>CM057451.1:148662500-149912500 GCA_016271365.2 Neoceratodus forsteri
ACAGACGAACTTCAGCCTAGTTGAAACCTGGTTTATTCAAAACAAGCTGTGGATGAATTACAAAAAAACAAAGTCCATACTGTTCCATAGCTCTCACAGCAAATACAGATCCATAAACTTCACCATACATAATGAACTTGAACAACCACTTAAGCAAGTGCAGGAGTTTAAATACCTTGGTATTACCCTTGATTGCACAATGTCTTTCCGCTCACATGTTCAACACATCTCAAAATCAGTCAACTCAAGAATTGGGGTGCTCTACCACCACCGTCGCTGTCTTATCAAAGAAGCTATGCATGCAGCCATAACTGCCTCAGTCCTACCTGTCATTGATTATGGGCTTGTCTTCTACGGTGCTGCCATTGATACCTCCCTAAAATGGGTCAAGACAGCCCTTAACAAATGCCATAGACTTCTCACTGGTGCAGGGAAGCATATGCACACCTGTGATCTCTACAAACAATCCAAATGGCTCAATCTAAATAGTAGACTTGTCTACCAGACCTGCCTACTGGCTAAGAAAATTTGTCTTAACCTCACACCACCTGCAACTCATGCCTTAATGTTGCCCGCAGACACTGCACACTTTATGTGCAGTTCCCTCAAACCAGCATTTATTGTTCCATTCTGCTGTACCAGCCAGGTTCAACATGCTTTCCACACCAGGGCCCCCCTGCTGCTAAACAACCTTCCCTCTGAAATTGCAGCTGAAAACAAGCTTGGCCCATTCAAACGTAAACTCTGCCAGCACCTCACTGACCTCAGCAGCTGTGACTGCTCTGCCTAGGCTTGCGGCTTTGTTTCACCTCTCCCTCCTCTTCTCTCCTCCCTTGCTACCCTACCCACTTCTCTCCACCCCTCCATTCCCTGCTACTCTCCATCTCTCTCCCACCCCACCTACCATTCTACCCCCTCCCACCTACCATTCCACCCCTGTCCCGCTCCTCTTCTCCTGTCTCCCCCTTCCTATCACCCTATCTCTTTTTGCTCCACCCCAGACTACCTAGCACTTATCTTCTGTTCTTGCACTTATGACAATGTCAAATCCTTGACTGCCTACCCTTTTCCCCCACCCCCATCCCCCACCCCTTGCTCCACTTATGTCGCCCCAAGGATGGTTTTGATTTATATTTGTGTCTTGCTATATATATACACACACCCATATTTTTAATTGTGCATTGATATTTGCCACTGACTGTTTGCTACTGTTCCAATCTATACACATGAACTGTCTTTTGCTACTAAGTTAACCTCCTGACCTGTATTGTATCTTACCTCTGCTTACTTCTATGTTAATGTCCTGACCCTGTATTGTATCTTACCACTGTTTTTGCTTGCACCCATTGCTGACCCGGACCCTTTGTAAAAGAACCATTGGTTCAAAGGTATTTGTAATCCTAGTAATAAATAAATAAAAAAAAAAAAAACAAAGAAAATTAGAATACTAAGCTGGCCCATCAGTGCAGTGGTAGCACCACCACTTGTGATGCCAGCAACCTGAGTTTGGGTGCCCACAAGCGGCAGTGCAGTTGGAGGGTTGTGAAGAGAGTGGGGACGTTGTTGATGTTGGTAGATGGACACGTGCATAAGTAGTTGTAGTAGTAAAATTTTATTTAGAGATTTCACCATTAGGGTTATAAATACCCTTTTAACAAAGTATACCTGTTAAATAAAATCATCTAAAAGTTACAATAGACAATATCGATATATGGTACGGGGAAACTCTAAATCCATTAAACAGTTATAAAATGGGGAAGGAAAAATCATGCATCTGATTGGTTATTAGCCGTGCATTAGAAGTGTCTAATGCATGGCTAAAAATAAATGCTTTCACCCAGGATGCAGAACAGACCAAATCATTGGACAAATAGAGTTTTGAATGTATTTTAGCCACCATTTGTCTTTCCTGCTTAGCGAGAGAGTACTTCTACAAGCCGCCGCCCCCTTTGTTCCCTTGAACCAAGCTTGCCTGAGTAACGAGGAGACATACCACACAGTCAAATCTGTGTCACTCTAGAATTTTATTTTTATCTCTGGACACCCTTTTGTACCTCTCCCGCAGCCGCCCAGTCATTCGTCCTCGCTGTCCCACTGCTGGCATACTCCATTGCTCACATCCTTTTAATGTGAGGCACCAGCAGTCCCCAAGCAATGAATGCCCCTCATTATACATCCAGCTTTCTCCATATGCTCTGTCTGGTCTCAGTAAAGCAAGCAGAACTTCTCTAACTGTATTGTTTTAAAGACTTTAGCCCATTTTCTTTTTTAAAGTAATTGTGTTCCCATTTCTGTCCTCTCGGTGCTGCCCCATCACTTGCTCGCTAACTCCCACTACCGACTCCCTCACTCTGTCAAGCCACCGCAACTTACAGTTCTCACATACCATCCAAACTGCATCTGACTGACTTATTTGCAGACAAGAAGAAGAACCAAGCCAGACATAAACTGTTTTAAAATATTTTGAACTACCAACATACTGTGTATTCTACGTTCCTTCAACGATCGTGCTCTAACTTAAATTGGGAAGTTCACACTGTCTGTATGCAAAATCATATGTTGTGAAGCTGTCAGCAGTTCTTGGTACTTTTACCCAGTATGTACTGTGGTCTGCACTCACCACCACTCGCTCCACAAACACCTAGAGTTACATAATTGCTCCCTATACATTTAAAAGAAAAAACCGATTTAAAACTTAATAAATAATAAAGACATTGGCTGTGCATGGCTCAGCTGCATTGTGGGCAACGGTCTCAGCACACTCACTCACTCATGCGTTAACAAAAAAAACAATATGAATTTAAACAAAAAACAAGAAGAAAGCAGGTGATCTAATTTTTAAATAACAATGGATTTATGTGTGGGAGGGAGGCACTCCAAACTATGGGGGGGGGGGCATGATAACCAGTTTGGTGCTATTAAAAAACTGCAGGTATGGTGGCCACAGCAGAGCCAAAAAACAAAAACAAAAGATGACATCACTCAAACAGGCAGAGGAACTATTTTAGGTCTAAATACATACAAGAGTTACCTGTTTTGGTATTTAAACCAATAAATATACATTTTTACATATATATAAAATGCAGGTCCCCATTTTATAAGCACAATAAGACACTCTAGAGGTGTGCATTAGACACTTCAGGAAACAACAACTTAAAGCATCTCTTAAGGCTCTTCACCTTTGCTCCCTTAAACTAATACTTCTCCTACTACTTATATCGGGTAATGTCCAACCGAATCCTGGCCCTGCCTGCCCAAGCCTTGGCAAAACCTCTGAGTCTCTAATCCTGGCTACCCTCAATATCTGCAGCCTTCTGCCTAAGATTGACGCCCTTCAAGCCTTCCTCTGCCAACACAACCCAGACATCCTTGCCTTTGTCGAAACCTGGCTGACAGGTTCCCAACCTGGCTTTAACCATACAGGGCTACAACATCCACAGGCTGGACCGGGTTGCAAAAAAAGGGGGAAGATGTGCCATCTATATCAAGGACTCTCTCACGTGGCACCCTTTAGATACTGGCTAACCTGTTGCCTAGCCCCAGATCCTACCAGTCAAAATTCTCTTAGGTCCAAAACATAAAGCCCTCACCATTGTCACAGTATACATTCTCCCCAGAAACCAAAGACTTGGTCTACACGAGGTTATAAATTTCGTAAGCTCCCAGCCCCCTGATTCTGAACTTATTCTGCTAGGAGATTTCAATATTAACTGGCTGGCACCTGATGCAAGTGCTTACAAAGACTTCATTTCTGCTGCCAACCTCTCACAGATGGTTACCTCTTTTGCCAGGGCTAACTACAAAATGGGCACCATTACTCTACTCGATTGGGTTCTTACCATCTACCTGGTCAGGGTCTCTTGCACCATGGTCTTGTCAGACTCTCTCAGTGACCACTTACCAATCATCTGTGAATGGACAAACAAATTTTTAAAGCCCCCCCCCAAAAAAACCCATCTCCAGCAGAGTCCTCCCTTGTGGCAACCTAACTCCTCTTAAACAACACCTAATGCTTCAAGACTGGTCACCCATATATGATACAACGGATGTTAACCTGGCTGTTGATCATTTCATCTCGACTTTCAACTCAGCGTGTAACCTCTTTGCCCCAGTCAAAAAGCATAAGGCTAAATCTGTCTGCAACCCTGGATCACAGCGGGTCTTCTTGCCCAGTTGAAATGAAGAGACCATCTCTGGGCAGTAGCTAAATTAACCAGAAAGCAACCTGACCTTCAACCATATAAACAAGCCCAAAATGCCTGCACTAAAGCTATACGGCTTACAAAAAACTCTTACTGCAAAGACGTGCTCATTAACACCTGGGGAAAAGGAAGAGCTTTCTGGGAGAATATGAAGGAAATAACTGGGAAGCAGCCTGAAACCTCCCCGACCATGCTTGTAGTCAACGGATCTGCTACTCTTGACCCTATGGTCATTGCTAACACCTTGAATATGGCATTTACAGATCTCAGTACAGTCCTCCCTCCTGACTATTTTGAACAAAGCATCTCCTCCTCTGGCCCCCATCGTACTCAGGCTCACCCACCGCTCTTCTACTTCAGAGAGGTCAGACCGCATGATGCACATTGCTACATTGCCTTGGCTATCTCAAAATCCAGAACCAGTGGTGATACCTTGGACCTTAAGCTTTTATCTCTCACCCATGATGAGCTCCTTCTTCCACTAACAAAAATTCTCATTCTCTCCCTCACCAGTAGTAAATTCCCAGATAGATGGAAGACTGATATCGTGACCCCTGTTCACAAAAGTGGTGATAAGACTAATCACTCAAACTATCTCCCTATCTCAATTCTTCCTCTGCTCTTTAAGGCCCTTGAGCGGATTGTGGCAGACCAACTCACTGACCATCTGGAGAAATACAACATCCTAACTACAAAACGACATGGTTTCCGGAAAGGCCACAGCACCACCACTGCCCTCCTTGAGCTCACCAGCGCAGTTCACAACTCCGTTGACAATGGACAGCTCACTGGGACTGTTTTCATTGACCTATCCAAGGCCTTTGATACTGTCCACCATGGGCTCCTCATTGATCAACTGCTAACCACTTTCCTATCACCTGACTCTGCACTGTGGTTCAACAGCTACCTAGGTCACCGGAGCCAAAGAGTAAAAATTGCCTCAGCTCTCTCCGATACCCTGCCCGTCCACTTTGGGGTCCCACAGGGTTCCATCCTGGGCCCCCTCCTTTTCAGCCTCTTCCTGAACTCACTACCACAGTCCTGGTCTGAGCCCATTATACTGTATGCTGACGATGCAGTAGTCTTTTCATCTCACAAAGATCCCTCGTCTCTGCAGCGCTCTCTCCAGCATTGCTTCAGCTCCATGGAGTCTTGGTTCCAAAAGCACAAGCTAGTGCTCAATCACAAGAAAACCAAATCAATGCTTTTTCACAGTTCCAAAAACCCGCACAAGCAGCACCAGCTGGTTATTTCCACCGTAAATGGAAACACTCTTGATCAGGTCCAGTCCTTCAAGTATCTTGGGATCTTACTGGATCCATGCCTCACATATGTGGCCCACGTTGATAATGTTGCCAGAACTGCTAGTATATGTCTTAGTCTAGCTCTACAAACATAGACAACACCTTACCCTGAGGCACTGAAGATAGCCGTACAGAGCTCTGTGGTCTCGGTCGTCGACTATGGTCTCATCATCTACAGCTCTGCTACGACGACAACCCTGAGATGAATATCAGTTGCCTTAAATAAGGCCTGCCGACTCAGTACTGGTGCCCACCGTCTTACCCACACATGTGACCTGTATGCTGAGACCGGCTGGCTCCAACTTTCGAACCACATCAAGAACCTCACTTGTACTATGGCGAAGAAAATACACCTTGGACTGGCATCCCCTGGTGTCCTAGCCTTACTGCCTAAAAGCACCAGTCAACAGAGCTCCAGAAGATCTAAGAGGCAGCTCCTGAAAGTCCCCCACTGTCGCACTAGCCTAGGCCAATGCTCTTTCACCTACAAAGCCCCACTTTGGCTGAATGACCTCAGCTACACTATCTCCTCTGCCAAAACTATTGGAGTGTTCAAAACCAGCCTTCTGCAACATCTCACAACATCTAGCTCTTGTGATTGTTTTTCCTGAGATACGGTATCGCTAACCAAGCCGATTGTGGCACCCTCACCACACACCAGTCCTAACTGCCACACCTTGCAATCATGTACCCTCATTGCACTTTACCCCTTCCCCCTTCTCCTGTCCCCTCTTCCTCCTTCTTTAATCCCCTTCCCCTACATACCACATGCTCTCCCCTCTTCACTCCTCTCCTCCCACTCCCCTCTAATGAAACAGCACTTACTGGATTATCTCGCCTGACAAATGCCGCTGGCTGCTTTACTGTTTCTCCCTCTTTTGCCCATACTGAAGGTCCTAATAACTATTATATTCTGCAATTACACTGTAAAATGTCTTCTTTCCATTGAAATGTTGTTTTTCTCCAATTCTGTATTCCTTTGACATGGAACCTTTGTAAAAGAGCCTTGGCTCAAAGGTGTTTGTAATCCTAGATCTTAATAAACAATAAACAAAAACTTCAAATGCACGGCCAGGGGCTGAAGGCACTCAGCCTGCGGCCTTGGCCTAGCTACACCCCTGGCTGTGCATTAGAAGTGTCTAATGCCCACCCCCTTGTGTCTTATTGCTTACTTATACAATACACAAATTCAATAGACAGATCCAATGCATAAATACAAGGAAAACTCTAGATCCATTAACAATTATAAAATACACAAATTCAGTAGGCAGATCCAATACATGTAGATTCCCTAAGTTCGTTTAATGCAATCAGAATGAAAAGCTCATTTTAATTTAATTGCTGTCTTAAAAGTAGTTGATGAAATTTCCAAATTTCAGAGAGCAGGGGGCGCGCATTCCAGCAACTAGCAGCTTTATACTGAAACATCATTTTACTAAACTTATTTATTACTTTAGGTACTACCAAGTCCCTAGCACCACTTTTCCATAAAATTATGCCATGGCAAGGCTTTTTTTTTTTATATCAACATTGTTGCTCCCTGTGGCTCAGTCTGCAATCTTCCAGCTGCCATCTTCTGTACCCCACATGGTCCCCAGCGGCTCACTTGTACAGGGCTAGCAGGCAGAGTCCATGGCAGGGACCCCCAATCCCGGGCCACTGGGCCTGGGTCTAATACTCAGACGTGATTCCACTCAGGTCCATGGGTGTGTAGTGGTACGGCCACCAAGTTGCCATAACCCACTGCCATTTTCCACCATATTTTTCTCCCCTTGGGAGTACGGCATGCAATGACGTCTATGTACAATGTGCTGACGTCTGCCGTACTTCTCCCTCTAGATGCACCTCAACTGTAGTGCCCCCGATCTTCATCGAGGGCCACTGCAGCACGGTGCAAGCCCAGAACCCACCCCAGGGACAGGAAAGCAGTCTACGGATGCTCAATCCACTCCCTCCCTGGCTCACCCCTGATGGCCTGGGCTCATTCCCGAACCTGGGTTGCCAGCGTAGCTTGAGGTGTGGCATCCAGCACCTGAACCCCCAGCACCACCGGGCCAGCATGCAAGGTTTTTTTAAGTTTTCAATCAAACCTAACAAGATATTATTTTTTAAGACCCCCTGAACAAGATTTGCCCAAATGCCCTTCCTTCTTTTATCGAGTGAACTCCACCCCAAGAGTAAGTACATTAAACAGTGATGGGTACTGTATGTGCATCTTAATATGTATCTCGCCAGCCTATTATATGTTATATCCAATTTCTGTAAATGTGTTTTATAGGCATGGCAATAAATATGACTCCTGTAACCTCCAGTTGGCGCTAAACTGAGAGGGCTACTACCCCTGCCTGTATGGCTAGTGAACAGGTTGAGGGGCCTGGGTCCTATGACATGGTGCCTCCATTTTATAAGCTGAAAATTTGGGGAGAAAGGTGTCACCCGGCATGGTGATTAGGTTTGACTACTCTGCACAGCGGCATCCAAAGTAATCCAGAGACTAGAAGCAATAAGATAATGTCCAATACCAGGAGATGGGATTCTAAAGTGTGGCTTTATTCAACAACACTGAATGAAAAGCAAAGACGGACCCCCACGGGGCTACACTCCTTGTAATGCAGATAAGGTGATAACACAGACACATATCCAGACTTGGATCCTAAGCTTCCATATGTCATGGACTCTTTAACTAGTGGCACACTACCACCCTCTACTCCATCCCAACGTCTGGGCACCCTCTTCATGCACTGGCCAATATCTGACAGAAACGTGACTGGTGTTTCAAAGTGAATTCGTAGAGGTGAGCCCTGTTATGCCAGGTGGGGGGTCTCCCACCTTTTGTTCCATAGACCCATACCCGGCCATTACTTTGTTTACACACACACATCCTTGGCTACTATAGTGCAGACTGTACATGGCTTTGTAATGCAGTAACTGTCTTTCTCTGAAGACCCTCCACATATATCAGTCATTACATCTCACTGTTCCATAAGCCTCTTCCTTGGCTACTATAGTGCAGACTGTACATGGCTTTGTGATGCAGAAACTGTCTTTCCCTTGAAGACCCCCCTAATACAACAGTCATTACATCTCACTGTTCCATAAGTCCTGGACTTGGCATCTTGACTGACCCACAGCCCCAGAGACTTATTTAATCACTGTTTTGGTGAATGACACTGGCCTTTTGTCAAAGCTTCATCACCCTCATTGTTGCAGATGTCCAAAAACTCTGAAGGAATCTGATTCCTCAAAAAACTTTAGTGCTCCAGCACTCTTCATCAGGCAGCTTCTTCCTTTTCCTAGGCCAGGGGGTTGCCCCTGGGAGTTGGTTCCTTGTGCCTCTCTTATGGTGGAAGCACACACCCTAAGGTAGCTCTGTGTCAGAGCTGAGGGCAGGGGGGCCTGCCTCTGCAGGGCACCCCCTCCCTCCAAGGCACTGAAGGAACTACATCCTTCCTTTTTCTTGTGCCCACTTCAGACGGCAAACAAAAACTAGACTGCTGACTTCAAGGATTAATTCTAGACTGACTTTGAAATTCCCCAACATTCTACCTAACTCTCAACTGCAACATTCCATTGTGGCTTATGCTGCTGCAGAATTCTAAATGATGTCATAGCCCCAGCTCAGCAGAGACTGAAAACAGAGCAAGACATAGTGAAATCCATTTAACTGGAGTTTCACTAGCTGCCTGTCCCTGCCTGCCACTACATCTAACTAGGGTTCTAGTAACCCCAGGTAATGGGGGGTTACACTCCCATAATCAGTAACTGGCATAATTAATTGATTTGCTATTGTCCAGGTCCATCTCAAAAAAGAATTGTTCTCAATGGTGTTTCGCCTGGTTAAATAAAGATTTTGATTGATTGATTGATTAATTAGTCAGACTTGTTTAGTTGTATAATTTACAACCCGTCTCATTGCGTCAATCCTATTGTTAACTTTTTTTGTAAGTTCCTTTATATGATATTCAAAAGTCAAGTGCTGATCAAAATAAACACCCAGGTATTTATATACAGAAGTTTGAACTAATAAACTACCTTCTTGAGTCCTTACCAAAAGTTTGGGACTTCATTTATTTTTTCCTTGCTTGTTTAGGCCAAAAAACATAGTTTGAGTTTTTTTCTTGTTAATTATACAATGGCAAGAAAGAATCCTGGCTCCTGATTGGTCAGTTGGCCATCACAGATGTTACCCTGGCATAACATCCCTGCTGACCATTTAGATGCCCACCACATTGATTGATTGCATCTTTTCTTAAAAAAATATTTGTAACCACTAAAAAAAATTCTTTAAAATTATTTTTTTTCTGTATAAAACAATGAGCCATTGTATAATAGGAATAATGGCCTTCAGAGTGGGTGTTATGCTGAGATAACATCCCTTCTTGGGTGTTGGATGCCCTTGGCCGGTGGCCTCAGGCCCAACCACCCGAGGTGGGATGTTATCCCAGCATAACATCCACCCTGTCAGGCATTATTCCTTTAATTATACAATGGCAGGAGAGAATCCTCATCCCTGATTGGTCAGACTAGGACTGGAACCGGGATGTTATCCCAGCATAACATCCTGGCTCTAGTCCTAGTGCAGTTATGATCACAGTAAATATTAAAAAAAAATCACTCCACAGCCGTCCTTCAACACTGCTTGCTCTGCTTGGAATCTCCACTCCCCGCCAATAATAAACACAATGAGAGCATGTAATGCTCTTCTCTTGTTTTCCCTGCTATTTACTTTTTCTCTCCCAGTACAAAACACAAAAAAACTGTACTGGGAGAAACACAACCACAATTGTGCTTGGAATAATGAGCAGACCCCTCTCCCCCTTTTCCTAGTTTAAATAATAAGCAGAGTGACGTGGGCAGCTGACCGCATGACTTTCAAATTGAAAATAAAAATCACACATAAGAGTGGGGCGGACAGCTGACCATGCAACTTTTCACCAGAGGTGAAAAATACCAGTTACTCAGCTTTTTTAAAAAAAATATTCCTTCAGTTTCCTACTGAAGAAAATGATCATGGAGTGACCTGAGTTCTGTCAATAAAGTGGAAATAGGCTGCCGTCCCAACCCCGCTCCATGTTAACATTCCATGTGAGCCTAACTGACATTCTCCTGGTGTAGTTGACATATCATTTGTACTGGGAGAAAAACATTAACTGAACAGAATGCCCCCCCCAAAAAAAAATGAACCAGTAACTGAAGTGCAGTGTGCATTTCAACACATGTGCTCAGGATGCTGATTAGGGCTGGGACAGCTGAAGTCAATCACATGGACAGTTTCATGGCATCATCCCAGTAACTTTATTAAAATATGAATTTAATATGTTCTACTTCTGTCAAGGTAAATAGTAAAAAAATACAGAAGGGGCAGAGTCTAAGTGCACACTAAGGAACCTGGGGTGCAAAGCAGAGTCACAGTCAACAGAGAAGCTCCACCTATCGGACAAAAGAGTTAATGAGTATTACTTTTTCAGTAAGTATTCCTACACTTTCAAAACAGTTCAGAAAAATTTAGCTAGAATGAAGGTTTTAATATTTTTCTCTTTTTTTTTTAAACAAGCCATTGTATAATAGGAATAATGCCCTCCAGGGTGGCTGTTATGCTGGGATAACGTCCCTTCTTGGGTGTTGGACGTCCTTGGCCTGTGGCCTTGGGCCAAACCACCTGAGGCGGAATGTTATTCCAGCATAACAGCCACCCTGTTGGGCATTATTCCTTTATTATCAGGCCTAAAGAAGTGAAGAACCCCTGCATCATTAAGAAATCCAGTTGCATAATGTGTGTGAGCTTGCCTTGACGTCCACATAGGTGACATCCTCAGGGTATGGGAGAGCCAGGAAAATGGCCCCAGCACCTTTGTGATGATGGCTGTGGTACATACTGGGTCTGTGCCATCCCAGGGCATGGCACCACCTGACAAGACTCAGAAGTTTAGGGGTAAATACTCCTCTAATCAAGACAAAGTTAGTGCTGCATTATAAAGCCGGGCAGAGTGCAAGTTTAGGGCTGCCAGCCCCAAAAAACTTATCAAAACAGAGAATAACTCACACTCCAGAGCCAGGGGAGTGATACCCCAGTGAAGGAAGCAATAAATGCCAAAAATCAAGTTGCAACTTCAAAGAAAATAAATTTTATTTCCGCGTCACTCCAACACACATGAGTGATCCGTTTGCAGATGCCCCAGTGCTTCACCAATTAAGGCTTCATCAGGAGGTGTTGCACCTGTAGGTGGACCCTCTTTTTATAGGCAAATAACATTTTGATGACATCATAATTTCTAGCCAATCAAATTCAAGTATTCACTATACATACACTTTTTGCCATAAAACAATTTGTAAACAACTTAAACATTTGCTCAAATGTGGCTAATCTGGTAAAACAATGAATGTTGTTTCATATTAGAAAGAAATCTTAAAACAATAATTAATTATGAAACATTTATTTTATAAATGTATTTGTTTCAGCAGACTCAATATTTTGCTGGTATAAGGTTAGCTTTTCATTCAGAATAATGAAGGAAAACATCAGAACTTGAATTATAGCATCTTAGCTGAAATTTGATCAAATTTTTGATGTCTGGGTTTAAACTGCCTACTATACAGTCATACTCTTAATACACACAAAATAATTCTTAGCACTTAGAGACTGATTGTTTATGTTATCATGTTTTTTAAGTTGTCTACAAACTGTTTTATGGCAGAAAGTGTATGCATAGTGAATACATAAATTAGATGAATTCCAATTTCGGAGACATGGAAGTCAAACATGCTTGATTTTTTTTCTGAACAAAAGTTTATTTTACCAGAAAACATTCATATGAATTTCCAAAAACTTTACCTCATGACAACTTTGACTTCTTAAATGTGAGGAAGAATTTTGACTTTTTTTTTAAAAAAGTGAAATGACTTCCAAAGTTAGAACCATGGAAGTTTTGGATTTCCACAGAAACAAAATTCATTGGATCACTGGATTTGGATCCCACTACAGCCTCATGGCTCACTGGTGACCTTCAGTCAGCCACTTGAGTGTCCTGTGTTTCAATGCACCCAATTATAAAATGAGTTGGAAGGAGAACCCTATCTAAGGTGAGATGTTGCCTCAGTTGGGCTGCTTGGGTAAAGTTTAAAATGAATGTGTTTGTTGCACTTGCAGTACAGTACTGAAATTTTTGCCTCTACCTAGGATGCCAAAGAGTAGTCTGAAGAATCTTAAAGGGGTACTGTCAGCCCTTTTTTCATGATAATATTGCTAGCTGAAAACCCACATTTTATGACTGCTTACCTTCTCTAAAACTCATTGATGTTGTTGGTTGTTTTATTTGCCTTCTTTTCTGTAGAACTTAAAAGCATGCTAATGGTGTAATTATACCCAACCTTTTGTTTCAAACCCTTGATCTTTTCTTATTGCATACTTGTTGAACATTAGGAACACCGCCAAACAATGCTGCCACTAATGATGCAATACTCACTTCTCTTCCCACTGCATCTTGAGTGTCTGGATTGTGTTGGGGTGTTACAAAGTCCAGGAAAGATGCAGTGGGAGTTTATTAAGGACTGTAAACAAACATATTTTTGTACGGTAATACCAGTATGGTGGGCAGTCTGTTTTTCACTTTTAAATAGAAAACAGGAATCAGAATTAAACTACCAGCTTCATCAGCCATCTCTACAGAATGTGACTGATCATTAAATGTGTTTTTTTAAACTTGGGACAGTTTGAGGCCTAAGGAGGTTGACAGTGTCCCTTTAAGATCTACCAACAAACCTTTACTCACTGAACTCCTTGGGCTGGATTTTGGAAAGCAGCTGCAGTGCCTCCATCAATCCTTTTGGCCAAGCTGTTTGGCACCACAGGTGTGCCATGTCCAAATGCTGCAACTACACCCAGTTTGCTAATATCAGGTGCAATAATGGCACTTGGACCTGCTTTCTGGCAATGTGTGGCTAAAATTAGTGGCAAGCTACTGCTAGAGGCATGCAAGAGACCCCAACACTGATGCACATTAGACCACAGAAGTGTAGTTTAGTGAGGCATCTACCTGGGGCAAGGGATAGAAAATACTATTTCATTTACCCTAGGTCCAGTGCGGCATATCTCTGACACATGTAGGACTTATGGAAAAAAATGAACTTTGAAAATCTGGCCCCAGGTCTTCAAAGTTATGGGAGGAAGGATAGTCTCTGCCTCCACTCCTAAACTGTGGAATAGACTTTCATGCCCCCAACCCACATTTGGCTATTGGTCATGCTATTTTCAAAAATTAGCTAAGAATTCACTTGAATGTGCAGTCTGTGTAACATTGTTTTAAATAATGTGTCAGTAGTGCAACTAATCTTAAATATAGGGTAAGATTATCCATGGTGTCTCACAATTTTTCTTAGGATGTCCTGTTGCCTGTTCAAAATTAGTTATGTCAACATTGTCCTCTATCAGTTATGTCTACAATGTCATTTTTCTTGATGATGTAGCCTGTCCTTGAGAATTGCATACTATGGGGCCCTCCACCATTGCAGGGGGCTGGTCAGGGTACTTCTGAGTTACTGGTGGGACCATGGGGCATGAGACAGAAGGGGGCACCTTTCAATACTGTGATAGACCCCATAGCAAGATGGGCTTCATTTGTGCACATGGTGTTGCTACCACCCTTGGTAATCCGGGTGGTCCAGTAAAATTAGGTTTGAGGGTGAGTGCTGGAGACATTCTGGCAGACTGAATCACAAGGGCCTCAGCACTTGGTGAGCTTAATGAGGAAACAGCTATATACTTGATTAACTCAGAGTCAATAACCAGATTGGAGTTAGCATCAGAACACAATTTCATTAACAGGAAAATCTAGGAGAAGGGGGTTAGTGTAAACAATAAAATCACATGGCCCTCTTGAAAGCCCTTTGAGATCGGCCAGTCTGCCCTTTTCCTACCTGGCATCCAGATTTAACCAACCCAAATGGGAGCTCCCTTAACACAGTCCCTGGGTACCATAGGTGCTTAACTGCTGAAGACCTAAAGATGTTGCTGTGTGATGGCTGGCTTTAGTGAATTTTAAAGGAGCAATGTGCTCAATTAACCTGCCTCTAAAGGCCATGCAATTGTTTAAAATGGCACAGATCCCACAAATGGGGTATTTGTAATCCTCCCTGATGGCCAAATTGCAAACAGGATCGACACAAAAGAATCTCCCTCAAACTGCAGGGCTGCCTTGCGACATACTCACAGTTCCTGAACATAGATGTCTTCTCCTGTCTCTGCAGGCTGCTGGCATTCCAGTCTCCTGGGGTACTTCTGGCTCATACTGGCTTCCTTCTTGGACTCACTCCAACTCTCTCAGACCGGTTGTTGGCCAGTCTTTCCTTTCTTCTCTCTCTGTCTCTCTAGTTTGCCGAGGCTCCAAACTGACCCACACTCATCTCAGCTTCCAGACTCAGCACCTAGCTGTAGGGCCTGTTATGGGGCCTGACTCAGCAGCCCTGCATTTTAGATATTTACTCCATGCTGAATCTTCAGCATCATACCCATGTTAGCTTGCATGTAGTCGCCTCTCTTCTTTGCCGTAACTCAGCAGCTCTCTTCACGGTTCATCTTCATCTTATTAGGCCTGGGATGGTGCAGCTTGCACCCATTTCCAACAGAGCAGGTCTTTCTAAGTATATCTGTATGTAACCTTGTATGAACCTAGATCCTCTGAAAAAAGGCACTTGTCTAATGGATCTTCTGCATAATAAAAAACTAAAAACTACACTAAACTAAACTTCATCTCACCAAATCTGCCTGCCTCCAGGACAGTCCTCCCTTTATAGGCCAGTCTCACAGTCCTCTTCCATTGCTGCCTAGGTCTCTCACACAGTAAACTTGACAGCTCACAAGTCAGATAAAAAGCACCAGCCCACAGGTAAGATAAAAGGCACCAGAATCTGAGGCTTCTTCCTCCAGAAGTCTCCTGGAGTCCTTACTGTTGCAGCGGTGCTAAGTGGGGGTCATGGCCACCCATGTGGACCCATTACAATACAATCAGTAACTTATTGTTCACATAAGCATTCCAGTCAAGCTATAGAGGGTTAATTTTAAAGTACAGGATGTGCTTCCTGGCTTTTCCAAGACATAGGGCAGAAGCAGCAAAGCCAATGCAGGCTCTTGAACAGCAGGACCCTGGAGAGGGCAATCTCAGTGGATTCACACAATTTGTTTTCACTGCTACATACAGATCAGTAGATCTTATCTGTGTCAGTCTTCACCATTCATCACTGGTGGGTTCTGGCTGGAGGATTAGGACCTGCAGGAGCTTTTTTTTTTGTGAGGGGAGAAGCTGATGTTGGGGCAGCACCGTTCTTGAGGCTGACGCACTGTGTGGTACTCATGGGGTTGGCCAGTAACCGAAGTTGACTCCTCCCCCATCCCAGTTCTACTTCTCCCACCATCGAGAGAACACGACCTTGTGTGGAGTGACAAAATTATCTGCATCATCAGCCTAGTCCATCGTACCACGTTCTAGTTCTGTCTAGCTGCGTTTCTCGGCACCATCGATTGATAAGACCTTTGCTTTTTAATTTTCGACAATGCCGAGTACTGTTTTGGTTATTGCTTTTTTTGTCTGGTCATGTCTCATTCTGGGGACAAGAAGAAGGCTTCTAAGGTGGGCCGGCCCCCTATACGACGGTGTCCTTGTGGTCGGCTTTACTCCGTCATGGACCAGCATGACTGGTGCTTGACCTGCTTGGGCCCAAACCATGAAATTGATCGCTGTGACACCTGTTTCTCCATGGATCATCAAGTTCTGGAAATCTGTGTGTTTAAAGTCGGATGTATGCCGCCAACATTTGGTGGACAGGTGTGCACTAGGGACACCAAGTGAAGGTCTCTTGACCCTTCCTCTGGGTCCCCTCCCAGTTCTATACAGACCTTGGAGGAGGGGGACTTCCACCCTTTCAAGCCTCACCTCAGTGGAAGCCCCTTTTACGGTGCAGGAGGCCTGGTCTGATTCCTCTGGGAGTCGGGCTGGAGGCGCCATCCTAGCAATTGCCTCCTCAGAGGTGAAGGCTCCCCTGGCATCATGGCCGGGGCCTTCCGGGCCTGGCAGTTTTCTTGATGCTGCCTGGTATCAGCACCGGAGATCGGGGTGGCACTGTGGGTGGTACAGAGCCAGTTTGCGGTGCCATCTCAGATCCTGGTGCTGTGCCCAGAGCCAGTGATCAGGGTGGCACCATGGGCAGTGTGGGGTCACCCCATGGTGCTGCTTGTGGTGCCGGGAGCAGAGGAGTCCGTGAGGTAGTCTGGGTCTGTGACTCCTCTGGGGAGGATGATGATTTGGAGTTGGACCCGTACTGGCTTCCAGATTCTTTGGAGTCCTCGGACGCCTCTTTGCCTGCACATCGGCTCTGTTTCAACCCCCTCCTTCAGATCCAGTTGTTTCAACCTACACCAGTGTCGGGGCCACTTACGGAGTTGACCCATCTTCCGGGGTCAGCACCGGAGGATCTTCTGGAGTCGGTGGGACTCCTAGTCTTGAGGGAGGTGAGCCCTCTACTATGGGTGCCCAGACTGGGCCCACTGCAGGGCCTGCTAGGGTGTCTGGAGCAAGGGAAGGTACTCTCTCATCTGCCATCTCTCAAGAGGCAGCAGGTGGGATTGAGCTACCTAAGTTGACACTGAGAAAAAATGTCCCTCTCTGAGTCTGAGGGGTTGAGGGGACAGTGCCAGGGGCAGTGTCCCTGTCTTGTAGCCATCAAGGGTTCGAGTAGGAGTCACAGCGCCAGTCCTGTCTTCTCCCCTGAGGTCTCCCCAGGAGAAATCTCATTTTTGGAGGCTGGGGCCACCCTTCTGGACTCATGCAGCCCCAGTCACCTCACAGGAGGATTCCCTTTTAGGGCTCAGTCCTGACCATTCCAGTCTGGTTGAACGGCCACTGACTGCTTCGACCGTCAGATCCTCCCAAGTGGTAGGGTCACCTGTTATGTCTCCCAGCCCTGGCAGAGGTCAACCTCTTCCTTGGAGGTGTTTGGCACCTCTACCTCTGCCAGCTCCTCCCCCTCTCCCATGCCACTCTGGTCCTATGGGACCTCTGACCTGGGAACAATTCAGAGCTACGGTTGCCCTATTCCCTTCTATTTTAGGTCCATGGATGAAGAGGTGTTTCACCATTCTCCTGGGCAGCCGGTGCCTGACTCCTCAGACTTGTCAGCTTCCTTGTCTTCCTCATTTGAGGGAGAGGATCCCTCCATTCACCTCTCCTCAGCTGCTGACCTATCCAATTATCAGCACTTCCTTTTGGGGTTAATCAATGAGCTCCACATTACTAGACTCGCAAGTTGCAATCCTGAGTGGGTGGTGCGTGCCTTTTTAGGAGACGTCAGTGCGGCCAATCTGGTGGTTCCCGCCTGGCCCTCCCCCTTTAGGGAGGTGTTGTACCACGCTTGGAGGCGTCCTTCAGCCCCCTCTCCAGCCCTGATGGACTGCTGGCACAGGTATTGTGCACCCCTAGGGTCTCCAGGATCCTGGGCACTCCCTCCAGGCATAGACACCTGAGACATGACTGAGCCCCAGAGACAGACTCTGCGGAGTTTGACTTTTGGAGGAGGAGTGTGTTTTCTTTGGCACATCTCTCTCTATCTCTATCAGCACATCAGGCTCATCATGTTGCCTATAACAGGCACTTATGGTCTTTACTAGGGCAAATACTGGTATCTTTGCCTGATTTGGAAGCAACCAGACAAGCCATTGCCCTCTCTGCATGTGGCCTGGAGCTTGTGAGGCACCAGGCAAGGGAATAGTATGATGCCAATGAGGTGGCATCCAGGCTGGTGGGGACAGTGATCTGCATAAGGTGAATAGCATGGCTTCGTCTATCCCAGTTATTACCCGTGGCCTGGTGAAGGGTGATTGCCTCTTCTTTCCAGGGAACCCATGTTTTTTCTGCAGGATGAGGCAGAAACTTCAGGGGCGACTTCCGTCTCCCAGCCAGAGGGGGACCCCACCTCATCCAGACCAATCCCAGGCCTAATTAGGCCTGGAAGGGTTTCCATCCTCCGTTGCCTCCCCCACAGGAGACTGAGGGACTTCCATCTCTCAGGTAGGTACCAGGTTCCCTTTGGGGGGCTTGGTAATGACCCACCAGTGATGAATGGTGAAGACTGACACAGATAAGATATGAAAATTACATACCTAGCATAATTCTTGATCTTTCTGTGTATCTTCACCATTCATCACTGCTTCCCACCCTCCTTCCCCTCTAGAGCCTCATTCTCTGGGCAGTTCTTCCTCCCTGCTTGTTTTTCCCCCCATATAGTCCTTCTGGGTTAATCCTTCTGGTACCTCTGACTCTCTGCTTCTCTTTGGGTAGCAGAGGTTTTTTCTTGGGGGAGAACAAGTGGGGACACTTGTCCCATCCAGTAGAACTCACCTGAGTTTTTCCTTGCATCCCTTCTGGGATCTCTTCCATTTGGGTTTAAGACTCCGTTGCCCAGATGTCATTTCTTGTTGTCCAGTAAGGTCCTTAGTTTTATATCCTAGAATACCCGGGTAACTCCTCAAATCTTTCCTAAGGAGCAGTAGCTCCTTCTTTTCCATCTGGTAGCAATTAGCCCTGCCTCTTTGGAAAGGTACCTTTGGGGTATGTCTCACGCCTTGAGAGTTTCCCAGGTATCTCCTCCCCTTGGTTAGGGGCTGAGCTGTCCCCCTTTTGCTAGAGGTCTCTTTCTCTCTGGGTGACCCTGCAGAGACATGAATCCTGAGCTGTCCCCCTTTTGCTAGGTTTCTCTGTCTCTCTGGGGGACCCTGTAGAGATGTGAATCTCCCCATTTTGGGGAGTTATTTTTGTTAGGAGTGGAAAACAGTTGCTCCCCTGGGTTCTTTAGACTGATAGGGCCTTCCAGTCTAACCCTCTGTATCTGTCTCCTGGACCACCCAGCTGTTACCCTTGAGGTTGTTTTTTGATGCAAGAGTCAATTTTCTCCCCCTTAGTAGGTTGAAAGAATGACATGGTTAAAGACAGTGGCCCTCCAAAGTCTGGTCAGTTCTCTGGCCCTCTTCAGGGGTAGCGTGCTGTTTCCCTCTCCTCTTTCCACTCCTTTTTCCTCTATTTTCTTTCTCCTGTCTTTCCTCCTTTCCTCTATCCCTTCCGGTCTGCTCAGAGGTTGGCCCCCCTCTTCCAGACCCCTAGGTTACTTTTCTGTCCTCTCAGTTGGTTTTATTCCTCCTTCTGTTTATTTCCTTTTCCTTTTCTTATCTTTTGGGCTTCCTTGCCCCACCCTCCTATTTTCCTTTACTAATACTGCTCTCCGGCGTGCAGAACTGGGATGGAGGAGGAGTTGGCATCTGTTACTGGTCAACCCGTGAGTGCCATGCAGTGCGTTGGCCTTGAGGGCAGCACAGCACTGATGTTGGCTCCTTCCCTCACAAAAAAAAGGAACAAATCTCCCATGGGGTCCTGATCCTCTGGCCAGAACCCACCAGTAATGAATGGTGAAGATACACAGAAAGATCAAGAATTACAGTAGGTATGTAATTTTCATTTCTCTACACATGGATGCTTAATATTCTTGCTGCATAATGGGAGCTTGATAAATAGCACACTGAAGAGCATTTACTCTGGCACAAACCTGACAATCTGCCTCTTGGGAGGGACCCACCTCGGAGACCAATCATCATGGGCACCTTCACGCTCAACCCTTGCCTGGTGTCCACGATGATTCCATTAAATTCATATTTCACTGGGACCACATCTTAGCAGAGATGTAATAGGATTTCAGCAAATCCCACTGTGGGACTGTGGCTGGACTAGGAGCCCAGCACCCTGCACACTAACTCACTGACTTCAATGAAAAAGATGACCCTGCATTCTCCTTGCATAGTGCCTTATTTTCTTGGCATCACACAGAATTGCTCCTTCAGCTTTGGATGTACTCTAACATAGAAACATAGAAATGACCTTTAGTAGGATTTAAAGTTTAGATAAGGTTCCCATGTGTCACAGAATTTGTCTAACCTGTTCATATTAACATATGCAACTCTTTCTAAACTAGCCCTAATAGTAGATCCTGTAGCCATTCTTTCACTTCCTTTTTCTTTTTTCTTTTCTTTTTAATAATGTTATGTATGTTTGTTGCTAATGTTAGCAGTAGATGTTATAAGTAAAGAGTTAATGCTTCCTATTTTTATTTATATTATTTTTACTGTAAATATGGTAAGTTTGTTGCTTCATTAATACTTCTATTTTAATGTTTGAACCATTGAGAAATGCATCTTTTATTGTTTGTATTGTTCAAAAATTCAATAAAATATGAATTATAAAAAGAAACATAGAAATGGACAGCAGATAAGGACTACTTGGCCCACCTAGTCAGACCATATTCCCTACCTACAGTAACATCGCAGACCCTACTTGATCTCCGGCTTCCCCCCCTTCCTTATCACTAAGGTTCCCTTATGCCTATTCCATGCTTTTTTGAATCCCAGTACAGTTTTGTACCCCCACCGCCTCCACTGGGAGGCTGTTCCAGGCATCAATCACTCTTTCTGTGAAGAAGTACTTCCTTACATCTCCCCTGAGCCTACCCTCTTCCAACCTCATAGCATGTCCCCTTGTTCTTAAACATCTTTTTCTCTGTGAATCTTATTTATACCCATGAGGTATTTGACAGTCTTTATCATACCCCCCTCCTTTCCCTTCTTTCCTCCTGGGTGTGCATATTGAGGTCCTTCAATCTCTCCTCATAGGGCTTATGATGTAGACCCTACACCATTTTAGTTGCCCTCCTCTGGATCACCTCTGCTCTAAGTCCTTGCAGAAATGTGGTCTCCAGAATTGGACACAGTACTCCTGGTGTGGTCTCAACAGTGATTTATACAGTGGTATTACCACTTCCCTCTTCCTGTGGGTGATACCCCTCTATATACCCTAGCATACCACTGGCTCTCCCCACTGCCTTGTCACACTGTTTGGTCACCTTTAGTTCATCAGTTATGATTACCCTCAGGTCCCTTTCCTGTTTGTTGGTCACCAGCACCACTTCTGCCATTTGGTAACCCCCCTTAGATTTCTGTGCCTCAAGTACATGATCTTGCACTTCTTCACATTGAAACTTATTTACCACACTCTTGACCACTCCTCAAGCTTTCTTAGATCCTTGTTCATTTTGTCCACCCCCAGAGTGTCTACCCTACTGCAGATCTTAGTGTCATCTGCAAAAAGGCATACCTTCCCTTCTAGCCCCTTCGCAATGTCACTAATAAAAACATTAAAGAGGACTGGTCCAAGTGCTGATCCCTGAGGCACCCTGTTGGTCACCCTTTCTTCCTCAGAGTGAACTCTGTCAACCACCACCCTCTGTCACCTATCCCCCAACCAATTTCTTACACAGTTTGCCACCTTAGGACCCACTCCCAGGCTGCCCAGCTTGTTCATGAGTCTCCTATGTGGATCAGTGTCGAAAACCTTACTAAACTCTAGGTAGGCCATATCCACTGCTCCTCCCTGATCAAATTCCCTGGTCACCCAGTGAAATAAAGCTATCAGATTTGTTTGCCATGACCTCCCCCCAGTGAAACCATGCAGCCTCAGTTCTTGTAAGCCACTGGATTCAAGATATTCCACTGTCCTTTCCTTCAGTAGTGACTCCATTATTTCCCCAGCACCGAAGTCAGGCTGACTGACCTGTAATTGCCAGCCTCCTCCCTGCTCCCACTTTTGTGAAGTGAGACTACGTTTGCCCTCTTCCATTCCTCTGGGACCACTCCCAACTTCAGCGAGGAGTTGAATAGGACTGGCAGAGGTGCAGCCAGCACCTCTGTGAGCTCCCTCAATATCCCTGGGTGTATCCCATCTGGCTCCATTGCCTTGTCCACTTTCAGAGTTGTGAGTGCCTTCAGGACTCTCTCTCCTCTGTAAATGGACTAATTTCTACCTCCCTTCCTTTGATGCCCTGACACTTATATTTGACTCCTCTCACTCCCTTTCCTCCGTGAACACCGAACAAAGGTATTTGTTCTGGATGTCTGTTTTTTTCCTCGTCCCGTTCCACATACTCCTCCTCTGACTTTCCTATTTCTTGTACTGGGTTGTCCCAGCTGAGTGGCCCACCTCTTAGCTCCAAAAGAGGCTTCTGTTTTCAGGCTACCACCACATCAGCACCACTGCTGTCTGGGCTCACCTTCTTACTTAGGAAAAGAAAACAAACCCTGTCACACCAGGGGCCCATTGTACAGGTTGGATGGAGACACACACACACACACACACACACACACACACACACACACACACACACACACACACACACACACACACCCCTCCTCTCTCTTTGAAGCACTATAACTTTAGCACTCTCTAGCCCTAGCTTCTCCTCTTTTATCTTTAGGCAGTGTGTCCTGGCACACAGCCAGAGGGTTGGGCCAAACTATTAACCCTTACATGCACATGGAGGTCACACGCTCTAGTACATCCCAGATTATTTGATCTTGTTAGCATTTTACTGTTAATTCCTGCATTTATTTTGTTAGCATTTTCCATTGGCCTTGGCTGTGTCTGAAAACAGACTTAATCTTAGCTCAGTGCAACTTACCTGGTCATCAAGAAAAATAAAAATGATCACTATTGCAAACCTGAGGGTCTATCTTTACTCCTGTAGGGAAGCACCCCCTATACCCTGGTGGGAGGGGCCTGTCCCTCACAGAAACATATTTTCACTGGGTCCTGGCACACGAGTGTTTTTGCTTGATTTGGACCCTGGGTCCTTGTCCTAATAACCACATGAGACACATATGCAGAACGCTTTGGAATTTACTTCAACAAATTCATTGAGCACATTATACATTTCAGTGGATTAAGAGCTCTCATTTCATTAGTACAATACTGTCTAATTAATTCTCCTATCTCACTTATCAGTAACTACAGTACTTCTAGGGAATGGCTTTCTTAACAGTTCTTACTTCTCTGGTCACAGCAGATGTCTGTGTCTTTGGCAATGCATGATCCTCTGGTGATCTTAGAGTATATGTTCAACCTGTTCCACTCCTTCATGCAGTTTCTGCTCTCACTAGCAAATAATTCATATCCCCCCTTCTCAGTGTGACTTGTGGACTGTCTCTCCATTTTGGTTAGTAACAGTGTTGGAATTACACTCTAAGAACTTTGGGATCATGGGGGGTC
The DNA here is from genome assembly GCA_016271365.2 of Neoceratodus forsteri. Taxonomy (NCBI): domain Eukaryota; kingdom Metazoa; phylum Chordata; order Ceratodontiformes; family Ceratodontidae; genus Neoceratodus; species Neoceratodus forsteri. Next base: position 148,686,135 of record CM057451.1, read on the forward strand.
TATAAGGATCATATCTTTAAATTGAGCCCCCCTTACCATTATAAGTTAATGACAGTGACATGTGAGCTACCAGGGCTAACTTCAGAGCTAAGGGGGCCAAGCCCCCCTGTAATTCCAGCACTGGTTAGTAAGTGATCATAAATACAGAGCACTACCTCTGTGGCATTCCTCTTGGTATCAAGCTGTAAAAACAGATCAAGGTTTTAATCCTTAAAATACATTTTAGGAGAAACACCTGGGACCTTGTAATGTTCTCAGCAATGACCTCTCTCAGGCTGTCCCTTATGGGAGCCTATGCCAAAACCCAGCTGCTCCCAAATGGCCTTGTCTTACATTTCAGAATGGGGTGAACAAATTCTGAAATCTTATTGGCTGACAGATGTTATAAGGCATGAGTTAATCAGGCAATCGAGCACTCTAAAAAAATAGAACTGGTACTATTCCTGCATAAGGACTGTATAAAACTCATTCTTTAAATAGTTTTAAATACTTTTTTTAATGTTGTTACTGCAAACTCCCATTTTCTAAGAGCAGTAAGATCCTTCAGAGTGAGGGGTGTTGTGCGATACCTGCACTTCCAAGGTCTGTAAGGCCCTCCACCTGTCATGCCATGCCTCACTACACCCTGGGCCTTCCCCAACACCACACACCCTGCCAGGTTTCATAACTTATGCAAAATTGTGGGCTGTCCCTTGGTTTATTTTTTTATTTTATTTAGTTTTTGTTGACTGGGTAAGTGCACTAGACAAATTCTGCCTATTTTCAGGAACGACCCGGGGGAGGGGGATACAGATGAAAGCCAACTGACATTGAACCAGATTAAGCTGTTGGTGGTATTTTTGGTGAATGGAGGGAAATTTGGCCAGGGCACTGGGGAAATTTCCCTACTGTGCTGTAGGGGTTCCCATTTGGTCGAGAGTAATGGACAGTGCAGAACAGTCTGTGAAGGAGAAGGAGCAGGATGTGGAGGCGACAGACCAGAGCAGACAAATGGAAGTGGTAAACGAAGACCCTGCTGATGGCAGGATTTCAGAGGGTGAGAATGAGGAATTGTATGAATCGGCTCCAGCCACCGATATATCTGAGGAGCTCCTAGATGTGGATTTATCTGAGGAGCTAGATAGTGGTAGTGGAGTAACAAGACAAACTTCAGAAAAAGATAAAAATGGAGCATTGGCTCACCTGGAACAGATCCTGTTGGGAAAAAGGGAGACGGTGCAGAAGCAACTGGAGGAGGAGGATGTGCGATGAGTGGAGGAGAGAAGACACGAATACAGGAAGCAAGTAAACCAGGAACCGAGTACCAGCAGAGGGAGTGATGAACTGCAACAGGAAGTGCCCGAGGGAATGTTTGCTCTGATGGATGTAAGCAGCTCTCGAATAAGGAAGTCATGGTGAGAGCATTCGGACTACAGGAGGACTCAAGTGAAGGAGGAGAATGGAAACCGGGGTCGGCGTTGCTTGGCATGGGATGGAAGCAGTTACAAGACTGGTCTTGGGAGCCTGAAGAAGAATGGACCCCCCGTGAGGAGTAGCGGTAATGTATTGCTACCAACAAGACTGGGGGTAACAGACTATACTGAGACACGGACAAAATCAAGTGAGCAGCAAAATCAAAATAATACAGTGGGGAACATGATGCAAACAGAGGGGGAGAGGAATGAGGAAGGTGACACGGAGGGTGGAAATGGAAATATGTAGCCTATGGTTGTAGGCAGAGGAGAAAGAGTTGAAACCTTGGCAGAAACTCCCATTGAGGCACAGGAGAGACCAGGAGGGAGAGACACTAGAGTGTGTTTAGAAGTTGTGAGAGGCAGGGGAAGGAGAAAGGAGATAAAACTTTTACCCCAGGAAACAAGGGTAGAACCTCCCCCAAGACCTAGCTATTCAGAAGCCCCACCTAAGCATTTCACAGTTAGTTTAAGATACAAAGGTGGGTTGGAGCATTTTCCGGATAGGTATTTTGTGGGTAAAGTTTTATTAAAAGAATCAATGAAGTTTATTTCAACTGAAATTTATGCCCTAATCCACATATCCAGGGAGGATGTTTTTGACATCAGTTTTAGGACAATGAGAGGGCTAGAGAGGTTTTGGCAGAAATATAGTCTTTTAAAATTTTCTCCAGTGTGGACCCCTTTTCTGGCGGTGCCTCTTACGAAGCCAACTGTTAAGTTTATCACAGTTCTGTTTCGAAATGAATGTGTACATGTGGCTGACATTCAGCAGTGGCTTAATTCAAGATGTGAAGTGTTAGGACCCCCTGAGGCTATTATAGATTCAAAACTCTTATGGACAGGAGGGTGGAAGTTTATGGTATGCTTACACCAAAATGAAGCAGGTACAGAACATATACCCAACAGTTTCTTTTTGGGGAGGGACAGATGGGTGGTTTTCTACCCAGGACAGCCTAAAGCTTGTTATAGGTGTGGATCAAGAGGTCATTTGTCTAATGTGTGTGACAGCATCAGGTGTGGGCTATGTGGAGAAATAGGGCATAGCAATTCACAATGCTGCAATCATGTCAGATGTAATCTTTGTGAGGAGTATGGGCATATGCATCAAGAATGTCCATGGGCAGCTAGGAATAACACATGTAGCATGGATCCAGAGGATTTGATAAACAAAGCACAGCAGAGGAAGCTGAAGGAGAGGGAAAAGGAAACACATGTGGTAGAGGAAGAAGTAGATGTTCCCCCAACCCCCTTCCTGCAGTACTCCCCAACCCCCTCTCCCCACCATGGGTATTCAATATCTTTTAGATCAGGGAATGGAGGGGGGGCATACAGGAGGGGGGGGTCAGGGTAGAGAGGAGCCCCAGAAAGAGATAACAGAAGATGCAGAAAAAAGAGGAAAGAAGAGAACTGGTGTAGAAGAAAGGCAAAAGGTGCTGGAAGAAAATCAGGAGGGACAGGACCCCCTCCCTATTCCAGGGCAGGAGCAAGAAAGTGCACATGGGAATATAGGAAAATGACATTGAGAAGTGAAAAGGAGATACATCCTGAAATAGTTTTGACTAATGCATATGAAGCCTTGGAGGTACAACAAGTAGAAGACAATAGGTTGGGGGAGAATTTTGATGCCCCGTTGGAAGTTTTGATGGAGGTACAAGAAAGAAGAGAGGACAGTTTGGAATATTGCAATATTGCAAAGAAAAAGAAGAAGAAAAGAAGGAAGTTGATATGAAAGAGTAAAAAAAAGGGAATGGGGAAGGGTGTACATCAGAACAAAGTGAACAATGGTGTTGTTTTCTATTGCATCTGTGAATGTGAATAGTGTTTTAAATGGAAAGAAAAGAGGGCAAGTATGGAGTGAATTAAGAGAACTAGCCTGTGACGTGGTTTTGATACAGGAGACATGGCTGAACTCTATGGGATTGGTTAGGCTAGCCCAGAGGGAGTGGATATGAGGGCCTTCCTACTTTTCTTTTGGGCTGGAAAGGGCAGATGGGGTAGGTATGCTCTTTTCTGGTAAAGGTTTGAAATTTCAGAAGCTGATGGATATCATCCCAGGAAGAGCCTTGGTAGTGGATGGTTTATGGTATGGAGACCCAATTAGGTTTATTGTGTTGTATGCTTCACAAATTAAATCAGAGAGCATACAGTTATTTGAACAGATGCAGCTGTATTTATGTACAGCCAGGAATATCTATTTTGAGGGGGATTTTAACTGCACTCTAGACATGACTGAAAGGAAAAAAGCAGGAAAGAAAGTGTATTGCGATTCTTTTGCTTTAGAAAAAGCCGTAAAGCAGGCCGAGTTAAAAAATGTATTTGGCAAAGAGAGCTGTGAATGTCAATTTACATACAAATGTGGGAAACGCTTTTCAAAAATTGATTATGTTTTCTTGTCAGATAGGGTAGAGATAGTGAATACAAAAGTGCTACCTAACTCCTTTTCAGATCATCTAAGTATAAAAAGTGTAATAAGCACGGAGTCTGGCATAGTACAGACAAACGTGAGGTGGAAAATGAATACAGCGGCCTTATATGAAGACGTAATTAAAATACAAATAATGGATATTTTGTGTGTAGTTCATTAGTGATTGGGTTATATGAGAATTTATTTTTGTCATGGGTAGAGGTGAAGAAGGAGGTGAGCACATTTTTACAGGTTGAGCCTGTAAAAAAGCTTTCAGCTTAGTGTGTCTCACCTGGTTAAATAACTAAACAAAAAAAAACACTTGCTTAAACAATCATGGAAAGAGGGTGGTGAAGAATAATTTTTTTAAATATCTAAGTTTACAAAATCAGCTATTAAGGTTATACAAGGCTTCTTACGTGAGCAGAGTAGATGTATTGAAACAGATTGAGAAAGTACAAGGGGAAGTGAAAGCAATACAATATAACAGAGCAAAAACAATAATGAATTAATTAAACTGTGAAACTCAGAAGAGACCATATTTGGATCCCTGTGAGACACTATAAGATAGAAAGAATAGATCTAGAATAATGTCATTAAGGGGACAAAGTGGAGAAATTATTACTAAGTCAATAGAATTAAATGATATGGTAGAAAAACATTAGGCAAATTTATTGGAGAAGAATAAGAATGTGCAAGAAAAGGAAAAAATAGAATAAAGTATGGGGTGATGTATGTAACGAGAAGTTTACACACCCCAAGGTGTTAGATGCTACATAAACCCCAAGAGTGAAGCTCGAGGGGTTTATAAAGCATCTAACACTGAGGGGTGGTGTAAACTTTGAGTTTACACACATCACCCCATATTTTATTTTATATAATTGTTGGGTCACGTTTTTTTGCCTCAACAATTATATAAAATGTGTCCCACTGACTGTGCCATTGAGTGTGATGGAATCGAGGTAGTCTTACCTTTTTGAAGCAGTTTCATTTGCGGTCTAAACAGTACTTGGTACAGCAGAAATAGCTAGGGGAATAAGTTTTAAACAAAGATTTAACTTTCAAAAATAATAAATCCTTCTTGTTTGCTTGTTCGGTGTTGCTACGGTGGTTGCCAAGGAAGTTGTAGTCTCTATGGTCACTGTATCAGGTGACCTGCAGAAGGCGGGGAGGGGAGAGACGAGAAGAAGCAGAAGAGCTGGTGTAAGGGATTGTCTGCTAAATTGGGTAGTGACAGAGAAAAAAAAATGCCCATGTTATGGGAGAAAACTGTGAGGAGTTGAGTGACCAGTGTACGAGAGGGAGACTGCTTCAGTGAGTGTGAGACAGTTGCTCATGGTTTTTGCCATAGGAAGGTGGCGCGTGATTGCCGTTATAAACACTCCTTTATAACGGCAATTTACATACACTTTTTCCTATGGAAAAAACATGACCCATTAATTATTAAATGATTATTTACAGGGTTTGAATATTCCCACCTTGAAGGAGACCTTGATAGAATTATTAAAAAGAAGAGATAGGTAAAGGAGAAGTGTACGAGGTAATAAAAAATTTAAAAGGTGGGGTGGTGCCTGGGGAAGATGGGATTCTGAATGAGTTTTACAATGAGTTTCCTGAAACCACGGCTACTCTTTTAACAAGGGTATTTAATAATATGCTACAAAATCAAAATATTCCAGCAGAGTTCACAACAGGAATTGTGATTTTTTTATATAAAAATGGAGACAGGCAAGAGCTTGCAAACTGGAGACCTATAAGTCTCCTAAACTCTGATTTCAAAATCTTAGCACAAGTTCTGTAGAAAAGGTTGAGAGAGGTGGCAATGGTACTGATTGAACCATCACAAACATGTGCAATTCCTGGACAGAACGTCCAGGAAAATCTTATAATAACTAGGGATATAATTGAATTTTGCCAGCAATGGAGAAAGGAAGCATGCATATTAACAATAGACCAGAAAAAAGCATTTGATTTAGTGGACCATAGTTTTTTTACTAAATGTATTGGAGAAATATGGGATCCTGAAGAAATTTTGTGTATGGGTGGGGCTGTTATATAAAAATGCTGTCTTAAAAACAGAAATGGGGGAGTCCAGGGTAGGGGTATAAAGATAAAGAGGGGGGTGAGACAGGGGTGCCACCTGAGCCCTGTACTACATACATTTGTGTTGGACCCATTAATTAGAAAGATCATAGGAGATCAAGACATAATAGGAATTAAAGGAGGTCAAGCGGGGGATGAAGTTAAAATAATGGCCTATGCAGATGATTTGAATGTATACATAGATTCACAGGAAGGGATAGAGAATGTAATGAATCAGATGGAAAGGTATTCCAAAGTGTCTGGGGCAGAAATTAATTTAGAAAAAAGTAAGGGCTTGTGGATAGGAACAGCCAAAAAAGGGGAAAGAATATGTAGAAATATAAGAATCTTGACTGACAGCAGGAAAATTCTTGGGGATAAAGTATGGGGAGGGAGATATGGGGATGGAAAACTGGAAAGAAGCAACAGAACTGGGGGAGAAGAAAGTGGCCAGATGGAAAGCTTGGAAAATGTTGCAATATAAGAGAATATTTGTTAATGAACAGTTCTTGTTACCTTGTTTCTTATATGTTGCAGGAGTTTTTCCCCTACCAGTAACATTAGAAACCAGGATATTAGGGATGCTCTTTCAATTATTGTGGGGTAGCAGACTCAACCCAATTAAGAGAGAGATAACTTACAAACCAGTGAAACAAGGCGGCTTAGGGATGATAAATCCAAGAGTATTTTTCCATACTTTTTTTGGTATAAAAATATTGGGGTGATGCTGCAGGGTAAAGAGAATAGGATTGAGAGGTGGGGGAGAAAGGTATTAGGAAAATGGTGGGAAGCATGGGGCTAAGGTGTTCCTAAAATGTTTAAAAGAAAGGAGATGCCAAAATATTATGAAGGAACTTTGAAAAAAATTATGAAATGGAAAATAACAAGAGAACAAATGTTAAGCTCGCTGAGGAAAGTAATGTATAGAAAAATACTGATGGAAACTGGAATTGGTGAGATAGAGTTTAAAGGAAGCACTATGAGAGAAAATAAGTATGTGTATAAAATGTTAAATAACCCAAGAGTGCCGAAGAAAATGAAGGATTTACAATGGATAATGGCTCATGGGAGGATGGGGTAAGAGGGAATCATAAGCATAAGGCGGTGGAAGAAAGACATTGCTTATACCTAGGCTGTGGATATGATTTGGAAACTCAGGAACATTTTTTGCTTCAGTGCCTTTATGAGGTAGGTTTGTGGGTTTTTCTGGCAGAGAAGTGAAAGATGCTGTGGTTGAAAAAAGATCAAATATAAAAATGAGGTGTTGGGAATTTTTCCTGAGCTTTTGGAATTTTATCATTGGGCAACGATACACATCTTTTTTGCCTGTATACAATACTATCTATGGCAGAGGAGGTGCCAATTACTTCTACAGCAAAAAGAAATTTCGTATGAGGGTATTGAGAAAATGTGTAGTAGAGAGATAAAAGAAGTGTATATCAGTCACTGTAAATAGCACCCAAGGAAAAAAGTGGAAATGTGGTGGAAGGGTTTAACTTACTTTGTGAAATCTGAATGAGCTTCATTTCGGGAAAGTGGTAGATGCCTTGGCTCAGGAAAATGAGAAGAAATGGAGCTTTAAGGAACAAGTCTGAACTTTTAGGGAAATATCATGCTTTAACAATTTAAATTGGGTTTGTCGTGGTTTTAAATGCTATTGAGCAGCAACATTTAGGGTTAGTTTTTTGACCTGAAGCAGAAAAGGTCTGATGAAGAATGTAGTAAGAAAATGAGTACAAACTTTAAAGAAAGGTATACAGACAGAATGGAAGAAAATAGCCCAGACACAAAGTAATGTGTAACCCCCCTGCAAATGGGGGTTCCCAAAAGTCTTCCAGGAGCTTGCTTAAATGTTCCAAGCCTGGATGGTGTTCGGCATCTAAGCCGTTTATCTGTGAGTGCTTTTAGAGCCTCTGGTACTGTCTCTTTAAGAGCTGTCTGCCTGCAGACATAATTAATTTGGATGGGGGTCTGTGTGTTTCCCTGCTTGAGTCCCACTCGAGCTGCTGCTAAATCGCTCCATTTCTGATGTCACTAAGTGGGCAGAGTGAGCACTTTTCAAAGATGTAACTGTTTGCCAGACATCATTTAGAGTAATAACGAAAATACAGTTTGTCTAACCTGCTTTTCTTTGCTGTGTTTGCCTAGTCCCCCATTCTAGTTTTGAACTGCTGAACTGGACCAATCAGTGTGGGGGGACCTTTGAAATGGAGCCTGCTGCTGGCAAATCAGAACTTGGACTCTCATTGTGGAGCCAGTCACCTATGTACTGTATGGCCAATGCTTCTGGGAATTGTAGTTTGGACTTCGGCGCCTTTTTTCCACCAACAGGGGGAGTTTACTGTGAGTGACAGCCAAACCAGCCAACTGAACTGGGAGGAACTCAAAGGAAATGCCTGGCTCTGTCTACTGGAAAGATCAGATGAGTTGGGGCAGTGAAGAGACAAGGAGATGTGTGCTTCTTCGGTGTGTAGTTTTAGCATGGGAATCACATGTAAGGCCCTAAGTTTCGGTCTGCAGCTTGTATAAGCGCCTGTTCGGACTGAATCCGACCTGTGAAGAGAATCAAGGAGATCTGAAGAGCAGAAACCAGGCTCACCCTGTAGAAGACTGGAGAAATTGCTGAATTGCGCTTGGTCTGTCAGGAACTGAATCTGCTGTGTGTTCTCCTGGGTATTGTGCAGTAATTGCGATCGGGATAGAGAAGCAGCCTGCCTGGTATAGTACTTTCTTTTTACATATAAATGTGTGTAGTGCTTGTGGGGAATTGCGTTTCAAATTCCCTGTACAGTGAATTGAGTGCATGAGGCTTGAAGTAAACCCCAGCTTAATCCAGACTACATCCATTTGCTCTAAACTGCAGTGGGGTCCAGTCACAAGGACCTTGTCCACATGGTCTGCTCCTCCTGGCAATCCAGGACAATCTGCCTTCCATCCAGTTCCCAGCATTGAGTTTGTGAGTACAAAGCAGGGTAGCTCCCTGCCATCTGTTTATCGAATTGCAAGTGTATCATCTAATTGTTGTTTTTTTTTTTTTCCCCATTTCCTCACAAACTGAGCCAACTGGCTCCGGATTACAATTTGGGTATTGTGACAGTGTTTTTTCCATCACAGGGCCCCAATCAGCTGCACCGATCCCGGCTAGCACCCCCCATCCTGGGTACCCAGTGAAAGTGACAATTTGGGACTCTGAATATGTGCACAGTACTTTTATTATTAATGTGTTTAACCTAATTAACCTGATTTCTCCCTTCCTTGTTACAGCTCCTTAAATAAATCAGATCTGTTTGTTTCAGCAAAGTTACACTGTCTGAGATATTCATTTATGTTAAAGTATTGTACTGTGGCTTTTGCATTGTATCATCTTGTCTTACAGGGGGTTCCTAGTGTCCAGTCGACAGAGTCAGTCCTGGGGGTAAGTGTACATTGTGAAGATATTCCTGATGCATTGTGTGGGCCACTAGTGGGAAGAAAGGGGGGGGTTACAGTGTCCCAGAGGGCTATGACCAAGTTAGTTTAACTACTGTAAACCCTGACCTCTGGGTGGAGGCACTCGCCATTGGACCTAGGCCCCTCAACCTGTCAGTAGTCAGTCAGGCAGGGGTAGTAGCCCTTGGGATAGTGCCACCTGGGGGTTACAAATGAATATGGAGAAAGGGGATGATAAAAAATGTGGAAATAAGCAGGTGATATTACAATTTGGGGACTGTGGGGATAGGTGAGTGGGGCTTCGGAGAAGGAAAGAGATGAAGGATAGAGTAAGGGGTAATTTTTGAGTAATGGATTTACTATGTATGTTAGTTATTGGATTTGCTGTTTGTTAATATGTGTATTTGTATCTTGTCCTCTCAATTATGTAAGTTTTTGTTTCTGTTTCCTTTTTTCTGTATAATATGTATGCTGATTTGTTGTGTTTTTGTTGAATAAAAACTCCCCTACTCTTTTCAAGATGGGGATCTTTAACAACCATCTGAACTACCACCAGAACAGGCAGATGGAACCTCGGTTTGACGTCTCATCCGAAAGATGGCACCTCAGGAGTGTGGCACCCTCCTCATGCTGCACTACAGTACTGTAAGAGTATCGGGATATTAACCCAAGTACCTGGTGTGGGGATAGAACCCACAGCCTTCTGATCTCCCAGCCTCAGAGGCGAGTGGATTACCTGCTGAGCCACTCACACTCAAGCCATTAGCACAGCAGTGTGGTCTGAAAATCTGAACAGTTCCCATTGCAAATATGGGACACTGGATAGGCTAGTGTAGCCAGTAAGATAATCTTTCCAGGATAGACAAGCCAGGGCAGGGAGCATGGAGCACATGTTTTAAGCATGACATAACTAGTTGCATGGATTATGGTGCACTATTCTGGGCTATACTCAGGGGACTGGGTCACTGCCCAATTTGTAGGACAGTGGTGAAGCTCCAGGCACAACTGGTAGCAGCACAGGATGAGATATTCCTGCTGTGGCCTCAGTCCATCTGGCACCCTCCACAACCACCATTAAGTCCTCTCTCCAAAAGGCCTGCAGGCCCTGGGGGTTGGAACCTGGAGGGAGGGAGGGGAAGGGAGGGAAGGGGGAAGAGTGGCAAGGCTGGTAGTGGCAAGACAATGCCAGTCCTTTGAACTCCAACTGGGAATCAGTTCATGCCCCTTTCAGAGGCACAGGTACCTGACTTCCCTGGGGGCAGCCCAGAGCTGGTTGTGTCGGGGGGACAACTCAGCAATGCATCCCCAGCCAGAAACTTGGCTAAGAAGTCCCCAGACATAAGGAAAGTTAAGAATTTAGAGAAGGGCATTATCACTGTTGGGGGCTCTATGATAATGGGAGTGGAGGAAGTAGTGAAGGAAGGGCTCATCAAATGCCTACCGGGGCATCTGCCTCCTGGGACAAGAAGAAGATTAGGAGGATTGCAAAGGATGTAGGGGGAGATGCTGGGATGCTGGTAAATCTAGGTACCAAAGATCTGGCAAATGAGTCATTGCAGGATGTGAAGAACAATTTTCAGAGGCTAGCAGCCAGCCTCAGACTGATCACCTCCTCTTTGGCCTTTTTGGAGGTCTTCTCTGTCTGGGGTAAGGTGCAGGTCTGGGTAAGAGCAGAGGTGATCCATGAGTTTAATAAGGAACTCCAGTAGCGGTGTAGTGAAGGGCAGCCAGTCCCAGCACAACATCAAAAGACAACAACTGAATAAAGTGCTTCCTGGAGTGCTACTGGCACTAAATCACACTCTGTGACTCTTGTATGCAGATTTTGTTGTCTATCAGATCATTAGAGACTGGACAATCTCTGGGACAGGGATCTATTCAAGACGGAATTCATCTGATGCAGCAGGGGATCAGCACCCTTGGTCAAAAACTAGATATCTACATAAACAGGCATTTAAACTGAGCAGGGGGACCTGAGGCTGGGACTTCATTACATCCTGAAGATATCACAGATTTCCCAGCCGAGGCTCCTTCACAGGCTGGGGATAGGAAGAAGGTACCACAGGGAACATCATCGATACCGCATTCAATGTCAGGTGGGGGTTCCAGAGGACTGACAGTTAGGATCTTAGGGGAGGGCAGGTCTGCCAGAAAAGATCAGAGAAAATATAGAAACAGTGGTTGGAATGTAGTTTGCCTAAATGACTGGAGCCTGGGAAATAAGATTAATGAACTACAGGCCCTAGTAACCAATGTTGAACTAGATATGGTTGTCATCATGAAAACCTGGGCATCGGAAAAGAATGACGGGGACCTGGTGATCCCAGGGTACACTCTGTTCAGAAAGGATAGGGAGATAGGCAAAGGGGGGGTGGTCCTCTATATGAAAGATAACAGAAAGGTCACAGATGAAGGGTCAATTAGGAGAGCCAATACTGGGATGGAGTCCCTCTGGGTAAGCCTGACTACGCCATCTGGTAAGCGCATGAGAGTAGGGGTGGTTTGTAGACCTCCAAATCAAGGTGAGTAGGCTGATAGGGAACTAGGGGAAGAATGGGCTTGCTGTGAAGGGGGCGTGGTGGTGATGGGGGATCTCAACATGCCAGATGTGGACTGGGAGACCCCCACTACTCACAGTATCAGAAACCAGGCAGTATTTGATAACATGCAATGCTGCCTATTAGACCAGCCAGTAAAGGAACCCAAAAGACAATTAGCTGTCTTGGATGCAGTCTTCACCAGTACAGAAAGGATTAGTCATGTGACAGTTGGGGATCCACTAGGATCCAGTGATCACAACACTATGTAGATCAAGCTGGCACTGTATTGCAGCCACCTCCCTCTACAGTTGTGTTACTGGCCTTCAGGAGAGCTGATTTTGGAAGGGTAAGAGGTATAGTTCGGAGCAAGGTACATGGTGGAGCTATTGTGGGAAGTGCAGAGAAACAATGGGAAGTTATTAAGAAGTTAGTTCTTGATGCAACCAGGACTTGAATGAAAACTTTCACCAAGTGTAACAAGCACAAGAAGCCCCTATGGCTCTCCAGGGAGATAAGAGCGTCACTAAGGAGGAAAAAAGGGCCTTCAACAACTATGAGTGCAACCAGGGGGAAGAATCCTGGGAGACATATCAGAACACATTGAAGGAGGCAAAGAAGGTAATCAGAGATGCCAAGTCTGGTACCAAACTACGAATTGTGGAAGGGGTGATAGATGGAGAAAAAACTTTCTTCGGTTACATCAGAGAAAAATGGAAGACAAAGACAGGGATTGTGAGACTGTCAAAGGAGGGAGAGCTGATAGAATAGGGTTGGCAGAAGGCATCAGTTCTAACAACTACTTCTGCTCAGTATTTACAGAGAAAGCAGATGGATCCCTGCCAGAGAGCACAATCAAAGCTTCAGGAATAGACATTCAAGAATTGGGACAAATTCAGTTCACTGACGAAGAATCCGGAAGATGCTGGCAGCACTGAAGATTTACCTAGCACTGGGGCCTGCTGGTTTACATCCAAGGCTGCTCAAATAATTGTCACTAGAGCTGGTGGAACCCCTAGCAAGGCTGTTCAACAGCTTACTTCAGACTGGGGGGGGGTCCTTGTGGATTGGAGGATGGCTGAGGTGATCCAACTCCATAAGGGAGGGGTCAGGGAGGAGCCAAGCAACTAAAGATCCATCAGTCTCACCTCCATCATGGGCAAGCTGATGAAGTCTCCAGTCAAGGAAGATCTGGCAGCCTACCTGGAAAGTGGTGGTTTAGTGGTCTCCAGGACAGCAAACAGCATGGATCGGTTCCATGTGATAATTGCGACTGTGTAACAGCGATCGCCATTTGGGCGAGTCTGCATTCCCGAAAATGAAGATCGGCGATGTAGACTCATGACACAAAGCAAAAGGGTGCTGGAAATTTGTGTTTTACTTTTTATGCGGTGGGCTGAGCTTCGCACCCCCACCCCCCTCCTACTAAAGGATTCTTAACTGCAGGGGGGGGGTGCATGTCAGGGGGTGCAAAATAAGGGGGGAAAAGAAAAATCCCGACCGGCACAAAAAGCGAGCAGGCGCCAGGAACTGAACCTGCCACCAACCCACTAAGCTACACAGCCAGCTTGGCAACCCACCACTGCATTATGCCCCACAAACCCTCCCTCCCCTTCTGCCCATTGCATGGTGCAGTCCCACCCCCCCCCGCAGCATGTACATATAGCGACATCCCATCGCTATATTCACTGACCCCCCATCTGGTTGCCCTCCCTTCCCAGTAGCCCTGTGTAAAAGCGCTGTGATTGAGTCACCCTTTTTGAAAGCACTGAATCACAGTCACTCAATACACGGGCTACTCATGGATCCTGTGGTGGGGAAGTCTGGTCAAACCAGCCTAATTGTTTTCTTTGACTGGATTACTCAAGCTATAGGTAAGGGCAGGTGGTCGACATACTTTGATTTGATTTCAGCAAAGCTTTCGATTCTGTGCTACACAGGAGGCTTCTGAAAAAACTAGGGCATCTGGGAGTAGGAAGGGAACTAAGCAGACAGGTGAGAAACTGGCTAAGAGGCTGTAAACAGACAGTAGTGGTCAGCGTGCTCAAGTTAGGAGACAGAGATGTCATGAGTGGAGTCCCACAGAGATCAGTCCTTGAATCAGTAATCCTCTTTAACATGTTCATTTGTGACATTGGTGAAGGAATAGAGGTTGAGTTGTGTCTCTTTACAGACAACACAAAGCTCTGTGACAGAGTGGACAGCCAAGACTGGGTGAAGGAGCTGAAAGAGGATCTGGATAGGCTGGAGATGGTCCAAGGTCTGGCAGCTTGCATTCAATGTGAAGAAGTGTGAGGACAGGCAGCACACTGATGGCAGGTAATTCATGGGGGAAGGGCTCTGCTGGGACTTTGTTAGCTTGGAGGCTGCTATTGACAGAAAAATGTTTTTTTTTTGTTTGTTTGTATTTTGTTTGGAGACTAACATGGCACATTCAAAATGTTTTGGTTGTGTGGCTGCCCTGATGGGCCAGGTTCAGGATGAGCAGAGCTGGGCAGTGCCGTAAGGTGTCAGGGCCCCTGACTGAAAAAAACCTCCATGCTGTCTCAATGACAGCTCATAGAGCCCAAACAGGGTATATCCCATTCCCTGTCTGATTATAAGGCAGGGTATGTCCCTATCTGTTTTAAGGGTACATCCCTATCTGATTATGGGGTATATCCCTGATGGACAGCAGGAGGTGGAAAAAGTGTTTTGGTCTAAAATGAAAATTTAGAGCCAGCCCCGTAGTGCTGCAGTACCATCAGGACTCAACTACTCCGACAAACCAAGTTCCCGAATGGACCTTGGTCACTCTGGGGCCAGCCAGGGGAGAGAGGTCTGAGCATTCCATGGTTGGCTCTTCTCTCAGGAAGTGGAGGCACAGGTAGTGTCCTCCTGTGGGACTACCACAGTGCCCTTGCGTAAGCTGGGTGCCGGCTGGTGGCAGCTGAGCAAAGTGGATGTACGAAAAAAGGAAATATAATGAAAGGATTTTAAAAGGGCAATTAAAGCAGGCAGTCTTTTTTATTTTGTGAGATAGATAATTGCAAGCAAGAAAGGGATAGCAAAATGATGAAAGCAGCAAAAACAGTCCTCTAAATAAGCCACATCTGCAAAACGTTGTAGTGATGTGAGAACTGGGAAGTAAGAGGATTTTGGGAATGTTGTTTTTGTAGGCTTCATACATAAGTGGACTAATGGTGAGGGGTGCACGCTGCAGTGCCCCCAGTTTCACAACCTCATTGTTATGAAGTCACATGAGAAGCAAGTTATTAGCACTCACTGGGTTTTGGTTTATCTTGGGGCTATTGTAGCTGTGTTTTTGTTTAGCATCCTTGCTGCATGTAAGATACATGATAAAAACATGTATTAAAACAACAAGACGTTATATCTGGTTAAGCAAAAGTTAATGTACTTAATTTTATTATAATGTAGGTGTGTGCATTAAATGCTGTTGGAGGAAAGCATAGGCTGAAAAATTTGCAGGTTAACTTTATGCAGAAAAACAGTCAGCAGAAGCAGACTTGAGAGACTATATTTCTCTTTTTATGGGGGTAATTCATACTTGTAGTGAAGTAATGGAAAGTAAAGCTTGATGAAAACAAGCTGTTGAACATGTTCAGGGTCTAGTGTTGAGTGATAAAGTTCAACAACATCACCAGCTGTGCTAAACATCCTCTTGGATGGCACCTTCGTAGGGGGGGAACCGATGTAGCTCATAGCCATTTGTACCACGTGATGGGATGAATACATCTTCTGAGCCCAGTAGCCTAATGGATAAACCTGAAATGTCTCGAGACTCTGCAAAATGACTATTCAAGACATTTTCCGCAGAAAAAGGCTGTGACTGTGTCCTCTTCTGTTGCACTTGACATAAGTACTTTCTGAGCAGTGTCCACTAACTCCCATCAGTGCTGCTGACAGTAACATGTATTTCTTCCCTATCTCCACCAGTGGAAACAGACCTGCCAGATGGCATTCCCTCTCTATCATGACCGTCTGTGCCATCCGCCAGTGTCATTTGTCCCAGTATGCAACCAGTCAGCTCATCATACAGATCTTGTCAAAAATGAATCACTCTGTAGCTATCCATAGCCTTGTGAAAGATCTCACATTTAAACAGGGGATCCAGCATGGTTGCAAAAATATGGCTGCAACTATCCAACACTTTCACAAACCTTGCCTCCAGTTCAACTTGCAGCTGCTCATTGAGCATAGCTGGTCCATCTGGAATCTCCCTGTTCTACTCTCCATACATCTCCATGGATGCTTTCGGCATATGTACTGCTGGGATCATCTGACTCAGAGTTGCAGTGGCTGCACTTAGCTCATGGGTGCCCCTCTCAAATGGCCTAAGTACTCTCACCATGGCATCCGCCGGTGACCACTCATGGTGGCCTAGGACTCCCCCAATGTAGCACTCTATTGCCATGTCATAAAGTGTATGCATCTGTTCTAGCAATCTTGACAGCCTCAAGCATGATGAGTTCCAGCTGGTTCTGACACCCTTTATCAGACATTGCTAAGACAAACCACGGCGCTGCTGCACTTCTCTTAGTTGGTTAGTTACCTTTACAGAGCGAAGAAAATTAGCACAGATGGAGCGTGCTATGGAGACAATCTTGCTAGCCTCAGAACTGTAACAAAGCTCAGACATGACCACTAGATTTAAGGTATGGGCAAAGCAACAAATGCTGATAAAATTTCCATCAGCAACTGCGTTCACCATAGTTGTTCCATTAACGATAACAAAAAAACAAAACAAAATGTAGCTTTGCACCAACTGTCCATGACTGCAGCATGTCTTGAATGAATGCCAGGATGTTCAGTGACGTGTGGTTTTTCTCTATTAGCCCAACATTTAGAAGAGCAGACCTGGTGTGCCTGCCAGGTTATGGCAGGATGAAGGGAGAGCCAGGAACACAAGAAGAGAAGGAAGAATCAGCAACAAGACAGGGTTTTGCACTCACTAGTTTGCGTTCAAGGAGAGATATGCATGCGTGGAGTTTGTACTGCTCCAGATGTCTAAGGTGCAGTGGAAAACTCCACCCACAGCCTCCGAGAGTAGTGTGGCAATTGCCATTCTCACACCCTCATATATCTTTGGCACCACAGTGTGTAAAAATGTGAAATGTGATGGGAACTGGCTTCAAATGCTGCAGAAGTCTGCAAAAGCCAGTATCTTCCTCGAATGAGAAGGGTTGCAGATCCAATGCTATCATTTCACACATGAGCTGTGTGATATGTTGAGCTATCGGATGGGATGACCAGTACTTAATTCTGGCCAGGAATGTTTCCACTATTGGCATTGACTGTGGATGGGGGGATGTTCCGCATTTGCCAGATGGTGTGCAAATAGCAGGGACTGGTGCCTGGCTGCAGTGCTTGGGGTGCATGGTGGACTCTTTGGTGTTGAGGAAGATGGAGTGGTAGCAGCAGCAGGTGCAGCAGCATTTTTGTCAGTGGTAGATTGTTCTGTGGCATTGCCAGCACCATCAGCACCACTGCCCACATTATCAACATGAGATGGGTCTGATGGAACCACAAGCACAGACCGTGACACTTTAAAAACCTGGGGTTGTTTTACCTTTGGTTGGTTTATTAAGAAGGTGGTTGTTAAGTTTGCCAGAGATTCCCCCTGCAGACAGTTATACTTCATAGTGTGCACACTGCCTTTCTGTTATCTTCTTTTAGTAAAGTGAAATGGAACCATACCATGATCTTACTGCTTCTGACGCCACTGATGCAGATAGTGTCACCAGTACCGCCACCACTCTTTTGGCCCCCATTAGACTTTTTTGTTTGGACCTGCATCTGTGGGTTTTCCCCTTGCACCACTGGGGCCTCTGCTCCTGCTCTGCTTGGCTATTCAGGTTAGAATGAAGCCAGCTGAACAAAGTGCTGATGGGGAGATTGCTGAGTTTTATTTTTTGGGGTGGGGGGAGAGGAGCCATATCCTTCTTTCTCCTGACACTGCGACCTCAAGAGGTTGAGATTTTTTGTCTTCTAGACTTGCTTGCTTTACAGCTGTCAAGGTACTCCCCATACTCTGCTTTATCATCAACACTGCTTAGGTTAGTCTCTTCAGTTGATGTGCCAGTGGGCAAATCTCCTGTTGGAAAGCACTCAGAGCCTCCTCCGCATGTGCACCGACAAGTTCGACAGTAGAGGAGACAGACCAAGAAACAAGAGGTGCCACAGTAAGGGTGGACACAGGACTGGAAATAGTTGTGCAATTGACTGGGGCCACAGTGGTCATAGTAGTGGCTGGTGTTACTATAGCAGTACTGGTGGTCACCATGGTTACAGTGGCAGCAGGGGCTGGGAGGGCCACAGTTGCAGCAGAAGTTGGGATACTAGTAGTCTCAGCGCATGGGTGGTGGATCAGGGCAGTGGTGGTTATTAAGGAGGGTGTACTCATCCTGGTGGTACTGGTGGCAGTTGCAAGGGATGACGAGGAGACATTCACATTGGCAGTAGCAGTGGCAGTTAATGACAATGTCCTCCTAGCAGCACTACTAAGACTTTGTATGGTACTCTTACTTTTTCCCTGGTGTCAGCTGACCCCATACTGGTGTTGGTGGAGACAGCAGGTTTTACTGGGGGAAAACATAATTTTCCACGGTGAATGCATCCTAAGCATTGGTCTGTAGTATGCTCACCATCTCCTGCTGCTTGCTGCTCTACACCTGCTGCAGCTATGCCGGGCAAAAAACCAAAAAGAACCCAGCGCACAGGCTGCAAAAATGGCTCTCTGCACTTGCCCCATTTTTTTCAATATTGGGGCCTTACTGTTTTGCTAAATTAATAATTATTCAACTCAGTAGCAAAATAATAAACTGGGAAATTACAGACAAGGTGCTGCCATGCACTGCCTCATTTTCTGTGCTTTTACTATAATTTATGGTTTATGCTCCCCTCTCTGGCTTAGTCCTGTTGCAGCAGGTTGGCCCCCAGTGTCTCTGCTGCTTGAACTACATTTCCAGCCTCACAGGAATACCTCCATGGTGGGATCTGGTCAAACCACCCCTCCGGCCTCCCACCTCCTCTTGAGAACAGGGACAGGAGAACCCTGGGTACGGAAAAAGTGGCCAGTGGCATGGGCTGGGGACCAAGCATGTCCAAGAGCATCCCATGTAAGCCAGTGCTGTTTCCGTATTCTGGTGCTCCCCACCTCTTGGGATGTCTGTGCACTAGGGGCTCCAAGCCTGCACACACAATACATGCCAGAGCAGAGTCCAGCTGACGTCTCTCCTCCCCGTTGTACCTCCGCTGTACTGCCACCAGTGGTTTCCCAGGTGGCAGTGTTTTCATGGAGGTAGCTTTCTTCCCCTCTCTGGAGGAAGAGAGCACCCTCTAGGATGCTAAATCTTCCTTTCCCTGGATGGCCTCTGATGGCTGAATTTTGCTTCATATCCACTGGCATCATGAGTGGTAGTACTAACACTGTGCCAATAGGCCAGCCATCCAACTTTGTTTAATTAAAGAGTATCACATGGTTTTTGGCAAGTACCTTTCATTCTTTAAACAAATAGTGATAGCGATATTGTTTTCTACTCACACTTTCCTTCAAATTGCTCATCAAAGACTCATCTGGATTCAGATGTGGCCACTATGGTGTATTCAAGCATAGTCATTGTTTTTCCCTCTACATTCAAGCATAAGAATGCATGTATAATGTAACCAGCCACTCTTCATCCAAGCTCGTGGCAGGTTACTAGCGAACACTTGAAGGGTTAAGCCTGATCCTGAGAGTTGTTTTCTAGTGGGCCTTAGCTAGGAGACAGGGTATCTGGAGCTTGTGCTCTATGTTTCCTGACTCAGCCAGAGGTAGGAAACCCAGATATGAATATTAATGGACCTGCCTTTCCCCTTTACACTGTAATAGGGAAAGACCAGCTGAGAGCTCAGCAGCTAGTAAGACACAGCCAGAAACCAACAGATTCCATCCAGAGCTACAGAGATCATGGGTGCCTGGAGCATATAGTCTGAATGCAGGAACACTGCAGATTGGGAGCCCCATCTCCCCTCACCCCTCCAGGTGGGGGGGGGGGGAGGAGCATCTCCAAAACCAACCAGAGGAGGAAGACCCAGAAGGAGTCCTGCTGATAGAAAAGCCAAGCAACCCAGTGATCATGAAGGAGCAGTGGTAGGCCCTCTCTCAAAGGAAGACCCCAGGATTCTTTCGGATCCACTCCCACCAGAAAACGCAAGGGAGGGAGCAGTTTGTAAGTGCACCTCTGTATGGTAGAGCTCTAAAGGAGGAAAATATACCCCGATTAGTATTTCATCCCTTGGTATAGTCAGGAATAGTGCAGTGTTAATGGTAATCACCCTAAGGGGCCAGTAATGCTTGTGTCAATTAAGTCCTACAGGGCTGGGCAGGGCATAGGAGCCATTGTTTTTTGTCACTAGGACCATCAGTGTGCTGTCAGAAGCGAGACACACATGGGTGAAGCAACTGTTTGATCACATAGGAGTACATCATAGTTCTGGTGGCTGTTTCATAGGTTGCCATGAGCTTGCACAGTAGACAAGCGGAGGCACAGCTGCCAGCATGGTAGTGGTCACCCTGCCTGGGAGGGTGCCACTGCACAAATGGGTTTGTGGGTGCAAATGTCCAAGGGGCCCCTGAAATGGGAGATACATTCCAGAAATAGCAGCAAGCAATATGTCCTGTCAAAGCGAAGGGTAGTACGAGTAGTATAGTAGTAGTGGTGGTAAATACTATGTGTCAGTAATGGGACCTGAACATGCTGGTGAATGTTGAAGTTAAGTCAGTGACTGAAAATGAAGTAGGGAAGGTAGTGCCCTTCTAAGTTGTGTGACAACAGAGACAGCTAATAAATACATAACCTGCTTGACCCAGCTCCTGGTATGGGCCTTAGTTTGTGAGTGGCTTCCTGTTTATGGTGCCCCTAGTCTCCAGCTGCCAAGACTTGTAGTGACTTGGTAAGGAGAGAGGTACTGGTTTTGTGGCATAAGGCAGGTGCTCCCTGGACGAGAGATACCACCATATACCTCTGGACACTAGGGGGTGCCCAACCCTTACAGTATGGTTAACGTTTGTAACTAACCCCACCTCAAGATGTGTGACACAGTCAGGTATATTAAAGGACTGGCTGAGCCTTTAGGCTTTCATATGATTGGCGCCTGTGGTCTTGGTCGTAAAATGATTTGGTGTGATGTGGTAACTCCAGGTGATGGAGGGGATCATTTACACATCTACACTTCCAGGATGCTTCCACACAGGAAAATATACAGCTATCCCACCCCTAGAAACACGGGACCTGATACCTTTTTAAGCAATGCCCCACAAATAAAATGCAGTAATGCTGTACAGCACTAACACACAATGCAATTATAACAATGGAGAGATAAATACAAAAAAAACAAGGAAAGACTTTATTAAGGGAGAAAAGGAACACAGGAACAGGGATCTGGTAATGAAAAAGCTTAAGGCAAGCAATGCAAATAAACAATAAATCACAGGGTTTGAATTCCACCACCCTTAACATAATAACACTTTCCTGCAGTTCCAACAATAAATCACAGGGTTTGAATCCCACAACCCTTAACATAATAACACTTTCCTGCAGTTCCAACAATCCCATTTCACTGGTGCACCAGTACCCGAAGCCCCATTGGGAACTTTCACAGTCTGTATGGGTGCACAACTATTTCACAGTCTATATGGGTGTACAACTAAATAAGTTTCAGGTTGTTGGTCTGATGGAGAAATTGCGCAGTACCAATAGGCAGAATTAAGGGGAACATGCACCCCAAATGTAGGAGAACAGTGGGATTTCCTTGAACTGTGAAACCACAGCTGGAAGCGTGCTGCAGGCTGCACTGAGAGGAGTGATCTGTTGAACACCTGTTCTGTCTATCTTTGTTTCTCTGTCTTTCTCTGTCTGTCTGTCTGTCTGTCTATCTATCTATCTATCTATCTATCTATCTATCTATCTACTATCTATCTATCACCTGAGCACCACTTCCCAATGGGCTACTACACTTGCCTGCTTCCCTAACTGCAACTTGAGGGGCCTGGGTTCTACTGTAACTAGCACAAGAGCCTCAGGGCAAACAAAAATGCTAATGACGTGGTGCCTCCACCCAGAATAAATTTCAAGTGGGTTAGATGTTAAGCTAGCATAACCCTCTGGGAAGTTGTAGTTACCCATAGCCCCAACCAGTGGACTCACACACAGAGTTGTACTAAACACTCTGCTTTACATTCAAGTTACAATTAATAGTGAGAGTTAATAATACGCTCACAGTTACCACTCTTACCATTAGGGTCTGGACTTCTTAGATGCCCTGTGAACCTGGAAAAAAGTTTAACAGTACTGGCAATATACCTTCATATCATTCCAAGTAACCTATTCTTTGCCTGATGTTCTTGAATGTACCTTTGTAATCTCCCGGGTCACACCTGAAAAAAGGCACTTGGTGTCTAGTGTGCTTACCTGGTAAACAAAAGCAAATAAATAAACCAACACACTGCAATAATATGCTCAGGAAGCAGTTTAACATTTAAACAATAAACTGATTTATTTGGGGAGATTAACAGAGGATGGATGCAGAGATCAATAATTATTGTAAAGAAATGATTAAGCTTTGATATTAAATTGTCAGTCCGACCCATTCATACCCCTGAATCAACCCAGTCATTGAGATCTGGGTACCCAGGATCGTTAGTGTTGCAGGCCTGAGGATTGTTGCGGGGTGGCTGGCATTGCAGCTAGTTGGGGCCCTTAAACAAATGAATGGTTATTGATTCTTTTACTGTTAGCTTTAACCACATTCACCTGCACTTTAAACACAAAAGGAAATTGTAATCCCAGGCCTGATGGCCTGCAAACACAGGTAAACCCCAACATGAACTTTGAACACAAATCAGATGGCAATTTCTTTGTATTAGGTGTTGCAGGGCCAGAGCCCGGTTGTACTTACTGTACCAAGACCTCGGATGCTGGGCTGATATCCAGGCTGACTCCTCTCGAGGACTGGCTCTCCAACTGATGACTGCAGGCTGCAGGTATTCTCGCTCTGGACCAGGACCAGGACCAGGATCAGGCACAGGGACCAGGGCTTGCATGACTCAACCCCACGTCCTGGCCTAGCTCCCAAGGGTGGCTGCAACCCACAATAATCTTCTCCGCAGGAGCTGACTCCCTCAACTGGTCTTGCAACAGCTTTGGTGGAATTGGAAACAGTCTCTTAGTGAAGGTATTGGGTATCACAGGCTTTAACTTTAGCACAGTCTCAGATAGGCCACTCAGCTTACCCGCTTGCAAACGGTAGTCTTTGGAATGTTAAGTCGGCAGTACAGAAACTCTGGTCTCCCCTTTCAGGACACAGGCTGGAGACAATTGTAGTGGCCCCAGTTTTAGTTTTAGGTCACAGTCTCTGGTGCAAGCAGGCTTCTCTCCGACACACAGTTTGGGGGGCCTCTCAGACACTCTGAACCCTTCTCTGTCTGGGAATTTCACTCTGGGGAATGTCTTCTTCTCCTCTCCCAACTTGGAGACTTTTAATTCCAGTCTGCTACTTGGCAGTTCCAATGGTTCAGCAAAGTTCAACTGAGAATAGGCAAGGCAGGCCTCTCCCCTCAATCCCCGAGCTGAAGACAGGGTTCCTCACAACACAGAAGCTTGCACTAGACAAACAGTTCAGCCATTTCATTTGGCTGAAGGGAAAATGGAATACTGTAATCCAGTTGGCTACCCAGGCTATCAGTCCCAGTCCCAGTGTCCTGATTGGGCAAAATGGGCATGGTGGCATCCATTTGCACACTCACGCCAGAACCAGGATTACAGCAATACTTCACTGTGGGCCATATTTACAGTACTGGACTTGCCAGGCTATGAAAGGCAGAGCACCAGCTGGGACCCTCTTCTGGCAGAAGAACACTGCAAAGTCCAGGGAGACAACTACGGTAAGGGGGGTGAGTTATACATATCTATCTATCTATCTATCTATCTATCTATCTATCTATCTGTCTGTCTGTCTGTCTGTCTGTCTGTCTGTCTGTCTGTCTGTCTGTCTGTCAGTCTGTCTGTCTGTCTATCTATCTGTCTATTTATCTATCTATCTATTTATCTATCGTTCATTTTTTTATTAAGTGAGCCGGGGTGCCCACCCCTAGTACCACTTCTTTCTGTCCCCTTCAGCTGGACCACCTTTCCCAGTGTTCATTATAATTCATTTTTTTTAATGCATAAGCAGACTGGAGTGCCCACCCCCAGTACGGCTTCTGTGGACCCCCTTCCCTCCAGGTCATCTTCCCCCATTTGCCCAATACAACAGAGTGTCAGCTGAAATAAAGAAAACAGTCCCTCAATTATTTGTTTTTACCTGCAAAAGAAAATGCTCCCTAACCGATCTGAACCCCACTCCAACCTCCCACTCAGCAGCCATCACTCCAGACACCCACACACACCCTCACTCGGCTGAACATGTCCCATGGCGAAGATTCATTCTCTGATCAAAGACACATCTTGCTGCTGGAATTGCCGACTGCTATATGAGAAACTAAGTTAAGTACAGTTCAATGTATGTCAATGGGGTTTTGAACTTTAAAGCATACCTTTGCAATTTTTGCATATCTTGACCCCAGATTTTCAACATGGCCTGTTTGGGACCCTACTTCATAACCAATGGTGGTGGAATTATGCAAATTGGGCCCAAAAGGGTGATTTTGTGGTTGCTGGGTGAAATCACCTTTTGGCAGGATTTGAAAATGTTCACAATCCTTGTTCATGAGGTGCGGTAATAAGAAGGCTATGCTGAAAATTAGGTGTACAAATATGGAAAAATGCCCAGTTTATGAGTGAACATTGTAGTATTTCAATGTTCACTCATAACTTCACTAATTTTCCGTATTTTGACTCTAAACTTTCAACATAGCCATTTTTCCACACCATCTCATAAACATGCTTGTGTCATTTTTAAAATCCTGGATGAGACAAATTTTCATACTTCTTGTAAGAAGTGACATTTCCTCCAATATACTATAAATGGTACATGTAACGTTTATAGGGTGAATCATAAAACAAGTATCTTGGAAATTTGGGGTCAAAATAAAGGAAGTTAACTTTGAGTGTAATGCCAGTCTTGACCCCAGTGGGTGTGTTTTGTGATCCAGTGCCGGTGAGCTGAGTTTGGCGGTGAGCTCAGTGACCCACCTACTGTAGATGAGGTGAGGGTGGGGAGATGGCACTGTTATGTGACACTCCCCACCCAGGAATGAAAGGTGCAGGGTTCCACATGTGCCCAGGTACGATATAGTGAAGATAACTGTCTTCTTGGCATAGGGCCCCGGACCTCTCCACCTGTGGGTGGCAGAGTGCCCTGTGCATTGGCTGAAAATGCTCTCTGTGCCCTGTGCATCTGTATCTGCAGCCACATAGAAGCACAGGGACCACAGGGCTCTGCTTTTCCGCAGCCCACCACGCAGCCCAATGAATGCTTCACATCTGTCACTGCATGGACGTGCAGAGCCCACAAGAGCCCTTTACTTCTTTTCTTTTTTAATTAGTTTTCATTAATTTGCATAAAGTGTATACAGAGTTTACAATTCTCTTTAAAACTTTTGAACAACTTATGTTTAACATATTCTATCTATAATATTAATCATCTAATGATCATTTGTTAAAGTGAGCATGCTCTCCTTACCATGAGAGGATATTATAGGTGATAACCGTCATTTAGTTAGCTTCAATAACAACTGAAATTCACTTGATCTCTAAATAGGTTTCATTCATTATATTAAAGATGGCTTAATTTAGAAAGAGCCAGTTTGAAGCCTGACCTTAAGAAAGCTTTAATCTGCATAAGTAAGTGATCCAACACATTCTCTAGGTGTATGCCCACTGCATATTATTATGCGTTATGATCTGTAAACTAGATACCCAAGAAGATAGAAGGAAAGGAGTAATGAAGCAGAGTCCTGTGAGTCCACAGGCTCAGGATGGCTTACCTTATTTATCCTTAAATTAGTAGGAAAGTAAGAAAGACTGAGGAAGATGGGGGGAAGGGGGACCTGATCCTATGGTACAAAATCTGAATACTTAGCCTGCTGGTACATTACCCATTTTCTCCGTTCAATTTCAAAGGACAGAATACGGTTGGTGAGTCTTGCAGAGGTTTTTTCCAGTGTGTAGATCTCAAGTGTAAGAGCCCTTCAGACCCCATACATGGGGATTTTGTGCACCACAATCTAGTTATGGCTGTTTTGGCTGCTAAGATCAGCAGGTTCATAATTTTTATGGCGGGAGAGTTAAGTGTCATGTGTGCTGTGGGAATGGCTATAAGTTTAAAATTAGGGGTTATTTTGCCCGGGCAGTCAAATATGACTTCTATTTCCCGAATTACCTCCCCCCAGAAGTTTTTCAATAAAGGACATGTGAACAAGACATGTGAGTGGTCTGCCTGTTCCGAGCCACACTTATAGAAACATAGAAACATAGAATTAGATGGCAGATAAGGACCGCTTGGCCCACCCAGTCTGCCCATTTCCCTACCTAATGGATAAGCTGCAGATCCTAGTTAACCAACAGCCTACTTCTTCCTATCCTCACCCCCTAGAATTGCCTTATGACTGTCCCATGCATTCTTGAATTCAACCACTGTTTTTAACTCCACAACCTCCTCTGGAAGGCCATTCCATGCATCCACAACCCTCTCTGTGAAAAAATACTTCTTTACATCACCTCTGAGCCGCCCCCATCTTCGGATTGTGCCCCCCCTTGTTCTTGAACACCTCTTTTTCTGAAAGATGCTACCCTCTTGGACTTTGTTGATTCCCTTGAGGTACTTGAAAGTTTCTATCATGTCCCCCCTCTCCCTCCTTTCCTTGAGGCTATACATATTAATCTCCTTAAGTCTCTCTTCATATGTCTTCCGGTGCAGACCCTGCACCATTTTAGTTGCCCTCCTCTGGACTGCCTCCATCCTGTTTATGTCTTTGCGGAGATTGGGTCTACAGAACTGCACGCAGTACTCCAGATGGGGTCTCACCAGCTGTCTATACAGAGGCATAACAACTTCCTGTTTTCTACTGGTGATGCCTCTCCCTATGCATCCCAGTATCCCCCCAGCCCTCCTTACTGCCCTCTCACATTGCTTGCCCACCTTTAGGTCATCTATGACTACCCCTGGGTCCCTTTCCATTTTTGTCGTTGTTAGTATCTCACCCCCCTTTCTGTACTCTTCCCCTGGGTTTTTGTTTCCCAGGTGCATTATCTTGCACTTCTTAGCATTGAATCTAAGCTGCTGTACATTTGACCATTCCTCCAACCTTGCCAAGTCCCTTCTCATCCTTTCCACCCCACCTTGTGTATCAACTCTGTTGCAGACCTTTGTGTCGTCTGCAAAGAGGCATACTTTTCCTTCCAGTCCCTCTGCAGTGTCGCTTATAAAGACATTGAAGAGGACCAGTCCTAGTACTGAACCCTGCAGTACCTCACTAGTAACCTCCCTTTCTTCAGAGTTGACTCCATTTACTATTACCCTCTGTGTCCTTTTCTCCAGCCAATTCTTTACCCAGGCTACCATCTTGGGATCCACTCTCAGGCTGGCTAACTTGTATATTAATCTTTTGTGTGGGACTGTGTCAAATGCCAGCATTCCACTGCCTGAGGGCCTATGAACTTTGCAATTATTGCTGGAGTGCGAAAATATCTGATACAACATTTCAATGCATATTCCCTCCAATAGGAGGCCACTGTTACTCTGTGTGTGTGTGCCATTGCTTTAAATTGTAAGGGTATCACCCTATATGGGTGAGTATCATTGAGTGACTCAATAATACCACTTGTGTATAGGGCAACTGTTGAAAGAGAGTGAATGATCCTGTATATCGAGTGTAGCAGTGAACTAGACTCACTGTACTAGGATATAGGCAGGTGTGTGGCCAAACCCTGCCAAGCTGGCCATTTGTTGTAGTGGCTAGAGCCACCGCCTACAGAGCCAACAGATCTGGGTTTGGGTCTCACAGTAGGATGAAGATTTTTTTTATAAGTCCGCTCCCCCCGGAGATGATTTTTTTAATTTAGGAGGGTGCATGGATTTGCCCCTTGCAAAGGGGGGTGCCGGAAAATAAATATTTGTGTAGCTGTTCATTGAACAGCTGAGAATCATTGCTGTTTGCGGCAGTCTGTGTTCTTTGCAGTTGCCCTTCTGCATCAGGTGATGTTTGAGTCGCGGTTTGTGTGCCACGTGGTAAGGAATTCACCCTTATCACATAAATCCAATCGTAAGTAATACCCAGCTCCTCATTCCAATGGTTTAGAATTGGATCTGTCAATATCGTGGTGTTGGCTTAGATGGCTTTGCAAAGAATACTTATTAGATGTACCCCAGTGTTACTCAGTATGTACATTTTAAGGAGATGGACCAGCAGGGAGGGTTTTTCAGCCACCTGTGTGAGGTGGACTTCAGTTGTTTGGAGGTATGACCAGAGTTGTAAGTGTTTATGAAATTCTGATGGCAGGAGATTATAAGAAGCTTGAATAGACACAAAAGGTAGAATCCCCATAGGAGCAACCAATTGAAAAACATATGTAATGCCATATTTGTGCCATGTTGTAAATGCCTTGTTAACTTTGTTTAGGGGGAGGCTTGATCATACGCTGTTACCCGCAGGTAAAGTTGATCAGTGGGGGTGACAAAGTGTTTCCAAATATAAAGCCGTTGCCGGAATGTTTCCGCTGTGAATCAATGGAATCGTTAGAGGGGTGTACAGGCTGGTGGGTTCCCGAAAATATATCTAGTATGATCTTGAATATCATTTAATATTTGTTCTATTTTCTTCCAATATGACTGGTATGCTGGAACAATACAGAGAGTCACTATGCAGAGTTGTGCTACCAAGGCGTACCAGGTGAGATTAACACCTCCTTTATCTCTAGGTAGTTGTGATATTGAGTAGCGAATCCTTGGGAGCTTGCCTTGCTATATAAATCTGGACATGGCTTTATCCCATGCCTTAAAGTAGGTTTTACCTGGCATGAGTGGAAGGGGCCCTTTACTTCTGCAGGTGGACAGAGTCTTTCCTTGGCATAGGGTGTCTGTATCTGTTCATGCAGGTCCCAAAGGGACCTGCATTAATGAGGATACTATTCCGCTATCTCAAAAAAAAAGGAAATTCTTTGCAAAAAACTTTGAGGTGAGTATTAGGGATGACAACCCCAAGAAAGACCCCACCACTGATTCGCCAAGATTTCAGAGACCCAAAACCCTAATGTTTTTTCCTTTTGCTGCTTGGGGGTTGGGGTGGGGAGTTAGGGATGGAAACTGTAATGTCACATTTCTCTACTTCTGTGGCATTAAGTTACCTTAATTGGTGCCTTAACGAAGTGTAACACCCTCCCTTCAGGGCTTGGGGCATCAGTTAGTGTACAAGGCGTGCACCATGGGAGTTGTTTGGATTATTTCAGCCCAGACCCTTAAAGGGTTAACTGCTTTGCCTTCAGGGGATTACTTTACATTGGTAGCACCCTGGAGGTGGACCTTGCAGAGTAAGCATGGGAGTGTGCAGGCTGAGGAAGGCAGGAACCGGTGGAAGAGGAGGGGCAGATTGTCCATGCAGGATGTTCCACCGATGGCTTCTCGAGAGGGGAGAAAACGAAGACCAGGCTTTTGATGTGGCAGTGGCCATTTTACAGAGTTTCCCCCAGTGGGGGGCACCTGCTGTACATGTCCCACTGTGGCTGTGAGAGAAATGTAGCCCACAAGACCTGAATCTGAGTCAAGAGGGGTTGCTGAGAAAGGGAGCGAGTGAAGCGGACTTTACTTCTGTGTGGGGTATGGTCAGAGATGGCTCCAAATGGTATTGAGAGGAAGGGTGACCAAAGAGAAGGGATCCCCAGATCTGAAGGGAAGATGTAAGGTCTGGTGTTTGAGACTGGTTGCCAGACTGAGCATCAGGAGAGGTGGCAAGCAGAGCTAATTATGGGGACATGCTGCCCATAGTTCCATGACGTAGTCGCCCAAGATGAGGTGCTCATGAATAGGGAGGTCAACGAGCACAGTGGGACATGGAGACCTGAGTGCCAGTAGTCTGCACTGGGACAGTGTGATCAGCAGAGAGGATAATGCTGTCTATGTAATTATGCTATCTGGATGATTGTGGGGTTGTCAGATAAACACCCTGTGTTTATGGACTCTGTACAAGCTGACAATGTGATTGTGCTGCCTAGTGCTGCATGGGGTCATCGGATTAATGCCCCGTAGTGTGGACACTATAGTATCAGCTCAAAGACATTTTTGGACTTTGAATCAATGTGACCTCCATGGTCAGCTGAAGACATGCCCACACTGGAATAACTATCTGTTTGTTACCCGGCTCCATGGAGTTGCCTGTGTTTGTTATTAAATGGGATCTTGCTGTTCTTTAACTGGTGTTCCAGTTCCAGTTATTTTAGACTGTTTGGACCTGATAATTAAATAGCTTGCCTTTGAGCTGGCTCTGTGGCGCCAGGAAATGGGGGCTTGCCTGGCATGCTGGCGACCCGGGTTTGCACCCGAGCCCGGAGCGACAGGCGCAGAGGCCATCAGGGAGGGCTCTCCTCCTGGGGAGGAGGGTCATGGAGGCATCATCCTTCAGTGGCTCCTCATGGCCAGATTTGGCCTTGCGCTTTGCAACATTTGTGACCACATGCCACATATGCAAGAAACAAGGACACTGCGGCATGCCTCCTAAGGGGCGGGGGAAACAGAATGAGGAAAATGGCCACCCATGCCAGTTGGATGATGGTGGCCCACCTCCCCTGGCCACAAAGCCAGGAAGCTCCCGAGTCAACCCAATGTCACCCAACCAAGATGTGCGGGGGTGTTGAAGGGTACCTCAATCTCTCCTCTCGGATGCCTCCTCATGGGTAGGTGGCCTCCCTGACGAAGGGATACTTTAGGACAGTTGGGCGGCGGGGCAGATGGACGGCAGAATGGGGGAGTGGCAGAGGGTGAGGACTTGGCCGCCTGAAGGAGTGAGCCGCCATGTTGGAAGGAAGGGGGCATAAAAACAGCATGCATATATATATATATACATTCTGAATTTGACTGAATTTGGAAGGAAGGGGCATAAAAATAGCATGCATATATGTGTGTGTGTGTATATATATATATACATATTAGAGGCAAAAAACTCAGTTTAATGCATCAGTTAGGGTTGTTCCACAGCAACAAAAGCGAGGAAATTTGGTGTTAGGGTTGAAAGCCCCCTTGGACCCACCAGCCCACCCCAACGGCATCGGGTGCACATTGGGGTTATATTTCTAACTCTCACCCCATCACATGTGGGAAGCAGAGGTATAGGAGAATGGGGTGAGAGTTAGGACCGACGATCCCTAATGCGCACCCTGATGCCGTTGGGTGGGGTGGGCTGGGGGTCCAAGGGGGCTTTCAACCCTAACACTAAATTTCTCACTTTTGTCGCTGTGGAACAACCCTAACTGATGCATTAAATGGAGTTTTTTGCCTCTAATTTCCCTTCTTTTTGAGAATGATAACGAGAAATAGTGAATGTAATGCAGTGGCGGGAGCGTGGTAGTAACACGGTGCCTGCAAACGCAAATGGTAATGCGCATGGTGATGCAAAGTGAAACAGAAAGAGAAACAGTACTGTAGACACAAATGGTAAAAATAACGCAAATGCAAGCGCAAATGAAAATGCAAAGGGTAATGCGATGGTGGCATAGACGGGAACGGGTGAAACGGTACTTGAACCGCGCCGGAAGCGAATAAGGGTAACAGTAATGTAAGCACACAGGCTGGTTTTCCCAAAAGCTGCATAGAGAAAGACAGTGAGTACAAAGAATGTATGCATAATAATGGGTCTCAGAGCAGAAAATGAGGAGTTGGAATACTAAATTGCTTATATTTCAGGAACCGTACGACGTAGGAAAAAAATTTAAAAGTCATATGATTTATGACTTTCCTGGCTAGTTTTATGCTTAGCCCCCTTTGCAGTTTTCTGATGAAAAGTCCGTATCTCACACCATTTCCGAGATACGGGCCCTGAAAGGCACGGCGAACACCGTAATGTTATTCTATGGGGAAAAAAAAGAGAAGTTCAGAGTGCCATAACTTTGCCGCTCTGTAATATTTTTTCACCAAACCACCAAAAGGCACATCTGTGGGATGTTGACTTTCTTCCCTCCAAATTTCAGTGTAAAAGAGCAAACCGTTATTTTGCAGCAGTGTGGCAAAGAATTCCTGTCATGCAGCAGACGCCGCAATGTTAGTCTATGGGAAAAAGTGTCAACTTCGGAGTACCGTAACTTTGCATCCATGCAGTATTTTGTCACCAAACCACCACGCTGCACATCTGTGAGATGTTGGCTGCTGTTCCTCCAAATTTCAGCCCAAAAGACCAAACCGTTCATTTGCAGCAGGGTGGCAAAGAACTGCTGTCATTTTGGTCATAGTCTTAAAAAGTGGTGTCGTGATTTGCGACAGCTTTCGCAAGGATTTGCGACACTTTCGTGAATGCGACACTACTTTGCAACACTACTTTTTCCAGAAATTGAAAAAATGTATTTCTAGGGTGTTTAACCTCAAAATAAAGACATGCCTAGCATCCTCAGGGTCCGACTAGGTAAACACAAAAAGAATTGTGTTGCTAAAGGGTCCCAAATTTAAATGCCAAGCATTTTGCTGATCACTAACTGAAAACAAAATGGTAGATTTGCGACACTACTAGGGCCATTTGCAACACTAAAAAGTGCATTTGTGACACTGTCAAACTTTTTGTTAACTTTTCCCATTGACTTATAATGGGAAATTGTTTTTTGAATAATTTTTGAACCATTTAAAATTTTTTCACGAAATCTTCAAAATGCACATCGGGGACCCTGGCTGCATTTTCCTAAAGTTTCGGACAGTCGCACAAAACCGTCGACCTGTAGGGATAAAGCAAAAGAATTCCAAAGTATAAACGCAAGTGCAGATCACGCTAATGACTCAAGAGTCGCATAGCCAAACAGTACAAACGTTGGCAGATCCCAAGATGTATGGTTCTTGATCATGTATTCCAAATTTCAGGCAAATACGTTGAATGGTTGCAAAGTTATTAAGGTGCAAAATGTTAGGTTTAACATGTAAATGGCTCCTCAACCCTAACTATGGTAGCACTACCGTGCTACCATAATATATATATATATATATACATACGCATGCAATTTTTATGCTCCCTTCCTTCAAACCCTTTTAGCCCAGCACCGGAGCATCTGATGGCGCCCTCCCCCAGGAGAACATGTAAAATGCAGCCAGTTCAGTGTTTTCTGCTGTGGTTTCCCCCTTCCCACAGACAGTTACCATCATCATACCCCTTGACACTGGGGAGGGGGTTGGCTACAGAAGTTTTTTGCAAAGAATATAAATAATACAAATCACTGATTACAATAACTTTTTTTTTCCATACACATTTTATTTCCTGTTTCTCCCCGGCAGCCCCTTCTATCTGACCCCCCAGCTCTGTCACTGGCTCATCCTGGACTTACCTAAAGAGCCAGTTTGAATAACTGGAGTAGCTACCTCCTACTGTCCTAGGTGGCAAAAGAGGAGAGGATGCGGTTGGAGGAACGTGATGCTGGTCCAGCATCTGTTTGCCTTGGAGTGAACCAATCGAGGAGGAAGGCTTGTGATGATATCTCTCGGTGGCCATGCTGAGTGTACAGCAGAGGAAGGAACACCTGTGAGGGGCCAGTGGTTGATCAGTGGGGGTTACTGGTGCGGCATGAGGTGGGAGCTCTGCTGCCTCCCGGGATAGCCCTGTCAGTCTCCTGTGCACCTGTTCTGTGGAATAGTCGACTGTAAGGCCTGAGAGAAGTGGCCTGCCTCTGCTTTGACTCTGCAGGTACAAACCGCACCTACTGGACTTATTAATTTGTCCAGTTATTTTCATCTTCCCGACTCCACCGGAGTCCTTTTGCAAGTGGATTTTTCATTTGGAACCCCAGATTGCTGGGGTGGACTTGTCTCTTCTTTCGAAGTGCCACATAGAGAATTAGGAACTTGGTGATAGCTTTTTCCTTTTGTCTGGAGTTTCATCCCTAGTTTTGTGGGGGTGAGTGCTTGCTATTAAGACTCTCTATTTGTGGAAGCGACACTAGTGAGAGAAGAGCTGCATTAAAACTATATTCATTACTGACTCTTTAAGACTGTAAAACGTTGTTCTGAATTTGCAGTCAAGTTAGTTCTGACTGTGGTGGTGTGAGCACCTCTGTCTGCTTGCAAACACTAAACGTCAGCTTTGAAAAATCTTATTGTAGAACTGGGTGGTTGACTGCTGCCCTACTGATACTTTCACTGTACCTGATGAACAGCGTGGACTTACTGGCTATAAGGTTCATTTTTTAACCTTTTTATCCTGGAAGTCTGTTAGTGGACCTGGGTGAGAGTTGGATCCACTAGAAAACTACATTGGACAATTTTCACAGAGGTGGGAGCTCTGTGAAACCCTAGACTGTTACCTGGACATTATTTTAAATGTCGTTACTGAACATTTCTAACGCTGCTGCTATTTAAATTTGGGTTTGGGGTATATTGCATTTGGATAGAAGGGTGGGGATGATTGGATTGAGTGTGTGGTTGTGTGTAAGAGTTGTGTAGGAAAATTGTGCTTAGTTTGGTTACTGTGTGACTGTGGGAATGGTGTGTCGATACAAGGTGAATTGTATGTGCGAGTGGATTGACTTTTAAGGCAGGGTGTGGGTTGGTGGGATAGTGGGTTGGTTTTATTTGTTTGTATGATAGGTATTTGTTTAATTATTATTGCAGGGTGAGAGGGTAGTGGATTAGTATTTAGTGAGTTTTAAGTCTGCATATTATGTGTCTGGGAGGACGTGGTGGCCTGGGGTGGGTCAGGATAGTGTAGGGTACGTCCCTGCTATGTGATCTGCAGCCTTTTTCTGACCCCCCTGTTTCTGCCACCACAGCACGTCAGTGCTGGGAGGTTGGGATTGTATGACACTGCATTGATTATTCATGGTGGGCGCCCCTTGCATTTTGGAGGAGGCTGGGATCGAGGTTGTTGGGTGCAGGAGGTGCCCTGGGTGCCATCAAACCATGGAGAGAGGCAAGACATACCTGGTTCAAGTGCCAAAGGTTCCTGCCAGACCAAGCGGGCAGGCGACAAGGGGGGCTGCACTGTCCACCAATCCCCTGAGAGCAGTGCTATGCAATGCCAGATCGATCAGGAACAAGACTGCTGTCATCTAGGGCTTGATTTCCTTGGTCGACCTGGCTTGCTTCACTGAGACCTGGTTGGGAGATGATGCTGGCTGAGTTTTAGAGGTCACTGTTCCCTCCGGGTATTCGGTGGTGCACTGCCCCAAAGTGGAATGCAGGGGCGGGGGGATTGGCCATCTGTTTTAGATCCGAGCTTAACTTCTCTGTGCTCCCAGTGGGAAGAAAAAGTTCATTTGAATGTGTGGCTGTACGTGGTGGTCCGGGCACAGGCTATAGGATTTACTGCCCCCCTGGGGTGGCAGGAGAATTCTTACAGGAGATGGCTGATTTCGTCATCGGTGAGACGTTGTCATCCCCCCGATGTTTAGTCTTGGGGTATTTCAATGACTGGGCTGATGACAAGTCATCCAGGCTGGGTTCCAACCTCCTCCAGACTATGTTTTCTCTGGGCCTGTCACAGGATGTTTCCTCTGTGACACACCAGGGCGGTCACATGTTGGATTTGGTCTTCTCTCTGGGGCTTGAAGTTTCTAACCTCAAGATTGATCGGGTTGTTTGGTCCGATTATTGCATGGTAGAATTTTAATTCAGGGGCCCCCCCCATAAACCCTCCCCCTGCTGAAACGGTCAGCTATTGCCCTTTGAGGGGTTTGACCCTGAAGGGATTACTGGTGGTGGCTGATCTATCTAGTGTGGGCAGTGCATGCATAGGGGGTTCAGGTGAAGCAGTTGCCACCTTTAATAGGATGCTGACTGCGGTGCTCGACTCTCTCGTACCAATCTGTGTATGACCCAAATCTTCTCACTTGAGGTCCTCCTGATTTGATGGGGAGCTCAAGGTGATGAAGATTTTGGGTCAGAGGTTGGAGCACTGCTGGCAGAGGTCTGACTTGGAGGTGGATAAACTGGCCCTGTGTACCCACTACCATGAGTACCAGGGGGCAATCACCTGGAAGAAGGCAGAGTTCCTGTCAAGGGAGATTGCTGCTGGGAAGAATCAACCAACAGTGCTCTGTCAGACTGTGGACAGGCTTTTAAACCCAGCCTGTCTACAGCTGAAACAGACTTTTTCTAGCACTTTATGTGAAGAGTTTGCTTGACTCTTCTGGGACAGGATGTCCACCATCTGGCAGGGTATTCCATCAGTGGGCCCTGTGGAGGCCAATAGTGGTCAACGGGGTCATCTGGAGAACACTCCGCCTAGTTGGGGGGAGTTTAAGTCCGTGGAGGTGTCAGAGGTCATTGAGGTTGCATCCAAGTTGAAGCGTACCTAGAGTGAACTGGACTCAGTACCGACATGTTTCTTAATGGAATGTGTGGATACCGTAGGCCCGGTGTTCGCCTTGATTGTTCGGTGTTCTTTATCTGAGGGGATTTTCCCTGATGCCTTGAAGGAGGCATTGGTGCATCCCCTCCTGAAAAAAAACATCTTTAGACCCTGACATCAAGGTGAATTATCGTCCCATCTCCAATCTCCCATTTTTAGGGACGATTGTTGAGAAGGTGGTAGCACTTCAGCTAGAAGAGCACCTCTTGACCTTTGATCTCTAGGAGCCTTTCCAGTCTGGTTTTCATGCAAGGCATAGTATGGAAACTTCTCTTGTTAGAGTGCATAACGATCTCCTCAGGGCAAGAGATCAAGGGGCGGGGACAATTCTTATCCTCCTCGATCTTTCTTCAGCATTTGATACAGTAGACCATTATGTGTTGCTTGACTGCCTGAGGGAATTTTGTGGGCTCACCGGCACGGTCATCTGCTGGTTTGAGTCCTATTTCACTAACAGGAGGCAATGGGTAGTGATGGGAAACGTCTCCTCCTCCCCTAGTCTTTTGTCATGTGGAGTACCTCAGGGTTCGGCCTTGTTCCCAATGTTGTTAGCCATTTACATGCTGCCCCTGCGTGAGATCATTAGGAAATACAGTCTGGATTTTCATTGCTATGCTGATGACATCCAGCTGTGTTTTTCCTTTGCACCAGGAACATCCAATGCAGTGGAAGCACTAAACAACTGCCTTACAGAGATCAATGACTGGATGGCCTCCAACTGGCTGCCACTGAACCCTGATAAGACTGAGGTACTGTTGGTGGAGTTGAACAGAGGGCGGAATAGGATGGCCCGAGCGTGGAAACCAGCTTGTTTCTGGGATCTGTGCCATTGAAGGCCTCCTCAAGAGTACGAAACCTCAGCTTAATACTTGACAGTGGTCTGACACTTGAGGCTCAGGTGTCAGCCACTGTCCGGACCAACTTTTACCATCTCAGGAATATCGCCAGGGTTAGACCCCTTGTTCCACCCCTGGAGCTTCTCACTTTGGTGCATGCCTTCATATCGACTAGGCTGGACCACTGTAATGTGCTCTACCTCGGGGTCTCAGTGGGGATGCCTCCACCAGCTGCAGCTAGTGCAGAATGCAGCAGCCAGGTTGTTGGTGGGACAGTCTAAATTCTGCTACATCACCCTGGTGCTGCATGAACTGCACTGGCTGCTGGTCAGATGGAGGATCCTCTTTCAGGTGGGGTTACTCACGTTTAAGGCCCTACATGGGTTGGGCCCTTGTTATCTATCTGACCTCCTGTCACCTGCTGCATTGACCCGCTCCCTCTGATCCTCCTCGAGGGGCCTCCTAGAGATTCCCAGGATGAGGTTGAAAACAGCCGGCAACAGGGTATTTAGTGTTGCTGGCCCTGTCCTGTGGAATTTGCATCCACCAACTATACAGGAGACCCCTTCTGTGGAGGTTTTTAAGACCCGCCTCAAGGCTCACCTGTTTTGCCAAGCTTTTCTTGATCTTCCAGACTGAGATGGGCAGGATCCTTCCTTTTCTCCCTTTATCCTTATTTGGTTTTACTGATTTTAATATATATGATATAATCTGTAGATTGAAAATGTTATATTTTTGTAACTTATGATGGATTTGTTGTTGTGCGGCACGCAGATCCTCTGGGATTGGGCACCTAATAAATAAAATTTGCCTTGCCTTACCTTCACCAGTGTCCTCTGCCACAGGACTGTGTCTGTGCCTGGCCACTGGTGTGGGGCCTGTGGAGGATTGGTCACCATCCTGCTGCCTGGGGTGACTTTCCTCTGATTTTCTCCCCGGGTCATGGACGTGCTGCGGGTGCAATGTTCAGGCTGTACTTCTGCAGAGATGGCCCTGGTGTCCTGAACGTGGGATCTCTTTCCTACGTGGTCGCATGCATGTGCTGGCACCTAGCCACTGCTGGGTGTCAGGCAAGCAGCGTGACACACTAACCCCCCTCCCCGAGGAAGGAGAGCTATCTAGGGTCACTTGATCCTTCTTCTCCCCACTGGCCCCAGAGCAACCCAAGTCCATTCCTGACCCCAGGTCACCAGTGTGGCAAAAGGTAAGGTGCCCAGTGCCTCAGCCCTCTACGACACCTGCACGGCCAGATTACAAGTACTTTTATCTGAATTGAATAGGTACAATTTTAAACATATCTTAAAAAATAAATAATGATTTACAATTCTTTTTTTTTACTTAATTTTAATTGGTATTTTATGAATATTAACAAAACAACAATGAATGTAAAAATACGGGAGCATAAATTAATAATGACCAGAACATGAGACATACAAAACACTATATGTAGGATAAAAGCAATTCAAAATACAGTAACTGCGGTACCCTACTAATCAGAAAATTGATATATTTTTATTTATTTATTTATTTAAGTCTTTGGTAACCGGGTAAGTGCACTGATCCAGGGGACCGTTTTTAGGCATGAACCAGGCCACACAGGCGGCAGTTACAGAGTAGTGACAAGTTATACAATGAGTACAAGCCATGTGGATATACATACATCATTGGTGAACAAAGTAGATATACAGACATCATTGACGAACAAAGTGGATATACAGACATCATTGGTGAACAAATAAAGTAACATAGGAAAGTAAAATGAATGAGAGGCTGAAAAAAAAAACAATCAGTACATCACGATAAGTAACAATTATTATACAATTATTTACAAAGGATAAGGGGCCAGTGCAAATTAATGCATGGTGTAAAAAAAAACATACAAGACAATAGCCAAGTGGGAGAGCCCGAGAAGCATGTAGTGAGGTATGTACGACAGGAGTCTAAAGAAATGAGATAGGGCAGGGGAGCATGATAAGGCATCCCTTATTGTCAATAACTTCAACTGAAGAGGGAAATGAGTGAGTTGGAGCATAGACAATACATCTAGATATGTATGGCAAGTGGCCAGATCTCCAGTCGTCAGATTCATCACTAGGTGACTAAGTGGTTAATGACCATGATCTGCATCAAGGGGAACTCCCGAGTAACCCAAACCCAGGGGTGTATTGCCCATCTTTTCCAAGGACTGTAGAACAGAATTGGGGTTCTGTTTTGGCAGGTATAGTACCCAGCTCCTCCAGAATTCCTCAGACTGGATCTGCCTGCCTCTAAGAAGGTGTCAAATGCTCCATCCTATAAACTGTAGACACTGTCTCTCTCCATTGCAAATAGCTAATAGAAATATAATGAGTAAGCATAGCTTGGGGTCCCTTATATGGAGGCTTGGTGCAAGGATGGTTAAAAGGACAAGGTAGGGCATGATCAGTCCCTTTCCCACAAAAACCATATCAATTTCCATCCCCACTGCCTGCTAAAGGGAGATATCATTGAACAGCTCCAGAACACATGGACCTGATCAGCAAACAGCCACCCACATCCCTTCCAGCAATAACCCTTTTCCAGACCCATATACTTGGCCTGCACCAATTGTTTGATGAAATAAGGGTATTGACAGTTCCACACAAACTCTCCACAAATTGTGGAGGTGGTAACCCTGTAAACAGGAACTGCGTATGGAAGTCAAAGATCAAGTGGATAAGTACCCAGTTCATAATTCCAACAAATAAGAATGTGAAATGTGCTCTTGGTACTGAGCTCTACCAAGCCTCTGTACAAGTTGCCATTTAGATGAGACCATAGGGCTCCACAAAGGTGTGCCATAATCATTGTGATAAATAGGCTAGGTTTGTCTAAGAGACTTTGAGTCTCCAAGTCAAAACCTTGCAGATATGATCCGACTTGCAGGTGCCCAAAGTGGTTCCTCTTGGAGATGTTATAAAGGCTCTGTAGTTCCCCCACCATCCAGGAATTGAAAAACATTTGTGAGTCACAGGCTGTTCCATTGTCTCATAATACCATCGATCCTATTGGGAGAATGCCGAATCTTGTGCCATTGCCCTACATCAAATCATGGCTTTCCACAGAGGTGGCAGACACCAGCTTAGAGACCACTTCTTCAGGAAAATGGCAGTACTGTATTTATAGAAAATTTATCTAGTGGATGGTACCCCACCGTATTGGCAAACAGACATTTGTCTAAGTCCTTGAGGTCATTCTTGTGGAGTTCAATACGTTTCTCATGTGCACATTGCAGTGATGTAGCTCACAAGCAAACTATCCACAGCTGGGCTGCTCATGAGTATAAAAGCAAGTTAGGTAAACTTACCCTTCCTCAGGCTCTAGGTAATAGGAGAACAGAGTACTGCATCCTAGGACAGTCGCCTGTCCAGATACAGCATGAAATAAGTTTGTCCCAGGCACTGAAATATTCTGGTCCTGGAACTAAGGGAAGGGTTTGGAGAAAGTACAGAATGTGAGGGAGCACATTCTGTCTTATAGTTTCAGGTCTGGAAAAAAAAAGCCAAGAGATAATTGATCCCAGTTGTGCAGATCCTGGGTGATCTGCTGTGTAAGTAGTTTGTAATGTAAGAGTTTGAACAGTACACCAAGGGCGTTCTACTGTTGGCAAGAGATTGTAACATAGCACTGCTTCTGAACTGGGACTCTTCCAACCCCCCACACCTTGAGGCAACCAGCCTCTCACAAAGTTCAGAGATGCTTCATTTGGGGAGTAGACTGGGTAGATATCTGGTGCTCCATTCATCCCTGTGCATGGCATTTCTCCCATTACTCCCAAGTCCATAGCACTTACGAATACAACTCTGCTACACACAGGTAGAGTATCTGAGTATTGTGTCAAACTGTAAAATGGGAGCTATCATCCTCTCTGACCATGCTCTCATAAGTACATAGATACACAGACACTGTTGGCAGATAAGGGCCTATGGCCCACCCAGTCTGCCCATTTGGGCTTGTAAGTTCACTTCATGTTTTCCTATAAGTCTGTTGCCCCTTACCCCACATCTCCAGAATTCCCTTATGTCTATCCCATGCATTCTTAAATCATGTGATTGTTTCAGCCCCCACAACTTCTTCTGGCAGGGTGTTCCACGTGCCCACCACCCTTTCTGTGAAGAAATTCTTCCTCACGTTTTCTCTGAATTGCCCTCCCTCCAACTTCATCCCATGCCCTCTAGTCCTGGAACATCTTTTTCGCTGGAAAATATTGTATTTCTGCACCTTGTTCCTCCCTGTAAGGTACTTGTATGTCTCTGTCATATCCCCTCTCTCCCTCCTCTCCTCCAGGGAGTACATATTCAGGGTAGCTTCTGGGATCTAGGCCTGGAAAAACGGGACACAGGCCTGGAAAAATGGGACACCTACTGTCACCTCAATCTCTACTATTTAAAATCTCAGGAGTTTTGCACTTTTATCCAGGACAAACTAAAGTAATTAGTGCAAGACAATTCCTGGTCAGAAGTCTCCCATGCTATACTCTGGGATAAATTGAAATCAATCTTTAGAGAATTAATCACTCAATATACGTCATCCCAGAAAAAGAAACTGAGAGAACACCAGCAGCTGTTGGAAGATGCGTTGAATTTTCTCCAGATGGCCCATCAGCATAGCGACACCTCAATGGCTCCCCAGATTTCCAGAGCTAAAGTAGAACTACAGTAGATGCACTGTGAATGCAACAAACTGAGATCTCCCTGACCTTTTACAGACAACAATATTATGAGGTGGGGGCTAGGGCCTCCCGTCTACTGGCATACCAGCTTTGGTAGCACGCTGCCAAGCCACAGTACCTGCCTTGACTCACCCAGTAACAGGAATACAAGACTATGCGATATCATGTAGGCTTTCCAAACATATTACCAGTCCCTGCATACCCCAGAGGAGAAGGCCTCACCTAGGGAAACTGAAGAATTTCTTGATATGCCCTCCCTCTTGAGAATGCCCAAGACCTTGGCGAGTAACTCATTGTTCCTGTTACTGCTGAGGAGATGAAAGAGGCAGTCTGTGACTCCAAAACCATGAAGACCTCTGCCCTGACAGATTCAGAGCTGAGTTCTACAAGAGCACCGAGGAGCATTCTCTTAGAATTCTACTCCCAACCTTTAATGAAGTTCTAAAAGATGGACCCCTCTCCTGGCCAGCTCCATTATATTGAAACCAGATAAACATTCTCTACACTGTGCATCCTTTTGCCCTATATTGGTATTGAACACTGACTATAAATATTTTATGCCGATCATGGCTCAGCAGATAGAGTAACGGCTCCACCCTCTTTTTAGCCTGGACCAAACAGGTTTTGTCTGGTCTCATTCTACAAATGACAATACCAGACACACTTTTCACATAATTCATGCCAACAGTTAGTTTCCCTTTCCATCCTACTTAACTTTGATGCTG
The DNA here is from genome assembly GCA_016271365.2 of Neoceratodus forsteri. NCBI lineage: Eukaryota > Metazoa > Chordata > Ceratodontiformes > Ceratodontidae > Neoceratodus > Neoceratodus forsteri. The sequence goes on from CM057451.1 coordinate 148,728,797, forward strand.
AAAAGGTTTTTAAGTGGCTCTCCTGGCCATTCCTGTAGTCAGTGCTGGGGCAGCTGGGATTGCTGGTCACCTTTGTGCAGCTACTGAAACAAATCTATAGCTCCCCACATACTTGTGTCAATGTCAACAGACACCCCTCCCCGGAATTCCCCTTTCTCCAAAGCACTCATCACGGGTGCCCATTGTCACCTCTGTCGTTTGTTGTATACACTGAACCACCTGCTCAGGCTTATTCAGGAGCCACTTCATTTTAGTGGCATTCAAGCTGCAGGGGAAGAATTCCGCATCACCTTACATGCTGATGATGTTATATTTCTCCGACCCAGAGAAGGCCCTGCCAGCAGTCTTTGACTTAGTTCACTCTTTTAGTAGAGTATCTGGCTATAGATTGAACACCTGGAAAACTGAGACATGGGCATTCTGCTATTTACCTTGTCAGAATATCAGTGACAGATTTCCTTTCCTTCCCTTCTCTTATGTAACCCCACTACAAATGGGGGTTCCCGAAAAGTTTTCCTTGAGCTGACCTAAATGCTCACTGCCAGGCTGGTGTCCTGCGTTTTAGCAGTTCAAATGTGTTACCAGAGAGTGCCTGTAAAGCCTCTGTGTACTGTCTCCTTAAGAGCTGCCTAGATTGCAGTCATAATTAATCTGGGAGGGGGGGCTGAGTGTTTCTATGCTCGAGTCCCACCCGGGCTACCAGATAATCGCTCCATTCTGCCATCGCTGTTAGTGCAGAGGGAGCTCTGTTAGAAGCTGTACTTATTTGCTGATTATCCATTAGAATAGTAATGATATTGTAGTTTGTCTAACCTACCTTCTTTGCAGCATGGACCTTGTGTATTGCACCACAATTTTGGTTTTGGACTGCCAGTCAGCACCAATCAGTACCTTTGGGGACTCTAAAATGAAGCCTGTCCCCAAGGGTCTTGTGGGAGCAAAATTCTGTAGGAATTGTAGTTTTTGCATTTTGGCGCCAAAACAGACCTGGTGGGGGAGCCCTTGAACTGACTGACAGATATATCAGACAACCGAACCTTTTGGATCCTGGGGAAAGTCCCAGGCTGCTTGCAGCTAGAGTCAGTCTGAATTGGGAAACATAGAAACATAGACTTTGACGGCAGATAAGGACCGCTTGGCCCACCTAGTCTGCCCATTTCCCTACCTGCAGGATAAGCCGCAGATCCTAGTCAACCAACAGCCTATTTCTTCCTACCCCCCAACAAGAATTACCTTATGTCTGTCCCATGTATTCTTGAATTCTCCCACAGTTTTAGACCCCATAACCTCCTCAGGGAGGCTGTTCCATGCATCCACTACCCTCTCTGTGAAAAAATACTTCCTCACATTGTCCCTGAACCGCCCCCTCTATCTTTAAATTGTGTCCCCTTGTTCTTGCATGTCTCTTTTTCTGAAAGATGCTACCCTCTTGGACGTTGTTGATTCCACTGAGGTACTTAAATGTTTCTATCATGTCCCCCCCCTTCCTCAAGGGTATACATATTAAGCTCTTTTAGTCTCTCCTCATATGGCTTCTCTTGCAGACCCTGCACCATTTTAGTTGCCCTCCTCTGGACTGCCTCTATTCTGTCTATGTCCTTGCGGAGATGGGGTCTCCAGAACTGGATGCAGTACTCCAGATGGGGTCTCACCAACTGTCTGTACAGAGGGATAACAACTTCCAGTTTTCTGCTGGTGATGCCTCTCCCTATGCATCCCAGTATACCCCCAGCTCTCCCTACTGCCTTCTCACATTGCTTGCTAAACTTAAGGTCATCTGATATGATTACCCCCAGGTCCCTTTCCTTTTTTGTATTTTTTACTACCTCCTCCCATTGTGTAATCTTCCCTGGTTTTTGTTTCCCAGGTGCATTATTTGCACTTTGCGTTGAATCCAAGCTGCCATACTCTCGAGCATTCCTCCAACCTTGCCAAGTCCCTTCTCATCCTTTCCACGCCTTGTGTATCAACCCTGTTGCAGATCTTTGTGTCATCTGCAAAGAGGCATACTTTTCCTTCAGTCCCTCTGCAATGTCACTTATAAAGACATTCAAAAGGACTGACCCAGTACTGAACCCGCGGTACCCCACTAGTAACCCCTCTTCTTCAGAGTGGGCTCCATTTACAATTACCTTCTGTGTCCTGTTGTCCAGCCAATGCTTTTACCAGGCTACCACCCTGGGACCCATCCCAGGCTGGTTAATTTGACTATTAATCTTTGTGTGGGACTGTGTCAAATGCCTTGCTAAAGTTCTAGGTAGGGCCATGTCCACAACCCCTCCCTGGTTCTACTACTTTGGTCACCCAGTCAAAGAAATCTAATTAGATTTGTCTGACATGACTTTCCCGCTGTGAACCCATGCTACCTTGGGTCCTGTGCTCCACTGGCCTCTAGGTACTCAAAAATTCTTTCCTTCAGAAGTGATTCCATCACTTTCCCTACCACAGAGGTCAGACTGACAGGTCTGTAGTTTCCTGCCTCTGTCTTGGTCCCACTTTTGTGAAGGGGAATCACATCTGCCATCCTCCAGTAGGCTTGAGTGATTCAAGCAGCAGCCCCTGCATAATTCGCGCAGGAGAACTGTGAAAGGGCTGAGTTTTGCCCTGCCCATCTGCCTGCTGTCCCTGAGAGGGAAAATAGAGCTTATTCGGACTGAATCCGAACTGTGAGAGTGAGATAAGCCACAGAACTGTGACCAGGCTTTAACCTAAAGAAGACCGAAGATTTGCTGAATGCGATTGGCCTGTCAGGATTTCCAGCCACCTTTGAACTCCTGGTTTGTGCAGAGACTCTGTAATTGCAACTGGATAGCAATCTGCCTGGTACAGCAGAATTTCTTACATGTAAATGTGCTGTGTGATGTTAGCGGGTCGTGATTTGGTTTCCCACTGTGTGCTGAACTGTGCTATGCTTGCTGGAGGCTGCATCCAGCTCCCACGGACTGAATCTGTATTCATCTCCATTGGGCCTGGGCTTTGCCACACTGGCCAACCAGACTACCCGCTGCACAGAGAAAGCCATTGATGAGAGACCTGCCTGGGGATCAGCCCCCTGCTCACGCTTTGAACAGGAACAACGCCTCGGTGATTCGTGTGGGCCCTGCTTCTCTTGTCACTCCAGTTCAACCACGTGCTGTCTCGATTTCATCTTGTCTGTGTCCTGTATTAGGTATCATGAGTAAACATCAGGGTAGTTCCCTGCAGCAACAGTTAAATCTAAAGTGCTGTTATCTGATTGCTTTGTTGTCTTTTCTGTTATGAACTGAGCCTTCCAGCGTGGGATTACAAATAGTGTATGTTGTGCATGTTGCTTTCTTCCATCACAGAGCCCCAACCAGCTGCGAGCCGGCCTACCCCGGGCAATGTTCCTGGCTAGCTCACCATCTTCCTACCTGGGTACCCAGAGTGTGTGACTGTGTAGGGACTCTGAAGTGCATGCATAACTGTCTGATTGATATAGCCTTTAAGCAAATCAACCTGATTACGCCCATCCCTTGTTCAAGTCCCCTGAATAAATCAGATCAAACTCTTTTTGCATTTAACCTGACTGTGGTTCCAGTTTGTGCCAAGAGTACTGTACTTTTGCTGTTTGCTGTGCATAACCTTGTTTTACAGGGGGTTCCCAGGGTTGAGCTAGAGGAACCAGCCCTGGTGGTAAGTGCAAACAGTGTGGGTAATTGCATGGTGAATAAGGGTCATTGTGAAAGTGATTACCGTATATTGTTCAGGCCACTGGAAGGGAAAGAGGGAGGTTACAGTGTCCCGGAGGGTTGTGCCCAGGTTAACTCGACCACTAACAACTCTGACCTCCAGGTGGAGGCACCCGTTTCATTACCCAGGCCCCTTAACCTGCTACTGGCCAAGCAGGCAGGGGTAGTAGCCCTTGGGATAGCGCCACCTAGGGGTTACACTTACGATGAAAGCTCACCAACCTTAAATATTTAGGGCTTTACATACTAAGCCCCAGGCATAGGCCTATGGAGATAATTATAAGCCATTTACTGCACAAATGCTGTGGGACTTTACAAGGTGGGGCACCCTCCAACTCAACCTTCCAAAAAGAATAGAATCCATAAGGATGATGACACTCCCAAGGGCTCTGTATCTTTTCCTGATTGTCCCTATGTTTTTGTCCTCCCCATATGGAGGCATTGGAATAAGGAAATGTCACATTTTATCTGGATAGTACAGAGACCTCACATCAGGCAAAGGATTCTCAATCTCCTAAGGTAATTTGGAGGCCTCACCCTTCCCCATCTTAAGCTATACTACTGGGTGGCCCACATCCACTTTATAGTGTCTTCGCTCCTTAGTCCTTCCCCTACAAGTTGGTTATGCATTGAATGTGAGTTGTTCGTAACTGGGAATTCATATCAACTATGTATCATGCTGGAACCGCACTATAGTATGCTTCAGAGCTTAATCCTTGGCTATAGTCTCAAGTTAAAGTCTGGTACTCTACATGGGTCCTCTGTCTGACCCCTTTCTTGCCCACACTTTGCTTGATAACCCAGCCAGCCATTATAGACTTCTGCACCTGGGAGTCATATGTATACCAATTGCTGGCAGGCTCCTCTGTGCATTTGTTTGCAGAGGTACAGATGGTTTACCTATGCTGAATCGACAACACTGTTGTTGAGGTTCGGCATAGTGAGATCCCCAATGTCAGACAGGCAAAATTTCGGCTGTCTGACATTGTGTGTTTCTCTCGAGGGGCTGCACCCCTGAATCCCTCATGTGGGGGGCTGTGCCCCCCGTGCCCCTCCTTCTATAGATTATTAACTCTGAGTCTGAGTTGATTTGAAGGGGTGAAACACTGTGGAAGGGCAACATTTCACCCTGGGTCCCTCACAGCGACAATTTCAAAACCTGTCGAAATTGTAGCTGTGAGAGATTTTGCCATTGGGGTGTCAATGTTTGTTCGGCATACCAGTACGGACTATGTTTGGACTTCGACAAACTTAATTCTACTGATATTTACAAATTTGACACTATATACATTCCCTGCCTCCCTGTAGCAGTTCACTCCACAGGCTCCTACCCATCAGTGATTAATTACTTTGACACACATGGTCTCCCACATATATCCAGCTCTACTAGATTCTATGGGGGTAGCTCCCTCCATGTTACCCATAAATGGGAAAATGGGAAGAGGACCCGTGGACCCCACTACAGCCTAATACGTGGCTCTCTGCATGTCAGATCATTTCCAAAGTTACCAGTTCATTCCAGTGGCGGGCATACACTTGGATGCAACTGATAAGATTTTTTTGTACCCCAGTTATATTAGCCCACTGCCTTCAAACCCAAGACACCACTTGCTGGTGTAACTGTGGGGAAACCAGTGCCTTGCACACACATATTATGAGGGATGACCTCATTCTACTCCCTTTCTTTCAGTTGATTGAAGCCATCTAGAAGACATTTATGGCAAGCTAATACACTTAACCTCAGAATTCTGCCTTTTTTCACAATATCCAATTACATAGAAACATAGAAACATAGACTTTGATGGCAGATAAGGACCACTTGGCCCACCCAGTCTGCACATTTCCCTACCTATTGGATAAGCTGCAGATTCTAGTTAACCAACAGCCTACTTCCAGCAACCCCCCACTATAATTGCCTTATGTCTGTCCCATGCATGTTTGAATTCCCCCACTGTTTTAGACCCCACAACCTCTCCAGGAAGGCGGTTCCATGCGTCCACCACTCTCCATGAAAAATTTCCTCACATTACCCTGAGCCGTCCCCCTCTAACTTTAAATTGTGCCCCCTTGTTCTTACACATCTCTTTTTCTGAAAGATGCTACCCTCCTGGACTTTGTTGATTCCCTTGAGGTACTTAAAGTTTCTATCATGTCCTCCCTGTCCCTCCTTTCATCAAGGGTATACATATTAAGCTCTCTCAGTCTCTCTTCATATGGTTTCTGATGTAGACCCTGCACCATTTTAGTTGCCCTCCTCTGGACTGCTTCCATCTTGTCTATGTCCTTGCGTAGATGATGCCTCCAAAACTGCACGCAGTACTCCAGATGGGGTCTCACCAACTGTCTGTAAAGAGGGATAACCACTTCCCTTTTTCTACTTGTGATGCCCCTCCTTATGCATCCCAGTATCCCCCTGGCTCTCTTTACTGACTTCTCACGTTGCTTACCCACCTTTAGGTCATCTGATATGACTACACCCAGATCCCTTTCCATTATTGTTGTTGTTAGTACCTCCCTGCTATTGTGTACTCTTCTCCTGGATTTTATTTCCCAGGTGCATTACTTTGCACTTCTTTGCATTGAATCTAGTTGCCATATGTCTGACCATTCCTCCAACCTTGCCAAGTCCCTTCTCATCCTTTCTACCCCCCCTTGTGTATCAACTCTGTTACAGATCTTTGTGTCATCTGCAAAGAGGTATACCTTTCCTTCCAGACCCTCTGCAATGTCACCTATCAAGATGTTAAAGAGGACTGGACCCAGTATTGAGCCCTGAGGTACTCCACTAGTAACCCCCCTTTCTTCAGAATGTGTTCCATTCACTATTACCTTCTGTGTCCTGTTGTGCAGCCAGTTTGCCACCCAGGCTACCACCCTGGGACCCACTCCCAGGCTGGCTAACTTGATTATTAATCTTTTGTGTGGGACTGTGTCAAATGCCTTGCTAAAGTCTAGGTAGGCCATATCCACAGCCCCTCCCTGGTCCATTACTTTGGTCACCCAGTCAAAGAATTCGATTAGATTCATCTGACATGACCTTCCTGCTGTAAATCCATGCTGCTTTGGGTCCTGTGCCCCGATGACCTCTAGGTACTGAACAATTCTTTCTTTCAGAAGTGATTCCATCATTCTCCCCGCCACTGAGGTCAAACTAACAGGTCTGTAGTTTTCTGCTTCTGCCTTGCTCCCACTTTTGTGAGGGGAAATCACATCTGCCCTCCTCCAGTCCTCAGGTACCACCCCATCTTCCCATAATTTGTTAAAAAGTGTGGTTAGTGGTGTCACTAGGTCCTCCCTTAGCTCTTTTAGGATTCTAGGGTGAATCCCGTCAGGCCCCATTGCTTTGTCCACCTTGAGTTTTAGGAGTTCTTTCAGGACTCTTTCCTCTGTAAATGGACTGGCGTCAACCCCACTACCCAGAGTGCTTCTATTGTTTGGTTTAGGTAACTCCGCCTCCTCTTCTTCTTTTGTGAATACTGAGCAAAAGTATTCATTTAGTATCTCTGCCTTTTCACTGTCTCCCTCTGCCCACCTCCCCTCTCCTTTACTAATCTTCACTATCCCTCCTTTAACCTTTCTATGCTCCCGAATGTACCTATAAAAGGTTTTATCCCCCTTCTTAACTGAGTTGGCTATTTTTCCCTCAGTTTGGACCTTTGCTTTTCTGACTGCCTTCCCCATTTCTTTCTGCTTTAATTGATACAGTTCCCTGTCATGCTCCTTCTGTGATTCCTTATACTTTTTGAATGCAGCCTTTTTCTCCTTAACCTTCCCTGACACCTCTTTTGAGAACCATAGTGGTTTTTTATTCTGCTTTGTTTTCTTTATTTGTTTCACACAAAGGCTTGTTGCCTCCATGATGGCAGTTTTGATTTTTCTCCATTGTTCTTCCACCCCTCCTTTCTGTCCTTTGCTAATGCATTCCTCAGGTATTCGCCCATTATGTCAAAGTCAGCCCTTCTAAAGTCCAGTATCCTTGTCTTTGTATGGCTTATCTCCATGGTTGTGTTTATTGTGAAGCACACTGTGCAGTGGTCGCTTGTTCCCAGATGTCTACTGACTTCTAAATTTGTGATCCTCTCTCCATTTGAGAGTACCAGATCTAATATTGCTCCCTCCCGAATTGACCTACATGAGCACAACTCTAGATATCTCTATTACTGCTGCAAAAAAGTCCATTACTAAACTCTGACTCACCTGAAAGATAACAGGTATAAAGTCCTGGTGGGACACTGTGAACCAAACTGTATAAGCTGTAGAGAATAACATTCTCCCTGAATGACCAAACTGAAAGTTGCACCCCCTGGTGGACAGGTTGGCTCATGCATGTCATGAATCAAGATTTGGATTTTGTACAGTAATTGATGGAGCATCCCCAGACCACAGTGTCCTCACTTTCCTGGTGAGACCAAAAGCCCTTCTACTATTGAGTTACTTTCAGTGAGTAGTGATGGGTTTTTGTACCTGGTCCCCTCCCCCTCATCCAACTGTATAGGGATCCAATACTAGCTTGTAAATATGGAATATGGTCACAGATTTAATTGTAGTTACCCTACTGGCTAACGGCCACCCTCACCCATGTGCTGTACCTTAGAGTTGGGGGGGGGGAGGGCAGCTGTCAAAACATATTTATCTTTTAATATCCTGTGACAATGTCTTGAAAATAATGATGACTCAAGATCACATTGTATTAAATCACAAGATGTTTAAATATCTTTATTCCTGTACTGACAGATCTTACAATAAAAAATTATATTTACAAAAAAAAAAAAAAAAAAGAAAAAGAAAAAGAATGCGACAAGATACAGACATCTTAGGATCAGGATTCCCAGGGATTTGCTCATATTACAGGTCCAGCAAAAAGGGAAGTTGGTTTGCAGGACTGAGGAGGGTAGGCAGTTGTACATTTGGATTTTAGTTTTTTAGTAAGTTTGATTTGATCACCACAACATTATCAAACTGATCAGTTACATCCCATGCTGTCAGTAGGGACGTTTCAGGGGACAATGTCAGGATGACAGTATCAGCGAATAGTGCAGTTTTAAACTCTCTGCCCCCCCCCCCCCATATGGACTCCTTCCAGATTTACAGTTCTTAATATGGGATGGTAGGGAATCTCTGTTTTTTATAATTTTGGTGTAAGTCCCCCCCCCTGCATCTAGGGGTATCCAGGTGGTAAATGTCCTGGGAAGGGGGGCACTGTACAACCATGAAAACACAGTCCAGAAATAATAAACAGGAAAACAGTACCTGAGTCCCACGGGTGGTGCTGGTGATGGATGAGCTCCATCAGGGAGTGTCCCCTGGCCGCTAGGGATGGTGCACTGAAATGATGCAGATCTTCACCTGTCTGACCTTGCCCACATCACTGGATGGCCTTTGTAGACAGTCTTCACCAGGTAGGCATCTCGACGACTCCCTCCTCGATGGTGCACAGGTTCTTCGGGATCAGCCCTGGAACACACTGAAACAGGCTGTGGAGGAAAACTTCTTGTAGCAGCAAACAGTTTCTCCAACAAATGAGGCAAACACCAGAACTGCAGAAACAGGGGCATCCCATGTAATGAACATGTGATAAACAGGAACGGTCACTCCATGAAGCAGGGGGTAAACACGTACGGTGGGGGCATCCACAAGCAGACACCTAAATCCTGCAACAGTCTCTTTTGCCAACAGACTGAGTTATTTCATGCAGCAATTCCTTTGAGCCGACAAGGCTTCATTCCTGACTGCAGCAATACAGCAGGCTGAATCAGGCCCCATCTAGAGGTACAGTAGCTTGCACTAAGCAGTACTTTCATTTCACATTCCTTCTCTCAATTCATGTCCTTACACTGGCCTGTCAGGCTTCATTTCCATTCCTTATCTCTCAACACTGGACACTTCACTAGGGACTATGACAGGAGAAGATGTTTCTACTGTCCTAGTCCCACTTCCAAACGTGGCCTTCACGTACACTTTCTCCACCGGGGGGAGGGGGTCCCTTACAATTCCTGGAGCATTTCCTTTACTTCCGGGTCTTATATCAGTCATAACTGGTGTTCTTTAGCAAGAACATCTAACCCCTAGGCACTATCCCAAGGGCTACTACCCCTACCTGCTCGGCTAGTAGCAGGTTAAGGGGCCTGGGTAATGAAACGGGTGCATCCACCCAGAGGTCAGAGTTGTTAGTGGTCAAGCTGACCTGGGCACAGCCCTCCAGGACACTGTAACCCCCCTCTTTCCCTTCTAGTGGCCTGAACAATATACAGTAATTACTTTCACAATGACCCTTATTCACCATGCAATTACCCACCCTGTTTTCACTTACCACCAGGGCTGGTTCCTCTAGGTCGACCCTGGGGACCCCTGTAAAACAAGGTTAAGCACAGGAAATAGCAACAGTACAATACTTTGGGCACAAACTGGAACCACAGTCAGGTTAAATGCAAACAAAGTTAAATCTGATTTATTCAGGGGACTTGAACAAGGGAGGGGGCATAATCAGGTTGATTTGCTTAAAAGCTATATTAATCAGACAGTTATGCATGCAGTTCAGAGTCCCTACACAGTCACACACTCTGGGTACCCAGGTAGGAAAACTGTGGGCTAGCAAGGAACGTTGCAGCTGGTTGGGGCCCTGTGATGGAAGAAAACAACATGCACAATACACACTATTTTTAATCTGGAGCTGGAGTGCTCAGTTCCTGAAAGAAAAGGCAACAAGACAATTGGATGACAACACTTTTAGAATTAGCTGTTGTTACAGGGAGTTACCCTGATGTTTACTCATGATACCCAATACTGGACACAGGCAGGATGAAATTGAGACTGCAGGCTGTTGAGTTGGAATGTCCGTAGAAGCAGGGTCCACAAGAATCACCAAGGCTTCGTTCCTGTTCAAGGCGTTGAGCAGGGGGCTGATCCCCAGGCCGGTCTCTCGTCTATGACTTTCTCTGCAGGGCCCAGGCAAATGGAAATGGATATGGATTCAGTCCATGGAGCTGGATACAGCCTCCAGCAAGCAAAACACAGTTCAGACACACAGTGGGGAACCAAATCATCACCCACTATAAGCACACAGCACATTCACATGTAAGGAAATTCCACTGTACCAGGCAAATGGCTCTCCGGTTGCAATTACAGAGTCTCTGCACAATCCGGGAGTTCAGAGGTAGCTGGAAGTCCTGACAGGCCGATCGCATTCAGCAAATCTTCGGTCTTCTTCAGGTTAAAACCTGGTCACAATTTAGTGGCTTAATTCGCTCTCCAAATTCGGATTCAGTTCGAAAAAAAAAGGACAAGGCAGGCAGGCATGCAGGCCAAACTCAAGCCTTTCCACAGTTCTCCCATGAGAATCCACTATGGATTGCTCCTTGAACTATCTCGAGCTGTTACTTCTTCACTTCCCAATTCAGATCTAACTGAAACTTATTATTTTTTTTTTTCCAATTGTTTAACCAAGTGAGACACACTAAGCTGAAAGCTTGTTTACATGTGCAACCTGGGAGCACAGGAAAGTTAAGTGACTTGCTCAGGGTCACATGGTATGCAAGTGGGGGCTGTGGGATTCAAACCCAGGTCTCCAGATTTGCAGCTCAGAGCCTTAAACTACTGCGCCATACTGCAAGCAGTGTGGGACTTTCCCCAAGATCCAAAAGGTTTGGTTGGCTGATCTGTCTGTCAGTCACAGCAAGGGTTACCCCTCCAGGTTATTTTAGGCGCCAAAAGCCCAAAACTGTAATTCCTACAAGTTTTGTCCCCACCAAGCCCCTGTAGGCAGGTTCCATTTTAGAGTCCCAAATGTACTGATTGGCCCATTCTGCAGTCCAGGACCAAGATGATGGAAACAATCAGAACTGTCCATGCTGCAAAGAAGGCAGGTTAGAACAAACTGCAATATTATTACTACTCTAATAAATGATCAGCAAACAAGTACATCTTCTAACAGAACTCCCTCTCAGATTAATTATGACTGCAATCCACGCAGCTCTTAAAGAGACAGTACACAGAGGCTATACAGGCACTCTCTGGCAATGCATTTAAACTGCTGAAACACAGAACATCAGCCTGGCAGTGAGCATTTAGGCAAGCTCAAGGAAGACTTTTGGGAACCCCCATTTGTAGGGGGGTTACACCCTTCCCTGCCTGGAGAAAACTTGGCGTCTGCGTCAAGTCTGTACCATAATGCATCAGTTAACATAAACTTATTACTTTACTATACATATTCACTACACTTCATGATACTACTGTATATCCATAAGGACAATACTTATGTATGTTTCATACAGGTAATACTGATTCCACTATGATTACCATACTTGTGACATCATAATACTGATTCATGTTATAACTTCCTGTACATTAAACAATGTAGGAGGGGGCCCTTCCCTATCAGCTAACTTGGGGCTGGATGGGGCAGGGGCACCATACTGAGATGGAAGAACAATCAACCTGGAATTGGCCATTAAGCTCAGTTTGGGTAGTGATCTCTGAGAAATATAAACACCTTTGTGAACCACATAGAGAGGCAAATCCACTTGCCTCCCGGGAGAATAATAACTGAAGCACAATAGTGGCTTGACAGCTCGGCCAGTCTTTCTGGGGGGAACAGCCACAGTCTCTGTACTTTCAGCACTAACTTTGGAGCTTTCATCATTTGTGAAGGGTGCCTCTGCATGGATGAGAATGTCCAAACTGGGAGCACTGTCAGCTCCTTGCTCTGTAGGCTGTTTCCACAACACCTGGCTCATTTAGAGAAGGTTCTGGCACAATTAGGCTTTGTGGCACTGAAGGGGGGGCTGTCTGCACTCTCATATTGTTGTTCAAGTTCAAGATACTCAGACTATCAGCCCCTTCTTCGGGCAATTCACACAGTTCCACAAAACACAGAGAGTCTGCAACCTCAGATGTGATGCTTTGCACCTCACTTTCAGGGAGCATTGGCTCCAAAGATGAAGCTGAGGGGTTAGGCAGTCCAGAAGGCCCAGCTTCATCCCCACAATTAGTCATAGGGTTACCTCAAAACAGCTGACTCAATTCATAGGAGGGGTAATAGGCATTGTCACACTCACTATCGTCAGAGGTGGACTGACAGTCACTATCATTCTGGGCCTGCTGCGGGGGGAAACCTTAACTCTGTAACTACTGGGATAGGTTGACTCTGTCTCTTTTTTGCAGCAGCATGAGTCACCGGCCCAGCAGAGGCAATATCTGCTGGCTCAGCTTTAATAATAACTTGGCTGATAGGCAGCAAGTGGTTACGGTGCATGGTCTTGACAGCTTTGGAGTTATTCTCTGGGGTTACCTTGTATACTGGTAGATCATCCAACTTTCTAACTACTACATGAGGAAGATGATGCCACCTATCAGCAATTTTGTGCTTGCCATGTAGTCCCAAATTGCATAACAACACACGGTCTCCGGGCCATAGCTCTTGAGCCTTTACTTTCATGTCGTGCCTCTCTTTGTTGGCGAGATTTCTTTTAGCGGCCATTGTCTGGGCCAGTTGATATGCAGTTGAGGCAGTATAGCGCAGGGGTTTAAGGCTCTGAGCTACAAACCTGGAGACCTGGGTTTGAATCCCACAGCCTCCACTTGCATACTGTGTGACCCTGAGCAAGTCACTTAACTTTCTTGTGTGCCAAGGTCGCACCTGTAAACAAGCTTTCAAGCTTAATGCGTCTCTCCTGGTAAAAGTAAATAAATATGCATGGTTCAATTGAGCTTTCAGTTTCTGTACATACTGCAGGTAGTTTTCAGCTCGGACCTCATCTGCAGAGACCCCAAAACAGACATCAACTGGCAGGCGGGCCTCCCTACCAAACATGAAGCGGTAGGGGGAGAACCCAGTAGCGTCATTTTTGGTGCAATTGTACGCGTGTACCAAGGTGCTAATCTGCTGGCTCCAGTTATGCTTGTGTTTTGGGTGGAGGGTGCCCAGCATGTCTAGAAGGGTGTGGTTAAAATGTTCTGGTTGAGGATCCCCCTGCGGGTGATAGGGGGTGGTTCTTGACTTCCGCACCCCCCCCCCACAGAGAGAGCATTTCTTTGATTAGTCGACTTTCGAAGTCTCTGCCTTGGTCAGAGTGGATCCACTGGGGGGCACCATAGTGGACAAAGAAATTTTCCACTAGCACCTTGGCCACGGTAGAGGCCTTTGATCTTTAGTTGGAAAAGCTTGTGTATACCATGTGAAATGATCTGTAACCACTAACACATTGCCAATATTCTGCTGATCAGGTTCTAAACACAAAAAGAGTATGCAGACCAGTTCCATGTGGGTGCTGGTAGTACTATTGACAAGGGGGGCAGCCCTCTGAGGCAGGGCTTTCCTTTGCAGGCAACGACTGCAGGTCTTTACATGGTGCTCAACATTGGTCTCCATCTTGGACCAGTAGAATCGAGATCATACCAGGTTGAGAGTTCTGTCAATACCGAGGTGCCCCATTTGATTATGGAGGGACCTCAGTACCAGATCTTTAAAGACCATGGGCTGGACCAATTGCTGCTTGTCTACTCAACCACTGTGAGCCACTGTTTCTCTGTATAACAACTGATTGTGTAACTTCAACCTGGGGCCTTCTTTAAACATTAGGGCAGTTCACAAGTCAGGGGAACGTAACTGGGATACATCTTTCCCCCGCACGCAGGGCATCAAGTGTTGGCTGAATCATAGGATCTTGGGATTGAGCCCACTGGATGCAGTCATTGTCAAATTGCGGTAGTGCACTAATATCTAGAGCAGAGAAATGGCAATAGGCAGCCGGTATGCAGGTATCAGGAGGGCCCAAGCAATCTACTAAACAGTCCATTGTGTCCGTAGACATCTGTTCATCTTTATCAAACATTTGGCACAATGCTTGGATGTCAGGTTCAGACAACCTGACCCAATCACTCTTGGAGACTGGCCTTCGTGACAGGATGTCAGCATCAATGTAGTTCAGTCCTGGCCTGTATTCGACAGCATAATCATAGGTTGATTAAGCAGAGAGACACCGGTGCCCAGTGGCATCCAACTTAGCTGAAGTCTGTACATACTGTAGGTTAATGGGTTGTTGTCGGTCTTCACCAATATCTTTGCCCCATATAGGTACTCATGAAACTGGTCAACAATGGCCCATTTTAGGGCAAGGAACTCCAGCTTGTGCACAGGTTAGTTTCGTTCTGACGGGGTCAAGCTCCTGCTGGCAAAAGCCACTGGTCTCAAACCATCCTCATGGTCTTGATACTGCACAGCTCCTAGGCCCTGCAGACTAGTATCTGTATGCTAGGGCTTGGTAGGGTCACCATAGGTAAGGATGGGGGCATGGGTGAGCTGGTATATGACTTTGTGGAAGGCTGCTTCACATTCAGGTGTCCAGCAGGGCCCAAAAGGTTCACCAATTCGGAAGTATACCTTCTCGGGTTCTTTGACAGCCCCTTCCTTGTATTTATGGTTGGTGGGGGGGGGTAACCCTGGGTAAGATTCAGGAGCGGGCAAATCACCTTTGAATAGTCTTTTATGAACCTGCGGTAGTGGCCAGAGAACCCCAGGGAACCTTGTAGTTCTTTCAAGTTGTGGGGCTGGGGCCAAGTAGTCAGTGACTCGACCTTACTGAGATCGGTCTCTATCCCTTCTGCAGATACTATGTGCCCCACATACTTCACGGAGGTTTAAAAAAACTGGCATTTGTCAATGGACAGCTTGAGGCCGAAGTCTTCCAATTGGTCTAGGACTTTAAACAGTTGGATCTCATGCTCCTCTAATGTGCATCTGAACACAATGACATCATCTAGGTACACTAGGCATTCCAGCAAGTTCTTATCTCCCACCGCACATTCCATCAGTTGCCGAAAAGTGGCTGGGACACCCGAAATCCCCTGTGGCATTCTCAGGAATTTGTAGAACCCTACAGAACAGATGAAGGTGGTTTTCTCATGGTCTTCCATGGCCATCGGAATCTGGTAATATCTGCTGCAAAGATCCAATACTGAGAACCGTTTGCTCCCATTCAAGCAATCCAGGGCATCTTATATACAGGGCATGGTGTATTGATCTGGGACGGTCCACCAGTTCAGGGTTCAATAATCAACACACATCCTCACCGACCCATCCTTCTTACACACAACCACAATGGAAGAGGCATATGGGCTCCTTGATTCCTGTATCATGCCAGCAGCGAGCATTTCCCACAGGTGTCTCCTCACATCATCTATGTCCGCTGGGGCGAGGCGTCGGGATCTCTCTCGAAATGGCCTATCATCATGCAGGCGTATATGATGCTCTGCACCCTGGACACACCCCACGTCCCATTCTTTTAATGAAAACACTTGGTCTCTCTGGGCGAGTTTCTTGCTAATCCTAGCCTTCCATTCAGCTGGCAGTGGGGAATCACCAAAGTCAAATAAGTCTGAGGTCACTCTTTCCTTTTGGCCAGAGTGCTTGTTATTGGGTAATACTGCAGTGTCTGTGCAGTGTTCTGTAGCTAGAGTGCACCCTCTGTTCACCTGGACCTCCCGATCTGACACATTTCGAATCTGGACCATCACGAATCGTGCATAGGCATGGGCATGGGCAGGCAAGATGCTGGGTTTAACCAATAATCCTTCTGGCAACTTTCCATCACCTGGTGCATCCAACATTAATATTTTGTTCTTTACATTTCTCTTTAGATGGACTTCTCCATGGATTGTGCACTCGGTGTTGGGGGCCAATACCAAGGAGTCAGGTTCCTTTTTCCATACTATCCCCACTGGCTCATCTGGGTCCTCTTCATTGGGTTTCTGTTGTAATTCATATGCCCTTTTTACTTAGGCTGAAATTCTTAGGGCCCATCCAGTCAGTTTCCCTTGTTTCTCATGGCAGAGTTGTGCTAGTCACCCAAGCATGTGGGCGTTTGTTCCAATTAACAGGGGAACCCCATCATACAGTCCGTTGTGGGGAACACACTAGGGCCAATGTCTCTACTTGCTCCTCTACACCAGTTACAGTTGCAGGAAAAGACAACCGGAGGCAGACATATCCTAGGTAGGGATAAGACTTGTCACTCAGCCCCCACATGTGTAGGCCTTCCAGGGATTGTAATGGCACATCAGATAAGTGTTTGTCATACCAGTCCTGAAATACAATGGTCACTTGCGACCCACTGTCAAGCACAGCCCGAGTAGGAATACCATTCACAGCCACAGTAGTCTTCATTGAAGGACCCGCTATTTTGGACCAGTCTGGAGGGATGACAGCAGGGGCCTGGACAGATGATTTAGCCACAGAGGGGTTTGAATTAGGATGACCAAAGCCTTCACTGTGGTCAGTTCGTGCACCCCTTGACCACTGACTCATTTTCTGAAGCTCTCCTTGAAGCCTGTTCGCCACTTTCTCTAAGTCCTTCTGAGACCAGCATTCCCTCTTCATATGGCCATCCTTGCCGCGATTTTGACAAATGACAGACTCTCAGGGCATCCTTGGGGAAAACATAGCAGGGGATGCTGGAACAACAACTAGAGATTGTGATCTGACTTCTGTGGTAGTGTACCATGTCTCAAAAGTTCCTGTAGGGTGGCACTCAATTCCTTGAGCTCAGCAGAGAAGCCACCCTCAGTAGAGGATGCCTGGGGTGCACCCCCACCCCCATAACAGTCACATCCTGACAGGGGCCAGGGTCTCTGTCAGCAGGGGATACCTCAGTGAACACACCCAGTTGTACTTTTCTGACTTCCTTCAGCAAGTCCTCCTCCCACCGTTTAGCCCCCACGGTGGGACACTCATAGTGGTCTCCATTTCAGAAGGACCTTTCAGTGTCGTGGTCACTTGGGCTGCACTCACCCCATAATTACAATCTCCCTCTTCACCTTCAACCTCCTGGAGTTCTTTTATCAAGTCACAGTAGTCAGGTGGGTTACCTCTCTTATCCTGGAGCCTTAACTGGATGATCTGCAGTTTAGAATGCTTGGCATGTTGCAGTATGTGCCCCAATCTCACATGGTTCAAATCACTGACGGCTACCCCACCTTTCTGGTAAGCTTTCTGCAGAGCTCTTTCTAGGTGAGTAACATACACAGACAAACTTTCCCCCTTTCATTGTTTGGTACCTTGGAATTTCCACATCAAAGTCTCCCCTGACTCAATGCTCCCAAAATTGCCTTCAAGTACAGATAGGTACTTCTGAGCAGATGCATCAGGGTTCGTGGACCTCAAAAATATAATGGCTTCAAGGGTGGGGCCCCTCAAACTTTCTATGATTCTTTTCCACTTCTCAGCCTCCGTACACTGCCACTCGGGTACCAAGGGGACAACATAGTCAATCCAGGTCTCCCAGTTTTCCTCCCCCCTTGGGGATGGGGAGGATGCCCGAGAAGATTCTCAGCCTTCGGTAGGAGTCGTGACTAATGGTAGGTACAGATATAGGGTCCAGCATTGGCACGGGCACAGAAGGCGGGGCAGTAACAGGTGCTGGAGTGGGAGGGGGTGTTGAGGAAGGAACACCACCAGGTGGCAGGAATAGTTTCTTAAAGTCCTCTACAGTTTTCCCTTCCTCCAGCAACAACTTAGCACATTTCTCCTCAAAAGTCTCGGATAACGGTGGGAGCTCATCCTCCCCAGGGTCTTTACTGTCTTTTGTTATCACTCTCCAGGCAGCTAGGACCCCTTCTGTTGCAATAGTCTGTGGCACTTTAGAGCTGTCCATGAGGTCAGTACACTACCAAGGCTATGAAAGTTTGGGCGATCAAATCAGCCTGTCAACCCACCACCACAGGGTTTTTTAAACATTCAACTTTGGAGAGTGCTTCCTCTACAGTGTCCTTACTGGTACCCAGGGGAATATCCAGTATAAGCAGAGCATTTTGGGGGTTGATCTTCTGCCCAGTACACCACCCCACCAACTGGTGTACAGACATTTCTACTAGGGTAGCCATTAATCTTTAACAAGAATTCATAATTTTTGGCCACTAGATGGCACAAAATCCCAGCGGTGAGCCTCCAAGATGCAACCCCAGGTGGCGCTATCCCAAGGGCTACTGCCCCTGCCTGCTTGGCTAGTAGCAGGTTAAGGGGCCTGGGTAATGAAACGGGTGCCTCCACCCGGAGGTCAGGGTTGTTAGTGGTCAAGCTAACCTGGGCACAGCCCTTCGGGACACTGTAACCCCTCTCTTTCCCTTATAGTGGCCTGAATAATATATAATAATTACTTTCACAATGACCCTTATTCACCAGGCAATTACCACACTGTTTTCACTTACCACCAGGGCTGGTTCCTCTAGCTTGACCCTGGGGACCCCCTGTAAAGCAAGGTTAAGCACAGCAAATAGCAACAGTACAATACTTTGGGCACAAACTGGAACCACAGTCAAGTTAAATGCAAACAAATTTAAATCTGATTTATTCAGGGGACTTGAACAAGGGAGGGATGTAATCAGGTTGATTTGCTTAAAAGCTATATTAATCAGACAGTTATGCATGCAGTTCAGAGTCCCTACACAGTCACACACTCTGGGTACCCAGGTAGGAAAACTGTGGGCTAGCCAGGAACGTTGCAGCTGGTTGGGGCCCTGTGTTGGAAGAAAGCAACATGCACAGCACACACTATTTGTAATCCGGAGCTGGAGGGCTCAGTTCATGAAAGAAAAGGCAAAGAGACAATCAGATGACAACACTTTTAGATTTAGCTGTTGTTACAGGGAGCTACCCTGATGTTTACTCACGATACCCAATACTAGACACAGGCAAGACGAAATCGAGACTGCACGCTGTTGAGCTGGACTCCCTGTAGAAGCAGGGCCCACAAGAATCACCGAGGCGTTGTTCCTGTTCAAGGCGTTGAGCAGGGGGCTGATTCCCAGGATGGTCTCTCGTCGATGACTTTCTCTGTGTAGCAGGTATTCTGGCTGGGTCAGTGTAGCAGGGCCCAGGCAAACAGAAATGGATACGGATTCAGTCCATACTGCTGGATACAGCCTCCCGCAAGCAAAACACAGTTCAGACACACACAGTGGGGAACCAAATCACGACCCACTATCATAGGTGCTGGAATTAGGGGTGCTGGGGGTGCGGCAGCACCCCCTTGCTTGAAGTACAATTCCCTATGGCTTCCTATTCAGTTTTGTTCAATGGCTTTCAGCACCCCCACTATAAAAATTGTTCCAGTGCCTCTGCCCACTATAAGCACACAGCACATTCACACGTAAGGAAATTCCACTGTACCAGGCAAATGGCTCTCCGGTGGCAATTACAGAGTCTCTGCACAATCTGGGAGTTCAGAGGTAGCTGGAAGTCCTGACAGGCCGATCGCATTCAGCAAATCTTCGGTCTTCTTCAGGTTAAAGCCTGGTCACAATTCAGTGGCTTAATTCACTCTCCAAATTTGGATTCAGTCCGAAAAAAAAGCACAAGTTCCCTCTCAGGAACAGCAGGCAGGCATGCAGGCCAAACCCAGGCCTTTCCACAGTTCTGCTGCATGAATCCACTATGGTTTGCTGCTCGAACTATCTCAAGCTGTTACTTCTTCACTTTCCAACTCAGATCTAATTGAAACTTCAAGCAGTGTGGGACTTTCCCCAAGATCCAAAAGGTTTGGTTGGCTGATCTGTCTGTCAATCACAACAAGGGCTCCCCCTCTAGGTTGTTTTAGGTGCTTAAAGCGCAAAACTACAATTCCTATAAGTTTTGGCCCCACCAAGCCCCTGTAGGCAGGTTCCATTTTAGAGTCCCAAATGTACTGATTAGCCCATTCTGCAGTCCAGGACCAAGATGACGGAAACAAACAGAACTGTCCATGCTGCAAAGAAGGCAGGTTAGAACAAACTGCAATATTATTATCACTCTAACAAATTATCAGCAAACAAGTACATCTTTTAACAGAGCTCCCTCTCTGATTATTACTGCAGTCCAGGCAGCTCTTAAAGAGACAGTACACAGAGGCTATACAGGCACTCTCTGGCAATGCATTTAAACTGCTAAAACACAGAACACCAGCCTGGCAGTGAGCATTTAGGCAAGCTCAAGGAAGACTTTTTGGGAAATCCCATTTGTATAGGGGTTACAAACAGAACCACAAAGACCTTCCAAATACGCAATTGCTGATGCCATGTGCCTTGAATGGCTTCTCCAGAGCCTCTCCTGGCCCAAAAACCAACAGCACTTCCACTTATGCAGTGATTCCAATTTCTGGACTGCCTTCACCTTGGAGAAAGCTGCTTGTGCCGCACAGAGCACCTGGACACTCTGCCACCCTGCTGGGGTCCCAACCAACCATTCTCCACATGGACCTTTCCCTGCCTCCACAGGCTGCCCAGCTCGGGAGTCCCAACTTTGTAGTGGCCGCTGGCCAGGGGAAAAGGGGTAGCGTTGCCACCACTACACACATAACAGTCCAGGCTGCAACCTCTGAACTGTGCCCTGGGCCCCATTTGCCATAACATGCCCTCCCACAGGACACACTCTGACCCTATGAACTGCACTCATCCATGGGCGCAACTAGTTTAATTCAAAAGACCCCATCGGTGCATACCCCACCAAGGTGCCAACGTTTTTAGTAAGTTTAATTTGAAGTTCAGTTGGCGGGCCTCATAATTCTTTCTCCTCCCTGGGCTTTGGCTCCCAAATTCACTGACAAGCCCTGAACCCTCAGCTCCAACTTCTCCCCCTTCACTTTCACAGCCTCAACCTCTGCACTTCTCTTACGCGGATCTTCAAGGGAGGAGGGTGGGGGTGGCAAGCGGTCCACCCCAGCCCCACCACAGCCCTCCAGTCGAACTTGCGGGTCAACCCCCTGGATTTTCTCCGCTCCACTCACAGAATTCTATAGAAAAATAATCTCCTCTCTCTCTCTCTCTCTCTCTCTCTCTCTCTCTCCTATTTATTCCCTCTAGGGATGGGGCCCCCTGCCTGCAGCAATCAAGCCCAAATCCCAGACCTACTGGCACCACTAGCTCTTCCTACCAAGCTACACCTAGCAACCAACCTAGCTACACTTAGCAACCAAAATTAACTAGTAAGCTCCCAGAGGGTGCTTACACTGGTAAGAAAAGGCTTGTTGCCCTAAAGACATTCTCATAAGAAGATATGGAAAAACTTCTCAGAGATAGACCTTAGGCTGAAATATTTGTTTATTTTATTAACTACAGGGCATAAATGCCCCTTTTCATTGGTAACCCAGACGCTAAAGAGAAAATACAAAATTTATGTACGACAAAGACACACCTTAAATCTGTTAAAACACTTGCAAACTGCAGCATCCATTAAATGTCTCTTTATCAGAAATTTGAAATGGGGAAAAGTACCAGTACTTAGAATATTAATAGGCAGAGTATCCCAATGTTTTATAGCTTTGTACACTATCTGTAAGTTCTCTGACCAGCTACAGTTTGTCTAAAAGGTACAACCAGAGTGAATGGGTCTGTTGAATGAGTATGTTATTCAGAGTCCAGCACTCTAAACACATCATTTTAAGTCACATTTCTATCACCATTTGAAATATGCCAAAAGCTTGTCATGCTAAAACAGTCTGCTTCAGTTTTCAGACGTCTACCAGCCCAGCCTTGAGTATAACTTGCAGTGATTTGTCCTGCAGTCTGCACCCAAAGCAAACCTGAAGACATTCTTATAAATATTAACTCTTTAGAGCTGTTTCAATTGCTGCACAACCAATACTGAAGACATAATCAATTAAGGATTGCATCAAGCTCTGGGCTGCAAGTTTTCCAGATTCAATTATTACGTAACCTTGTACCCTATAGAGCAAACCCTAATGACTTAAAGTCATTTTAGCTAAGTTTTTAATATGAACATTGTATGTGAAACAATGACCCATTATTAGTCCCAGGTACTTAAAACACGATAACCTTTAAATGCACTTTTCTGCCAGACTTGCTGGCACTTGTTTGTTTATATATTTACCTTTTCCTAAGTGTACTGTTTATATTGTCTGACATTATCTAACTCTGTATATCATCCAGTTGCCAATTTTGTTTATATCACAGATAATCCCATTGTCTACCTCTTCCTTGTGCTGCGCCACATTGTACTGCTCATGTATAGTTTCTCACTTGTATGCTCCCAGGTCGTGCCTGAAAATAGGCATCTCTATGTCTTGTGCACCCACCCGGTTACCAAAAGCAAATAAATAAATAAATAAATCCCTGAATGGTCCTTTGGCCTGATCTTCAGGGGCTGTGAGTCCTTCTGCCGTCCCCTTTGATTTGTGAACAGCATACTGTTAGTCTTCTTGATTTTCAAAATTAATGTATTTGACTTCAGCCATGACAGAACTCTCAAAAAAATCCTGCTGAACAGATTTATTTGTGGAGGACTGGTCCCTGCTCCTGGAAAACAGGGTAATGTCATCCACATGCAGTGCAATTTCAGTATCTTTGACCACATTTGGCAATCCTTCAAATATACAGTAGACTGAAGAACAAAGGACTCAAAATAGACCTTTTATTTATTTATTGGATTTTGGTAACCATGTAAGCTCACTGAGACAAAAAGGCTATTTTCTTGAGTGACCCAGCATTAATTACTTACAATGAACAAATAAAATGAGAATAATTACATGGAATATATAGACAAAGCATAATTAAAGTACAGCACTTGGTATTACTGTAGATACAATTAAGTTGATTTGTACAGAAACAATAAACTGCATGTCAGGTCATAAATAAACAGAGGGACCCATGGTATACATCCCAGCAATAACAGTTGCATAGATGACACATAGTAAAATGCCCTCTTAGTGGTTTTTTACAAATTCATTAGCGTAGTACAATCTTGTACATACATGAGAAGGCCATTCCACAGGCACGGGACAATAAATGCAAAATATACTGTAGAACTGTTTATTCTCATGCAAGTTATATTTAGTGCATGGTGCTTATCAGCTGTAACTGCGCAAATTTACTTTCACACTATGCAAGTAGCTCTTCATTTATGCCCATTGAAAATATGCAAGATTGGCCAATTATCGCCATTCTGTTTTAGCGCAACTGTCACTTAAGCGAATATAGCTATAATTATTTTACATCAAACATAACCTGTTCTACAGTATATATTTTTTAACTTTGGTTTTACTGAAATGCCAGCAGAGATGGTTACTTTGGATACAGGATATATATCATATGAACATACCAACAATCTTATCTAACCATTTTTTCATTTCTTACAGAGTTTACATTGTGTTTGCACATAATCTGAACAGCTTCTTGTACCAGTAACACCTTAAGTTCATCGACCATGTCTCTGCTTATTGTCCATTCACCCAAAGGCTCCAAACTGAGTGAAGGATTGTGCTAGGTGTGAACCTGAACCTAGCAATGGTCTGAAGAAACTTGTAATTGTTTAATAAAACGGTAACAAAAAATATTTATTCATTTATTTATTGATGAGTATAACCAGAAAAACACACTGAACGACAAGTTGCTTGTCTCACGGCGTGTCTTGGGGGGGGGTTAGTGGACTACAAAGGTAATATGATAGCACTAAAACGAGAGCAAAAATCAATGATACAGACTGTATGCATGAGTACAAGGGGGTTACATGGCCCTTGACTGAGCATTTCAAACAACAAGTATATGTACGTACATAGCAAAACATAAAAATATATGCAAAAACAATGAGGCGTGCTGTGTTATACAGGACAGTTTATGTGTGAACTAGACTATTTCACTGTCTGTGATGCCTTTTCTTTGTTAGCAATATTAATGTCAGGCCATAATGCTATAAGGGGTACTTCTAGTTAATGTCTGCTGGGGGGCAGAGAGGCCAGGAGACCCCCACATCATTTTGAGCATCTACCAGTGGGGGTGCCCCCTCTCCCCCAAGGTCCTCCCCTTAATGGCACCCCCACAGGTGTCTGATACACTTCCTGTTTATTCCACTTATCAATAAATGTTTCCTATATGAATCATAAAGTGACCATAATAGAAACATAGAAGTTGACAGCAGATAAGGACCGCTAGGCCCATCCAGTCTGCCCATATACCCTACATGTAACAGCAGCCATTCACCCTATTTGGTCATTGGCTTTAGCTTTGCCTTCCAACCTCTAGGGTTCCCTTATGCCTATCCCACACATGCTTGAATCCCGCCATTGTGCTCGCTCCCACCACCTCCTGGGGTAGGTGATTCCATGCAACCACCACCCTTTCTGTGAAAAAGAACTACCTCACGTTCCTCTTTATCCTGCCCCCCTCCAATCTCATATTGTGCCCCCTCATTATTGTATCTTTCCTGTAGTGAAAGATGCCTTCCACTTGCACTTTGTTTATGCCCTTAAGATACTTGAAGGTTGCTATCATATTTCCCTGTTCTCTCCAGTCTTCCAGTGTGTGTATATTGAGGTCTTTTAATCTCCTCTCATATGTCTTCTGCTGCAAGCCCTGCACCATCTTGGTCACCCTTCTCTAACCGACCTCTATCCTGTCTACGTCCTTCTGATGATGCGAAGATAATGTGTTCCATGCTTGCTATAACATTCAGCTTATCTTTTCATACTGAGACTAAGGGTTCTGTGCAAGAGTGCCAGTGTGAGGTGATTTCTTTCAGTACCACGGCACATTGTCTGAAATACCTTTCTCTGGTTTTTGGGCTGGATACGCTTCAGGGACAATCCCAGAGCACAGATTTCCAGTAGTAGCTCCCAGCCCCAGATCAGGCACAGCTCTCTTTTAATCTGGGACAAGTACTCCTGACTCCTTGGGCACCTTCAAGGATATGGAAATGATCTCCTCACTCTGTGCATCCACTTCAACGTCCGTTGATGTTGCCCTCTCCCTGAAATGAACTGGTATCAATGGGGTGTGGAGGAATCTACTGAGTTCCTTCCTTCAATATTCTCACCAGGTGGGTGAAGCTGTCACCCTCCACCCCTCTTCAAGCAGTTTATCCCACTCTTGGCTCAGTATTGGTTCCTTCAAATCTGCCTCCCACTTCTCTCTCACACCTATAAACTCTGGGTTGGTCCCAGTTATCAATATCTGGTATACCATAGAAATGTATCTACAAGAAAATCTTACAGCTTAGTTAGTGGTCTGGTAACCTGTGCAATGTTCTGGCCTAAATTGAGATAGTGTCTCACTTGTAAATACCTGAACAGATCCCTGTTAGGGACCCCGTATGGCTCTTTTAAGTGGTCAAAAGATGTGCACATTTTCCCAGTGAGGAGCTGGGTATATCTAATAAGTGTTAGACTGTTCCAGTTAGCAAACCCAACTGTCCTTGTGCATATGGGTAAACTCAGAGCCGCCTATTACTGTGGTCAGAGGCCCTGTATTATTTGACATGTCTATGAGTTTCTTATCTTGTGTACCACTTTTAGTGAGTGCCTGGTCCATAGGTTAGCTATTCCTCACTGGAGGGAAGGCGTGAGTTTAGCTGCAGGAGAATGATGGTTGGGGGGGAAGGACACTGGTAGTGAGCTCCTGTTTTCCAAGACATACCAGCTCAAGTCCAGTGTCTGTATCAGTACTGTGACTACTTGGGAGGCCTGTGCTGCCAAATGATAGAGTTCAAAATTAGGTAGCTCTCAGCCTCCCCTATCCCTTGAGAGAAGTGAGTGTGCACATCCCCACTCAACCTCTATGCCCTTGCCCTAAATATTTCAGAGTGAGTTTATTAAGCCTCCTCCAGAATCTTCTGAAAATCTTACTCAGTAAGACCTGGAATAAAAAGATTACTCTAGATAACACATTAATTTTCAGCCACTCTGTTCTCCTCCCAAAGATGATGGCAGGGTGGTCCCTGTTTGCAGATCACTGGCTATATCCTCCAATAACTGTTGATGGTTCAGTTTATACAATTTGGACAGCTTTAGGATAACCCTGATTCCTAAATACTGGAAGGTGTTATGAGGGGCCCATTTAAAAGGGAACTTCACTTTAAATTATTGTGGGCACCCTCCTGAAATAATCATTATCTCTGATTTATTATAATTAATTTTGTACCATGAGATGTTATCAGATAACTGCAGTTCTGATACTAGAGCTGGGACACACTGAACTGGATCTCAGATGTAAAACATGGAGACATCCACATACAGTGAAGGTTTTTGCTCTACTCTTCCTACCCTCACCCACTTAGTGTCAACATTCACCTGTATTGCTATCACCAGAGGCTCTATGCACAGAGCAAAGAGCTGGAGGGGACAGGGGCACCCCTGCCTTGTGCCTCTCCCAAGAGGAAACCTGTTTTTTTCTTCCCCTCTCTGGCCAGACCCTTCTTCTCACTGGCTCCCCCAACCCCATCACCTGGCTTCTCCAGGACATACTGCCCACTCCATCCTCCACTTGTCCCACCCGACCCCAGCTAGGGGGGTTGGCGGACTGAGTCTCTCGTCGCATGGACCAGGACCCAGATTGGAGGAGCGCCATGTCAGCTGTGTGGGACCTCGGGAGAGCTGTTGCTCATTCTGCCTGGCCAGGGCATTTTCCATTTCCTGGTTCCCCTCCTTCAGGACGCAGGCAGCAGGGGTGCGCATGTGCAAGCTCGCGACTGTGTGTAGCGCACGGTACTGGTATACTGTTGTTTTAGTGAAACCATGACCGTGAA
Source organism: Neoceratodus forsteri (assembly GCA_016271365.2). Taxonomy (NCBI): domain Eukaryota; kingdom Metazoa; phylum Chordata; order Ceratodontiformes; family Ceratodontidae; genus Neoceratodus; species Neoceratodus forsteri. The sequence goes on from CM057451.1 coordinate 148,756,004, forward strand.
ACCATTACAGTGACACAACCTGTTCAACATCCACAGTGTCAATGGGTTGTCGGAGCACTGTATGGATACTGCGACTCCCGGTGTTGGCTGCTTTTCCCATTAATCCGCCCCCCCTGGATTTGATTATATGTAGATCTGGTGGGTGTGGGGAACAGAACCCCCTGCATTAGGGGTGTGGGGTGCAAAGCCCCCTGCAAACAGTCGAAATGTGCCCTGGTGCATGGGGCACCATGGCGGTCAGTCGACACATTTGCCAGGCGATGTAATCGCTGTTGGTAAATTTGTGTCACTGTAGTGTCCATCGACAACTTTGTTGTCAACAAGACTTGGTGGAATCCGTGGTACCAGCCTGCATCCTTCCTTCCCCCATGCCCCTCTGACTGCACTACCACTTTTGGTCACCCAGGTGGCAGTGAAGCAGCGGAGCTAGCCACCCTCCCTCCCCAGAGGAGGACAGCGTCCTCTTGGACACTCGATCCTGCTTCTCCTTGCTGGTCCCTGATGCCCTGTGCTCATTCCTGAATGCAGGTCGCCAGCGTTGTGAGCTGTAGCTCTATCACTGTGCCAATGGGCTGGCCCCAGGAAAACTGGATGATAATACCCCATTGACCTTCACCATTGCTTCTGGAGAAGTTTACAAAGCTGTTATACTGGGGAGGAAATTAGGTTCAAATTCCAGCACTTTCAGGGTGCTGTGGAGGGAAGCCTAGTTGACCTGGTCAGAGGTCTTCTTGGCATCCATTGATATTGCAAATTGAAATGCTTTGGAGGTTTTCTGTGTGTTGAGGATATTAAGGTGGAGTGGAGCTCCAAGCTGTGACAGAAGAAAAGGACCTGGGTATATAAATTACCAGTGATCTTAGTTTCAAGCCTCATTGCAACCAGGCCATAAAAAAAGCCAGTGGGCTGCTGTATTGTATAAATAAGCACATTAAAAGCAGAAATAGACAAGTGCTGATGCCCCTGTATAAGGCATTGGTTCACCCGCATCTGGAATACTGTGCCCAGTTTTGGTCACCTGGGGAGAAAATAGAAATCAATGCTCTGGAGTGTGTACAGAGACGAGCAAACAGGTTGGTATCAGGATTGGAAGGGCAAAATTACCACCAGAGGCTCCGGGGAATTAGATCTTTATACACTGGAATTCCGTAGACTCAGGGGTGACATGTGCATGGTTTACAGAGCATTCCTAGATGATGATCTATGGGCCCAACTGGGTTTTGAGTTAAGGGTTGGGGCATACGACACTAGGGCACATCCACTTCAACTCAAGATTCAGACTTACCGTACAAAAATGGGGAAGCATTGGTTCAGCACTAGGGTTGCTAAAATATGGACTTGCCTTCTGATAGAGGTGGTGGCTAGTCAGACCATGTCAGTATTTAAGGCAAGACTGGATAATTATCTGATGGATCAGGGCATTACAGGCTACAGTTAAAAATATGGCAAACCGCTATGGATGTGTAAATGTCCTCTTGTCTTTGTACCAACCTATGAAACCTATGAAAGCTTATATTATCATGGAGATTCCACCTCTTAATAAATCCAGTTTTATCCAGGTCAACCAGATCTCCCACCACTCACTGAATGCCATTGACCAGTATAGATGTAAAGATTCTGAGGTCTACCTCGGAACAAGGAGATAGGCCAATAAGACTCACATGCAGTCAGTTCTTTGCCCAGTTTTAAAATCACTGAAATTTGAGCCCACCTCCTAGTCAGAGGTGTCCCCTCTCCTCCCAGAATAGTTTCAAATAAAAGCTGCATTTCTGGTGCCAATTTCTCCCTGAACGCTATATTACTCAGATGTTAAAGCATCCATGCCTGGGGCTGTGCAAGACTTAAGGCATTGTATTGCCTCTTGGATTTCTGAGTCTCGCATGGGGGCCTCCATCTTCTGTTGTTGGTCAGCAGTAAGTTTGGGGATGTGGATCTTATCCAGGTAAACTGTATGTCCTGGGTATGCCTGGACTCCTCACTGCTGAGTACAGGGTCTTACAATGTTCTGAAAATATGTTGACTACTTCTCCCGGGGCAGCAGTCTCTTTGTTGTTATTGGTCCTTTCCTTCATTTTCCGTACAGCTCTGCTAACCGCTTGCTTTAGTATTTGTTAGGCTAAAACATTGCCCATCCTCCTCATAGAACCTCTGGTGGGAGTATCCCAACTGTCCTTCTATACATTGTGAATGTATCTCTGTAAAGCCTCCCTACACTGTTTAATGTGGGAGAGCAGCTCTTCATCGAAGGTGATTCTGTGTGTTGTCTCTAAGTCAGACAACTCATGTTCCAATTCTAGTTGGCAGACTATGTCCTTTTTTGGTTTTGAGCAACATGTTGAATAATTACTCCTGTTATGATGGCTTTTAAGACGTCCCACCTGTTAGCGAGAGAGGTGTCCCCAGTTCTATTATGTTGACAATACTCTTTTATCTGCTGTTGAATGAACTCCTTAAAGACAATACTGTTCAACAGGGAGCTGTTTATTCACCACAATATGACTCAGTTGCCCGGTACCAGGTGGAGGGTAACACTCACAGGGGCACATTTTGATAATGTAAAAGTGCCAGTTGTGGCCTCACTTATCATGTGATCCCACTTATTATTAACCAGGACCATATCTATTCAAGAATATCACTTCAATGGGGCTGAATAGAATGTGAAGGTAGTGCCCTATGGATGCACAAACCACCAGGAGTTCTGCAGGCCCAAATCCTTCAACCATCTGCACAGATTCGGATCTGTCCCCATGTCCCTGGACCTAATCTCTGTAAACTTCTCCTGTCCTGCCCATCATTAAGGACTGCACTGAAGTCTCCTCCCACTAGACAGAGAGTGTGGGGGAGACTGGCAATGCAGGTAGCATACTTCTAAAAAAGGTCTCCCTCTCTGTTGCCACACCTGGGTCATATAGGTTATGGATGTGGATTGGGGTGTCCCTATATTTGTCCACTGTGCCGACATATCTACCACTGGGATTCACCCTATTGTCCGTGACTGTAAGCAGTGGGTTCCTATGGATCAGAATTGCTACACCTCATCTAAGTGGGTGTGCTTCATGGGATGCAGAGTAGCAGTGGCCCACCTAGGAATACACTAACATACCATACTCCTCCTGGGTGAGGGGTGTTTCCTGGAGGAGGGCCACCACAGCTCCCTGTTTATTAAGCTACTGAAGGAGACATGTTCTTTTGATCCAGTTGTTTACACCCTTTGCATTGTATGAAACAATTTTTAAGTCACCAGCCATTCTGTGTACATGTTTCACTTCACCACCCCCATCCATACCACTATGCCTGAATTTTGCAGTTTCTCAAACAGTATTTTCATAGACATATTTTTTTGGAACAAATCACAATTAACTGCGCCAACCAGGTACAAATATGCAAAATAGCACTAACGTCATTCCAAGTGGTTATCACAGAAGCCACGCTTTGATGGTTCCCCACCCCCATTAGGACAGCTCACCTCATGCATGCATAATTAGGGTGCTGAGGTGGTGGTCCCCACTAGCTCCAGCTGTTCATTGTCCTGTGAAACCATCAATGCCCACTATCAAAAACCTGTATGACGTCAGATGTCCTGGGTCATAACATGAATGAAAGACCGAGTAGTTTACTGAGGCAACTGACTGCTGCTGGGGCTTCATGCCCCACCACCCCCGACCAAAGCAGCTGGCACCCACCACTCAGGGCCAGCTACTCATTCTGTCCAGCATGTCCCAGGTATACCTAATATCTACAAAACTGGCTGTCTTTTTGTATTTAAAAAAAAAAATTAAGTCCTTGGCTATCATCTGGGGAGGCCCAGCTCCACTATACTTTTCTACCCATGCATTACTGGCTTTAAGTCTTGGGGTGTCAACCAACTCTCCTTTGTGAGTAATCACTGTGTTAATATAGTGGGTGGCTAGGGCTGGAGAGATTACTGTCTCCCCACCTCACCGCCCATCACACACATGCAGCACATGATGCTTAATGAATATGAGAGCGTGTTGCCCTGTATTTGCTGCTTAGGCCACCCCAGTGGAGCACCAACCAAAAGGTCAGTCAGTGGATGCTGAGCCCCTGTTAGGCAAAACACTACTGGTTATTTTATGTCTGGTCCAGGGTAGGTGCACATCGATGACTCCAGCGGCAGGGAACAAGCCACGTCGCCCATGAGTCACATCCAACTGCGGGAAATACTCACCCACTGGCTAGTACCACCTTTGCCAGTGAACATATTACCCCTTCTCTAAATAAACCAAACTTGATAAAAGCATAACAATTTCAAACAAAGTGCTATAAACAGTTCTACTGTATCAAAAAACATTAGTAGTCCTGTATTATTGCAAGAAAGAGAACCAACCAGGTGAACCACGAGGACATTAATCCATTGTGTGAGGCTATGGCCAGGCTTCTTCAGTCTGTGTCTTCAAGTGCAAGGCCCACTGGGAGAAAGTCTTTCCCTCTGTGGGTCATGGCCCAAGTCCGGGAGGTGATGTATCAGAAAAGTATGTATTGTGATGAATAAAGTGAACCCCACTACCCTGCTCAGTGTAGGAGCAGCTCCAAGTGTCCATTTTTTCCTGGGTTGCTAGCCAGCTTTCCTTCCCTTCTGTCAGTTCTCCTTCCACTGTGACACTGGTGAGATGGCTTGTCGCTTCTGTCCTCTGGGGTCTGCAACTGCCATTGGCCAAGTCTGCTTGTGAAGATCCTGTTCTAGTGCAGTAATGTTCAGGTCTGCAGTGGAGGTATTTAGAGAGATCCTGAGTTTCTTCATCTTATCTGCTACACTCTTAATTTTTGAGAAACCTGGTGCCTGACTCCTCAGAGATCTTTATTTGTGGTGGGGCAAATAACTGAGCCTTTATGCCCTTTTCTTTCAGAACTTTCACCACCTCCCAGGATACAATGCCTGTGATCCATTTGCCAGGGAGTAAAATCATGATTGAAGAAAAGTCTCTTGTGCTGGAAAATAACCTTTTTCTCCCATGCCTTTCAGAGCACCAGCATTTTATTTCTGTAATCCAGAAATTTGATTACCACTGAGTGGGGGTGGACTGCAGGCAACACAGGCATATGCACCAAAGCTTGGTGGGCGCATTCCAAATCTAGAATAATGTCTACTGGAAGCCTCAGTACTTCTTTTAAAAAGGAAGCCATTTACTGTACTGTCATTTCCCCCCAACTCTGTGCCCTTGGGGAGTCAATATATTCTCATATGAATGGAATTCCAAGTCATCAAGTTTGGCTGCAGCCAACCACTCCCTTTGATACAAATAAAGTAGGACAGCATTGTGCCTATCAGTCTGGTTGGAAACTTCAGTCAGCCCATACTCCAACCCCATGGCTGTTACCTATATGAGTTTGAGATCAGCTTGTATGTTGTTTCTTCCAGTCTGGCCAAAGTTGCACTGATATTCCTAAGTTCTGCCACTAAGGAACAGGTGGTAATCGTTCTATTGTTGTCCTCCATTTAGGTATCTGCTGCATGGTCTGGGGAATTGCCTTGGGCTGCACTTTGGGATTGCTCTGATTTAGGACTTTTAGCAAGGACATCTTTTAATTTATGATGAGTTGCCATGGCAGTGTATCTTTATTCACCTGATTAGTGTTGTTTCAAGATTACTGGGAAAGGATTACAATAGATTTGATTACCCTCAAGATGGCACTCAGCAGCCCTGCTGTAGCATGGGCAGTGACGTAACTGGAAGTCTTCACAAAATATCTTTGACCAGTGACTGACAACGTTCAAGGGACTGTCAAAAGAAGCTGTGCGGAAGAGTGGAGATTCCTTCTCAGAACTTTCCATTCTAGGGTATTTTCAAGGTTATGAGGAGGAGAATTTATTAAAGACCATACAGAGCAGGTCGAAGTTGAGCCTTCCTTCCACAGATAGCCAGTTTAAGGCAGAGAGTACTGAACAATGATGGTCCTTACTACTGGTGCTGGCAAAAAGATGACATGTACGGTGATACAGTAAAATTAGCTTGGACAACTCCATTTCCCTAAGTAAGGAAAGGACAGGTGTGCCAGATAGAAGGATAGGGAGCAGGATACTGTGTTGGCTGTTGACAAACATGCCTCTTTTGTGAGGTATGCCCTGAGCTGGTATATTAAGCCCAGTTTCTGGTTTACAAGCTTGGTCATGCTATCAGTGTGAGGCCCAAGAGAAAGCTCCTGGTCAAGCTGAACACCCAAGTACTTAACAGTGTCCAAAACCTCAAGAGGAATGCCAGAAATGGAACATATTTTCAGAATCCCACTTCTATTAGGGCCCAGTTTCCTAGTACTGAATAACATTGATTCAGTTTTTTTAGGAACGCAGAATTAGTTTGTTGGATGAGAACCAGATTTCAAGCAAGTGGGAGTCAGCATTGAGATCTGCCTCAATTTAACCCAAGTTATTATGGCACCTGCACCACTGCATCAGCAGAATAGAGTAGCACTTTGTCTCCTTCACAGTGTTCTAGCAGCTTATTAATGAATAAGAAAAACAGTATAGGGCCTAGGATAGATCCCTAAGGTACTCCCTCAGTTACTGCACATGTTGAGGACAGCTTACCTCTCCATTTAATAATCTGCTTATGACCAGTCAAGTAGCTCCTGAACCACATGCAAGACAGCTGGTCAAGGCTCAGCTTCTTGAGTTTAGATAGTAGAAGCTCATGATTAACCAGGTCAAATGGGCCGGCCTGGTGGCACTGAGGGCTGAGGCATCCATCTTACCTCGCGCCACGTCAGTGACCCTGGTTCCAGAAAGAGCTCTGGGAGCCGGGGGTCACTTGAGGAACAGAGGATTGAATGTCCGATGGACTGCTCTCATCTTCCGGAAGGGAAGGAGGGTCCACATCCCGCAACACTAGTGGCACCCAGTGGAGGCTGGGTGCACTGCAGTTGGGACCTTGCCGGGGGGGGGGGCGACGTCAGGCAGCCATCCTGTGGATGTGGATGGGTGCACGTATGTCACAAGCTGGACAGCATTGCATGTCATGCGTTGGGTGGGGAGCCACCAAAAAAAAAGCGGAAAATCCCTGGCACTGGGAGGTGATGGTGGACACCCCGTGGTCAAGTACAAATGCCCAGTGACCCTGACTTGACTCTCCATGGTCCCCTGTCTCCTCTCGAGGTCTGGTGGGGGGGCGATCTAGCTTACCTGATTCCTCGGTTGGGGAAGGGGTTCAGGTGGGTGGTGAGGCAAGGTTGAGCGGGTCCACCAGAGACACTTGGAGGCCAACTGGGGGAAGAAGGATGGAGCATACTATGACAGCATTCCTCCTTTGGAGAGGGGGGACAGCGTGTACCACTGCTTGGCCACCAACTAGTGGAGGCTAGATGGCATGGCAGTAGTCGCTGAACCAGTTGGCTGGATGCAGGTGTGGAAGCATCACTGCATCTTCACACAGTGCATGCATGCCATGGCCCACATACCCATCTGGGGGACAAGCTGTAAAATGGGAAAAACAGCTCTGGTGGTGGATGATGGCAGCACCTCGATGGCAGTTTAACAGGTAAGGAGGTAAGTCCTGGGTAGAGAGGGTGACAGGGCTGGGGGGCACTGTGGAAGGGAGACAACCAGAGTGTAAGGTGGAAAAAGACAGACTAGAAAAAGAAAATCTATAAAAATGGCATCTGTTGTTTGCCCAGCGTGCATGGCAGAGAAAATATCAGAGGTAAAGTGAACAAGGGCAGTATCAGTGTTATGTCCTATTCTAAATCTGTGCTGGGCATCTTTTAAAAGAGGGTGAGCCTCAATGTGGCGCTGCAACTGATTACAGACCAACCTTTCTTGCACTTTAGCCAGGGTACTGTATATTGAGATGGGCCAATATTTTTCAATGGGTTATTTTGGACCCCCTTTATGCACAGAGACCACATGGGCAAATTTCCATTTACCAGGAACATCATTCTGCAGCAAGAACAAGTTAAAGAGTGATGCCAGTAGAGCAGCAAGGACTGGGGCAGCAAGTTTCAGCACAAAAAGAGTCTCAAGGTTGTAACGACCAGCAGAGCTAACTTCTGTATGTGTCAGCAGGTCATGCACCTCCTTTCTTGCACACAACTTGAAGTGAAATTCAGGGCATTTATGCAGAAAGTCAGGAAGGCCATGGGGGGAGGGCCTGCAGAGGTGACACAGTTTGACAGCCTTAAACATTTCAAGATCTGTAAAGAACTCTTGTTAATGGACCTCCAAGACTGATATAGTACCTAAGACATAGAAACATAGACTTTGACGGCAGATAAGGACCACTTGGCCCACCCAGTCTGCCCATTTCCCTACCTACTGGATAAGCTGCAGATTCTAGTTAACCAACAGCCTATTTTGGTTAATGATTTTAGTAAATGACTACTGTAGCTTTCCTTAAATATGCTGAATATGTTATTGTTAGAGTTTCTGTATAAAGATTTGTCTGAATGTACTGTTTTCTGCTTTCCATTGATTGTAACTTGTCTTGATGCGTTTATTGTTTGAAACTTTGAAAATACAATCAAATGTGTTAAAAAAATTCTGTAAAGAACAGGATAAACAGGTCTGGAACTAGACTCCATCCGGTCGGGGATTCTGTCAGTGAGGTAAGTTTTGCCTCAAGGTGATTGGCCTGGGGTGAGCAGAGGCACTCTGTTTGTCTGGGATGAGTTTAAACTAGCGAAGGTGGCTGAGGTCATTGAGGTAATCTCGAAGGTTAAGCACACTTATTGTGAACTGGACCCGGCCTGACTCGTTTCTTGATGAGGTGTGTCAGGACCATTGGCCCGGTGTTCACTGGGATTGTCGAGTGTTCAATGTTGGAGGGAGTCTTTCCACATGCCTTGAAAGAGGTTCTGGTAAGACCCCTCTTGATGAAGCCATCTCTCGACCCTGACATCCTGGCAACTACCGTCCAATCTCCAACCTGCCATTTCTGGGCAAGGTTGTTGAGAAAATAGTGGTGCAACAGCTTGAAGAACACCTCATGCCCTTTGATATCTATGAGCCATGCCAGTCGGGTTTCAGGGCTAGGCTTAGCACTGAAACGGCATTAGTTAGGGTGCAAAATGACCTTCTCAAGGCTAGAGATAGAGGAGACAGGTCAATTCTAATTCTCTTTGATCTCTCGTCAGGCTTTGATACTGTGGATCACATTGTGGTTCTTGATTGCCTTCAAGAATATTGTGGACTCGCTGGTACTGTCATCAACTGGTTTGAGTCCTATCTCTCTGGCAGGGTGCAGTGGGTGGTAATGGGGAATTTCTCCTCCTCCCCAAAGCCACTGTCATGTGGAGTACCTCAGGGTTCGATCTTTTCGCCGATGTTATTTGCGGTATACATGCTGCCCCTGGGAGAGCTAATTCAACATTACAGTGGGGGTTTTCACTGCTATGCGGACGATACCCAACCGTATTTGTCTTTTGCTCCTGGAACACATGATGCCATGGAAGTGATTAATGACTGCCTGGTCAAGATCAATGAAAGGTCGTCCTCCATCTGGTTGCGACTGAACCCAAACAAGACAGAGGTACTGAAGATTGAGTCAGGTCATGGGTGTGATGGGAGTGGCTCCAGAGTGGGTATAGGATTGTTTCTGGGATCTGCTCCATTTATGGCTTCCCCTAGGGTGTGGGATCTTGGCATTATCCTCGATAGCAGATTAACACTTGAAGCCCAGGTGTCATTTGTGGTCAAAAGTGTTTTTTACCACTTGAGGAATATCTCCAGGATTAAGCCCCTAGTTCTGCCCAAAGACCTGCCATCACTGGTTCATGCCTTTGTTACATTGAGACTTGATTGCTGCAATACTCTATACTTCGGGGTCACTGGAGGGACCCTCCATCGGCTGCAGCTGGTGCAGAATGCAGCGGCTCAGTTGCTAATGGGCCTGGCTAGGTCCTGTCATGTGACCCCGGTCCTGTGGGCTCTGCACTGGCTGCCTGTCAGGTGGAGGATCATCTTCAAGGTGGGCTTGCTCACCTACAAGGCCCTATATGGACTGGACCCTGGCTGTCTGGCTGATCTCCTTACACCTGCCACCTCTGTCCATTCCCTCCACTCCTTGACTTGGGGCATCCTTGCTGTTCCCAAAGTCAGGCTAAAAACATCAGGCGACGGTGCCTTTAGTGTCACTGGGCCAGCCGTGTGGAATACTTTTCCAGCTGCTGTCAGGGAGGCCCCGACAGTAGAGTCTTTTAAAAAGGGGCTAAAGGCTCACCTGATTTGTCTAGCTTCCCCAGTGAAAGCGATTGACCTGCACTAGTTATACAAGTCATTTTAATTATTCTGAGATTTATTGTTTTAAATCTGTATTGGTTTGCATATGTTATCTATAGTGTATTTGTGTTGTATTAGTGGTTATGACCTTCCTATTTTATGTAAGGTGCCCAGAGCCCCAGGGATTGGGTGTCATATAAATAAAATTTGCCTTGCCTAGTGCACTTTATCATTAAAGATTATGTCACAGGTGGGGACACCAGCACAACCTTTCAATAGACCATTTACTTGTGGCCAGAATTGCTTAGGGTCTTGTAGATTGCCGGTCTGAAGTCCTTTCACGTAATTTACCTTAGCCTTTTCTAGATTAGACTTACAGGAGTTTCTCAATTTGCTGTATGCTTGCCAGTCCTGTAGCAGACTAGAAACATTGAATGTACTACAGGCCTTGTCCATCTGTTGGCTCTCTATGTCTGGATTAACAAACTGAGAATACATGTTTTTTTTAATCAGACACACTGTTTTCTGTTAGTAAGATAATCAGGTAGCCCGTCAGTCACATTTTGTAAAACATAAAAATCACCTGAACTTGGACAGCAGCTGACTGTGGTCAACCAAACCAAAGGCCTTTGTTATATCTAGAAACATAACAGCTGCCAGTTTCCCTGTGTAAAAGGCCACATGCAAGTACTTAGTCAGGATAAAAAGAGCAGTCTGAGTCCTGCGACCTGCTGTAAAGCCATGCAGAGCTGATTTCTGAAGGTTGCAGCCACCCAGATGGCCCACTCTCTGATCAAATGCTATTCACTCCATGACCTGGGGTAATGGGCAAAGGGAACAATAGAGATGTAGGATGATAGTTATCCCCCACTACTGTCCTATCCCTGGCCTTATGAATTGGCACTATGGTCACCTGCTTCCAGATACTTGGTATGGTACAAAAACAAAGATACAGACTGAACAATGTACAGATAGGTCAGATCTTTATTTTCCTTACACTGTACAATAGTTTTATGACAATTCCATAATCTGCTTCCCTGGTCTTTATGACACATTTAACTAGGACAGGGTCTCCTTTAGCATTATCATCTGGAGTTCAGTCAACAAAACCAGGAGTCTCCTGGCAAAAGCGGGAGATATGACATGTACTGTATGTTATCCTCCTGAAATAGAATTTAAGGAGAGATGAATCCATCATGTTATACTCATTCACATACATTTGAATTGATTTTGTCTCTATGTCCTCTAGAACATATTTGGATATATCCTTGAAGAAATTGTTAAAGGTGGCTTGTCAATTCTAAGTTAGTATTTTGGTTGGTAATACTTTGTTAGCTGTGTTTTCTTTTTACTCATTAGCTCATTTAATGTTCTCCAGGTTCCCCTTGGATTTGCAAAATTACTCTTTTGTTTATTTAGAAAAAAAAACAAAAACTCAGCCTTACTTTGCTGCCCCTGCTTTTTAGGTGCCAGAGCAGGCATAGCTTATGAAACCCCTCTTATGGTCATGCATATTCTTTTCTGCATTTAGTCAAGTTTAAGGATACATTTACTCTGAGTTATTTGGCTACATGATGTCATTAACAATGTCAGCGATAAGGTTTTTAGGGCTTGGCATGGATTTTCAGACATACACAATCCTGGGTTTGAGCCCTAGTATGGCCCGTTTTTTATTTTCTCATTAGAATTCATGTAGTATGAGAGGAATTGTTAGATGTAATTACTGATATTAATGATAGAGTTTCAGCAAGGTTTGAAGCAGACTTTCAGAGTATTGAACTATTACTTCTATGCTATAGTTATTTACAGCTGAGACATCAATGCTTGTCTAGGTTTTAATGCAACATAGTGGGAAACATTACTTCAATTTGGCAGAGAGTTCATTAATAAACTTCACTGCAGCAGTGTGTGTGGGGGGTCTGCACTCAGTACAGGATGTGCTTTTCTGTAGCATTCATCTCTTGTCTAGAAACCTTTTGTCTTGCGATGTGGAATGATAACACAGTGGCAGAGCACCAGGACAGTAGTTGGGAGGGGGCCTGGGTTTGATTCCCAGTGTGAAACTTTTAATTTTTCACTTCAATTGATACTGTTAGCATGCTCCTCTCTATAGAAACCTTCTGACCTACCATATGGAATGATAGCACAGTGGCAGAGTAATAGGATGGTAGTTGGTAGGGAGTCTGGGCTTCATTACCAGTCTGGAATATTTTTTTCTTTCTTACTATAATTTATGGTATTAGCCTGCATCTCTGTCTAGAAACCTTCAGTCTCACCATGTGGAATGATAGCACAGTGGCAGAACACCAGAACAGCAATTGGGAGACGGTCTAGGTTTAAAGTCCTAGTTGCAAACATTTTTTTCATTTTCACTTCAATCTATGTTGTTATCATGAATGTTGGTCTAGAAACCTTCTGTCTCACTATGTGAAATGATAACACAGTGGCAAAGCACCATGGTAATAGTTGGGAGGGGGCATGGGTTTGATTCCCAGTGGTGAACATTTTTCCTTTCACACTACAATTTATGTTGTTAGCATGCATCTCTGTCTAGAAACCTTCTGACTCACCATATGATACTATACAACACTGGAAGAACACAAGGACAGTAGTTTTGAGGGGTCTTAGTTTAATTTTCAGTGGGGAACATTTTTTTCTTTCTCACTGTTGTTAGCATGCATCTCTATCTAGAGCCCTTCTGTCTCACCATATGGAATGATAGCACAGTGGCAGAGTACCAGGACAGTAGATGGGAGGGGGCCTGGGTTCAGTTTCCAGTGGTGAATATGTTTTCTTTTTCTCAACTATTTATTTATTAACATGCACCTTTGTCTAGACACCATCTGTCTCACCATGTGGAATGATAGTACAGTGGCAGAGCCCCAGCACAGTAGTTGCAAGGGGGCCTGGGTTTGCTCCTCTGTGAGAAACATTTTTCCTTCCTCACTACAATTTATGTTATTAGTATGCATCTCTGTCTATAAAACTTGTGTCTCACCATGTGGAATGACAGCACAATGGTGGAGCACCAGGGCAGCAGTTGGCACTGGGAGGGGAACTTGGTTCGATTCCCAGTTGTAAACATTTGTTTTTTCATACAAAATATTTATGTTGATAGCATGCATCGCTGTCTAGAAACCTTCTGTCTCACCATGTGACATGATACCACAGTAGAAGAGTACTAGTATGGTAGCTGAGAGGGGTCCTGGGTTTGATTTCCAGTTATAAATGTTTCTCCTTTCTCAATACAATTATGTTGTCAGCATGCATTTCTCTCCAGAAACCTTCTGTCTCACTGTGTGGAATGATAGCAGAGTGTCAGAGCACCAAGACAGTAGTTGGGAGGGGGCCTGGGTTTGATTCCTAGTGGGAAACCTTTTTTCTTTCTTAAACGTATGTTGTTAACATGCACCTCTGTCTAGAAACCTTCTGACTCCCCATGTGGTACTACAGAACAGTGGCAGAGCACAAGGATAGTAGTTTTGAGGGGCCTGAATTCGAATTCCAGTGGGAACATTTTTCTTTCTTACTACAATTTATGTTGTTAGCATGCATCTCTGTCTAGAGCCTTTGTATCTCATCATGTGGAAAGATAGCACATTGGCAGAGAACCAGGACAGTAGTTGGAAGGGGGCATGGGTATTATTGCCAGTGGTGAATATTTTTTTCTTTTTCACTACAGTTTATTTTATTAGCATGCACCTTTGTCTAGTGACCATCTGTCTCACCATGTGGAATGATTTTACAGTGGCAGAGCCACAGCACAGTAGTTGTAAAGGGTCGCTTCCCAGTGAGGACCATTTTTTCTTCCTTGTTATAATTTATGCTATTAGCATACATCTCTGTCTAGAAACCTTCTGTCTCACCATGTGGAATGATAGCACAGTGGTGGAGCACCAGGACATTGGCTATTAGGGGGCCTGGGTTTGATTCCCAGTTGTGAGCATGTTTTCTTTCTTATTAAAATTGATGTTGTTAGCATGCATCTCTTTCTATAAACCTTCTGTCTCACAACATGACATGATACCACAGCAGCAGAGCGCTGGGATGGTAGCTGGGAGGAGTCCTGGGTTTGATTTCCAGTGGTAAATATTTTTTTCCTTCTCACTACAATTTATGTTATCAGCATGCATCTCTCTCTAAAAACCTTCCATCTCAGTATGTGAAATGATAGCACAGTGGCAGAGAAGAGGACAGTAGTTGTGAGGGGGCCTGAGTTCTATTCCCAGTGGGAAACATTTTTTCTTTCTTACTACAACTTATGTTGTTAGCATGCATCTCTGTCTAGAAATCTGCTGTCTCACTGTATGGAAAAGTAGTACAGTGGCAGGGCATCAGGACAGTAGTTAGGATGGGGCCTGGGTTCAATTGCTAGTGTGGAACATTTTTTCTTTCTCACTTCAATTTATGTTTTTGCATGCATTTATTGTATGACACAAAGCGTTAGATGGCATTGTTAATATCAGTGATAGGGCTTTTAGGGCTTGGGAGTAGGTAGTCTCACTATGGAACTGTTAGTGAAATAGGAATGAAGAACATAACCCTAGCCCTTGTAAGTTTTCCATGCCTTGTCTGTTTTTATCATTTTATTAAATCATTTTGGTGTCACCCAGTGCTGCCTGTCTCCCTTGATCCTAAGTTTTCTTTTCAGAGCCATCCTATTGCATTTCTTAGTAAACTCTGAACTTATAAAATTATGTGCTGGGTCTACTTCAGAGAAGCGGTCCAAATAGGACCAATCTACCATTGACTATTCCTCCTTAAATGCCTCAACATTAAGTTAAACTACTAATGCCTCATCTCAGGAGCCTGGAATAGCTTATTTTCTAATAAATTCAGCTAATCTAACATTTACTGGCTGGGTTGAGTCCATTGGTCCTACCTTGTGAACAAAAATCAGGGACCAATCACAGCAATCTGTATTGCAATACTATAGATCACATAAAGATCTATTGCATTGCATACCAGTTGCTTATGACCCCTGTTTCAAGTAGTTCCCTGGAGCCATTGAATGTTTGCCTTCCCATTGCTATCTCGCACTCATCTCTCACTTTATAAAAATGGTTGTGAACACAGGGGCCACATAAGTGAAGATGAAAACAGCAGGAACAATGGACATCAGTAGTTATAGAAAAAAGATCAGAAGACCCCTTTTGTGAGGAAACATAGCATAATGGAAATTATTACTGTCAGTGGTAAAGGAATCAATCAGCTGATCTGGACTCAAATGACAAGTGACTCAGTATATTAGTAAATACAACACTAGAAAATACTCCTGTAGCAACATGCTGAAATCCTGTATCTAGACATTGGAAACAGTATCACTACAGTGCCATCCCTAACCTCAAAACATGCAATTATATTGGCAGTATGTAGTTATCAATTTAAAGAGGGAGTCCAGTCAAAAATATTACATTGCAGAATTAGAATCAACCTACCTCCACTAAATCTCATACCAAAAATTAGGTTTCTATGTTACTTCATTTTAAAGTTATGAGCTATTTTGTAACACTGATTTCACTCCCTGTTCAAAAAAGCCAGTTTCAGTGAAAAGCCACTGATGATGTCACAACCAGAACTCACAGACTAGTCCTCCCTATCAGTAACCTTATAGGGCCTTTCTTCAAAGTTATCGAAACTGTTGCTGTAGTATTTATTTAAAAAATAAAAAGTGACACAGGGATGCCTGCAGTGCTTGCATTTCCAGAATGTTCAGATGCATGGTACTGAACTTAAGAACGCATCAGGAGGTGGTTTTGAAAAGCAGCGCTGAACAAAGGTATAGACTGTTAAAGTGGTGCACAATTTTAGAATTTTGTTTGGGGGGGACATGTAATCTTGGCATGTGGCAGGGATGTGCCTCTATCTCAGAATGTGACAGGGACACACACTGAAGAATTTAGTGGGGACTGGAAATTCTGGAATATAAGTAAGGATGTACACTGTTGGAATATGGCAGGACACACCATTTTATTTTGAAACTACTTATCCTTGCCACATTCCGGAACTGCATGCTTCCACCACATTTAAAAATTGTGCATCTCATCCCCACCACAATCCAACACTGTGCATCCCAGCCACATTCCAAAATAGTGCATCCTAGCCACATTCCAAAACTGCACATCCACACCATGTTCCAAAGTTGTGTTTCAGTGCCACATTCTGAAACAATCATTGCCACATTCCGGAGTTGTGAAGCACTGCCACATTCTGAAGTCATGTGGCACCACCACATTCCAAAGTTGTACGTCACTGCCACATTCTGATGTCACACGGCACTACCACAATCCAAAGTTATGTGGCGCCGATACATTCCGAAGTCGCGTGGTGCTGCCACATTCTGAAGTCGCGCTGCACCTCCACATTCTGAAGTTGCATGGGTGATGCCACATTCTGAAGTTGTGTGGCACAGCCACATTCTGAAGTCGTGCATCACTACCACATTCTGAAGTAATGCGTCACCGCCACATTCCGAAGTCGTGTGTCATCACCACATTCCTAAGTCATACGTCACTGCCACATTCTGAAGTCATGCATCTCTGCCACATTCTAACACCACCACATTCTGACAAAGCCACATTCCAAAGTTGTGCAGCACTTCCACATTCCAAAATCGTGCAGTACCACCACATCCAAAGTCAACCAGCACCACCATCACATTCCAAAGTCGCACTGTGCCACCACATTCCAAAGTATCATGGTGCTGCCACATTCCAAAGTTTTGTGGCACTGCTACATTCTGAAGTCATGCATCACTGCCACATTCCAAAGTCATGCATCTCCGCCACATTCCGACATCACTACATTCTGACACTGCCACATTCTGAAGTCATGTGGCACCACCGCATTCTGAAGTCACGCGGCACTGCCACATTCCAAAGTCGCGTGGTGCCACTACATTCTGAAGTCGTGCAGCACCGCCACATTCTGAAACTGCACAAGTGTTCGTCAGTGCCACCGCCACATTCTGAAACTGTACAAGTGTTTGTCAGTGCCACATTCTGAAACTGAGCATCAGCACTACATTCTGAAACTGAGCACCAGTGCCACATTCCAAAATTGTGTGTCAGCGCCACATTCCGAAATTGTACCTGCCTGCCACATTCCAAAATTGTACCTGCTTGCCACATTCTGTAATTGTACCTGCCTGCCACATTCTGAAATTGTGTGTAAACTTCCACGCTCCAGTATTGCCCATCATTGTCACATTCTGAAAATGTTCATTCCCACCATATTCTGAAATTGCACATCCACCACATTCTGAAGATGAGTGTCACTGCCACATTCAAAACTTGCATGCTCAAGTTACATTCTAAAATTATGCATCCCTGCCTCATTCTGAAATTTTATGTGGCTACCAGATTCTGAAACTGCATCACTGCCACTTTCTGAGATTTTGTGTCCACGTCACATTCTGAAATTGAGTGTCGACACCACAATCTGAAATCAAGCATACCAACCACATTTTGAAATTTTGCATCACTACACCACATGCCAAATTAATCCATCCAAGACACAATACGAAATTACATATCCCTACCACCTTCCACAACTGTGTCTCCCGCATTTCAAAGTTGTGTACCTCTGCCACATTCTAAAACTATATGGCACCGCCACATTAAGAATTTTAGCACCCCTGCCACTTTCCAAAACTGTGTGTCCCACCTACTTTCTGAGATTGTGTCATTGCTGCATTCCACAATTGCAATCTGCTGACATTTTGATATCTCATCCCTGCACTATTATAATAATTGCACATATTTTTGTCATTCTAAAGCCATGTTTTTCACTGTATTCCAACCCCACCCACCCCGTCACATTCCTAAGTACTGTACCTTGCATCTGCACATTATGGAAATGCATGCCTTGACTCACCCATTGTCAGCTTTTCTTTTCCAGATGTTTAATACCACTGCAGTTTTATGTAATGTGGGGAGAAATAAGTCTTGTAAGGTAGTTTGCAAGAAGGATGAGGCCGTGAGTTCTGGTTGTGACATCATCAGTAGCGCCTTACTGAAACTGGCTTTTTTGAACAGGCAGTAAATTTAGGGTTACAAAATTACTTGTAACTTTTAAACAAAGTAACTTAGATATCTCATTTTTGGCATGCGGCTGACTGGGGATATGCTGATCCAAATTCTGAATTTACTGATGCTAGAAATTTTGGCCAGACTCCCTCTTTAAAACTGTGAGCATTAGTATAAAACATAGTCAGTAAAGCACGGTTGTCATTTTTGCACTAACATGATTACTATCACGCTCCAATATATAGTATTCCCTGGTGTTCAGTGATAACCCCTACCCTCACACTGTCCTCACTGGCATATTGAATGCATTCCCTGGTATCCAGTGGTACTTCCAGCCACACCAGATCTCTTTATGAATTAAGACCCTCCTGGTAGCCACCTGTCCCTCAATGTCCCCCCCATGGCCCAAGATGGCATCCCAAGACAACAGCCACCACTTCTCCTTTGTTTACCTCCCTGGCCCGTTGCCATCTGCTGTACACAGGTCTCGTACTGATATACACTTATGTATATCAATATAGGAGTTGTGGCTGGGGGAAAAAAACGAAATCCTCAGAAAGCTATACTTCACTTGTAGACAGATTTAGTTTTTATTCCATGCAATTTCGTTTCTTTAAATATTTGGCCAAGCTGAATGCTTTTAATAGCAAACATCGGTGATAGCTTTTGGACCACCACCCCTTATGACCACATTAGTGGTGACTCATAACTTCTGCCCAGAAGGAATATTTGGTGGGCGTTGGTTCAGTGCCTGCTGGTAACATTACTCTGGGAGCCAAATTATGGACAGCAGGGTTAGGAATTTTGCTTTTGCAAGCCCCATGTCCCCTTAAAATAAACAGTTTGCATGTGGAGCGTGCTGCTACTATACTTATTGTTTCATGTTAAAAGTGTGTCCTCTTCATGGCACAAGCAAAATATGCTTTCCCCACCTGTTCCCAGGTCGAGCCTGAAGGCACTGTGGCATCACAACAGAAGTGAAGCACTGCAGCTTAAATGCACCTGTGTTTCCCCTGTGATTATTCTGGTAAGCGCTGCCATCTCAGCATCCCTGAAACGGAGGTGAGTTGTGATCTGTTTTTACATCTTGAACATGCAGAGAGGAGAGAGTAGTGAAGGAAACTGTCTCTGCATCCAAAGGCCCCCCCAAGTGCCTAATTCCTCTCTTCACTTTCCTTAAAGTAATCAATCATAAACACTGGCTATCTTAGCTTTGTATAATGGGGAGTCCCCCCTTAGGGCACCAGGGCTACACAAAAATAAAGGAATCCTCCTCCGTGAACACACTGCACAGTTGGGTGTGTTGCTTAGATTGCATATGATGTCAAGATGCCATGGGACCAGAGGTCATATCTGCATCTATGGCACTCACCCTCTCCTGCTCCACAGAGTGAGAGACTTTAGCTTATTTCTTTCTCCTGCAGTGAGGCAGCCCTGTCAAGTCAAACAGCTGGCTCAGAACAACACTTTTTTGATTTGAACATTGCCACAACATGTTTCTCACTTACAAATACTTCTTTCTAAGCTACAACATCTCCATATCGGGTCAAATGTGCTTCTTGGCAACTTGTAGTCTATTCTTCTTTTTTAAACAATTTTTTTTACTAATTTACATAAATCATCCATTAGGACAAAGAAACAAGTGCTCAAAGAGCAGACATGGTTATGCTAATGGTTAGCAAAGAAATAACATTTATCTATATATGGTAAGATAACAGTTTCTGAGATAGATGATGAATACACAGTGCTATTAAATAAGGAAATAAATCACAGAAAGCTTTTACAGGTCCACATTAACACTCAAGTGGAACAACTTCTAAACTACTTTTGTCTTCAAAAGAAATTCAAAATGAGGAGACTGAATAATACTTCGGAGATTAAAAAAATGCATTTTATATAGAAACATAGAATCTAATGGCAGATAAGGACTGCTTGGCCCACCTAGTCTGCCTATTTCCCTACTTAATGCATAGGCTGCAGATCCTAGTTAACCAACAGCCTACTTCCTCCTACCCCCCACTAGAATTGCCTTATGTCTGTCCCATGCATTCTTGAATTCTCCCACTGTTTTTGAGTCCACTACCTCCTCAGGAAGGCTGTTCCATGTATGCACAACCCTCTCCGTGAAAAAATATTTCCTTACATTACCTTTGAGCCATCCCCCCTCTATCTTCAAATTGTGCCCCCTTGTTCTTGCACATCTCTTTTTCTGAAAGATGCTAACATCTTGGACTCTGTTGATTCCCTTGATGTACTTGAAAGTTTCTATCATGTCCCTCCTCTCCTCGAGTGTATACATATTAAGCTTCTTTAATCTCTCTTTGTATGTCTTCTGGTGCAGACCCTGCACCATTTTAGTTGACCTCCTCTGGACAGCCTCTATCCTGTCTATGTCTTTGTGGAGAAGGGGTCTCCAGAACTGGATGCAGAACTCCAGATGGGGTCTCACCAACTGTCTGTACAAAGGGATAACAACTTCCTGTTTTATACTGGTGATGCCTCTCCCTATGCATCCCAGTATCCCACCAGCTCTTCTTACTGCCTTCTCACATTGCTTGCCCACCTTAAGGTCATCTGATATGACTACCCCCAGGTTTCTTCAATTTCTGTAGTTGTTATTATCTCACCCCCATTGTGTACTCTTCACCTGGATATTCTCATGTATTCCCAATAAAATGTAATCCTAGCCCAATACGTATCAACTAAATGTAGATTAAAAATTGTATTTCATATCTTCATGTACTCACTATGAAATTTTACAGTATATCATAACTAAATACTTATACACTTATAGTACAAACTATACTATGACATTTTCCTCCTGCTAATCCCCATCTTCCCAGGAAAGTGTCAAGTAGATGTAAGCCCCCTCTGGGAGCTTACTAGCTGTGTTTCCAATGTTTCTGCTACTTGGTGTTTGGGACCACCATGTAGGGCCTGGGCCCAGGTCATATGAATTGGGGGGGGGTTGGTACCAAGATGACAGAGAGTCCAGGAGTGGGAGTGGAGGAGAGATTGAGCTTCGGGAGTGCTGCAAGTTCAGCCGTAGGCTGAGGTTTGGGGCTGGGGTGGAGTTATGGCCACCACAGCCCTTGTTCCAGTGAGAAGTTGGCAGGGTCCAGTGAGCAGTCACTGAACTGTATGGAGTAGGACCTCTGCAGCCTGGAAGAGTGGTAGCTGGGGTCTGGAGTATGTAGGAGCCTGCCTTGTGATCCCTGGCACTGAGGTAAGATAGTATAGAGGTCCCGGTGCTGCTATGCCAGTCTACTGCCTGGTGTGGGAGTCCGGTGATGAGACCTCGAGTTTGTGGTGAGCAGTGGTGGCAGCCTGCTCCCGGTTTCCTTCTGGACTGTTACTGTGTCCCTCTGGATAGTTTTACGGCTTATGGATGCCCCCCAAATTCTCTGTGATGCGGGTGTGCTAGACCATCTCGGGCAATCCCCTTGTTTAAGGCTGTCCCATAAGGTGCTCGCCTGACAGTGGGGAATATGAGTAGAGTAAAGGAAATGGTTCCTAAGTTTGTGCAGGAACAAGTTTCGGCTGAAGTGGCTTGGGAAGAATTTAATTTCAGACGATGTGTGTTGCTACTTTCATTAGTTAGAGCCTTATTTGGCTCCGAAGAGAATTGTGCAGTCAAGATCCCTGGATCGGTTTCTGCAATCAATGTAATTTTGCCCATGGCCATGTGTGACAAAGCCCACCCACCATGTATGGTTCCACCATGCTTCATGGAGTGGCCTGTTTTATCTTTCTGCAATTAAATCTGTTTTGTACTTTGAATCATTGTGGACAATGAACTTACTCAACCTACTTCAATATACTGCTTAACATGATTTTGCACCCCTAAAGCTGGCAGTAGCCCTGTAGAGACAACTGACACCCCTCGGACCATCGATGAACCAGGTAACTGAGCAAATCTTGTGACTGTGGTTACTGGCTGAGAGTGCCCCCCCTCCCCCGCAGTACCACCTGGCATATCCCTAGACACTGGGAGAGGTGCTGATATAGAGTTATCCCTTGGGAGAAAGAAATCCATAGCAAGAACAAGACCAGTACTCATTTATGTTTATATTTATACTGATATCATTTAGTTAGCTAAGTTTATAGTGAGACTGCACTCCCAAAATCAGCAACAAGTATCAACCAATCAATCAATTAAACAATCATATTTAATAGTGAATAAATTACAGAAATTGAAACAGGCTGCAAGATGTCAAAATAGTTTAGCCAGTGTTATAAAAGGCTAAGAAGAACAAATGTGTCAGAGCTTTTTATAAAGGCATCCACTGAAGAGATATGGTGCAGCTGGTATGGAAGAGAGTTCCACAGCTAGGTATCAGCCACATCAAAAGCTCTGTCCCTTGATGATTTTAAATGGGATTGTAAAACCTCAAGAGATTATCCCCAGTGGAGAGGAGGGGTGATCTGGTGTATATGGGAGTAGGAGGTCCTTTATATAGCCAGGACCCACCCCATGCAGGGCCTTGTATACTATCAAGCAAATTTTGAAGGAGGTGTGCTATCTAACTGGAAGCTAATACAGTTCACACAGCACACGTATGATATGATTAAAAGTGCTTATGCTGGATATCAGCCATACTGCAGCACTTTACATGAGATGGAGATGGCACACCAACCCTCAAGAAAGCCCTAAGGAGTGTTAAAGTAGTTGTGGTGGGATGTTATTGAGGGACATACAGTACAACAGACGCCAGGTTACCATATTGATGACAGGGCTGCAACATGGCGATGTTTCTTAGCTGAAAAATATCTAGTGATCAACTACTGCCACATGGTGTTCCAGTGCCAGCTTGTCATCCACTATGATCCCCAGATTTTAGCCACAGCTTAGAGTGTGGTGCCACCCAAAGACAGAAGGCGATCCAATTCTTCTTCATTACTGTCTTCTGAGATCATGGTTCAATGAGTAATTGCTCAGTCTTACCTAGAATGAGGCTTCATAGAATCATAGCAATCTGATGGCAGAAAAGGACCCTCTGGCCCATCGAGTGAGGCCCTTCCCCACCTTACTCATCTCCTAGGTCCGGGGACCTCCCCTTCCCCCCACTTGTCAACCCCTATGTCTGTCCCATGCCCTCTTGAATCCCTCCAGACCTCCACCACCCTCTCTGGGAAGTAACAAGCCTACACATTACCTTTAAATCTTCCTCCTTCCAATCTTAGACCATGTCCTCTAGTTTTAACCCCCACCTTCCTTTTAAATAAGCTCCCCATCCTCACCTTATTGATCCCCTTCACGTACTTAAATGTTTCTATCATGTCCCCCCTCTCCCCTCTAGTCTCCAGTGGGTACAGATCCAATTTCCTCCACCTCTCTTCATATGGCTTCCCCTGCATACTGTGCACCATGTTTGTTGCCCTTCTCTGCACCCTGCCAATCTCATCTATGTCCTCGCATAGGTGTGGTCTCCAGAACTGGACCCCATACTCCAGGTGCAGCCTCACCATGGTTTTATAAAGAGGCATCAGTACCTCCCTCCTTCTGCTTGTTATGTTCCTCCCAATGCACGCCAACATTCTATTTACCTTTCTCACTGCTTTGCTGCATTGATTATCTACCTTAAGGTTGTTTGATATTATAATCCCTAGATCTCTTTCCTGTTCAGATGGCTTAATTACCTCCCCCCAGAGTGTAAGCTGCTTGTGGATTTTTATGCCCCATGTGCATCACTGCACACTATTTAACATTGAATTTCAGCTGCCAAGTTTCAGACCACCTTTTCAGAATCTTCAGGTCCCCCCCTTAAGGCCTCCACCCCTTTGGGGTGTCCACCCTATTGCAGATCTTATTATTGTCTGCAAATAGACACACCCTCCCACCTAACCCATCTGCTATATCACGTATATGGATATTAAAAGGGAGGGGTTCCAGTACCGACCCCTAGGGCACCCCACTTGTCAGTCCCATCTCCCTGGCATGTACCCCATTAATCACCACCCTCTGGCTTCTGCCCTTCAACCAGTTTTCCACCCACCTAGTTAATTTCTGTCCCACCCCTAAGCTTTCCAGCTTATTTACCAGCCTTTTGTGAAGGATGGTGTCGAAGACCTTCCTGAAGTCTAGATAGGCCACGTCCACCACTCGTCCCTCATCAACCACCTTCATCACCCAATCAAAGTACTCTATTAGATTTGTCTGATATGACCTCCCAGTTGTGAAGCCATGCTGCCTATCATCTGGTAGTTCATTGTCTATCAGGTAGTTTACCACTCTTTCCTTCAATAGCACCTCCATCACCTTCCCCACCACCTAGGTGAAGCTGACCGAGTGATAATTTCCTGTCTCCTCCCTGCTGCCCCCCCTTATGCAGTGGCACCACATCCACTGTTTTCCAGTCATTTGGCACCCACCCAGTATCCAGGGACAAGTTAAACAGCCTCACCAAAGGTGCCGTCAACTCCTTCCTCAGTTCCTGGAGTACCCTAGGATGCAAACCATCTGGCCTCGTCAACCTTCCTTGTTCTTCTTTTACCCTGTCCTCGCTGAATGGGCTAGTATCCACTCTTAAGTTGTCCCCCTATCTTCTTTAACTCAGGTCACTTCCCCTTCCCTTCCATCATAAAGACTGAGCAAAAGTATCTATTCCACACCTCTGCCTTCTCAAAGTCTCCCTCCACCAGTGCTCCCCCATCCCCATCACCCTCACTATCCCCGGCCTTGCCTTCTTCTTTTCCCCCACATACCTAAAAAAGTTTTATCTCCTCTTTTGGCCTGCCTAGCAATTCTCTCTTCCGTATCTGCTTTTGCCCTGCCACCTTCAGCTTCTCTCCGTAAATCTCCCTGTCCTCCCTCCTCTGGATCTTCTTATATGTTCTGAACTCCATCCTTCTTTCCCTAATTGCCCCCACCACCTCCCTGGTAAACCAGAGTGGCCTCCTTCTTCTTTTATTTTTTCCTACCCTCTTGATGTAGAGCTCAGTGGCTTTCAGTATCCCACCCTTAATGCATTGCTATAATTCCTCTATGTCCCCTAATAGCTCCTTACCTTCCATTTCCTCCTTGAAAATCCCCCTCATTCTTGCAAAGTCTGCTCGTCAGAAGTCCAGAACCCTCATGTTGTTTGAGTTGTTTCCCAACCTGTTTTTATCTTAAACCACACTTTATTGTGGTCACTCACACCAAGACAGTCTCCCACTTCCACCTCCTCCACACTTTACCCATTTGTGAGGACAACGTCCAGTATGTTATCCCCCCGGTGGGCTCCCTAACCAGCTGTTGCAGAAAAGCTCCTTGGGGTGCACCAAGTACATTTATGCTCCTGGCAGATGTTGCCATTGGGATTTCCCAGTCCATGTCGGGGAGGTTAAGGTCCCCCAGTAGTAGGGTCTCCCCCATGAGTGCCATTCATTGTACTGCCTGTACCATCTGTCTGTCCCCTTCCACCCCCCTGTGTTGGAAGCCTGTAAATCTCATCCAGCCTTAATGATGCCACAGACTGTTTTTCCAATGTGACCCACAGGATCTCCACCCCCCCCTGTACCTCCTGCCCATCCGTAAGCCCAAATGTCTACTTTGACGTACAATGCTACCCCTTTCTGCCAGCCCTGTTCCTTCTGAAAAGCCTGTACCCTGGGACACCTACTTCCCAAGATTGGTGCTCTGATGACCAGGCCTCTGTTATAGACATAATTTCAAGACCCTCTTCAACCATAATAGCCTCCAGGTCCACCATTTTGTTCCCTAAACTCCTAGCATTTGCTGACAGTTCTTTCCACCATAAACCCCCTTTGTCCTTTCTATTCCTTGCTGCCCTACCTGCTCCATTTTATGAGGGAGTACTAGCTAGGTTATTCCCTGCTGCTCCCTGCTACTCAGTTTAAATGTAAGCCCTCCCATACGGAGCTATTAAATGTAAGCCCTCCCATACGGAGCTATCTAATTTATCCTTCAGGACCCTTGTGCCCACCTTGCTTAAATGTAACTTGTCAGGAGCATAAAGTTCCTTGTTATCCCATGTCCTACCCCAATTTTCCACCAGTCCAAACCCATTTTCCTTGCTCTACTTCCTTAGCCACACATTGAACTCCCCAATTCTCTCCTTTCTATCCATACTGGCTTTTGGTACTGGCAGAACTTCAGAAACCCAGACATTTTTTACCCTCCACCTGACAGATCCTAACCAGTTCCCTAAATCTAGCCTGTACTTCCTTCACACTGTTGTCCACTGGATGATTTGTACCCATATGCACCATGATGTGGGTGGCCCCCTCATGTTTCCTGGCCAAGGTCTGAATTTAGTGTGAGGCCTTAAGTGCCGTCATACATGGCATGAATTCAGCCCTAATAGCTCCATCCCCCCCACCACGTATCCCCCATTTGATCCTCATAATTATGGAGTCCCCCAAAATGAGGACTTTACCTCCCTTAGCCCCCTTGCATTCTGGGGATTCTCTACTTGGCTGGTTCCAGTCTGGTTCTGCCCTGCTTGTCTTCATGGTGCTATCCCTCCTCCCTACAGCCCCTCCTTGCCCACTGCTCCTATATGCGCCTCTTAGCCATCTGATTGCTCAGTTAAGACAAACATCAGTTTATCACAGGAACAGAGTCCCTTCAATCCAGTGTGAAGGAGTGGTACTACTGGGTAGCATTTACATAACAGAGGAAGACTCAAGGTGTACCATCTCACTCTATTCTCCAGGGGCAGCATGTACACTACAAATAAAATGAGAGACAAGATTGAGCCTTGATGAATGTCGCAGGGTACAGCATCCACCCTAAATAAATATTTCCCCAGGGTCACCCGGTGAACCTTGTTGGTAAGAATGACTAAAACCAATGTAACACTGTTCTGACAAGTCCTTCATATGTCCTCAGGTGATTAGTCAAAACCTGATGATCCACAGTATCAAACACTGAAGAGGGATCAAGGAGAATCTCAATAGAGGATTCCCCTTTATTCCATGTGAAGCTGAGATAGTCCTTCACGTTCACAAGGGCAGTAGGGCAGTCTCCATGCTGAGTTGAGATCTTTAACCCAATTTGAAGGGCTCCTAGATATTGCAACACACTAGGTGGACCTCTAATTGTGCTACTACCACCTTCTCAGTTACCTTCCCTAAAAGGAGGAGGTTTGAGACAGGCCTGTAATTCAACCAAACCTCCAAATCTGAAGATGGTTACTTTGGGAGTAGAACCACCACCTTATTCTTCAATACAGAGGGGAAATGTCGCTTCCTTTAGAGAACCCTGGACAAACCTGACTATCGTAGGAACCTGGGCCTCCCCTCAATCCATCACCAGCTGGGTAGGGACCTAGGTCCAAAATACAGTAGGCAGGCCACAAAGAAGACATCACCTGAGATATCTTATAATCCAGTACTGGCTGAAACTCTATCCATAGAATTAGCATGTCCTTGAGTCAACCATGCCCTACACTGTGGCCCCCGGAGATCCCTGTTCAGAAGGAATGTAATTAAATATACTCGTCCCCTCACTGTTTGCCATGTGTACATGTCTGGGTCACCCATGTAAATGGGACATTGTCCCAGTGGGCTTCACCCAGTTACTAAAGTCTAAATACATAAATGATGGAAAAACACTGTCAAGGAAGAAAGACTCAAACTCCTTGCACTTGTTTGTGGAAAAGCCCCCATTTGGACTGTGGACAGACAAGATATAAAAGTTTGATAACACTGTGAAATAGCTGGGCTGATCTATTGTTCCTCACTGCAATCAACCATGATGGGAACTCTATCTTCTTCTCAGTGGTGCCACTGCCACTGCCCTCCGACATATAGCTACAGCCCTCAACAAAGCCTGTCGGCTCATTTCTGGAGCCCACCGTCTCACCCATACGTGTGACATCTATGCCCAAACTGGCTGGTTACAGCTCTCTAACCGCATAAAATATCAAACCTGCTTAATGGCTAAGAAGACAACCCTGGGCTATTCCCCTCCTGGCATCCAAGCCCTCCTTTCTCCTGCTCGTAATTCATGCCTCACTAGGGGCTCAGACTACCAACTCTTTCAGATCCCTCACTGTCGTACCTCTCAGGGGCAAAGATCATTCACCTACAGTGCCCCACTCTGGTTCAATGGTCTCAGTAGTGACATCTCCTCACTCCCCAAGATCAGCCCCTTCAAATCAAGGCTCCGTCTACTCCTCTCTCCCTCCAGCACATGTGACTGTTTCCCTTAAACAGCCCTCCTGTCCATCAACCTTTCTCTGCTGCCACTGCCCATTCTACTCAGCACTTACTTTCTCCCACTCCTACCCCTTCCCCTCCCCCTTCCCCCTCATGTCCTCCTACCCCTCCTCTCAACTGCACTTCCCTAAGTACCACTGACAATGCCTCTGGCTGCTCCTACCTCTGTATCCTTATCTAGTATTGTTTCAGTATTTATGTTTTCATTGACAAAATAAGTTATGCCTGCTGTTAAAATAAGTTACGTCTACTGTTTCTGTAACCCAATGTTTATCCGCAGCTTGTACTGAATTGTCTTGTGTTGTATTGTACTCCATCTGACGTGGAACCTTTGTAAAAGAGCCTCAGCTCAAAGGTACTTGTAATCCTAGATTCAAATAAATAAATAAATAAATAAATAAATTATATACCCCATAGTGGGTACTCAGAGCCAGCCTGTCCTCCATTAAATGCATTCTCAACCATGTATGCTCCAGCCTCCTTCCCAGCATCTTTATCTACCTCAGCTCATTGCTTTGGCAAGAGACAGATGGGCAGACATGAAATGGTATGAGGTCATTGGCACTGGTCAAAAGAGCCTTATTATAGCCCCCATTACTATGCCAACCCCCTCAGCACAGGTGGCCATCATGCTCAGGAGGTTCATCACTGCCAAGAACCAAGTGATGGTTTAAGTGATACTGACCCCTTTCCACTGGTAGTGGTGGTGGTGGTGGGGGGGAGTAGTGGGGGGTGGGCTAGAAAAACCAAGGGCCCCAATCTGAATTGGGAAATGATCCTTCCAGGGAATCCATGAGTAGGTGCAGCTACTTGTAGTAACTGTATCGCAATGGTAAACATTTACAGAGACTCCTACTTGTGTCTCAGTGATAAACTCTATATGAGTTGGAGAACAGGCTACACCTAAGGATGGTGCTGAGTGCTTCTGACAGGAATCCCCTCTTACCACTTCTCTGGTTCATACAACATTAAGGAGTTTTCCCAGGATCATACTACTATGCTACAGGGATTTTGTTCTGGGGATCAAAAATGGAAACTGGATTACTGTTGGACAGACTCTGGCAAAGAGCACACCATTATGGATGCTTTAATTAGGACAATGCCTGGGTGCAGATGTACTGGGGACTCAGCACATGAGTCACAATACAACCATAAATGAACTGGAATTTGTTGTGGTAGGCTGTTTGTTAACAATAATTATGTTTATATGTCCTTCTCCAGGGCACAGCCCAAATTTAAAGATACAGTAGGTGCCCCTCCATTCCCAATCAGACCTAAAAACATTGCTGATTCTGACAATAAATGCACAGCATGGCTGTTTATGCAGACAGGATGCTATGTAAGGGGTTCTTATCTTTGAGATGCTGCAGCCTAGGGGTCTAGGGAGTAGATATCAGTGGCAGCAGTTAAATCTTACATGCGTTAGGAAACTTTAAGTGGTGAGTGTCAGCAAAGAGCAGATTAATGCTAAAGAGTTCCCCAATGCCTAAGTTCTCCCTTTGACATAATTCCATCCTAACGGGCCACCATTACATGTGTACTGTAGATGACGAATCTAAATAAGATTACTAGTCCGAATTGGTGTCTTCTCTGTCAGAATTCTGTCTCCAGTCTCTTTCTTGGTCATAATCAAAAAGATGTTTCTGATCCCTATCAATGATTTGTAGCTTTACCTGAATTTGCAAATCTCCACATTTTCTTCTACTTCTACTTCTACATGCAGTTCAGTCAAAATGGTTGCAGGCAGAATGGCCACAGTCTGAGGGACTACTTGTTGTATTTAGGATTTTGCAGTTTCATGTTAGGAGTAGTGTAGTTGTATAGTTCTAGAGTAACTTAAGTTGCAGTTGCATAGTGAGGATTGATCAAACAAAGGGGGGTATGGTTCGCTCAAGGGCAGAAAAAAGAGGAGACAGTATTAACCTCCTGAAATTGTTTCTTCAAAAAGCTCTCACAATCTATTATTGAATTCCATTCTTCAGTTTATTGAAAATGCAGAAAAAGGGTGTAGACTGCTAGTTTGTATCCTTATAGGAGGACAACAGGCAGACACTTGTTGTCACCTGTAATATGGATACGAACTAGCAGACTGTTTGCACATCTTTCTGCATTTTCAGTAACTTGGAGGATGGAACTGAAAGACAGATTCTGAGTGATATTTGAAGATACATTGTGGGGAGATGAATGCTGTCTCCTTTTTCTTTCAGTGAGGTTTGGTCATTTGCTGACAGATACAGCAGTATCAATGGTCTGTTTGCTTCTCAGCAACCAGATCCCCGCAATGAGCTCCTTTTTTAGCTTTGAGAAGTTCCTACTCCAGTATACCTCCAGTAAAGACTGCGGGAGTCATGCTAGTCATGGAAGCTGACAGCTCTGAGTGTGTTGTTTTCATGACTGGCTGCTCCTGGTGCTGGGTTGAATTCCTGTGGCCAGAGGTCCTTGTCTACTTGGTTATGGTGAGAGGTTGGCAGGGTCACAAGGAGAGATATACTTACATCAGCGACATTCCCTCCTCCCCATGTCAGAGTTCTTGCTTTTTGAAGTGCTGATGAATGCAGTGGTTTGTCACTCTGAGTTTTCATGGACTGTGGCCTAACTCCTGCTCTTGAAAGGAGGAAAAAGGAGTGTGTGGAGAATGAAGGGTTTTTGCCAGTGTCTACTATGGAGAACTGTGAGGCTGATTCTTCAGGCATCTACTTTAGAAAATGGGAGCTGTTTTTTTTACGTCACCAGTACTGTGTCTCAAGTCATCATAAGGGAGTATTGTAAAATCTTTGCCATTTGGGATGCCCTGTGTATCACATGTTTGAAGTGGGCTATGTAACCCTTCGCTCTTAATGAATACTTGATGGAGGATTTTTAGTTCCTGCACTGGAGAGTAGTACCATTTTGAGGGTGTCTTGGGCAGTGGTGAGGAGATGTTTGGTTAGGGAGGGTAAAGGGAAAGGTGCTTGGAACCATCAGGGAGTCTATAACTGTGATCTCCCCTCTTCAGGAACTTAAGATTTTCAGATTTTGAGCAAGCGTGTTCTTGTTATTCCAGACAGCTATCCAGCATTTAGGAAGGTGGCTGAGGGGTGAGGGAGAGTCCCACTCGTAACCCACTTGAGAGGAAGGTGGTATGGGGTGGTATGGTAGGCCTCTATGCATTTTTTTCGGCCCAAACCCTTGTGATTCATGGAGCAACCTCTGGCACCCACCCCTGACCAAGTGGTGGAGCGTATAGGGAGAAATTTTCTGTCCATGTGGATAATCCCTTTGGTGGTCTTTCCCTTCCCTCTCCCCTCATTATTTCCTAAATTATGTTCTCTGTTGATAAACCACAGACTGGGACATCTACAGATGGGATCAGCCAACTGTTGGTGACTGTGACAAATGTTTGAGGACATTCTGAACATCTGGAACTTTTATTTGCTTGATCACCGTCATTGACTAGTTTGAGTCCTATCTCTCTGGCAGGGTGCAATGGGTGGTGATGGGGAATTTTTCCTCCTCCTCCTCCCTGAGGCCCCTGTCTTGTGGAGTGCCTCAGGGCCTGATCTTGTTGCCAGTGCTGTTCACAGTATATATGCTGTCCCTGGGAGAGCTCATTAGACAGTACAGTGTGAGTTTTCACTGCTATACAGATGACACTCAACTGTATCTATCTTTTGCCCCCAGAACACATGACACCATGGAAGTGCTTAATAACTGCCTGGCCAAGATCAATGACTGGATGTCCTCCAGCTGGTTGTGACTGAACCCAGATAAGATGGAGGTACTGGTGACTGAGCCAGGTCACGGGCGTGACGGGAGTGCCTCCGGTGTGGGTACAGGATTGTTTCTGGGATCCATTCCATTGATAGCTTTCCATAGGGTGCCGAATCTTGTCATTATCTTGGATAGCAGATTGACACTTGATGCTCAGGTGTCATCTGTGGTCAAAAGTGGTTTCTATCACTTGAGGAATATCACCAGGATTAAGACCCTAGCTCTGCCTGAAGACCTGCCATCATTGATGTATGCCTTTGTTACTTCAAGGCTCTATTACTGTAATGCTCTATACTTTGGGGTCACTGGAGGCACCCTTCACCGGCTGCAGCTGGTGCAGAACACAACAGCTTGGTTATTGACAGGCCTGGCTAGGTCCAGTCATGTGACCCCAGTCCTGTAAGCTCTGCAGTGGTTGCTGGTCAGGTGGAGGGTCATCTTCAAGGTGGGCTTGCTCACCTACAATGCCTTATATGGGCTGGGCCCCGGTTATCTGGCTAAACTCCTCACACCTGCCACCTCAGTCCACTCCCTCTGTTCTTCAACTAGAGACCTCCTAGATGTTCCCAGGGTCAGGCTTAAAACATCTGGCAACCATTCCTTTAGTATCACTGGGAAGACCTTGTGGAATACCTTTCCAGCTGCTGTTGGGGGGGCCAGACAGAAAAGTATTTTAAAAAGGGGCTAAAGACATACCTGTTTTCCCTGGTCTTCCCTGGCAAAGGTGTTTGACCTGTACTAACCACCTGAGGTTTTATTTATTTAGAGATCTAATTATCATTTTAATTTGTATGTTTATATATGTTTTATAGTGTTCTGTATTGTTTTCTCCTAACTTGTTTTTAAGATGAGGTACCCAGAGCCTCAGGGATTGGGCGCTGTAGAAATAAAATTTGCCTTCACAAATTTGCCATCAAAAAATAATTTAAGTGATGTTTATTTATTTATTTATTTGATGTTTGGTAACTGGGTGAGCCCACTGAGATATTACAGTCCCTTTTTCAGGGGCAAGCTGAGCAGACAATACAATACAGTACAATTCAATACAATACAAAGAACAGGAATACAAAGAATGAGCAGCAGATATTACGAACAGCAAATATACAATCTGTGAACAGTCACTGTGGGCAACTGAACAGCAATGAGCATACTCTAAGTGGAGGGAGGCTAGGTAATAAAAGTTGCAACAGTGGGCAAATAAAATACATAAATTACAATACTATTTGCAATGAGATTACACAACTTTACAGAGAAATATACATATCTACAAAAGACAAAGTAATGGATTCAATTGAGATTTTGTCAGCAGAATAAAGAAAAATAATCCAGATGTTCACAATCGAACAGAGAGTGGGCCTGTTCTGAACAATTCTTTGGAAAGTGCTTTTAAAAAAATACTTCTGTGATTATTGATTTGTGAATGAATAGGGTATATGGTTAGTGAAAGCAACTGCAGGTAGGAGGTTTGAGCAGGTGAGTAGCAAGTGATTTTTTGAATAGTGATAGGGAAGGGCAAAAGAGGAGGTAAGGAGGTAACGCATTCCAGGCAGTGGTGGCAGAGTAAGCCAAAGAATGCCTCCCAGCAAGACAGCAAGGATTTGGAGTTGCTAGAATGTGGATGACCTGAGTGGACGAATGTTGAGGTGTGGTTTGTGTTGTATGGGTTGGATGTAAGGGCTTTTGGAGAATGAGGATCATGTAAATGATTGTGGAGGGACAGGTTTTGATTATATGGGAGCCAGAACATTGTGCTCATACGCTACAGTAGTTAGGTAGTTCACTACATCCCAACAGCTTCAGCAACTGTGCCCATTTGGAGTTTACATACTGTTGGAACTTGTCTGAGGGTGAGATTCAGCAGTACAACTGTGCTTTGGGCATATTGCGGAGGGATTTTTTGAGAAGCTCTTCTGTTGGGAAAGATGGGTGGGCCAGCAGGTATAAGGCAGCAAAGTATAGGGTGAAAAATACATTTATTATGTTGGCTTGCCACGCTTGCGCGCATGTCATCATCTAGTGCAGCTTTGGAGGTCGCAGCCGCTGTTGGGTGAATGCAGGGCACGCATCAGTAGGTGCGTCCCTCATTCCCCAATCAGCGGCACCACACCATGTATGCTAATGTAGTGAGCACATCTAAGGAAAGGTCCGCTGCAATCTGAGCAAAACACATCAGATGCAGCAGACCCTTTCTGCATGCTCGCCATACTAGCAGCATGGCAGGTGGCCACCCAACAGACGTCCCCGGGGGTGCCCAATCCCCCAGCTGGCTTACTGTGGCCACACAAATTTGCCGACAGGGAAGCCCACTCCCTGTTGGCATAAATCAGCCTCCCCCACATTTCTTATATGCCGAGGAGGTGCCCAATCCCCCTCAGCTCTTGCCTCCCCCTGGCTGTCATTGTGTGCTGACGGGGGTGCCCAATCCCCGTCGGTATAAATTCACCCCCAAGCCCCCATTGTCTGCCAATGAGGGTGCCCAATCCCCTGTTGGCTGCAGCAACCCCCCCCAAAACAGTTAGGTAGCATGCTGGGAGCCCACCCCAGCGTGCCAAGTCCCCTGAAAAAAACAAACTGTCTCACGATGTTAGGTTTTTTTTTCTTCCTTGTAACATAAAAATGGTCCTCGTAGTCTCCTGCCCCCACCCGCACTCCACCCATTGGGCACCCAGCTCGCCACACACCCCTTCACCTGATACCTCCAGAGTCCAGCGTGACGATCTTCGGTGGACCGGGAACACGTCTGCACTCTTCAAAGCTGACCGTGAACTGAGGAAATGCCGGTAAGCTGTATAATGGAATGAATTGGTTTTTTTCAGCTTTACTGCATATCTTGGGCATTTGTTGGAATTTTGGCACCAAATTTTCAACATGGAGTTTTGGAGCTCCTTCTCTTGAATTCTATCACTGTCATGGCGTTAATCAGCCTCGAAAGGTGATTTCGCAGTCACTGCGTGAAATCACCTTTCGGGACCCAATAACAAAATGACATTGCCAGTGTTCATGGGGCAGCCTCTCAAAAAGCCTATGTTCCAAATATGGTGGAAAAAATTCAACTAATGACTGTTTTATGAGCGTGGGTTGCGCAGTTGCTACACAGGCTCATAACTTCGTGAATTTGCAATATTTTAACACCAGATTTTCAGCATTGTCATTTTTGTACACCTCCTTGTGAACAGTACAGCTGTCATTTTCCACATCCTGCCCGAAATGTGTTTCCGCACTTCCAGTGCACAATAGCATAGTCTCTGTGGGAAATCAATGTTTGGGCCAGATTATGAAAATGACAGTGACACAGTTCATGAGCAGAGGTCCTAAAATGCCTATGTTGAAAATTTGGTGATGATACTCCATAAAATGATTGTGTTACGAGCGTGCGTTGGCAGATTGCATGCACACTCTTACTGTCGTGCATTTGTGATATTTTCAGTCTGGATTTTCACCATTGCCATTTTTCCACACCTCTTGATGAACAGTACAGCTGTCATTTCACATATCCTGCCCAAAATGTGTTTTCACACTTCCGGCGCAGAATAGCATGGTCGCTGTGTGAAATCACTTCTTGGGACACTTTGAGGAAATAACAGTGACACTGCACATGAGCAGAGTTGCTAAAATGCCTATGTTGAAAATTTGGTGCCGAACGCCCATAAAAAGGCAGTGTTGCAAGCTTGCGTTGCATATTTCCCACACACCCTTGTAACTTTGCAAATTTGCTATATTTACATGCCACATTTTCAACACTGGCATATTTTTACGCCTCCTTATGAACTGTACAGCTGTCATTTTTCACATCCTGCCCAAAATGTTTTCCTGCACTGCACTACCAAACACCCAAAGGGACACCCCAATGCCTGTCAGTCTCTGCAGGGTGGGGGTGGGTTGGCATCAGTTCAATACTTCACTGCCATGCCTATTATGCATCTCTCTAACTCCTGCACTACCAATGCCAATGCCAGCAAGACAACATTCAGCATTGACAAATGCTTGTTCTTAATTACACATGTAAGCCCTTTTCTCCATTTCTAAGGGTTCTGATGAGAAATGGGGAAGGGGCCCAAATCAGAAACTTCCCAGGAATCACAGCTTTTTAATTGAATATGATGGTCTTACCTTACCTGCAGGAACTCATACAGCTGGGGGGGTGGTTGCTCTTACTGGTGCACTGGGTAAACAGAGGCAGACTGGAGAGTTTTAAGGCCAGGACCAGGTCAAAAGATGCTATTTTCTTTTTCTTCTTTGGAGGGAGCAAGCACTAGTCAAGCAGCAAAAATAGTCTTAGCATATCACAGTGAAAATAATAATAAAAACAGATATAATTAAGGATTAAATCAATATATAAAATGCACAGCTCCATGGAGCAGAGGATCGGACAGATCAGTAGCCACTCAAGCAGAAATTAAATACAGCTCAAGGCTGAAGGTACCGAAAGGCCGAAATAGGCTGGGCACAGGCTCCAATCAAATACCTAGAGCCAGAACAGGCTCAGAGTGATAAACAGTAATGGTGCCTCCACACACTGTGGGAGTAAATTACTCCTCAAGGACTACCCAAAATGGAAAAATGGCCTATTAAACCGTGACTGACCCGACACCTTAACAAAGTTGAGACACGGCCTAAACCATGCTTCCAGAAAAAGTTGCAATGATAAATAGCAGCATACGACTCGACTCCCTCCTTCCAGTTCCACCATCCTGCACTTGTGGGCCTAGATTGGGACCTATCCCAGAGACAGGCACAGCAGATCCAAAAACGTGAGATCCCAGCAGGCCATGCAAAATTTACCCTGGCAGTGTGCCACACCAGGTAATGGCCCCTCAGTACTGCCACTACCAAGAAGACCCTGTCACCGCTGTAACTGCCCCACTGCCAACCCTTCCTAAAATGAAAACCAGGCCCTAGTTCCACCCAGATACATGAGGTGGGGGATTATATCCATTTTTCCAGTCTATGACTGCCCCTACAAATCCAGGACCCTGTTCTCACAATGGCATTGATCCTGCAACTTCCTCTTAAGGACCTGGGCAAGCAACCAATGCTGAAACAGGATGATCGCATCTCCAGAGCCGGGGGTTTGAGACCCCAGCCCACTTGCTTTAGTTAGAAACCTAATAGCCTCTCTGAACCACTCCCAGAGGTCCCATTTTAAAGGGCAGAGGCATAAAAACACACCCCCAGTGGGAGGACTCAAGCTGCCCATAAAACCCAGAATGGCCAGGGGGAGAGGAGGCAACTTTAATGAGCTTCACCAAGAGGGGTGGCTTACGCACACAACCTATGACTGGTTTCCAACAGGGAGGAGGTAAGAGGGGATATTTTCCCACCTCACCATTCAGGGTATTGTTATAAAATGCCAGGTAGGTGATTAATAAGACCATCACAATCAAAGATGTCATCTCTTATTCTGGAATCTATCTGGTCCACATGTTCTAGAGGCCTTTTTTTATAATAGCTTTGTGTCTGTCTTGGCTAAGTTGGTCCCAATGGATTTTCCCTGTTATTCACTGCCCAAGGTTGGAGCATAGGGTTTTACACATCTGAGAGGGCCCTCACAGTGTTGCCAGTGGAACAATCATACCGTCATTTTCAGTTGGGGCATTTTAATGTGGAGGTTGATGATCTCTCTGATAATTTTTCTTACAGGCTCCTCCAGGGTACAGATAATCAAAGACTCAGGCAGGTGATTGTCTTGACCATACATGACAAAGGGTGCCAACTGGATCTGCTGTTGGTTTAAGGATTGGGGGTTAACATCCCCTCAGTGTAGCCAAGTATTGGTCAGACCACTACACCATCAGGTTCAGCCTCACTACCCTTATTAGGCCATGTGCATTAGGCCAATGGTATCACTCTAAATGGGACTTGTATCCGGTTAGGTTTCTCTGTCTGCAGGACACATCAGGTCTAGTAGCAGCATCCTCCAGGGGGACTGCCAGTCCCACTGTCACTGAATGGGTCTATATTTTGGCCTCAGCAGCAGCGGTCAATGCCTTGCTCAACTTCATTTGTGTCCTGGCAGTTTATGTTGAAGTACTCCTTGATTTACAGTTAGAAGTATAGTGTTGGATGGCATGTACCGGGTACGACCAAGATGATGGCCAAAGTCGAGAGCTCTCTCTTCCCACTACAATATTTATTCAAAATCCACCTAACTAGCAATTATATCTATACAAATTATACACCATGACAACCTAAAAATCTGCTCTAACAAACAAATGAACTTTGACTGACCTCTTATCTTACCCCAAGGAGAAATCACCAAAATACTGTGGTACGCAGACATACAAACGTACAAAATTGCTAGCAGAAACAGGTCTCACACTATATTGAATCTGCTGAAGTGTGCAGCTAGCACCTCATCTTGCAGCTGACCCTCCCGCCCCCCTCTTCCCAGTAACCCTTCCCCTTTCCCTGTCCCAACCCCTCTTGAAACTGCCCACCGTCTTACAGGACACTATCTCGTTTGGTATGGTGTTCCGTTTGTCCACCACTCTTTCAGTGAAAAAATGTCTCTTCATCTCCCTCCTGAATCTCCCCCCCTCCACTCTTGGTCCATGCCCTCTCATGTTCCTCCCCTCTCTCATCCCGGAGATCCCTTCTGTGTTGGTCTTGTTTATCTCCTTTAGATACTTAAAGGTCTCGATCATATCCCCCCATCCCTCCTCCCTCCAGTGAATACATATTCAACTCTCCCAGCCTGCTCTCGTAGGGCTTGCTCTCTAATCCCTGGATCATCTTTGTGGCTCTTCACTGCACCCCCTTCAACAATCTGATGTCCTTCTTCAGGAATGGGCATCAGTACTGCACGCAGTACTCCAGGTGGTGCCTGTCCAATGACCTATACAGGGGCAGGATAACCTCCCTCCCTCCTTCTGGAGGAGATCTCTCTTGCAATACACTCCAGCACTTCATTGACTTTTGCTACTGCCTTCCTGCACTGAGCAGAGTTGTTCATGCTCCCCGTAATGATCACTCCTAGGTCCTTCTCCTCTGTGGAGCTCCCCAACTGTACCCCATTCAAGTGATAATCCCT
This sequence comes from Neoceratodus forsteri, assembly GCA_016271365.2. Taxonomy (NCBI): domain Eukaryota; kingdom Metazoa; phylum Chordata; order Ceratodontiformes; family Ceratodontidae; genus Neoceratodus; species Neoceratodus forsteri. Next base: position 148,795,146 of record CM057451.1, read on the forward strand.
CCCCTGGTTCCTGGCTCTGAAGTGCAGAACCTTGCACTTCTTGGCATTGAACCCCAACTGCCACGTATCTGCCCACTCCTGCAGCCTAGTCAGGTCCTCCTGCAGCCCCTTCCACCCCTCCACATCGTCAACCACAGCTCCCATCTTGGTATCATCTGTGAACATACTGATCTTGCTCTGCATCCCATGTGAGATATCTGCAATAAAAATCCCGAACAGCACCAGTCCTAGTACCGATCCCTGTGGTACCTCACTCGTCACCACTCTCGGTGATGAGAGGCCCCCCACCACCACCCTTTGCTGCCTTTCCTTTAGCCAGTTTATGATCCATTTCACTATTTTTGTTCCCACCCCCACATGTTACAGTTTCCCCTCCAACCTGCCATGTGGCATTGAATCAAAGGCCTTACTGAAGTTTAAATACAGGACATCCACTGCACGGCCCTTGTCCAATTCCTGTGTCACCCTGTCATAGCACTCTACAGGGTTTGTCTGGCAGGATCTGCCCACTACAAACCCATGCTGTTGGCCATTTTGGAGACCGTTTTCCTCCAAGAAGCTCACTAGTCTCTCATTTAGTATGGTCTCCATGAGCTTTCTCATGATTGATGTGAGGCTTACTGGCCTATAGTTTCCTGGTTCATCCTTTGGGACACTTTTACGGATGGGCACCACATGGGCCATTCTCCAGTCCTGTGGTACACATCCTGTGTCCAGGGAGGTATTGAACAGGTCAGCCAGTGGCTCTGCCAGGACCTCTGCCAACTCCCTTAGTACCCTAGGATGAATGCCATCAGGTCCAGATGCTTTGTCCACCCTTAATGCCCTCAATCCATCTAGTACCCTGCTCTCCATAATTCCTACATCTGTCATCCCCCCCACCTGGGGTATCTGCCCTCCCTTCTCCTGCATAAATACAGAGCAGAAGTATTCATTCAGTGCCTCTGCCTGCTCCGCCCCTTTCTCCACCCACGCTCCATTCTTCTTAATCCTCACTAGCTGGTCCTTGCTCCTTCTTCTCTCTCCGATGTAACAGAAGAAGTCTATTTCTCCACTTTTAATTCCCTGTGTCAGTCTCAGCTGCCTGGATGCCTTGGCCGCCCTGACCAGTCTGATAAGCTCCCTGGACTTCTTCATGTATGTACCCTTATCTTCACTCTCAGCAATTTCCTGTACTTTCAAAATGCTGCCTTCTTAAGCTGGCCCACTGGTGCAGTGGTTGGATTTCCGCTTGCAAAGCCAGTGACCCAGGTTCGGGAATGGACCTGGGTCATCAGAGGGCCAGCTGGGGGAGAAGGATTGAGTGTCCCATGGACTGCTCTCCTTCTCTGAGGGGAGAGTGGAGGGCTTGTCCGGTACTGGAGGGACCCCTGGCGGAGGCTAGGGGTGCCACAGCAGCCAGCGCCAGCAAGTTCCTGAGAGGTGGGATGGACACAGGTATCATTGCACGCTCCTGCCCCTCCTTACAGGGGGAAAAATAGATGTTGCCCACCTCGCCATGCCCACAATTGCTCCCAAGCTGACTTCCCCCGACCTGTAATGTAGTCTGCAGTGCTTCAGGGCCAGTGCCGCAGCCTGCCCTGTGGGGAAATCCAGAGAGTATTGCAGGGAGTAGCAGCTCATGTGGTCAGCGAGGACTGGCGAGGCCCATGACCAGGCAGAGGTACCAGTGCTGGATGGGGCCCAAAAAGTAATAAATAAAAAGAATGCTGGCCTCTTGGCCCTCACCCCTTCCATAAGCTCTTGTGTCAGCCAACTGGGTTTCTTTGCCCTCCCCTTCTTGCTTTTCTTCCTAGTGCAAGACTCCGTAGCCTCTGCCAGCCCTTCCTTCATGATGTCCCATTTCTGGTCTGCATCCATGTGTGGTTGCATACCTGCTAGGTGCCTGCCCCAAATTTCCCCCATCTTCTTAAAGTCCGCCCCCTAAACTCAATCACCCTTGTACCCGTGCCCCCTGTTTCCCTTCCCATGTTGAGTGTGAACCATACCGAATAGCGGTCACTCCCAGCCAGTGGTTCCTCCACTTCCAGATTCCTTACAGCTTCCACATTATGCAGCACAAGGTCCAGAGTCCTTTCTAACCAAGTTGGCCCCTGGACCAGCTGTGGCAAGAAGCTGTCTTGAAATGCTTCTAACAGGACCCCCTCCCTTGTACTCATAGTGGATGGGGTGCCCAACTCCATCCCTGGTAGGTTGAAGTCCCCCACCACCATTGTGCTCCCCTTCCTGCAGACCCTCCTTATTTGTTCAGCTAATTCCCTATCCAGGTCACACCCCTGAGCCAGTGGCCTGAACACCACCCCCATCCACAGTGTCCTATTCTTTGCATCTTGGAACTGCATCCATAGTGCTTCTGTCCTCCCCTCCTCCCATTCCTCCCTTTCGCTCTTCCCTTACATAGATTGTCACTCCTCCCCATTCCCCTTAGCCCTATCTTTTCTAAATAACCTGCAGCCCGGGATCATCATATCCTAGTCCTGGTACTGGGTGGCCCATGTTTCTGTAATGGCCGCAATGTCCAGCCCCTCCACCACCAAGAGAGCCTGTAACTCTGACATTCTATTCCTTAGGCTTCTTACATTCAGTGAGACCATCCTCCAGCCTGTCCCCTCCCTTTCCTCACCCCTATTCTTCCCCCCTTATCCCTCCTTGTGCCGCTTCCCCACTGCCTTTACCCATAACTAGGGAGGTGAGCTCACTAGGCTCCCCTTTCTGGACCTTTTTCCCTATCAGCAGTCCCCTCACCATTCCCCCCGCTAGTTTAACTCCACCTTTGTTAAATATACCCCTCCATTCCCCATTTTAGTACTCCATTCCCCTCTCTTCTCAAATGTAACCTGTCCCCTGAATATAGGTCACTATTGCCCCAGGTCGTGCCCCAGTCTGACACTAATCTGTACTTCCTGGTATGGCACCAATCCCTCAGTCACTCATTGAACTCCTCTATTCTTCTTTTCCTCACTGTACTCACACATGGTACCAGGATCACCTCAGAGAACACCATGGATCCCCCCCAACTCCTCACACTGCCTACCCAAATCCTCAAACCCCCCTTTAAAACCTCTACCATCTCCCCGCCAAGTTGTTTGTACCATGTGCAGCACTATGTGAGGTTTCTTTCTCCCCTTCCATGTGCACTTGAGAAGTGCCTGCCCCTCCCTTCCCACAGTCAACCCCAGAATAACTTTGACCCAGATATGACTGTGTCTTTCTCCCCTTCTACCCCATCTGACCCCTTTCAGTATAGAATCCCCTAGCACTAGTACCCCCCTTCTTCTTGTCCCATACCCACCTCCTCCTGTTTTCCCTGTCCACATTTCCAGAGTCCACACTGCCCTGCTCCTTAGTACCTCTATCTCCACCATTTGTGGCTCCTACATCTTCCCCCATTTCTACCTCTGCCGCTGCCCTGCTCTATCCCTCCCCTTCTTTCTTTCTCAGCCTGACTCCTGGGCCTTCATGACCCTTCTCCCCCCACTGATCTCCGACACCTCCACTATCACGTCCGATGCCAACACTGAAAATCTATTACTTGCTACCCCTGCAGTGGTGCCCATCTCCTCCTTCCCCCTGCCCTGAGCCTTCCTACACTTACTGCCCTTCTGCTCTTACCCCATCCCCCCATCCCTACATCCTCATGGGATTTAGCACTGCTGTTCCTCTTCTGCTCCTCCTAGCACTCCACTCTGGGGTCCCTCCTGCCCCAGCGCCCCAACCCTGTCCAGCTCCCTCCAGAGCCCCTGTACCTCCTTATCCAGTCTGCTTAGCCTGTAACAAATTGGACAACCCCCAGTTTCCATAGTATATTCATCCAAACAGCCACCCCACAACCATTGAACCCCACTAACCTCCCTGTACCTGCACCCTAACTCCATGGTGCATCCTATTCAATCCACTATTCTGATGTCTCCACCCACCCTTATTCACGCCCTTCCACCCCCCAGTGTGATCCCCCCATAATGCCCCATTTTCATTCAGTCCATTATTCACACTTAGCTTAAATGTAACCTCAGTTTCTTATCACACAGTCTGTACAGCAATAGCTGGATGCCATATGTGACTCTACTAACTTGCTTCTGAGTCTTTCTTTACCCCGTTGGTCCTTAGCTTGCTAGCTCATTAACTCTGTTTAACACATTTACATATGGCTGTGTCAGTTTGAACTTTGAAGTTTGAACTTTAAATATACAGTAACCCCTCCTTAACCCAACCTGTCAGTATGACTATCAAACTTGCAACTTTAAAACATTTAAACCTTAAAATCCAACTAGTAAAAGCCTGACTGTCTGAACTTTTCACCACCTGACTATTAGCTTTAAGAGTTAGCTTGTATGGGAAGTTTGCAGCTTCATAAGCTCCTCGCTCGCAGCCTTCAAACACAACCCCCAGTGACTTTCCAGTATTTAAAAAAGGATGGTGGAGGGGGTGGGTGGAGGGGCTCTTTTCAATCCCCTCAGCCACAGAAAGATTTAAGCTAAGTTCAAAAACCACCAGCAAAACTTACAAGAGATTTGTCTCAGAGAAAAAACTCACCACATATTCAAACTCCACTATTATGTCTCCCCACAGCAAGTATAGTTAACAGACAAAATAATCTAAGTTCAAAAATCAACAGCAAAACTTACAAGAGATTTGTCTCAGAGACAAATGCACCACATATTCAAACTCTACTACTATCTCTCCCGACAGTAAGTAAAATTAACAGACAAAATACCTCAGTGTGCATTTAAAGAGAGATTAAATTAAAATGCAAACAGACTTAATTGGCTGCTCTGTTACTGAACAAAGAACCTCTCCCCCAGCAACACGGGTGGGGGGTTAACAATCCTTCCAGCCAAACAATCCTTCCAGCCATAGAAAGATGTAAGCTAAGTTCAAAAACCACCAGCAAAACTCACAAGAGATTTCTCTCAGAGACACACTCACCACATATTCAAACTCCACTATTACCTCTCCCCACAGTAAATAGAATTAACAGACAAAATGCCACAGTGAGCATTTAAAGAGAGATTAAACTAAAATGCAAACAGACTTGATTGGCTGCTCTGTTACTGGATAAAGAACCCCTCCCTCAGCAACAGGGGTTGGGGTGGGAGACTTTTTTCAATCCCTCCAGCCATAGAAAGATTTAAGCTATGTTCAAAAACCACCAGCAAAACTTACAAGAGATTTGTCTCAGAGACAAACGCACCACATATTCAAACTCCACTATTACCTCTCCTCACAGTAAGTAGAATTAACACAAAATAAGCCAAATTCAAAAGCCACCAGCAAAACTTACAAGAGATTTGTCTCATAGACCAACTCACCACATATTCAAACTCTACTATTACCTCTACCCACAGCAAGTAGAATTAACAGACAAAATGCCTCAGTGAGCATTTAAAGAGAGATTAAACTAAAATGCAAACAGACTTGATTGGCTGCTCTGTTGCTGGATAAAGAACCCCTCCCTCAGCAACAGGGGTTGGGGTGGGGGGCCTTTTTCAATCCCTCCAGCCATAGAAAGATTTAAACTATGTTCAAAAACCACCAGCAAAACTTACAAGAGATTTGTCTCAGAGACAAACGCACCACATATTCAAACTCCACTATTACCTCTACCGACAGCAAGTGGAATTAACAGACAAAATGCCTCAGTGAGCATTTAAAGAGATATTAAACTAAAATGCAAACAAACTTGATTGGCTGCTGTGTTACCAGACAATGAAACCCTTCCCCAGCAGCAGTCCCCAGACAATCTAGCCACAAAAAGAATTAAGCTAAATTCAAAAACCAGCAGCAAAACATACCAAAAAGTCTCAGAGGTAAATTAACTCCTCCAGGCACAGAAATATTTAGGCTAAGTTCAAAAACTACCAACAAAACTTACAAAAGATTTGTCTCTGAGACAAACTCACCACATATTCAAACTCCACTATTACCTCTCCCCACAGCAAGTAGAATTAACAGACAAAATACTCTAAGTTCAAAAACCACCAGCAGAACTTACAAGGCATTTGTCACAGAGACAAGCTCACCACATATTCAAACTCCACTATTAGCTCTTCCCACAGCAAGTATAATTAACAGACAAAATGCCTCAGTGAGCATTTAAAAAGAGATTGAACTAAAATGCGAACAAACTTGATCAGCTGCTCTGTTGCTGGACAAAGAACCCCTCCCCCAGCAACAGTCCCCAGACATTCCAGCCACAAAAAGATTTAAGCTAAATTCAAAAACCTCCAGCCACAGAAAGATTTAAGCTAAATTCAAAAACCACCAGCAAAACTTACAAAAAAGCTCAGAAATAAACTCCTCCAGCCACAGAAAGATTTAAGCTAAATTCAAAAACCACCAACAAAACTTACAAGAGATTTGTCTTAGAGACAAACTCACCACATATTCAGACTCCATTATTACCTCTCCCCACAGCAAGTAGAATGAACAGACAAAATAAGCTAAGTTCAAAAACCACCAGCAAAACTTACAAGAGATTTGTCTCAGAGACAAACTCACCACATATTCAAACTCCACTATTACCTCTCCCTTCAGCAAGTAGAATTGACAATGACACCTCAGCTGGAGTGATGGCAGTGGGTCCCATGCAGCTGCCTCTCAGAGATGGAGCTGAAATCTAAGACATTCTACAAACAGTCCTAAGGGAGATAAACATGTTTAAATCAGTGCTCACGGTGCTAGATTCTTATGGTTATATTAAAATCAGCTGGGGCCCGGGCTTTTATGTTTGCGGCCCCCTCCCTTTGGAATTCTCTACCCCGTCGGACAAGGGCGTGTATGACCGTGGGGAGTTTTAAACAAGCTCTCAAATCCTTTTTATGGGAAAGGGCCTATGGTGGTTCTGATTAATTGTTGTATCTGTTTTTAACAGTTTTTTGTATTATTGTTTGTATATTTTGTTTGTATCATATCTTACTGGAAAGGCACGATATAAATAAAAATATTATTATTATATTATTATTATTATTAGAAGAGAAAGTACAAAATCTCACAAATAAGGCCAGAGACACTGAAACTTTCCTAGCATATACTGATGTTAAAGACTGGATATACAAATAAGAGCACCTGGTGAGTTTCCTGTAGCAGAACCAAGGATGCTGAAAACAGAAACAGCCAAAACAATATCTGATTTATTGACTTTATAGAAGGAGTGGAATAGCAAGATGTCTGAGGGTTTTTGCAACAAGAATTGCCCAAGCCCCTTCACCAGAACTGGCAATGGACCCTTAAGATTGAGAGGGCCCACAGAAACATAGCCCCCCCACCCAGTAAAGGGATTGGCTTGCCCCATTGTAGCCAAGTTCCTGCATTCCCCAGAAAAAAAAAATGTTCTTAGGCCAGAGACATTGGTCAACTAACCTGGTTGGGGCACAGGATTTATATTTTTAACAATTTCTTGCCTGAGCTGGTGCACCAAGTGAAAGGCTTCTCTGAGGCAAGAAGGCACTTACAAGCACCAGAGATCCCATACCAGCTTCAGTATCAAGCAACATTAAAAATTGTATGAAACAGGATCCCCAACTCCTTCTAGGCTCTAGAGGAGGCACAGACTACATCCATAAAAAACTGGTCTGACAGGAGGCACAACACAGCAACACTGGCTCAGGGAGAGAAACAATAATAGGCATGGCCCTCCTAACTACAGTTAAAACACTCGACACCGCAGATCCTTGCAGGGACAGGACTCATAAGCGCAGGCCATGGACCGACAAATTCCTAAAAAGAAGCTAGGCAACATAAGAACAGACAGATATAGAGTCAGGAATGGGTAAGGATAACAGGGACCATGTCAGATCTTTGATCCAAAGTGGCAGGGTGCTTAACTGCATGACAGTAAACCACAGCAAACCAAAAACCCTGCCTACAGAACTAAAAACCAAGCGCAGCCTACCCAAGTGGACTGTGCTGTCAATGACAGGCAGAATTGGGAGTGGGCAGTCACAATATTACCCCCCAGAATACCAGGAACAATACTAGGACCCCTCCACTTAAATATGGGGAACAACAAACCTGAGGCAAGCCTATGATTCAGCCCCCCCCGTGACCCAACAAAGGTCAGATGCTAACTGTTTGACATTCATGCTGTTCAGCAGATAATCATCTACTGTCTAGTGAGATGACAGACTTAGATGAATACAACACCCAGACACTCACTTGCAGAACAGGGCACTCAGCAAATGGATCATTCAATGCCCATATGTAATACTTGTTGCAGACTTATATTGTGTACTCTGGAGCTAGAGCAGGGGACTTGCCACTGGAATCTAGGCCCCCATGGCCCGGAGAATGGCTCCACTTTCTTTGGGAGTGAGATGCCTAGTGCCGATCTGGTGGATTCTGCTCCTTTAGGCACATAGATGCAGCCATTTGGGGAGTGTCTCTGTGCTATACCTCAGTAAGTAGTAAGCAGACCATGTATAACAGCAGCAGAATGAGCCATCATGATGCAGTGGGACTATGACACACAACCTCTGAATACCCATACACACCCAAATCCCACCAGGGCCACTGGGAATGGTGTTCAGACTGAACAACAGGGATCACTATATGAACCCCCCTTTTCTGAGCACCTTAAGTGATTTTGTAGTCACCCCTACTCCCCAACTCTTCACAGTCAGTTGAGAAGGCCATTCAGGAAGACGCTCCTGTGATACTCAACTATGAGAACTCCCTCAGCTCTCAATAACCAAGGGAGTGCTTTGTAAAGAGGCATGAGTGGACAAACCAGAGTACATAGCTGGTTATATAAGTAGGGATTGGAGAACTTTTACATGCAGTGGCATCATCGCAACTTAGCACTCTCTCAAAAGAGCATGAAGTACAGATGGCAAGTCCTTTGCCACTTCACAGTCCCCAAGAGGAAGAAAGTACAATGTTTTGTTTAGAATTCTCTATGTATTGTTCAGCTAGGTTTAAAATGCTACAGTCAATTATAGTTGTGTGGTAGTGCCACTGTAGTTAGGGCTGAGTGGGGGTTCTATGTTAAACCTCAAGCTTTGCACTTTAATATCTTTGTAACTGTTCAACAGATTTGTGCAAACTTTTTCATGTACAGTCTTGGGGCGGTAGTATCTCTGATGTGCCAGGTTTCATTTGGTTTGATGTGCGGATTCTGAGATGCTGATAGTGAAAAAGTTTAAAAATATGTGTTTTTTTTTCTAGTTTTGTTTCTGTCATCTCTTAAGGTTCATACTAAGGTTTGTCACTAAGGCACAGGTCAGGAAGCATAGGAAGACTAGGAATAGTTGTATAATTCACAGGTAACCTTTTAATATTACCAGTAACTGTAAAATAAAAATTTAAAAATTGTTCAGTAGAACTATTTACAAAGGCAATGCAAATAGAGAAAACTAAGTCTTTCATCTGAGGGTATCTTTTAAATTCTAAATCTCAGTCTCTGCCACTCAATCTCTAGCAAAAGCATTGCTGCTCTTATTATAAGTCTTTGCCTGGGAACTCATTAAGAGACAGACTGTTTTTCTCAAGATGTTCTTGCAAGTTTTCTTGCAGAGCAGGCTTGCAAATAGAAATGTTCCAAGTGGGCTCTCTGCTGACAGCTCTGCAAATGAGTTTGCAAACAAGCCTGAGAGGAGCTCAAACTGCATCTCAGGTTAGCCCCCTAAAGTACAAATAGCTTTTTGCAATCATTTCAACAGTATAACTATACATTTTCAAACCAAGGGATCCCAGTTTCACATAAAGATTCACATATATTTTATAATGGCAGATATGCAAGCAGGAAGAAAAAACATAAACAGCAAGTGAATGCAGAGAGATAGCAAGAGGCGGAGAATCGCAAGACTGTCAGAGTGATCAATTCCTAGGACTAATGAAAACGATCAGTTACATAACCAGACAGACAAGGAAAGGACAGAACAAATCCTTGCATTTAACTCTTTCTGCATAACAAATGGGACAGGGCCCTATTCAGCCCTGCCACATACCCCCCTCTTTAAAAGGGAACCTGTTTTTTAAAAAAACAAGAATTTTCTAAAACTTTCTATTAATTCTCTTCTGACTTTAGCTTATAACCTTTACAGTTCAGTGCATATACAGTATAGCAAACAAAGAAGTTTAAACTCACACATTTTGTTTGTTCAGCCTTCAGAATTCTCAATTCCTGATCTATTTCTTGACAAAAAAGTAGCATTGACATTCTTTTTCCCAGATTTGTGTGTCACTTTAAATTTAAGTGGCTGTAGTGTCAGGTACCACCATATGATTCTGGAATTTTGATCCTTCATTTGGTTAAACCAATAGAGAGGACTGTGATCTGTTATAAGTTCAAAGTCAGCTCCTAGCAAATAAAACTTAAGGGATCCCATGGCCCACTTTGCCTCAATGCATTCCCTTTTAGTGGTGGAGTACCTTGTCTCTCTGCCGTGCAACTTCCTACTGAATATAGAATAGGATGTTCTTTCTCATCTGTATTTTGACTCAGGAGTGCACCTAGGCCTACCTCTGTTGCATCAGTCTGTAATAAAAATTGTTTCTCAAAGTCCAGGCTTCTTAAAATGGGGGCTGAACATAATGCAGCCTTGATGGCCCGAAAAGCTTCATCATGCTCTGGGGTCCATTTCACATTATTTGGGAACCGTTTATTCATGAGTTCAGTAAGGGGAGTAACTAACTGGGCAAAGTTGGGAACAAATCTACAATAGTAACCAGCCAGCCCTAAATATGACCTGACATGTTTCTTTGTTTTGGGGATGGGACTGTTAGCTACAGCTTCTATCTTAGAAATCACTGGCTTGGCTTCTCCATTTCCCAAAACGTAGTCAAAGTAACTGGTTTCCTGCATGCCCAATGCACATTTTGTGGGATTAATTCTCAGACCTGCCTTTTTGATAGACTGGAACACTGCTCGTAGGTGTTCCAGGTGGCTTTTCAAGTCTTGACTGTACACCACAACATCATCCAGGTACGCAGCACAATAACCAGTGTGAGGGGATAAAATTACATTCATGTACCGCTGGCATGTAGTGGGTACACCATGTAAACCAAATGGCATGGTGGTGAACTGATAGTATCCTATAGGAGTATCAAATGCAGTTTTGTCCCTGGATTCTTTAACTAGGGAGATTTGCCAGCAACCCTTGGTGAGATCGAGGGTACTGATGTACTTGGCACTCCCCAATCTGTTCATGAAATCATCTATTCTGGGCATATGATAACTGTCAAATTCTGACACTTGATTAAGTTTCCTAAAATCAAGGCAGATTCTTACACCCCCTTCTTTTTTATTTACAGTCATCACCGGTGATGACCAAGTACTTCTTGACTCTTCTGTGATACCCAGTTCTGATGCAACAGAGGTAGGCCTTAATCATGTCAGCTCTTAACCACTCTGGTAATCTGTATGCCTTTTGTCTGCTAGGGTGTGCATTCCCTGTCACTATTACGTGCTCGACACCTGTAGCTCGGCCTGGCACTGTAGTAAACATATTGTTAAATGTTTTTAGCAAGTTAAGAATTTCTGCAGTTTGGAGATTAAGGATACATTCTCCTTTACAGCATCAGAAGTTACACTTTGTTCCAGTCTGTAATAAGCTATGTCAATATCTTCTTTATCAGTTTCTGGTAAAACTAACAAATTAGCCTTTGCTGTTTTTTAACCCATTTCTTGAGGAGGTTAGCATGGAATATCTTAGTAAGATTTTTCCTATTAGGGATCTCAGTCTCATAGTTAACTGTGCCAGTATGTTTAAGCACTTTATAAGCCCCTTGCCACTTCATTAACAGTTTATTTTCAGTAGTGGGTAATATTAGCAAGACCTTTTCACCTGGCTCAAAATCTTTTTCTTTTACCCCATGGTCATAATACACCTTCTGCTGGGTTTGGGCCTCTTCCTGATTACTATGGGCAATTTCAACATATTTTGCCAGCTTCTTTCTCAGGGCACACATATACAATGTAATGGATTTTTTCTGACTGGATCTTCCCATGTTTCTTTTTTTACATCTAGTGGCCCTCTAGATTGTCTACCATACTGCATTTCAAATGGTGAAAAACGTGTTGATACTTGTGGCACTTCTCTGTAAGCAAACAGCAGGTAAGGTAAGTATCGGTCTCAGTCTTTCCCTTCTTCTTTTACAAACCTTTTTAATATGTGTTTTAGGCTTTGATCAAAATGCTCAACAAGATTGTCTGTCTGAGGGTGATATGGGGAGGTTCTTATGGCAGTGATACCTAGTAGTTAGTACAGCTCCTACAGTAATGCAGCACCAAAATTATTACCCAGATCAGTAATAATCTCTTTAGGTATGTCCACCCTGCTGAAAATGTTGGCAGGCTCTGCTGCCACTTTTGGGGCTGTGACAATACACATAGGAACTGCCTCTGGGTATTGAGTAGCATAGTCACATACTATCAAAAGGAATCAATTACCCTTTTTACTTTTGCCTAAGGGGCCAACCACATCCATTGCAATTCTCTTGAAAGGCACATCTATCAAGGGTAGGGGTACCAGGGGAACCTTGTCCTTTTTAGTCAGTGGGGCTACTTTCTGACACTCAGCACAGGAACTGAAATAGGTAGCAACATCTTCATGAATTCCAGGCCAGTATAATCTGTTCAGCAATCTGGAAAGGGTGTGATCCCTCCCTGAGTGACCAGCCATAGGACAGTATCAGGTCAGTATGTCATTTCAGTGATAGCACAGAAGAAACTGCACTGTGTGAATGTCAAAAGCATTGACAACAACAGGGTTAATATAACAGTAGTGAAGTACCGCTACCCCTGTCACTGTTCATGGAGTGGAGGAAGGGCTGCAGAAGCTTCAGGAGGTGTGCCTGGTCAAGCCACTCCTGTGGTGGAGTGGCTAAGACACAAACACCTGGAGCTGTGGCGAACTGGGGACCAGGGTTTGGGTTACCATCTCCCGATAATTTTTTTTGTTTGGCTGACAAACAAAGTTCTCCCCTCCAGAGTTTCTCCTTATCCCTGAGGTCCACACCCCCTCAGAGTTGATTATAATAATTCAGGCCAGTGTGGGGTATTGGGGGGAAGAGCCCCCCCCCCCATAAAAACAAAAACTTTATTTTTTTCCATTAATTCCTTTGGTGTGCGTGGCATTTTGTATCAGTTGATGTTTTTACTGACCTTATTTGTGTAGATGGCATTTTGCTTGTAGCATAGTTTGCCACACTGTTTTTGTTTGCGGGGTTTTGACCCCGTGCCCCATAGGACTATCATGTGTAATCTGTAACAACTCAGATCTATACTTTTGTGGTATAACCAATTGTTCTATATGTTTCTCTGCCTGAGGTTTAACCCAGACTCTGTACAGTAACCCATTACATTTTTTAAACATTGGTTCACACTCTTTTTGTTTCACCTCCAGCTGCTTGAACTAACCCTGGAGAGAAACATCATTAGCATGCTCTGAAACAAAATCACAGTCAGTTATCAATTTAGTTTCAGCATTTTCATATGTTAACTTCATATTTCCATCAGTCTTTTGTTGCCACTGTCCCTTCAAGCATCTTCTTTCTTTCCTGGACTTACGGATCTTGGAGCTATGCTCAAAGAAGTCTGAATCAAAATCACCATGACAAAATGGCATAGACCAGAAATATTCCTGGATACCAGTTGCTCCACAAAGATAGGTTGGACAGGAAAGGTAGAGGTGTAACTTTCTTTGTTAAAGATGATATTAAATGCTCAGTCAACAATCCTGTAAATACATCAAGCCTGTCTTAAAACTCACTATGGATCAGCTTATATGGAAGGCATAGCAAAAAACTAAACTTGGCCGTGTATTATAGACCACCTAATACATCTGCTAGTACAGATATCAATATAAGGGAAGAATTAATGGAAATGGTAAGCAGAGGTGATGCGGTCATTATGGGGGACTTTAATTTCCCTAAAATTAATTAGTAAACATGGAACCAAAAACAGCAGGTGAAAAAAGCTTTGTAGATGCATTATTAGACTTGGGGCTGGAATAAATGGTCAGGGAACCAATAAGAGGTTTAAATACTCTAGACTTGGTTCTAATGAATGTCACAAACATAATAAAGGATTTACATATAAGGGAGACTTTGAGTAATGCAGACCACTACATTGTTGAATATATACTAGGTTATAGTATCAAGAACAACAAGGCTAAAACTACTACCAGAAATTGTAACAAAGCAAACTTTCCTAAGATGAAAGAAGCACTGAAGAGCTGGGATTGGAGGAGGGAATTTGATTCTAAGGGAATGGAAGAAATGTGGAACATCTTAAAAACTAAGTTGCTGGATTTAGAGAGCAAACCTACCTACTAGGGAATTGTATATAAAAAAGGCAAAATTCTATTGTGGTGTATGGCGAAAGTTTTGAAGCAGTGAAAAAGAAATCAGATGGCCATAATGTCTCTTGCTATAAAGCAGAACTAAAAACAACTGAAAAAAATTAATAAAATCAGAAAGGCAATCGTTAGAATTTAGGATGGCACATGTCAAGGACAATAATAAAACATTTTACTCTTATATAAACAGTTAAAGTTGGTAGATGACTCAATGGGTCCAGTATTTTCTGAAGGCGTAGAGATCAATGACCCACCAGAAGTGACAAATGGTTTTAATAAATATTTTGGTGAAGTATTTAATTATGAACCGCAGAATAATCACAGAACCTTAGCACACTGATACAACTGAGAATTCATTTCTCACTTGGAAGTATTGAAACTATTAGATGGGGTGAAGCCCAAGAAATCCTTTGGTCCTGATATGCTTTACCCCAGAATGCTTTATGAATTAAGAACTCTGTAGCACAGCCATTGACCTGCATTTATAACAACTTATTTGCCAGGGGAGAAATACTGTGTGATTGGAAGAAGGAGATAGTGATGCCATTATTTAAAAAAACGGGATAGGAGAATAATGTCGAACTACAGACCAATCAGTCTGACAGCAATACTTTGTATGGTTGGAGAAAGACTGATAAAAAACAAACTTGAAGAGGATCTGTTAAGACTAAACATCTATGATAAATCCCAGCATGGATTTTAAAAAATAGGGCCAGTATAACCAATATGCTCTGTTTTTGTTTTTATGAAAAAGTTAATAAATATATTAATGATGGCATCCCTTTTGAGGTCATATTCCTTGACTTTCAAAAGGCTTTTGATAAAGTCTCCCACCCTGTATTAGTGCACAAGATGGAAATGTTAGGACTGGACATACGAATTACGAAATGGGTAAAAAACTGGCTAAGTGGTAGGTCACAAGCTGTTCGTATCAAAGGCGTGATGTCAGATGAGGATGCAGTTGCCAGCAGGGTCCCTCAGGGCTCAGTTCTGGGCCCTGCTTTAGTCTCATTATTTGTTAGTGATATAGACAAAAACATTAGCAGTTTTATAGTAAAATTTATGGACAATATCAAATTAGGGGGTCCAGTCAAAACCATCAACGATAGTTATAAATTGACACAGGACCTTCTTAAAATTCATTATTGGGCCATAGATAACAAGATGTATTTTGGCATTGAAAAGTGTTCAGCATTACACTTGGGGAAAAAACAACTTAAACCAAGCATACTACATAAATGACACCCTAATGAAACAGGTACAGGCAGAAAAAGACCTGGGAGTCATTATTGATAAAGATTTGACATTTAGCATGCATTTTGCTAAATTAGTATGCAGAACCAACTTCTTAGTACATTATGTTAAAAAATCCTTCCTATCTAGGAATAAGCAGTGCATTATTCCTATCTATTAAACTTTCATAAGACCACATCTTGACTATTGCACACAGTTGTGGAGCTCATATTTGAGGGGAGATGTTGATAGAGTGGAGAGGGTCCAGAGATGAACAACCAAGTTGGTCTCCAGTCTGCAGCATACGCCTTATGAGGATAGACTTAAAACATTAAAGATGTACTCATTGGAACATAGGTGTGTACATGATGATCTCCTGATGATGTACAAAATTTTACATGATCATGAACTGATGGTTGAAATGGGGATAGAGATGCAAACTTAACCGACTGGACTAAGATCATATAAAATTCAGATACTGTTAGAATACACTGAAAGGAATGGTGTATTATATTCCTTTGTCCAAAGAACAGGCACATAATAACATGCATTACCTGAAATCATAGTTCAAAGTTGTAACAAGGATATCTTTAAAAAGAGACTTGATGACCACCTACTTAGTATTGGGGCAAAATGTACCCACTACTGTGGGTGGACAGAATTGATGGGCATTTCTGGCCTTTATCTGTCCAAATACCCAGTATGAAACCAAAAGGAAAAGTGTCTTCTCTATCTGAGATTTTCTTTGCCTGAGCTCTTGTCATCACAGCTGGTGAAACACCAGGATTTGCTCCCTCTGTGATTGTGAAAGTCATTTCCAATAATCCCAGGTGCAGGTAACTTAGGTGATCCCTCACTTTCATTTGGTATGATACCCCATTAATATTCAGAGTCACTTGGGTGGTGGGATAGTACTGAGTGACCCTGTGGATGCAGATGACACCAGTACCTGGTCCTTTAGTACAGCTCTTTCCCAGCACTTCAACATGCACCAGGGTCTGTCTGCTTCCCAAATCAATAAGTCCCTTCACAATCTTATCTTATCTTAGAAGGCAGTATAGTACTGTGGTTTAGGGCACTGAGCTGCAAACCTGGAGATCTGGGTTTGAATCTCAAAGCCCCCACTTGCATACTGTGTGAGTCTGAGCAAGTCACTTAACTTCCTTGTGCTCCCAGGTTGTACCTGGAAACAAGCTTCATCTTAATATGCCTTTCCTGGTTAAATAAGTTCCCCTTTCCTTTCCTATCTCCCACCTTGACATCTTTTAAATACTTGCCCCAATTTGCTAAGGACAAATCTGCTCCAGTGTTACCCTCCTTATTTTTGTGGTGGTTTCTTGTAATATGGCCTGGCTTATTACAATTGCAGCAAATACAGTCTTTGGTTGAAGATTTGTTACCACCACCAGTTCTTATCAGACTTGGAGTTAAATCAGGAAAAAGAGAGTCTTACCAGTGCTTTGCTGTTACCTCGCTGTTGTGGCATCTGTCTAGCCATCTTGTAGCCTTTTTTTTTTCAAACAATCTTAATTATATTTTCCACAACAAATACAGCATTATCATCTCAAAAAAGGGAGTTAAGTACACCAAAACCTATATTACTATTGAAATCAATCATGCACAAAGAAAAGGATACACAAAAATACATCTGCCCTCAAATATGAGATCGAGTTGGAAATAAATACATCAATACATAAATACGTAACAGTTTTCATCATATGCCACTATAAGCAAACTGAGATATCTCACAACTAAGATATGTTCCCCACTTTCTGGTCGGTGTTCTTTTACCCAAATCTGCATGTCTGTAGGCAGGATGTTGATGAACTACTCTATTGCAAGTGTGTCAATGATCTGTGGAACTGTTTTGCCCTCTGGTTGTTGCCATTTAATAAAGAGTTCTCTGAGTCAGGTGAAGGCTTCTCGAGGATTGTAAACTGAATGCTACTTCAGGGACCAGACTCTTTGCATGTAGGTCTCTCCTGAGATGTCATACCATTTCAGGATTTCTTTTTTTCACCAGGTCATAGTTTTCTGACTGTGTAGTGTCCATACTACTATAAGCAAGTTGGGTGTTACCTGTCAGGTAAGGTACCAGCCTAATTGCCCATTGCTGCTTTGGTCACTGGCAGGCTGTGGCAACCCTTTCAAAAGTGTCAGGTATGCTTCAATATCATTTGAAGGACACAACTTTGTAAGTTTAATGTCTTTTAAGTTGTTTGTGTTTAGTTGCCCTACTGGTCCTGTACTTGTATAAGATCCTCCTGCTTTGATAGCTTTCAAGGTATCCAGCCATCGCTACTCCTGTTGCTGCATCTCTTCTTTTCTCTGTACTTATAAATGCTGGATCTCTTTTTCTCTCGGCTATATCTTCTCTCTTCTCTGTTTCTCCCTCTCTTTTTGTTGTATAGCTCACCATTTGAAAAAGGCAGTCAAGCTTTTAGGTTCTGTCACTGCCTATTCTTTTTCACTGGTTCTGGCTGTACAGTCTCAGTTTGTACTTCTGTCTCTGCTAGTTTTGCTGCCATTTGCCTGGTAATCACTCCTGGACTTGTTGCTGCAGAATCCACACCTTTCGTCTATGCTTCCCTCGTACCAGGTCTAGCACCACACATAAAATTCCTGGCTTAGAGTATGCATGGCATAAATCCCACTTCTGATGCCATCTGACATTGAGGCACAGTTCAAGTTCAAGTTTATTGCAAGAAAAATCTCCATTGAGTAAGCTCATTCACAAGGAGGTCCTGAGTCATATACACATAAATATCACTATTACATGGACAGGAACATTTGAATGTATAATAAACAAAGTGTATACATATAATATAATACAAAGTGTATACATATAATACAAGAGATATACTAAATAGAAAAAAACCTTATACCATTTCAAGAAGCATCGAAAGACCAGGAGTAGTTGTAAAATTCACAGGTAACCTTTTATTATTACCAATAACAGTAAAATAAAAACTAAAAATTGTTCAGTAGAACTGTTTACAAAGGCAGTGCAAACAGAGAAAACAAAGTCTTTCATCTGAGAGTATCTTTTAAATTCCAAATCTCAGTCTCTCTCTCTCTCTCTCTCTCTCACGCTCTCTAGCAAAAGCTGCTCTTATTATAAGTCTTTGCCTGGGAACTCGTTAAGAGATATCCTGTTTTTCTCAAACCGTTCTTGTCAGTTTCCTTGCAGAGCAGGCTTGCAAACAGAATAATGTCCCAAGCTGACCCCCTGCTCACAGCTCTGGAAAAGATTGCAAACAAGCTTGAGAGGAGCTCAAACTGCATCTCAGGTTAACCCCCTAAAGTCCAAATAACTTTTTGCAATCATTTCAACAGTATAACTATACATTTTCAAACCAAGAGATCCCAGTTTCACATAAAGATTCACATATATTTTATAACAGCAGATATGCAAGGGGGAAGAAAAGACAGAAACAGCAAGTGAAGGCAGAGAGATAGTGAGAGGCAGAGAATCACGAGACTGTCAGAGTGATCAGTTCCTAGGTCTTACAAGAACATTTGGTTGCACAGCCAGACAGACCAGAGACAGACAAGGAGAGGATAGAACAGATCATTGTGTTCAACTCTTTCTGCATAGCAAATGGGACAGGGCCTTATTCAACCCTATCAAAAGGTTTACACTAAGGCTATATCAGGAGTAAAAGGCTGAAGCCCATAAAACACTCCTTTCTCAGTACCCAAAATATTCTATTTGTACTTATGCCAAAATTAAATTATCTAACTTAATTTTAAATTATTTATTATTTATTTAAAAGTTGATAACTGGGAAAGGCACAATGAGCCAAGGCTCGTTTGTTTATTTTTGCTGGTAACAATATCAATTGGGAGTGCATTCCAACAGTTAACCATCCTTTGAGAAAAGTAATAATCTCTCCTACTAGTGTTAAAATATTTCCCTTTTAATTGAAGGGAGTGCCCTCTAGTAATAACTGCGCCTTGCTTAAGTTCAAACCCCATTCTATTAATTAAATATTGATCTTGCACAACCTCTCTCATTAGCATCAGATCTCCTGTTAAGTGTCTCTGCTCTAATGACATCAGATCCAAATAAGATAATCTTTCCAGATAGGTAATATTCTATAGCCCTGTCATT
Source organism: Neoceratodus forsteri (assembly GCA_016271365.2). Taxonomy (NCBI): domain Eukaryota; kingdom Metazoa; phylum Chordata; order Ceratodontiformes; family Ceratodontidae; genus Neoceratodus; species Neoceratodus forsteri. The sequence continues at coordinate 148,814,790 of CM057451.1, forward strand.
TGTTTAGTAAATCTTTTTTGTACCTTCTCCACTTGAAAAACATTTTTCTTCTTGAATGGACACCAAAACTGTGAGCCGTAATCCAAATGGGAATGAACATATGTCCTATACAGAGGAGCTAGTATTGTAGGATCCTTAGATTTTATATTTCTCCTGATAGACCACATCACTTAATTGGCCTTTTTGATGGCTTCATTAATACCGTATGCTTCATTGGTTGTAGATCACTGCTAAGTAGTATTCCAAGATCCCTTCCAAGGCATATCTTGGAAAGTTGCCTACCACACAAAAAAATAAGCAAATTTCTTATTCCTGTCCCCCAGATCATTACCTTGCACTTATCAACATTAAACTGCATTTCCCAAGCAGATGCCCAACTCAAGATCTAATTAAGATCTTGCTGGATTTCATTAGCCTCCTCTATACTGTTGCATGTGCCACCTATTTTAGTATCATCAGCATATTTAGTATTCCAGCTATTTAGATTCCTAATTAAGTTAGCTGTACAAATATTAAATATAAGAGGACCCAGAAATGGATCCCTAGGGCACACCGCTTTATACTTCACCCTCTTCTGACATAAAGACTGTAATTTGTACCTTGTGTGTCTGCCCTTTCAACCAGTATGAGATCCATGTAATGGATGACACATCAACATTATGTGTTTTTAATTTTTCCACAACTTCTAAGTGTGGCACAAGGTCAAATGCCTTGCTGAAATCTAAAAATATATCACAAGGCATCTTGTTATCTAGATTGTAACTTATATTTTCATAGAAAAACAAAAAGTTGGTAAGAAGCAATGCTAATCGGAATCTAAGTCACCTAATGAGGAAGTTATTGTGTCTTTTATAATGCTTCCAGCATTTTACCTACAATAGATGTTAGGCTGATAGGCCTGTAATTGTTGGATCTATGACCGGAGGCTGACATTTTCGATGTCAACCACCATTACAGTGACACCGTTATGTCGACCACATTTGCGGTCAGCATGACGGCGGTCACTGTGTGTCTACCATGTGTTCTTCAGGGTGCTTCACCCCACAAACCCCCCATGCTAGGGTCTGTGCCCCCCACACCTTCCCCACTTAAAATAATCAACTCTGAGTCGGAGTTGATTTGGGTAGGGGATGCAAGACCCCCAAAAGCAGTGCTGATGTCCAGTGCCGACACTACAGCAACCTAGCGCTGTTGTTGCTGCAGTGTCGGTCACTGTAGAAATGTCGCATCAGGAGATGTATATGTAGTTCTTAACATTCTGTTTCACACCCTTTTTAAACAGTGGAGTCACAAGTGCCTTTTTCCAGTTAGCTGGAAGTTGGCTAGTGTTTATGCTACTTTCAAAGAAGATTTTTAAGGGGCGAATTAAGTGGGTAGACGTCAATTTTATCATGCTTCAAGTGGTCATATTAGGGCCTGGAGCAGTGTGAGCTTTAAGATAATTAATTTTATTTTTGATTTATTCTTCTGAAATCTCTACTTGTGTACTTATGTCATTACTTACAGAAACTGGCATTCTATTTTTTTCTTAGCAAAAACAAAGCAAAATGTGTTCATTATATAAATAAGCCATGTCCTCTGGATCATTAACTGCAATATCTCTCATAATTATGGGCCCTACAGTATATTTCTGTTTCTGTAACTATAAAAGGTTTTATAATTATCCCTCATAGCAATTTTTGCAATATGATGTTCTATATACTGTATAAGTATGGGAGGCAGTATAGTGTAGTGGTTAAGGGCACTGAGCTGCGAACCTGGTGACCTGGGTCCGAATCCCATCAGCCTCTGCTTGCATACTGTGTGAGCCTGAGCAAGTCACTTAACTTCCTTGTGCTCCCAGGTCACACCTGGAAACAAGCTCTAGCTTAGTGTGCCTCTCCTGGTTAAACAATTTCCCCTTTCCCCATATCACTTTTTGTTTTATTTATTTATTTCACTTTTACATTTTCTCTGTAGATGTTTATATTTTTCCCACAGTTACTATTGGATTTCTTAAATGCCCTTTAGCATCTATCTTTCTTCCTTAAAAGCCTCTTGATTGTATTTGTAAAATATCTTGGATTATTTTTTTCCATTTATCTCCTTTTTGTATTTTGGAATATATCTGTTGCTAATATTCAGAATTACATTATTTATGTGTGTGGTTGTTTTGTCCCCAGACATAATGTTGTGGTCAGATTGACGTGGACATAATGTCATGGGGACAAAAAGGAACTACAGAAAACGCTGATGGACTTGTTCAGTTGTGGACAAAATATTGCTGCATTCACTGGTATTCCTGCTTATCAGTCATCACCATCAGACTGAGAGCAGCGAAGGACTGTGCTCAGAAAAGCACTTCTGAAACCACTTGGTCTAGAGGTAGGGAAAGAGCAGGAGGGACGAATTAGAGATTATTGGCAGGGGGTCGAAAAGTGAGTCAAAATGTAAAGGAGCATCAATCCACATACCTGTGAGAGAAGTGGATGGTTGTGGGTTCCTGTGGCATCTGTGTGCAGGCAGCATGTCACCCTAGCCAAAATCCTAGGACTGTTGCAGAGGTGTAAGAATTCAATGAGCATTCTTCCATACATTTTGTAAATGCTGTGGTGGTTTTCGTGAGGGTTCCTCCTGTAATGGAGTCCAAGGAATCATCAGATGCTGGTGTAAACTTTGTATCCAGTAGCACAGAGGGTTGCAATGGGCCAGTGAATACCAGCAGAGCAGGTACTAAAGCCACAGTCCTCATGGGGGCAAACTCAGTATTACTTTGGGCCAGACCTGTGTTTGAAAAATGAAATTCTGAAGTAATTAGCTGGTTGTGTCCCAAAGCTGCTGTAGGTACACTAAGAGAAGTTTGTGGCTGGTGAGAAGCAATTAATGTCAATGTTGCCTGTCAATATACTGCAACGTTATTGATGAGTGACATTGCATCCACCAATATTTTGTCCTGGTGACATCGTGGCCGCTATATTTTGTCCACGGCATAATGTCTGGTGACATTTTGACCGTGTGCCCATTTTTTATTTTGAGCCACAAGTTTTCTGTACTGCAGTTTGACAAGAGAGTATCCCAGTCTATGCTTGCCATTGCTTTTTCGATTCCTACAAAGTTGGCTGTTATTACCTAGTGCCGAGTCAGTTTGGAATTTTGGTCTGAAATTTGCAGGGTAGAAAGGGCTTGACCCACAGATGTGCCTTTCACTGGTTTGGTAAACAAATGTTAATCTGTTCCAAAGTTATTTCATTTGAAAATTTCACTTTTGTGCATGCATAGTACAGTCTTTTGGATAGCTGCTTGGAACAAAAATATAAGCTGGTCCTTTTTCATATGGGGGTCATCCTTTTTCATGAGGACAAAATCCTTTTTTGTATTGCTGCCATCTTGTTTCCATTTTTTCCCCCAAAAAAATTTCAAACTCCACAAAATTACATCCTGGACAGACACCAACCCATGTATTTTTGTAAGCAGGACCCCATTAGGTGGATTCTGCACGTAACTGTTGGAAAAATTACCATCAAATGTGTTTTTTAAATTTTAAACTCCTTTTTCATGATTCACTTCCAATTTTTTCAAATAGCCATATGGAAAAAGAATTCAGCAATAATTAGTTAGCTTTTGTTGACCTGGTAAGTGCACTAGACAAATTCTGCCTATTTTCAGGCACGACCCAGGGGAGGGGGATACAGATGAATGCCAACTGGCTTGGGACCAGATTAAGCTGTTACAAAACACAAAAGGTTTCCTTCATACAAAACAAAGAAAGAGGAAAAAAACTGTCCAAATTCTTTTTTTGTATTGTTTTTAATTTATTTATTGAAATGTTTCACCAGGAAGGCACACTGAACAACAAGTTGCTCGCCTTCCGGTGTGACCTGGGGGGAAGGGGTACAATGAGGATGGAAATATAGAGATTCATACAGTTTAACAGAAACAATGATTACATTTGAAATTCAAATAGTAAGCAGTGGTAAACAGAGAATACATACAATCATACAGGAATCTATGGATTGTATTTAGAAACAGAGAGTTGGCAGGTAGACAGCATAATTATGCAATTGAAAATTGTGTGTGGGGGAGCAAAGGGGACAGGTAATCTAGCTGGTGAAATAGGAAATAGTACATCAGCTAGGAGTAACCAGGTTACAAACTCATGATACAGACATGTCAGTGAACATAATACAAACTCATGATACAGACATGTCAGTGAACATAATACAACAGAGTGCAATAAAGTAAAGTGAAGTGGCAAGTGCTGAAGGTCAGAGGTGAATAAATTAAGTGCAAGGGAGGCGAGGAAGGTGGACAAGTGCTGTATTTTGATGTAATTTACTCAGTGGAGGGGAGAGAGAAGAGAGTAGGTTTGGGAAGCCACACCCTATACCCCTTTCCCTTCAGGATGCTGAGAATCCTGCAAGGGGGATTGGAAGCAGGTGACAGTGGAGGAGAAGAGTAGAAGGAGAGAAGGAAGCCACTCTCTTTTCTCCTTCTGGATGCTGAGAACCCTGCAATGGGGTTGGGAGCAGGAGAACAAGTGGAGGGAGAAGAAGAGAGGGGGAGAGATTAGGGAGGGAGTGGGGGTAATAGAAAGCCACACCTTATTCCCCTTCAGGATGCAGAAAACCCTGCAAGGGGAATGGGAGCAGGCTAGCAGGTGGAGAGAGAGGAAATGGGGGACAGAATAAGAGGAAATGGGGAAGGAAGGACAGCATAGAGATGGTGAAGGTTGTGTAGGGAGAAAGAAATAGGAGCAGGATTTAGGTAGGAAGTTAGGGAGGATAATAACAGGAACAGGTAGAGGAGAGATAGTTATGCAGGGCAGAGCTGAGGGAGTGTGAGGAGGAGGAGTGTCATACTTGAGGGAGCAGGGAGTTCCAGATTTTAGGGAAGCGGTGGGCAAATTGAGTCTGGCTGATGAGGGCAGAGCAGTGGGGGGACCATCAAAGTGTGCATATCATAGGATCTGAGGGAAAGAGTGTGCTGGGGAGGAGCGGATAGGGATAAGGTGAAGTAGGGAGGGAGTTCACCGAGCCAGAATTTAGAGATCAGTTTGGCACAATGGGAGAGGTGTTTGTTTACCAGTGGGGGGAAGGACAGGGTATGATAGAGATTGCAGTGATGAGTATGAGGGGGAGTGTCAAGGGCAAAACAACAGAAGGAGTTAAAAAGCATATCCAATCTGGTCAAAGAGGACTTGGGAGCAGCTCCATAGACCACATCACAGTAGTCAAAAATGTGGAGTATCATCTTTTGGATGAGTTCTCACCTAGCTGTAAGAGGGATCTAGTTATGGTTCCTGAACAAGGTGCCGAGCTTGGGGTGCTGGTTTTTCAGGATGCCATCTATGTGTCTAGAGAAGTTGAGATGTTGGTCCAGCCAAACTCCAAGTTAGCGGAAAGAGGTAGTGTCTGCAAGGAAAGTCTTGTCCAGGGTGTGGAAAGAGGACAGGCCAGGGAGCCTACAAAGTCTCTGTCTCATGCCAAAGGTCATGGAGACTGTCTTCTTGGCATTTAGGAAGAGCTGATAGGAGGCAAACCAGAACTGAACCTGGTCAAAGTCAAGCTGGAGACTGGATGCTAATTCGGAGGGGCATGTGCTGGATAAATACAAGACTGTATCATCAGTGTACATGTGAATGGAGGTAGAAGGAGAGCAAACTGATGGGAGATCATTAAGAAAGATGGAAAAGAGTAAGGAACAAAGCACTGAGCTCTGAAGGACTCCTGTGCTGATAGGGAGGGGAGATGGAATCTGCGATCCTGACAGATTGGGTTCTGCCAGTGAGATAGGCCCTGAACCAATTAGTGGCAGCTGTATCCAGGCCAGCAGTGGTAGGGTAGTCAAGAAGAATGGTGTGGGAGATGATGTTGAAAGCCTTTGCAAAGTCGACAAAGATGGCTGTAGTGATAAGGCCATTATCCATCCCTGTTAGGATGGAGTCAGTGAGCCTGAGTAGGGAGGTGGCAGTGGAGTTATTTTTCCAAAAAAACAAATTAGAACTGTGTGAAGAAGGAGGACTCAGAGAGAAAGGAAATAAGTTAGGAGAGAACTAAGTGTTCTTGGAGTTTAGACAGGGCAGGAAGGAGAGAAATGGGTTAATAGTTACCAGGGGAAGTATGGTCACCACCATTAGGAAGTGGGAGGACAACAGCATGTTTCCAAGATGAGAGATTTAGAATGAAGGAAAGGGGATAGACAATAGCAGGGGCTGAAAGGAAGAGGAGCTTGAGATCGAGGTCATTGGGTGAGGAGCCTTTTGAAGGGTTGAGAGAGAGAGAAGGGTGATTAGGGTATTGACAGGGGTAATGGGGAAAAGGAGAAGGTAGGGGGAGCTGGAGGGGGAGGGTTTCCAGAGGTAGTGGAGGGGTAATGGGGGTGGGAGTGGGAAGAGAGTTTAGAAGGGCTGAAGCACATGAGATATAGTAGGAATTAAATTCCTCAGCCGTGGATCGAGGGTCAGCTATGAGGGAATTATTTATTTTGAACACTAGGGAAGTGGGTTTGGAGGGGAGGGGAAGAGGGAGTGGACAACTTTTCAGAATTTGGAGGGGGGTATTTATATTAGTATGGAAAGCAGATTTGAAATAGTCGGACTTGGATAGTCTTGTTGCTTTGGTGCAAGAGTTTCAAAGTTGTCGGTATAAGACATAATCACTGGGTAACTGAGATGCTTTGTGTTTCTTCTAGGCATGGTCCTGTTCCCTAAAGCAGACCAGCAGTTCAGGGATTATCCAGGGAAGATGATTACCATGTACTCTGGAGCGTTTGAAAGAGGCAAAGGAGTTCCAGATTTCTAAGAATTTTTCTTTAAAGTAGGCGAGGACAAGGTCGACTGAGAGGGCAGGGGAGAGGGGTGACCAGTCAAAGAGGGATAGTTCTTGGAGGAGAGGATCAAGATCTAGGGATTTGAAGAAGCATTGTTGTAGGATTTGTGTGGCGGTTTAGGCCTGTGGACCTTTCTAACTAGGAAGATAGGGTGATGGTCACTGAGGGCATCGGGTAGGATACCAGACTTGATGACTTTACAGGGGTGGGAAGTGAGTGCCCAGTCTAGCATCCTTTTTGCATGAATGAAAAAAGCATACGAAAAAGGATCCCTTCATATGAAAAAAGAATTTGGACTTAGTTTTTTCCAGATTCTTTTTTCATATGAAGGGATCATTTTTCGTATGTTTTTTTCATTCATATGAAAAAGGATGCCCTCCATATGACAAAAGATTTTGGACTTAGTTTTTTTCCAGATTCTTTTTTTGTATGAAGGAATCCTTTTTCATATATTTTTTTCATTCATACAAAAAAGGATGCCCTCATATAAAAAAAGAATTTGGACTTAGTCCCCCTCGATTCATTTTTTTGTATGAAGTCATCCTTTTTCGTATGGGTTTTTCATTTGATACGAAAAAAGATTTATTCATACAAAAAAAAGATTTTTGGCTTACTTTTTCCCCACATTTAAACTTCAACAAGCCATAACTCCCTTAATATTTGGACTTCATGGACAATCTATATATCACAACAAAGGTCTTAATGAGTACTAGAGGAATAACACATAACCCCCAAATAAATTAGGATGTATATAAAAGCCAGAAAAATTAAAACATTAACATTTTCATAGGATAACATTGGAACTTTAATAAGTCATAATTTCATAAATATTTGGACTGAAGGGACAATCTATATATCAAAACAAAAGCTCAGTGAGTACTACAAGAATAACACATATCCTCACCAAAACATTTAGGGGCAATATACAAAAACAAAAAATGCAAATTCCCTTAGGATAACATTGGAACTTCAACAAGCTATAGCTCCCTCAATATTTGGACTTAAGGGGCAATGTACTGTATATATCAAAACAAATCTCTTAATGAGTACTACACGAAAAATGAGAATTCCCATAGGATAACAGTGGAACTTCAATAAGTCACAACTCCCTTAATATTTGGACTTAAGGGACAATCTATATATCAAAACAAATGCCTAATGAGTACTACAAGGATAAGACACATTCCCTCCCTAAAAATTTAGGGGCAATATAAAACAAAATAAAACATGCTAATTTTAATAGGATAACTTTGGAACTTTAACAAGCCATAACTCCCTCAATATTTGGGCTTAATGGACATTCTGTATATCAAAACAAAAGTGTTAATGAGTACTGCAAATATAACTCATGTCCCCACCCCCAAACATTTAGGGGCAATATAAAAAAGCATAAAAAAATAAAGCATGCAAATTCCCATAGGATAACACTGGAACTTTAACAAGCCATACAATGAGGGAAAGAAATTGCTGTTTTGGCAGAAACCGAAGTGCAGGACCCGCAGGGCCCTGCTTTCCCACAGGCACATTTTTTTATTTTTTATTTTTTATTTTATTTAAACATTTGGTAACTGGGAAAGGCACACTGAGCTGAGGCTCATTCCCAGGTGTGACCCGGAGAAATCTGGGGAAAGAGGTACAAAGAAAAAACAGCAAGCATATACAATTCTCTAAGTAATACAGTAGCAATTACAAATGATAAACAGGACAGTTATAGATGCAATATATAAACCATGCATAGGACGAGAAGTAAGGAAGATGCTGAATACTGATGTCAAGTTATCAAGACAGTGTACAATATTAAGCCACGTGTGATACAAGACAGTGCCAACAATTAAGGAGGAAAACAATACAAAGCAGCAAATAAGTACAGATAGACAATTCAGTAACAGCAAGGAGTGGCAGTGCTAAGTGTGGTCAGGTGACATGGGAGCAGGTAGGAGGAGGTAGCAGGTGTAGTTGGGACCTGACAGAGGGGGTGTGAGAGGGAGTTATGAAGTGCAGGAGGTTGAGAGTTCCAGAGTGAGGGGAGGCAATAGGTGTATGCAGATTTGCCCTTGCTAGAAGAAGGTTTGGGAAGGGAGAAAGAGCAAGCATCCCTAGATCACAGGGAGTAGGATGCAGGGGGAGTGGGGCAGAGGTGATCAGAGAGGTAGGAGGGGAGAAGATTGGACCAAAATTTGGAGATAAAGGAGAAAGAGTGGGTGAAATGCCTGTGTGATGGGGAAGGAGACTCAGAGTGGAGAGGAGGGAGCAGTGATGGGTCCTTAAGGGGTAGTTTGAGGCAAAATGAGAGAAGGCATAAAGGAGAGAGTCAAGTCTAACAAGTAGGGAGGAGGGGGCAGCGCAGTAGACTATGTCAGTGTAGTCAAGAATAGGCAAAATAATTTTGGTCAGGCATTCACGATGGACAGGGAGTGAGTAAGAGAGAGTCTCTCTTGCGATAGAGGATCCCAAGCTTTGGCTGCAGTTTTGACGATAGTCAATGTGGTGAGAGAAATTTATCTGGGGGTCTAACCAAACACTTAAGTATTTGTAGGATGGGACTTCATTTAGGGGAGTATCTTCAAGGGTGGTTATGGGAGGGGAGGGAATCGATTTTGCCAGTCTTTGGGAGGTCCTGAAGGTCACGAAGACAGTTTTAAAGGTGTTTAGTTTGAGTTTGTTTCTTTGAAACCAAGACTGTATTCTTTGGAAGTCTTCCTGCAGAGTAGATTTGATGGAGTTCAGGTCTGGACCGGAGGTGAAAAGGACAGTATCATCCATGTACATATGGATGAGGGAATTTGAGCAGGCAGAAGGGAGGTTGTTTATAAAGAGAGTGAAAAGAATGGGATGGAGAATTGATCCTTGAGGGACACCAGCTTGGATAGGGAGTGGGGTGGATGAGGAGTTAGTTATTTTGACTGACTGATGTCTGTTTGTTAGGTAGGAGGTGAACCATTAAACTGGGGGGGGGGCAAGATCAATGTGGCCAAGGGTATTTAGGAGTAGGGGGTTGGAAACAGAATCAAAAGCCTTGGCTAGGTCAATGAAAACAGCAGCCATGCAATGTCCTCTGTCAGCAGCAGATTGGATGTGGCTGGTAAGCCTAAGAAGAGAATATAAGGTGGAGTGGTGTTTCCTGAAACCTGATTGGTAGGGGGACAGATAGTTAGTGGAGGTGAGGAAGGTGTTTAGTCTAGATTGTACTAAGTGCTCTTGCACTTTAGCTAATGTGGTCTTCCAGGACATGGATACTGTTCCTGTGGAGAAGGACAGGTTTAGTAAGTAGGTCAGTGGGAGGATGATAGCAGGTGCAAATAGATATAATAGACTGGGGTGGATGCTGACTGGACTTGATTCAGTTGGGTTCAGGGAAAGGAGTGCAGGCAGTACTTCATCAGGAGAGACAGGAGCAAGAGTGAAATTGTTTTTGGATGGAGACTGGTGGAGGGGTTTATTCACAGGTGTGGAGGGAGAGGCTTGGTCAGGGAGAGCAGAAGTAGTGAAAAAGGTGTTCATGGCATTTGCTATGTCAGAGGGTTCCATAATTTTGATGCCGTTGAGGTTTATAGAGGGGATATGGGATTGGGAGGCAGGGTTTATAATGGAGTGAACAATATTCTAGAAGAGGAGCGGCATTCATTTCTAAGGCGGTTTTTAAATTAGGCAGATTTTGCTTGCCTTATGGCTTTGGTGCACAAGTCTCTGGCAGTGTTGTAGACTTGCTTGGAGTGAGTGAACTGGGTGGTTTTGAAAGTTGACCAGGCTTTGTCATGGGATTTGCAGAGGGCAATTTTTGGGGCGGATATCCAGGGGTGGTGGCATTTTTTGACCCTAGTTTTTCTAAGCAGGGTGTGGATCTCACAGATATAGGTGAAAATGTTTGAGAACTGGGATAGAGTGGTGTTGACATTTGAGGAGGAGTACACAAGAGACCAGTCTGCATTTTGTAAGTCCAAGAGAAGGGAGTTTGTGTTGATGGAGTGCAGAGGACAGATAATGATGTATTTAGGTGCAGATTTTGGCAGGTGAGTCTTTCTAATGCAGTAAGTGATACAGTGGTTACTGAGGGCAGGGTTGAGTACTCCTGTGCTAGATATTTTGTGAGGATGAGATAATAGAACCCAGTCTATCAGGGAGTGATGAGAGGAATGAGAGTTGTAATGGGAGGGTTCAGTGATTAGCTGGGAAAGGTTCAGTAATTCGATTTTGGAGATGGCAAGGCAGAGGCAATCGAGATTATAATCACCAAGTAGAAGCTTGCTGGAGCACTCAGTAGGTGCAGACTGTCGAAGCCGAGGGGAGGTGTAGACCACCCCAATGAAGGAGGGGAGGGAGCAGGGAAAGGAGAGTTTGGCAAGGATCAGTTCATGTGATCCTGGACATGCCTCTTTTTTAACTATGATGCAAGAGAGGGCATGTTTTATGAGCATAGCGACACCGCTCCCTCAGTTGCTGTGGTCTTGTTGTGTGATAGAGTAGCTGGGAATATCGAGGGATTCTGAGGGTGTTTTTGCAGATGCCATGTTTCCGAAAGGCATAGGATATCAGGGGTGTTTTGGGTTAGTCAGCAATTTAGAATGTCCAGTTAAGGTAGGATACTATGGATATGTATGTACATTATCTTGAGGTCTTTAAGGTGGAAGGGCAGTTTGTTTAGCATTGGGGAACCAGGGTTTAGTTCAATATCTCCAGAGAGCAACAGGATGAGGAGGAGCATAGAGAGAGTGGCCTGGAGTTTCTGTCCTTTTAGAGAGATGAGGGAGGGTCATCTGCATGTGGAGCAGTGAATGAGTATGATGCTGAGGGACAGCTGGGGAGGTAGAAAACTGGGTGAGATAGCATAGAAGGAGGACAGGGGTGGGGAGTGAGGAGGGAGCAGGATGGATATTGTTAGGTGCCCCACCCTGCAGGATGAGGAGGAGGTAGGGGAGTGGGAGGGAAAAGGCAGCCTGAGGGGAGATAGGGAGGGGTGGTGGAAAGAGTGAAAAAGAAGGAGGCAAGAAGTAGGAGAGAGGCTGTGGAATGCATGACTGGGAAGAAATTCAGGTAGCAGTGAATTTGAGGGTTTGTTCAAGCAGGTAAATACAGTGGGAGAGCTGCGAGTGTAGACTGGAAACAGGTACGGGGGAAGGTGATGACCTCTAGTGACAGCACAGTATAATGTGCAGATGGAGAAATTGGGAGATTAGAAATTAACAGAACTGAAGTACTACTGTGTATGTAATGTCGGGAGAGTAATGCTCCGTGACTGTGCCTATATAAGTACGGCCAGTAAAGGGTGGGAGTGATGGGGGGAGGGCGGGGCTTTGGATTACAGCTAAACCAGGGAAAGTAGCAGGCTCTGAGATTCCGCCAGTAGAAGGCTATGCTGGGGAGCGTTGGCAAGTCGGCTGCTTAAGCATGTAGGCACCAAGAAAGTTAAGTAAGAGGAGTCTTCCTCGAGTAGTGTACCTTGGTCCAGGCATGCAGTGAATTCTGTGAGTGGTTGCACAGCTTGGGAAGCCGCAACCACAGGAGGAAGGTCTCACCCAGTCAGGGGCTTGCTGGAAAGGGAAGAGGGAGAGGAAAGGTTAACTTGATTTTGGTCAGCTACATAGGTAGGGAGGGGCTAGTTAGGGAAAGACAGACAGTGGAGCTGTCAGAAAGACAAAGTAGGCACTTAATTGCTGGAATCGGTGGGCATGACACCCAGTGAGACAGGTGGCTAGCGGGTGGGGGAGGAGGAGATGCAGCAGGCTGAGAGTCTGCAGGGGTGGGAGAAAGCAAAATGGAGTTTAGAGATAAGAAGGTAGAGTGGGGGGATTAACAGTCTGCATGGGTAAAAAAGATAAAGCTAAATGGAGCATTAGAGGTTGAAAAGTAGAGTGGGGGGATTAGCAGGATTACTGTAGAGCGAGAGGGGATTGAGGTCAGTAGAAAAAATCTCAGAATAATTTGTAAAGAGCCAAAACAGTAAGCAACAGGCAGAGAGTCTGCAGGGGTAAGAAAGACAAAGCAAAAAATGGAGTATTGGAGGTTGGAAAGCAGAGTGGGGGGATTAGCAGGATTACTGTAGAGTGAGAGGGTTTTAGAGGTCACTAGTAAAACTCACAAATTAATTTTCTAAAGAGCTAACACAGAAGCAGCAAGTAGTAGTACAGTGCAAGTTAGTTGTGGATTTAGCCAAACATTAGCAGTTTTCGCATACTCAAAACCAGAAAAGATTGTTGTGGGCTTCTTAACATAGTCTTATTAAACAGATCTCAAAAATAGGGCAAAAAAACAAAGTTGAAATACTAGGTGCTCCTTCTAGTGGAAAAAAAACTCATAACTTGAAATATGTAAAGCCTAGGCATTTACACACATTGAAGTGCACACAAAATGCAAGCAACAGCTTTGTGAAAAAAATCAATTTTATATTTTTGCTGTCACAACACACTGCAGTAGTCACCGCATATATATGGACTGATGTTTTAATCTTTTAAATAAGTTATCCGGTTGGCACCAAATACAAAAAATAAAGCTTTTAGCTAGTAAATGTTCAAGTCTCTGTTTGTTCAAATAGCTGATATATTCAAAAGGAATTTAACTTAGCTTTGTATAGTTTCCTTCATGTAGTTGTCGACAATCTTCTGGCTCAATTGCCTAGGTCCAAGCAATACGAACAGAGTATTCGCCAACCATACCAGGGAAGAAAGAACGCCAACAAAAAAATCACGCAGTCCCCATTACTGCTTCCTTGTTGGTGTGAAGGACATACACCTGCTAGAGAAGCTCTCCAGGATTAGGAGGAATATTTCTAAAATTAAATATATAGTGAAGTCAGTTAAGAAAAGAAAAATATGTTCACTAGCAAAATGCCATTGTAGTAGGTGGATGACAGCATGGTTCTTTTAGCTCATTTACCTGTGGTTTCACCACTTAGGTGTATGTCCTTCACACCAGTTTAAAACATCAGTCCATATATATGCGGTGACTATTGCAGTGTGTTGTGGCAGCAAAAATATAAAATTGATTTTTTCACAAAGCTGTTGCTTGCATTTTTTATGCACTTCAATGTGTGTAAATGTCTAGGCTTTACATATTTCAAATTATTAGCAGTTTTTATTTTGTTTTACTTGAGGTGTAAAGTATAGACTTAACAGAAAAAAATAGGCATTTATATAGCTAGCATTTGCAGTACTGAATTCACCAGTTTCTAAAAAAGATTACAGCTAAACCAAGTAAGTAGCAGGCTCTGAGATTCCACCAGTAAATGGCTGTGCTGAGGAACGTTGGCCAATCAGCTGCTGAAGCGTGTAGGCACCAAGAAATTTAAGTAAGAGGAGAGTCTTCCTCAGGTAGTGTACCTTGGTCTAGGAAGCGGGGGTGCAGCGAATTCTGTGAGCGGTTGTGGCAGCTTAGGAAGCTGCAACCACAGGAGGAAGGTCTTGATTGCTCAGGAGCTTGCCGGAAAGGATATGATTATACTATCTCAAAAAGTAAGGAAATTCACTGTAAAAAAGAACTTTGTTAATGCACTAGTTAGGGTTAAACTGACAACAGTAGGGAAATGTGGTGTTAGGGCTCCCAACTCTAACACTCCATCCATCACCCTGCAGGCAGCAACAGGAAAAACCATTACAATTTGTCCTCTACTGTGTCTTCACAAATCAGATGTGGGATGTGCCTTGGAGTTGTCAACCCTAATGCTTACCCGATTCTCATATACTATACACATCTCAGCTTAGTTATTGATGGAATGGGTGAGGCTTAGGGTTGACAACCCCAAGGCACACCCCATGCCTGATTTGCAAAGACACAGGAAAGATTAAGCTGTTATGGTTTTCCCTGTTGCTGTCTGTAGGGTGGGGCTTGGGTGTTAGGGTTGGGAATCCTAACACCACATTTCCTTACTTTTGTAGCTTTAATCCTAACTTGTGCATTAACAAAGTTTTTTGCAGTGAATATTAATATATGTGTTACTGTGCTTGATTGTTTTATAGTTACAAACAGAGGTTAGATCACAAAGCATACGGTAATATATGGAGGCACAAACACAGAACCAGGAGGTTGCAGCATCCTGCTACCTAAGTGATAAACAGGATAGTAATACAGCCAAACCCCATAGAGACTTTGATAAAGCAAATACACCTAGAAAGAAACCCAAAAGAGGAAGAGAATATCCCAATTATGTATCACCCATCCTAACCTATACAAACACCATGGCTGGAAATTATCAGCAGTGACCGCTACCCTAAAATTTGTCTCTTGGAATGTGAAACAGATTCATTCACTTATTAAAAGGTGAGAAATACTAGACCACCTCAAAAGATTAGATGCTGGAGCAGTCTTTCTTCAGGAGACACACATTACAGGAAGAGGCAGACAAACTACAAATGGTCTGGGTTTCACAGGTCTTCAGCAGCTCCTACAGCACCAAAAGCAGAGGGGTGGTGGCATTTATAGAGAAAGGGGTAGACTTGAAAGCTAGAGAAATCATTAAGGATCCAAAAGGCAGATTCTTAATCTTGAAATGAACCTTGCAAGATGAAACAATCACATTGTGTAATGAGTATGACCTAACTCCCCACAACCAGAGTTCTTTCACCTCCTTACCAAAAAGCTCGCTGAGATGGAGACTGTTCACCTTCTGATGGGAGGGATATGAACACAGTCCTAGACAAATTCCTAGATAGGAACAAACACCCTACCAGGCAGAACCCACAATCTTCAGTCACCGTGTAAGACATGGTAAACCAGCTGGGCCTGGAAACATCTGGAGGCTAACTCAACCTCAAGGAGAGACTACTCTTTCTTCTCTCACCCACATCAGGTGTACACCCAGATATACCTATCTATGGTTACGGCCAAAGGGCTTTATGGCAGATGTAGTAGATGCCAACATAGGACAAATCTTAATCTGGGGCCATGTGCCAGTTAGGTTCACCTGGCTCTCCCCGGGCACATGCCAGAGAGAGAAAAGCCAATGGAGATTTAATGTCTCCCTGCTGAAGGACACAAACTTCATGAAGAAACTGGCCATGGACATTAAAGACTTCCTAGAACTTAACAAATTGAACTATACCTTGGCAGCCATCAAATGGGATGCCCTTAAAGCATTCCTAAGAGGTTGCTGCATAAGCTTCTTCTCTTTTCTCAAAAAGTCCATAATAAAATACGTAAAGATACAGCAACAGAAACTCAAAACACTAGAAGGAAAGTGAAGGCAGACCCCATAGGCCAGGCCACTTTATTAGCCAAAATCATGGGCACCAGATACAAGGTAAATATGCAACTGGTTACACTGTAAGTGTCACGTAACTACACTGTAGTTACAGTGTAACTACACTGTAGCTGTATTGCAATTGCAATGTGGTTGCATATAACAAACATGTAACTACAATGTTATTACCTGTACCAGAAGGCTGAATTTGCCCTCTTCAGGCTGAGGTAGTCCTCTTTGGAGGCTGGGGAAAAGTCAGGCAGTCTACTAGTCGACCAGTTGAAAAAGAGACAGGAAAGATCTAAGATAGGGGCAGTGAAAAGTGAAACCGGAGTACTGCACAGGGATCCCAAAGGTATACATGACACCGTCCTAGCTTTCTACAAAAAGCTACTGTATACAAGGCAGAAGCCACAGCTACTGAAGCAGATATTGTGTAGATCCAAACAAGGCTACAACTGCCATCCCTCTCAGGCACACAAAGGAATAGGCTAGAGTGCCCATTGATATCAGCAGAGATAAATACTTAAGGCAATAAAGAACATGCAGAAGGGAACAGCACCAAGCCTATATGGTTTTGCTGCAGAATTTTATTTCACATTCCAGCACAAAGTGTCAAAAACCTCGGCCTAAATATTCTCAGAAGTACAAAAGATGGGGCAGCTACCTCAGTCAATGTGCACTGCCCTGGTGACTCTCCTCCCCAAACCAGGAAAATACCTAACAACCTGTTTCAGCTACCGTCCAACATCTCTGACCATGGCAAACTGCAAGATACATGCAAAGATCCTGGCACAGAAGTCAGAGATGCGCTACCAAAGTTGATCAACAAAGACCAAGTTCGTTTCATACCTGGAAAGTGAGGGATGTATAACAACAGAAGGATAATTAATCTGATATAGTGGGCACAATCTAAACACATTGACACAGCCCTAGTATCACTGGATGCTGAAAAAGTATATGAATTGAGTTGAGTGGCCATATCCATTTCACACTTTCAAGCACTTCAGTTCTGGAGACACCTTCATTCACTGGAAAAAGATGCTGTACTTCAGTGCGCTAGCAGCAGTCAGTACCAGAGGAACCATATCAGAGTCATTTCTCCTCACCAGAGGCACCAGCAAAGGTTGCCCTCTCTCCCCTCTCCTCTTCATTCTGTCACTATAACCCTTGTTACAGGCCATAAGACAGCACCCATAGATCCACAGCATTTAAACGGGGGAGCAAAACAAGGCACAGTCATACAGTATGTGGATGCTGTGCTCCTCACACTAACACACCTGCAACAGTCAGTACCAGTCCTACTTAAACTCACAGCAAAATTTAACACCCTTTCAGGGTACAATTTAAATGTAACTGAATCCCTACTCCTGATATCCAACACAGAGATGCAGAAGAGCCCAGGCTTCCCTTGGGGCTTGACACCAGTGGAACATCATGTTAGATATCTGGGTGTTGAGTTCTCCTGAGACATACTTCAGCTGGGTAAACTCAACTTAAGTCCCATTATAACGGTGCTGGAAACTGACCTAGTATAATGGAGCAAGCTGGACTTGTCTGTTAGCAGCCACCAAAGTTCAGAATGGCTTAGACAATTCACTGATAAACCTACTGTAGCTTCAAGATGATTCTGTATGCTCAACTACAGAAGGCTTACTATCAGGAAGCTGCAGCAAGATCCAGTCTGGGGAGGAGACCGACTCCCTGACTTTGACCTAAAGCATAAAGCACATGCCCTGCAACAACTGAGACAGACAGCCCCTATCAAATCAAATCAATATTTATTTATAATGTGCTTTTCAGAATACCAAAGCGCAAGTATATAACAATAACACACATCAATAATAAAATCAAACATAAAACATTTAAAAGGCAGCAGGATAGACTAGATGTTAAATTCAAAAAGCTAATTCGAATATATAACCTCAGAGGCTAGGTGCCTGAAAAGGGCAGCATGCCAGCAAAACTTACTGGGTGACTTCCCATACAATTAACTCCTCTTTGATTCCCTGTCTAAACATCTCTCAGCTCATCCCACACTACAGTACTTACAGCCAGAATGGCTGTGGCCGCCAAACTCACTAACTAATCTCTTTGGCACTCACCACACTTTCCAATATGGAACAACCTCGTCTTGCAGATAGCGAGAGCTCCAGTACATTGGTGCAGATGGTCAGAACAAGGAATCAAATGCCTGGCAGATATCCTAGAGGATAAAACAAGAACACTAAAATCCTTTGCCTGTCTACAAGACCAACATAATACAGAGAGAAATCAACACTGGAAATATCTCCAATTATACTATGCACTGCAAGTGAGGTTGTGGAGCCAATATAAGATAGAATAGTTTACCCTGCTTGATACCATGATGGACAAAAGTAAAGAGGGCATATCCATGAACAGGCTCATCTATAAATTCCTGTTAATCTTGATACCAGTCCCTACCTTGCTCACTCAGAACAAGTGGAATGAATAACTGAGTACACTCCTCACCTCGTCCCATTGGGAGAAATGCTGATACACACTGACCCGAGATGTTAAGGACACTAGGAATCATTTTACACAATTTAAACTCTTGCACTCATGGCATAGAACTCCCTTAAAACTGAACAAAAGGTGCCTTATGGCATTGAACAGATGCTGCAGGTGCTATCAGGCCACATGGACAATTACCCCGTATTATATGGACTTGTCCCAAAATATCTGAATACTGGTCAGGAATACAAAATGTCTGAACAGAATTCTCTAGGAGAAACCTACAATTTACCCCCACCTGGGTCATCTAGGAATAGCCCAAACAGAGGATGAGACTTCTCCCAGCCCCTCCAAATGGCTAACAGGAGCAATCATTGCAGTCAGGGTGGAAGAACTGCTATCAGAATTAGGCAAGATGGCCAGTTTTGAAAGAGTACACTACAAAAACACGGGCAGGTAAAGTCAGTATTGGTAGGAATGGGCAGGTTACCTAGAATCCAAACACTGTTCCATCCCACAGGGATGCTTCCCAGTTAACTGCGATAATGAGCAAACTACGAATGCTGACCAAAGACCAGAACAGCAAGAACCAAACACAAGCTAGGGATGCATAAGGCAAAAGTAGCCCCCAACTAAGAATGGAGAGAAGAAAAAGAAATGAACGGTAATATAGCATTCTCTAATAGATACACTATGTTTAACACCAGTAAATATCACCCTATACAGTACCTTTGCAGGAGAGGTGTCACAGTAATGAATATTATCAAGAGTTGAATTTGAAAACTGCAAGCTCACAGTGAGATATTGGTAAAGAAATGAGACACCAGACAGCATGTACAGTAGCTCAGTACTACTTAATTGAATTAAAAGTTTGAGACACTTTATTTTATTTATTTATTGTTGGGAAGTACCTTTGAGCACAAGTGCCCTTTTTCAAAGTTTCCATGTCAGGCATGGATTACATAAAATACAGTACATGATTACAGAATAGGACAATTACATAAAGCTTACATGAAGTACAGCACAGAAACACATGTACTGTAAGTCAGTTACAAAGTACAGATCAGATTGCGTGAAGTTACATGAAACTTTCTCAGACAGTAATGCATGTAGAGAACTTTCAAATTGCACCAAGTTTGACATGTTAAGTAAAGAGTCAGACTGATCATTCAACCCCTCTGCAGCTTTGAATGAGAAGGAGTGCTGGCTGTATTTTGTTCTGCAGGGTTTTTTTTTAGACTGTTCCTAGACATGCTCCTGGTGGGGTACTGGTTTTTGATGAAACATAGCAGTTTTTGATGCTGGGGGGGGGGGTTAACCACAGCAGAGTATTTTTGCCTGACATACAGGTCTGGAGCTTGATTCTGCTTAGAAGAGGCATCCAGCTGGTCTGAGCATAAAGTTCACAACTGTGGGTGAGCCTGTCAATGACTAGGACAAACATGTAGGGTTTGCGGCATAGAACCTTGAACTGATCCAGGACTGTGTTACATGCCGTAGAGTATACAATGACTGAGGCCATAGTCAACAAGTGCAAGGATAAAGCTTGATACAATTAGGTGTCTTGCCTCTGGGGTGAAGTTATACAAAGCACGAAACAGGACACCTAACCTACTATTAACTGTCTTAATCAGCTTTTCTACATGGGGAGCAAAGGACAGTGGATCATCTAAGTACAGCCCTAGGTATTTAAACTTGCTCCAGTCTGGAAGGCTTGTCACTGTAAATATACAGTGGGGAGACTTTTATTTTGATTTGTACTAGAGAAGGTAATTATGTTTGTTTTCTTATAGTTTAGGACAAGGCTATTGTTAGAGAACCATTTTTAGACAGACTTGTAGTTATGTTGTAGGACTTGGGTCAGACTGTCCTTGCAGGGGTGTCTTACAAAAACTACTGCATTGTCAGCATACAACAGGCCTTTGGCAGTTTGACAGGTTTCTGGCAGCTGACTGATGAACAATCCAAATAACAGAAGGCCCAGAATGGAGTCTTGGGGCACTCCAACTGAGACAGGCCTATCCACAAACGTCAATCCATAAATGTTAACCTTCAGTGTTCATTTAATTATGTAGCTCTCAAAGCAGAGTGCAATATCCAGGGAGAGACCCAACAGCAATAGCTTTTCCTGCAAAATCTTATGGTTGATAAGGTCAGAAGCCTCTCATACCTTTTTCTTGAAACTGTAATAAACCTTTATTTATAAAAAAAAGTATAGAGTTGCATGTTAGAGCACAGGTTGAGGAGAATCTAGGTTGATGTAGACAAGCTTGCCCTGATGGCTCATTGTGATTGGTTTTGGAAGGCTATAAAGTTGGAGAGAGCTATGTTTTTCACCAGTACTATTGAAGCTGACCCAGGGCCCACGAGGTCCTCCTTTTCTAACTCTCTGAGGGGGCTGGGTTCTTTGCGTTGTGCTACACTGGATACTGAAATCTTTCACTGATGCAATGCCTCCACTAGAGATTGTCACAAAACAAACAGATCAGTGGTCTGCACTTCAGCAAGGTGGTTGGTGGAGATCCAAGGAGCAGCCAGCTCTGGCTATGTCATATAGATTCAGAAAAGGAAATGCACTCACAAGCTGATTAGGTGGAAAAAATAAATATCTAATTCATAAAGGAATAATTCCAAGCACTATTACAATACACCAAGTTGGGAGAAGGCCCAAATGCCCCTGCGCTTTGCTCATGAGAGCTTTGTCAGGGGACCTCCACCTGGGGTAGCGGCAAGGAATACCTGACAACTGACACTGAGGGCTGTTACTCACCAGGAACTACTATTGTGCCCCATACAGACATTGATAGTGCTTTACTGTTGTGATGGGTACCTCACCAGGTTAGAGTTGTTGCTAGTAGGGCTGGATGACATGTTGACATGCTTTTTAAATGTTGACTTGATAAGCAAAACAAGAAAACAAAGCAGTGGGACCCTATTTGTAATCCAAAGTGACGGCCCCATTGGCCTCCTCAGATCTTCTGCCAGGGCTTATCAAATGCATGACTCATTCCAGCCCAGGGCTTTAGTGCCAATTCTAACTAGCAGTCTAAACTCCAGGTTAAAGGGCAGAAACCTTGGTTGTTACGGTTTGGTATTCTATGGTGCACACAGACACAGTCCCCTAGGGTCTCAGATCAAGTATGATTCTCTCCCGTTATGGTAGTAGAAACTTACTGGAAACTGCACTTGGATGAAGTGGCTTTCCTCTTTGAAGTTGTCTTTCAACTCTCCAAAGTTCTCTCACTGTAAACTGCACTTAGCATGTACAAGGCAACACAGGAACTTTTCTACCACCACTTGCACTTGATTGGTTATTGGGATACTGCACTTCTCCCTCTCTCTCTCTCCTTCTCTCTCTCTCTCTTTCTGGTGGCTTCTAATGGTGCTCCATGGAATCCATTGATCAGGCAGTGGCCTCAGTCAGTTTTGTTTTGCCAAGTTGGAATTGCACCCTGCTCTGGGAAATTTCTTTTAGGGTAAGACTGTCTCATTTTACATAAATACATGATCACCTTCTCAGCTGTGACTTAGAACTGCTTCCCCTGTTGATCTTGTGCACATTTTCTGTGGCCTCCTAGGATTGCAGTCCCCTGGTAGACCAGATAATTGACTGCACTCCTTCTTGCAGAGTTCAATTGCTGATCCCTGATTGGTTAAAAAGGTCCTGAGTAAAGCATGTATGTAGGTTCTGAGACAGGTTTTGCATGCACTGCATGCAAACATGAGCTCAGGATTGGACCCAGCCCACAGGTAAAACACTATGAGCCTCTGGTCCCTTTGCAGGAATTGCTGTGCTGCATGTCTGTGACCATGTTGACGTACATGCTGCAAGTCTGTGTGCAGCCTCCTGCTGCTAGTCCTTTGTGCCATGAGGTAATTCGTTTTATAGATCTTGGCCTCCACAGTCCAGTTCTGGGCCAGGATCTCAGGTCTACATTGGAGGGCAGCAGCAGTTGCAAAGATGGTGGAATCATGATTCCATTTCCACCATAGTAACATAATAATTGGTAGCAGATAAGGACTGCAAGGCCTATCCAGACTTTGGGCTGCCGGCTGATTTACCCTTCTAGGTTCCTCATGACACAGTCCAAAGATAAGGGAGCCAGAGGGCAATGACGAGCTTTCAGATCTGACTGAGGGGGTTCCACCATGTCTCATTAACAGAAAAGTTGTTAACGACCGGTACAGCAACACAGTTTTGTAGACGGCAGTCACATTGCTAGGAAAATGTGTCGACTGACCGCCACAGCACCCCATGCACTGGGGCATTTAGACTGTTTGTAGGGGGGGCTTTGCCCCACATCCCCCATGTGGGGGTGCTCTGCCCCATGTACACCACAGACTTATATATATTTAACCCCGGGAGGGGGGAAGTTTATTGGGGAGATGGGCCAACACTGGGAGTCGCTGTATCCCTACAACGCTCCGACAACCCATTCAACACTGTAGATGTCGAACAGGTTGTTGTCGCCATGTTGGCTTCACTCTCCTGGTTTCGCTGTAATGACAGTATACTGACTGGGGGTGCTGCAGGTGCCCAAGAACCTATTCAGATAGGCCCTACATTTCTGGGGCTACACACGTGCTCTGCCAAAACTTGACAGCTGAAATATAATTTCTGACAGTAGGAAAAAAAAACAATGGCCCATCAAAATAGCCAATTACCTGCTTATGTCTATCCTCAGCCTAATGCTGGGCTGGAGCTAGTCTACTTGCATCCCTTACAGTATTTTGACAGCCCCCCCAAGCCCAGACATCTTCTCCCCTTGATTGCCCACTTTAACTCCCTCCACTGGTTTGGACTGTTCCTCTGTGTCTGTCCCACCTGTTTGCAGCTCGTGACTGACTCTGCAGAGATCCCTTCCTCTGGCAATTCATCCCGCCTCTCCCCCACCCTTTCTGTAAAAAGAACTTCCTTACATTCTCCTGAATTTTTCCTACACCAGCTTCCAGTTATGATCTCTTGTTACCCTGCCTTGCTTCTTGTGACCAAGGCAGTGCTGTCCACTTTTTAATACCCTTTAGAAACATAAAGATCTTTATTATGTCCCCCCTCCCCTCTTTGCCTCCAGCATGTAGACTCTTCAGCCTCTCCCCACACAGTCGCAGCAACAGACATGGTCAGATGTTTCCTGAAATTTTCTGGGAAATCGCTATAGAAATTCCATACCAGCCTGCGGTACCACAGATGGTCTACCAATGAGAATCTCTTGAGAAATATCATGAAATAGCTGACCATGTCTTTTGCAGCAACTGTACATCTTCTCCTGCTACCCATGAATATTCCCCCTGGCCCTCCTTTGAATAGCCTCCAAGCAATCCCTTGGACACCCCCATTTGCTTAGGATTAAACTTAATGCAGCTACCTTTGCTTATAGAGTGGCAACAAAACTGGAACCTAAATCACTTTCGGATTTACTTAAGCGATTGACAATGTGCCGAAGAAGTAGAAATAGTGTAATGTCTTTACTTTTTATACCCCCCCCAAAAAAAATCAGATATGTGTAAGAAGGCATTCTCGTGGTTTGGGTCCTCTATTTTAAATGAGTTTGCAGGCCTGGGTACTGAAGCAAACAATGTAACTCATTTTAAATGTTTGTTTTTTAAATTTCTTAGCTCTGTTAATAAGTGTCAGTGTATGTAAACAGGTACTGTTATATGCTGAAAGTTATTTATTATATTGTATTATAATGTTTTATGTCAGGCGTGGCTGAAAAAGGCTATGCTCAAACCACCTCCTGGTAAAATAAAATTAAAAATAATAATATCCCTAATCTGTTTGGCATGCAAGATTCAGAACTGCACACAGTACTTCAGATGAGGTCTCACTAAGGATATGCAGGGAGTTAGTATCACCTCCTTCCTTCTGCTAGCAAACCCACTCCCTATACACCCCAACATTCTATTTGCTTCCTCTGCTTCCTTCTTACGTTGGGTATGGGGCGTTAGTGTGACACCCACACTTCCCCAACCACTACTCTCTTTTAGAATTCTTTTGCCAATGTGCAGACCTTAGTACTTTTTGGTGTTCAATTTGAGATGCCATATCATGGGTAAGTTTTCCAGTTTGTCCAGTTTCCCTTTCGTTCCCCTTACTCCCTCCTCTGTATGCACCCTGCCATTGATTTGGGTATTATCTGCAAATAGACTTATCTTTCCATAGATTCCCTCCCTTTAATTGCAGGTGAACATTTGAAAATGACTGGCCCCCAGATTGATCCCTCTGGCACCCTACTAATATGTTTTCTAACCCTTAGGTATTCCCTTTATACCCACATGCAGATAAGGCAAAGTACTGGAGACAAAAATAAACTTGAAATCTTTACTCGCTGAAGTTGGCTACACCAGAACAGACCAGAAAGCAGAAACTCCATGCTGAGGTGTAGGATTACAAACTTTATTGTAGTACAGCAGATGGCTCTGACACTCCCCAACCACCAAAAGTCGAATGTTTTCATGCCTTTGATGATGCTTTGTCAAGACTGATGTTAATCACTCATACAGCCATTAAAAAAATCATCCTTAAAGAGACAGTAAATATATTCTAAAGTGCAAACATTATAATACAAAGTACCATGTGCAATGTGCAAAGCTGATAACCATGACATCTATTAGCACCAATCCAACATATGAAAAAAAAATCACTGTGTAGATATAGTGAACCCACAATATCATTTCATGAAAACATGATAATGAGCTAAGAGAGTGGGGGGAAGGAGGCAGGCAAGAGAGACAGCAAAAAATACTCATGATCTGTTTCGAATGGTTAAATGTCATAATAAATATGTATAAATGATAATGCTGAATATTAAATTGATATTCTATCAAAATAAAAAAAAATGCTCAACAAAAAATTATGCACTATTCTTTGCTTTTATAATGAAAAAATATATAGTTTGTGGACTATAAAAGAAAGGGATATGTATTTGGAAGTGGGGAGGAAGGACAACAAGATACTAAAGCAAAAGAAACATATAATACTACCTCAGTATTAAAAAATATATGCATTCTTTTACAGCAAGATATTATGACCAGCAAGATGCTGAAAAAAGGGGATTTGGGCCATAATACCTATTAACTAGCAATATATATCAATTTATAGAAAATCACTTGGTACGCTAAGTTGATTCATTAGGTGCTTATGTAAGAGCTCCATCCTTAAATAAAAACACATCTACTGTAGCAATAAGCAGGCAATAACACACAACGAGGTGTGGGTTATGTGATGATAAGAGTATGCTAACGTGTGTATTAAGGCACGATGCGCTTGCACCGAGTGCTTTTTGCATATGGGCATGCTCTTATCAGCACGTAACCCACATCTCAGAGTGTGTTATTGCGCTTATAAAATGGACTAAAGGAAAGTCAGGAGGCATTTAATACAGTAGTAGCCACAGACATGGCCAGATATTTCGCAACATTTTTAACGAGTTTCTCTCTGCTGCCTCTACTGTGTAAATGGAGAAAGGGGATTTCTCTAGTAATATCACAGACATTTCAGGAAATATCTGGCTATGTCTTTGGCTGTGACTATAGTTTAACATTTGTTTTTATTGAATTGTGCAGAAGCTTAATACAATAACAGCTTTTTTTCTGTTTAGAGAAAAAAACAGCTCCTTGTAACTTTGTTTCTGTGATACTGCAACTGACCAGTACATCATTTAAAAATACTTTTACGGGAACTGTAGAACTTTTTTTTAATAACTATTCAATGTTAAACTTTGAAAAATGTTGTTAACGTTAGGTTATGTTGAAAGAGTTTGTTTTGAAATGAGCACAATAGTTTGGAACTTGCAGTCAACAGTTCAATAAATGTAAACGTACCATTGTGGCTGAATCTTGCTTTATTTTGACACATTGATGAATTTAACATTCTGCATCATGCAGTGCTGGATCATGAAGGCAGAGATTGTTGTTGTTGCCTTAAATTATTGAATGATGCTGCTTGGTGGGAGGGTTCCTGTGTTTGATTGAGTCGTTTCGGTGGAGGAAGTGACGGCGTTTCCGGTTTTGGCATGCATGGTCGAGCTGCAGCATGGCTGGGCGTTTTGCTTGTGGAGGACTGTATTTTGTTGCTGAGCGTTTGGGTTCCCAACATTTTTGGAGGTATTTTCTTTGTTGTGCTGCACTTTACTTTTAGAATTCAGTATGTGGCTCCAACACTGGCTGTCCTCAGGGGTGGCCGCTCAATATGAATGTAGGCTAGATTTGGCCTTATGCCTGGTCACTGCCATTATTTCTTGGGCTTCCAGGCTGCCACTTAAAAGCAGTTGTACAGCTGTGTCTCAAACCAAATGGTTCATATAGCGATGAGACAAGACAGCTTCATCACTGATTTTAGGCATTAGGTTGGAGAGGTAGTTAATGCCTAAAGGTTCATGGGTGTACCATGTGTCTGCATTTGGCAGGAGGCTTTCTGGAATTTTTCTAGGGTGACAGTAGAAGGCTGGAGGGTTTGGAGGAAGCTTTGATACATATTTTGAGAATGATTCTACGGGGCACAGAGGGTTTCCTGGCAGGCTGTATATATAGCCACAGTATTGTTGTTTTGAGGAATCATTCTTCTTGTGATATTTGGTAAATTCATTGAAACTCAGTGTTATGTATTTGCCTCCCTGCTTATCTATTTTATTTCAAAATGCTCTGGTTTTAATTGCCTGAATCCCTCTCTGCCTTTACAAGCCATGCACAGTTGTATATCGAGCCATACTTTTAAGAATAGTCCACGGGGGTATTTGGAGACAGAGCAGCAGAAGTTTTTAGGATTGCTAAGTCCTGTACAGTGATAGCAGGGTGGTGGTCTGTTAAACACAATAAAACAGCGATACATGTGGACTGTGACTGAACAAGTATGTTAATAAATGTTAACCACGAACAAACAGACAATTCTCTGGTGCTTCGAGGGTAACAACCCTCTTCATGGGAGGGGGGGGAGTGGAGTCCACAACATACACCATAGTTTAAATACACCGTCATACAAAGACATGTGATATAAGTTGAACCAATTATATGCAAGCAACATTTTGCATGTCATATATAAAAAAGTGCTAATTGCTAATTACATAACATTTCATTAAATACATAATGATGTGCTCATCCATTCAAATATTTAAAAGGGCATCAGTTTATTACTTCATACAATCAGTACCATTAAATAATCAAGAGCCTAAAATAGAGCTTCAGTATAATTATAGTTTGAAATACTGTATGTCGTTTATTATAGTTTGACAAACATGCAAAGAGAGCCTATTTATCCTTTATGCTAGATTCTGTTTTTATATATATTTTTAACAATGGGAAAATGGGGGCAAAAGAAGGGGGGGCAAAGTGAAGGTGGGTAAGGGAGGTAAAAGGCATTAGGAAGGGGAAGGGGAAGGAAAGTGATGGAAAGGAAAGGGAAGATGGGAAGGAAAAACAGGAAAGAGGAGGGTAAGAAGGGAAAACATGGGGGAATAGGGAAAAAAGAGGGGAAAGAAATGGGTATTAGGAATGGAACCAGGGGTCTGCTTTTTCAAAGTGACACTTCTCCCTATGGTTCATTTTCAGTAGAACGAATTCCAAGACTGAAATACAACCCAGAAGTATTGGTATTTTGGAGGACATAGAAACAAGAAAACAGAGAGCTAAAAATAAACTAGGAGTGATTGAAGGAGAAGTTTCTTCGAGCTCAAAAACACCAGGTGAGCCTTCAGATAACCTGAATATCAGGAAATTTTTCAATGCACTAGAGAAACAAAGCATCATAGAACTCAAAATCACTTACAATATTATTACTCTTGAGACCTACCTGGAGAGGTCTTAAGCTCCAAGAGGCCTACGTTTAAACGAATTACCCTCTTGCGATCTGGATAGCTTTAAAAGACATGCAGAATGGGAAAAAGCAGCAGCATTGTGCTCACGTGCAATAATGGAATGCATTATTGCTGAAGATAATGAAAAATATGAAGTGGTGAGACATGAAATTGAAACTATTCATCAGGAACTCAATAAGTTAAATCTACACCCTGAATTCAAATCGCTTGCTGATAAATTAGAGAATAAATTAGATAAATACGAACAGGAACTGGTTAAACAGAAACAATCTAAATTAGAAAGAGACCCTGGTGATTACTTGCTGGGACATATTCTATCTTGGCCTAGGAGTGCACGTTCTTACAGCAGAGGGCGCTCCAGAACTAGGAAACGTGTCACGTTTGAAGAAGAAGCAACCCAGGATAATATAAGGAGAGCGAGGGCTGAAAGAAGGGAATCAGTGGATATTCCTGCCACAATCGTCAGAAGCTAAAGCTTCAAGTAAGATGGGCAGTAGTAACAAAAATAAAATGAAGAATTCAAAAACCGAAGGACGAGGAGGGGCAGAAAAGGAAGGGCAAAACTGAGAATTGAGGAGCAACATGAAGAAGCATTGACTGTTGTTAATCTGTCAAAGGTAACTTTAAATTCAACCCAAATACATCTTTTGCAGAAAGGCCTTAATTGTGCACCCTCCAGAGACTCAGATCGTTTTAGGACTCAAGTTGACTTACTTAAATTGTTTAGAAAAATTAGACTGAGAGAATCACACTAGACAGAAAATTGCTGAACTGGGTTTTGATGTGGAAATTACAGAGGGGGGGAGAGAACATTGATAATAGCATGTTAAAACTGCTTACAGAATTAAGTGATACATCAATAGATGTAAATACTGAATCAGATGTTGAATATGATGATGAAGTATTAGAAAGATTTATAGACATTAGAAAGCTTATTAATGGAAGGTATTACAGAAAGTAATAATGAACAGGATGAGATTCTGGATCAAGATTTTGCTTTAGAAAGAAAGAAGCTATTTAAGCCCCTATCTACGTACTGCCCATACACCACAAATAATACAATTAAGAGCCTTGAAACAGTCGTTCTAAGGGAAGTGGATAATGCACTACAAAACAAATTTTTTTGTAAAAATAACCTAACAATGGTTGAGAAAAAAGCTTTGAAAGATCTGACAGACAGTGATGTGGTGATAAAACAGGCAGTAATGGATTCTGTGGATTATGTTGACTGTGTACTGAAACTATTAAGTGGCCAGAATATTTACAAGAAGTTATCCTCTAATCCAATGGATAATTTCAAAAAAGAACTTTTACATCTTTCAGAATGGGGATGAACATCAGGCTACATTAGTGAAGATGAATTAAAATTTATTTTCGGTGACACTCCAACTATACCTACACTATATACCCTACCCAAGATCCATAAAAGATTGCAGAATCCACCAGGATGGCCTATTGTCTCGGGGGTAGGATCTCTTACAGACAAGCTTAACAAGTTTATTGACTTCTTTCTAAAGAAATGTCTACCAGATGTGAAATCGTACCTCAGAGACACAATGGATGTCTTAGACAAAATACAGGATGTTGTCTGGAACCCTGATAATATCTTTTTATGTACTGATGTTAAGTCATTGTACACTAGTATCAAACATAATGATGGTATAAAAGCATGCTCAGACTTTTTAAACAAAAACCCTAACTCTACAGATTTCTCATCAGACTTTATTTTGGCATCTTTGGATTTTGTTCCAACACATAACTGTTTTGAGTTTGATAATTCTTATTATTTACAGTTAGAAGGAACAGCTATGGGGGCAGCAATGGCTCCAAGCTATGCAAATTTGTTTCTTAGGAACTGGGAGCAGACAACAATTTTTTTCAGAAACAGAAAACCCTTTCTTTAAAAACATTAAACGTTGGGACGGTTTCATTGATGATATACTTTGCATTTGGCAGGGGTCAGAAGGGGAACTGGAATTATTCAAGAAATGGTTAAATGAGCATAACAATTTGAATCTAAAGTTCACTCATAACCATAGTAGGGAAGAAATAAACTTTTTGGATCTGACATTATTTGTTGAAGAAAATAGAATCCATTCAAGAACATTTCGGAAAGTAACAGCTACCAATAGCTTTTTGAGAGTGGATAGTGCCCACCCCAAATCTTTTGTCCATTCGATACCTTATAGCCAATTTCTAAGATTGAGGAGAAATTGTTTGAAAGAAGAATATTTTGAGACTCAGGCTCTTGAAATGATGCAAAGGTTTGTAGCCAGAGGCTATTCTAAAGATATTCTGTTAGGGGCCAAGAAAAAAGCTAAAAGTGAGGATAGGATGAACCTACTTAAACCAAAGAAGAAAAAACTAACAGAGGTAAAAACTAAATCAGCTGTAACAACCTGACTGTGTACTGATGTACTGCTATGTAACTGTATGTCTCTGTGTGTAAATTATGTGACGTGGAACCTTTGTAAAGGTGTCTCTACTTAAAGATATTTTCTGAACCTCCAATAAATAAAAATAAAAAAAATTAAAATAAACATTTGTGACACAGTTTAATAATCAGGCTGGACAAGTAGGTGCAATAGTGAGAAATATTGGCCTTTATTATTGAATGACCCAATTCTGAAAGCAGAACTGGGGGAAACCCCCAGAATATCTTTCTCTAGGGCCAAGAATTTGAAGGATAAACTGGTCAAGAGCAGATATGTTACCCCCAAACCAGAAAGCAGAATGTGTCTCCCACCAGCACCAGCTGGAATGTATAGATGTGGCAAGTGCAATATCTGTAATTATTGCCATCAAGGAAAGGCACTTGAATTAGAAGGATACAGTGAAAAAGTGGAAATTCTGATTTTTTTTAACTATAACAGTACCTATGTAGTTTATTGCATTTTGTGCCCCTGTGAACTCTTGTATGTTGGCAGAACCATACACCCTATAAAACAGTGCATACAGGAACATGTGCGTAACATTAAAGCAGGGCTTCTATATAAACCACTAGCAAGACATTATTTGGAGAAATATGGAAGTCAAGGGAAGGGACCAAATTCATGGCCCTAGAACAGATAATGAGACATCCAAGAGGGGGGACAGACTGAATAGACTCTTGCAATGTGAAAGTTACTGGATTTGCACTTTAAATAGTATACAGCCTAAAGGTCTAAACACTGAGTGGGACTTGAAACCATTTTTGAAAAAGTAGCAAATCAATTAATTTATTTAAGTTATTATTTTTGCTGATACTCTAACATATCTTGTCTTCTGTTTTTTTCTAGGTCCAGAAATGGTTAACCTGTGGATGATGGCTCCCCCTACAGGAATGGTGTAGAAAGTAATAAGTGAGTGATCACTGCCTGGACTGGTTCCATTATTTGGACAATATTTATATCAACTCCAAGTAAGATGAAATTTTGTTGTAACTTTGCTTTAATTCTCTGGTTTGCTCTAAGGATGCCAGAGGCAGATTATTATTAAAATGACCATTTATAGAATTGGAAACTAAGTCTGCATCTTGACATATAACAATCCCTTAAACAAAATTTAGGAAGTTCTCTGTAAAAAATATTTTTCTAAGATATTTCTTGTGTTTTTTTTATTTAATATTATTAATCTTTTGTTGTAATTCAATTTGTAGACAAGAAAAATATGTTGTATGTGCTAATGAATTGGTTTTGTATGTTATCAGGGTCCTTATCCCTCCAGGGCCCCTTAATAGTGTCTAAAAATAAGTTGTAATTCTGTTTTTGAACTCTAGGGGCATTAAAATGTTTACAGAATGACTACTTAAGGGAGGGATAATCAAACATTCTCCACCCTCTGAGGAAGACCACACCCTTGGTCAAAGCGCTGGGGAGTTAGTTTGATTGTGGGCACATCTCACTGTAGGAGCAGCACGCATTGTTGTATTTGAACCTTTCTGCAATAAATATCTTTGGATTATACTGAAAGCATCTATTGGGTTCAATTGTACTTAGAGTGCAGGACTACCTTGGAACTTACTTTATAGCAGGGGTTAGCAACCCTCTTTTCCTGTGCCCAGCTCTGCTATCGTCGAGCACACAGCGTTTTGGAGTTTGGACTCCCTATGGTTCATGTTGCATGATGTCACATAACAATCAAAGAAATGGATATGTTAAAGTGCCAGAAACAGTGTGTACCAGATATATGTGATATAGAAGAAAAAAGAAAAAGGTGAAAGGAGAAAAAATAATATATAAAGAGGTAGTATATATTTACAACAAGTGGACAATATAGCAAATGGGGTAATAGAAAAAGTGCAGGGAATGCACTGAGAGTGGAGGAGTCAAATCAAGCAAAGCTCATCCTTACAATATTCATCATAAATATGCAGTTAAGTCCATGTTTAAACCATTTGGATGTAAAGAACCCAAAGTAAAAATCCACTTTGATTCTTTTTGTAGTAATAACTGTTTTCCATCACCTTTATGCAAGGGTGGCTTCACATGGTCAAGAATCATAAACTTCAGAAGTGAAGGGTTACTATTATGGAATTCAGAAAAATGCAATGCCATGGTGGACTCAAAATTATTATTTTTAATGTCCCTAATATGTTCCAACATTTTCTCCTTTGCCTGTCTCACTGTCCTGCCCACACAGAGTCTGGGGCATGACACTTTGCCACATACACTATGTATTTGGTGGAACAGTTTACAAACTCCAAGAATGGCTGAGCACACATAAACTCATCCTTAATCACAGCAAAACTAAAGTTATGACATTCTGTCATGCATGGAGTAAGTTCAAATCTCTGCCCCTTTCCATCAAGAACCACTCAGGGACTTCACTCGAACATGTCTCTGAGTACAAGTACCTTGGTATCACTCTTGACAGTACCCTCTCCTATGCTCAGCACATTGACAATATAGCAAATGCCGCCAGCATACGCAGTGGTATACTCCATAAGCACAAGCACTGTATGACTACAGATGCCCTTAGATTGGCTATCTACAGCTGTGTCACTTCTGTCATTGACTACGGACTTGCCATCTATGGATCTGCCTCTACAACTGCCCTACGCAGGATCTCAGTGTTGCTCAACAAAGCCTGCAGGCTTCTAACGGGTACTGCCCACCTAACACACACCTGTGACCTGTACGCCCAGGCTGGCTAGCTTTCTCTACACAGTCGAATTCAATACCAGACCTGCCTGTTAACCAAAAAGGTACTCCTCGGGCTCATGCCCCCAGATGTTAAAAAGCTCCTTACTACCCATAACAGTACCCAGCATACACGTAGTACCCAACATCAAACCTTCCAGGTTCCCAGGTGTAGGACAACAATGGGCCAGCGAGCATTTATGCACAGGACTCCTCAGTGGTACAACACCCTCAACAAAGAAGCACTTTCTTCTGCTTTGCTTGGACCCTTCAAAAGGAATCTCCGACTCTACCTCACCTCAACCATGCAATGTGACTGCTTCTCCTAAAGGGACTGGATCTCCATCCACCTGGTCGTTTCTGACCTAGACCTGTAATCATTGACAGTTAACCACCTGCACCATGGCACCTGCTGTTCCTGCCCCATCCAGGCCCTCCCTGCCCCACCTTTCACGCCCCCCACTACATCACTCCTGCCCTTTCCCCATCTTTCACACCCCCTCCCTCCACTACTGCATCTTTCAGACATCTGCCCCTTCATCTCTAACTTTGCCTACACTACTTCTACCCACCCATCACTCTGACAGAGGTCCCTCAGCCTGCTCACCTCTTCCATTCTCCTCCTACCCTGCTCACCCAACTGTCCTTCCTGCATAGTTTTCTTTTACTCTGAGACTTCATTTAAGCTGCCCTCTGAATTCTCCCCACACCTATGACTGTAACTGTAAAACGTGTTATGACTGTAAATCATTGTCTACCTTTGTATGTATGTTACCCTCCATCCTCTGACGTGGAACCTTTGTAAATGAGCAGTTCTTGCTCAAAGGTATTTGTAATCCTAGAGTTTAATAAATAAATAAATAAATAAAAAATATCGGGCAGGATTCACAAAAGAGATGCACCGAGTGCAAGTGAGATGTGCTGGCACAAAGAGGATGTGCCCACTGAACGCAGAGTGATAAACAAAGGGATGTGCCAAAGGATGCTCCATGTGCAACCCCACTGTGGATTGTACGGAAAGGGCATGGTGCAAGTGGAGATCTCAGATGTGTCAGCACAAGCAGGATGCACAGAGCCACACAGGGGAGCAATACAGTGAAAACGGAGCAAGCCAGCAAGGCATGTTAGAGCAACAGGGTACAAAGCAGTGGGACAAAGGAGAGAGGAACACAGGACCAGTGGGACACACCAGAGAGGCCAAGGGCATAACAGTGGCCACAACAGGCACAGAACCATGACAAGGACCCGAGAACACCACACAGAACCCCAGGCCACAACACACAGGTCCAGGGCAGGCACACAGAACAGGCACACTGCAGCAGGCATGGTGCCACACAACAGCGTGCAGGTGCAAAGAGCAAGGTGGAGGGCACTGGACATGGCCAACCCCACAGGTGGCCGTGACTGTGGCCATGGAGGGGGCACACAGGGCGACACCATGCTGAACAGTGGCCAGCACACCATGCCACCACAGTGCCAACACAGTGCCACACAGCCACGCCACAACCCCAAACACAGGAGACTGCACACAGGTCCACAGAGCAATTGTGCAGCAGTGCAATGTATGTAGGCCAAAAGCAGCACGGACACAGAGGCCAGGGGCAGGGACATGAGCAGCAGGACAGAGGCGCGCTCATTGCTGCCACAGGCAACTGTGGGGCTGCAATGGAGGGGGCTTCTAAGGGAGGAAAGACCATACAATGCTGTGGGCACACATAGCCATGGCAGGAAGGGTACAGGGAAGAGCCCCTGACAGTACACATACCCGGGAATGTGAAACAGTGAATGACCACAGACACCATAGCAGAGTGCAAAAATATTTATATTGACAACACAAACAGAACATACAACAATATAAACAACAGCAAAATCAGAAACTATGTACAGTGAATCCCACCAGGGTGAAGTGCAACACTGCAGAATTCTGCAGTAGAGTTACTGCAACAAACAATGCAATTTCAGTGGGAGTTAATCCCTTTTGTCATGCAGTAAACCTGTGACACTGCGCTTCATCCTGGTGGGCTTCACTATACATAGTGCAATCAAAAGGGAAGGAGAGTGAGGGACTATTTACAGCTACATGTGTGCAGAAGGGGGGGAAGGTGTAAGAACATCAACAGAGGAATGGAGGGGTGGGTAACAGTGGGCTATATACAGCAGGGACATGCCTGCACACAGACAGGGGCTACATGCATGGCCACGCACCCCCGTGCCCTAACCCCAGATGGCCATGTGCTGGTAGGAGGAGGGCCCCGATGGCCTGACTTAGTTGCCCAATGGTCCTCTGTATGGGCCAGAGCAACCCCTGGATGGCCCGAGTGATCCTCTGGTCCAGGTCTCCAACACGGTCCATGGCTCCTCCACCTCTAGCCACTGCATGATGATCCTAGGGACCGACGCAAGGACAGAGAGAACACATACTAAGGACCATGGCAGACACACAACCCCCACCAAGCAGTAGCCCACCCTACCAGAGAGGCAAAGCACACAGAAGAGCCCCACCTACCTACTCCCAGATGGACACCGCTTCGAGACCCAGCAGCCCCCTGGTGTCTCTCCTCAGTGGCCTCCATGGCCTGCCGCCTGGCCTCCAGCTCTGTAACACACAACAGACAGATACCACCATGAGCAGACATATCAATGCACAAAACCCACCCCAACACGAGTGTGAGCATGCGGTGTAGATGTACCCAGCTGGTGCAACACCGGCGTTCATCCATGCAGACCACAGCAGCGCACAGTTGCTGTGCCTGAATCCCCAGAGTGCCCTCCCGTGGTCATGCACTGCACACGGTGGTCCCACCCTATGTGTGACACAGTGTACCTGATCCACATACAGCACTGTGGAGTGCCCACTCCATGTCGCATGCAGGATAGGTCACCACAGGGCAGGTGCAGCCACAGCCATGTGTGCGTGGTGTGGTGTTCCCATGTGGGTGTGATGTTGTGATGTGGCCCAGCCCCACGCGGCATGCACCTGTGATGCACACATATGCACACAACCTACATGGCCATGGTAGGGCACCCCTGCGTGCATGGCTACTCAGTCACTGAAGATGGTCCCTGTCCCTCCGTCCAAGGTCACCATAACAGTGCCTGCACTGTTCCCTGGTGCGGGGAACCCCCATGTGCTGAACCAGCTTCCGGGCAATGGTGGCCCACACCTGTGACCTGGGCACCTGCAGGTCCTCACGGCCAAACAGTTGCCCCTCCACAGACATCACGAGGGCCGCCAGGTGAAGCAGCTCCAGTTGGGACCAGTTCATGGCCCTAGGCCCAGTCCTCCCTGCCCTAGGCATCACAAATCAAGAAACAGCCCAGTGGTACAATCTTGGGATGCACAGCGTTAAACCAAAATGGCACCACATGTGCCAGCAGGCCATGAGCAGTGCACCGCGCACAGCGTCATGAAGCACGATTGGTCCATCAAGCGTCCATTGGTGCATGCGTATACAGAGGCATCTCAGCTGTTTAGCATCTCATTAACACTGCCCCAGACCTCATTTGCATGCCCTGAGCCATAAATGCTCCCAACTCATCCCACAATGAGAATAGGTGACTGAGAGGATTCATAGCCTTGAGGGTGAGTACACAGCTAATCCTACATGTAATACTTCAGGTACTGTGAAGTGGGTATGTGCTGTTGTA
Organism: Neoceratodus forsteri; assembly: GCA_016271365.2. Classification (NCBI taxonomy): domain Eukaryota; kingdom Metazoa; phylum Chordata; order Ceratodontiformes; family Ceratodontidae; genus Neoceratodus; species Neoceratodus forsteri. The sequence continues at coordinate 148,851,821 of CM057451.1, forward strand.
GACCTCTGCCTACACCCAGGCACATCTCAGGGTGGGTGAAACAGCAGACTGCTACAGGAATGTATGCTACACACAACCGTTTGTGTACAGCCCCAGATGCACTGTAGCTATGCCACATGCTGGGGCTGGCTGAGCACATTCCATTGCCAGCATGCCATGTGCAAGGACTCCTGGTGGGTGACATGGTGTCCCACACACTGCCCCATGGGCAGCACCATTGGGGGGGGACATGATGGCCGATGTGCCTGCACCAACAGCATGGTGTGTATAGTGCATGTGATGTGCTGACAGCTGTATGTGTAGCTGGACATGCGGCACAGGTGGCACGGCTGTGGCCTTGCAGCATGTGCAATGTACACACTGGACATAGTCACAACTGCCACAGCTCACTGGCACGTGCACAGCCTGCAGGCCCTGGCTGACAGGTGCTGGTGTGTCCTACTGCAACCACTGTCTGTCGGGAATGGCCACATGGGAATCTACCAGAGCATGGCTAATGTCTGTCTGTACTCTCCCACAGAAACCATGATGTCAGGAGGCAACAGTGCCACCAGCAGACAGCGGCCTAACTTCACCAAGAATGAGGAGCAGGCCCTCATCGAGGCATACCACCTGTAGTGTGATGGCCTGACTGGCAGGGGTGGCAGCCATATGGCATGGGATGAGGGCTGGGAGGCAGTGGCCCGCCATGTCAACACCATGGGGGCATTCAACAGAACCCCCCTGGAGTGCAGGAAGCACTTGAATGATGGGAAACAGAGGGCTAAGGAGAAAGTGGCTCACATCGAGGCCTCCCTGCGGTGGACAGGGGGTGGCCCGCAGGTGGATGTCCGCCTGTGCCCCAGTGAAGAGCTACTTGCGGCAACCATTGCCAGGGATGCCACGCAGGGTGTCCCAGGTGGGGGGATCCAGACTGGTGGAAGCCCATTGCAACACTGTAAGTAGCCATGGACACAACACGTGGCTGGTCACATGTGTGCCCTTGCTGCCATGCCTGTCCCAGTGTGCTGTGCAGTGCAACTGTGTACCCAGGGGCTGTGCCTTGTGTGGTGGCTATACATGGTTGTTCCATGCCGTGCTACGCTTGCCCATACTGCCCATGCCCGTGGTGGCCCATGTGAGGTGCCACCACCAGTCCTGCCACTGGGTGACACACACTGTTGGGTGTGCATGTGCTGTCAACACCACACATGGTGCCATGTGGCCATGGCCTGTCACCACACAGTACCAGTCACAGCATACACATGGCTGGTGTGGCGTGGTGGGCACAGAACAGCCATGCTGCGGACTGGCATGCACACCCATGGCACTACACTGTGCCACTCTGTACATGTCTGTCTGTCTGCATGTCTGTATGCCACTGTATATTCTAGTGCACTAACCATGTTCTCCCATCTTGTTTCCACAGCTCCATCACGCCTCACAGATTCAGTCGTGGGCACAGCTACACAGGATGCCCTAGTGGGTGATTATGCAGGCCCATCACACAGGACTGTTGTCACCACAGTGGATGGTGCCATCCCTGGACCACCCACCACACCGGACCCACCAGACACAGCCCCAGTGGTGGCGGGCCCATCAGACCCCTCAACCATTGCTGGCATGGTGGCCGGCAATGACAACACATGGCTGGGGTGTCTGATTGGGTTCTCTAAAGATGACCACGCAGACACAGTGGACATCGCCGATGCCCTTCTCATGCTTGCCACCAGCACACAGGGGTGTATAGTGATGACACCGCAGATGATGACACCACACAGATTGAGAGGGACATAGCAGGCAGTAGGACATGCAGCACACAGGGACCTATGCGGGTGGCCCTGGATGCCACCAATGGCCCGGCTGTACATGGTGCAGCTATGGTGGTCACACAGCTGCCTACATCAGCGGGTGCTGTGCACCCTGCACCTGGCCCAGGTGTAGTGAGCGTCTGTTTTAGGTGCTGCTTGGCACACGCATGCACTGTTGGAGCATGATATCACCGGCCATGGACATGCAGTGGCTGTGCATGGCCAAGGCCCACCCATGCCACAGCCTGCCATGGCATAACCACCACCCATGGGTGCCCTGGGGCAGGCTGTCTCATGCCCTGCTCATTGGCAACACCACCATGACCCTTCACCGACTGATGATATGGAGGGCTATGTCCACCTCCTGCATGACACCGTGGTGGGGCAGGCAGTCCTCCGTGCAGAGTTCAGGAGCCACAGGACAGTGATGGTCCTGGAGCATGAGTCCACGGCTGCATGGAGTGTTCAAATGTTGACCGAGGCAAGCCTCCTGTGGGTGGGCATGACCACAGCATTGGAGTGGATTGCAGCTGCTGCAGCTGCAGCCGTGGACATTGAGCATCCAGTCGGACACCCAGGAGCACCTCCCACACACCCCAGCAGTGGCATCAGGTGGACCCTCTCCTGCTGATGCCGTCGCCATGCATCGCAATGCCCAGCATCCCCACCCAGACATGGTCTGTGGGGCCACCACACCAATAAGCACCCATTCACAGTCTCATTACCGTACCCCTGCAGAGTTGTTGGCTATACCCCTTGTGGCTGATGGTGCTGCAGCTGCAACCACCAGTCATGGTAGAGGTCACTCACATATCCATGGTGGCAGAGGTGCCACCCTGTAACATCCTGGTCCCCGTTCCATCAGCAGCAGCCCATACCACCACTGTGTCCCACACACCTGGCTGACATTACCTGGGGCGGCATGTGTGGGAGGCACCTGCCTCAGTGCACCACCACTGTGGGCTCCTTGTGCAGTGCCACCTGCATATCTGTGTGTACCACTATTGTGCCATGTGGCATGGGTGTGATGAGTGCGGTCCAGTGTCTGCTGTGCCTGTGTGCCAGTTGCAATGCACACTGATCCATGCCATCCCTGGCACTGTCATGGTGGTACGTGTGTGTTGCAGGTTGTGTGTGTGTGTGTGTGTGCACATGCCTGTGTGTGCCTGTCTGTATACTGTCCTGTGTCTGCCATGCACTGCACGGCTCTGTGACTACCTGTTCTCAGCATAGTGCACCTCCCAGATACATACCTCTGATACTCACCTGTGGTTCCCAAAATTCTCCTTCACCAGCCTGCTGTGGTACTGCCTGGGCCATGCTGGCAGCCGTGGGTCCCGGTGGCCCATTGCAGGTTCTGTGTTGTGGCCCTGTGGTGGTGCTTCATTCCCCCCTCCCTCCTCCTCCTCCTCCTCCCCAGAACCATCACCCTCACTGCCCTTGACAGGTATTCCATGGTCTATGGCCATGTTGTGTAGCACACAACAGGCCAGGAATATGCCACGGGCCTTCTCAGGACTATACTGTAGGGCACCACCTGACCTACACAGACACTGGAAACGCACCTTCAACATGCCAAAGACGCACTCTATGATGGTGCATATAGCAATGTGTGCCTCATTGTACCACTCCTCTGCCTTTGTTCTGGGTCGTCAGATAAGGGTGAAGAGCCAGGGCCTCAGTGGGTATGCTGCATCACCTGTGGGGGGAAAGGGCGGCCGTTAGTATATTGGTCCCATGTGTGTCATGCCCCCAGTCCCTGCTGCAGTCCACACTGATGTGTGCGCAAGTCATCCACCACTGCCTGTGCCTGTCCCTTCCCTGTATTCCAACCACCCTACCCCAGTGGCTGTTGCTGGCCGCTGTCTGCTTGTGTTGTGCATGTCCCTGCCACACATGCACCCCCATGGCACTGCTCCACACATGCCGTGCATTGCACGTGTGCCTTCCTGTATCTGCAGGTGTCTGCCTCTGTACCCTTGCACACCTCCAAAGTCCCACGGCAGCTGCGCCTACTGCGCATTGTGCATGTTGCTCCCTGCACACACCCCCGTCCTGACAGTGGTGCCCTGACAGGCAGCCGGTTGCCATGTCCCATACACCTAATAGAGGGCCACTTGGTATGTCCCCTGCCTGGAATCTCTGGCAGTGGGCCGACTGCTGCCAGATGAAGGCATTGTGTGTGCTCCCAGGGTGTGTGGCACAGACATTGCTTATGTGCCCTGTGGCATTGCACACCACCTGGCAGTTCACCGAATGGTATCTCTTGCAGTTGATGTAGGTGATGGCGTCCTCACCAGGTGGTGCGTGGATTGCCACATGGGCGCAGTCAGTGGCCCCATGATGCCTGGCATGCATGCCACCCTGTAGAACCCCTGCATGGCTTCTGTCCACTCTGCCTGCATGCTGGGGAAATGGATGTATTCCAAAGCAGGTGGTAGCAGTGTGGTGAGGAATTGTGTGAGGAGGCAGGATGTGGAGGCCTGTGATACACCAGTGGTGTCCCCAGTAGGCCTCTGGAGGGTTCCCATGGTGAGCAAGCACGTTACTGTTGTCACCTTGGTCTCCACTGAGATGGCATGACCCGTGCAGTGGGTGTCTGCATTTCTTCATGGCACAGCTCACAGAGCTGCCTCAGAATGGCCCTGTTCAGGTGGTATCAGCCTACTGTCTCCACATCTGTCAGTTGCTCGAATGACAGCCTGGCACGATACTGCCATGGGGCAGGCCGCCTATGGTGCCTTCCACCTCCCTGTCTCCTCATCCTCATCCTCATTAGTACTCCGACCATTGCAAATGGTGCTGCATCCATGCTGCTGGTGGTGGTGTGCTCTCTCTCTCTCTCTCTCTCTCTCTCTGTCACTCTCTCCCTCTCTCTCTGCCACTCTGCTGGTGCTGCTGTTCTGCCGCTGACCTGCTGGTGGCTTGCACTTAAGTCTGCTTCTTTTATACTTATCTTTTCAGGGCACATTTGGTACTTGAGCTGGGTTTGCTGTCTCATTACACCATTATTTTTCACTGTGAATCACTTTGTGCTGTGTATGCATGTGTCTGTCCCCTCTATTTATTTATTTGTATTTCGGATGACACCTTTGAGCTGAGGGCTCTTTTACAAAGGTTCCACGTCAAGGCAAAAAGGACAATAAGGTACAAAACATAACATGATCATTACAATGGAACTTACAAAAAAAAGACAAATAAGGTTACAATAATAGCAGCCAAAGGCATTGTCAAGGAATTGTGTTCGAGTTAATTATACAGTACAAGTCATAGGTGGCTCAGTGAAGCTTTGTTAGGAGTGGGTTAGTGGGAAAAGAGAAAGAAGAGTGGTGGTGAGGGGGTGGTATGGGAGACAGAGAGAGGGAGGAGGAGGGGAGAAATGGGGAGGGCATCACGTTGGGTATATGGTAGATGGGAAACAGCAAGGGAGGAGGAAAGGGGGGGATGTAAAAGAAAAGGAGACAGATTCACCCTATACCCAGTAATGGGGGGTAGGAGAGGAGGTGGAGCTGAGGCAGAGAGGAGGGATGCTTGAGGTTAGTATGCCTGGAGGGGATTATAAGAAGCAATCACAGAAGGCACTAGCCACGAGGTGTTGATGCAGTTTACACTTAAAAGCACCAATCGTGGCAATGTTGGAGATTTCTGTAGGTAGCAAGTTGAACCAGGTGGAGGCTCTGACAAGGTAAGAACACTGAGCTTGAGAGGTCCGACAGCGAGGTTTCATAAGGTTAGACTGTCGATCTTCTAGTTAGGCGGCGGACACGCTGTGGGGTCAATATTGATAGGACTCCAGGGGGCGTAAGGCCCAGTGATGTCTTCTTAGCTAGGATGCAGTTCTGGTACTTTAGCCTGCCGGATAGCTGGAGCCAGTTAGCCTGCTCGTAAATGTCACACCTGTGAAAAAGGCGGGCAGCTGAAATAAGGACTCTACATACCTTATTAAGGGCTACAGCTATGCGCTGGAGTGCAGTATCAGTAGCGGATCCATAGATAACAAGCCCGTAGTCAATAGTTGCGATAACAGAGCTCTGGATAGTGAGGTCCAAGGCTTCTGCCATTAGGCAATGTTTATGCTTGTATAGTAGCCCTATACAGGAGTTCACAGTTTTAGTGATATTGTCAATGTGTTTGGTATACAAGAGGGAGCAGTCAAGGGTCAGGCCCAGATATTTAAACATATCCACCTGCTCAAGAGTGATGCCTTCGTGGTTGTTAATTATGAGCTCATGGTCCTTGTACTTGTTGTGGGTTCCATGGAACAACATTGCTTTAGTTTTTTTGTGGTTATGGATGAGTTTATGTGAGCAAAACCAGTTTTCCACTTCTGTGAAACTTTTCTGTAGTTGAGACTGAAGGGAGGTGGGGTCGGTGTGGCAAGTGAAGATTACTGCATCATCTGCATACAGTAACATTCTGTCATGGCAGGAGGCAGGGAGATTGTTCAGGAATATGCTGAATAACTAGGGACCCAGGATAGAACCTTGGGGTACTCCAGAGTAGATTGGTAGGGATGACGAGAGGAATTTACCAATCCTGACCTGTTGGGTTCAGTTACTGAGGTAGCTTTGAAACCAGAGGGTAGTTTCACTTGAAAGACCAAGGAGAGATAATTGTTTGAGGAGAATGGAGTGATTGACAGTGTCAAATGCCTTAGTCAGGTCAATAAAAGAGGCACCAACCAACTGGCCCTGATCAAGTGCATGATGGATATGTGTAGCGAATTCGAGGAGTGCCGTGGTAGTGCTGTGCCCTTTGTGGAAGCCATGCTGCTGGGAACATTGCAGGCTGTATTTTACAAAGTACTCAGTGAGTTGATCAGCCACTATCTGTTCCAAGGCTTTGGATAGAGGAGGGAGGGAGGATGGATATAGGCCTGTAGTTGTTCGTGAGAGTCTTGTCACCACTTTTATGGACTGGAGTCACCACTGCCAATTTCCACTTTTGTGGGAACTGGGGGAACATGAGGGAACGGTTGAGGATTTTGGTTAGTGGGAGCAGGACTTTGTCAATGGTGGGGGCTAGAAGTTTCATATCCAGTGAATCGCCACTGACCCCAGACTTTCCAAGCACTTTAAGAATGTGTTTTTTAGCTAGGCTTTCCGGGATTGCTTTGAAATGGAAAGGAGGGTGTCCTGGTGGCAAACCTGAACTAACAGGAGCTGGGTTGACTGTGGTGGGATCAAGAAAGTTAGGGGGTAGCACATGACTAAGGTCAGCAAAAATGGTGTTAAATGCATTGGCTATTTGTGCTGCATAACATTATGATGTGCCTACAGTGCATCTAGTTCAGTGCAATGCATCTGGGATGCACCGGCGCATCCACCCTGTGTGTGAATTACTTCATGGCACATTTTTTGTTTGCCCCGGTGCATCTCACTTGCGCCTGGCACATCTCTTTTGTGACTCCTGCCCATCAACTTTAATCTCCTTTGTTGGATGACAGAAAACTTTCCCCTGTTTGACATGTCTACAAGCCTGGCAATGTCCACATTGAAAACATCCTATTGGTCTGGTAGGGGCCAAGTTAATGGACGATCCTTGTCAGGCACATAATGGCTTGAAGGGACCAAATCCCCAATGTTTTTGGCTCTGCTGTGTGTTACTCTAGGAGCATCAGAAAATACATCTGAAATGTTGCAATGTTCTAACAACTTCCAGTTATTCAACAATACATTTTTAACTCTAGATGCATTGTATTCCAGCACTAAGGTCAGTTTTGTTTGTTTTTCGGAATTAACAATGTTTGTCTATTTTGTGACTTAGCTCTCTCTTGGGCCTCATTTAGTTCAGAAATGTTGTATCCTTTTTCCCTAAACATGTTTAGCATCTCTTCTGACTGGATCTCAAAAGTTTCTTCTGTTGAGCAGTTCCTCTTTAGCCGGAGGAACTGGTCATATGAAATAGAAGAAATCAACTTTGGTGGATGGGCACTATCAGCATGGAGCATAGCATTGCCAGCTGTCTCCTTTCTGAAATGTGTTGTTTCAATCATCCCCCTTTCTGATACTTTTAAAGATAGATCTATACCGGCCCGCCAGTGCAGTGGTTGGATTTCCGCTTGCACGCCGGTGACCCAGGTTCGGAAACGGACCTGGGTTGTCGGAGGGCAGATTGGGGAGAAGGATTGAGCACTCCATGGGTGGCTCTCCTTCTCTGGGGAGGGTGGGCAGTGTCCCGCTAATGAGGACCCTGGCGGAGGCTGGAGTCACCGCATGCACCGGGCGCCGGTATCAGGAGGCGAATAGACGCTGGCATCATTGCATGTCCCCACCTCTGAGAAAACCAGGAAAAAGATGGCGGGTGGGTCCGCTGTCTATGTGAAGCCCTCCCTGGGGCTTCAAGTAGCTGCCATCGCTGCATCCCCTACCAGATACTAGTTCCGTGACATGGATGAAGGGGACCGATGCCGCAGCCTGCTCTCTGGGGGGGTGGGTAAGCCGGGTATAACTGGGGATGGCGGCAGTAGATGGCAGTGGAAGTTCCAGGGGCCATGACCAGGGCTGATAAAGCAACAGTGGAACCGCAGGATAAAGAAGAAAAAAAAAAATAAAGGTAGATCTAAAAATGTAATTTTTTCTTTATTCACATGATATGGAACTCTAGATTCATGTCATTATTGTTTACATTTTTAACAAAATGTTCTGCCTCTACTTCTATTCCTGACCAAATTATTAATAAATCGTCGATAAAATGACTCATTCCCCTCACAAAAAAATGTATCTTTCCTCCCACCAACCTAGATATAGGTTGGCATATGTTAGTGCAACCGTACTGCATCCAAAAAGAACTTGGGTGGAGGTGTATTATCCAGCCTTGTTCTTGTCAGAAAAAATGTTAATGCTTCTAGACCCATATCGTGCGGTATAGAGGTGTAGAGAGAGGTCACATCTAATGAAATTCAACTGTAACTCTCCTTCCACTGTATCCCGTCAAACTTCTCTATTATATGTGCTGAATCCCTAGTTGGTTAACTAGAATCTGCAGCATATCCTGTAGGTAGGTAGGGAAGTGGGCAGACTGGGTGGGCCAAGCGGTCCTTATCTGCTGTCAAAGTCTATGTTTCTATGTTTCTATGTAGGAAAGGAGATGTATCACTAGAGGTTGGAAAAAAAATCACAACATTTTGACAAGTTTTCATTTAATGAGTCAATACTAGAAATGATAGGACGATCAGAGGGGTTCTGTTTGTTTTCATGTACTTTAGGCAAATAGTAGAATGTTGGAATAGTAGGTGTTTTAACTTTTAAAATATCACTCTCTTGCACATTGGTAAAAAAACCTCCTGGTCATCTCATCAATCAGTACCCCCAATGTTTTCTGAAATTCCACTGTTGGACCCCTTCCTAGGACCACATAAGTCTCCCTATCTGATAACAGACTACCAGCCTCCATCTCATAATCTGTATTATTAAAGACAGCAATGTTGCCTCCTTTGTCTGACTGTTTAAAAATCACTTCTCTAAGATTCTTGAGATGTTCTAAAGCATCTGCTTTTTCTGATGTTAAGTTTGAAACATTATGCCATTTTTACGTAAACAGGGTATCTACCTCTTTAAGAACCACCTTTTGGTAGGTCTGAATTGCAGCATCTGAGACCCTTGGACAAAAAACAGATTTCGGCCTGAACTTGTACTTTCTGGCCTCCTCCAAAAATTGAAAATGGTTCTGCAATTCAGAGCTAGTCTCATCCAATAAGTCAAACATAAGTGCATTTCCCTGGGAATCAAAGTTGATATAATCTAACAAATCAGCTTCTTCAGTGGTGGGAGTAGAACATGTTTCCCTAACATCCTCTATTTCTACTAGGCCTAAAGGAGCTAAAGAATCCAATAATAAATCCAGTATGCTCCTGTCAGGACATTGTTCTAGACTGTCTAGAACTGCTGAACCTCCCATGTGTTTAGATGCAAAAAAATAACACAGATTGATCTTTCTATATGTCTTAAACAGTTCAACCTGTAACCTAAAATGGTTTACTTTGGGGGAAGGGACAAAAGAAAAAAATGTATTCAGCGCATTTATTGCTGCTTGATTGAGTTCATATGTACTTAAATTTATAATTCTTTTGATTCATTTTGTTGTTGGTGTTCGTGGTTGTTCTCTTTAATTTGTTGTCCCTTTTTGGTCTTGCCCCCTCGTTTTCCTCTTCTTGTCTTTCATTTTGTTCCTGTGTCTTTCTGTCTAAAAACCCACTTTTTTCTGTTGGCCAGATGTTTCAGGCTGCACACTAGTAGATGCCGTTGTAATATGTGTGTTACTTTGATTTTTGGACTCTGAATTAGTTATATTCTTATTTTTATTCTTATTTTGTCTCCAGTTCCTAGAGTTGCTTCTGTTAGCCATGATTTCTCGAGTGGCTACATTTTGTGTTTTGACCTCTAGCATCAGAGTTTGCCTTTCTGTTCCATGCAAAAATTTGACCCAATAAGAAATCTTTAGGGTCTCTTTCTTGTTTCATTTGTTTCCATTTGACTGCCTCAATCTCATGCAAGTTCACACTTTTGTTAAGTTCTTTCTCTTTTTGTTTGAACAAAGGGTGCTGCTTAAATTGTTCAAGTTCTTTCTGTGCTAATTCAATATATTTTTTTATTTCCTCATAATTAACTTCATCCTCTTTCACTAACATTTTTATAAGTTCATCAGAACAAGCACCCAAAACAGTCTCCCATTCACATCTATGATTGAAATTCTCAATTCCCACTCTTGGTTCAATATCTAATCTCAAACCCCTCGGTGTTCTTGTTCTGTAGGTATTCCCCATCAAGGCTATTTATGTTGTAATAAAGGGACAGTTCAGCTTTTAACTGTTTCCCAAGATTGGAAAATGTATTTAATTCATTAACATTTTCCTGCTGGTCACTTGCTGTTGCCGAGAGGGGAAGGGGTTGTCGTATCTCCCGTCTCCTGATTCTTTTTTCCAGAGACTCCAAGCAAGACACCTCCTCAGCTTGAATTTGTTCTACATCTTCATCGGAACTTGTGCGCTCTTCTGGATCCCTGTTGGCATTCATTCTGTGAAAAGCCTCATGTCGAAATCAGCTGTAAACTTTCCACAAATGCAGAAGAATCTGAACCTCTGCTCTGTCTTTACCCTCACATCTATATTTTTTTAATACAGCAGAAAAAGTATTATTTGCTGGGTTTAGGTCTGGGTGGCTGTGCAGGTTTATGTTTCTGCTCAGTGGAGGCTTGTTTATTTACTGATTGAGACCTGCTCTTAAAGCTATTAAGTTAGCAAGACTGTACTCTGTACCATCTCCCTGATGGATTTCAGCATAGAATTTGCACAAGATTGTACATGAGTCAGATGGCTGTATAGAGTTTAGGCTTACTTGTACACTTTTAGCTTGGCACCACATCTGAAATACTGTCACTGCCCATTGGGTTGTTTTCTGAGTGTTTTGCTCATGTTTTTGCCTTTCGAGCTGCTCAGATTGTTCTGGTGTTAGGTCTGGGTATTTTGATGTATGCTTTCCTTTTCTTTTTCTTTTTCCAGGCTGATTCATGGAGTGTGCTGCCCTGTTTTCATCATTTACTGCTGCTTCGGGATGATCCATGGAGGTTTCAATGCTGGGAGCAACTGTCATGGCTTCATCAGGCTGAGGCGCTGTGATAGTGCCAGAGGTGGATGGCTGGCTGACAGGGCTGTCTGGTGCTACCATGGCTGGAGTGTTGCTTTCCTCATTTTGTCCCAGGTTGGTAAGTATTTCACTGAGGTTGCAGTTAATGCTTGTAGTAGGCAATTCAGGCATTTTCCCATTTATGTAAGGCTTTGTCGCTCGAGGAAGCCATTTGTTGCTGGGCGGCATTGTACTACCGGTGTTTTTTTTAAATGCGCTTCTCTGTGTTTCTTTTGTCAAAGGACTGGCTCATCATTTGGTTTTCTGCATCGCACTACTAAGATACATTTCCAATTTCAGGTTTAATTGTCATCTAGTTTGCTGTGATGTTGTGGTGAGCCGACTGCCGTTTTCTGCTAGTGCTCTGACAGAAAGTGCTTCCCGCGGCTGGTTCAGTGACCTCTGCCAGTCAGCATTTGTGTTTACTGTTTGCAAAGCTCACTGATTCATTGTTGTTAGGTGGCTTTGGTGTGGACAGTAGTGCCGATTGGCTACTATATCATCTGATAAGGACACGGATCAGAGGATATAGTAACCAATCAGACTGATGGATTTTGTATGCCCATTTTATAACAACTTCTAATATCTAATGTATTTCTGACCCACAAAATTATAAGAAGGGGGTTAATTGGAAATGATCTTTGAGTCCAGGTAGGCTATTAGGTCGTATCTGATGTGCCAAAATAATTCTAGCCTCAACAATCTTCTGTCTTCATCTCCCCCCTTACTGTTTCATGGACTTTCTTGATCACCTGGAATTTGAACATATGCATCAAACAGAATTGATGCAAGTGGCTCCTTGCATCAAAAGTTGCACCAAGCCTGATTCTCTAATGCAGGCTGTGTCCACCACTGGATCCTTTGTGCCAAACTGGCCCTGTGCCAGGGTTGCACCTAACATGGGGGTGAGCCATGGTGCTGGGGGGGGGTTTGCACCATGGGGGGCTCCATATCCCCTAATATGGAATTATGGAATCCCCCCATATGCACATGGAGACTGCTGTTAGGCCAGACTGGAGCTGGTCCAACCTACTGTGTGCCAATGCTGCAGCCTTGGCTGGGTGGGAGGGGTAACCCTGTGGTCCCCTGGGAAAGGCATTTATACATTGTCCGACACCTGCCAGACCACCACTAGAGTGGCCGGTTCTCTGTGGCAGGTTGGACTCCAACCCCCCCCCATGGTAGCACTGATGTTCCCCATCTGTCAGTGATGTCCCCCTTTTGCCCAGTCAGGGGCAGTAGTCATGCCCCCTCCTACCAGCATGACCCATCCCACCCCCCTGAACATACATAAGATGACCCATCAGCCACCAGGCTGACTGGCTGGTGGGTCACCATCCTTGTCACAGGTGCCACAAGCCCATCCTGTGGCTTGCAGCATTCCTGTCAGTTGTGCCAAGACATAAATTGCCCAGTCAAGATATTCTGTGTGATGTGGGCAGGATGGCAACTAGTATAGTGCAGAAGGGAGTTTCTGACTGTCTCCTTACAAAACAGACCTGTTGCTGTACCCCCTGTGGTGTTTTTCTGCATCCAGGTCTAAAAAGCAAACTTGGTACATATCCACTCTCACCGTAAACTTTAAATTTTCATAAGTCCCTTTCAGGCAGTGTACAAATGCATCAGGTTCTTCTCAGGAACCTTTCCATATCAAAAAAAGATCATCTATAAATCTAGTATAGGGATCTAGCTTTGCCATAAAGGGATTATTCTCTGGGAACACACATTTCTACTCCCATTCATATAGATAGATAGATAGATAGATATATTCACAGACAGACAGACAGACAGTTGCATGATTGGCTGGCATGGCTACCCCTATGGCTGCACCCTTGTTCTGCAAATACATGTGATCCATAAACATGAAACAGTTACATTTTAGGATTTTTTCTGTTAACATACAATAAGCAAGAATTCAATAAATGGGCCAGAATACTCTGTTTCTCTGTACAAGTGTTCCCTAACCATATCTACACCCCCTTAATGGGGGATGTTAGTATACACAGCTTGGACATCAAGCATTACCAAGAGTTAGTGGGGATTATATACTAACATTCTCCAAAATATTCTGAATATGTGTTGTACCTCTCAAATACGAGTAGACCTGTTGTGCCAAACCTTTAATGTGTTCATCAGTGCTCAGTTACTCAGTCTTTGGAAGACAGAAATCTTGATTTTAGAGTAAGGAGCAGCTGACTACAAAACTAAAACTTTTTTACTAATAGAATACTGCTATCTCAGCAGGAGTCAGTGCCTGTTGGGACTAAGAAAACAGATACTTTATTACAAGTGGGGGGGTCTCATTTAGGGTAAAATAAAAAAAGAAAGTCAGTGTGTTTTTCTGTGTTAGGAAAAGAGAGTTTGTTAAGTCAAGAGGGGAGAAGTTAATTGGGGGTGTGGCTTAGGAGCTTAGGAGTACAAAAGCAGGTGTCTCCAATTACAGTTCCCTAGTGCTAGCTTTGGCAGACAGAAATCTTCCTTTTAGAGCAGGGGTTCTCAAGTGGTGAGGCCAGCCTCCCTAGGGAGGCCCCAACCTGTTCCAGGGGAGGCTCAAGCAAGTCTTGAAAAAAGTATTGTATTTCAATTTTGAACTTTATAGATTTTGTGTGAAGGGATAAGGCAAACTGAAAGAGGATAATAGTAGGTGAATTTATGTATTTATTCACAAGTCGGTGACTAGGGAAGGTACTGTACACTGAGCCATGGCTTACTTCAGGTGTACCCAGGGAAGGGTAGCGAGAGAATCCAATTCAAAATGTAACTGCAAAACACTTAAGCAATACAAAATGAATAAACATGCAAATAAATTCAGAACAATAAACTAACAATTGGTCAATTAGACTGGCAGCAGAACTGTCCAAATACAGGAGTTAACCATACAGGTACTAGGAATAAGAACAGGAGGGAGCAAAATGATCCCTGAGAAGTTGCTTAAGAGTCGGGTGAGAGGGGGAGAGGCAGAGGTTGGCAGGAAGGTTATTCCAGTTAGAGGGGAAACAAAAAAAGCAGTCTGACACATGAAGGTATGGCAGTAAGGGGCAACAATGGTTGAAGAGTCAAAATATTGGAGCAAGTAGGTTGTCCTGTTTGGGGGGGGTTACAATAAGCGTAATAACATGAGAGCCAGCTATGCAAAGAGGTTTTAATTTATTCCTGATGTACTGTGAAAAGTAGACTATTTTCTATGGGGAGGCCCAAACATATTTCAGTATTTTGGGGGAGGCTCAAGATCTTTTCCATGGTTTAGGGGAGGATCACTATGACAAAGTTTGAGAACTGTTGTTTTAGAGCAAGGAGCAGCTGACTACAAAACTAGAACTTTTTTTATTAATTGTCCTCCTTCCCTCCCCTCCACCCTCCCACCCTTAGCCAGTTCTACTTTTATAGGAACTGGATTTGACTAACAACAGGAACTTCCTATTTGGCAGTAGGAAGGGAAGAATCACTGAGACACATAGGTTTCATCATCCTTGAATGAAAAGAGTATCTCTCCCTCTCCCCCTAGCTGCTGGAGGTCCGACTCTGAGCAAGGAAGAAGGAGACTACAGAAGAATACAAGAAGTTCCTGTTCCAGAACAGGAAGGGCAAGAGCTGTAAGAGCGCATAGGCAGTAGGAGGAAAAAAAACAGGGTGGAGAGAGTAAGCATACAGAGCAACAGGAGAGGGGCCACAAAATAAGACATGATGAGAGTGGTGAAGTGCAGTGGCTATGGGGCAGCAGTCTTCCGGGAGACATTCTGGAGGCTGCCCTGCTACCCTTTTTGTAGGCACCTCTCTGGTCTGAGGAAGGAGGTTGCTCGGCACCAGGCTGACTTGGCTAGGATTCTTGAAACCTCCTCCCCCACCCAGGGACCACCAGGGCTACTGCCACTGCCTCAGAGGTTGCCAAGAAAGAGGAGTGGTTGGACCAAGGTAGGCTCAGGGAGGGAGAGGGTGGTGGAACAGAGGTGCATTCCTCCATTTGTACCTCTCCACAATTCATACGCTGTTCTGGAGGAGAGTGGTTTCTCTATTGAGGCACCTGCAGTGGAGACCAAGGAGGATGCTGGGAACCTTCACAAAGGAGACCCACAGGAGGGTGGCATGGGGCCCCACAGGGGAAGGAAACAACTCCTGGTGGGGGACTCAATCATTAGGGGGTAGAACTGGAGGAGGAAGGGGAGAGGGAGGTAAGGTGCCTACCTGGCGCCATGGCTTGGAAGGACAGGGAGTGGATCCTCAGGATTGCGGGAGCAGCTGCACGAGGGAGGGAGTTGGATGTCATTGTCCATCTAGGGACAAATGACCTAGCTGGGAATGGGGTCAGAGCAGTGCAAGAGGAGTTTGAAGAGCTGGGGAGGGGGTCTTTGACAAGTAGCACGTGCGGTAACCTTCTCAGAGGTGCTGCCTGTCTATGGCAAGTGTGATGCTAGGCTACTCTTCACCATGGGATTCAATGAATGGTTGAAAACTGGTGCAGAGCTCAGGGTTTTGGCTTTATTGGGGACAGGGGGTCCACCTGGAGGGATGCAGGCCTATACTGGCGTGATGGTCTGCATCTGTCTGGGAGGAGAACCAGGATCCTAGGTGATAGGTTTAAATGCTTCATTGGCAAGCATTTAAACTAGCCAAGGGGGGAGGCACTGAAAAGGAGCAGGGAAAACCCAACTTCACCCCATGAAACACAGTCAGAGAGCTAAACACCAAGGTAGAGAAGTCAAAAGGGAGCAGGACAGGGGTAAATGCAGAAAAAGGTAGTAAGGAGAGGGATGGGGCTAAAAGGGGTAAGGCCATCAAAAAATGGAGGGTGATGAGTACCAATGCCTGCATTCTGTGTAACAAGCTCCCTGAACTGAATTGGGGTATGGCCTGGTGGGGAACTGGGGTTGACCTAGGAGAATAAGGGGCTGTACACTATGGCCAGGCTCCACCTTAATTTGGAGGGGAAGGAAATCCTTAAGCTCAAACTAGCTGGGTTCAACAGCGAAAGGTGGGGTTTAAACTTGTGAAGGGGAGGGGTCAAAAAAGGGGCAGTGCCAGCAGGTACGATAAATGAGGGACATGATCTCTACTCCTCCAGGGGGCTAGGGAGATATGGAAATGGGTCACCAGGTAGGGTGCAGGAGCTGAGAAATGGGAGCTCAAGGGGGAAAAAGGAGAGGAGGGAAAAGGGGTGGAGAGTGGTCCTGATAAATGCCAGGAGCTTAGGAAATAAAATACATGAGTGCCAGGCAATGCTAGTTGATGGGGAGCTAGATGTAGCAGCAGTCACTGAGACCTGGGCCACTCAAGGGCACAAGTGGGACCTAAATATGGAGAGCTATACTATGTTCAGAAAAGATAGGGGGAGAGAAGGGGGTGGTGTAGCACTGTTAGTCAGAAACGGCATGGGTATTGGAGGGGTAGAGGAGGCAGAGGGGAATGTGGAGGCTATTTGGACACCTTGCTGATGCAGGGGGGTAAGAGAGTAAAGGTCGGAGTGGTATACAGACCACCAGCACTGGTGGAGGTTCTGGAAGAAAGTTTGGTGGCAAATCTTGAGGGACACTGTAGATTGGGAAAGGGAAGGGTAGTGCTAATGGGGCACCTCAACATGCCAGAAACAGATGGGAAGACTCTGAAGTCACCAGTGGCCAGAGAGCAGAGGCTGCTGGATGTCTTCCAGGATGATTTTCTGACACAACAGGTGGGTGAGCCAGCTA
Organism: Neoceratodus forsteri; assembly: GCA_016271365.2. Taxonomy (NCBI): domain Eukaryota; kingdom Metazoa; phylum Chordata; order Ceratodontiformes; family Ceratodontidae; genus Neoceratodus; species Neoceratodus forsteri. Next base: position 148,868,915 of record CM057451.1, read on the forward strand.
GGGAGGCCTGGACACTGGACGTGGTCCTGGCGGGCAGTGATCAGATTAGGGGCCTGGAGGTGAGGGACCCATTGGCGGGGAGTGATCATGCCACAGTCTGGTTCTTCCTGGAACTGGGGGGAAGAAAGCCGAACAAGGACAGTAGTAACTGACTTTGGGGGTGCAGACTTCAGGGAGATGGGGAGGATCCTTAAAGATTGTCTGGACAGGATAAGGCCGGATATGGATGCTGACAGCAGGTGGGGGATCATTAGGAGGAGAATACAGGAGGTTACCAGATCCTGCGCAAGGGAAAGGCGTAAGTTCGGTAAGGCTAGAAAACCCTGCTGGTGGATCCAGGAGGTACAGGAGGTAGTGAGGGAAAAGAAGGCAGCCTATAGGTGCTTCAAGTGCTCAATGAGTGAAAGGGATCGGGAAGAATATGAGCTAACAACCAAGAGAGTCACCAAGGTGGTGAGAGCAGCTAAGGCAAAAAAGGAGCAGTCCTTGGCCAGTGGGATCTGGAAGGGGGACAAGGGGTTCTTTAGATACATAGGGGAAAAAAAAAAAAGGGGGCAGATCAGCAAGATAAGGATAGGGGATGGTTGGGCACAGGAGGTGGGGGAACAGGCAGAAGTCCTAAATGAGTACTTTGCCTCAGTTTTTACCAGGGGGATGGAGGGGCTATGTCTTACAAGGGGAGCGGGGGCAAACTGGAGGAAGGGGTGGGACCGGTAGAGACCAGGGGCCCTGACAGGTCTGGGGAAAGGGAGTGGCCACCACAGACAGGTGGGAGGCCAGCAGTGCAGGGTGAAAAGGGGGAGGATGTGGAGGCTGAAATCCTGGTAGAGAGAGTAAGGGAAGGCCTCAGGTCCCTTTGGATGGAGAAAGCACCTGGGCCAGATGAGATACATCCCAGGGTGTTGAGGGAACTAGTGGATGTACTGGCAGACCCTCTAGTAGAGCTTTTCAACATCTCTCTGAAGACTGGGTGGGTGCCCCAAGACTGGAGGGTGGCCCACGTCATGCCGATTCACAAGGGGGATCAAGAGAGTAGGTGGGAAATTACAGGCCCATTATCCTGACATCGGTGGTCAGCAAGGTGATGGAGGGTATTGTCAAGGAAAGGCTGGGGGGGGTTACTGGAGCAAACTGGGCACTTGGACAATAGGCAGCATGGCTTTGTCATGGGAAGATCGTGCCAGACAAACCTTGTTGAGTTCTATGACTGGGTGACGAGGGCCCTGGACCATGCTAGGCCAGAGGACGTCCTCTTTCTGGACTTTAGCAAGGTGTTTGATTCGGTACCCCACAGTGGCCTGCTGGCTAAGCTGAAGGAAATGGGGGTAGGGAGACAGTTGTTAAGATGGATATGAAATTGGCTATCTGAGCATACTCAGAAGGTGGTGGTTGGAGGGTTAGCCTCATCCCCAAGGTGGGTTACTAGTGGGGTTTCCCAGGGGTCAGTGCTGGGGCCACTCCTGTTCAGCCCCTATGTCTCAGACATCAGGAAGGGGATCAGGAGTGGGATGAGTCTCTTTGCAGATGACTCAAAGCTGGGTGCAGTGGTGGATGAGAAGGAGGGAAGGGTGGCCTTGCAGGAGGACCTGAAGGCTCTGGAAAGGTGGTCAGGAAAATGGAAACTAAAATTCAATGTGAGGAAGAGCAAGGTTCTGCACTTGGGAGTCAGAAATCCAGGCCAGGGGTATAACCTGGGAGGAGACATGATTCAAGTCATGGAGGGTGAGAGGGACCTGAGGGTAGTGGTAGATGTCAAAATGAACAACTCAGAGACCTGTAGGAGGGCAGTGGCAAGGGCAAATAGGATACTGGGTTGCATCGCCATGGGAGATTACCTCCAGAAAGGTGGAAGTGATCCTTCCACTGTACAACTACTTGGTTAGGCCACACATCGAGTATTTTGTGCAGTTTTGGAGACCACATTTAAAGAGGGACATTACACTCCTAGAGAGCATCCAAAGGAGGGCAACCAAAATGATCTGGGGCCTGGGGGAGAGGACCTATGAGGAGAGGCTCAAGGAGCTTGACATGTACACCCTGGAGGAGAGGAGGGACAGGGGGGACACGATAGATGTCTTTAAGTACATGAAAGGGATCAATAAGGGAGGTCCAGTCAGGGTGCTCCAAAGGAAGGCGGGTGGGGCAATGAGAGGTCACGGGTGTAAGCTGGAAGGGGGCAGGCTCAGAGGGGAGAGGTGGAGATGCTATTTCACTGAAAGGGTGGTGGAACCATGGAATGCACTGCCCAGGGAACTGGTGGAGGTGGAGACTATGGACGGGTTTAAGAGGGGATGGGACAGGTACAGGGGGAGGGTAAATCTGACCAGGCCCAATGCAGGTGGAACATCTGGGACTGGGGACAGTATAACCCAAGGGGGGGGGACACCACAATCAGCCCTCAGTGTGGGTGTTGAAAATCGAGCAGACTCGAGAGACCGTTATGCCTATTCTGCTGACATTTTAGTATGTTAATATGTTAGTAACTAGTGGCCTTGATGGAAGAGGGACGCCTGGATATCGTGGCAGTCACAGAAACATGGTACACTGAGAACCACGAATGGGATGTCAACAAGTACAGGAGGGACAAGGAGGGTAAAAGAGGAGGAGGAGTAGCCCTCTATGTAAGGGAAGGGATCAAAGCAATGGAACTAAAGGATAAAGAGGGAGTAGAGGAAACATAGAACATAGAAACATAGTGATGGAAGATAAGGACCGCTTGGCCGACCTAGTCTGCCCATTTCCCTACCTAACAGATAAGCTGCAGATCCTAGTTAACCAACAGCCTACTTCCTCCTACCCTCCACTAGAATTGGCTTATGTCTGTCCCATGCATTCTTGAATTCTCCCACTGTTTTTGACTCTATGATCTCCTCAGAAAGGCTGTTCCATGTATCCACAACCCTCTCTGTGAAGAAATACTTCCTCACATTACCTCTGAGCTGTCCCACCTCTATCTTCAAATTGCACCCTCTTGTTTTTACACATCTCTTTTTCTGAAAGATGCTGCCCTCTTGAACTTTTTTGATTCCTTTGCAAACTGTGAGTAGGCCATATATGGCCACTCATATGGGATGATCCACTGCTCCTTACTGGTACCTGGGCTCGCAAAGCCCTACTTAACAATCGCCCACCTTACATTACTTTCCTTTATCATGAAACACGCAGTCACTATGCCCTCAAAAAAGCGTATACATCCTCCTAGACGTCCCCAAATTCAGTACCCTCTATGGCAAAGCTGCAATTAGTCATTCCATCCCAACCACCTGGAATACAACACAGGCCTCACTCAAGCTAGCAGAACTAGTTTCCATAAACTCCTTTAAATCCTTGTGTAACAAGGCACTTCTGGATACTTGCCATTGCCACCTTAGCTAGCACATCCAGCTTTGATAAATCTAGTTTAATATGCACTTATTCATGTTGAACCATTCCCCTCTTTCTACTTTTAGTTACTGTTAGAACTTCTCCCTATCCTACTGTATTTGTTAGAACATCAATATGTATAGTCATATTATTATACTGCTCGCCTGTATTGAATGTCTTATTGTCTCTGCAATATAACTGTACTGTATGCTTTTTTGACTGGTTTAAGTCCTTCTAGGTGGTCTTGGTACACTACGACACCTAACCCACTCAAACTGACATCTGCATGCAGAATGTATGACTTAGTGCGGTCTGCAAAAAGCAACACAGGAGCGTCACTCAATCAATCTCTCAGAAAGCAGTCTTGCAACTTTGGTCCCATCATGTGCCAAACAGCTCACTCTCTTTCAAGTACTCCTTCTGGGTTCTGTCCTTCCCAATGGCTGCCATCTTCAGGTGGGTAGGCAAGTATCCATAGGTAAGGTTAAACAGAGGGCAAACAACAGTGGAAAAATCCTTTATAAACTATTCATTATAACCACAGGCTCCCAGGAAGGAATGTACATAGATACATAGATACATAGACAGTGTCGGCAGATAAGGGCCTATGGCCCACCCAGTCTGCCCATTTAAGTTTGTAAGTTCAGTTTATGTTTTCCAGGAAGTCTGTTGCCCCTTACCCCTGACCTCCAGAATTCCTTTATGTCTATCCCATGCATTCTTAAATCCCGTGATTGTTTCAGCCCCCACCACTTCCTCTGGCAGGGTGTTCCACTTGTCCACCACCCGTTCTGTGAAGAAATTCTTCCTCACGTTTCCTCTGAATCATCCTCCTCCAACTTCATCCCATGCCCTCTAGTCCTGGAACATCTTTTTCGCTAAAAATAGTGCATTCCTGCACCCTGTTCCTCCCTGTAAGATACTTGTATGTCTCTATCATATCCCTCTCTCCTCCTCTCCTCCAGGGAGTACATGTTCAGTGCCTTCAACCTGTCCTCCATAGGACTTGTGATGCAATCCATGCACCATCTTTGTTGCCCTCCTCTGAACCTTCTCTACCCTGTCTATGTCCTTACGTAGGTAAGGTCTCCAGAACTGCACAGTGTACTCCAGGTGCGGCCTCACTAGTGTCTTGTATAGTGGAATTATGACCTCCCTTTTCCTGCTGGTGATGTAGTCTTCAGATTTTTCAGACTAGGCCTGGGGATGACAGCCTTATCCCTGGCAGGACCTGTATGGACTCCCTCAGCAGATATGATGTGTTCCATGTAGTTTGCTGATGGTTGGCAAAACTGGTACTTGTCAATAGCGACTTTAAGACTGTACTCCTTGAGCCATTCCAAGACTTCTATGAGCCAATACTCAGGCTCTTCTGAGGTTTTCAAAGATGATGAGGTTGTTCAGTTATACTAATACTTCAAGCAGGTTTATACTCCCTACCATCCTCTCCATCAGACATTGGAATGTGACTGAGATCCGTGACAGTCCACCCAGCATCCCCCACCCGTCCCCAGCTGGCGACTGGCACAGCCCACCTCTCACCACCATGGCCAGCTGTCGACTGAGTCCAGTATCAGCGCGTACTGAAAAGACGCTGGGTGGGCTGGCACGGCTGGGTGGGGGGGGGCACTTGACTACCAGGGAATGGGTGTACTGTATGTATTTTGTTAATTGGGGGGCCGCTAGACTACCAGGAGTCGGGGATCTCTATTGTAATTATTATACAGTTCGGGGGGCACTAGACTACCAGGGATACAAGAATCTCTATTTTAATAATTATACAGTTGGGGGGACCACTAGACTACCAGGGATACGGGATCTTTATTAATATTATTGTACAGTTCGGTGGGGCCACTAGACTACCAGGGAATAGGTATGCATTTGTACGACAATGATGGGGGGCACTAGACTACCAGGGCTACCTGGGTATATGCCACATTTGCAGCTGGCGACTAGGGGTTGGGGCACAGGTGGAGGGGGTTGACTGTGCCGCCCTGCTGTTGTGGCTTGTGACATGCTGGCCAGGTACCTTGCCACATGTCGCAAGTTGCAGGACTTTGCTGTGGAGACCCTGCCCCTTCTAGAATAGGGCGCAGGGTCAATGTCACAGTTGTGGGTGGCACAAGTTGCGTTCGGCGGCAACTTGCGCCGCCCTTCTAGAATCGGGCCCAATGTCTTTAAAAATATTGCAAAATATCTGGAAATATTTGCCTATGTCTATTGCTGACACTGTATAGCTATTTGATGGGCTCAGTAGTGGTAGGGGTTGACAAATAACTTACTGTACCATCAGTACCTCAGGTAGATTGTTATGTGCAGGTAAGTCAATTATCAAGGCTGGGTTTCTTTCCCTCAGAGTGAACTCAGCGATTCCGGTTACATCCCCCTCAGTATGAAGCAGCAGAACCCAATCCTTGTCATCAATTCATAGAATAACTCATAGAAACATAGAAACATAGACTTTGATGGCAGATAAGGACCACTTGGCCCACCTAGTCTGCCCATTTCCCTACCTATTGGATAAGCTGCAGATCCTAGTTAACCAACGACTTACTTCTTTCTACCCCCCACCAAAATTGCCTTATGTCAGTCCCATGCATTCTTGAATTCCCCCACTGTTTTTGACCCCACAACATCCTCAGGAAGGCTGTTCCATGCGTCCACCACCTTCTGTGTGAAAATATACTTCGTCACATTGCCCCTGAGCCATCCCCATCTTCAAATTGTGTCCCCTTGTTCTTGCACATCTCTTTTTCTGAAAGATGCTACCCTCTTGGACTTTGTTGATTCCCTTGAGGTACTTGAAAGTTTCTATCATGCCCCCCCTCTCTCACCTTTCCTCAAGGGTATACTTATTAAGCTCCTTTAGTCTCTCTCTTCTATGGCTTCTTTTGCAGACCCTGCACCATTTTAGTTGCCCTCCTCTGGATTACCTCCATTCTGTCTATGTCCTTGCGGAGATGGGGTCTCCAGAACTGCATGAAGTACTCCGGACGGGGTCTCACCAACTGTCTGTACAGAGAGATAACAACTTCCTGTTTTCTACTGGTGATGCCTCTCGCTATACATCCCAGTATCCCCCCCAGCCATCCTTACTGCCTTCTCACAATGCTTGCTTACCATTAGGTTATCTAGTATGACTACCCCCAGGCCCCTTTCCATTTTTGTTGTTGCTAATACCGCCCCCCCCCCATTGTGTACATTGTGTACTCTTCCCCTGTGTTTTTGTTTCCCAGGTGCATTACTTTCCACTTCTTTGCATTGAATCTAAGCTGCCATACTTTTGACCATTCCTCCAACCTTGCTAGGTCCCTTTTCATCCTTTCCACCTCCCCTTGTGTATCAACCCTGTTGCAGATCTTTGTGTTGTCTGCAAAAAGGCATACTTTTCCTTCCAGTTCTTCTTCAATGTCACTTATACAGACATTAAAAAGGACCAGACCCAGTACTGAACCCCGCGGTACCCCACTAGTAACCCCCCTTTCTTCAGAGTGGACTCCATTTACTATTACCCTCTGTGTCCTGTTGTCCAGTCAATTTTTTTATCCAGACTAACACCCTGGGACCCACTCCAGCTAGCTAATTTGCTTATTAATCTTTTGTGTGGGACTGTGTTGAATGCCTTGCTAAAGTCTATATCCACAGCCCCTCCCTGGTCTACTCCTTTGGTCACCCAGTCAAAGACATCTGTTTTCTGAATCCATGCTGCCTTGGGTCCTGTGCCCCGCTGGCCTCTAGGTACTCAACTCCTACAGATTCCTCTGCTATGGCAGGCTTGGATATCAATTTCTTCAAGTAGGCATCCCAGATCACGGTATGAATCTATAAGCTCTTAAAGTATTGTAGCCCCTCCAGTTCCCAGCATAACTGAGGCAGTTGTCAGAACATATTTGCATACGAGCCAATCAAAATGGGCATTTTTTCATAAACTCTGATATCCGAGCACACCAAAGCCGGAGTCTTTATTGGCTTCTGCACTCCCACTACTGTCACAGAAAATTCCATTTAAGGGATGACGTATCCCAGGCATGTGCAGTTCTAATCATGGAGTTACCATACAGGTAATACTTCCAGGTGGTACAATGGAAGATGTTTCAGGTGTTTCCTTTACTCTTCATAAAGAAAAATAGATACCTGTCAACCACTTTCCAACACAACTATACAGTCAATACTGTCAAGCCTCACATGAGTCCACAGATGGGCCTGTTAGTCTCCTGGATATTTATTTTGGGGGGGGTGCAGAAGAGGATGTGCAACAGCACAGCCAGCCACAGTGCAACACGGTAACTTGCTGTAAATGACATATCACAAAATACTGCATGATAAAAGGGCTTAACTGCCACTGAATTATTCTATTCCCTGCATTATACTGCAGCATTTTGTGATATACTGCAGCATTACTGCATTGCATCCTGGCTGGTGCTGCTGTATGTCTCATGGAGCATGCCTTTTAGGGGACCCCAGTTCACTTCCTTACTGGGCCCTTTGGAAGTTTCTGTGCTGCTTCATAGCCCTTCAGACCTTGTTATCCACACTTTTGAGATTCTCTTCTTTAGTACACACACCATAATAATGTGCCTCTTCTCCACACTGGCGGCATAATCATAGGCTAGGTTATAATCCTCCTGGGTGAGGCTCTGGGGGTCGAGGTGGTGGGGTTGGGGTGGCTCTTTGTGCAGGCTCAGTGGAAGCCTTCTGTAATGTAATTATCTACTTGGTGAGACTGTTAAGATGTTTCAAAATCTCATAGGAACACAGAAAAATTGTCAGCCTAGGGCTACTTGGCCTTTCCTGTCTGCCCTTTGTCTCACTTAGCCACTGAGATGGAGCCCTATTGTTGACTTGTCTCCCCTGTACCTTCCTTTCCTTTCTCCTTGATGATGCCCACTAAACCCATGTGTCTATCCCATCCTTGAACCCATCTACTGATGTTGCACAGACCACTTCATTGGGCAGTCTGTTCCTCTTTTATACTACACTCTCAGTGAAAAAGTATTTCCACTTGTCCTTTTTTAAACCTCCCCATCACCAGCACCAACTTCATTACATTACCCCTAGTGTTTGTATTTATACTGGAGGTAATCAGTGTATGGCTGTCAACCTCACCAGTCCTCTATAAAATGATCTCCTTTAAGATCTCCCACATCCTGAGGAGCTCCCATCTCCAACTTTTGTCTAGGCACCAGCCACAGGAATCTGGAGTAATCCTTGGCTTCTTGTTCCTCCCGTTTCCCATGCCTCCTGAAATAATATGCTAGATGTATGTAACTTGTCCATTTGATCCAGCAATCACAGTCAAAACAGAATCATTTCCAAGTGATTTGCTCCCTGCAAGACCTATTCCATTCCACTCAGTCCAAGTCTTGTGCAGATAGTCCTCCTTTTTGACAGGGTCTTAGTATTAGTCTTTTGAATCTGATAAGGTAGTCAAACAGCTTCTCCCTTTTTCGCTAGATCATAGTCTGCACCTCAGTAAAAACTCAGGCACCCATCTCTAGGCTTCCAAACATCCCTTCCAGTGTAGAGAGGTATAATATATTGTATTTCATTGATTACTGGTCACCCTCCTACAATAGCCACTTTCGATTAGTGGCTCCACCTAATTCTAACTAGCCACGGCCAGTAATCAATGTTTTGTTCAACATGGGACCATGTGGCATTTGGAGTTCTTCAGTGCCATATACATTCGGCAACCACTAGTGGTAATATCTTTCAAAATTCCTTTAAATGTGGTTCAGCTTTAAAACTAAAACAGACTGGCAGCTGACAGATCATATGTATTTAAAAAAGAAACAAAAACCTTTTCAGTTGTCTTATGGTGCATTGTGAACCCCCACCTCCACAAGAGCAGTCAACCCACTTGATTATCTGACCACCGACAGACCTATGCTGTTAGCGTGAGGTCAAGTTATACTACTTTCTCATATCAGTCTTTGGGTTTTTAGTAGTTTATTTGAGTTGGTGGTCTTCACCCCCAAAACCCCTGTAAAAAACCTGAGCACATATTATGTATAGTAGTACACGCTCCAGTGGAGTTCAGTCAGCGGCTGGCTGTGGTGGTGAGAGGTGGGCTGTGCCAGTCACTGGCTGGGTAGGGGGGGAAGTGGGGTAGTCTGCCACTGCTGAGTGGAAGGGGTGGAGGGCCAGTAGACTACCAGTGATAAGGGGTATCTAATACTCGGGTGATGTGGTTTGCGGGAGGTGGCCAATCGGGGATCGAGGTGGGGGGGCGTGAATAGCCCTGTGGGGCTTTAACTAGCATTTTCAGGGGTCAGGGCATGGGGGGACAGCAATAGCCCTGTGGGGCTTTAACTAGGATGTTTGGTGGTGGGGCATTCGGGGGATGGGGCAGAACATGTGGCAGTATGGGCAGTGGGGCATTGGTGGGGGAGGTGACATGGCATTGGGTGTTGGGCCAGCAGCACATACTGTACACGCAATCCCCGGAGGGCTTAAGTACACTTACACCAGCTAGACGCTGGTGTAACTGTACTTTGGTGGATGTCCTCCGGGTCTTGTTTGAGAATGGCAACCTCCGGGTTTTTGTTGCTGCCCTTCCAGAATAGGGTGCAACTGCTGCTGTAAACCTCCTAGCACCATGTCGCAGGGGGTTTATGGTGTAACTGGTGGCATTTGTCCACTTTGGCGCAAGCAGCCTGCAGGCTGCTTTGCAGAATACCACGTCGCAACTGCTGGCGTAACTGGCTACTTGCACCATTTATTGTGGTGCAAGTCATGTTGTGCCAGGCATAGGCTTTTGAGAATTGGGCTCAATGTTTTTAGAACTTGGGACTGGGTCACCCCCATTGCATACATCCACAGTGGCAGAGGTAGAGAGGTGGGGGAATGACAACATTTTTCTGCACCATTTAGTTTCTTTGTTGTTCCCTGTTAATTACTTTCTTTCAAATTTCCAGAATACTTAATCACAATGCAACCCAGGCCCTAATTCTGGGGTCTCAGCTGGGCTATGCCCAGGTCTCCTGTGGCTGCGAGTATAGTGGCACAGTTTGTTATGTTCCTTGAAAAGGCATTAAAGGGGGCACCTGAGGGATGCTGGTGAGTCAGAGAGAGTGTCAGGGTCAGGGGCTAGTTAGTTGCTGAGTAGGGAGCTCTGAGGAGCTCGGGCTCAGCCAGGCTGGCCAGGGGCTCCTTGGCTATGACAGAGTGTTTTTGGTGGGGGGGGAGTCCAGTGGCAGGCCAGTTCTGGGGAGAATGTGGGGGGCATGGAGCTGCACCAATCAGGTGAGAGGGTTCAGGAAGGATCCAGCTGTTGGGTCTCGTAAAGTCACCAAAGGCTACAGGCTGCTCTGACAGTTAATGGGAACCACAGTAAAGTGCTTCTGATTGTTGGGGAATGGGATTACAAAATGTAAATTTTAGAACTGGATACTCCAACTGGGGTCTCACCAGTCACCACAGAACTCTGAATGGGTTCAGAAACAGTTTGGCACCAGAGGACAGCACTGAGCACATCTGGCTGGGACCCCCCAACCCCACCATTGGCACTAGTGTTGTCTCACGGTTGGAAGTAGCAGGGTATCCCTGGATTGACCCCCTGTGTATTGGTTGGGAGGGGAAAAGGAATACTGTTGTAGACAGTCTCTGACAATGTGAACTTAAATGGAAGCATTAAATCAGGATTATGTCTGGGTGCAGAATAAACTGCAGGCTCAGCATCTGAATCACAAGCACCCATGAACATGAACTGGCTAAATTCAGACTTTAAATCGTTTGTTAACTGAACTGTGTTTGTGTGTCCCCTTTATTGGACAAAATTTGGTGCCCTTCATTCCAGGTTGGACCTAGATTTTCTCCTCTGGTATGTCAATAAATGTGCAGCACGTCTCTTTTCAACTTTAGTGTGGCTTTCAAATGTTTTCTGCCTTCTTTTTAGAGACTGATGCATGGGGTCAGCGGCATTGGTGGTGAAACAGCCTGAAAAGTAGTAGGACCAAGGATATAAGCGGTACTCCCCCCCCAACCACTGAGTGTGTTCACCCACAGCCTTATTTTTCTCATCCAAATTTTTAATCTGTGGAGCAGTTCCCCACCCCCTGCCTCCATTGACTGATAGCAGCTTCCAGTGCCTAGATCCTTTACCCACCTGAAGACCTGGCCCTTCCTTTTTATTTTTAAAGTTTGACCACTACACCTTAATTCAGCAGACCATGAACCTAGCCCACCCCGATCAACACTACGCAGGCTTTCACTTTTTAAAATTCTGCTGACACCCTGCAAGCCACAATGGGAGTGATTAGAAAGTACTGCTTACTGCACATGCTGCATTTTAAAGACAGTCCTCCCTAGTAATAAAATTAACATAATTGCAAAAACTGATAGGGCCAGGCTCTACCACTTATGAAATAATTGTCTAAGGTTTGTAAACTTGATGAATAGGAGCTAGGTTTGAGTGGTGCTGGGGGACAAATAATTGGGCGCGGTGCCTCCACCTACGAGGATCCAGCTAACAAAAGCTGCAAGGGTGGCTCCCTAAAGGAAATAATCTCCCACACACAGTAACAAGGAACCCAGTTAATATGCTCACTACAAATAATATGCTCATGGCCCAAATAATGTTTTTACAATCCCCACTTAGTACTCTATGCATGCAAAATTGATAATACAGAAATAATACAATTCAATCAGCCTTCATGCCATATAATTCACTCCCTCTTCAATCCCCTAACCCAGTCATCCACGCTAAAATCCTCAAATTTCGCAGCTGTCCTGTTTCTAACCTACCATATGTTACTGCTTCTTTTAATGAATGTATCTGTACCCTCTCCCTTTGCTTCTACACTGCCTCTCCCTTCCATCATCTCCTTCCCGCTTCCTCCTTCACTCTCCCCTATTCCCCTCACTCTGATTCCTTCTCTTTCTCTCCTATAACCCTTGCTGCTCCCTTAGCAGCTCCTTACTCCCACAACCCTTTCAGAGGGTCTAGCATTAAAGGTCTTGATCCTAAGCACCATTCTCTCTCTACTCCAGCCATTGCCACAGCAAGTGCTACCCTCCTCAGCTTCTTTTTCCTACTTGAGTCAGTCCCCCAGGCCTGGAAGCAGGCAAAGTCCTACCCCTCCATAAAGGGGGTGACTGCTCTTCCCCTGGGAATTACTGTCCCATCTTACTCATTAGCAAAAGTGCAGGAAAAAAGCATCATTCACCAGCTCTACTTCTTCTGCTACTCCTCCTCTTTCCTCTCCCCCTTTCAGTCTTGTTCCCAAAAATCACACTCAACTGACTCCTCCTTTAGGCCAGAGCCAGTTTACTGCAGCCATTTTTATCGATTTGGCTCAGGTTTATGATGCTGTGACCCACCTCCTTCTCTTGGATAAACTAGGTGAAGCTGAACTGTCTGACTTGGCAGTCAGCTGGTTTCACTCCTGCCTTTCAGACCAGTGCCATTCAGTCCAATTTGGCAATGCCTTATCCTCTCCCCATCTGATCTAGTGTCCCACAGGGCTCCATCCTTGGCCTCATCCTCTTTTCTGCCTTTCTGAATAACCTTACCTCAGTGTACGTCTCCTTGCATATCAACATGCATGCAGATGACAAAGTTCCTTTTGCTGCTGGAACTTCAGTCCCTGAGCTGAAATAATTGCTTCAGCATGACTTTGATAATGTTAAAGTCTGGCTTCACTGAAACTATCTCTTTCTTAATGCCAGAAATTCTTTATGCCTTGGCAATAAACAAAGGCTAGTGAGGCTCCGCACCACTACAGTCTTGTAAAGGATCTAATATCAAAGAATCCACTTCATTTATTTATGTTAGCATAAAAAGCCACAGCATTGCAACAAAGAGTGGCTATCAAACAAGAACCTCCAGTGCTTCTAAGCTTGCTGCTTCTTCCTCAGGGAGGGTAAGATGTGCAAACAGACAGTTTATATAAAGTGCTTCAAAAAACATGCAAATATGTCTTTTTAATTAAAGGCTTTAATTAATGACATCATTTTGGTACAAGATCTTTAACAAAATGGTTATGGGCATTGGCATGAAGTTATCACCCCTTCCAGTTAATTTTAATTAGGAGCCTACAGCCACAGCAGCGTAATAGAATTTGTTTATGCTAGCTTATAGTGGCAATTTAATTTATTCAATTAAGTACCCCATTTATTTAGATACCTAATTGGGATTTCCTCCTTAACAATGCACAATGCCACAATCTTTACAACTATTACAATTTATGCTTATATCTGAAGTCCAGCTTCAGGTGAAACTGTGCAAGTGAAAAATATTTAACATTAACCTAATATACCCTATCTATATTGATAAAAAAAACTATCTTTGCAAATCTTATTAGCATGGAGGGGGTACTAGCACCAGCCTAATACATTATCAATATTAAAAATATACAGATAACTACAGTTACCAGAGCTACGCATATTGTTTATATGGAGAGCAATATTATTTCACTCCAAGCACTCTATATATTATTACATTAAAATGTTCTGTCTTGTCTTGATGTTGTCAAGTCTTTAATTTGCTCTTTTCAAACTGGCATCTCAGCTTGCTCTGTAATTCAATGGTCCTTCAGGATACAAAAGTAGATCCACAGCCAACCCGCTGGTGCAGTGGTAGCACTACCCCCTGCGTTGCTGGTGGCCCCAGTTCAGTAGTGAGCTCAGGAGTTGGAGGGCCAGCTGGAGGGAGGGGGATCAAGCATCCAAAGGACTGGTCTTCTCCTCTAGGGGTGACGAGGACACAGATACTGGCCTTTGCCTGACACCTGATGGAGACTAGAGGTTGAGCACATTGAGCAGTCGAGACACATAGGAGGTGCGCCAGCCGTCGATGCATGTCATGTTGGAATGTGCAGCATGAATCACGATGGCACTGCAAGTCCACACCTCCCAAGGGGCAAAGAAACACAGGAAAATGGCGCCAACTGCTAGGATGAGATCAGTCTCCCACAGGCTCTGTACCTGGCCATCCAAGTGAGAGTCTGTGTGAACTGGATCTTGTCTCTAGTGGGGTTTGGGGGAACCCGCCAGCGCTGCCAGGGGGGGTAAGCCCAAGGGGAACAGCCAAACGAGTTAAGTCCTGGAGGACACTGGGGTGATGGGGCTGGGGAGACTGGAGAATAGGAGCCAGTCAGCACAAAGTGGGGGGTATAAACAAATAAACAAAATAAAATACAAAAAAAAAAAGCAGATCCACATTTAAACTACAATATGCTACAACAGGAAGGAAAAGACATATGTGAGAAGCTGGCAAATCACTAGTTTAAAGCACTGGACAACACCATGTATCGACTACAAAAATACCCCTAAATCCAGAACATCATTAAGACCTGGTGGTTTTCTATCTTGCTGTAGTCTGAATATTTAACAGGCCTCTTTCTGCTAAAGAGTAATCACTTTATCGCCTCCGTGAGGATGGAGGCGAATGTTCAATAGCACAAAATAAGAGAGCTTGGAGGTTCCCATTGTAATGAACTTTCCCAGAGCAGAGTCTGGCCTGGTATTTCTAATGGCCCTAACATGTTCCAAAATTCAAACCCTCAATAACCAGACAGTGCTGGGTAAACCAGGTCATATATCACAAAATTTGTGTAGCATTGTATGAATTGCCTTATCTCAACATTCCTGCCTTACCAAGATGTTCAAAAACCCTCATGTGTTTGCCAAACTTGGAGGCCAAATTCCTGACACAAACATAGGAACGCTTAGGCTGTGGTGGTAGCCAGTTCAGTGGAGAGATTTTTTTTACAGAAAAATGGCAATGAACAAATGAGTCCTTTAAATTCCTAGACCTTTTGAAAGACAGTCGAGGGTTGGGGTGTTCTCAAACACCTAGTACCATACAATGATTTAAAATGCATCGTTTTTTATGGTTTTCCTAACTTGTAGTAGGAGGGAATTATATTCGAATACCAGTGTAACTGGTTGTTTTTCTTCTGTTTTTGATTTAGGGACAAACAGGGATACCCTGTCCTGTTCAGCTGCTTTTTCTAAGGCTGAATTCAAAACCTCCTTTGAATAACCCCTTCTAGACAGTCTATCATGTAACTCTAGTGCCTGCTGTTTGAAATATGACTCTAATCAGCAGTCTCTGTGCAATCACAGAAACTGACTATATAGTGTACCATTTGCCAGGGATAGCGGGCTGGCACTGCTTGCATGTGAAACTGTATTGTCCAATGAAGGCTTCCTGTAGCATGCTACTCTATACCACTATCCCTGGTAAACAGTTTTTAATCCAGAACATTTATGGTTTCTATATCTTTTGCATAATGAAGCTCATTATCACTAATCCAATCAACAAACTCACACATAGATGCGACATGCCATTCTCCAAAAAAAAACACATCATTAACTAACTGATCAAAAATAAACATGTTCCCACCACCCAAGATACAAATTTGCATATGAAGGGGCCATTGTTGCCCCCTGCACTGTCCCACAACACTGTAAATAATGTTTACCATTAAAAGAAAAACAATTATTTCTTAAGATAAACTCAACTGGCTGGCCCACTGGTGCTGAGGGCTGAGGCACTGGACACCTTATCTTGTGCAATGCCGGCGACCCGTTTTCAGGAATGAGCATGGGCCACAAGGGGTTGGCAGGGGCAGAGAAGGACTGAGCATCTGATGGACTGCTCTCCTTCTCCAGGAGAGAGGGGATCCAGAGGTCAGTGCTTATCTGCTCCCTAGTGGAGGCTGGGGGACAGGGCGCCGCGCTGAAGACAGGGGAGGAGTCAGGGCAGACTTGGAGGGAGCTCATGCAGATGCATGCATGCTCCCCTCTGCAGGTGTCATGGCATGCCTCAACTCCTGGAGAGTAAAGCTAGAAAAAAATCAAGCTGCCATAGCAGAATGGTGGAGGGCGTCTTGCAGGCTCTGCTCCCAGTTAGCCACGGTAATGACCCTCTGAATCCAGTCTCCGGTGGGGGTTGAGGAACCCTGATGGCCCTGCCGGAGGGGGGTAAGCCCTGGGGCTAGGTCAGTGCTGGATGGTGGACACTGGGGGATGGGGCTGGGGCTCCTTCCAGAGGCAAGCCGGCACAGCAAAAAGGTTAAAAAAAAAAAAGCTAAACTCAACTGCAAAAAAAAAAAAGGAACTCAGGTGGTGGTGCACTGGTACAGGGACGTTTATTCAAAAAGAATGACAGTGCTGTTAACCACTTGTCATATGGATAGACATAGTATAGTGGGTACATCAGTGCTTACCCATCTATAATCTGACTGCCACTTTGCATTTCATAACTTGTACAACAGATCTTGACAGCCTCAAGTATAGGATCCAAACCTTTTCACCACTGGCTGCAAAAAAATAATCCACAAATTGTGATAGGTGTTCATTTAGGAATCCTATATGCAAGACTAACAATCTTCAAGGTTTTTTTTACTAGATTTTTGTGAAGTTTGGGTATGTGCTCTTGGTCGTGAACAAATGCTCTGTTTCATGCATTACCTGCTTCTGGAGCAGTTGCAATGCTGGATCTATAGTTCCTGGATAGAAAACTATACTCTAGATGCCCCTCCTCCAAGAGGTGCCTCTTGGAGTGTGGTTGGACCAATGTGTGAATTTGTCAGCCCACATCAATGCCAAAAACTCAACCTATAATAGGTGCACTATTTCCCACACCTGATCTGTCTCAAGGGCATCCTCAAGATGATTATGTTGGTGTTTGACTACACAGATGTGGTTTACAGTGCCAACCCCAAATTTTCCCACAACAGACTGCCCCCCATTTTGTGCTGTCTGCCACTTTGCCCTAAATGTTGCTCCTTTTACCCATCAGAACTTTCACTACCTTAATCTCTCTCTTCCCTCTCTTACATCTCATCATCATCTGCATTGCCCCCCCCCCACCTTTTTGGGTAAAATACTTGCTTACCTCCCTACTCTTATACATCACTCCAACTATCCCATTCTGTTACACCCTCCTGTCTTCTGTTGCTGTGCTCTTTCTTCATCCCCCACTGCAAAACCTTCACAGGGCAAGCAGCTTTCTGAATTTGTCTCTCCAAGTTCTGAAATTACCTTCTTCTCTTCAGCAGACTCTTCTCATCCTTTCTTTCTCTGAAGCTGCTTCTTATGGCTAATTTATCCAGCTCTTGCTCTAGTACCTAGCATTTATTTATTTCAAAAATGTTACAAGAAAATGCATAATGAGCTGGAGAAAGCTTTTTACGGTCGCTTGCGCTCATGTGCAAGGAACGTCTTGGGAGAATGGGACACTTTGGAGGTGTGCCCCTCCTCTGCAATCCCCTGCTCCATTGAGCAGGCGTGGCAGTCCTGCACCAATTGGATGCGGTGCTTTGTATGACAGCGGTGGTCTTCTCTTCAAAGAAAACCACCGCTGTGTGCTTGCACCGTGTCATGCCGCCCCCCCTCAAATCTTTGCTGCCACGCTGGAGCCACACCAGCATGGCAAACATCCTGCTGCCGCCTGCCGGATTTAGGGTTCTAATACCCTGTTGGTGCCACGCCCCCCAGCCATTCCTTCTGCCACGCCTGGGAGCCCACCCCAGCGTGGCAAACATCCCATGTCGTCTATTTTTATTTTAAAACCTGTTAATTGAAAACGGTCCCACGGCGCTTCTCCCAGCCCCCACAACCCGCACCCACCCACTGTGCACCCTGCCTCCCCACACCCCTCCTCACCCCATACTTACCTCCGGAGCTTGGCGCGACGATCTTCGGTGGACCAGGAACACATCTGCACTCTTCAAAGCCGACCACGAACTGAGGAAATGCTGTATAATGGGCTAGATAGGGGTTTTTCAACTTTATTGCATATCTCAGGCATTGTTTGGAATTTTTGCACCAAATTTTCAACATGGGGTTTTTGGGACCCCTTCTCATGAATGATGTCACTGTCATTGTTATTCGGGCCAAGGGTGATTTGCAGTCACTGCGCAGTCACTGTGTGAATTACCCTCGGGCCTGAATAATGCCATGACAGTGACATCATTCATGAGAAGAGGTCCCAAACCCCATGTTGAAAATTTTGTGCAAATATTCCAAAATGACTGTTTTATTTAGTGTATGCTATGCAGTTCCTGCGCAGGTTCATAAGTTAGCGAATTTTCAATATTTTCACTACAGATTTTCAACATTGCCATTTTACCACACCTCCTTATGAGCAGTACAGCTGTCATTTTTCACATCCTGCCCAAAACGTGTTTCCGACCATGTAGCGCACAATGGCTCAGTCGGTGTGCGCAATCAATGTATGGGACACATTAAGAAAATCACCATGACATCGTTCATTAGCAGAGGTCTTAAAATGGCTATGTTGAAAATTTGGTGAAAAAATTCCTAAAAATGACTGTTTTACGAGCATGCGTTGCGCAGTTCCTATGCATGCTCGTAAGTTTGCGAATTTTCAATATTTCCACTCCAGATTTTCAACATTGCCATTTTAACACACCTTCTTATGAGTAGTACAGCTGTCATTTTCATATCTCACCCAAAACATGTTTCACCTATGTGGCACAATAGGCGCAGTCGGTTGTGAATAAAATCAATGTATGGGACACATTAAGAAAATCACAGTGACACTGTTCATGAGCAGAGGTCTTAAATGGCTATGTTGAAAATTTGGTGAAAAATTCCTATAAATGACTGTTTATTTAGCCGAGCGCGGCGCAGTTCCTACTTACGCTCATACATTTGCGACTTTCAATATTTTCACTACAGATTTTCAACATTGCCATTTTACTACACTTCTCATGAGCAGTACTGCTGTCATTTTTCATATCCTGCCCAAAATGTGTTTCCCACCATGTAGCGCACAATGGCGCAGTCGGTGTATGAAATCAATGTATGGGACAATTAAGAAAATCACAGTGACACTGTTCATTAGCAGAGGTCTTAAAATGGCTATGTTGAAAATTTGGTGAAAAAATTCCTTAAAATGACTGTTTTACGAGCATGCGTTGCGCAGTTCCTACGCATGCTCATAAGTTAGCAAATTTTCAATATTTTCACTACAGATTTTCAACATTGCCATTTTAACACACCTCCTTATGAGCAATATAGCTGTTATTTTTCACATCCTGCCCAAAACATGTTTCCGCCCATGTAGCGCACAATGGCGCAGTCGGTGTGCGAAATCAATGTATGGGACACATTAAGAAAATCACAGTGACACTGTTCATGAGCAGAGGTCTTAAAATGGCTATGTTGAAAATTTGGTGAAAAAATTCCTAAAAATGACTGTATTACAAGTGTGCGTTGCGCAGTTCCTACGCACGCTCGTAAGTTTGTGAATTTTCAATATTTGCACTCCAATGACTTCCAAATACCTAAACAGCACATAGAAGCAAGCAACATTTGGCATTGACAAATGCTTGTACTTCTTTGTCACTGATTTTTTTAAGCCATGTCCAAGTGCCAAATACCACTGCAAATACCTGCAAGCGAATGTTCGGCATTGACAAATGCTTGTTTCCTGATGTGTCACTAGGGAGTGAGGGACAATATTATAATTCATTAGTAATAAGGTAATACAAGCAACAAGAGTGCAGTAGTACAAGTCAGCAGTGGGTGTTAAGTACATGCAAAGACACATGGCAGTGATGGCATAACTATACTACCATGCAAGTACAAAGCAGGATCATAGATACAGTAAATACAAACATTCTTATAATACAGGTGTTGTTGGGTTTGTATATTAGGGCTGAGTAAGCACTTTAATGTTGAACCCCATTGTTTGCACCTTAATAACTTTGCACCTGTTCAACCAATGTACTTGAAATCTGGAAGGCACAGAGATGGTGCCAGGATCCCCATATCCTGAAAATGTCATGGTAATCAGGTAACAGGGGGCAAAGTTACAGAGGGGCTAAAATGTAAAAAATGACATAAAATTAAGACTTTTTTGCTTGCCTAAAACTAAAAATCTAGGAGGATTGAAACCTGAAACAGGTTTGATAGAATTTGGCCCAAAGTATGTGCTTTTGAGGTTTTTATCACCAAAACTTAAGTAGGTTTTAAAATATTTATGAAAAACAGTTCCATTTCTGAGCAAGCACAATTTAAACAAATTCTGTCAGAGTCAGTACGGCTGCAAATGCACTAAGTAGATAAAGGTATTTCATGGGCGTAAACATACTGTAAACATGGATAAAAGTATATGAGTCATACATAACCAATCAGTATGAAAGTTGTTCAGGACAAGAAAACCTTTCCAATGAGCCTATTTAGCAAGCTGCATTATTTATATTTTTTAAACTATGGTCATCCGACTACCTGTATTTTCATTTTTTTTTCACAATTTTCACCTTTCGGATGGCTATATTTAAAAAAGTCTAATGAATGTAGAGTAGTGACTGTCACAAACCAACTCAGCAGGTCAGGCCCTCTACTCCCAAAGTGCCAACCTCTGAGCACAGTCTTGTGAACAGTGTAACAGACAAGATAACCCTCTTGTCTGTTTTTGAGAATTCGGATCAATCTTTGGTCTCAAGTTCTGGAGGGATTCAAACTGTGAACCTCTTGCTAGCGTACTCAATGCACAGGCTCAGATATTTCTGTCTTTAGGGGGCCAGATGTCTTTGCCTACGGGCACCTAACCAGGTATACAGAGATGAACCCTTAAAAACTTTAATACAGACCTCAGATTTAAAACGCTTCTCTTTCCAGTTTGATACCACCATTCAAGCTTATGTTTAGTATCTGCAATAACCATATACTTTTCTTATAACTAAAAAGAAGTCAAAGACAGACCATATAAGTTCTAAAAATAATTTTGCTAAAATAGTTAAAAATATATAAAATGCAAAATACAGAACTCTTATACCACAAGACTTACAAATCTTTTAAAAGAACAAGGTTTAAACAGTGCAAATTCCTAGTTACAGTACTTAGATTTGAAATCTTTCTAAATACTTGTTTACAAGTGCTCCAAAGATCTTTCCTCAGTCAGAGTCTAGGTAAAAGTGTCTAAGTAAAACAGAGTATTCCTTAAACAACTGTATGGGACAACTTATTTTTGTGTGAGGTCAGCTAGCTCCTTCTCTGTCAGATTATGTATAAAAAACTATATATCTTATACAAAAGTATTACATTCTGCAACTTCAGCATAATTCATGTCCTTCAAATGACACTTCTTTTGATCTCACAATAAGCTTCCTTCCTCCAGGACATGACAGCATCTTTATGATTTTTGCATTTCTATGTAATAACCTGGGTTTTCCTTCCAACATCATACAATGGATATGTTCTAGCAACTATGGTTGTAATTAACTCAGACAGACAGGATCCTTAATTAAGGCCTTACATATAACACATGGTCTCTAAAAACTGAGTGTGTGTGAACTCACATGCTGTCAGCATTTTTCTTATGGCTTGCATCTTCCAGCTGAAACCTGGGGGGGGGGGGGTTGATGAATGAGGTCATTCTAAGAGCACCAGATTTTTTTTTAGCAGAGACAGTCAGTCATACATTTTTTATTAAAAAAAATGATACAGCACTCAAAGCTGGCTGTCTACATCACATTACTCCCCACCTAGACTGAATTTGAGGGATCTATCCCCTACATGGGATGAGCTTCCCAAATCAGTTCACTCCTCATAGACCCTAGACAGCCCATCTGAGTTCTGGTTCTATGCTCCGGCCCTATGTATGATTTTTAGATCATACCCTTGTAAAGCAAGACTCCATCTTAGTAGGCCGCCATTGTCTTTCCCCATCTGCATCAGCCAAACCAGGGGGTTGTGGTCAGTCTGCACCACAAAATGCTGCCCATACAAGTATGGCTCTAGCTTCTTTAGGGCCCACTCTATGGCAAGACACTCCTTTTCCACCGTGGAGTACACTTGCTCCCTGGGAAGCAGCTTTCTGCTCAGGTACACTACTGGGTGATCTGTCCCTTGGCTGGATGTCTAGCTCAGTACTGCCCCAATACCCACGTTTGAGGCGTCCATCTGAACTATAAAGGTTTTGCTATAGCCAGGACTTGTCAAAACAGGAGCACTGCACAGTGCCTCCTTCAGTCTGGTAAAGCCTTCCTCATAGGCTGGGCCCTAGGTAATTTTCTTTGGCATCTTTTTCCTTTGTCAGGTCAGATAGGGGAGCAGCCAGGGCACTGTAATTGGGTACAAATTTCCTGTAGTACCCTGCTGTCCCTAGAAAGCTCCTGATCTGCTTCTGAGTTTCTAGTCTGGGCCACACCTGGATCACCTCTATCTTTACTTGGTTAGGACAGAGCTGTCCCCGGCCTACCGCATGCCCGAGGTATACCGCTTCTCCCATGGCCACCTGGCACTTCTCGGCTTTGACAGTGAGCCCGGCCCTCTGTATCCTGCCCAGTACTTCCCTAAGGTCAGATAGGTGTTTCTCCCAGCTGGTACTAAAAATGGCAATGTCATCCAGGTACACCACGTCCTCAGCACCATTTAAAGCCTGGTTCACCAACCTTTGGAAAGTGGCCAAGGCATTCTTCATTCCGAAAGGCATTACTTTAAACTAAAATAAGCCTATCGGAGTGATGAAGGCCAACCTCTCCCTAGCTCTGTCTGTCAATTCTACCTGCCAATACCCCTTGGTCAGGTCAATAGTCATAAGGTAGGTCGCCCCTCCCAACTTGTCCAGGAGTTCATCCGTCCAGAGCATCGGGTGGGTGTTGGACTTAGTGACTGCATTCAGTCCATGATAGTCCACACAGAAATGAGTTGAGCCATCTGGCTTGGGCACAAGGACTACGGGTGAGGCCCAGGGGCTGTGGGATCTCTGGATTACCCCTAAATCCAGCATCTCCTCCACTTCCCTCCTAATGTCCTTTTGGACAGCCTCTAACACCCGATATGCTGTTTGCTGTATGGGCATCTGTGTCCCTGTCCCCACATTGTGTGTCACTAAGGGGGTTAGTCCAGACTTGGTGCTAAACAAGGGGGAAAAGTCTGTTAAAACCTTCCTTACTTTCTGCACTTGGTCCAGGGCCAGCTGGGGAGACAATTTTACTGCCTCCACAGAGGACTCCTGCTTGCTTTCCTCCAGCAAGTCCAGAAGGGGGTCTCCTTCGTCTGTCCCCTTCCCAGGACTACACACTGCAAACACCATGTCAGCCTTATTTGCATATGGCTTCATCATGTTGACATGGTACATCCTTTCAGTCTGTCTTCTGTCAGGTAACTCCACAATGTAGTTCACATCATTTACCTTCCTAACCACTTTGTACAGTCCTGCCCACTCAGCTTGTAGCTTATCTTACTGAACCGGAATAAGGACCATGACTTCCTGACCCACCACATACGAGTGAGCTCTGGCTCTGCGGTCGTACCCCACATTTTGTTTCTGTTGGGCAGCTGCCAGGTTGCTCTGGGCTGTCCCTATAAGCTCTTTCAGCCTTTCCCTAAACCTACGGACATAATCCACAATGGGAGTTCCCTGGGTGGTGTGCTTTCTTCCAAGTCCTCCTGGATCAAGTCTAGGGCTCACGTACCCGGTGTTCATATAAGAGTTCGAAGGGGGAAAATCCTGTCGACTCTTGGGGCACCTCCCTGTATGCAAACAACAGGTGGGGAAGGTATTTCTCCCAGTCCCTCCCATGCTGTTCAGCAAATGCCCAGAGCATTGACTTTAGGGTATCATTGAACTGTTCCACAAGTCCATTGGCTTGTGGGTGACATGGTGTCATGCATCTCTGCACCACCCCACACTTCTCCCATAAACATTTCATCAGATCCGACATGAAGGACCCCCCTCGATCAGTGATTACCTCCTGTGGAAACCCAACACGGGAGAAAATCCCAAGTAAGGCATCTGCCACCTTGTCCATCCTCAGTGAGGATAGGGTGACTGCCTCTGGTTACCAGGTGGCATAATCCACCACAGTCAAGATGAAGCTCTTCTCTGAGGAACTGGGGATATTTAAAGGCCCCACAATATCCATTCCCACCCTCTGGAATGGCTTCTCCACTATGGGCAATGGAATCAGGGCTGCTTGGGTTTTCTTGCCCGCTTTGCCTAGTTCTTGGCACCGGTGACAAGACCTGCAATACTCCTTCACCTGCTGGGTAAAGTTAGGCCAGTAGAAATTCTGGGCCAACCGCTGCATTGTGCGCATGATTCCCAGATGACCAGACAAGGGAATATCATGTGCAGTCTTGAGCAACTGCTCACGATACCCCTGGGGAATGACAAGCTGCCTGTCTAGCATCCTCCCCTCTGTCTGTACTGCCTGAGTATACATAAGTCCATTTTCCCAATAAACCTTATGTCGGCCATCACCTCCCTGTGTGCCATCTGAGTCTGCCCAAATCCTCAGCTTCTCTAAACTAAGGTCACCCCTCTGAGCAGCTGCAAACCCCTCACAGATTCCCAAGGTATGGGACAGGTCCCCTTCAGTCGCTAAACTAGGGTCCCTAGCACTAGCATCAGGGCCCTTAGGATCACTGTCAGTCCCAACCCTTGGACAATGGGTCACCCCTTCCTCTTTGGAGTAACCTTTCATAGCTGTGTGGTCACTTGCTACTGGGGAAATTTCTACCACCTTTTTATCAGTCTCCCCATCTGGAGACATAGGCTGGGGAACCAGCTTCTCAGTTGTTTCCACAATGGCTTCTGTGGGGTTCAAGGAACTACAATTTTCCCTTGCCGCTTGGCTATGGGTAACTGCACATACCATCCCCTGTTGGAGATTGTTACCCAGGATCACAACCACTGCTAATGTTTTGGCTACAGCCACCTGTTGCACAGTTCCCCCTGTTTCACCCCAGTCTAAGAGAACACTAGCAAGGGGCAATGTTTTCTCTTTACCAGTGAACCCTTGGACAGCAACGTATTTATTGGGTATAAGCTGACCAGGCTGTACCAGATCCCCTTTCACCAATGTCAGGGATGCCCCTGTGTTCCTTAACCCCTGCATCTGTACACTGTTCACAATGACTGGGTGCATGTGTTCCCTCATTTTCACTGGCATGCTTCCAGGAACTCACAAACAACCCACTTCTTTTCTAGCACCCTGTTGTGTATTATTGTTCACCTTTTTGGGACACTGTCTGGCAATATGCCCAGTCTCTTTACACAACCAACAAGCATTTCTTACTTCAGAGAATTTTTTTCTTTGAAACCTGGGGTTAACTGGTTTTGGTGGAGGCAGTGAGGGTTTTAGCTGCCCTGAAGGCGCACTTTTCCCTTTCTGCACTGCCACACCTGCCCCATTCACTCTCAGAGCAGGTCTGCTCTTGGCATAGCGGTCCAAGAGTTCAGCAGCCTCTTGTACTGTATTTGGATCTCGGTCCTCTAGCCAGGTTTTTAGCTCTGCTGGGCATGCCCAATAAAACTGTTCTAATAAAATCACATTTTCAATTTTATCAACAGAGTTTGCCTCAATTCCTTCCCACCAACATTTTAAAAACTGACGTTGTTTCATGGCTAGCTCCTTGTAGCTCATGTCAGGGCTTCTCCTGAGCTTACAGAATTTAGCTCTGTATGATTCAACAGTTAAGTCAAGCTTTTTTAACAGTGCGGCTTTTAGCTTGCTGTAATCATTGCTGTCCTCATTGTCCATTTGACCCAATGCATCCCGAGCTTTCCCGGTAAGTAGCGAGGATAGCTGGAAGCTCAAGGACTGTCTAGGAATTTTAACCTGAATACAAACTTTTTCAAAAGAATTTAAAAAGGCATCCATGTCCCCCCCTTCTGTAAACTCGGCTATTAATTTGGAATTCATTTTGTAACCCAGTCCTGCAGTCCCAGTTAAACCCAAACCACTTACCCGCTCTAGTGCCACTGGTTGGAGTCATATCTTTTCCAGTTCATGTTACCTCTGGTGCTCACACTCCTCATGGTCTGCCTCCCTCTGTTGTTGCTCTGCCTCTTGCTGTCCCCTCTTTGCCTCTCTGCATTCTTGCTCTGCCTTCTCTTATGCAGCTCGCTGGTGCTCACACTTCTCACGGTCTGCCTCCCTCTGTTCTTGCTCTGCCTCCAGTTCCATCCTGTGCAACTCAATTTGCAGTTTGAGTACCTCTGGATTCAGGATACTGGTGGCCATTTCCTGCTGCTGTGGCCCTTCACTGACAGTGGCCCTGCTGTCCTTTTCAATCACTGTCGGTGACTCACTGCTCTGGGTATCTGCTACCATAAGGGCCTCTATGAGGTTCTGCTTTTTAGCTGTCACCTCGAACGGGACTTCCCTGTCCCCGCACAACTGCTTCAAGTAATATACAGTGTGCCTGCTGTAGTTGGAAACCATCTTCTTCTTCCCTGACTACGGCTACTCTGACTTGCACTTTAGAGAAAAAAAATAAAATGGGTAGGAACTAGACTTTACACCAAGTGATATATAGTTCTGTTTCCTTTTTAAAATAAAGCTCTGCCTTTTTAATTTCTCTGCAAGAGAGCTTACTGTCTCAGCTGACACTGAACAATAAAAGCTTGTGATACCAAAATTATGCCACCACTGCCAACCAATCTGTCACAGACCCACTCAGCAGGTCAGGCCCTCTACTTCCAAAGTGTCAACCTCTGAGTGCAGTCTTGTGAACAGTGTAACAGACAAGGTAACCCTCTTGTCTGTTTTTGAGAGTTCGGATCAATCTTTGGTCTCAAGTTCTGGAGGGATTCAAACTGTGAACCTCTTGCTAGTGTACCCAATGCACAGGCTCAGATATTTCTGTCTTTAGGGGGCCAGATGTCTTTGTCTACGGGCATCTAACCAGGTATACAGAGATGAACCCTTAAAAACTTTAATAAAGACTTCAGATTTAAAATGTTTCTCTTTCCAGTTTGGTACCACCATTCAAGCTTATGTTTAGTATCTGTAATAACCATATACTTTTCTTACAACTAAAAAGAAGTCAAAGACAGACCATGTAAGTTCTAAAAAGAATTTTACTAAAATAGTTAAAACTATGTAAAACGCAAAATACAGAACTCTTATACCACAAGACATACAAATCTTTTAAAAGAACAAGGTTTAAACAGTGCAAATTCCTAGTTACAGTACTTAGATTTGAAATCATTCTAAATACTTGTTTACAAGTGTTGCAAAGACCTTTTCTCAGTCAGAGATAATTTTTAAACTGTGGCTGTGTATTCTGTGTTTACTTGCCAAAAGCGAGTTCCTGGAGCCCTGTTACTAAGGCAACAAGCCAAAACAGGAAGAGGGGTCAGACCTTTGTGGACTACCCATTACTTTGGGCAGTTTTAACTGTTTATTTTCTATAGCCTGGGCTTACAAGGGTTACTTTACCCATTTGTTACCAGTTGTGAACTACAAAAAGGTGTTTTTTATTCACAGAAGGGTTTTAGTGCTTGGTGACCCCTGGGAACACTTCCAGGTCACTCCAGGGCATAAGAACAGAGCCATGCAGTGAGCACAACAAGGCTGCCTTGCCAAAAATGCTACCTTGCTGTTCTTTAATGAAATATACCTCACTGTGTGATAATTTTAAACTGTGGCAGTGTGTTCTGTGTTTACTTGCCAAAAGTGAGTTCCTGGAGCCCTGTTACTAAGGCAACAAGCACCAACAGGAAGAGGGGTCAGACCTTCATGGACTACCCATTACTTTGGGCAGTTTTAACTGTTTATTTTCTATAGCCTGGGCTTACAAGGGCTACTTTACCCATTTGTTACCAGTTGTGAACTGTAAAAAGGTGTTTTTTATTCACCGAAGGGTTTTAGTGCTTGGTGACCCCTGGGAACACTTCCGGGTCACTCCAGGGCATAAGAACAGAGCCCTGCAGTGAGCAGGGTGAGCCCAAGCAGGGCGAGCACATGTCAGCGCATGCGAAGATGCATGCAAAGACACGCTCGTCTGTGTGTGTTAGGTGTGTTTGGAGGGTTAAGAGGGACATTGAAATATAAAGATGAGCACCTGAAAGAAGTTAATCTGAGCTATAATACTCTTATCCCTACTACTAGGCATCTGACTAATTATATAAGGTCGCTAATTAAACTTAGTAGAGTCCAGGTAGTATCGGGGACATCATATTACAAAATGGCAAATGTACTAACTGTGAATGAAGATGAAAATCTTATACAATGTACTAGCTGCTTAGTATACCTGTTAACTAGACAAAACCTGACAGAAGTCTTTAAATGTGTAAAATGTATCCATAATGATGACTTAATAAAAGACCTTAACTCTTTCATGGATAGATTACTACAACTTGAATCCAGTCAAAGAAATATGGCACATAGACTTGGAACAAAACTGGATGCTAGGCATAAAGGGACTTCCCCTGCCCTTCATTTACTGGCCCCCACCCCAAATATAGCTAATACTCTCATAAATCCGAAACACCCCGACATCTGTGGTAAAGGAGACCTAGAACTAAACAACAAAAAAAATAGTAAAAGAACCAGAGAAGAAGAAAATACACATGATGAGGATGAAGAATGGTATAATATTCAATACACTAAACCTGCAAAAAAAGGAAAGCATGCCACAACATTTGAAATCCCTTTAGCAAATAGATATTCTATATTAGAAAGCCTAGAAACTATTCCTGAAAACAATCAACTATCCACTAAAACAGTTCAAGAGACTTCTGACCTCATAACTATAATTGATACTAATACCAATAATAAGTCTATTAGACTAACTGACTGGGAAAGTAACACCAACATTGCCGACATGGAATCCAACTGCACTACTCAGTCGAACCATAGAAATGTTTTGGTGATAGGGGATTCTATGATCAAAAGAATGGACAGGAATATATGTAACCCAAATAAATCACACAGGACTCTATCAGCCTTTAGTGGGGCAAAAATTGCTGATTTAACTAAGATGTGTAAAGAAATGGTTAATGGTTTAGGGCATAATCCCCTAGTACTTACACACGTGGGAACAAACAACATGTTTAAGGATTCCCTTGAAGAAATTAAACAGGATATGGTGTCACTAACCAATAGGTTAACAAATCTTGGTTGTGAAACTATAATCTCCGAAGTACTTCCCATTCCAAAAGCCTCTCCCCATATCAATCAAAAAATACATGATTTTAATATCTGGTTAAGAAAATGGACCCTTAAACAAGAAATCCACTGCTTGACCCTTTGGGAAGAATTCTATCTAAAAGAAGTTTTTTTCATTTGATGGATTACACTTAAACAAAAAAGGGAGTGACTTACTAAGCAAAACTTTCCTTTCCTCACTTGATAAATATTTAAACTAGATCTGGGGGGACTCTTGAAGGAAAACAAGCATGTATCACAGTCCAAAATTATAAATACTGATTCCATAAATAACATAGTTACAACTGAAAACCATGCTTATTTACAACACCAGAAAGGAGAAATAAAAGTATTACTTTTAAATGCTAGAAGTCTGACAAATAAAATAGACGAATTAAGATATAAAATACATAAAGAAAAAATTTCTATTTGTGGGGTCACAGAAACATGGTTCCAAGATGACAATTGGAATACAGATATAACAGGATTTAACAAAATAATAAAAAACAGAAAAGATAAACAAGGGGGAGGTATTGTATTATACATATCTGAAAAATACCCATTTCACTGTTATACTGAATCAAACCATGAAGCTGAAATATTGTGGACAGATATTAATCTACCGTCCCTAAAAATATGTATTGGATTAGCCTATCGATCTCACAACTTAAATAAAGACCAGAATATTGAATTTCTAAATCTAATCAATAACTTTCAGCCAAAAACTAATTACATCTTAATGGGTGACTTTAACTTTCCCAATATCAATTGGGAAACTCATACCTGGAAGGGAAATGTTGAGAAAGACTTCCTCGACATAACTATAAATTAAAACTTGGACCAAATAATCAATGATGGTACAAGAAATAATAACATCATAGACCTTGTATTAACAAATATGGGGGCTCTAGTAAGTAACATCCGAATTCTAGAACCACTAGCAAACAGTGACCATAACATGATTCTGTTTCATATACTATCAAGAGTCATGGATACAAAAGGAAACACCTTAAACAACGATTTTACCAGAGCAGACTATACACAAATTAAACAACATCTGAATTTATGGGATTGGAGGTCCGAATGGACAGGACTCAATGTACACCAAGCTTGGGACAGTTTACTAACCAAACTTAAATATTGCATTAATAATTGGGTTCCAACTAGAAAGAAATACAACAAGGGATATAGAAATCCGGTCTGGTGGAACAACAAAATAAAAAAATTGATTGCAGAAAAACAGAAATTTTATAAAAAGTATAAAGACCAGCCAACAAATGAAAAATGGGATCAGTATAAAAAATATGGAAACAAAGTAAAATTAGAAATCAGAAATGCCAAAAAAAAAAAAAATACAGAAAATAAATTAGCCAGTGACACACTGGATAATAAGAAAAAATTTTACAACTACATTGGTTCACTGAGAGGTTCCAAAGCAACCATAGGTCCTCTAGTTACAAACTCTGGAATAATATGTAATGAAATACAAATACCTGAGGAACTTAATGAGTATTTTCATAAAAACTGCTCTAATAAAGAACTTTTATTTAATAACTCAAACATAGACTTTAATTATACAGTTGTTAAACCAATCACTGAAGATGAAACTATGAAAGAATTATTAAAATTAAAAGCACTTCCTCAGCAGGACCCGATGGGATACATCCGTTCTTCCTCAAAGAAACTTTATCTTGTTTATCTGGCCCTCTGAGTAAACTATTCAATCTATCTCTTGAGGAAGGAGAAAGCATATTAGATTGGAAAGAAGCAGTAGTTATCCCAATATATAAAAATGGAAACAAATCTGAAATTTCTAATTATCGGCCTATAAGTCTGACCTCATTTATAGGGAAAATACTTGAAAGATTAATATTATACAGAATGGAAGAACACATTAATTACTATAACTTACATGATACAACACAGCATGGCTTTAGAAAGGGAAGATCATGTCTAACTAATCAACTGAACTTCTTTGAAAATGTGAGTGCTGCTCTTGATAAAGGACTTCCAGTGGATGTTGTGTTCCTGGACTTAGCCAAGGCTTTCAATAAAGTATCCCATAGAATTCTTTTGGAACATTTGGTAAAGCAAACATTCCCATATATCCTAATCAAGTGGATTAACTTATGGTTATACTGCCGTAAACAACGAACATCTGTTAAGGGTGCATTATCCTCTTACGTAGAAGTTACTAGCGGGGTTCCACAGGGTTCTGTCCTGGGCCCTGTTCTTTTTAATATCCTAATATCATCAATGCAGCCAACTGATAGCATGTGGATATCTAAATATGCAGATGATTGTAAAATTGGAACTATTGTTAATACATAGGAAGCAACAGAAATCCTTCAAAAAGAACCAGAGACATTAGAAACATGGGCAATAGAAAATAAAATGAAATTTAATGAACAAAAGTGCATGGTAATGCATTTGGGACACAACAACCAAAAAAAGGGTACCTTTTAAATAATGTAATTCTACAGGTAATGGACAATGAAAAAGATCTTGGCATAAATTTAGACAATAAGTTAACCTTTGAAAATAACACCATACTCAAAGTAAAGAAATGTCAACAAATTATGGGTAGTATATGGAAAAACATTAAAAGTAGACAACCACAGGTCATTCTTCCATTATATACCAGTCTAGTAAGATCACATCTGGATTACTCTGCCCCTTTTTGTGCATCTACTACTATATATGTAATGAAACATATAGAGGGAGTTCAAAGAAAATGACCAAAAAACTTACTGGCATGTCTGAAAAAACATATGATGAAAGACTGAAAACACTTGGTTTATACTCAATTAAATACAGACATCTTAGAGGAGATTTATGTATGATATATAAAGCACTTAACCAACCAGGACTAATCAAAATATTAGGCATTGAAAGAAAAATCTGCATATCAAACACTAGATCACATAACTTGAAATTGAAAGAAACTAAGTGTCAGACAAAAAAAAAGATTAAAATGGTTCACTCAGAGAATGGTTAACCTATGGAACACACTACCAGGTTCAATAGTAGAAAGTAAATCTATGAACATCTTTAAAAATACACTTGACAAATACATGGGTAATAAAAAATTTGAATACATAGACAATTAAAACTACCTTTGGGTGGCAAGTTCAATAATAGGCTTTGCCTCCCGAACTTGTAAACAACTATGAAACTATGAAACTATAAAAGAGTCTAAGTAAAACAGAGTATTCCTTAAACAACTGTATGGGACAACCCATTTTTGTGTGAGGTCAGCTAGCTCCTCCTCTGTCAGATTATGTATAAAAAAATATATATCTTATACAAAAGTATTACATTCTACAACTTCAGCATAATTCATGTCCTTCAAATGACACTTCTTTTGATCTCATAATAAGCGTCCTCCTTCCAGGACATGACAGCATCTTTATGATTTTCGCACTTCTATGTAATAACCTGGATTTTCCTTCCAACGTTCTAGCAACTATGGTTGTAATTAACTCAGACAGACAGGATCCTTAATTAAGGCCTTACATATAACACATGTTCTCTAAAAACTGAGTGTGTGTTAACTCACATGCTGTCAACATTTTTCTTATGGCTTGCATCTTTCCGCTGAAACCTGGGGGTGGGGGGTTGATGAGTGAGATCATTCTAACAGCACCAGATTTTTTTTAGCAGACAGTCAGTCATACATTTTATATTTAAAAAAATGATACAGCACTCAGAGCTGGCTGTCTACGTCACAGTGACTACCCTCATTTGAAAGGTAATTTTGTCCTGAACAACTTTCATGTTGGTTGTGTATTGGTATTTTGCATACTTTCCAAGAAATGTACATTTGTTTGTCATGACTCTTACTGTGTTCACTCCTAGAAAAAACCAAAATGAGGCTGTTTGTAAGACCATATTTTACAAAATATAAAGAATTCAGATTAGTGACTACCCTCATTTGAATGTGTTTTTTATCCTGAACAACTTTCGCATGGGCTGTTTTTGTGCACCTTGAATAGTTTTAAAGCTATTTAGATTTGTTTGGAATGTGTGCACATTTGCTGTCAGAGAAAAGCAGCTTGGAGTTCTATATGGCTATATTTAAAAAAAATTTAATGAATTCAAAGTAGCGACTACCCTCATTTGAAAGGTCATTTTGTCCAGAAAAACTTTCATATTGGTTGTGTATTGATAAATTGTATACTTTCAGAGATATTTTCATTTGTTTGGCATGACTCCTACTGTGTTCACTCCTGGAGAAAAATAAATGAGGCTGTTTGAAACAATGGGTTGGGGTGGGATCTGCCATTACAAGAGCAAATACTACATGAAACACATCTGCTAAAAGAAGTAAGCCTGCTGCTAAAAGAAGTACAAGAACAAATACTACATAAATTTAAATATCTCTAAAAGTGTATGAGTTACAATTACACAACCAGTATGAAAGTTGTTCAGGACAAGAAGACCTTTCAACTAAGCCTATTCATTAAGCTGCACTAATTATATTTTTAAACTATGGCCATCTGATTACCTGAATTTTCATTTATCTTCACAATTTTCACATTTCAGATGGCTATATTTTAAAAAATCTAATGAATTCAGAGTAGTGACTACCCTCATTTGAAAGGTTGTTCTGTCCAAACAACTTTCATGTTGGTTGTGTATTGGAAACCTGTATACTTTCTGAGATATTTACATTTGTTTGGCATCACTCCTACTGTGTTCACTCCTAGAGAAAAAAAATGAATCTGTTTAGAACACCATATTTTACAAAATACAAAGAATTCAGATTAGTGACTACCCTCATGTGAAAGGTCTTTTTGTCCTGAACAACTTTCACGCAGGTTGTTTTTGTGCACCTTGAACAGTTTTAAAGATATTTAGATTTGTTCGGAATGTATGCACATTTTCTTTCAGAGAAAAGCAGCTTGGAGTTCTATAATAATAAATCCTGGTTTTCCATAGCCTGCACCATTGATTGCTGTTCATGTTATGTGATACCTAATGGATGGGGGAGGGAAGTAAGATAGGAAGGTGGGGTTAAACATACTCTGCTGAGGGAAGGCTCAATTAACTCCTCAAACCAGTGGAAAAATAGTGCTCTCCAGCTCCTATACACACAAAGACAGCGTAGTAATGCAGCTCCAGTGGAGGACACTATTTTTAACACTCTATCATGTTGTTTGGTAGCAAAAATGAAATCAGCCCTTTTCTGAATGCAAAACGTCTGCAGGGCTATGCCCACTGCAGCTGTAAAAAGCAGCGTTCTAAGGATAACTGAATTTTTATGAACACATGAAGTTGTGTGGTTGTATTACAAGAATGAGTTGGTGTGGCAGGGAGTAGGACTGTTTCCATGTGTGCATGTGAGATTATGCTGTTGTCATTCAGCAGGGATGGGGCTACGTGTCAGTGCATAGCCCCATACCTGCTGAATGTGCTGTGCATGTGGGTGTATTTGCCTTTCCCTGATCACTGGCATTACTACATCAGACAGTGGTCTGAATGATTTCTACTGAACAATGGGGTGCCCAATCCCCAGTGCCAGTTATTGTTAGTAGTTTTTAAATTTACAGACTTGTGGTGCCCACCCCCAGAGTCGGTTAGTCTCCCTCGCTCTATTTTACTTTCCAACCCCCCTTCACATTAATCTGCCAAGCCCAGAGTGCCTAGTCCCCTGTATTGGTATACTCCAAACCCATGATCCCTGCCAGCATACTGGGACATGGGATGCCCACCCCAGTACCTGTAGTATCTTGACGATACTGGGGTGCCCAATCCCCAGTGTCAGAGGTTCAGTAACTAAAATAAAGAAAAACATCCTGCAATATCTTTTTCTATTTAAATCCCTGAAATGAAGAAGATGGTCCCTCATTGTCTGCTGCCATCCCCCACACCCCACTCAACATCTACCACCCCACAGCCCTCTTACCCTATACTTACCTAGTGGAGATCCAACACCATAATCCTGTCTGGGCTAGAGGCACATTTTCTGTCTTCAATGCCAGATTGGGAACTGAGGAACTTAGGTAAGTGCTGTATAATGTATTTCAATGTGTTTTGAAATTTTACTCATAACTTCATTATTTTTTTAAATATTTTTAGCTCTGATTTTCAACATGGCCTTTTTGGACCACACCTCATGAACAAGGTAGGTGAAATTATTCAAATCCATCCCAAAAATTGATTTTGCAGTCCCTCCACAAAGTTACCATTTGGGTGGGATTTGAAAATGTTCACCTATCAGGTTCATGAAGTGGGGTCATAAAAAGGCTATGTTAAACATTTGGGGTACAAATCTTAAAAAACAACAAAGTTATGAGCATACATTGAAACATTTTTCAATGCTCGCTCACAGCTTTATAATTTTCAATATTTTGACCCCAAATTTTCAACATAGCCTTTTTTTCACACTACCTCATGAACATGACTGCTGCTGTTTATCAAATCACCTGGCTGAAACATGTCTTCATGCTTCTGGCATAAAATTACATTTTGGCTGGGATTTGAAAACTGTCATCTACTGGGTTCACGAGATAGTCTCATAAGAAGAAAATGATGACATTTTGGGGTCAAAATATTAAAAACAACAAAGTTATGACGATATGTTAACATTTTTCCAGGCTCACTCGTAACTTTGGTAAAGTTCAATATTTTGACCCCAAATTTTCAGCATAGCCATTTTTGTCAAACCACCTCTTGAACCTGACAGCTGTCATTTTCTGAATCCTGGCCAAAATGTGATTTTGCACTTGTGGGATGAAACAAGATTTCATTCAGTATTTTATACATGATACCTGTCATGTTCAGAAGGGGGGTCATAAAAAGACTATGTTGAAATTTTGGGGTCAAAACTGTTACAAAATACTAAGCTTGTTTTCCAGGACAGCTGTTGGCCCAGTGGGGACCATGTTGCCTTCCTGTGCCAGTGACCTGAGTTTGGATGCGAGCTCAGTGAACCAGCTGAATGGGTTGAGGTTGGGAGAAAGGCACTGCAGTGTGCAGCACTTGCCCCAACCTGGGGGTGGACAGAACAGTGTTCTAGTGCACACATAACATCTTGTGGCAAGATGGAGAGCTTTCCATCACAAGGGATTGACATGCATGTCAGGGCCTGATGGGCCCATGCACTTCTTCTGCACATGTAGGGTGACAAGGAAAATGGGGAAAGTGTACCTGATGGGATGAAGGTTGGGTCACTGCAGGCCCTGTACCACCAACTGGCCTTTTATGCTGTCAGCCACCCAGCCCTGTCACCCTCCATCTCTAGTACTTACTTTGTACCTTTGGTACCCCCCCAAGATTTCCCCAAGGTGGGGATAGGAGGCGGATAGATGTTCACCTCCTCTTGAGTGTCAGCTCCTTTGCCAGTCTGTCACCCTGTTGGTGTTGCATGGTGTGTGAAAGGTGGTGGTTTCTTCCTGCCCTGGTGGTGATCGATGAGTAGAGCAACTTGCCCCACCCACTACCATGAGAGCAGAGTCGGAACAGGGATTCTGAATTCTGTCCACATACCCCCCACTGGCCTCCGTGAGTGACCCAAATCTGTTCACAAACCCAGGTTGCTGTCATAGTACCAGTATCTAGAAACACAGACACATAAAAATTGTCAGCAGATAAGGACCGCTGGGCCCATCCAGTCTGCCTGTAAGCCCTACACTTGTTTTGGCCCTGACCCTACCTGGTCAATGGCTTTTCACCCCTCCTTCCCACCTCTAAGGTTCCATTAAGCCTGTCCCAGGCATGTTTAAATCCCTCCACTGTGCTTGGTCCCACCACCTCCTGCGGCACACTATTCCTTGTGTCAAACACCCTCTCTGTGAAGAAAAACTTCTTCATGTTTCCCCTCAATCAGCCACCTTCCAATTTCATATCATGCCACCTCATTCTTATACTCCTCCTATATTGGAAGATGTCTCCCCCCATACCTTGTTTATGCACTTAAGGTGCTTGAATGTTTCTATCATGTACCCCTGCTCCCTCCTGTCCTCCAGTGAGTACATATTCAGGTCATTTAATCTCTCCTCATATGTTCTATGGTGCAAGCCCTGTACCGTC
Source organism: Neoceratodus forsteri (assembly GCA_016271365.2). NCBI lineage: Eukaryota > Metazoa > Chordata > Ceratodontiformes > Ceratodontidae > Neoceratodus > Neoceratodus forsteri. The sequence continues at coordinate 148,906,177 of CM057451.1, forward strand.
TTTGTCACCTTTCTCTGGACTGTCTCCACCCTGTCAATGTCCTTACGAAGGTGCGGCCTCCAGAATTGCACACAGTACTCATGGTGAGGCCTCACTAGTGCTTTATACAGTGGCATCACTACCTCCCACCTTCTGCTGGTGATACCTCTGCCTATGCACCCCAGTATGCTGCTGACCCTCCCTGCAGCCTTAGTACTCTGCTTAGACACCTTTAGGTAATCTGAAATGATAACCCCCAGGTCCCTTTCTTCCTTGGTGATCGTCATCAGCCTCTCCCATAATGTAGCTCTCCCCAGGGTTCCCTCGTCCAAGGTGCATTATTTTGCACTTCTTTAAATTTAACCTCAGCTGCCACTCCTCAGACCATTTTTCAAGCTTCCCCAGGTCCTTCCTCATTTTCTCCACCCCGTATGGCATATTCACCCTGTTGCAGATCTTGGTGTCATCTGCAAACAGGCAGACCTTTCCCTCTAGCCCTTCTACAATGTCACTAATGAAGTCATTAAACAAGACTGACCCAAGGACTGATCTCTGAGGTACCCCGCTGGTCAACCCCTCTCCCCGGATTAGATCCCATTTACCACCACCCTCTGTCTCCTGTCTGTTAACCAGTTCCTAACCCAGTTTACCACCATGTGCACCATGCCCAGACTACCCATCTTGTTAACCAGCCTTTTAGATGAGACAGAGCTGAAGGTCTTGCTACTCTACCAAACAACCCACTTTAAACCCCCAAAATAGAAGTACGTTTTTCCACCCTCCACAGCTGATCAATATTTTTTTGTACATATGCTAACCTGTTTTCCACTTTATGTCTACAGGTCCAGTGGATAGTAACACTGGTGCTGGAGGTCACTGGCCACGTTTATCAGGTAAGCAATGTTTTATGTTTAGAATACCTTGTTTCTCCAAGTTAGTTATTTAAGTGCTGTAGATACTTTGTGATTCCATTACTATTCTTACAGGTACAGCTGGATGTTCCTTGTAGCATCCCACAGTCCACAGGAACCAAGTAAGAAATCTTTATTAGTAGTACTGTATCTTCGCTAGTAGTTATAATACTTGTAGTTGCACCATCACACCATACCATTGTACAGTACAATGGTGCAACTACAGTCTATGGGTATTAAGATGCTGTTGTCTTTCACTTGTTAGTTCAGTGATGAAGCAGGGATAGATATAACTAAACTATTTCATTTATTTGATTTTGTTAAGGAATGAGGATATGATTTCACTAGTAGAAAAAGAAGAGAGATTAACTGCAAAGAATTGCATTAATGCAGACATTAGAGTAGAAGAATACAAATTGCACAAAGTATGGAAATGGAAAACATTAGGGTTTGGGGTCTCTGAAGTATGTTGAATTAGTGCTGGAGCCTTCCTTGGGGTGGTCAAACCTAATGCCTGTCCCCTCCACTGAATAAACAAGGTCAGATGTGATCTGTTTTCTTCCTACAGGGCCCTGCATGAAGACAGCTATGACAGATTCTGTTGGCAACATATGGCAAACCAAACTTCTCTACCTTTGAAGACTGTATCACTGTGAGGCACGTGCTTGGAGCTATATCTTGTGCTTCAGACAGGAGGCTATGGACTGGGGAGAGGGGGTGGGCAATAGGGTTAACAACCCCAAGGAAGTCTCCATTACTGATTTTGCCAATACTCCAGAGACCCAAAACTCTAATGCTTTTCATTTCCTTACTTTCAATGCATTGCATTCTTCAACCCTAATGTCTGCATTAATGTAGTTTTTAGCAATTAATATGTAAGTGACAGAGACAGATATAGTGTGTATATATATATATATATATATATATATATATATAGATACAGTATATATTATATAGGTGTGGTTGCACCTGTATATTAGAGTTAAAGAGCTGCTGACGCCTCCAAGTTAACTTCGAAAAACATAATAATTAGGTACAATTTAGCTTGCATTCCACATATATTCTACAGATTTCTCATCCCATTTATTTATTACTGAAGAAATTTGCATGAATACTTGATCTTTGTCCCTTAGAGTTCATCTGCCTCTATAGCTTACTCCCTATTTCAAGTCGCAATCCTCTGTTGTGACATCACAGTCTGTTGCCATGGAAGTAACTGTGATGTCACAAGCAGTGCATTATAACCTCAAGTAGGGAGAAAGCAACTGGAATAGATGAGATTTTTAGGAGCAAAGTTACTGTTTTCATGCAAGTGTCCTCAATAATAAATAGTGGGGAGGAGACATACAGAACTAATGTGAAAAACAAGCTGAACTGTGTCTAAACATTGTTTTGTGAAATTCCATTGAAGGTGTCAGCAGCTCTTTAAACCTTGTTTTGCGCACCTTAATAATTGCCCCTGCTCACTGATTTGTCCAAAATTTAGTAAGCTTGGACTCTGGGCCAGCGTCTTTAGATCCTGAAACTTGCATGTTAATCAGTTATGGGGGGCACAAAGTTACAAAGGTGCAAAAATGTTAACATTCACCCAAAATATAGCCTACCTGTAACTACAAAAACTACTTTTAAAACCTGAACCTTACAGGTTTAATAGAGTGTGGCCCAAAGTGCACACTTTCACAAGTTTGAAATTTTTAACTTTTATAGTTTTTAAAATATCAGTTAAAAACTACCCCTTTTCTGAGCATGCTCAATTCAAAAGAAACAATCCTAAGGGTAGCTGGATTTTTGTCTTAGTGAAAACCAAGGGAAAACAATCACTTGAAAATCACTTTCAAGTGTTTTCACTAACAAATGTTTTCACTTTTGTGAGAATCGCTTTTGTGATGCAGAAGTAAAACATATAGTGAAGAGAATTCCCCTGGCATACTGCTCAGAGGGCCCTGTGCCTCTGCATCCATAGCTGCAGAGAAGCATGGGGCCCAGATGGCTCCGCACTTCTGCCGCCAGATAGACTCTTGATCCTGTGTGTCTGCATCTGTAATCACATGGAAGTGCAGGGCACAGAGTGCAGGGACCAGAGACAGTCCCACACATTCTTTGCATCTATAGTCACACAGGCTCTTCCCTTGGCACTGGGCCCAGATGATCTTTTCATGTACTTCCCTAAAGGTAGAGAATAAAATTCTACTATCACAAAAAGAAAGGAAAGTCATATTGTTTGAAAATAGTTACATCCAAATTTGAATGTTGCCATGGCACATCGGGAATTGGGGATTGGTGCTTAGGGGACTTCATTTCAAAAACTACTTTAAAGCACACGTTAAGGTTGAAGAACGCAAAGTGGACAAAGTAAGGCAATGGAGGGTTTATAGTCTTGGGAGTGCTGACAAATTGGTGGTGAGGTGATTCTTGGGGTTGTCAACCTTAATGCCCACCCCCCTCCTCTGAGCAAACAAGATCTCTTGCTTCATGCAGGGCACAAAGGCCCTGCATGAAGAAAGCTATGAGTGATTCTGTTAGTTACATGTGGTGAGACATACTTCTCTACCTCCCAGGGGTGTATGGCTATGAGGCAGTGGCATGGAACTGTCCCTTGTGCTTTCGACAGGAGGGTACAAACTTAGGGGAGGGGTGGACATTAGTTTTGACAACCCCATGGAATACAACACCACTGATTAGCTAAGACTCCCAAAACTCCAAACCCTAATGTTTTTCATTTCCTTACTTTGTCCACTTTGCATTCTTTAACCCTAATGACTGCATTAACATAGTTTTTTTAAATCTGTCTAGCTATCTATCTAATATATCTATCTATCTATCTATCTATCTATCTATCTATCTATCTATCTATCTATCTATCTATCTATCCCAAACCTGTGAGGATAAAAAGGGTCAAATATCATTTGGGATAAAAAGGGTCAAATAGTGATATGTTTTGCCACTATAGACCTACAGTCAAAATATTAGTGATATTCTCATCCTAGGTCCAATATTCTCACTCTAGATCCATGTTGGCCATAGAGGTACAGAGCTTACATGTTTGCATCTCCTTCATTCAGTGAGGTTGGGCTGGGCTAACATCACTGTTTAAGATGGCCACTGAACATCATTACACAGTCATGACACAGAATTTTTTTTTTTTGCCGTTGTACAGTAAATGGGCATGTCATTACTTAGATATGCCTTGGTCTAATGGAAATATCACAGATATTTTCCCTTGTGGAATCTGACCTTTTGACATCACTTGTAGCTTTGCCAGTTGTGACACCATATGGTCAAACTGCACTTAGGAAAAATATCAATGCTATTTTGATTATGGCCATGGCATATATATATATATATATATATATATATATATATATATATTTATATATACATACATATTCATTCATTGCACCCACCACAGGCCAACAGGTGACAGTGTGCCTTGGGGTCATCAGCCCTAACTCTCACCCCATTCCATATGTAACAAAGCTCACATGATACAGTATAGGAGAATGGGGTGAGAGTTAGGCCCGATGACCTCAAGGCAAACCCGTCACCTATTGATCTATGGTGGTTGGGGTGGGGTGATGTGATAGGGCATGAGGGGGTCTTAGGGTGTCAACCTTAATGCCTTATTTCCCTATTTTTGTCACTTCAACCCTAACTGATGCATTAATGAAGTTTTTTGCAATGAATTTCCTTAATTTTTGAGAAAGTGTAATGTAACTGGTAACTGGCATAATGATATGTGTCTGTGGAAGCACAGGCCCTCTGGGCCATGCACTCCCACTTACACATAACTACGGAGCCATACAGCTGCCCATTATGGATGAAAAGGAACCCTTGTAACACTAATTTGCCAATATCTCAGTAACCATAGCAGCTATGAAAAAAATTCCACTGCAGTTGTAATCATGACTTCGAAACCCTCACGCATGCTTAGTTCACCTAAGCTGTCTGGAGTGAAAAATCCGTATCTTGAATTGTTTCTGAGATATGGGCACTGGAAGGCACTGCGAGCGCTGCAATGTTATCCTATGGGAAATATCTTAACTTTGTAATGGCATAGCTATGGAACCAATGAACATTTTTGCACCTAAACAGTATAATTCACATCTCTGGGACACCCCTTTTATGCCCTGTAAATTTCAAGCCAAAAGACCAAGCCATTTATTTACAGTGCACTGGGAAAGCTTTAAAATTCCTAATTCGTGAGGTGTCAAAATCCCCATTCGCAAGGTCAATCCCAGTTCGTGAGCTGTCAAAATCCCTGTTTGTGACAATTCCTTGTCTGTCAGATTTTGGCCATCTGGTCTGGAAATCGCGATCATGTATTTTGTCAGCTCACGAACAAGTATCGGCTCATGAGAAGGGATTTTGACAGCTCATGAAAGGGGATTTTGACAGTGAACGAAAGAGGATTTAAAAAACCAGTCCCCTTTTGCAAGCTGTCAAAATCCCCTTTTGCAAGCTGATCCCTTTCTGTGAGGTGTCAAAATCCCTGTTCGCGAGCTAATCGTTGTTCGCTAGATGGGCCATCTTGTTTGGAAATTGCTATCGAGGATTTTGTCAGCTCGTGAAAAGGGATCGGCTCATGAAAGGGATTTTGACAGCTCGTGAAAGGATTCAAAAATGAATCCTTCCGTGAGCTGTCAAAATCCCCTTTCATGAGCTGATCCCCTTTCGCGACATGACAAAATCCCTGTTCGTGAGACAATCCTTGTTTGCAAGATAGGGCCATCTGGTTGGGAAATCATGATCAAGGATTTTGACAGCATGTGAAAAAGGATCGGCTTGCGATCAAGGATTTTGTTACCTCGCGAACAAGGATCGGAAACGAGTGACGATTGAGGATTTTTAAAATGAAAAAGGCAATTTTTTCACAGAAATGAAGCAAACCAAAGCCATGGGTTTGTGAAGGGTGCCACCCTAAACAAAAGCCATGCTTCAGTTACCACTCAACACATATGTGGAGCAAGTTACAACATTTTGTTTGTGGGGAAAAATGAAAACAAGATGGCGGCTCGCGAAAGGGGAATTTTTCCTCACAAATGGGGATTTTATAAATCCCCATTCATGAGATGACAAAATCCTTGATCGCAATCCCAGTCCTCTTTCACAAAACATATATATATTTTCCAAAGACTGAACTGAGCATGCTCAGAACCTGAACATTCTAAATTAAACAGTTTTGGAATGGACTAATATTTTTCCACCAAACCAATGCTGGACTGTTCTTTGGAGAAACCTCTTTCTACCCTGAAAATTGCAGGCTAAAATTCCACCGTGATGGGCACTAATCAGCAAAAATGGGCCAAAAAAAGCAAAAAATGCATTTTTGGAAGTTTGATGCACAAAAAATAAAAATCAGACCAAAATGCAACTTGGCATATCAAGAGATCTACCATCCAAGACTATGCATTCCAAATTCCATGCAAATCCATTGAATGGTTGCAAAGTTATTAACGTGCAAAATTTGGGATTTAACAGTAACCTGCTTACTCAACCCTAACTATGGGGCATAACCATGCCCCTATAGTATAGATCTATATATACATAGATACATAGACAGTGTCGGCAGATAAGGGCCTATGGCCCACCTAGTCTGCCCATTTGAGCTTGTAAGTTCAGTTTGTTTTCCTAGAAATCTATTTCCCCTTACCCCTGACCTCTAGAATTCCTTTATGTCTATCCCATGCATTCTTAAATCCCGTGATTGTTTCAGCCCCCACCACTTCCTCTGGCAGGGTGTTCCACTTGTCCACCACCCGTTCTGTGAAGAAATTCTTTCTCATGTTTCCTCTGAATCGTCCTTCCTCCAACTTCATCCCATGCCCTCTAGTCCTGAAACATCTTTTTCGCTTAAAAATAGTGTTTTCCTGCACCCTGTTCCTCCCTGTAAGATACTTGTATGTCTCTATCATATCCCTCTCCTCCTCTCCTCCAGGGAGTACATGTTCAGTTCCTTCAATCTGTCTTCATAGGATTTGTGATGCAACCCATGCACCATCTTTGTTGCCCTCCTCTGAACCTTCTCTACCCTGTCTATGTCCTTACGTAGGTATGGTCTCCAGAACTGTACACTGTACTCCAGGTGAGGCCTCACTAGTGTCTTGTATAGCGATTATGACCTCCCTTTTCCTGCTGGTGATGCCCCTGCCTATACATCCCAGCATCCTATTTGCTTTACCTGATGCCTTGTCACACTGTTTCCCTACCTTGAGGTCATCAGAGATGACAACCCCAAGATCCCTTTCCTGCTTGGTGCATGCTATATCCTCACCCCCCAACTGATATATTGTGCCAGGGTTTTTGTGCCCCATATGCATTATCTTGCACTTCTTTGCATTGAATTTCAACTGCAAACCCTTGACCATTCTTCAAGTTTCTGCAGGTCCCTTCTCATTCTGTCTACACCCTCTGGTGTGTCTACTCTGTTACAGAGCTTTGTGTCATCAGCGAACAGTGAAATTCTGCCTTCTATATCCTGTGCAATGTCACTGATGAAGATGTTGAATAGGACCGTCCCAGCACTGATCCCTGTGGTACCCCACTGGTCACTCTTCCCTCTGTGGAGTGACAGCCATTTACCACCACCCTCTGTGTCCTGCCACCCAGCCAGTTACCTACCCACCACACTACTGTCCTGCCCACACCATATTCCCCAGTTTGTGTAATAGTCTTCTATGTGGCACAGTGTCAAAGGTCTTGCTGAAGTCCAGATAGGCCATGTCCACTGCCCTCCTCTGATCCACCTCCCTAGTCACCCAGTCAAAAAATTCAATAAGGTTGGTCTGACATGACCTCCCCCTGGTGAAACCATGCTGCCTTGGGTCCTGTAGTCCATTGACAACCAGATGTTCCACCAATCTCTCCTTCAGTAGTGCTTCCATGATCTTTCCCACTACCGAGGTGAGGCTGACTGGTCTGTAGTTCCCTGCTTCCTCTTTGTTCCCACTTTTGTATAAGGGGACTACATCTGCTGTCCTCCAGTCTTTGGGTACCTCCCCTGTTTCCAGTGATTGGCTGAACAGGATAGTCAGAGGTTCAGCCACCACCTCTCTTAGTTCTTTAAGGACCCTGGGGTGCACCCCATCTGGCCCCATTGCTTTGTCAACTCTTATATATATATATATATATATATATATATATATATTAGAGGCAAAAAACTCTGTTTAATGCACTAGTTAGAGTTGTTCCACACCGACAAAAGCGAGGGAATTCGGTGTTAGGGTTGAATGCCCCCCTTGGACCCCCTGCCCACACCCCAACCCGGCATCAGGGTGCGCATTAGGGTTGTCGTCCATAACTCTCACCCCATCACATGTGTAAAGAAGCAGAGGTGTAGGAGAATGGGGTGAGAGTTAGGACCAACAACCCTAATGCCACCCAGATGCCAGTTGGGGGTGTGGACAGGGGTCCAAGGGGGGCTTTCAACCCTAACACCGAATTTCCTCACTTTTGTCAGTGTGGAACAACCCTAACTAATGCATTAAACAGAGTTTTTTGCCTCTAATTTCCCTTCTTTTTGAGAATGATAATGAGAAATAGTGACTGTAATGCGGCGGTGGGAGCGCCGGGTCACATAGTAACATTGTGCCCGCAAACGCAAATAGTAATGCGCATGGTGATGCAAAGCGAAACAGAAAGAAACAGTAGTGTAGGCAGAAATGTTAAAAACAATGCAAAAGCAAGTGCAAATGAAAATGCAAAGGGTAACGCACATGGTGGCGTAGACGTGAACGGTAAGTGAAACGGGAACGTAACTGCAAGCGAAAATGGTAACAGTAACAGTAATGTAAGCACACAGGCTGGTTTTCCCCAACAGCTGCATAAAGAAAGACAGTGAGTACAAGGAATGTATGCATAATAATGGTTCTTGGAGCAGAAAATGAGGACTTGGAATACTAAATTGCTTATATCTCAGGAACCGTACGATGTAGAAAAAATATTTAAAAGTCATATGATTTATGACTTTCCTGGCTAGTTTTGTACTTAGCCCCCAATGAGGGGGTTAAGTATTTTTCTGACGAAAAGTCCGTATCTCGCACCGTTTCCAAGATATGGGCCCTGAAAGGCGCGGCGAATGCCGTAATGTTATCCTATGGGAAAAAAAGAGAAATTCAGAGTGCCATAACTTTGGCTTCCTGCAATATTTTTTCACCAAACCACAAAAAGGCACATCTGTGGGATGTTGGCTGTGTTCCCTTCAAATTTCAGCCCAAAAGACTAAACCGTTATTTTGCAGCAGGGCGCCAAAGGATTCCTGTAATGCGTCGGACGCCGTAATGTTATCCTATGGGAAAAAGCATCAACTTTGGAGTGCCGTAACTTTGCCGCCATATAATATTTTTTCAACAAAATACTGAAAGGCACATCTGTGAGATGTCGGCTGCGTACCCTCCAAATTTCACGCTAAAACACCAAACTGTTCTTTTGCAGCAGGGTGCCAAAGAATTGCTGTCATTTTCCCACAGCCTAGAAAAGTACTGTCGAAGTTTGAGAAAGCTTTCGCAAATTCATTCGACAATGTCACAAGTGCGACAGCACTTTGTGAAAGTACTTCTTCCAGAAATTTGAAAAACATATTTCTGGGGTGTTTTACCCCAAAATAAAGACATGGCTAGCATCCTCAGGGTCTGACTAGGTGAATACAAAAATAATTAGGTTGCTTGTGGGTCCCAATTTTAAATGCCAAGCATTTTTCTGATCACTAACTGAAAACAAAATGATGGATTTGCGACAGTAAAAGGACCATTTGTGAAAGTAAAAACTGCATTTGTGACACTGTCAAACTTTTTGTTAACTTTTCCCATTGACTTATAATGGGAACTTGTTTTTTGAATAACTTTTGAACCGTTTAATACTGTTTCACAAAATCTTTAAAAGGCACATCGGGGACCCTGGCCGCACATTTCCTGAAGATTTCGGACCAGTTGCACAAACTGTGCGACCTGTACGTGTGACAGTAAAATTCCAGAAAAGCGTAAATGCACGCGCAGATCACGCTTAATAACTCTGCAGCCGTATATGTAACTGGTACGAAACTTGGCATATCCCATGGCATATGGATCTTAATTGGGTATTCCAAATTTCAGACACATCTATCAAATGGTTGCAAAGTTATTAAGGTGCAAAATTGTGGGTTTAACATGTAAATAGCTCCTCAACCTAACTATAGCAGTACTACCACATGCCACTATTTTATATATATATATATATATATATATATATATATATATATATATATATATATAGATATATATAAAATACAAAATCACACATGCCTCCACAATGCACAGCATCATGGGCTGCATATGCAAATCAGCACAGAATGTTATGCTAGTCCAACTTTAAGCAGAATTGCATGGTGCCAAAAGGCCTCTCACACAGTTTGCGAAGGGTGCTAACAGAAGACATAGACACATGTTTCGTCCTACCAGGACTCATCAGTATGCCTCATCTGTTTGACACCCCAGTGGAATGGACCAGCTACCCTTAAAACAGAGTGTCTTGGATATGTTGTGGTGAACCCATTAAAATAAAAAACTATTTAAAAGACAAAGAACCTCTGTGTGCAAACACTGAGGCAAGGGTTACCCCAAAGGGCATTTGGATGGGAAGCCAAGTTTCAAGAAAATACAAAATCACACATGCCCCCACAATGCAAAGCATCATGGGCTGCATATGCAAATCACCACAGAATGTTATGCTGGTCCAACTTTAAGCAGAATTGCATGGTGCCAAAAGGTCTCTCACACAGTTTGCAAAGGGTGCTAACAGAAGACATAGACATGTGTTTCGTCCTACCAGGACTCATCAGTATGCCTCGTCTGTTTGACACCCCAGTGGAATGGACCAGCTACCCTTAAGACAGAGTGTCTTGGATATGTTGTGGTGAACCCATTAAAATAAAAAACTATTTAAAAGACAAAGAACCTCTGTGCGCAAACACTGAGGCAAGGGTTACCAAAGTTGGACCAGCATAACATTCTGTGGTGATTTGCATATGCAGCCCATGATGCTTTGCATTGTGGGGGCATGTGTGATTTTGTATTTTCTTGAAACTTGGCTTCCCATCCAAATGCCCTTTGGGGTAACCCTTGCCTCAGTGTTTGTGCACAGAGGTTCTTTGTCTTTTAAATAGTTTTTTATTTTAATGGGTTCACCATAACATATCCAAGACACTCTGTCTTAAGGGTAGCTGGTCCATTCCACTGGGGTGTCAAACAGACGAGGCATACTGATGAGTCCTGGTAGGATGAAACACATGTCTATGTCTTCTGTTAGCACCCTTTGCAAACTGTGTGAGAGGCCTTTCGGCACCATGCAATTCTGCTTAAAGTTGGACCAGCATAACATTCTGTGGTGATTTGCATATGCAGCCCATGATGCTTTGCATTGTGGGGGCATGTGTGATTGTGTATTTTCTTGAAACTTGGCTTCCCAGCCAAATGCCCTTTGGGGTAACCCTTGCCTCAGTGTTTGCGCACAGAGGTTCTTTGTCTTTTATATATATATATATATATATATATATATATATATATATATATATATATATTGATGCCCCTGTTTAATTTCATGCTAGCACCACTACCAACTCAAACGCGCTACCAGGTTTCACACTCAGATGTCTCCGATGTTATGCAGCTGATGAATCACAGCACAACCTGGCAAAGAAAGCTGATTATTCTACTGACGGCTCTGCTAATCCCTCACTGATCCCCTTGATTGCTTGCCTGGGACAGTAGATAAGATTAGAGCCACCATTTGCACTAGATTTTCACCTGAAAGTCTGAGTCTGCAAGCCAGTCAGTTTGCCATTACTGTAGTTTTGTTACAGCTATGATGTCTCTTGTTGCATGGCTCCAGCGAAGTAAAGCAGTGAAGAGGGAGCCTTAGATTGCTCTAGTAAATGAATTGTCTCGAGGCACACTGACCGAGGTTGGCAACTTGTCAGTCAAAACAGCAGACAGTCTGCTCAGTGAATGTCAGAGTGCAACTGCCCCACCTAAACGTAGGTGCACTGACTACATCTGCTACACCTCTGAAGTACGTTTTGAAATTGGGAAGTGTGCCACAACTAATGGTGTCTAGAATGCTGTGAGATTTTATGAAAAACATATGAGGAAACAATAAATGAAAGAACCATAAGGAAATTAAAAGAAAAATTATTTGGAGCACCTCAGATCAGTGCCAGACCCACAGCAGCTTGATCCTGTGCTTTTCCCACAAAACAGAGAGAGACAGACTGACAATGGTGCTAGCTGATGTTGAACTGAAGCTTATTAAAATACAGTCTGCATATTGAGGGAGCAGTTGTCAGCACAAGGGTTGTTGCAGTGGTGGCTGTGGGTGTTGTGAAAGCCAAGAATCAGAAGTTGCTCACAGTCTAGAGTTTAGGGGGAACATTTCAATTACTTCTCAGTGGTCATGGCAGTTTCTGAAAAGGCAGAGTTTCTATAAAAGAAAGGGGACCAAGGCAGGGAGGAAGACACCTGAGGACTTTAATGCGCTTAAAGAGAAAGTTCTGACCTGAATTTGCACTGTCTGTATGCAAGAGATTATTGCACAGGAATTTGTAATAAATATTGATGAAACTGGTGTCAACCTGGTCCCATGCTCACAGCGGACCATGGAGGAGGTGGGTGCCAAGAAGGTCGAAGTGACAGGACATGATAACAAATGTCAAGTCTCCCTAGTGATTGGGTGTATGCTTTCTGGTGATTACCTCCAGCCCCAAGCAAAATGGCCTACTACATGAACAGTGCTCTCTGCTTATAGTGGACTTGTACCAACGCAATTGTGAGGGGCTAGATTTGGGAATAGGAAAGGGAGAGGTGAGGGAGTTAGGTGCCTATGTGGTGCCATGTGTGACCGTGAGTTCCTGCCACTCTTGAGGACCGACCTTTTCTTAAATCTGTTGCAACAGTTCTTCTATTTCTAAGCCTAATCTATCCTTTACTATTTCTAGTCCATTATGTTGGCCACCTATGGGCACCCCTTTCCCTTTCTTGACTATGCTATAGTGTCCTCTTTAATTTTCCTTTTCCCTCTCAGGTCCTCGTACAGGGAGGTTATTGTGGCGGCCTCAAGCATATGTAAAACAGGTTGTATTTATTGTTGTTGGATTTAGTATGTAATAGCTATGTTATAAAATACCTTAATGTATATACCTTATGTTTATGAAACCTGTAAATGTTGAAAATACCATGGCACTTGGTGTTTTGATAATGGTAAAAAGTACTAGGTGACTATTATGGAAATTAAGCTAGTTGTGTTATTTAAAATGCATGTATATTGTTGTTAAGTAAGAAATGGCATGATAATTTGCATATATCCCATGATGCATTGCATTATGGAAGTATGTATGATGTTGTATTTCTTTGAAACTTGATTTGTTGCCAATGACCTTTGGGGTAGACCTTCTTTCAGTGATTCTGCATTGAGATTCTTTGCCTACAGCTTGTTCTGTTTTTTTTTTTTCCTTTTGGGCCCCTACTACCCTAACAAATGGGGCCTGCATAGGGGTGGTGGCTACATCTCAACTAGTGAATTGTATCAGAGATCAGTTTCAGTAGGTGCTGGCTAAATGCAGAAAAAGGATATTCATAGTCTGTTGCTGCAAACTGATGTACTGAAGAAGGAATATGGCATTGCAGAAGCTTATTTCTTGTATTTTGAATAAATATCACACACAGATTGTGTGTTGAACCTGGAGTTCGGTGTCTGGTCCATCTGTTATCCCACAACCCCTCCAAACCATGACACGGCAGGATGTGAAGCAGATCCTAAGGATCGCTATGGCAACACGATGGCAGGCAAAGCTGGATGTCATTGTCCATCTGGGGACTAATGACCTGGCTAGAGATGGGGCAGGGATAGTGCAGGTGGAGTTTAGGGAGCTTTGGAGGGGTCTTAGACAGGTAGAACACTCAATGGCTTTTATTGAGGTGCTGTCTGTCTATGACAGGGGGTAGGAGTAGGATCTCTGCACCAGGAGCTTCAACGCATGGCTAAAGGACTGGTGTGGAGAGGAGGGGTTCAGCTACATTGGGGACTGGGGATCCACCTGGGAGGATAAGGGCCTACACAGGGATAATAGTCTGTGTTCATCTGGGAGGGGAACCACAGTCCTCGGTTGACAGTTTAAATGTTACTTTGATGGACATTTAAACTAGTTAAGGGGGTGGCAGAAGAGTTTGGGGAGGCAGAAACTGCCCCCTCACAGGCTGAAGTAGAAAGTAGGGAGAGACCAAGACAAGTAGAATCCCCTAGGATGCAAATTAATACAGGAAGCAGGGTGGAAACATGAAGGGGGATGGGAGAGGGTGGATTAAAAAAAGAGGGTGAAGGAGAAAAAGCAGAAAGGAAAAAATTGAGGTAACAAACAGAGTGGTAACAAAATTTGGAAAGTCATTTGTGCAAATGCTAGAAGCCTAGGAAATAAAATTCCAGATCTAGAGGCCACAATGGCAGAGGCTAAACTGGCTATTGTGGCCATTACCAAGTCATGGTGCACTGAAACCCATGACTGGTACATGGCCATAGCAGGTTATACTCTGTTCAGGAAGAACAGGGTGGGAAGGAAAGGAGGGGTGTGGTACTTTATCTGAGGGAGGGCATTAAAGCAACAGAGATACAAGGAATACAGTGGGGGGGTCAGAGGTACTGTGGGTCACCCTAGAGATGGGAAATGGAACTTCTATTCATATTTCTGTAATCTACAGACCACCAGCACAGGTGTAGGAGTTAGATAAGGTACTGATGGAAACCACTAACAAGATGGCAAAAAATAAGGAGGTGCTGTTAGTGGGGGACTTCAATCTGCCAGATGTAGATTGAAGCCTCCTAGTTGCAGTTTCAGCTAGATGCAGGAAGTCTTGGACCCCCTACAGGGGGTGTTCCTCAGAGAACCAGTCAGTAAACCCACTCATGATGGGGCAGTGCTGGACCTGGTACTCACCAGCAGGGACAGTGTTGCAGACATGGAATTGAGCCACACAAAGGCAAGGGTCCTGGACTTCAGGAGGGCAGATTTTAAAAAGATGAGTGAATGCCTCAGGGATGACCTGGCAAGGGGGATGAAGTGGGTGGGGCGGAGGAACAGTAGGGGAAACTAAAAAGGGCCATATTGAGGCCAACAAACCTCTGTGTCAAGCAAGAAAGCAAAAGAAAGAGGAAAAAGAGACTGCTATAGTTCTCAAAAGAGGAGGTGGAAAGGTAAAAGCTAAGAGAGTAGTATTCATAAGGTACACAGAAATGCAGAGGGAGGAGGATAAGGAGGCATATCAGTGGAAACAGAGGGAAGCAGGGAGAGTAATAAGGAGTGCAAAGGTGTGAATTGAAGAGAGAATAGCCAAGGCAGTAACAAAAGGGGACAAAATATTTTCTTTAGGCATTTAAGAAGGAAAAGGAAGACCAGGGGTGGGATTGTAAGGTTAAGAAGGGAAGCGGGAGAGGACTGTGCAAAGGGGGAACAGGAAAAGGCAGACATCCTGAGCAAATACTTTTGTTCAGTGTTCACACAGGAAAGAGATGGGGGAGGGGCTACAAAAATGTAACAGGAGCACTGGAGGGAGGGAGGGAGGTAGACAATAGTCTATTTTCAGAAGAGAGTCCTGAAGGGACTTGCAAATCTGAAAATGGAAAACTCATTTGGGTCAGAATGGGTCCACCCAAGAGTATTGAGGAAGCTCAGGGAGGTACTGGCTGCACCTCTGATGACCGTATTTAACAGCTCATTGGAAACAGGAAGTGGTCCTGGAGGGCTGGAAGAAGGTAGATGTAGTCCCACTTCACAAAAGTGGTAGCAGGGAAGAGACTGGCAATTGTATGCCAGTCAGCCAGATTTTCAGTGGTAGGAAAGTTAATGGAATTACTGCTGAAAGAAAGGATTGTGGTATATGTTGAATCCAATGGGTTGCAAGACCCAAGGCAGCATGGATTCATGGGGGGAGGGGGGGTCATGTCAAATGAATCTGACAGAGTTCTTTTGACTGGGTGACCAAGGAACTAGATCAGGGTGGAGTGGTGGATGTAGCCTACCTAGATTTCAGTAAAGCATTTGACACTGTTCCACATAGGAGATTAGTAAGCAAGCAAGGTAGCTTAGGAGTGGAACTAAAAGTGGTAAACTGAGTAAGAAATTGGTTACGGGACTGGTGGCAGAGGGGGGTGGTGGTACATGGAGTTCACTCAGAGGAAGGAAGAGTGACCAGCAGGTTGTCTCAGGGATCAGTGCTAGGACCAGTCCTCTTTAATGCCTTTATAAGTGACATTGCAGAGGAGCTGGAAGGAAAGGTCTACCTCTTTGCAGATGACACCAAGCTCTGAAACAGGGTGGACACTCTGGGGGTAAGGGGGGAGGAAAGGATAAGAAGCGACCTGAGAAAACCTGAGGAGTGGTCAAGGGCATGGCTGCTGAGTTTCAATGTGAAAAAGTGCAAAATAATGCACTTTGGGCACAGGAACTCAGGGGTGCAGTACAAAATGGGGGGGAGGTGGTACTGACAACCACCAAGCAGGAAATAGAAGTGGGGGTGATCGTATCAGATGATGTAAAGGCATCCAGGCAGTGCGACAAGATAGTTGGGAGGGCAGGTGGGATGCTAAGATGCAAAGGAAGGGGTATCATCAGCAAAAATAGGGAGGTGGTGTTGCCTCTGCATAGATCACTAGTAAGACCTCACCTAGAGTACTGTGTCCAGTTGTGGAGACCACATCTCTGAAAGGTCATAGACAGTATGGAAGTGGTTCAGAGGAGGGCAACTAAAATGGTGCAGGGTCTTACAAGGTGAGATAAAAGGGCCTAAATATGTGCACCCTGGAAGAGAGGAGGGAGGGGGGATATGACAGAGACCCTTAAATACCTCACAGGGCTAAACAAGATACAAGAGGGAAGTATTTTTTTAGGAAAAAAAGATACTCAAGGACAAGGGGGCATGATAAGAAGCTGGGGGGGGTAGATTCAGGAGAGATGTGAGGAAATGCTTCTTTACAGGAATGGTGGATTCCTGGAACAGTTTTCCAGCAGGGGTGGTGGGGCTAAAACAATGGTGGGGTTCAAGAATGCATGGGATAGGCATAAGGGAACCTTATGGAAAGGGGAGAAAGGATGAATGGACTGGAGATCAAGTGGGATCTGCAGTGATACTAAAATGGTCAGACTAGGTGACCAAGTGGTCTTTAACTGCCAGCAAGTTCTCTGTTTCTGTTTCATTCCACAACAGTACTTGAAAAACTACAGCCAGCACAGATTATACCAGTTTTTATTCCTGCCTCCTGTACTAACCTCCTACAGTCTTTAGATGTTGTGATCAACTAGTTGCTGAAGGACGAATTGAAAATGTGCTTCACCAAATGGTATGCAGAGCTCATCACAGAACAGATAAGTGCAGGCACACTATCAGCAGAGATCTCCGTGGACCTCAGAATGAGCAACATCAAAACAAAGCACACTCAGTGGCTGATAACCTCTTTTAAGAACATCAGTGGATGCCATGAAGATTGCATTTGTGGCTTCATAGAAGCAGACATTGCTGCCCCCCAGATGATGTGCCTCAAACCTGGAACCCCACATTTGTAATACAGCCCGTTATAAAGTAAAGCCAGTAAACACTGTTCTTATTTTGTTTTCTTTTTATTTCAGATCCCACTGAATTCAGAGTATACCCGTGACTGGAACCGGATGGTGAAAGTAAATTACATCAGTAATGTCCTTTGCATGCACTGAACAGTGACCTGTGCAATGAACTGTTAGAGCAGTTATGAAAACCATTTGTTTAACTTTTGTTATGAATGAAGTTTCATCTTTTTAAATGATCACTATTTTGTTATTTTCTCAGATTGATTGCTTCCGCTAACACAAATACAATTAATTTCAAGTAATGTTTTCATGTTCCACAGTAGATATCACAGAGGCGCAGTAGTGCCACTATAGTTAGGACTGAGAAGGCTGTTTAATGTTAAGCCCCTAGCTTTGCACATTAATAGCTATGTCACCTTTCAACAGACTTGCATGGCATTTTGCATGAGCAATCTCAGGGGAAAGGTCTCTTGAAGTGCCAAGTTTTGTTCTGGTCAGAGGTACAGACTCCAAGATCTGAATAACGAAAATAGTGCAAAACATTTTTTTCCTTTTTGCTGTTTTCCAGTCATTACCTAGTGCCCAGACAGTTTGGAATGTTGGTCTGAATGTTTCAGGGTAGAAAGGGTTTGTCCCAGAGTGGTACCTTTCGTTGGTTTGGTGAAAAAAAAGATTAATCCGTTCGAGAGTTATAAGGATTTGAAATTTCAGTTCTGATCATGCTCAGTACACTCTTTTGGATAGCTGTTTCATACAAAAAAAGAAATTGGGCCATATGAAAAGTATTCTGTTTCATATGGGGGTAATCTTGTTTTGTGAAAAACAAATATTTTTTTGCATGGCTGCCGTCTTGTTTCCGTCTAAAAAAACATTTTTGAAAACCCATAAAAATCATATAATGGAAACACACCAACAAATGTATCTTGCTATTTGGGACCTCATTAGGTGGATTCTGCAGTTACCTTTGGAAAAATTACCCAGAAATGTGTTTTTAACACATTTTAGAATTATTTTTTTCCTGAGACGATTTTCTTTTTTCGTATGGTCATACGAAGCAAGAATAGGACCATATGAAACAAGATTGCCTTCATACAAAAATAGAATTTGGACTTTGTTTTCACATTCTTTTTTCATGTGAAGGAATCTTTTTTTCATGAGAATGACACAATCTCATGAAAAAAGATTACTTCATAAGAAAAAATATTTTGGACTTAGTGTTTTTTCACATTCTCCTTTTGTATGAAGCAATCTTTTTTCGTAAGATTGTGTCATTCTGACGAAAAAAGATTTCTTCATATCAAAAGAAGAAATTTTCTTCACACTTACTGTGATTTCCTTTTCTGTTAGCTCCTACATTGTCAATAGGATTCATTACTAATGGGTGATGTGCACCCCTATTAGGGGAAATGGCACAGCCCAAGGCTGTAATCAGCATAGAATCCTGGGCACTGGAATATTCCAGACAGCAGCAACTCTCCAGTCTCTTTTGTCCACACAGTGCCTCTAAATATGAAAAAAATTGATCTGTGTAGATCATACTGTTTATCTTGTCATGAAAGCACACATATGAGCTGCCTACTTAGATAAAACTTCAACCAGAATAAGATACAGAAAACAGTTGACTACCTCGTCAGATGGGTGGAGGTAAGGAACGGAGGCTTGTCTTCCAATTCTCTAATGACATGAAAGATCATTGCAATACTGAGCCAACTAGAAAAGACTTGTCAAGGAATTAATGCAAACAGATAACACTGGGAAAAAGACTGCAAACAGTGTAATCACTCACCTACAACAAAGGACGCAATCTAACTTATCATCAAATTCGAACCTGTTAAATCTGCATGGTAGTAACCAACATTTTAATACAGAACTGCTCTTTCTTTTTTTTTTGTTTTTTGCAATATTCAGGCACAGCAGATAAACTATAAAGGGATGTCCAAAACAACTAACAATCAGAAGGTTTATTACCAAACAATGAACATACTAGTGCTGGCATACCAGACAATATTGTCCCGCGGGAGCAATACTACTGGGCTGGCCCCATTGACAATGTAGGTGCTAACAGAAAAGGAAATTACGTAAGTATGAAGAAATTTCTTCTTTCCGTAGTGCTCCACATTGTTAATGGGATTCATTACTAATGGGTTCTAAGAAGCAGTACCCATGAAAAAAACAGGTGGGGGAGAATACTGTCCCATATGTTAGCTGGGAACAGGAAAGGCATTTACCTGCTAACTGCCCCCTGCAAAACTCTGCAACCAAAGGCTGCATCAGAGGAACTCTGAATATCCAATCTGTAGTGCTTGGTGAATGTGTGGCTGGAGGACTACATAACTGCCTTGCACAGTTCTAAGACAGATGCCTTGCTTTTCTCTGCCCAGGAGGTGGCCATAGCTTTGGTGGGGTGAGCCTCGAAGAGAGCCAGAGGCCTCTTCTTTTCTGTGACATAAGCCTTGCCAATGCATGCCCTCACCCACCTTGCCAGGGTGGCCTTGAAAATTTCTATCCTTTTTTGCCACTCTGAAAAGAACAACCTATCCAATTTCTAGAACTCAGCAGTCCATCTAAGGTATGTCTTAACCTCCTGTCGCAAATCTAACTTGTGCAACTCCTTCTCCTTTGGGTGAGTTGGTTGCAGACAGAAAGATGGGAAGACAGATTTCTTGGTTCACATGGAAGCCCGTAGGGACTTTGGAATGAAAGACAGAACTGTTCAGAGCACCACCTTTTCCTAATGCATGATGAGGAAAGATTCTTTGTGGGACAAAGTCTGGCGTTCACCAATCCTCCTGGCTCAGCACATTGCAACTAAAAAACACGCCTAGTAAGACAGCACGTCCAATGGCACCGATGAAAGCAGTTCAAAAGGCTCTTTACAAAGATCATTCAGGACCAGATTCAGATCCCGTGGAGGATCAGGGGATTGGAACAGAGGTTGACTCCTGCTGACAGCCCACAGAAAATGAATAACCTCCCAATTAGTCCCTAAGGACGATCCCAAGGAGGCTCCAAGGGCTGACACCTGACCTCTTAAGGTGCTCAAGGCCAAACCTTTCTCCACACCTTCCTGCAGAAAATCCAAAATCTGCAGAACCATGGCTCTGGAAGTCCAGAAATATTTTTCTCTGGCCCAAACTGAAAATGTGGTCCACACGCAAGCATAAGCTGCTGACATGGAATTCTTTCTGGCAGCCATCAGGGTGTCCACTACCTTCTTAGAGAAACCCTGTTTTAGGAGTCTTCTTCTTTCAGGAGTCAGACCATGAGCTGCATCACCCCTGGATTAGGATGCAGAATGGGACCTTGGGAGAGAAGGTCCCCCTGCATTGGAAGGCAAAATGGTGCATGTTGAGCTAGGTTCACTAAGTACGAGAACCACAGCCTTCTTGGCCAGTCCAGAGCTATTAGAAGAAAGCTTCCTCTTGAGTGCCTTATTTTGCTTATGACCTTGGGGAGGAGTAGCAGAGGAGGGAAGGCATATGCTCTGCCAAAATTCCATGCTTGTGACAAGGTGTCCACTGCCTCCACCTGTGGACACTGGTAGCAGCTGAAGAACTGTTGTACTTGAGCATTCTAGCTGGAGGCAAACAGACTGATCTGTGGATGACTGAATCTCTGACACAGAAGGTTGAACACCTCCGGGTTCAACATCCATTCCCCTGGGTGGACATCCTCATGGCTTAGCAAGTCAGCTTGAATCTTCAACTTCACTGCTAAGTGAACTGCTGACAGAGAGACAAGGTTCTTCTCTGCCCACGGCAGGAGATCGGTGGCTTCTTTTAGCATCTCTCTGTTCTTTGTGCTCCCTTGATTGTTTAGGTACACCACTGTGACAGCGTTATCTGATCTTATTTTCATGGCTTTTGACTGCAGCCAATTTTGAAAATTAAGGAGAGTGAAGTGCACAGTCCTCAACTCCAGAATGTTTATGAGTACAGTAGGTGCTACTCCTAATCTGAACATGACCAAGTCCCCTGAATGGGAATGTGGTTCAGCACTGCCCCCTCAACCTGACAGGCTGGCATCAGTTGTCAGAATCCACTCTGGGGGGACTTCCAAAGGAGACCCTTTGCTCAGATTCTCCAAACTCACCCACCAACTCAGAGACTGCTGCAGGAGTGGTGAAATTGGGATCCTGGCCTGATAGTCCTTTGAGGTTGGATGCCAGGCTGAAAGTAACTCAATCTGTAGGGGCCGCATGTAAAGGTAAGCCCATGGGGCCAGTTCTATTGTCGTTGTCATGAGGCCCAGAATCCACAGAAGGCTGTGAGCTGAAGCTGATGGTTGGCTCCTCAGCCACTGAACCTCTCTCAACAGGGTCTCCTTCTTGGCTGGTGAGAGGAAGACCTTCCCCTCATCTGTTTTGAACACTGCTCCTAGGTGCACCAAAGTCTGTGAAAGCTTGAGAGAGCTTTTCTCCTAATTCACCACCCAGCTGTGGGACTCTAAAACCTCCAGAGTCCTGGCCACTGACTTTCTCACCAAAAGCACAGATGGTGCTCGAATGAGCAGATCGTCCAGGTAGAGATAGATGTGATGTCCCTCCTGTTGGAGTTGAGCCACCAGGACTATGAGCACCTTCAAGAACACCCTGGGAGCTGTTGCCAGCCCAAATGGGAGCACCCTGTACTGGAAGTGCTGTCTTAGGACCATGAACCTGAGGAACCTCTGATGAGGCTGCTGGATTGGAATGTAGAGATAGGCATCCCTCAGATCTATGGATGCTAGATAATCCCCTGGCTAGACAGCCTGGATGATTGAACATAAGGACTCCATCTTGAAGGTCGTGTGGCAAACAAACTTGTTTAGGTGTTTCAGATCCAGAATGGGCCTGAATCCTCCCCCCACAACATCTTGGGAATTACAAAATGAATGGAGTAGAATCCCTGGCCTTGTTCATTGGGAGGCATTGGAACAATCACCCTGATCTGAGTTAGATGGTCCAGTGTCTGCAACACTGCTTGCCTCTTTACGTGGTCCTTTGGTACTGGGGATGGCAGAAAATGCCCCTTTGAAGAAATGGCTGAAAACTTTATTGCATAACCTAAAGCCGGAATTTCCAGAACCCAAGCATCTGATGTTATCTGGGCCCATCTTGTGTAAAAATTATGCAGTCTTCCACCAAGGGAAGGGAAGCAGAGATGGGCCTGTGTACCCTCATTGTGAGGTGCCCACTTTTTGCCCCAGGCCTCTTTTGTGTCTTCGGGCAAGAGCTCCTCTGATACTATTGCTCTTGAAACCAGAATAGGATCCTTTACTACTGTAGTTCCCAAAGTTCCAAAAGGGATGAAAACCCCCTTGATACTGCCTCTGTTGGCTGCTTCCTTGACCTTTTGGAGTCGTTCCAGCCTTTTGCTGTTGTTTTGAGACTGGAAGGTGGCCTTTCTTATCCTGGATATTCTTCAAAATCTCATCCAGGCTAGAACCAAACAACAAACCTCCCTCAAAGGCTAAGTTAACAGCTTGGTCTTCGGAGCCTGATCAGCAACCCAATGCTGAAGTCACACACCTTGCATAGCAGATACAATGTGATAAGCAGAGCGAGCTGACATGCCTAAGTTCTCCACCATAGCATCCCCTAAGAAGGTGGAAGTACATGATACCAACTGCAAAATGCTCGCTTCCACTGAACTTGAGGGAACAAAGCTGCCCGGGGTCATAACCCACATGATTAAGGCTCTGGCAACAATAAAGAAGGCATAGGAGGTACAGAGGTTTGCACCACTGGACGTGAAGGCTCTTCTGCATGAATCATCCAATCACTTGTCATGCAAATCCACTAAGGCCAAGGACCCTTCGACTGGAACAGTAGTGTGTCTGACAGAATTATGTACAGTCTTATCTGCCAGAGGAGGGATTTCCCACTTGTGGGTATTATCTTCCAAAAAAGGAAAACACCATACCTTAGGTCTTGGCAGATATTTTCTTCAGTCTGCACCTGCCCATTCTTGTTCAATATTCTGGTCGTAGTGAATAAAGTTTGGAAACACTTTGGCATGGAGGAGGATGCAGACAGAATATGATTTACATTTAATGCCTCCATGGATTGCACCTCCTTCAGCTGCAATATCCTACAAGCCTTAGTTATTAAATAGGACAAAGATTCGATATCAAACAGGGGAAAGATAGGAATCACCCCCTTGGGCTCTGTCCACTCCCCTTCCTTCTCTTTCTCAGAGGGTTCATCCTCATCACCATAAGGTAACTTCTTTGGGTCAGAATTTTCCCCAAGATCCCTGATATCCTCATCCTCACTCTCTGTAAGGTTTGGGTCTGCCTGCAGATCCATATTATCAGCTGTGTACTGCTCCAGCATACCTGGACATGCCTGTGTGGCCCCCCCTCAACCTGAGGGGTCCGATGTGGGGTTGGGTGTATCTGACTGGATGTCCTGTGAAACATCAAGGCTCAAAATCTCTCTTATGAACAACAACAAAGATATACTCAATTCTGCTTTGCCACTGCCAGTTGGTACACCAGATGCACCACTCCAACTTGGAGTTCCAATCGGGGGGAACCGTAAGAGATATATTAGCTTGAGTAGCACAATGGGGACAACGGGAACCCAGAGGAGAGGGTCACATTACCCTTTTGAAGGTCTTACATCATTTGAAAATTAGGGGTCTCCGATAAGCCATGGTGCCAAAAACTAGCACTGCAGATGCTCAAACAAAACTAAAGTTTACCAATACATGCGAAAGTGGACTACTGCCACAATCTCCACCTCAGATTGTGGGGAAAAAGACAGAAAACAGAAGAAAATAATCTTACCAGCTGAGCTGGCTGTGAGGAGACTGATTGAGCTTACCCAGTGGGGCTGAAAATAAAAGGAAAGCAGAGCTGCCACGTCTAGCACTAAGAAAATGCAGGCATGTATGGGCTCTTGTGAAGTGCATATGCATGACATCACTGCACTGTGCCTGACATCGGCATGTTGGAGAGGGGCACATGCCCCAGCACAGGTGCATGAAAAGTGCACTGAGGCTGTAGGAGGCCTATCACGAGAAAAGGCACTCACCCAATGGATGGGGCTAAGGGAAAAAACATTGGGAAGCCTTGTGGCTCAATGGAGTCATTGAGAAAGCCACCACACAACCTGTGCAACAGATGCCCCACAAAAGTTCTGTAAAAAAAATTCTTATCCTTCCCAGAGTCTAAGTAGCTCACCCACCTGTCTGGATTTTTTTTAAAGTACTTCCAAGCTGAGGAAAATTAAAGGGGAAATGTCCTGTCAAAGAATTGAGAATACATTTAAAGTGGAAATGTCCCCTCAAACTGACCACACACACACAACAGGAAAAAGCACATTCCAGAATCACCCTATGAATTGGGGGGGGGCAAGGGGGATGACTGACAGCCAAAAGAAGGACAGAAACCACAGGGAATGCACTAAATTAAAATGCCAAAAACATGTATTTACCTGAGGCACGTTCTCTTTTTTTATGAGGAAAATTGGAGACCTGCTAAAAAACACACACGCATCCCTGAACTATTGTGGCAGATGTGGCCCCCAATCCAAGCACAGGCAGTGGAAATAAGGGAAAAAAGGTCAGGTTAGCCAATTTGAAAGTCGCAGCATAACAGGCATGATTTTACATTTAGGGGTGTCCCTGTCACCAGGTGGCCCCTACCGGCTATGCAGAATTGCAGCCCTAGAAGTTAGAAAGTCAGAAAGTCATTCTGTTCTTCAGAGAAGCTTCAAAAATGTTTCACCTTCGATGGCAAAGCAAAGACTGGAGAGTTGTTGCTGTCCAGAATGTTCAGGTGCCCAGGATTCTATGCTAATTACAGCCTTGGGCAGTTGGGCTTTACTATCTCCCCTAGTATGGGTGCACATCACCCATTAGTAATGACTCCCATTGACAATGTGGAGCACTATAGAAAAAGTTTGGACTTAGTTGTTCTTTCCCACATTTCAAATTTAACAAGCCATAACTCTTACAATATTTGCAAACCAACAAAAATTTACTGACTTATGGGTAGCAAAAAACAAATTTTCTCCCATATACAATCAAGTGCTGGC
Organism: Neoceratodus forsteri; assembly: GCA_016271365.2. Lineage (NCBI taxonomy): Eukaryota > Metazoa > Chordata > Ceratodontiformes > Ceratodontidae > Neoceratodus > Neoceratodus forsteri. The sequence continues at coordinate 148,931,666 of CM057451.1, forward strand.
AGTTAAGAGGGACACTTAATATATTTTTCCCTTTGAAGTGAGTCCCACAAAAAACAATTACAACCAAGTACATAAATTGCTTTTCTGGAGGCAGGGAATTGCAGGGCCCAGAGGGCCCTGTGCTTCCACAGCCAGAAGGATCTGTGCTCTGTGATTCACAATGAAGCACTCTCTCATTGACTCACAATCTCCTTCTAGGTGGGCTGAACAGTTCCAAAAAGATAGTGGCTCCAACTGACCGTTAGCGAGGAGCTGAGATGGAGCTACCACAACAACACTCGTCTGTCCCATCCTTTTTATGTTTGCTTGCACGCATGTGCAAGAAACATAGTGCCATCATCGGAGATTTTGGAGGTGTGTCACCTCCTCCTCCAATTCAGGCAGCTAGCTGGCAGGCGCGGCCCCTGTAAGCTAATGCATTTTGGAGCTGTCTATGACCTCCAAAATGCAGTGGCATCCCCAGTTGAAAAGGAGCTATGCTTGAGTGAGCAGCGATAGAAGCTGCTCACGCGCAGCTCCCCAGCCGGCGTGCCCCCATAGCAGCGTATAGCGACGGGTGCCCAATCCCGTTGGCTTCGCTGCATCGTCTCCCCTTCCCAGTATTTGTTGCCGCGCTGGGCCACCCCAGCATGGCAATGAATGATTTGCCGACGAGGTGCCCAATCCCCCATCGTACAGGCGATCCCAAGGTCCTTGTGCCACGCTGGGAGCCCCACCCCAGCGTGGCAAACAACCTTAATAGTTTTTGCCGATGGGGTGCCCAATCCCCCATCAGCTGAACGCCCCCAAAGTCGTTGTGCCATGCTGGATCCCACCCCAGCGTGGCAAGCGATCCTTGACGTCTTTTTTTTCCTGGCAAAACAACAACTGTCACGGCGGCGTCTCCGAGCCCCCTCCCACATCCGCACCCACCACTGCGCAGCCTCCCACACCCCTCACCCCATACTTACCTCCGGACTCTGGCACGACGATCTTGGTGGACGGGAACACGTCTGCACACTTCAAAGACGACGCGAACTGAGGAAATGCCGGTAGCTGTATAATGGACTAGATAGGGGAGGGTTCAACTGTTGCATATCTCCAGCATTTTTGGAATTTTTGCACAAATTTTCAACATGGGGTTTTGGGACCTTCTCATGAATGATGTCACTGTCATGGCGTTATTCGGGCTCGAGGGTGATTCGGCGCAGTGACTGTGCAGTGACTGCGAAATCACCCTTTGGGACCGAATACTGCCATGACAGTGACATCATTCATGAGAAGGGGGTCCAAAACCCCCATGTTGAAAATTTGGTGCCAAAATTCCAAAAAATGACTGTTTGACGAGCGTGCGTTGCGCAGTTCCTACGCAGGCTCGTAAGTTCACGAAATTTCAATATTTTCACTCCAGATTTTCAACATTGTCATTTCATGATACTGTCTTATGAGTAGTACAGCTGTCATTTTTCACATCTCACTCAAAATGTGTTTCCGCCTTTGTAGCGCAGAATGGCGCAGTCGGTGTGCGAAATCAATGTACGGGACAAATTAAGAAAATCACAGTGACACTGTTCATGAGCAGAGGTCTTGAAATGGCTATGTTGAAAATTTTGTGAAAAAATCCTAAAATGACTGTTTCTGACGTCGTTGCGCAGTTCCTACGCCTGCGCTGATAGGTTCTGAATTTTCAATATTTCCTCCAGATTTTCAACATTGCCATTTTTCCACACCTTCTTATGAGTAGTACAGCTGTCATTTTTCACATCACACCCAAAACGTGTTTCTGCCCATGTAGCACACAATGGCGCAGTCGTGCAAACTCAGTGTATGGGACACATTAAGGAAATCACAGTGTCACTGTTCATGAGCAGAGATCTTAAAATGGCAATGTTGAAAGTTTGGTGGCAGAATTCCTAAAAATTACTGTTTTACGAGTATGCGTTGCACAGTTCCCACGCATGCTTTCGTGAGTTTCAATTTCCAATATTTCCACTCCAGATTTCCAACATTGCCATTTTTCCACCTCCTTACGAGCAGTACAGCTGTCATTTTTCACATCCTGCCCAAAAGCGTGTTTCTGCCCATGTGGCGCATAATGGGCGCGGTCGATAAGCTCAATGTATGGGACACATTAACAAAACCACAGTGACACTGTTCATGAGCAGAGGTCTTAAAATGGCTATGTTGAAAAATTGGTGGAAAAATGCCTAGAAATTACTTTTATGAGCGTGCGTTGCACAGTTCCTATGCATGCTCGTAAGTTTGCAAATTTAATATTTTCACTCTAGATTTTCAACATGTCCATTTTATTAAACTTCCTTATGAACAGTACAGCTGCAGTTTTTCATATGTCACCCAAAATGTGTTATCGCACATGTAGCGCACAATGGTGCTGTTGGTGTGAGAAAGCAATGTTTAGGACACATTAAGAAAATCACACTTACACTGTTCATGAGCAGAGGTCTTAAAATGGCTATGTTGAAAATTTGGTGACAAAAGTCCACAAAATGACTGTGTTACAGTGAGCATTGTGCAGTTTCCACGCATCCTCGTTAGTTCATGACTTTGTAATATTTTCAGTCAGATTTTCACTAGTGGCATTTTCAACACTTCCTTATGAACAGTACAGCTGCCATTTTTCACAACATGGCGAAGTGTGTTTCACACTTTCAGTGCAGAGATGCGTGGTCGCTGTCGGAAATCATTGTTCGGCACAGATAAAGAAAATCACAGTGACACTGTTCATGATCGGAGGCACCAAAATGCCTGAATTGACAATCTGCTATAAAATATCCCAACCTACTTATATAACGGTTGTCGTTGCACAGTTTCTATATACGCTTCATTGACTTCACCATTTTTAAATATTTTTACTACACATTTGCAACATAGCCATTTTACACCTCCCCATGACAGAGTACAGCTGTCATTTTTACAACCTAATGGAATATTTTTGCACCTGTGGTGCTAAATCCGTAGTCACTGTGCATAAGCAGCTTTCGGCTACCAAGCTGATATTCCCCTGTTCATGAGGTGGGGTCACAAAACAAACATGTTGAAAATTTGGGTTAAAATACCAGCGAATGCCTGGGGTAATAGGCTTTTCAACTAAATCACCCAACCCTATAGAGAATGACAGGAATCAGGGGTGTGACTTGGGATTCTTGCCTGTGATGCTCATACCATTCCACACCCTGCAGTCACTGAGAGGCATCGAGGTATGCCTTGACTCTTCATTTAAACTTCACCCCATTCTCCTATATTGCACCCATCTCACTGTATTTCCTAATGAAATGGGGTGCGCATAAGGCCAAAGCCCCCAAGGAACACGTAACACTTGTCAGTCTCTGCAGAGTGGGGTGTGGTGAAATGGTGTGGCCGTTATGCCTGATGACCCAAATGCACACCCCTATGCCTGTCACTCTCTGCAGGGTGGTGGTGGGGTTGGCTTCAGTTCAATACTTCACTGCCATTCCTATTACGCAGCTCTGTAACTTCTACACTACCACTGCCAATGCCAGTAAGCAAACATTCGGCATTGACAAATGCTTGTTGTTTTTACTATATGTCATATAGCCTTCATATAAACTATAAAAAAAAGTTAATCTGGTCGACCCTGTTGTTAGTTGGTTTCTGGCAATACTGACAATAAGAATGGGACCATGGCAGACAGCCAACAGTGCTGCTTAAGCGCGATCGTGATCCCACATAGTAAGTAAAATAAATAAATTAAAAGATTCAAAACCAAATCTTCTGTTTGCAGAAGGAGGCAGAGAGAGGGAGAGAGAGAGAGACACACTGTATGTATATGTGTGTATATATATGTGTGTGTGTGTGTGTGTGTGTGTGTGTGTGTGTGTGTCTCTCTGTCTCCCACATCTTCACAGCCTCAGGAGTCAATCTGGAAAAAAAAATGCTCATCAGTTATTATATAAAATAAAAGATGGGGGTACTGTGCGAAATGAAAATTTTAATGCACACCCTTGGTGTGGGATGCTCTAATAAACCACTTGGGCTTTGCCCTCAGGGTTTATGTAGCATCCCACACCTCGAGTGTGCATTAAATTCTCATATCACACATTTCTCCATCCTTTATTTCATATATCTCAAAAAGTAAGGAAATTCTTTGCAAAAAAAACTGCGTTAATACACCAGTGAGGGTTCAGGTTAAAGTGACAAAATTAGGGAAATGTGGTGTTGGAGTTTCCAACCCTAACACCCCATATCATGCTCCAAGCAGCAAAAGGAAAAAAAAACATTATGGTTTTGGCTGTCCTGAGTCTTGGCAAATCAAATGTGGGGTCTTCCTTGGGGTTATCAACCCTAACACTCGCCCCATTCTCATACAGACTGCACATCTGAGCTTATTTGCTGATACAATGGGGGGAGTGATGTGTTAGTAACCCCAAGGAAGACCCCAACCCTGATTCGCCAAGACTCAAGACAGGCAAAACTGTAATGTTTTTTCTGCTACTTGGAGGGTGGGGATGGTGTATTAGGGTTGAAACCCTAACGCCACATTTTCCTACTACTACTAGTACTACACCATGGATTTTAAAAAGCAAATTGATGGCTATTTGTATGATATGGGGGTGGAGGGGGTGATCACACAACAAGCACTTAAGTTCTTGACTGTGATTACCCAGTGAGAGCTACTCTTTATGGGCTTCCTAAAATACACAAAAGTCTTACAGACCCTTCAGCTTGACCGATCGTGGTCTTAATAGGGTCAGTCACTGAACCACTTGCTCAGTATGTAGATCAATATACTAAGCCCTTGGCCCCCCTTTTCCCTGCATACATAAGGGATACTACCCACATTTTGAACACTTTGAGTGATTTGCAAGTCTCTGATAATGATCTTTTGGTGACCTTAGGCATTAGTGCCCTTTATACTAACAGGTATGCCCTCTGAACAGCGACATTTCTACAGCGACTTGCGTCGATATCAACAACAGTGCCATGGCACCATAGAAGTGCCGCTGCTACCAGACAACCCCTTCTCCTGACCTGCACCCCCTCCCCGAACCAACTCTGACCTGGAGTTAGAATCCTATAGTACAAGGGTGCAGGGGCAGAGCCCCCCATGTGGGGGAGGTTTGGGGGCAAAGCCCCCTGATGAAAACACACACACCGATGTGTGTGGCTCCATGCTGACTGCAACTCATGGTAGACATGGAGCTTGGCACTGTGATGCCGGTCGACGTGTTTCTTGTTGAACTGGCATTGTAGAGCCATACTAGCATACTCCATTAAGAGGGGGGATGGAAGCCCTATGAGTGGCCCTGTATGACAATACAGGGTACACTGGTGCTTTTATTGAGTTTTTGCTTTGTCTTGCAGAAAAAGTTCTATGCTGTAACACATTTGTCTTCAATGGTGAGTTTTTCTTGCAGGTTAAAGGTACAGCGATAGGGGCGTCCTTCACTCCTAACTATACTAATATTTATCTTGCCCATTGGGAGAAGCATTATGTGACATCAGACCAGAATCCATATGGACAGAATCTATTGTTATATAGGCATTACATTGATGATATATTATTAGTGTGGAGGGGGTCCCCATTGTCTTTATCTGACTTTGTGCTTTATTTGGAATCGACCAACTACAATTTAAAATTCACACAACATGCAAGTTCAGAGTGTGTAGAATTTCTGGATCTAGTTCTTGAAAAGAATGGTAGGGGTGGAATTGAAACTAGATTACATAGAAAATCCACAGTTAAAAATGCAATCTTGATGTATGATAGTTACCACCCTAGGCATACTTTGAAAAATACAACTAAAGGGCAAATGATGCATCTAAAGAGAAACACATCTTCTCCTGTTTAGTATGAAAATGATGTAAATAAGATGATTAGTTAGTTTGAAAACAGAGGGTACAATAAGGATTATTTATTGGAGAATAAAGATACAGTACAGAGTTTAGATAGGATGAATTTACTAAAAAAGACTGTGAACAATGATAATCAAATTACTTTAAATTTCATTTCAGAATTTTCTACATAAAGTCACACGGTTAAAAACACACTTTTAAAACACTGGGACCTTCTGAATCTTGAACCTAAATTAGAAACTGAAGTGAGCAAGCCACCCCAGATGGTCTATCAACATGGCAAAAACATAGCTAACATGGTGACTAGCAATCTTTGCTCCACTCCAGAAAAAATTATTCATCCAAGCTTACCAGGTGGGACTTTTTTCGGTGCAGGAATTGCAATTATTGCACTTCTTTACATACAGGTACTGTTTTTAAACATCCTGAAACTGGAAGACAGTATACAAATAGATACTTCATTTATTGTGCAACTACGAACATTGTATACGTTGCAACTTGAACCTGTTTTAATTTCTATGTGGGAAAGACTAAGGGGCCCTTTAAAAACAGGATTGTGGAGCATCTTTGTAGTATGACTAATAATGACAAAACAAATGCTCTTGCTCTTCATGTTATGAACAAAGGGTCCGGACACCTGTTCAAATTTCAAGGGTTGGACAAAGTCAGTCTCGACATCCAGGGTGGGGATTTGGACAATAGGGTGCTTTAGTTGGCAAGCAAATGGCAATATTTGCTGAGGGCCCATAAAAACAAGGGCCTAAATGTCATGTTCAGTATAGTCCCTTACTTACAAAAATAGGCATTGAGTTTGTTTTATTCATGTAACAGTGAACTCTTATTATTTTTAGGTTTCTGATTAAGTGATGATCTTTTTCTGTGCGATGCAAATTGTGCGCTTCATTGTTTCAAGCTGAAGAACAGTATTAGAACTTGACTTTAGAAATAATGTCTCTGGCATAATATTTATACATTTTAAAATATTTGTGAATCCTGAAAGCTTTGAATACTTTAAATTTGGGGATCTTGGAATCTCAAATTCTTTTAGTTTATTATCTATAGACGTTTAAAATAATGTTCCTCGTATGTGTATTTTTAATGTATTTATAATATATTGTGAGTATGTATGTTGTTATTTTATTTAGGGGTATACCACTGTTGTTTTCCCTCATGCAGTTTCTATCAAATAGAAGAAGGTGCTTTAAATTAAGAATATGATTGGCATGCTGGGATGCATTGAAAAAGTATCAGTGTGACGTGAAACGTTTGCACTTTTGTGTTGGGGAGGGTGCTGCTTTGTATTAGTATTTTATACTATTTTTCATTAAATATAGGTTTTAACGTGACCTAGCACAAGGGTCCTTATTCAGTAGCTGTAGTAGCCCAACTTTCTGGCTTTTTGGATTCTGCATTTTCATTGTGGCACCAGCTTTTGTCTTCATGCAGCTGCCTTTTTGATTGAACTGAACTTACCTAACTCCTCACTAGTTGCAGGACCCTACTATATGCCGACGACCTTGTTCTTTATCTTGCTCAGAGTCCTCAAACAACATCAATTCCAAACTTACTGCTGACCTACACTCTATTCAAACTTGGCTAACCCAAAACCAGCTAGTCCTCAATGTTTCCAAAACCCAGTCTATGCTCTTTGGATCTCCTCTAAAGTTGGGCACCTCAGCCCCTGACCTAGCCATACAGTGTCTGGATGGCTCCCTAGTCTCCTCAACCTGCACCTTCAAGTACCTCAGAGTTACACTTTGACTCAGCCCTAGATTTCTCCCTAGACAACAATGACATCTGTCAATCTGTTTACTCCAAGCATGGCCTAGTGTACCGTATCTGCCATGCCTTAACCCCTGTGGCCAGACTTGCAATAGTTCAGTATTCTTCTTCCAAAGCTATGCTACACACTGCCTTCATTTTTTCAGGCCAATGCCAGCAGTTTTCTAAAGTGGGATATTACTTATAATAATGTGTGCAGATTCACATCCTCCACCCCTCAATTAACCCACCACTGTTTACTCTATACATGTCTAAAGTGGTTATCCCACTCCTCTCGGTGATCTTACATCTTCGGATGTTTCACTGATAACATTATCAGATGCTCCCTGGTCCCTACCCACCTCATTAGCCTCATTGCTCTCTCCTGTAGACTATCCCTATTCATCATGGTCTTCCTTCCAGGCCCTCCTAGTTGTACCTAAATTCTCTACTAAAATGGGCAGCCAGGCATTCGCCCATTCTGCTTCCACATTCTGGAACTCCTTACCTCATCACCTCTGTTCTTCTAAGTCCCACTCTAACTTTAAACAAGAATTATTCCATTACCTTAGATCTCATGATAATTGCTCATGTTTTTAACCCTTCAAAGCCCAATTCTTCCCTATCTCCATTGCCCCATACTGCCCTCCACAGTAGATATCTCTGAACGATTCTTTACATGCTTACTTCAAATTCACTATATCTATATCTATATCTCCTATGCTAGCTAGTATCTACTGTTTTGCCCCATTCGTCTTCCTACTGTTAACACCTCCTGCTCTCCTCTCCCCTTCCCTATTCTTTACTTTGTTTTCATGCAATCTAGCTTTTAAACACAAACAGCACTTTTTGATGTCCCTACATACTGCTTATACCTAATTCAATGACATTTATCACTTCCTGTCCTTGTCCTTCATCATCAATTCTTGCAGTTCAAGGCTATTTACTCGTCACCAAATGGTTACTTTATCTCTGTATTCCTTGCTTGTCTTATTTTGCACTATATTTTGGTTCTTTAAGTTTTACTGTTTCCATTAATTATTTGTTACTGTATCACTTCTGTGTACTACTGTAGTTGTATTATTGGATTTGTACTTGTTACCTGCTATGTACTCTTCCAGGTCCTGCCTGAAAATAGGCAGGTTTCTGCCTAGTGCACTTATCCGGTAAACAAAAGCTAAATAAAATAATAAATAAATATTCAAAATAGGGTATTCGCACACCCTTAGTTACTGGCCTCTTCACTGCTTCCACTCTTATGTAACGGGTCCATGTCCATGCTCCAATACTCCGGAGCCACACCCGGTTTCAGTGAGCTGTTGAATAAGGCTGTAAGCAGGGCAGCCAGCCCCTCCCTGAGTTCTTTTAGTAAATTTAGATTTGTCCCATCCAGTCCCATCGCCTTGCCTACTTTCAGAGATGCAAATCCCTTCAGGACTCTGTCCTCTGAAAATGCACTTTGGTCCGCCTCCTCCTCTCCCTTGATCTTGCTACTCCCTGGTGGTCCATCCCCCTCCTTCCTCCACTGTAAAGACTGAACTGAAGTCTCTGTTTAGGATGTCTGATTTTTCTTGGTCCCCTTCTGCGCAGTCTCCCTATGCCATCCTCCTTATCCTCACTGTCCCTCTCCTTGCTTTCATATTCTCACTTATGTACCTGAAGAAAGTCTTATACCTGTTTGCTGCCCCTTGGCTATTCTTTCCTCTGTCTGTGCTTTTGCCCTCCTCACTGCCTTATCTGCTTTCCTCTGTTTTATCTCATACACCTCTCTGTCTTGCTCCTTCTGTGTTTCCTTATACCTCCTGAATGTCACCCTTTTTTTCTTTACCACCGTGGCCACTTCCCTAGAGTACCACAATGGTCTCTTTTTCCATTTGCTTTTACTCACTTCTTTCACGCAGAAGCTGGTTACCTTAATTATGCCCTCCCTTATTTATCCCCATTGTTCCTCTACCCAGTCCTCTTCAATGTCTTTATAAATTGCATTGCAGAAGGACTGGAAGGAAAAGTATGTCTCTTTGCGGATGACACAAAGATCTGCAACAGGGTTGATACACAAGGTGGGGTGGAATGGATGAGAAGGGACTTGGCAAGGTTGGAGAAATGGTCAGAAGTATTGCAGCTTAGATTCAACACAAAGAAGTGCAAAGTAATGCACCTGGGAAACAAAGAAACCCATGGAAAGAGCACACAATGGGGGGTGAGATACTAACAACAACAAAAATGGAAAGGGACCTGGGGTAGTCATGTCAGATGACCTAAAGGTGGGCAAGCAATGTGAGAGGGTAGTAAGGAGGGCTGGGGAGATACTGGGAAGTTTAGGGAGTGGCATCACCAGTAGAAAACAAGAAGTTGTTATTCCTCTGTACAAACAGCTGGTGAGACCCCATCTGGAGTACTGTGTGCAGTTCTGGAGACCCAGTATCCACAAAGACATAGACAGAATGGAGGCAGTCCAGTGGAGGGAAACTAAAATGGTGCAGGGTCTGCACCAGAAGACATATGAAGAGAGACTTAAGGAGCTTAATATGCATAGCCTCGAGGAAAGGGGGGGGGCATGATAGAAACTTTCAAGTACCTCAAGAGACTCAACAAAGTCCAAGAGAGTAGCATCTTTCAGAAAAAGAGGTGTGCAAGAACATGGGAGCACAATTTGAAGATAGATGGGGGACGGCTCAGAGGTATTGTGAGGAAATATTTTTTCACAGATAGGGTTTTGGATGCATGGAACAGCCTTCCTGAGGAGGTTGTGGAGTCAAAAACAGTGGTGGAATTCAAGAATACATGGGACAGTCATAAGGCAATCCTGGGGGTGGGGGTAGGAGGAAGTAGGCTGTTGGTTAACTAAGATCTGCAGCTTATCCATTAGGTAGGGAAATGGGCAGACTGGGTGGGCCAAGTGGTCCTTATCTGCTGTCAAATTCTATGTTTCCATGTTTCTTGGCAATCAGTTTCTGAGGCAGATTCCCATTTCTTTAAAATCTGCCCTCCTAAAGTCCAGGACCCTTGTCCTCATATGGCTTGCCTCTGCTCCCATCTTAATGTTAAACCGCACTGTACGGTGATCATTGGTACCCAAGGGACTGCCCACTGACATCTGCAATGCTGCTCCTGTTCGTAAGCACCAGGTCCAGCACTGTCCCATCCCTAGTGGGTCACTGACTAGTCATCTGAGAAAGGCCCCTTATAGGGAGTCAAGGATGGCCCTGCTCCTTACCAAAGTTGCAGTTGGAAGGCTCCAATCCACATCTGGCAGAATGAAGTTTCCAATGAGCAGCACTTCCCTCATATTTGCCATCCTGATGTCTTCTCCAAGTGCCTTATCCCAATTCCTCCCTCTATGTTGGAGGTCTGTATGCAACCCCTGTACAGATAGCAGCCCCAGCTCCTGTCTCCAGGATGACCCACAGCACCTCCAGTGCTTCCTTTTCTTGTGGGTGCCCTTGTACTTCCATAGCTTTCATACCCTCCTTCACATATAGTACAACCCCTCCTCCCATCCCTATCTCTCCTGAACAGAGTGGCCTGGTATGGACATGTCCCAGTCATGGCTGTCAGTGCAACAAGACTCTGTTATTGCTTCTAAACAGTAGAGGTGAAGGAAAAGGAGAAAGAAAGAGGCGAGGGGATGGTGAGAGGAAGTGGAGGGGTGGAGGAGGAGGAGGGTAGAAATGAAAGGGCACAAGTGGTAAAGAAATAATTTTTTCTTCATACTTCTGCCCAGATATTCATATTTCTTATGCCTCTTGTTTTCATTTGGATTATTTATTTATTTATTTTGTATTTTTCTGGTTCATTGTTGTTTCTGTCAAATTTTTATTAATTATTGTTTTGATGTAGTCTTATTTTGACTGTTTCTTCCCCTTGTAATTACCCCTCCCTCTAGGATTCCAGTGGAATAAGCCACAAGTGTGTCTCACTTGATTACCAAATTTTAAATAAATCTTATGTCTCTGTCTGTGGGCAGATTGAGGAATCTAGAGGAGACTTTCAAATGCTTCACCATGTGGTTTAGGTTAGTCTGAAGGAGTGAGGTGTTTTGGATAAGAGTGAGAGCAAAATAAATCCTGCAAATGAATAAATGGTTTATTAATATACTTCCATTCTGCTGAGCATTTAGGATTCCTCACAACCTTAAATGCATAAAACAAGATTAATTAAACATACACACCAACAAATAATTGAGAACCAACTGATCTCATTCCAGTTCATAATAATGACTTAAAACTGAATCCTTTAAACAGAAAGGTTCTAAGTTGACCCTTAAATCTGGTCATGGAGGGACTTGGCAAGTATGGTCAGTGAGTTTTCTCCAGAGTTTAGGAGCTGATACTGCAAAGATCTTATCACTTGCTGACTTCTTCCTGGCCAATGGAATAACTGGTAGTTTCTCCCCAGCTGATCTGAGGGGCATCCTGGGTCATATACAGTAGGTATATCCAAGGGATTCCAGGTACCTGTATAGTATGATCAGAAGGTCTGAAAGATGTGCTGGTCCCAATCCTTGAAATACATATGCCAACGAACCAGAGGTCAGTACAGATCTATGAACATCAGTGTCATGCTCAAAGTGTGATGACTGGGACATGACCCACATTAAAGAGCTTGGCACCAGATAAAGGCAGTGAATAGATTTCTTGTAAGTGGACCATAATAAATGCTTCACAGTAATCCAGTTTTAAGGACATAAAAAGCATGCACCAGTGCGACAAGGTCAGTCTGTGGGAGATACAGGCAAAGCTGGATGATGTTACAAAGATGGACGCAACTGCTTTTGACTATTTAAAACCAGATAGCAGTGCTAGAGCATACCCAGATTGAACACACAAGAGGTAGGGGCAAACACCTTACCATCACAGACAGGGAGCATCAGTAACCTACCCGCTTCTTCTGCTAGACTTCCCTTGCCCACTAGCAATAATTCTATGTGGATTCAGCCTGAGACAGTTGTGGGCCAGTGAGGTTTTTATGTCACTACTACTGTGTAGGCAGCTAATCACATCCATAATTGACAGGTCAGGACCCTAATCACATCCAGAATTGGCAGGTCAGGATCAAGGGGATTATAAGATGCAATTGCTTGCCATCAGCTTAACAGTGATAACTTATGTTACATCTCAACATGCTTTGCTTAATCAGCAGCAAATAGACATTGAACAACAACAACAGAGCATGGATGAGCCCTGTGGTACACCCAACCAATCACAGGCACTGGTAATAAAGATACCAGCATCACAATTGACTGTGATTGGTCTATCACGAATGAGCAAAGCCCTTCTAAGATGGCTCTGCCAATTCCATTGAGATCACACAAATGACTGCAGATAAGGTTAAAATAAGTAATCACTAAAATTGCTAGGCAACTGGATGTAAATTGCTAGCTATGAAACTAAGGCCCTGGCCACAATGGGAACTTAAAATGGTGTAAGTGCCTTAAAACATTTCAAATCCTCCTAGCACTGTTTATAGACAGACCATAAGCCCCTTAAAACATGTTAACAAAGTGTTTTAAAACCCTGCTAGAGAGCTAGTCTTAAAACCATTTTTAAAAACGTTTTAGAGCTAGCATGGTTTTACTCACAGGTCTGTCCAGAAGTAAAAATGTTTTAAGCTGTAATGGTTTAACTAAAACATTTCTAGCTGCAGTGTGTCCAGGCAAGCACAGTTCTGTGTGTTGGACTTAACACAAAATAGTTACAAGGAGAACAGGTTTAACACTAGCAGTGTGGCCACACTAAACTGTTATCAAAAATGGTTACTGAGTAGTGTGACTGCACTGAAATGGTTTAGCTAAACTGGTTTTAAAAATGGTTTTCAAAAAACAGTTCTGTAGTGTGTCCAGGGCCTAAGTTCAAGGTTATGAGTTTTAAGACTCTTTGGGATTTCTAATTAGAACCTGGAATGGTTTGCCTATCCCTATTAGTATATATTTTACAAGATGACAATCAGTGCAGCATTGTAACACAATACCTTTGTTTGTGTTTATCAGAACTATTTTCTTCATTTTGTTTTGTAAGAGTTTTCTGACTTTCTGTGTTATTTTTACCTCAGGTGCTGGGACTTGTTTCATGAAAATGAAAGGTGAGCTCACCATTTCTGTCTGCATAGGAAGTGATAGCAGTAGCAGCATGTTATTGTCAAGTTCAGCTTGTTCTCTCAAAGGAATAATCACACTGGAGGGTCACTCCACTATTGTTTCTTGATGGATTCTGATGCCAATTTCAATACAAAAATCCATGGAAAGGTCACACTGCTTCTTTTATTTTGAGTATGTTCAAAGCTGAGCAGTCAAAATCTTTTTTCTTCCCTAGACAAAATAGTCATGACAGGCTGCAACAACTTAGAATAATTTTGGCTTGGTCTTTTCCTAGATTTTTTTTTACACTGGCTGAAACCTATATTTTACTTACCAAAAGCAGACTATTTTTGCCTCCATAATATAAAACTGCACAAAAGACTCATTAACACTGGGGTTGAAAGAATACAAAACTCTTTATTTAAAGTTCTGTGAACATATGTGGCAGACAAAAAGAAGCCAAAGGGCTTTGTGACTCCTCAGACAAGGAGCTTACTCAGATGGCTGGTTTGTTTTTACTTTGACGGTCTTCACTGGGAATTGGAACATCTCTTGGTCATTTGTAAACATCTGCAATCTTGACCTCTGCATCTCTAACTGGCTTGCTGTCTTTTAATCAACCTCAGACTGTCTAGTGGTTTGCCACTTGAACATGAGTACACTGGGTTTTCTGTGTGGTCTTTTTGACTTAAATATATCTCCTAGTTTTCTTATAGTTTAATACAATTGGGATTTTGTTGTTGCCACTTCAAGTAAGAAACCTAAACGACAATAAAGTTGGGTGTGTGCCAAGGATGTAGTGGTTCAGTTATGGAGTTCTTCAGTACAGAAGTTGAAGGCACTGGGTACAATTTCTAGTCAGATCACAACAAAACCATTAAACTTCTCATGAAGATCTGAAAAGAAACATTATAAATAAAAGGGTAATAAAAAAATAGAAAAAAATACATAGAAACATCACAAAAAATGAAAAACAAAACATGGTCTGAGCTCCAAAACAAAAAAAGTAAGATTTGTAGGACCTTGAAAACACAGAACAGAATGAGCTCATCCCTGGCTCGGGTCTGCAACTGATGGGCATAACCTTGATCTGGGCTCCATGGCAAAACAGCAGACAAAAGAGCTCCCTCCCCCCCATGAAAAACAAGACTGACAAAAGAGATCCCAGACTTGGTTCAAAACAAAAGGTGAAGTAATTGCAGCATATCTCCCACAGGAAAAAAACAGATGACTGGCACCGCCAGCCTCTGCAGAGGATTTTATGACAAGAAGAAACAGAAGCCACAGAGACTACCATGAAAACAACAGTGCATTGAGAGAAAAATGGGGATACCTGTAGGTAAGAAGCAACAAGGTTGGATAGTTCAAATAGGTACTGGGAAGGAAGAGGGAAGATACAATTGAAAACATGTAGTAAAAACAATAACACTGAAAAACTACAAGTATTTTTTCTTTTTATGTTGCTTGCATGCATGTGCAAGAAACATAGTGCCATCATCGGAGATTTCGGACGTGTGTCATCTCCTCCTCCAATTCAGTCAGTGAGCTGGCAGGCGCGGCCCCTGTAAGCCAATGCATTTTGGAGCTGTCTATGACACGCTTCAAAATGCAGTGGCATACAGCTGAAAGGGGGAGCTACGCTTCAGTGAGCAGCGATAAGAAGCGAAGCTCCCCCGCATGAGCATGCGCACCCCACACGCACTGTATAGCCGATGGGGTGCCCAATCCCAGTCGGCTGAGCTGCTTGTCCCCCCTAGTAGGTGCCAGCTGGGAGCCCACCCCAGCGTGGCAAGCAATCACTTGGCCGACGGGGTGCCCAATCCCCATTGGCTGTCGCCCCGTCCTTGTGCCACGCTGGGAGCCCACCCCAGCGTGGCAAATCCCATAGCGTCTTTTTTTTTTAAACCTGTAAAACAAAAATGGTCCCTCGGCGTCTCCCGACCCCCTCCCACAACCCGCACCCACCCACTGCGCACCCAGCCTCCCCGCACCCCCCTCACCCCATATTTACCTCCGGACTACAGCGCAACGATCTTCAGTGGACCGGGAACACGTCTGCACTCTTCAAAGCCGACCGCGAACTGAGGAAATGCTGGTAAGCTGCATAATGGGCTAGATAGGGGTTTCAACTTTGTTGCATATCTCAGGCATTTTTGGGAATTTTTGCATCAAATTTTCAACATGGGGTTTTTAGGACCCCTTCTCATGAATGATGTCACTGTCATGGCGTTATTCGGGCCCAAAGGGTGATTTTGCACAGTGACTGCGAAATCACCCTTCGGGCCTGAATACCACCATGACAGTGACATCGTCATGAAAGGAGTCAAAACTCATGTTGAAAATGTGCAAGACCACAAAACTGGTTGTCTATGCGCGTTGCGCGGTTCCTATGCAAGCTCGTAAGTTCATGAAATTTCAATATTTTCCTCCAGATTTCCAACATTGCCATTTATCCACCTTCTTATGAGTAGTACAGCTGCCATTTTCACATCTCACCCAAAGCGTGTTTCTGCCCATGTAGCACACAATGGCGCAGTCAGTGTGCGAGATCAATGTACGGGACAAATTAAGAAAATCACAGTGACACTGTTCATGAGCTCAGGTGTTAAAATGGCTATGTTGAAAATTTGGTGAAAAAATTCCAAAAAATGACTGTTTTACTAGTGTGCGTTGTACAGTTCCTATGCATGCTCGTAAGTTCGCGGATTTTCAATATTTTCACTCCAGATTTCCAACATTGCCATTTTGCCACACCTTCTTATGAATAGTACAGCTGTCATTTTTCACATCTCACCCAAAATGTGTTTCCACCCATGTAGCGCACAATGGCGCAGTCGGTGTGCGAAATCAATGTACGGGATAAATTAAGAAAATCACAGTGACAGCGTTCATGAGCAAAGGTCTTAAAATGACTATGTTGAAAATTTGGTGAAAAAATTCCAAAAAATGACTGTTTTATGAACGTGCGTTGTACAGTTCCTATACTGCCTTTCGTAAGTTCGCGAATTTTCAATATTTTCACTCCAGATTTTCAACATTGCCATTTACTACACCTTCTTATGAGTAGTACAGCTGTCATTTTCACATCTCACCTAAAACATGTTTCCGCCATGTAGAGCACAATGGTCAGTCGGTATAGAAATCAATGTACGGGACAAATTAAGAAAATCACAGTGACACTGTTTATGAGTAGAGGTCTTAAAATGGCTATGTTGAAAATTTGGTGAAAAAATTCCCTTCAGATGTTCTGCAATATTGCTAATGAAGACATTGAACAGAACTGGCCCCAGGACCGATCCCTGCAGCACCCCACTGGTCGCCCCCTCCCCTAGACTGCATACCATTTACCACCACTCTCTGCCTCCTGTCTGTTAGCCAGTTTCTAACCCAGTTTACCACCCTTTCCCCCATGTCCAGCCTACCCAGCTAGTTTATCAGCCTCCTATATGGGATGGTGTCAAAGGCTTTGCTGAAATCAAGGTAAGCGTTGTCCGCTGCCCCACCCTGATTCACTTCCTTTGTCACCCAGTCAAATAAATCAACCAGATTTATCTGACATGATGTCCCCACTGTGAATCCATGTTGTCTACGGTCCTGGGTTCCGATGGCATCTAGATGCCCCACTATCCTTTCTTTAAGCAATGTCTCCATGATCTTCCCCACTACTGAGGTGAGGCTGAATGGCCTATTGTTCCCTGCCTCCTCCCTGCTGCGGACTTGTGTAGAGGGACCACATGTGCCCTCCTCCAATTCACTCATGTTGAATGGCTCAGTGAACATGGCTGCCAGAGGTACTGCTATCTCCCTCTGCAGTTCTGTTAATATCTCAATGTATGCCATCTGGTTCCACTCGCTTGTCTACCTTCAATTTAGTGAGCTCCTGCAGGACTCTTTTGTCCACCTCTTCACCCCCATGGCAACTGCTGTACTGCTGTGGCCCTTGCCCCTCCCACTCTTCTGTAAATACTGAGCGGAAAGACACAGTGGATGTCTTGGGAGGAAAGCATGAAACTGTCACTTCCAAATACCTAAACAGCACATACAAGCAAGCAACATTCGGCATTGACATATGCTTGTTTTATTAACCTCAATAATGTTCAGATGTTCATGATAATCTGCTTAATACCCACAACTACATCACATCATACTGTAGCATCTCTGAGACCTGAAACAAGGCAAAAAACAAATCCCAGCTACGGTTCAAAATCCAAAGCCAGGGAACAGCTTTTTGGTAAAAAAAAAAAAGAAGAAGAAAGATTTGGCTGGTGTCAACAAGGCTGGTCTTTTTTTTTTGTGTTAATTTTGCTATGCTTCTTAATCTTTATGCCTTTTTTTAGCATTGTGTGTAGAAATTATAGTGTCACAGTTATTGCTATGTGACAGTACAATATGGAATATGTTTTTATATTTTTGTAGCAATCCTTACTGTCTCATGAGTCTTGCGTCTACAGTTTTACTTGTTTGAGGACCACATCCATCCTTACTTTTACATTTTTATGGCTACATGGGCGGAGCCATGCTGATGTATTGCTATCACACAGAAGAAAGAAGGGACAGTGGAAGCACCTGGCTGGATTCCTTCCCTCTGTTTTTCCACAGTGCTGCAGTTAGTAGTAGTAGTAGTAGTAGTAGTAGTAGATTTTATTTATTTGAGGTGCCCTTCTTTAAAGGCTCAGGGCAGCCTTACAACATATAAATCATAAACATCATACTGTAATCCAATCAAACATCTTACATCTAACAAATATAAATATAGTAAAATCTAATATACTGTATGTTATGCTAAAACAATAGCACTACTTATCTTTATTGAATACCTGAAGGCTTGTTGAAATAGAAATGTTTTCAGGTTTCTTTTAAATATTTCTATGGAGGAGGCCTCCCTCATGTGCCCAGGCAATGAGTTCCAGAGTATTGGCGCGGCCACCTCAAAGGACCAATCCCATGAAGATTTCAATCTCACCCTGGGGACCTCCAGGAGGCCTCCCCCCCTAGACTGGGGTGCTTTACTGTTGTTTCTCTACTGCCCCTTCCCTCAGTGGCTGCAGTAGCCCCCCATGGGTGCACTATTTGATTGCTGCCCATCACTTCTGTTTCACTGAAGAAGCAAAAAGAGCCCATCGTGCCCAAGATGGCCACCATGAGGTCAGTGCTTATGTGTGACTTCACTTCCACTGATGTGCACATGCAATTTCACTTCTGCAGTAGTGGTGAAGTCGCACATGCGCACAGAGCTCACAGTGGCAATGTTGGGCATAGCGGGCTCTTTTTTTTCAGCAAAACAATACTGCATTTTGTTCTTGGAGCACTGTGAGCACTCTTAAAATGGTATAGCAGCTGTGTTGGCTCTGACTGGAGTTTGTTTTATACAGTGCCCACAAGGGAGGGCTTTAATGCACTGGCATTGCTTTTCACTAATACTCCATACACCATACACAGTGATTCAACACCTGTGAAATACAGCTCCTGCTTAAGCATGAGATGCACTAATAGCCTCTCTCCCAGTCACTGGACACACAGATTCAACCCCCCCAGCTTTGGACATACTTTTAGGCCTTCCTCCACACCGTGCATGTTCAACCCCCCAACAGCTGACACAGTTATAGTTTTGCCCAACAAAGCACTAGATCTATTTATAGCACCTCCATGCAGTAGACACAGAGGACACACAAGTTCAAACCCCACACTAGCTTCAGACACATTTTTAACCACCCCCACCATAGACACAGGCTCAGCCCATGCCAACTCCAGACTCAGTTATAGTTTCTCTCCTTCCTCATGCACTATAATTCCACCCCCAAGCACTGGACACACAGATTAAACAATCCTCCCTGCTGCTGCCCCCCCCCCACTCAGACACACTTTAAGCCCAACTGCTACCCACACAGGTTGTTTCACTAACGCAACAGCCTAGTATGATTGTGAAAACTGTAAGAGTGGCATGATTTCTTACTACACTTTTCATTATTTTTCATAGCAGTGGATACTTAGACTTAAAACATCATGGATTTCTAGCAAGCTAATAATATACCCATTCAATGGCTGTGGAGACTATATGTATTTCTGTAGTTCCTGGCAAATTTTTAAAACCCCAGTTGCATACAGAAAAAAAACCCTGCTGTGTTGCTTTTCATCTGTGACAGATTTATTTCAAATTGAAAAAAAAATGCTAAATCTGATTCAAAATGGAGAAAAATGGCTTCTTATATGACAAGGGAAACGATACAATCTAAAATAGAATTCAATGCTATAAATACAACATTTTCACCAGAACTTGCATTGCTGCTTCCAAAATTGGATTTTTCTGATCCATCATCTTGGTAAGTTAATATAAAATGCCAACCAAATCAATGTACTGAACCAAAGTGGTCTGTCGATATGCTTGAGTTTACGCTCAGTCTCCAGTACCTAATATATGATTCAGGTTTATTTGTTTATTTATAAGTTTTACCTGGAAAGCCCACTGAGTGCAAAGGATTTTATAAAAATGGTTTAAGATGGCCGCTACAAATACTGTTTTCTCTTTGGACCAGCCAGGTCACTGTTCATGCCTATATTGTACATACTCACAAATGCATGGTTCTGAATTTTGCAAGCTAAACTTTTAATAACAGGCTTTGTCATGAGTGCAATAACACACTCTGGTGTGCTGTGCTCATTGGCATATATAGGCACTCATTCGAAGTATGGAGGAATGCGTCCTTTTTATGGAGCCTCGGGAACAAACTAGGTGACCTACAACCTGTAGCAGCAGCAGGAAGGCCACATATTACAGAAACATGGACAACATCTAACATGACTGGAACCTCACAGTCCTCAGCTATGACTAGTTTAGGAAAGATAGGCAAAAGGAAACCACCATCCCTCCAGCCCTCAAGTCGCACTGGATTATCCCCAGCCTCCACTAGGTGTCAGATCAATGCCCAGACCCAACAACCCTTCCTTCCCAGAGGAGGACAGGAGTTCTCTGGATACTCAATCCTCCTCTCCTCGGCCAATGCCCCCATGACCCGAGTCTGCTTCCAAACCCAGGTCGCCAGTGTGGAAAAAGGTAAGGCGCCCAAAGCGCCTCTGCCGTCTTCATCACTGGGTCAACTAAAATGCTATATTTAAGCCAAAATCAACTTTGTATCCACCCCTTCAAAATCATACCATTCAAGTGTTTTGGGATTTAGTACTTCCTATTAATTATATGCAACAAGTAATAACACTGTAGTTACATGTTTATTGCAGGCAACTACATTGCAATTGCAATGCAGTTACAGTGTAGTTATCTTATAACCACAGTGTAGTTAACTGATACTTCAAGTGTCCATTGTTACTAGGTTTACATATGTTTATTTATTTAGTTATTTATTTATTTCAAAAGTTTCACCATGAAAGACATACTGAGCTGAGAACAGCTCATTTCCAGATGCATCCTGGGGGGGGGGAGGGGAAGAGGAGGGCAAATTGGTGTACAAAAAAATTAACAACTGATACAGGT
Source organism: Neoceratodus forsteri (assembly GCA_016271365.2). NCBI lineage: Eukaryota > Metazoa > Chordata > Ceratodontiformes > Ceratodontidae > Neoceratodus > Neoceratodus forsteri. The sequence continues at coordinate 148,952,803 of CM057451.1, forward strand.
ATAAAATTTGACATAAATGAAGAGGCAGTATAGAGATTAGCCTAACAACAATTATACGAGCTAAGTATGGAAGAGCAGAGCATACAAGACAACATAAGCAATAAGTGAATTGAATGATTTCCCCTAGGCAGGGAAGAGAAGCCATAATTAGGGGAAAAGGGAAAACAAGGAAGGGGGGGAATGATGAAAGTAGATAAAGAGAGAGTGGGCTAAAATTAGCAGGTGAGAATGTGGAGGAGAAGTGAGTCAGGAGGGAGACGATGGGGGAAGTAGATTGGTAGGGGAGGAAAAGCAGGGGAGCTATAGTGGGTCCATTCCCTGTTTCCAGGGTGACCCACAGTACCTCAACCTCCCCCTGTATTCCCTGTATCTCTGTCACTTTTAAGCTTTCTGTCACATAAAGCACCACACCCCTTCCTTTGCTTCCTTTCCCACCCGGTCCTTCCTGAACACAGTTTAGCGTGGTATGGCCATGTCCCAGTCATGGTTTTCAGTGCACCATGACTTGGTAATGGCCAAAATATCCTGGTTTGCCTCTGCCATAAAGGCCGCTTGGTCTGGAATCTTATTTCCTAGACTTATAGCATTCTCAAACATGGCCTTGGGATTTTGTATCCACTCTGCTTGTTTTCCCCCCTTTTTTCCTTTTTTGCCCTCCCTCCCTCCTCCCTCCCCTCTTTTTAATGCTCCTGTTCCTTCCCCCTTTATCTCTACCACCCTACTTCCTTTATGAATTTGCACCCTGGAGGATTTCTCTCCCCTTGGGCTCTTCTTACTCTCTGCTTCAGCCTGTGTGGAGGTGGGGCAGTTCCTGACTCCCTGATTCCTTCCACCCCCGGCTAGTTTAAATGTTCATCAAAGTAATATTTAAACCATCCACTGAGAATTGGGGTTCCCCTCCCGGATGGATACAGACCATCACCCCTGTATAGGCCCTTATCCTCCCAGGTGAGTCCCCAGTCCCCAATGTAACCGAACACTTTCTCTCTGCATCATTTTTTCAGCATTGAGTTGAAGCTCCTGGTGCAGAGATTCCTCTCCTGTCCCCTGTCATAGAGAGGAAGCACCTCAGTAAAAGCCACTGAGTGAGCTACCTGTCTTAGACCCCTCCCCAGCTCCCTACACTCTCCTGCACTATCCTAGCCCAGTCCCTAGCCAGGTGATTAGTCCCCAGGTGGATGACATACAGCTTTCCCCATCCCTCCTGGCCATCGCTCTGGGTAGCCACCTAACCTGCCTCTCCCCCCTTTCTTATACTCAAATATATCCCCCTCACTATCAAGTCCCCCACCAGAAGTTGCTTCCTCCTCCTCCTCCTCCTCTGGGGTCCTGTACTATCCTCCTTGGGGTCTCCACTATGGAGGGCCCTTACATCCTCCCTGATCACTACCGTGGGTGCCTCCTCCCAGCAATCTTGCCCTGCCAGAGTGGCCTAGGAATTACATAGTGGTATAAGCTGAGAAATGTGCCTCTGTTCCACCACCCTCACCATTCCAGAGCCAACCATAGTCCAGCTGCTCCTCCTCCCTGGCATCCTCTGAGGTACCGGTGTCAGACTTGGTGATCTCTGGGAGGGGAAAAGGTACCCCAAATCCTAGCTGGCCTGGAGTCTAATGACTTCATCCCTCAACCCACAGAGGTGCATGCAGGTGAGGCAGAATCACAGTCTCCAGAAGGTCTCTCTGAAAACTGCCACCCCCACAGCCACTGCACGACACATTTCCCAGCATTCCCAACTTCTATTCTCTCTGTGTTACCTGGAAATACTTTTTTACCCTTACCCCTGTTAGGATGTTTCTAGTTTTCTCCTTTTTTGTTTGTTTCTATTTGTGTTCCCCCATGCCTTGTTTAAATCTTTTTATACTCCAACCCTAGATTGGTGTTGCTCCTATTTCAAGTTTTGGCCTACCTTTGACCTTCTGCCCTTCCCAGTGGTGACCATTACACAGCAGTGAAGAGATGCCAACACTATCAACCTTAACCTTTGCTGAGCATTCCTCCCTCTCCATTCTGGCATGCTATGTTCACAGACATTGTGCATGCTTGCCAGAGCATCTTGCCACCATTGCTGCCCTGGTCAGGAGCTTTCACTAGTATGTTTCTCTTATTTACCTTAGGGCTTCCACCACAATCCAACATTTCCCCACTGTCCTCCATTCTTCCCTCTTCTTGCCATATTACAGCTTGTTGATAGTTCATAACAGCCTGCTGTATATTTTAGGGGGTATTGCACTGCGCTTTCCACTGCAATGAATTCTACCAACCAAAGACTAGGCTTTCCCAGCCTTCACATTGCTAAAGAAAGGCAAATAAGAATGGATCTACCAACTATGTTCAGCAGCCTCTCCCCTTCCAGAGCAGATAATGTACACAAACTTGGATAAGTAAAACAGTGCAGGCAGAGGACAAATGTAGTTTATGAAAAAAGGGACTCGGTGAAACCTTTAGCAAACATTCATCAAATATTCTGACATTTTTAACAGCCCTTGTTATTTTGCCTTTTTTATTTTATTTTTTTATTTTCTCTTTTTTTTTTTTTTGCATTCCAACATAGAGGTAGGCCCCTTCTGTCCCCTCACATGCAATTATAATGCCATTGTACCACACATTAGCTACACGCAGCTGTGGGAAAGGGGGCACAACCTACCAAGACCTACTTAGTGCATGTCTCCCCCCTCCAACTGAGATCTTCACAGTTCAGCAATTATATAAACTATGGGAAGATTTAAAGGAAAGTCAGTTTTGTCCACTCATGCTGTAAGTCTCTCTCTTCTTGCCAAAAAGAATATCTCAGCCACGTTTTATTTATTTATTTAGTTTTTGTTGACTGGGTATGCACTCTAGATAGCATAGCTGCCCATTTTCAGGTGTGACCCGGGAGGTTACGACAGAGGGCATGTAGACAACAGTAAATACAAGGAAAAATCAGGAGAACAAAAAATTAGTACAAAAACAGTCTAGAGATTAGTCACAGTACAGCTATACAAAATCTTCAGCAATGACAGTACATTTACAGGAAACAATATGTAGTAACAGAAAAGGATACAAGGGACTTCTGGTTCCGGCACCTACTTGATGGCAGCCTGGTTCTCTAAGCTCCATGCTGGCTAGTACAATTCGAGCCCATCTGTCACATCAAAATTGTCATCCTGCTACCAAACCATAAAATAACAGAGTACATCATGCCTTCGAAACAGTGGAACAAAAATCAACCACCTGGATCCTTGGCCAAACCACAAAGAAATGTGCTGGAGACCCGACCATGCACCACCTTGCAAACTGAGGCCTCTACACCAACATCGTCTCCGCCACACAGTGAAATGGAGGAAGAAGACTGCACATTTACCTCTAAGAGGCTCTGTAAAGAGCTTAAACATCTAAATGCTACTCCTCAGCGCTTAGAAGAAAACGTTTTGGAAGACCATTGAGACTTAACAGTTCTGGAAAAACACACAGACACCACTGAACATACCTTAACAGACTACACCACCACAAGAGATTTGCATAATGCAGCCTTACTAGATCTTCACTACAGAGTACAACAACTAGTACAACAACTTGAAGATCTAGAAAATAGAAATAGTAGAAATAATCTTCACCTGTATGGGGTCATAGAAGGCACTGAGGAGGGCAACATGCTTATGTTTATGGACAGTTTTCTTAAAGAACTGCTCAACTTACCTGCAGAGAAAGACCTGGGTATCACATGCATCCACTGCTCTTTGATCCCATGCCCCTGGGATCCTAAAGCAAGACCCAGATCCATAGTTATGGCCTTTTTAGATTTCTGTGTTAAGGAGTGGCTACTCTGCTTTGCCTGGGGCAAAGAAGAGATACACTTTGGTGACGTGCGGTTGTTCTTTGATCAAGATTATACTCCTCAAACCCTGTCTAAATGACAAAAAGTGTTCCAGGTGGTGAAACTTTTATGGCAGACAGGTCAACAAGCATCCATTGAATACCCTGCTAAACTCCGAATTATGACTGACAATGGCCCAATGCGATTTCTAGACCTCCAGGCAGCGTCTCCCCTTTTGAAAGAGCTAGGCATCAAATTACTGGAGGCTCCCCGAGAGTCAAGGGAGACAACTTTTCAGAGTAGAGCTTGGAGCAGAGCTGGAACAAAAGATGTGCAGTGGTGGACTGGAGCCAACACTTCCACTATCTGGAACAGAGTGGCCACCAAAATACTGCCCCGGGAAACAACTGTCGGACCCAAAGTGATCATGCCGAAAGCACAGATTCTTCAATGGTAGCATCTGTGACCTGAAAATGAACAATAGTAGGACTTAAATCTTACTCTTTTTTTGCATAATTTAGATAACCCTGGCTAAACAGGATATGAGGTAATTGATGACTGAGGGGGCCCAGGGAGTTGACAGCCTCTCAGAGAGAGGGGGAGAATCACAGAGAGTTAATGAGGTAAACAACTTAGAGAATTAAACATACGGCTTTCTCTCTATTCAATCTTTTTGCTGGAACTGCCTCCCTGATTTTCATATCCCTTTCCTGTTTACTAGATTTCTTCTAGATAGCCTTGCAACAACTTTATCAGTTTGTAACTGTTGAACGTTTTCTAGCTCGGATACAGATGAAAATGATGTGGCGAGGGCAGGGGGGGGAGAGAGAGGGAGTTATGTGCTTTTGAAACAATGACTGGGGAACTGGGTGTGGAAGGTCGCTGAGAGGGTAGGACATGGGACGAGCAGTTGGGGGGCAGTGATGGGATCCCAGCAACGTGTCCCTCTGGACTTTGGTTGAGGCTGTAAAATACTGGTGAACAGCAGAACCTGAGGCCAGCGGCACTCAGTGGGGTCACCCTCCCAGCATGTGCGAGGATGGTAAAGGTTGTTGTGTGGAGGAGTTTCCATATTGGTGGATCAGGTCCAGAATTTAGTATAGCTGACAATTTCCTGCCATTGATCCTTTAGCTTGGAGAGCTAACTGATATTCTTGAGGCACAGATATCCCACTAAACTATGTAATAGGGGCTTAGTAGTAGGGCAGTCAGGCCTGGAAAGGCCCCTCCACTATGGTGGGCCCAAAATATATACCAAAATGACCTACCACCCTATAACAGGTCTGTCAATCTGGACCCACCACTGACTCCTCCTCTCCTACGAGACCTGAACTATGCACGGGGTGGGGGGAGAGATCCCTGAGGAGACTACCCAAGGGTCTCACTTATGATGCTGACTACTGAACATAACTTTAGTGTCTACTGCCCAGGACGTGATTAAGGTGGGACACGCTGCGAGCCCTGATATGTTTCTGGATTGCCCGGATGCTCGTGATGGCCTCCCCTACCTCAGGCGTAGCCTGTCGACTTTGGTGAACCCTCGGGCTGAGGTTTCCTAGACTAGATTTTTGGGTGTATTTGGGGGGCCCTTCCCTGTTGTCCCAGAAGATTCTGGGCTGCAGAGTGAGACCCTCCTGGACCTTTGTCCTCCCCCACGTTTGCCCTTGTTCATTCACAGCCTTACTGTCCCCTCCCTCCCAGTCATGATTAGTTAATGTTTTCTCCCTTCCCTTTTCCCTTTTTTTTTTTGAACATATTTTATGGCCATAGGGAGAGCATACAGTCCCTTTAAAGTCGCTCTCTGTAACCACCTCTTTGGCACTCAAAGTTGTATTTGCCCTTAATCAACCTAATGTTGGGGCCCCTCCCTGTTTCTTGCCCATAGCCTTGACAATGTCCTTTGGACTGCTCCTCCCCTCTTTCTTTCTCTTTTTTTTTATACGATTGCTATTTACTACATGTAACTTTATCCCGTAAACCACTGTATGTTACCACTGTTGTATCTCACACTGTAACCATGTCTACCCTCCCTGCGATGAGGTGCCTTTGTAAATGAGTCCCTGACTCAAAGGTAGTAAATCCGAGTTTCAAAATAAATAAATAAAAAAGTATTTCTTTGCTACATATGGTAAAACATAGAAAGTAGGAGCTGCTGGACATACACCATACGAACATATGAAATTTGCCAGCAGATAAAGGCCTAGAGGTCTATAAAGTCTGCTTGAATGTGCAGCTAGCACCCCTTATTCTGCAGCTGCCCCTCCCTTCTACCCTTCCCCTTCATTAACCCTCCCCCTTGTCCTGTCCCATCTTCATTTGAAGCAGTCCACTGTTCTACTGCATACCACTTCAGCAGGTAACGCATTCCACCCAGCCACCACCCTCTCTGTAAAAAAGTGTCTCCTCATCTCCCTCCTGAACCTTCCTCGCTCCAGTCTCATATCGTGGCCCCTGGTGGCCCTCCCCACCCTTACTTTGAACAGCCCCTCTGTACCGGTCTTGTTTATTCCGTTCATGTATTTAAAGGTTTCAATCATGTCACCCCTGTCTCTCCTCTCCTCCAGTGAGTACATGTTCAACTCCTTTAACCTCCTCTCGTATGATAAGTCCCCCAGCCCCTTGATCATCTTTGTCACCCTGCGCTGCACCCCCTCCAGTAACTTAATGTCCCTCTTCAGATACGGATGCCAGTACTGCATGCAGTACTCCAGGTGTGGTCTAACTAATGACCTATACAGTGGCAGAATCACCTCCTCCCTCCTCGAGGATATACCCCTTGCAATACAACCCAGCATTTTGTTGGCCTTTGCAGCTACCTTCCTACATTGTGCTGAGTTGTTCATTGACCCTGTAATGAGCACACACCATAAGTATAGCTCTCTATTTCTTTTGTCTGGTGTCCACAATATCCATCTGGTTCCCCACTCCTGTGGAGTGTGGAGTACTAGTAGAGGGGCTACTAACTGCAGCTCACAACCCCGTCCCATAGGATACCTGTAAGTGGACAAGGAGTGGGTTTAACTGACCTTGAAGTCTCTTCTACTATTAAGAATGAATTCTCCATTAACTCATGTTGTAAATAATTTTGGACAGTTATTTATTTATTATATATTTGCTGGATTTCATTGTTTATAAAGGTTTGTGTTTAGTAGTTGACTGTGCACCTCCCCACCCTCATGGGCTCCCGCCCCATTCCTGGATGAAAAAATGCCAGACTTGGTTATCTCATCTCTTAATGTGAGGGGTATTAATAATCCTGTGAAAAGGAACTTCAAAGACACCATGCTGTGGTTGCGTTCCTCCAGGAGACCCACCTAAATGAGCTAGAACATCTTAAACGCTGGTGGAGTTGGGTGGGAGCAGTTTTCACCGCTCATTATGTAGAACACCCACACCATAGAGGGGTAGCTATCCTGGTCCAGCGTAATGCCCCACTTAGCATTAAACAGGCTGAAACAGATCCTGAGGGCAGATTTGTTTGAGTACATGAGGAATACAGAGGCCAAAAATGTGTCTTTTTGAATCTGTATGCCCCAAATGATGAATCTACTGTACACACATTCCCTTTCTTACTAAACTGCTTGAAGATACGGTCTTAGACATGCAGAGACTAGTAGTGGTGGGTGGAGATTTTAATGCCATGATGGATCCCACCCTAGTCAGGACTGGTACCGAGTCAAGGGGTTTATCCCGGACAGGGAAGGTATTGTCCAGACTATGCTTGGAATTAGCATTGACAGATGGTTGGTGCTTTTTTAATCTGAGAGGCCATGACTATATATATTATTCACTTAAGTACAAGATGTACTCCTGCATAAATTTATTTCTGATATCTACAGCATGGATCTCCAAATTATCTATGGCTACGATAGACAATATAACCTTGTCAGATCATACACTGACCTCCATCCACATGCACACAACCCCCCAGTCCTCTGAAACCCTCTGGCACTTGAATGTTAGCCTTTTAACACAACCAGACTTTTTATCCCTAGTTGAGGAGGCCACCAAAACCTTTTTGCAGCTTAATCCACCAGAGGATACAAGTGCAGAAACCCGCTGGGACGTGCTGAAGTGCTACCTGGGAGGAGAAATAAATAAATATGCATCCCAGGCTAAAAAAACACAAATAAAACAATGTTTAGAACTAAAACAGAAAGTGGCAGACTTGGAACACTGACATTGTGCGACCCTAGACAATAAAGTAAAACTACAGCTAAAATAAGAAAAGCTTAAGCTAAACAAACTTTTAGATACACAAATAGAGGGGCAACTCCGATTCTCCAGGCAAAAATATTTTGAACATGGGAACCGAGCAGGTAAACTTTTAGCTTGGCAGCTCAGAAAGGAAGTGGCTAACAGGGTGGTCCTGAAACTCCACGATTCTGATTGGGGGGGGGACATTTCTACTTCACCATCTCAAATAGCTACTTTTTTTCAAAAAATACTATAAGAAGTTGTACACTGAAGAAACGAGACTAGATCACCTGGAATGCTCTCTTGACTACTTAAACGCCCTATGGATTCCCACTTTAAATGATGATCAGAGGGAATCCCTCGGTGCCCCAATCCTAGGGCCAGAAATAATGAAGAAAATAAAACAGTTGAAAAATGGGAAGTCTCCGGGCACCGATGGTTTTACATCTGAGATTTATTAGTATTTTGCCACCTCCCTGGTAGAACCATTCTCGGCGGCTTTCAATGAGTTGTTGGGTGGGAGGCGGGAGACCCTGTATCATGGAACTGGGCTCAGATCTCAGCAATCCACAAACCAAACAAAGATCTGGAAGAATGTGGGTCATACCATCCTATCTCCCTTTTATCAGTTGACCTGAAGATTTTTACTGGGATCCTGGCAGACCGCCTACAACAAGTCATACCTTCCTTAATCCACACTGACCAAACTGGATTTATTGCTGGACATTTCCCTTCAAGACAATATCTGTCAACTACTTAATAACATTTCAGCCCAATGGAACACCAAAGCATTCCAACTGACCAGTAGTATGGATGCCGAAAAGGTGTTCGATAGAGTTGACTGGTTATTCTTGTCACTTACATTGCGGAGGTTTGGGCTGGGTTACAGATTCAATGCAGCACTCAAGGCCCTGTACTCTGCCCCAGAGGCCCAAGTGAAGGTGAATGGAGTACTGTCTGGGTGAGTTCCCCTGGGGCGGGGCACATGGCAGGGCTGCTCCCTCTCCCCTTTACTTTTTGCCATCTCATTGGATCACTTAGCGATCTCCATTAGGGCCAATCCCAATATTAAGGGGGTATTAGTGGGTGGTATAGAGGAAAAAATAGCACTCTACACTGATGACTCCCTATTTTTCTTGGGGGATCACTTCAACTCTATCCCACATTTATTAAAGGCTTTACAAGAGTATGGAACTTTAGCTGGCTATAAGATTAACTTGCAAAAATCGGAAGCCTTAACGTTGAGTGGGTTTCCATCTGCTACCTTCAAATGCTCCTTTCCCTTTGTATGGGCCAAGAAAAACACTTTTTGCTACTTGGGGGTTAGAGTTTCAGTAGACATTTCTCAGCTCTTTAAAAATAATTACATAAAACTCTTTCAGGAGATACAAGCTGACCTAGCCTGGTGGCAACTTTTGCCCCTTACATTATATGACAGGATCCAAACTTTAAAAATGAACATTTTGCCATGCCTTTTATTTTTTTCCAGACTCTTCCCATCCCTATGCCAACGTTTTTCAGGAATCAGTTGCATAAGGAAACAAAAAAATTTATATGGTCCCACTCACGCTCCCATCTAACTAAAACTCTACTACAAACCTCTCAAAGCAAAGGCAGCCTAGTCCTTCCTGACTTTCCCCGATACTACTTAGCAGCTCAAGTTGCCCAGCAGTGCACGTGGGCAAAGAGATGAACATCTTCTGACTGGTATTTATTAGAAGAAATCTCTCTGAAAGGTAGCACTCTGTGGACCCTACCCAGAAATGCCACAAAGGCACAGATATGGACATGTACATCCAACCCCTGGGTAATACAATCTGTATGTATCCCCCTTCATTTAAGAAAACTAACCAATACCCCAAATGGTCTGGGATCCTTGTCCCTCATTCATTATGAAGACGCCTTCCAGCCCCCATGGTTAGATAAAGGGTACGCGTATGGGGCACATAACAGGCTGACCACCTTTAAACAATGTACAGACACACAGGGCTCCCTTACCTTTGCCCACCTACAGGCTAAGTATAACCTCTGAAGGGAAGACCATTACAGATTTTTACAAGTCTGACATTTTTTTATCAAAACCTGGGATCCTTCCTCAAATCCATAAGGAGAGGACTGCTTTCGAATCCTTTCTGTACCACACTATCGGGGCTAAAATGCACCATATATTGGACTTATACTCATTACTTTCAGCGTCCAAAGTCCCGCCAGTGGAAACACTTAGACAGCACTAGGAGCAGGAGGCAGGAGTAGGGATAAATCCAGATCAGTGGACCAGGAGGCTAAAATGAGGTTGGCAGGTGACATCATCCCCTTCATGGCAAGAGTTTAATTGGAAAGTTTTAACTCAGTTCTTCTTAACCCCAGTAATAACTAAACACTTTAACACCACCTCCTCAGATCTCTGCTGGAGATATTGTGGGAACAGAGGAACCCATGAGCCTGGATAAAAAACTGGCTGGACAACAGGACACAAAGGGTAATACTAAACGGAGTCCACAGTGAAGAAAGGAGGGTAACTAGTGGGGTACTGCAGGGTTCAGTACTGAGACCGGTCCTCTTTAATATCTTTATAAGTGACATTGGACAGTACCTGGAAGGAAAGGTATGTCTCTTTGCAGATGACACAAAGATCTGCAACAGGGTTGATACACAGGGTGGGGTGGAAAGAATGAAAAGGGACTTGGCAAGGTTGGAGGAATGGTCAAATATGTGGCAGCTCAGATTCAATGCAAATAAGTGCAAGGTAATGCATCTGGGAAACAAAAACTCAGGGGAAGAGTACACAATGGGGGGTGAGTTAATAACAACAACAAAATCAAAAGATAACTAGAGTAATTATATCAGATGACCTAAAGGTGGGCAAGCAATGTGAGAAGGCAGTAAGGAGGGCTGGGAGGATACTGGAATGCATAGGAGAGGCATCAACAGCAGAAAACAGGAAGTTGTTATCCCTCTCTACAGACAGTTAGTGAGACCCCACCTGGAGTACTGTGCAATTCTGGAGTCACATCTCCATAAAGACATAGACAAGTGGAGCTGTTCAGAGGAGGGCAACCAAAATGGTGCAAGGTCTGCACCAGAAGACATATGAGGAGAGACTTAAGGCAGCTAATATCTATACCCTTGAGGAAAGGAGGAGAGGGGGGACATGATAGAAACTTTCAAGTATCTCAAGGGAATTAACAAGGTACAAGAGGGTAGTATCTTTCAGAAGAAAAGATGTGCAAGAACAAAGAGGCACAATTTGAAGATGGGGTGATGGCTCAGAGGTAATGTTAGAAATTATTTTTTCACAGAAAGAGTTGTGGATGCGTGGAACAACCTTCCTGAGGAGGTTGTGGAGTCAGGAACAATAGGAGAATTCAAGAATGCATGGGACAGGCATAAGACAATTCTAGTGGGGGGGTAGGAGGAAGTAAGCTTTTGATTAACTAGAATCTGCAGCTTATCCATCAGGTAGGGAAATGGACAGACTGGGTGGGCCAAGCTGTCCTTATCTGCTGTCAAATTCTATGTTTCTATGTTTCTGTATTTTGGGCCTGTCCTAAACTAGGTGACTTTTGTGAGAAGATACATTATGAAATCCAATTGTTAACAAGACTAGTTATCCCGTTCACATTTCAGGACCTAGTACTGGGTTTTCCAATTTTAATAACTTGCCCCAGAAAGGTCAGGAAGTTAGGTCAAATTTTGCAGGTAGCCACCCTTGAGTGTATTACTTCAAAATGGCTCTCATCAGATCCTCCAACTCTGAGTTGTTGGAGGGCTAGGATGACTGATCTGGAGTGGATGGAAAATATAGCCAGTTGACTTAGACTGACACAAGACACGTTGCTGGAGGTGTGGTGGCCATGGCACGCTGTATACGCTAGCTAAGCCCTTGTTACATCTATGGAAAGAGATCATTTAAAAGTTATTCCTCCTCTAAAAGTTATGCCAACACTTTTCATCCACAAAACTAGATATTTTTTCTTTCCTTTTGGGGGGGGGGCTGTGGGTGGAGGGGGTGCACGCACTGAAATTTAAAATTGTGATAGTTGTTATAAAATTATGGGCTTACATTATGTACCAGCCACTTTTTTGTAGCTTTGTGGTTCCAAAGAGGTCTTACTGAATGTATGATCATATAACCTTGGTAGGTGCAGACCAGCAAAATGATATGAGACGCTTTGGTTGTAGGTTACTCCAGTAGTTTAACCTGTTATTACATGAGGGGTACTCAGCTTACAGACTACATCAACAAGCCAAGATTATGGATTTTTCAGTACCCACTGATTTTATTGAGTCAGGCTCTGGGACACACTGCCTAAATCTAACTAGCAGGTTTCATTTAATTTAACTATTAGGCCACTTTTGGAACATATTGTAATGGCATTATGAGTACTCAAGACTTATATGTAACCAGTATAGACTGTTAGTGGCTTTGTGATTGTGAAATTGTAATTTGGTTATATATCAATAAAATCATTCTGAAGTTAAAAAAAAAAGTAGGATACAAGTGCAATAAACTAACAGTCTTTAAATCAACAGCTTACAGTTTGTATTAGCTTTTGTAGTAGTGACTATCCCACCAGTTTGAAATAATGAGTAACCTACACACTGCTGGAAAATGGTTCTGACAATCCCCTCACTACAACCTGGGGACAAGATGAAAAAGAATAAACATATTTAAAAGAATGCATTTCTAACTGTATACTTAAATGTCTGGCATGGTGCTACATCGTACCTCCCCATGAGCAGAATCTGTTCAGTAAATTCAAGCAGCAGGGCAAGACATGTCTCTGGGCCCAGTCTTATGGTGTACCATCATCTGGTAAGTCTTCCAGAACTTATCTTCTTCCCCATCAAAACTGAGATGAAGTACTGTAAGCACTAGGTTACTAGGTTAACATAAATGACAAACCATTGACTTCACCTCAAGGACCAGCAAGCTCTTCAGCACAACTGTTTTCATGTTAATTCAGTCCAGATTATTTTCACTGTTGTCTCCAGCTGTCCTTGGCTGTAGGTTTGATATCTGTTTTCTGGCCACTGCTGGCATTGTAAACAAAATCTGGTCAGAGGCAATACAGCTGCTAATGCTTTACCCTGATAAGGGATATAGAATAAAGGGTGGTTTCATTGTTGTATTATTGTAATGCAAAAATCCCACATTTATTGGAGGGAAAAAGTTTATGGGGCATGGACTGAGTTACCCTCCGGGAACTACTTAAGATGGGTGAGGGGGGGAGGTCAAGCAGCTGGTATGCTAAGCTATAGATTCCTTTGCAGTCAATAGCACTGCATTACAGCTGTGTTATAATTGGCACTCACTGACTTTTTCCCTTGGAGGGGTCAAAACAGTAAAGTTCACCATTTCTGGTCTTGGTGATGCCTAGTGGACCTCTGACAAGAAGTCTGCTTTCATTGTAGAAAATGGAAAGAATTCACTACGGGAACCCATCAAACTTTGACATAGTATCAAACGTATCTGAGAGGGGTCTGAGGATATGTTTCTTCATTACATGTTACATTTTTAAACTTTATTTAGTCAGTTTTATGCCTTTTGGAGTGCACATTTTACATTGAAGCAGTCTTTCCTCATTTTACATCTGGAACTGAGTCAGACTTTTGATTTCACTCCTGGAACTGAGTTTCCTTGGGTTCCCTCCCATTTCACTACTGATTGCTTTACGATTCATAATGCAGCCTTAAAAATGTGACAGAATGGGGTCAAGTGGCTAGACCACAGGTTTGGAATGAGCAAGTTCAGGGTCAAATCCTAACAGAGCCACTTACTCACTGTTACTCTAAGAAAGCTACAGTAGCTCTAAGTGTAGGAGCAAGGTTCATGAGATATCAGGAATTACAGTGTTTCAAGCTACACTGGGGTTTGCAACACAGGCAAAAAGGACCATTGCTCTCGGTCTCCCTTCTTTCTTTCTTTGGGCACAGTCTCAGAGCAGTGTGCCTGTTCTAGCTCTAGCCCTTGGAGGACTCTGTTGCTCCCAAAAGCTCTTTAATGCCTTCAGTCAGACTGATTATATAATGGCTTGATCACCATGAGCCCCACTTTTGATCCAGATGTGAGATTTCAAGTTCTCCAATACCCTTTTCTGATGCTGGCCCCTTTAATCCTGCACCTCCATTCTGTCCAGTACACCTAGTCGGGTCTCTGCTTCTTTAATACTTTTTAGGGAGGTGGCTACTGAATGAAAGCTGATCCTGATTTCTCAGGCCAGATAATTTAACGAGCAGTCCAACTCCTTGGTATGGCCTCCAAGGAAATTTGTTGGGCTGTTGCCGATGAGATAGCCCTCTTGATGCATTTGCTGTGTTCCAGTGGAAATGTCAAGGGGAAGTTGTTTTTTTGCTAGATTTCCCCAACTGTATGTTCTCCAATTTCCTTGACATTAACAGCTATGGAGTTTGTGCCCCATATGCCTTTAGGTATCAAGGGGAAGGGGAGTCCAAAAAAGTATTTTTTTTATAGAACAATTTAGAGTCAGATGCCACAGCTTCCCTTGATGCCATTGCTCTGCTGTCACACATCATTGGAAGCTCCTCAAGAGCAACTTTTATAAAAAATGTTTTTGCAGCTCATGGGGAAGGCATGTGCAGTTCTGTCACAATGCAATGCTAAACTGAGCCACAGTTCTTAGGCAACAGTTTTTGCAAGGCTTTGTTTTGGATCCAGCAACACTTATGCAACTTAATGAGATCTGCTATAGCACCTCATCAGTGGGGAAGTTTTATGTGATTTGCACTGTACCTCACTTCCTGAGGTTGAACTTTTACAGTTTGATGTAAACATTTTTTGAGATGTAGGTCTACTTGAATTGGTCTCTAATAACTGTGGCATGCAAGTTGTGCGTGTTGGAAACACATTCTAGTTCAGTATGATTTGATAACACTGATAGCAAAGACGAGGGTGTTAAAGGCTTATGCCATGTGACTTGTCAATCAAGATGCAGTATTAAGGTATAGAATTTGATTACTATTTTAAGGTCGCCAGAGAATTCTATACATACTCCTTCCAAAAATTTCTCATGATGATTTGCATCAACAAGCAAAGTATGCCTTTTAAAAGTTTCCTCTTCTGAAATCTTTGTAAATCTGATCCTGCAAATCACATTCCTGTGAGTGTCACCAAAACATTTGGGATTTGTCTTTTGGACAGTCTGAAAATTTGACTTGATCAAGAAAAAAAATCTTGGAGAAGAGTAGGTGGGATTCCATCATGGGCACAGTACTATAAAAATAGTTTCATTATGTTTTATTTAATTGACTAATATGTACAGAACATATAAAACAAGCAATGCTTATTTACTTACTTTATTGATAGTTTTCTGTGTTTTGACAGCATTTCCAGAAACACACTGTGGGATAAACTGTTGGAGTAAGATACTAATGCTAATATCCTGGAGTCTGATTAAAGAGTACCTCTCAGTGACAGGTTTGTGCTACAGCTGGTACCTCCGGTCAACTTACAGAACAGTTTTTGTCAAACATGCAATGCACCAAGGCTGCATCTTAGCACCAAAATTATTTACTCTGTATATGAATGGATTTGTAAATCAGTTATAACAGGTGGATTTTCATTCAATGAAAGTTTTAGATAAATGTATTAATTCGCTACTATACGCTGATGATTTGGCCATGTTTTCCCTTACTAGTGCAGGGTTACAAAGAAAATAAAATAGATTTATCTCAACTGACCCAGGAATGGAAAGTAAAACTGACATAAAGAAATCTAAAATTACAGCTTTGGGGATGAAATTCTGGCAGGTTTACATTAAAAATAGGAGTGGATAAATTAGATGTAGATGGGGAATATTTTTATCTTGGGGTCACTGTCTTGGATAATGGCAAATGGAAAGAAAAAATAGCACTTTGTTCTTAGATTGCGTCCCAGTCACTGAACAGCATATTAATATGTAATCACAATGGGAAGTCATGTAATGACACATTAGAAGGCCACAGTACCCACTTCAGCTCCACCGAGGATCCTCTCACTTCCATTAACAAATGTACTAATTTTATTATTTTTCTTAAAGTATTATGCTCAACCTTTCTGTTTTAGCAAGCTACTCACATAGTGAAGGAACCATGGGTATATCCCTCTGCCATCCCGCAGAGCCATAGTACAGAAAATGATTCTCCCCCTCTTTGACTATGGTGACACTGTCTATGGTAGTGCACCTAAGTCTACCTTGGCCAGACTGGACCCCCTCTACCACTCCTTCTGTAGGTTTTCCCTAGATTCCCCCCCCCCGTCTCACCACTGCCACCTCTAAACCTCTCTCTCTCTCTCTCTCTCTCTTTCATCTCTTGCAGCCAGACAGCTTGTTCATGGCTCCTCCATTATTGCTAAGCACTGGCTGAGCTCTCTCCCATCCTGCCACTCTTCTCTTCTCTACTCCTCTTCAGACTCCTCCTATTTCCTCAGTAGCTCCAACTCCTGCTCTCTAACTCTCCCTCCTAGACATACCTTAGCTGGTCAAGCTGCTATCTCCTTCCTCCTCCTTCTCAAACTCTGGAATTCCCTTCCTCTCCCTATCTGCTCTGCCAACTCCTTACTCCCCTTCTCCAGTCTTCTACATGAATACTCTGCTTCCTCCTGTAACTGCCCCGATTCCTCCCCCTCCTGTAACTGCCCCTGTGTCTCTTCTGCTCCTTCTTCTCCCTCCCTCCCTCCTGTTTCTCATATTATAGATCTCCCCCTCTCCCCTTCTCCCCTCCTGGCTTCCTCTCCCACCATCACTCTGCTTTTTCCTCCATCACTTCCTTTACGTTATCCCACACCTCCTGGCCTCCTCTAGTCACCCAGCCTCCCTCTCTCTGCTCTTTCTTCTCCTTTCCTCTCCTCTCTAGGCTCTTCTCCCCTTGATAGTCGACCTTTAGCTGCCATGTCCTTTTCTGGTTCCACTCCCCCCTGCACTAAAAGGCCAATGTTATCTACTGCTGTTGCTGCATTTCTGTAAATAATCTTGTGTAAATACTCTGTGCCTTTCAATGTATATAGTCAATGTTTAATTTATGGAATATTGTACATGACTGTGTTTTTATACCCTGTAAATTTTTATACCCTGTGGTCAGAACATCCATTTTATCCACACTCACATCCACTTCTTGAGTCTGATTTATTTATTTCAAAAGTTTCACCAGGAGAGACATACTGAGCTATAAACAACTCGTTTCCAAATGCATCCCAAATGCGTTTCAGAATATTGTACATGATTGTGTTTTTATACCCTGTAAATATTTTATACTCCGTATGCATGTGTAAAAAGATGAAGAACCTCAGCGGATACTTATGTATATGCTTCCCTCTACCCTCTGCCCTGGGACGCATTTGGAAACAAGTTGTTTATAGCTCAGTATGTCTCTTCTGGTGAAACTTTTGAAATAAATAAATCAGACTCAAGACGTGGATGTGAGTGTGGATAAAATGGATGTTCTGACCACACCAATGACTTCAGCTGAACGTTCACAGGCTACATAAAGGCACAAACTGAATGACCCACCCACTAATCCTCTGGGGCGATTGGTAGATGACAGACTGCTCAACAGGTTTTTTAAGGAGTTGGACAGTATCAAGGAAACCCTCATGGACTTATCCAGTGATTTCAAGACAATTAAGTTGACACTGACTGAGCTTACCCACAGAGACTTTGACATGGAGGTACAGGTAATTTCACTAGAAGATCAAGTGACATGGCAAGGCAAGCATCAGAAAATGCAGCAGCTGGAGAACCAGCTAGAGTACCAAGAAGGTCACAGCCGAGGCAACAATTTGTTGGTAGGTCTTCTGGAGAAACCAGAGGGGCCTTATGCTGTTGTATTTATATAGAAACTGTGTGAGAAAGTAGCAAGCCCCTTGCCAAATGGGGCCATGTACAGACGTGACAACCAGGACGAAATGCAGAAATGCTGCAGAATATTACAGAATGCTGCAGTTTACTGCAGGGGCCATTGTAAGTCAATGGCAATTAAGCCCTTTTATCATGCAGGATTTTGTGACATGTCATTACTGCAAGTTACTGTGCTTCATCGTGGCTAACTCTACTGTACATAATCCAATGTGCACAGAGGGCCTTAAGACAGCTGTCCAACTCTGGAGAGCACTCACAGCTAATTACATTTCGTTTGCTTAATTTTCTTGCTAAAACCAAGACCAATGGGTTATGGTGGTAGGGTCAGTGTCTTTTCATTTTTAATGACTTAAGTCCCCAGGTCCACGTAGTACAGGCTGAGTACAAGTAAGTGAAGTCTAAGCTATTCATTGTCAGTATAAAATATAAACTTGTTTACTCAGTGAAGCTGACTGTTATCACTGACCGGGGAACAAGCAATTTGTGATGACTGCAAGGCCAAGCAGGAACTACCCAAATTGTTCTCCAGCCTATTCCAAACCAGTCAAAGCCCACTATGCTAAGGACCTCTGAGACTGTTCAGTGATTTGTGTTTTATCTCGACAACCTGGAAGTAGTGCTTTCTGGATCTGGTGAGCCCAGCTAAGACTCATTTTGCATGAAATTTAATGCTGTTTTACTTTTTATTCTTGTACTTGTTTGAGTTGCTGTTCTTAACCCTGCTGTTTTTGGTGCATGTTTCAAATAACAAAATTTTACAACTCTGATTTTGCACTGGCCCACCTTTTGTAGTGCTGTTATTTGTAACTGTAGTTTGCTGTCAGAACTGGTACAGCTCTATAATCTGGGATCACCTTTCATTTGCAGTTTAAAATTGCTGGCCTGATGTTACTTTCTCTACTACGGGACTGAGAGCTGACTTTTCCCCATGTGGCTGGTGCTGTGAAAATGGCCTCAGTCTGGCATTGAGTCTTATGCCACTTGGTTGTAGTGGGTCCTCTTTGATCTCTGAGCCACTCACTTGCAACCACATCTATCTCCTTTAGTGGGGCAGGACCACAGAAATTACCATAACTCTGGGCTGGCTGCATGCAACCTCTCTGACTAACTAGGGCTGTATGGCTAAAGACAAGGTTTGTTAACTTTTTCTTTGTGCCTTAGCTGTTTCTGTCCAGCCTGACAGCCTTAACAGCACAAGACCATAACTTCATCATGGTCCCTTGAGAGACCCTGAACATCTGTACCTATTCTTGTCCCCAGTTGGTCTCATGTGGATGTTATAAACTTTGCTCTGTGGACTGATTCAACTGTTTTCTTTTTACTGTTATACTATCTGTTTAAATGCCTCAGTCCTAATTCTGGGAGGAGGGGGGAGGGTTCCACAGGTGTATTACTAACTGAAGCTCCTTAACTACTGAAAGTGTTTGTCAGTGGGGCATCCATAATTGTTATAATATTAAGAGTTGTGCTCAAGTCACAGCAGTTTAATCTCGTGGGAGTGGAGGGGTCGAGGATCAGTGTTGATCAGATTGTAGTGCATTTCTTTCCTATTAAACCTGACATATGAGAAGGTCCACAGCGAGCAGTGAACTCAGTGTTCTGGCTTGCTTCTCAACCGGTAGGATTGTAGTGCATTCTTGGGACTGGGGAACTCTTTTGAGACCTAGGATATAATCACTCTAGAGTGCTCTCATTGGTGAGATTATTATTTCATGCTCACTGTTACTGGCTACTTCATAGATTTCATAGATTACACAAGCTAATAATGGACTTTCGTCCTTGAGTGCTTGCCAGGATTCAGTGTACACCATTTTACATTTATTTTTGATATAAGTATCAAGTCATGATTTAAATATTTTGATTGTGTTACTAGTAACCACTTCCATGGGTAAATTGTTCCACGAAGGGACCACCCTTTGGCTAAACCAGAATTTTCTTTTAAGTAAATTCCATTTCCTTCTTGATAGTTGTAGGGGGTGGCCTCTAGTTTGGTGTATTCCCTTTTTTCTAAACACCTGACCAAAACTACCTGCTAAGGTAGCATCTTGAAGTGCTCTGTATACCATGCACATATCTCCCCTTGTCCTTCTATACTGAAGAGTGAATGTATCCAGGGTTTTGAGTCTGTCTGTATAAGTGAGAGTTCTACATCCAATGACTGTCTTTGTGGCTCTTTTTTGATTTTTTTCTAATTTAATAATGTCCGCCTTTTTATAGGGTGACCACACCTGGGCTCCCTATTCCAAATGGGGTCTAACCAGTAAACAGTACAGGGGGATTATCACCTCCTTATCTCTGCTGCTGATGTTACGCAGAATACAATTTAGGGTTCGATTTGTCTTTCTTGCTACTCTGTCACAATGGATACTAAATTGAAGGTTAGATGTAGTAATTATCCCAAGATCCTTTTCCTCAATAATGACTGGTAGATCCTTATTGCCCATAGTATATACTAGATTTAAACTTCTTCTGCCCAGATGCATAATAGAACACTTCTTGATATTCAGTTTTAATTTATATTTAACTGTCCATGCAAAGATATCACTTAGGGCTGCTTGCAGGGCTTCTCCATCTTTGACTGTGTTTACTATTGCCCCATTCTACAATCTTCTGAGAATTTTGTAATCCAGATATTAGGGTGAGAAAAGTTTAAAGAGGTGACATACATACTAAAGAGACATGGCCCCATATGGAGCCATGTGGTACACCGCTCATCACTGACTCCCATTCTGAAAGGACTCCCTTGACTGTCACCCACTGCCTTCTATTACTCAGCCAAGCTTTTACCCAGTTTGTGATGTTTATGTCTAGATTACATTGTTCCAGAACTTGTATAAGTTCATCATGTGGTAATTTATCAAAGGCATTAGATAAGTCCAAAAAGGCTATATCCACTGCATTCCCTTGGTCAAAAACAGAACTTGTTTTTTCATAAAACACTAACATATTAGTTTGACAGGATTTTGTTTTGGTGAACCCATGCTGTGTGGGATCCAAGAGTTTACTCATCTCAAGGTGTACTATAATAAGGTCCTTTAATATCCCTTCCAGAATTTTAACTAAAATATAAGTCAGACTAATCGGTCTGAAATTTTCTGGGTCATTCGCCCCCTTCTTTAATATAAGTACCACCAGGGCCTCTCTCCAATCTTGTGCCACTTCCCCCTTATTTAAAGATAGCTGAAAGATGTAAGTAAGTGGTGGTGCCAGCTGGTCAGCTAGTTCTCTCAAAATTCTGGGGTGTACCTTGTCTGGTCCTGGAGATTTATTTATATTGATTTTCTGGAGCCTGTCCCTAACATCTTTTTGGTCAATTATAATTTTACTAGGCTTTGATTTAGTATTACAGGCCATGACATTAGGTTTGGCCAATTTAGGAGAATTAAATACCGAACAGAAACAATTGTTCTGTACACTGCTGTTTCCTTATTGGTGGTAGATTTACCCTCAGTATTTACATAGGTCCCATTACTAGTATGGCCCTGTTTATTTTTATTTATATGTGCAAAAAACATTTTTTGATTATCCTTTACCTTTTTTGCTAGTGTTGATTCATAGTCTCCATTTGCTTTTTTAATATTACTCTTTACAACCAGTGCCATCTCCCTGTAAACTATCATACCCTGGGTGTCCTTAGTTTTCCAGACTATCTTAAACAACCTATTTTTTTTCATTTATCATTTTCCTAAGTCTTAAGTTAAACCATCCTGGGACTGTCCTTTTATTATCATATTTCATTCTAGTTGGTACATAATTAATCACTTCTGTTGATATTTTATTTAATAATATCCCCCAGGTTTCTTCTACAGTTGTACCACTTAATTTGGTCTCCCAATCCCAATTATCCATGCTTTCTTTCAGTGCCCCAAAGTCAGCCTTTCTAAAATTTAACACACATGTATTTCCCATAACTTTTTTGATGTTAGGGAACTCTGTAATACAGAAAAACACTGAGCAATGATCACTATTTCCCAGTGGATTCATCACTTACACATTACCCACCCTTTCTCCCACATTTGTTAGAATGAGGTCAAGAATATTAGACCCTCTTGTCTCTTGCAACACCTTCTGTTCTAACCCAGCGTGGTCCATAGCTTCAATTTAATTTAGTTCTCCTTTGGTACTTCCTTGCAGGTTCTCCCAATTAATCCCTGGCAAGTTAAAATCTCCCCGAATAATGTTATTTTCTGCTGGGTTTAATTTAGTTATTTCTTCAAGTGTTATATTGTCTACTTCTGATGTAACTGAAGGTGGTGTATAGATTATGCCTAGGTTTGTTTTAGCAGATTTTGGTGGAAATAACTGAATCCATAGCATCTCAATATTGTTTGGTTCCAGTAGGATTTCTTTGCTGTCTATTGTATCCTTTATGTAAGTGGCTATACCTCCACCTCTTCTTTGTGACCTTGATTTGGAGTACAAGTTATATCCTGCAATATTGTTCCCCAATATGTTATTATCCCTCAGTGACTACTGCTAAATCAATATTCCTATAGTCTAGAAGGTATTTAAATTCATCTAGTTTATTCATCAGACTCCTAGCATTTAGCAGTACAGCATTCCATTGTGTTTTATTGGAACTTATTTCCTTATAATGATTGTTTGTTATGTAACAGGGAATCTATCCCCTGCTGTTCAGTTTAAATGTAGTTTAATTATTTCATTTATTTTTTTACCCAGTATTCTTGTTCCGATTCTATTTAAGTGTAATCCATCCTGTTTATATACTGCTTTATTCTGAAAAGTTGCAGTATTATCCACATATCCAATCTTTTGTAACTTACAAAAATGCCTTAGCCAGCTATTGACTTTACTTATATCATCATTTTCATATTTATTTGCTCCATGAATTGGTAGTATGCCTGCTATAATTAATTCTCCCCCTTTATTGATTATCCTTTAGTTAGATGTTTGTAGTTGTTTTGAATGGTTTCCAGTTTATTTGATCTGATGTCATTGATTCCTACGTGCAGGATAACTAATGGGTTCTGAGTCCCTTCCATTAGGCCATCTATGTCTGATAATCTAACTCCAGGGAGTGTACTAACCACTGTGTTATGTTTCCCACCATCACATACTATGGTATCTGTTCCCCTGGTGATAGAGTCTCCTATAATAAGGATATCTTTATTTAACTGTTTAACAGTTGGTTGAATACTTTCATCATCCTGCCTTACATTGGTATCCTGCTGGCTATCAAATCCAGTACATCCGGGCTCCTGGTCTGGGAGTGCATCTAATGTCTCTTTTTGTGCTAGGGGAATAATGTTTGATACATTTTGTTGTTCTTTTGATAAGTCACTCTGTTTTTGTGTAGTTAAGATTCCATTGTCTTGTTCATCTTCTAGAAGGATTTCTAACATGTTGTGGGCCCGTAATGATTTTTGTTCATTTTCAATGTCTAATTGGACTGTCCCTTTATGTCCCTTTTTTACTAATTCCCATTTTGTCAATTTATCATCTGTTTTCATGGAGTTGTTTCCCTGACCCAGGTTCATTGGAGTACTCATTTTGTTATCAAAATCTTGTGTAGTAATGTTTTCTACCATTGTATCAATGAACATTTCAAGCTCATCAATTTCTTTATGGACCGCTAATCTTTTATGTAACTGGCTAATTTCTTCTTTCAATGTTTCCAATAATACACATTTTTCACAGTGAAAGTCCTTGCATTTGGGCCTCTCAGTATACATGTTACACTCCATACATTGCTTGTTTAGTTTTCTAGCTTTTCCTTTTGTTTGAGCCATTGTATTGTAATCTTCTTAGATTTATATATGAGTTTGTTTAATTCTTACCCTTCCTTCTATTTCGTGTACAGGTCTAGCCACCAGCACTACATATATTTCCCCTCGCAGCGTGTACTAGTGCATCTGTTTGGACTCTAGCTATAGGGTGAAAATACTCAGGTCCTGCTTCCTGTCATCCTCAGTGGACACAGCAGACACACACAGATGAGCATGTCTCTGCACATGTCTCCACGTGCGTACCTGTGCGGTGCCCTGCTTGAGTGCACCCCGCTCACTCATGGGTCTGAATTAAGTAGTGAGTGATGTAGGCAGCTGATCTGAGTTCTGAGTTTGTGAATTACAAGCCCCGCCCATAAGGATTTATGTTTAAAATAACCAAGACGGTTAAACAAAGTAAAAAAAAAAAAAAGCACTACCACCTCATGCTATGGACAGTTGTTTCAAATGCTGACAAAGTCAGCCCCTACTGCAGCAAAACCTGGCCAAATCTGGGCACTTCCACAGGTATCTCATTCAGCCTCCTTGATCCAGTTGTGTTTTGTTGGGGGGTGGGGAGGGGGATGAGGGATGCAGAATATGGGAATCATTGTGTTAAATTTTGTGTGGCGGGGAGGAGGTGGTACTGGACAAGATAAGTAACAATACCACTTAGGTTTCATGGAACATGGAGGGTCCAGGATTAAAGGCAAACCATATAAAATTTTAAAACACACTAAAAAGTTGGCTTCTTAAGTTGTTATGCTCCAGGAAACTCAACTACTGAAGCAGGAAGTCCTTCTATTTTGAAGGGACTGGCTGGGTCAGGCATACGGAACAGGAGAATGTACCAGAAAAGGTGAGGTGGTTACTCTACTAGTGAGAAGAGGGCACTTCCAACTGTATCAATCTATAGCCAACTCAGAGGGGCAATATAGGATTCCTAGGAATAGTATGAGTTGGTTAGCATTATCATATATGACATGCCATTTCTAAATGGATGACCGTAATGGATTTGTTACCCATACAGTCGTCTAATGCTTTTTTTAAAGGAGTCCATGGAAGTGCTTCAGACCACTGCCTCTGGGATGCTATTTCATAGAGTCACCACCCTTTGGTTAATCCACACACCCCTTTTGTTTATTCTATATAGTTCATCTTTTTGTTGGTATTTATGTAGTCTGGTGACTCTTTCTACTATTTTCCTTGCAAGCCCCAAGTGTTCCCAAAGGTCATCCTCTCTAAATTTCCTGTAGCTCCTTATGATGTACTGTGTCAAAAGCTTTGGCTTAATCTAAATAAACAACATCTATTGGAAGCCCAACGTCCAAAGCTTTACTTGTTGGTTTGAAGAACTGAAATAAATTGGTGTGGCATGATCTTTTATCTCTGAACCCATGTCGGGTGAGATCAACTAAAATCCTCTTTAAATATATGCTTTTCCATTTTATCATTTATTAATTCCTCCATTACTTTACCCAAAACTGATGTGAGGCTAATTGACCTGTAATTCTTGTAATCTTCCTTAGAACCCTTTTTATAGATAGTTGTGACATTTGCTTCTCTCCAAGCCGATAACACCTTACTCTTTGAAATTGACCTCAAAACAATTATAGCTATGGGCCCAGCCAGTTCCCTCAACAGCTCCTTGAGTAGTCTGGGGTGTAGAACATCAGATCCTGTAGATTTATTTGGATCTAATTTAACAAGTTTTATTTTAACATCACGTTCCTTTATTAATACGTTCCTGGTCTCCCCTGTTTCAATAGAACATGTTGATATTGTATCTTTAGGTTGGTAAATGCTCAAAAAATGAGTATTAAAAAGATCAGCCTTGATTTTACCATCAACAGTCTTATCATTTTCCATCTTTACTGGTCCTATTTTCAGTTGCCCCAATTTTAGGCTGTTTACATAGTTATAAAAGGACTTTTTGTTATCTTTAGTGTTGGCAAATTTCAGTTCCTTCGGTTTGGTCCTTTTTATAAGATTTTTACACAGTCTTATGCTGTCTTTATATGCCTGAATTGTTATAGGTGAAGGGTTACTTTCAGCTTTTCTATAGGCCCTTTTTTTCTCTTTATTAACCTTCTTATGTTCTTGTTACATCATTTAGGAATTTTACCCTGATTGTTATACTGTATTCTTTCAGGAACAAATTTAATTATACAATACTCTAATTTAGAATACATCTTATTCCATATCTGTTACAATGTGTTCCCTGTAGAGATTTCTTTCCCAGTCCCACTTATTTAGGTACTGCTTCACTTCTCTAAATCTAGCCTTAGTGTAGTACTTAACCTTAGTTCTACCTGGTTGGGGTTTCCAATTTCCTTTTATTGTGAACTGAATATTATGGCTGCCACCCCAAAGGGTTCTCTTACTGTGCAGTCAACTATTTCATCCTCCATACTGCTTAATACAAGATATAATATATTATTACCTCTTGTACTTTCATTGACATACTGCTCAAGGTCATGTGTAGCTGCAAGTTCTAACAGTTTTTTATCAAGTGTCAATTCACCGTTGAGTGTAGTCCAATCAGTACTAGGGAAGTTGAAATAAACCAGGACTAATGTCCTGTTACCTGGCTCTATACTTTCCAGCACCTCCATAAACCTTATACTTTTCTGCATAGTAAGATTTGGAGATCTATAGCACACCCCCAAAATAATTTTACTGTTGTTTCTTTGGTTGACTTGCACCCATAGTTGTTCAACATCTCCCATAAGGCTTCTCATTTGTTCCAGTTCATTTGCCTCAATAGTATTTTTAATATATAGTGCCACACCACCACTTCTTTTATTACTGTGGTCCGTGTAGGATAAGTTGTAGCCTAAAATTTCCCTGACCCACTCATCATCTTTCCACCAGGTTTCTGTAATGGTGTGCAGTATACTGTATGTTTATATCTTCTGGGTGTAACAATAATTCCAATTCGTCCTTTTATTTCATGGGCTCTTGGCATTCATTAATACTTTCAAGGTCTTTGGGCTAACATTTGCTTTTTTGGTATTTTCAAGTGAATTTATTTGTTTGAACATAAACACAATCTCCTCCCCCATTCCTCTTGTATCTTAGTTTAAATATGTGTTTATTGTGTTGTTTAATCTCCCCACTAGTACCCTTGTTCCAGTTCTACTTAAATGTAAACCATCCTTTGCAAACAGTGATTCATCTGATGCATCTCTGTCCCAGTTTCCCTCCCTCATACTCCACCTCCTCAGCCACCAATTTAGACTTCTTATTGTGGAAGTCTTTACCTTGCCCACTCTAGGGACTGGTAATATTTCAGATATATTGACAATGTACCTTTTTTGTTTTAAGAGTGCCTCAAAGTCCCTCTGTGTATTGAGTTCCCTTCTTTTCCCCACATAATTAGTTCCGACATGAACCACAACTATGTGTTCATTAGTTCCCTCTATCATTCCTTCCAAGTAATCTATCATATTGCAGACTCTTGCTCCTGAAATGCTACTAACTGATGTGGTCTCCTCTTTGTCTTTACATAGTATTGTGTCAGTGTATTTATGATCAAATTTCCCATAATAACAACATCCTTTAAGTTTGTAACCTGTCCCCCAAAATCAAATTCTTGTCTTGAACATTCCTTGTGGTGTGGGTAATGGGGTGTGTTGCCTCGTTTTCTGTTTTTTTCCAATTTGGCTGGTTCCTCCTCCCTATGTATTGTGTCTGTTTGCAGAATATCAAACCTATTTTCAATAGTTATTGGTTCAATCCTGCCTTCCCTTCTTTTTCCCCTTACTCCTTCCTGCACCATACACCATTCATTACCTAATAACATGCTGTTTTCACTTTCTGAATCACTGCCCATATTTCTTTTCCTTTTCTCACAAGCCAGTGATTCCTTGATTCTGTTCTGTTTTTCTATTACATTTTCCTCTGTATGATGAATTAAAACTCCTGTGGTGAGGACAAACTGTTCTACTGTATGTCCCTTATTTCAGTTTGCAGAGCCAACTTTTCTTGAATAACCTTTAATTCATTTTCTGATTTTGTTATATACAGACACTTGTAACATACATGGTCCTTTTCCCCTTATCCCTCCTTATACATGCTGCACAGCTTACATTTTACCCAGTTATCCATTGTTTTTATATGCTTAGTTGGTTGCCTTCTTTGTGGAGTTCCAGATATTACAATATAGGAATAATCCAAGACAATGTATGTATCTCCTTCTAGAAGAGCAAAACCAAAGTACCTGTGCCCTTCTTTCAATACAGCTCTAGCTACTTGTAGAGATGTACAGTGAGTGGCCTCCTTCCCAACTGATCCAGCTGATGTTGGCAGACACCTCTTGATTCTGTTGCGCTGCCTCCTCCCACACGTCACCCCTGCTTGCGCTTGGCTCTGCTCGCTTCAAGCTGAGCTTTCAACTCCCATGAACCCAGAAATCATGCTGGGAACATACAGCACAAAACCAGCCAAGCAGGAACAAAATTAAAATAAAGACTGACTAAAACTCAGGGCACAGCAACCTATGCTAAGGTACCGTACAAAATCAAAAACTTATAAAGGTAAAATTGCATCTTGTGCATGCCTAGTAGTCCCTATATGCTTAGCGACTCAGTTTCTCGGAATTACTTGAGGCTATTGCAGGAGCAACCAACCACTCTCAACAGTCCGCCCAAACAAGCAGGATTTTTGTGTGTGTGTGTGTGTGCGCGTGTTTGTGTGCAGCAAACACTTAAGAAATTTGGGGATTAGAGTATTAGCACACACACACAGAGAAGTATGCTCTCACTAGTTTGGCTCATTCATTTCAAGCTGAGCTTTCAGCCACCATGAACCCGGAAGTCATGTCCCAATTGGATGTGTGCATACAGCACCAAACCATCTAAACAGGAACAAAATTACAATAAAGGCTGATTAAAACTTGACACACAACAACCTGTGCTAAGGTGCTGTACCAAATCTTCTCCTGACTGACACTTTGGAAAATGTAGATCTGATTATTGGCAATATCTATAGTCCAAATGTGGACATCCCCTAGTTTTTCATGTTCCTTCTGAATATACTAGCTCCTTACTTGAGCCTTCCACTAATATTAGCCAGACAGTGGAATTTAGTCTTAAATAATGACCTGGATAAATTAGGCTGCAGAAGGAGAGGTCTTCCTGCACAATAGGAGCTCCATGAAAGAAATGATAGATACACTTGGGGTGGTTGACCCATGGAAAGATCTCAACCCTGTCTGCAGGGACTATCCATTCTGTTCTACCTCCACATAATTCGTTCTCCCACATTCAGACAGTCCCTTATGCATAAGCTTCACTGATGTTAGATCCAGGCCAGATTGCTCTCAGATCACTCCTTGGTGCTGCTTCAGCACTCAGTTACACCTGGTACAGATAAAGACTCAGAGCCCTATGCACAAAAGTGCATAAAGTGCATGACAAAGATGTGTACTCCACCTACACCAGGACAGGTGTGCACCGGCCAATATTCACTACCACTGGCCATCTGTCTGTGGCCCCACCCCCCAGAGCACAGGCAAGTATTGCTAGATCAGGGCTGCATGCGGCGGAGTGTGTAACCCAAGCAGGCATCCAATCAAATGCCTGCCCTGGGTCCCAGAATGGATCATGTATGCAGGCATGTGGTGAAGCCTGGGATGGCACAGAACCCTGCAAAGGGACACCACCGGTACCTGGTAGATGAACTGGTACACACAGGTTCGTGTGACCAGCAATGCAGAGTATGGTAGTACGTTACCATATGGATGTAAGGTGCCAACCTGTGGCACTGTTACACAGTGATGTGGGTGACGCATATGGCACACCAGACTGGCATACCTATCACCCACTACGTATGTGGCATGGTGCTGTATGATGCTCAAAATGTATCTTTGCTTGAGACAGAGGGACCAATCATCACATCACATGTGGCCTCCTGATCATGGACACCATTGCAGCAACTTACCACCACAACAGCCACAGTCCATACCATTACATCTATGGGGTACACTGTGTGTAGACATAGTAGTTTGTAATGTCATATCTGACTGTGTACCACCAGTTGGCCACGTGCCCCACTGTCGGCATGCCAGTGCTATGCATTGTAATGGTGGGAGGTGGTGAGGTATGCATGCTGGCAGTACACAATGGTCCAGGTTTTGGTGCATCCAGTGGTAGCTGGGCATACATGGACCCCATGCCCCAGTGGTATGGGTGAGCCTGCCACCTTGGCACCATGTGCTGTCCTTTGTTGTCCAACCCTAGGGATGGTCAGTGTCCTGCCCTGACAGTGTCCCATGTCTCCAGTGTACCTGCAGGCATGCACCTGTATGGGATGTTCCCAGCAGCTGTGCCAGTCATGGGGCTATGTCTGTGCATGGGATGGGCGCATTACACAGTTACGGCAGGGTCCCCCCTGCTGTACCTCCTGCACCCCAGTGCATGGCACTCCATGCCTTTGTGAATCATGCGAAGTGTGGGCATGCCCCCGGCCCACCTCTGGTGTGGAGCAGCATGATCAACTGGGGGATCCAGTGCACAATTGGCTGGTGCAACGTTAGTAAACACCACTGTACCCCCACTGCACAGCATGCACACATAGGATTGCCTACACACCTCAGATACTTGCATGCAGGCAATCCGCACTTTAGTGCATAGGGCCCACTGTTTGGAAAATAAGCAACCAACTTCTGAAGGATAAAGCTATTGCGGATGAAATGAAAGAAGCAGCTAATACATTTACAGAGACAAATGAGGACACAGTAGACAATCAGGACATGATTTGGGCTGCACATAAATGTCGTGTGAGAGATGAACTGATTAGGTTGGCATCTAAGGGGACAAAGGCCAGGGAGAAGAAAGCTAAAACACTGTTCGCTAATACTAGGGAGATTGATATTAAATTGAATGTCTTGACCCATGAAGCTACTTGGGTTTGTTTGCATGCATTGAGAGCCCAATATATTGAGCTCCTCAGGGAACAAGCAGAGCATGTCTTATTTAAGACACACATAAAATATGTTGACCAAGGTAAAAAAGCAGGCATACTCATGGCCCTTTATCTTAAAAAGCAGAAGGCCACCAGGATTGTGAAATCCACAAAGGGAGAGGCAGGCACGTTGACCTAACCCAGTGAGATAATATCAACAGAGTTTCAACACCTCTGTCAATCCCTCTATGACACCAGTGGAGATCCATGGCACACAGGCAATGGACAGTAACTTGCACTCTGTCCCTCCCCTCATTCCTGACCAGCAAGCCCAATACCGCAGGGAGAGGTTGAAACAGCTATAAATATCTGACTTTGGATAAGGCACCAGGGCCTGATGACTTCACCATCAATTTTTATAAGTACCTGTTCCCAGAACTTGTCCCAGTCCTCACCCAGGCTTCACTCAAATGCACTCCTATGGTCTCTCCAATAGCACCATGAGTGAGGCAATGATTACATTATTCCCAAACCTGGAAGGAACCCCCACCAAACGGTTGCCAATTATCGGTCTATTTCCTTTATTAACTAGGACATGAAGATTTTAGCAAAAATTCTGGCCATGAGGTGCCAGAGTCTGGTGTTACCTGATAGGTCACAAAAAAGAATGGCACCAGCCACTAAATGTCATTGGGCTGTTTGAGGTAGACTGAGTGGTGTCCTCCTTGAGATACAATACTGTGAGTTTGTTACTGGTTGTTTTGCACAATAAATTATGCGTATCGCAGTAACTTTTTGGGTGGCTGGTGCCATTCTTTTTTGTATCTGATACTGTTGTTTCATACTGGCACAGTTTTGCTGCAGAGCAACTGTTTTCTCTTGGACTTCTACCTAATAGGTCTAAATCATGTGGACTTCATGCCACAAAGGGTCTCTTCAGATCATTTGTGTAAGTTTATACATTTTTTTCTGTGTCTGGAGAGGCAGACACTCCTGTAGTGTTGGTGTCTCTGGAAACAGAGAAAGCCTTTGAATGTGTGTCTTGGTTTTTTTTTTTTCAGAGTCCTGAATAAATTTGGCTTCCTAGAACCCTTTGTAAAATGTATACAGGTCCTTTGCCCTGAATCACCAGCCAAAGTATATTGCAATGGAGTTTTCTCACAACCTGTTAAGTTGCGGCAGAGCACGAGGCAGGGATGCCCACATTCCCCCTTCTTTTTAACCAATACCTGGAACCCCTGGCAATTAAACTTTGGTATTACCCTGACATTCATGACATTACTATTGGCATGGACACTTACAAAATGTCCACCTACATGAGTGACATTTTGCTCCATATCAGCCACCAGTCAACTTCCTTGCCTGCTGCCCTAGCCACAGTTTCAAAGTGTGGTAAATTTAAGCAATAATCCACTCCAGGATGTGTGTTATGGTGGGATTTATCCATTCCTGGTGTGGGTCAGTCAAAAGACTGCAGGCCGAGTGACTAAACTGCACCAGAAGTGGGTAAATCTCACCATAACATACACCCCGCAGTGAATTATTGGGATTACACAATGCCCCCCTTCACTTTTAGTAAGATTAAAAAGAAAAACATTTCTTTAGCATTTTAAATGAGTTTTTGAATTTATTCTTATGCCACAAAAAATAGCCCAGTACTCCCACTCTCAGCTTGTCCTGAGTAGTCACTGTCTCACACTTCTCCTCCTCCCCAGTAAATCACCAGCTGCCCACTTCTTCTATGCCTGCACATTCAACAGGGTGATAAAGTGCATGTATACTTGTGTTTCTACGAGTTTAACTTTTGTATCTTATATCCATAAAAGTAATTTCTTAAAAGGCAATACAGTCCTGAGTGCCATAAACTGAATGCATTATTACAATGAGTGCTCTAACGGATCTTTGAAATCTGAAGTCATGACTCCAGCCATGTGCATTAGTATTGTCACAGCTTTAGATTTTAAACATCAGATTAAACATGCAAGGACACTCATTTTAATGGCGCAGTCACTTTATGCCACTCAGGACACAGTTACCTTATAGAAAATTGCTTTTGCTGATATAAGTTACAAAATTTCTAGTGGTACAAGC
The DNA here is from genome assembly GCA_016271365.2 of Neoceratodus forsteri. Taxonomy (NCBI): domain Eukaryota; kingdom Metazoa; phylum Chordata; order Ceratodontiformes; family Ceratodontidae; genus Neoceratodus; species Neoceratodus forsteri. Next base: position 148,985,379 of record CM057451.1, read on the forward strand.
ACAAGTTAAGACGTGCTTCAGTGCCCTGTTCTGTGGCATGCTTAGTGGAGAAAACAATATGGCATCGTGTGTTTACATTTCTCTGACACTGAGGAAGGATTTGCTTGTTTGTTTGTTTTTTTGTGAAGGAGCTTCTCTGGCTGCTGTATCTTTATCAATGAGTTATTGTGGGATTTACTGATGGGTAAAGAACCTCATTATCCAATCAGATTTATGGAAAAAATTGAACCCATTGTATAATATCAGATTACAAATTTAATCTGAATAAAAAGCAGTGTATGCCCTTAAATACTTTAATAAGTATAATGAAGATTGTTAGCCTAGACTAGGTCTCATATGGGCCTTAAAAGGTCTTACCTATTTAGGCATAAAGTTACATAAACAAACAAGCTCTCTAAAAAAAGCTTAATCTTGATGCCCTGTTTGTGAAAATAAAATAGAACCGTGACCGTTGGGTCAGTCTGCCACTCACACTATGGGGCTGTATCAACATAGTCAAGATGAATGCGCTTCCTAGATTGTTCATCCTTTGACTGTGTTAAATATCTGCCTCTCAATGTTCTGGTTCAAGCTCACTTATGCTCATATACAGTGGTAGTCATCCTAAACTTCCCTCTTACCTCAGAATTTGCGGTACCACATTAAAGTGCTGCAACTCAGAATTCACACTTTGCTAGCACTCCTATCAAAGACAATTGGAAAATCTGCAACAGCTTCAATAAAGACAATAAGGTAATAGAAACATAGAATTTGACAGCAGATAAGGACCACTTGGCCCACCTAGTCTGCCCATGTTCCCTACCTACTGTCACACTGTAGACCCTACTTGACCTCCATCTTTACCACCCCCTTTCCTTGCTTCTAAGGTTCCCTTATACTTATCCCATGCCTTCTTAAATCCCATTACAGTTTTTGCTTCCACCACCTCCTTAGGGGCCCCCCTCCAATTTCATCACATGACCCCTTGTTCTTCTGCATCCTTTTCTCTGAAAAAGGCTTCCATCTTGAATATTATTTACACCCTTGAGGTATTTGAAAGTCTCTGTCATCATATCCCCCCTCCATCATATTGAGGTCCTTCAGTCTCTCCTCCTAGGGCTTTTGATGCAGATCCCACACCATTTTAGTTACCCTCCTCTGGACTGCCTCAGCTCTGTCTCTGTCCTTTCAGAGATGAGAACTCCAGAACTGAACATGGTATTCTTGGTGGGATCTCATAAGAGATCAATACAGAGGTATCACCACCTCCCTCTTTCTGTTGGTGATACACCTCTCTATGCGCCCTAGCATCCCACTGGCTCTCCCCACTGCCTTGTCACACTGTTTGGCCACCTTAAGGTCATCAGATATGATAATACCCAGGTCTCTTTCCTGTTTGGTTGTCACCAGTACCAGTCCCTCCATTTTGCACTCTGATCCTAGGTTTCTATACCCCAAGTGCTTGATTTTGCATTTTGCTTTTATTGAAACTTAGTTGCCACTTTCTAGACCACTCCTCAAGCTTACCTAGATCTCTATTCATTTTTTCCACCACCCCTGGACTGTCCACTCAATTGCAGATTTTTATGTCATCTGCAAAAAGACATACCTTCCTTCTAGTCCCTCTGCAATGTTGCTTATAAAGATAATAAAGAGGACTAGTCACAGTACTGATCTTTGCAGCACCCCCGCTAATTACCTTCCCTTCCTCACAGTGAACTCTGTTTGCCAGTACCCTCTGTCACCTATCCTTCAACCAATTTCTTACCCGGTTTACCCCTTTTAGTCCCACTCCTAGGCTGCCCAGCTTGTTTATTTGTCTCCTATGTGGAACAGTGTTGAAGGCTTTACTGAAATCTAGGTAGACCATATCCACTATTCCACCCTGGTCTACTTCCCTGGTTACCCAGTCAAAGAAATCTATAAGATTAGTTTGACATCACCTCACCACCTCAGCCTAGGGAATCCATGCTGTCTTGGATCTTGAAAATTACTGGATTCAAGATACTCCACGATCCTTTCTTTCCATAGTAAGTCCATTAATCCCCCCCAACGAAGTCAGGCTGACTGACCTGTAATTGCCAGCCTCCTCCCTGCTCCCACTTTTGTGAAGTGGTACTACATCTACCCTCCTCCAGTCCTCCAGGACCACTCCCGTTTCCAGTGAGTTGCTGAATAATGCTTAATGCTTAAACTAATGGGGTACTGCAGTAAGAGGGAATTTTAGGATGACTACCACCATATCTAAATTTTTCTGGATGGGAAACAGTCCCATAAGCCCTACAATAAGATGGTGGCCCCCAAGGCATTGGGGGCTTTGTCTACTTCACTTCACTGCCCACAATCTAGCCTCACAAGGCAGCAAATACTTTTGATGTTGTCAAGAAGTTCCCCCGAAGGACGTCAGGACTACACATCTCAGTGGTTGAAGATTAAATGGCATATGTGTAACCTAGATGGTATTTTACACACTTCCTTCATTTTTACTACTCCCAGAATGGGTTGACTAACAGCTGACATGTGTACAAGATGTGGTCAAACTCCAGGGTCCCCCCCCTGCATATTTTTTGTGAGTGCCCCCAAGTTAGGAGTCACTGGGAAGCCATTAAAGATAAAGCAGAGCCATTCCTTGGGCTTCAGGAGTCTTTTTCTCCAGAGGTTTGCTGGTAGAGGCTATAACTCTGTTCTTGTAAAAGAAAAAAAATCCCAAACCCCTCTTTTAGATGAGCTATTAAACTGAAGCCCCTTCTGCCCTTCTCTGGTCACTGTTCAGGTGGAAGTAAAAGATCATGTGACACTTATTGTTGAAGAGTAGGGAAGTTTTCCCACAGTGTCATGGTCAACATTCGACTGTCAGTAAAACAGGTCCAAGTAACCCACTCCCAGGATGCACCTTGAAACAAGCTATCACATCTTAGTGTGCTTTTCCTGGTTAAACCAAACTGCATATAAAATCTGCCCATTATATGAAACAATTCTAGCACACAATTTTTCAGTCCTGTTTTCAAAGATACAGTTTTAGATCCTTCATCAAAGATTGTAAAATTACTTGCAAAGGGCAAAGATCAAGATTTGATGCTTAAAGTGACAATTTTTGTACATCATGCAGAGCAAATAAGGAAGAGGAAATCAAATATGTACTTTATTCCAGGTCTGCTATATTATGATAACTGTCTAATCATGTACAAGTACCTTCAACATATGAGGGATCATTGTAGTATTATACATTTAAGTAGATGTTTTTAAAAATTTTTAGTTATTAATTTGTGAGGTCCATGACCATGTGCAAACAAAAATCTTGTCAATCATGACATCTTTGTAGAAATAGGGTGCAGCATTCCTCTGGCTACTGTAACCACACACATTCACTAAAAACAACACTCCAAGGCAGACAGAATGCACTTCCAACAGGTACTGAGAGCACCTTCTAGGTGTTTATACCATAATTTTAAAAACACAGAAGATGGCTTAGCCTCCTAACATTCTTCCCAACAGCATGCGTGGGTTTGGCTTACTTGGGTATAATTAATGTACAAAAGCACTCCCAATTATATGCTTTTGTTTACTTGCTTTATTCACTGGCAGAAGCACTAAGCCAAACTGCAGAATGCAAGAATGTGTGAAAAGGGCTGCCAACGTGTCTGAACTGGTTGCCTGTTCTCCACAGCAGAAAGTGTCAGTTCTGAAGAAGAGGGCTTTCTGTTTCCACAGGAGGGCCTAGGACTGGGAATAGACCTGTGTCATAAAATCATAATTCTTGACTGGATGACATCAGATCCTTTTGATCTCTGAGATAATGGGGGTTACTTTGGCACTAACAGAGACATAATATGAGCCTGTGAGCAGTAAGAAAGATGAACTCTGATACTCTTCACCCACAAGATTAAAACAAAAATAATTTTAAATCAATGAGGTGGAGAAACAAGGGTATCAATTGATTCATAGTGGAAAATGATATCCAGCAGAACCAATGCTCAGACAAAAGGAGAACAATATGGTAATCTGCCTGCCATGGCATTTTCAACGGTCACCAATGGTGGTTCTTCAGCAACCTCACTCACACACATACACAGCAGACCTCATGGTGGCGTTCAGATAGACTGCCTCCACAGTAACAAAAAAAGAGAAAGATGAAAGGGTTGAGAAGTCACTTAAAATAGCAGATAAAACAGTTTCATCAGTAGAGGCACAAAAAGTGGAAATTTCAGAAAAATCAGACATGCATGACAAAGCCCTGCTCTGCCTCCTGAAAGCTACTGCCCAAACACAACAAAAACTTGAACTTTTGGAAGGGTACGCCAGATATGATAGTACCCACATTTTGGTATCAAAGAAGGGATGGAACATAAAGTAAAATGACTCTATTGCTTTTATACACAAGTTAATACATGAGACATTGCCGTTGTTAGAGAACGGCAGCCTAAAAATAAACAAGGCTCACTGGACTGCAAGCCCCTGATCCAACTCAGCAGAGGCAAATCCATGAATAATCATTGGAAAATGTAAAATGTTCCAAACAAAACACACTGTTGCCTGGACAAGCTCACGTTTGAGGGACAGTGGTGCTCCATAGACAATGATTACCCCAAACCTCTCCTGCAACACAGGAAAAATGCCTGGGACTCTTAAACCCCACAGTGAACAGATCTTTAAAACACAAGTATTGTTTCCAGCCAAAATTAAACTGCATATGCCAGCCCAGTGACACTGAGTGTTGAGGCGCTGGATGCCACAACTCGTGCTATACCAGTGACCCAGGTTTGGGAGTGGACTCAGGTTGTCGGAGGTCGGCCAGGGGAGGAGGATTGAGTGTCCCTGAGACTGCTCTCCTCCTCTGGGGAGGGACTCCCGGGAAGGTGCTGGCTCCTGGCAGTGGCTAGGGGGTAGCGTAACTCACGGTGCAATGGTGGAGTCCGCATGGGCAGATGTCTGACATGTGGTGGGCCGAAGTGCATGCTGGAACATCGTTGGTGTCACTGTATGCCCATACCATGCGGGGGGACTCAGGGCAGCAAAACATGACTGAATCCTCCAGCATAAATGAGGGTCTGCATGCAGCACTGCACTGGATGCTTCAGGAGCTCCGTCTGGCCCTGACCCTTTGGTCTTCCATGAAGGGGGTCCTCAACATGACCTGAGAGAGGGAGGAGGATGGAGGTAGTAGCTCAGGCATGGCGCCCAATGTGGGAGCTGCCAGTGGACTAGACATGGGGAAGCATAGGAACACCCCAGCCAAGAAGATAGGCTGAATAAATAATGAAACTAAAACAAAAAAAAATTAAACTGCATATGTCAGAGAGGTTTTGAGGGTTTGGGTCACTCTTGTAAGAAGCCCCTTTCTGAAACAAAGGGGATGTTCATCACCAGATCTGGACTATGAATTCCTGAAACAAGAGGTGAAACAACTGCCATGGTGCAGAGTTAAGTGACAGGGCAAGCACAATGATAGCACCAGAGGATCATATACTGATGCACATGTAAAAATGATTTGTTTTCTGTACTTAATGAAGACCTCCAAGGGGAGAGAGTCAAGAGAATAGTTTGAGGATTGCTGAAATGTGAAATGTGGTTGAATAAGAATGTTTTTAGACTAATGTGGGCTATAAGAACAACTTAAAACTTGAGTCACACGATGATTACTCCAGAAGGTATAAAATGTTGTAGGACAAATACAAAAAAAAAAAAAAGAAAATAAATCAGGATGGCAAAAAGTAAAATAGAACTCCAAATACATGCAGTATGGATAAAGGGGGAAAAATACAGCATTTGCTTTTTAAGAAACAACAGGAGTAACACACAAGGGATCAGGCCATTGTTAACAGGGAAAAGATCTGAAAGTTGAAATGACTCAAAAGAGAATGCAAGCTTGTTAAATTCATATAAGTTCACAGTAAGGATTAGGAAGGAGGGGGGTTGGGTGGAAGCAGGGTACGATAAGGCGGAAGCACTAAATGAGTACTTCTGCTCAGTATTTACTAAAGAGAAGAGGGGGTGACACCCAAAGATGGGAGAAATGGCAGATGCGGGGGAAGTGGTGACAGATGGGAAATCATGGAGGCAGAGTTCGAGAGGGTTTGAAGGCACTGAGGGTGGACAAGGCACCAGGCCCAGATGGCATCCACCCCAGGGTACTGAAGGAGTTGGCAGAGGTCCTTGCAGGACCTTGGCAGACCTATTTAATGCCTCACTACATTCAGGGTGTGTACCTCAGGACTGGAGGATGGCTCATGGTGCCCCTCCACAAGAGTGGCCCCAAGGATGAACGGGAAACTACAGACCAGTGAGCCTCACATCCATCGTGGGTAAGCTAATGGAGACTATCCTGAAGGAGGAGGCTGGTGGCCTCTTAGAGGCCAAAGGACTACAGGACAGCAGACAGCATGGCTTCATACATGGCCGATCCTGCCAAACCAACCTGGTCGAGTTCTGATGACTGGGTAACTAGGCAACTGGACAGGGGACATGCAGTGGATGTCCTGTATCTGGACTTCAGTAAGGCATTCGACTCAGTGCCACATGGAAGGCTGGGAAGGAGGTTAGTAGGCACAGGGGCAGGTGCAATGCTGGTGAGATGGGTAGGAAACTGGCTGCAGGGAAGGCAACAGAGGTGGTGGTGGTGGGAGCTCTCTCACACCCAAGGGCGGTGATGAGCGGTGTCCCACAGGGCTCGTGTTGGGACCAGTGTTGTTTGGGATATTCATTGCAGACATATCATGGGACATCAAGAGCAAGATCAGTCTGTTTGCTGATGATACCAAGGTTGGTGCGGTGGTGGATGACCTAGGGGATGGCAGGGGTTGCAGGATGATCTGGCAAAGCTTGAAACCTGGTCAGACACCTGGCAACTGGGCTTTAATGCCAAAAGTGCAAGGTGATGCATTTTGGGATGAAGAACCCAAGGAGGACTTACCAGCTAGGGGAGTGCAGCTAGCCCAGACAGAGGAGGAGAAGGATCTGGGTGTGCTCATCACAGGGTCAATGAGTAACTCGGCACAGTGTAGGAAGGCAGCTGCAAGGCCAACAAAAATGCTGGGTTGTATTGCAAGGGTATATCCTCGAGGAGGGAGGAGGTGATTCTGCCACTGTATAGGTCATTAGTTAGACCACACCTGGAGTACTGCGTGCAGTTCTGGCATCTGTATCTGAAGAGGGACATTGTTACTGGAGGGAGGCAGCAGGGCGACAAAGATGATCAAGGGTCTGGGGACTTATCATATGAGAGGAGGTTGAAGGAGTTGAACATGTACTCACTGGAGGAGAGGAGAGACAGGGGACATGATTGAAACCTTTAAATACATGAAAGGAATAAACAAGACAGGTACAGAGGGCTGTTCAAAGTAAGGAGGGAGGCCACCAGGGGCCATGATATGAGACTGGGCGAGGAAGGTTCAGGAGGGAGATGAGGAGACACTTTTTACAGAGAGGGTGGTGGCTGGGTGGAATGCGTTACCTGCAGAAGTGGTATGCAGTAGAACAGTGGACTGCTTCAAACGAGGATGGGAGAGGACAAGGGGGAAGGTTAATGAAGGGGAAGGGTGGAAGGGAGGGGCAGCTGCAGAATAAGGGGTGCTAGCTGCACATTCGAGCAGACTTGATAGACCTCTAGGCCTTTATCTGCTGGCAAATTTCATATGTTCGTATATAATAATGGTTAGTGATGATTATCAACTATGGACAGAACCTGTCAAACTCCATTATACATGACCGTGTATAATCACCTATGTACAACTGAGTTTGTCATGCAAAAGTTGACCATTAGCACCAAATAGTTTGATATGCATGGCAGCACAATGCATGTTTTCCAATGGCTAGCACTGAGCAAAAGTTGACCGTTAGCGTGTAATAGTGAGATATGCGTGATAAGCTCAAAGGAACTAGTTATTATAAAGAAATAAAACATGGGGAAGTGTAGTAACTCAGATTTTATGCAAACCCTCTGTGTGCAATGCCTTGATAACCCCCCCAGGCTTCACCTTCAGGGTTTATGAGGCATTGCACGCCTCAGGGGTGCATAAAATCCTTGTTATACACACTTTTCCATGCATTATTCTACATTTTTAGCACAGATTTCAATAAGGAACAAAGGAGAATGGCAAAGACAGGGTAATGGGACATGGCTATTCACACATCAACTAGAATGTAATAAAGTGTAATAGTTATATTACAGTACTTGAAGCTACAAAGGAATTAAGGAAGCTAGCAGTCAATAAGTCACATAGGTCTGATGGTCTACATCTGAGGATTTTAAAGGTAGCTGTAGAAGAGATAGTGGAACCCTTAACTGTCATTTATTTTTAACTTATTTATTTAAAAATTAGTAACCAGGAAAGGCATACTGAGCAAAAGCTCATTTCCAGGTGCGATCTGGGGGAAAGGAGAGAGGAACACAAGCAAATATTTATTTACTTATTTGTCAGAGATCGAAATTACAATCCTTTGAGCCAGAGACACATTTCCAAAGGCGCCACATCGTAATACACATTAAGAGAACACATTAATTACAAGTACATACATTCAGATATAACATTAGATTGAGGTCAGAGGCATTGGTACATAGTACAGTTCATGAGTTACGGCAGTTATAATAATATTCAGTCTATACAGAAGAGGCAGTGCGCCTAAATAGTAACCTATGCCGTGGTTTAGCTAATCATTAGCTCACATTGCTACTGATGTATTACTATAGGGATATTTACAGAGACAGTTTAGATAGCAAGACTTTGTCACTAGAGTTAACTTAGTCATAAGTACATTTCTGGTTGTCAGCTCACCGCTGAGGGCACCTATAGGTGTGGGTTGTGATGATGTAGTTCCTGAGGGCGAGTTTGAAAGCACCAATTCTAGGCAGACTGGTGACAGTCGCAGGGAGGGAGTTGAACCAGAATGGGGCCCTGTAGGAGAACGACCTATGGGCTAGAGAAGACCTCACCCTAGGGACTGCTAGAGAAGATTTATCAGTGCTGGATGTGGAGATGGTGGGGGTTGAGTGGTGGAGAGATGATGAGACTCCAGGCAGCGTTAGCCCAGGGAGGGTCTTTTTTGCCATGAGGCATGACTGGTATTGAAGCCTTTCCTCAAGGTTGAGTATTTGGGTGAGGGAGTAGAGGGTGCAGGTGTGAGTTAGCCAGTCAGCACCGGACAGGAGCCTGCATGCTTTATTGATAGACACTTTTATCTTGCTGAAGGTGGTGGTGTCTGCAGCTGCATAGATCAACAGGCCATAGTCAATTAATGACAGGACCGATGACGTGATGGCTAGCCGGATAGCTTAAATACAATAGAAGATGATTACAAACAATTACAGAGCAAATAACAGTAGTGCAAATTTGCAAAAGTGCAAATGTACAAGTTATATGTATCAGGAGTGAAAACACCCCTACAAGTTGAAACAAAAGCATGCAACTGGTAGAAAATCACAGTGCAGAGAATTGTGAGGCATACAACTGTCTCAAGGGAAGGGGCATGAATTGGGGTGGGAGGTGGGAAAGGCAAGTCAGCAAGGGAGCTGGCAGGTGCAGGAGGGGGATGGAAGAAGTTTAAGCTGGTGATTAAGGGAGGTTGGGGAGGGCGAGTGATAGAGTGCAGAAGGGAGGAGGTTCCAGAGGGAGGGAAGATGATAGAAGAAAGCTGAATGCCCAACAAAGGAGCAAAGGTAGAGGAGGGAGAAAGTATGGGAATCCTTGGAAAGAAAGAGGTATGAGGCAGAAAGGATGAGAGAGATAAGAGTGGATAAGTACAAGTGCAGTTCCTCAAACCAGTATTTAGAGATGAAAGAAGCACAGTGATGCTGGATTTGTGATTTGTTATAACGTATATCTGAGGGTTTACTTACAATTATAAAATTAGCAATAAAAGTTCTTGTATTTATAAAATTATGACAAAATCCAATTTATTTCACAGGGTTGTACAAAGCAAACACAGACATCTATATAGTATTTCTAGATTTTCCCTAAGCCACTATATAGTTAAACACTCAAATACAAAATATCAACACATTTTATACTGTACCTTGAGATATTCTGCCACCTCGGCTACTACCACATAGTATATGAATTATACTTACATTGGTGGTAGGATCAGCGTAGGAGGAATGGCAAGGCATCACTGTACCCAACTGTGTGACAACTTTGATAACAACTTAGCCCATCTATATAGAATATATATATATATATATATATATATATATATATATATATATATATATATGGTTTTGGACAAACAGACTGTCCCTGCATAAGTTAAGATACATGGCCTCATAAATGGCTTACTTGCTTGGTAGACAGGCGAGGTAGCCCCAGCCTGCCCAAACAAGATAGCTTTGTTAGTCAAATTTAAGGAAGTAACCTATAATGACAGAAGACAGTCTTGTCAGCTAAATTTGAGAACACAACCATGATGGAGTGTGACCAGTCTGAGGACCAATACCATTATTTCCTGTGTATGAGGTAAACATACATCTGGGCTTCTATACCATTGTTCTCTGAGTATAGCACTCCTTCCTGCCATATTATTTTCCACCAAAGCCCTAAAGTTATATAGATATTAGTATTTTCTCCTAATTCTTAGCTATCCCTTTTAACCCTTTAGTGATGCAAACTAATGTGTGCCTGTTAGTATTTGTTACGCATTAAAACTAAGGTCTAATAAGTTCTAAGAGAATATATTTATTTAATGAACCAGCATGCATGTGTTCATTATAGAAAGGTATTATGCATATATATTTGTTCTATCTGTCTCAGTGTTCATTGAGCTTATACGATCTAATAATATAAAAAATCCCATCATATGCTTGGCTCCTAGGAATGTACCTACCACAGTACCTCATAGGTGTACTGTGTTTATTTAACTTAATAAAGGAATACAAATTCTGACTGCCTCAGCATTTATGATCATGCTGATTTCATGGCATCTAGAAAGCTAACTATCACAACATCAGCTGTGCTTTATTAATCTAATGACATGCACACACACTAATGATGACCTCCAGCCGAACAAGTGATACAGGCGACAGGATGGAAGAGGGAGGATGGATAGGGATGAGTAGAGTGTGCAGTGATAGGTACGAGGGGATGAGTCTGTGGCAAAACAAATGAAGGCATTACAAAGGGTGTCCAATCTGGCAAGGGAAGAGGAGGGAGCAGTGTAGTAAACCACGGCAGCATAGTCAAAGACTGGCAGCACCATTTTGGTAACTAGTTCCTGGCAGACATGGGGAAAGGCAGTCTTTATAATGGTACCAGGCTCCAAGTTTGAGGTGGAGTTTAGCATGAATAGTACCAATGAGAGCAGAGGAGTCAAGCCTGCTATCAAGCCACATATCTGGATACTTAAAGGAATGGACCACTTCAAGGGGAGAACCATCCTGGGTGGTGAAGAAAAATAGGGTGGCAAGCCTGGACAGTTTCTGGTTGGAGCTAAAGATCATGGACACTGTTTTTCTTCTGTTGATCCAAAGTTGGTTGGCATGAAACCAATGCAGGACATTGTGGAAATCTTGTTAAAGTGTGACTTCAACAGCTTCAGTTGCTGGGCCCCAAAGTGCAGAGAACAATGTCATCTGCACATGTGTGAATATGTGACTTGACATAGGCTAAGGGAAGGTCATTGATAAAAATGGAGACAAGGATGGTAACCAAGAATAGAACCCTGTGGAACCCCAGCCTGGATGTGTAGTGGAAGGAACAGGATGCCACTTAGCTGTACTGACTGCTGACGGCCCAAAAGGTAGGAGCAAAACCACTCAACTGTAGAGTCTGACAGGCCAGCAGAACTCAGCTTATCCAGGAGAAGCAGATGGGCCACAGAATCAGAATCAAATACTTTAGCTAGATTGATGAAAATGGATGCCGTAATGTATCCCAGATCCCTCCAAGAGAAGATGGACTCATTGATACATAGGAGGGAAGATACAGCAGAATGGTGTTACTGAAAACCAGACTGAAATGGAGAGAAGAAGCTGGAGGAGTGGAGGAAGTCAGACAACCATGAGTTGACCAATTTCTATTGCAACTTTGCAACAGAGGGCAGGAAAGAGATGGGATGGTAGTTTCCAAGGGAAGAGGGATCAACACCTTTATGAAGGGGAAGAACTTTGGTCAGCTTCCAAGCCTGTAGGATAGTAGTTAGGGCGAAAGAATGGTTAAGGAGATGAGTGAGTGGGAAGGCGCTGACTAGAGCTGAGAGACAGAGAAGTTTGGAGTCCAGACCATCAGGACTAGGTTTGGATGGGTTGAGTGAAAGAAGAATAAGCAGAGTTTTCTGCACAGATACAGGAGAGAAGTGAAACCCCATATAGGAGGGAGATGAAGTGGAGTGTGGAGACAAGGGGGGTAAGAGATGAATTGGGAGAAGGCAAGGAGGATAGAGCACAAGTGGTAAAAAATCTCATTAAGGTGAGTAGCAACAGAGGAAGGGTCAGAGACTGGTGTGCCATTTACTGTAAGGATAGGAGGGGCAGCTTGGGGGCAGATTGGGTTGGGGACCAAATAGAGAGTGGTTCACCTTCCAAAACTTGGCAGGACAGTTGAGATTGTTCAGGAGGTTGGCTTTGAAGTACAGGGATTTAGCAGTTCAAATGGCCTGTGTGCATGAGTTCCTAAGTGCTCTGTAGGAGTGAATATCAGACAGAAGGCAGGAGAGTTTGAACTGAGCCCAGGCTTGATCCCAGGTCCGGCACAGATCAGTGAGGTCAGAGATGATCCAAGGATGGTGGGACAACTTAACTGTGGCTTTCTGGACAGGGACATCTTTGCTCCAGACAGAAGTTATGATTGAATGGAGGAGGGAAAGGGCAATGCGCATGTCTGGGGCAGTAAGCATGGGTAATCAATCTGTTGCATATAGATCACTTAGTAAAGCATCTGTGTTTAGCGACCATATGGACTGAGACCAGATATACTTCGGGGGATGGGGATGCCAGACTTTTCTAACACAATAAGTCATACAATGGTCGCTAAAAGTGTCAGATAATATACCTGAAGCACTGATACGGTTTGGGTGGGAGGAGAGAATCCAGTCTAGCAGGGTGTGGTTTAAAGAATGTAGATTGAGCTGGGTGGGTTCAGTGATGAGTTGTGAGAGTTTCAGAGGCTTAGTCCTGAGGCAGGTAGAATTAGAGGCAGGGGAAAGCCAATTAATATTAAAGTCCCCTAGGTGAATTAGTTCACCTGTAGTGGAGTGAGTGGTGATGAGAGAGAGAGAGGGAGGGGGAGGGAGAGAGAGAGAGGAAGAGAGAGAGAGTCAACAAGAGAGGAGGGAAATTATTTTAGGAAATGCAAAAAAAAACAACAAACAAAAACAAAACAATGAATATGGACAGACAAGACGTTAAGGAGATTTTGGTGAACAGATACTCATTAGAGGAGGGTAAGGCCTCCTCAGAGTGATGGCACAGGCTTTGGCATACAAAAAGAGGGCAACTCCTCCTCTACACTTGCCCTTGTCCTGCCTGAGCAGGTGGTAGACAGTAAAGGCCAAGCTGGAATCAGGGAGTCTAGAGGAGAGTCATGATTCAGTAGAGCATTATGAGAAACCCATACCATAAGATGGTCCAGTTTAGGGAAGAGGCTCCTGGCATTTTGATGAAAAATGCTAAGGCCTTTAGGGAAGGGAGGAGGGAGAGGGACCAGGGTTGAGTTCCTCATCACCTGCAAGGATGACATGCAAGGTAAGGAGATGTAGGATATAGGAAGGACTTAAGTCCCCTTGACCCGGGGGGGGGGGAAGGATAGGAATGGGACAGGATGGACTGTAGAAAAAACTCTAGATCAAGGGAAAACAATGGCAGGAGACCAGGTTGTACAAGGAAAGAGCAGAGAATGGACATCATTAGATTCTGGGGTAGTGCCAGAAGACTTGAAGGCTGCCTATATCTTGGAGATATACAAGGGTGGAAACAAAAAGGCACCTATGCACTACAGACCACTTAATTTAACATCATGACATATAAGGTTCTGAAACAAAACTGAGGGAAATTATACAAAAAAGTTATAACAGAGCAAGGATTATATGAAGAAAGCATGGATTTAGGGGAGGAAGGTCATTATGTCTATGTCTGTCTATCTCTGTCTACTTTGTCTGTCTATCTATCTATCTATCTAATCTATTTATATCAAGCAAACTTGCTGAAATTGTGGACAAAGTGACAAAGACGATACTCACTGTATTACCCATGGATGTGATTTATTTATATTTCATGAAAGCACTTGATAGGGTAGCACATAACAAATAAATAGGCATATTGCATGCCCTAAAAATCTCTTATAAAGTAAATAGGTGGATAAAAATATTGGCCGAAGGATAGGAAACAGAGGATTTGTGTGAAAGGATCATACTACTCTTGTTGGCGTCTCTTAGTAAGACAACAGAAAAAGACAAAAATGTAGTGCTAGCAAAACAACAGGGCTTGAAAATAGTATGACTGAAAACTTTAGCAAAGAGGAAACTGGCAAAATGACAGGAAAAACTGGATAAAAAAGAACTGTCACTTTTCAACAGAAACTATGCAGATATAAATTGAAAAAATAGAGAGCAACAACAGACATTATGCAGAAAGCACTGCACACAATTAGAATACAGTAAGATAGGAAGACAACATACATTTATAGTATATGGTTAGAGTTTATTGTATATGGAAAATGATGGTTTTCCAAATGTTATTGTAGAACAGTTCAAAGGTCAACAAAGTTGTTTTACTATTGTTCTGGCATCACATCGATAGTACAACAACTTTTCAGCCTTGAGCTGCCATCTGAATGGCTGCAATGGTTGTGTTTCAAAAAATATCCTCTAAAATGGCGGCAGTACTTAGCGAGTGGTTGGGCGAGCAGTTCTTAAACACAGTTTGGACATGGACTGCTATATTCAGCTCTGTATGTCCAAACTATTAATTTGCTGGTTTTCTTCTTTTTTTTTTTGTAAATTACTGGCACAGTTAAGGGATCAGAGCAGAGCGGGACTGCTGCGCGGAGGACCTGTATCTTCAGGGATGGGATTGCAGCGTGCAGGACTGGAATCTTTGGTGACGGGAGTGGAGAGACCAGGAAGCTAGTGAGGACCAGTGAGAAAGTGTGAACACAAGGTATGAACACATTTCAGGGAGCCATATACTATATAAAATAATGGATGGGTGTCCATGCACAACTGAGGCTGTTTCCATCTTGGGAGTTGATGACATCATAGAGACCTCCTGAGCTTTACTCTTGAGGTATCTATGATGTCATCAGCTCCCTTGATGGAAACACAGCCTTGTTGTGGATGGTCACCGATCCACTATTCTATATGTTGTGAGATGACTATATTATGGTAATCCTTGATAAAGTACAAGAATGTGCAAAATGTCAGAGGCCAGGGAAACACAGGTTTGGTGTTGTAACTTTGTTTATTTTATTTGTAAGTGAAGCACATTTATGTGTAATTATCTCTGCCTAACTGGTCTACTTTGCTTCAGATCTACTACTTGAAATATGGGTAGCCAAGTTTTTTTCCCTGAAACTAATAAAGATGGCACTTCATCTTCAGAAAGCGACTGTGACACAAATGATGAGTCAACATATTGCCGTGATTTGTCTTTTAGAGGATCCTATAAGGCGATACAAGAGGCCACTAACAACCTTCAGAGACAAAGGAAGGGGACGATGGGGAGAGGAGAAAACTATGGTAGAGGATGAAGTTTCCAGAGGAACAATGGAGGAGACTGCAGAAAATAAGTAAGAACTATAAATTCTCAATTTGTGCTCCAACCCCCTAACCCATGGGCAAAACTTTGTTCTCAGCACATGATTATCCATTGTTCCCTCGTAAGGTACAAATATCTTGAAGATTAAAGAAAATTTATTCAAATTTACCAACATATCCAATTAAAAGATATTTTTGGGAGGCAAAGTGTGACATCTAATACAACACAGATCACTGACTCAGAAACTTCTAATCTAAAAAATACCCCTTTTAAACCAAAATCAAAATTCATGTCAACTGATCAAAGCAGTACAGCAGTGACAACATGTAACACTATGGTGAATAAGGATGTGGATGAGATTTTTAAAAATTCACCATTCAGTTTGACCTTGTGAGAAAGAAAAGCTGTAAGGGAATTGCAGGACTGAAAAGGGCTGAGAAAGGGAGTGTATAATTGTAATGGGTAGTACCAAACATGAATCTGAAGTTTACAGGCAATTGTCAGATGACGAATTCAACAGAAAACATTCAACAGATGCTGTAGAGTGAATCAAAGGAGAAACTGATTCATTACTATTGATGGCAACAAACACGGGATGGGCTCAGGCCAGGAATATGAGTTTCAGATAGTCAAATTTCCTCTTCACCTGGCACAATAATACTTTATTTATTTCAAAAGCTTTACCGGGAAAGGCATACTTAGCTGGTAACAGCTCATTTCCAGATGCATACAGGAGGAGAGGGAAGAAGAAAGAAATAGAACAGATCCAAGGTATAATGTACAAAACAATACAGCAGAACAGAAATAACTAGAACTACATACAAATTACAAGAACACACTACAGAATAACCATTGCCTTACTGTAAATGAAATGTATTGTACATTTCAAACCTGGCAACAGAACATTGAACTGTGAGCAACAAAACACTAATGTGAGGAGTAGAGAAGTGACTGATTAACTAAGGGAGAGGGATTAATCTAGTGTCAGTGTAGGGAGGGAGGCTGTTGACAAAAGTCCACCCCAGTATCAGAAACAACTGCAGGAGTGAGTGGAGAAATCACAGAAAAGAGATCTCAGACCAAGAGGGGAAAGGAGCAAAGTAAATATGAGAGGTAGAGAGCCCAACATTTTTGGAAAGTGGGATGAGAAGATAGCTTGGCCAGCAGTAGATTTGAGGGACAGCAAGAGAGCGAACACAAATGTTGTAAAGTGAGTAAAAGATGGAATGGAGGAAAGACTATATGTACAGTACTTCCAAACATTCATAAAGATTCAGAAAATCTACTAGGAAGGTCTACATGTTGGGTATTGAAACTGTATCAGAAGAAAAAAAAACAATACTGCATGTTGACTACTTCATTAATCATGTTTGAGAACTGCCAGCTTTTATAGATGATACCACTGATTTCATCAGTGTCATCCAGGATGTGGAAGTTGCAGAAAGTAAAATCCTCATCACTTTATACAGTATGTATCCAGTCTCTTTAACAATATTCCACATGTGGGTGGTCTAAAGGCATTGAATCTATTCCTGTCATCATGTGGAAGTGATATTCTATATCGCCAAAGAATGTTATTTTGGAATTAGCTCTCACAGTTTTGGCGAACAAGTACTTCTTATTAAACAATGAATTCTATTTACAAGTCCAGGGCACAGCAATGGACTCTACATTCATCCCAAACTATCCTTACCTCTATATGAGACATTAGGAACAAACTTACATGTAAGATGAGAATAATAACAAATTTAGAGGAAGAATATGTGTTTATAAAAGGTTCATTGATGATATATTCATTGCACAGAAGGAACCAGAAGGGGAGATGCATGAATTCATGGTATACATTAATAAGATAAGTAACAACCTAAAGTTTGTTCCTGAATGGATTTACCAAGAAAATATTTTTTGGGATGTTTTAGTATATAAACATCTGGATAGACTGGCAACTACATTGTACAGGAAGCCAACAGACAGGAATTTGACAGCCAATAGCAAACATCATATTTCACTGGTCAAAAACACTCCATTTTGTCACTACTTATTGATTCATATACATTGTTTCAGTATCTCTGAATCTGAGAAAAAAATGAGATGAAATGACAAATTTAGACACAGATGTTAATCTCAAGAGTGGTTGGATAGAGCACAATATAGAGCTGCAAATTTGAATAGGCATTGGTTTCTAAAGAAAAACAAAACAGGAGTGAAAGAAAATGGAATTCAAGAGCATCAGACGATATGTACAGTACAGTACATTTTCTGTACAGTATGACAAAGTGGTGTAAGCTATGAGTAAGGTTGTTAAAGAAGCAGTACTAGATAAAAAAAATCGGATATTTTGCAACAGTATGTTCCCTGTGCTCTGTTGAGCACTTACTTGGTAATCTTTCTTGGTTTTGCTGTACTATCACTCTGTAATTTTCTCTGTTTTTCTTTGTTTTTGTTTATATTTCTCCCGCCCACCATGTTGAATTAGAACCCACTGCTGCCAACTGCGCCTGTGCATGACTTGCAGTTTTTACACAGGGATAGCGATAATGTCCAGCAAAGGGTCCCACAAAAGTAATCAGAAGACATGAAGCGATGTGAGGGGGGAGCTCGGCTGCAAATTAGGCACCAGCCATATTTTCTGTGGATCCATAACAATGGAAATCTATTTTAAATATATATTAAAAAAAATCACTAGAAAAAAATATTTGCAGATAAGGAAACCAGAACTATGGCTGCATGTTTTCAGTCAAAACGGAGAATTTTGATAATCACTTCCTGATTATCCAGTACTGCTGCTTTAAGAAACATTGGGACATATTCAAAGCAGATGACACATAAAGGGAAATAACAAATAAACCCTGTATCACATTTAGAGAAGATAACTGAAAGAAGCGAACCAATTGGATCAAGAATGTAGTTTGCAGAAACAATCGGAGAGACTTACAGTTGTGGCATATGCAAATATTGTACAAATACTATCAATGTTAAATATTTCAATCATTCATACAGTTCTAGTAGCGTGAACTGTACAAGATCAGTAGTGTTTTGTAACCAAAGTAAAGGCAGTGGTCAAATCTGAAAGCATAATTTGCATGCCCCTATAGTATTTCCGTTGAGATAATGCTGTTGGCTTTCTTCACTGATGTCATCACGTTGAACATCTGCAGCTATCTGATGGTCCTAGTGGAGCAGGAGTTCTGAAAGATTTGAGTGTGCTGCTGACAACTTTGAAATATTATGAAACCAGGGAAAATATCAACTATTAAGGTAACCAGCAATATCAAATGGATGATTAACATGTGCACTACAAACCCACAGGAGGATTAGCAAAGCAGTGCACATGCTAAAAAGATGGTTTAGGTATCCTTTAACCCATCCATGATGGCGTTGTTATGGGTAGCATCAGGTCCTTGTAGGATGGCTACTAGATAGGATGTCTTAGTTGGGTCATCTTTGAATGGCACAGCTCTAATGGCCATGGAAAGGGTAAAAATCTAGGAGTCATTGTGGACTTCAGGCTGGTATTTGAACATCAAGTGTCAGCAGTGGTCTGCAGCAGATTTTTCCATCACAGAACTATCTCTTAGATTAACCCCTATCTGATGCAAGAGTACCTAGTGACCCTGGTACATGCGTTTGTGATTTCATGGTAAGACTACCATAACACTGTTTCGCTAGGGCTATCAGGAAGGTTGGAGCACTGCCTACAACTGGTGTAGAATGCCATGAGCAGGGTGATTGCTGGCTTATGACACCTGTGCTGCAGCGGCTGCACTGTCTACCAGTTAGGTGGTGCACCACCGTTAAGATTGCATTTTTGACCTACAAAGCCCTACATGGTTTGAAGTCAAGCTACCTCAGAGACCTCTTAGCTTGGTATGACTCCGATCAACCACTCTGCACAACTTAGGATTTTTTTGGGGGGCTGTCCCAAGGACATGTGCCTGAAACTATCTGGTGACAGGACATATTTGGTGTTGGCCCCACTTATCTGGAACTCCCCATAGCAGAGACATTTAAAAATGGTCTGATAAGCTACTGTACTTATTTACCTTACCTAACAAAATGGATATTTAAAGCAGGACACTGTCTCAAGGTTTTAAATAATGCCTGTTTGTTATATTCAATAATGTTGTGTTTTTGCTGAGTTCACTGTTAATCATTTTTTTATATTTGTTGTGTAAAGTACGTGGAGCCCTGGTGGATAGGGCACTATATATAAATTGCCATGCTTCTATCTGTTTCTGCAACTGGGTAGCCTGGATCACTGGGAGGTTAAATGACTTGCCTAGGGTCACAGAGTGAGTATTTGGTTTAAGTGAGGTTTGAACCAGCGAACTGCTGGTTCCCAAGCCAGTGCACTAACCACTAGATTACACTGTCTCTGGGTCATAAGCACTAAATAATAAAAAAAAATGCTGAAATGTATTAACTGGCAACTTCTGTGATGAGCCTACTGCTTTGAAGACATAAATCGCTGTGGTGCAGTAGTTTAATCAGCAGACTGAGACATTCACCCTACTAAATGCAGATGCTGCCAGCTCCCCCTGAGGAGACAATTTGCACCGTGGGTGTCCTCCCTGGGTATCCATGAACCCACAGTGCAATGACTTAGTTCAGTCATCATAACATAGTAAATGTTCTTCAACCATGTCTGAGATTGGAATCCCTCATTAAAACCTATTTTAGACTTGTAATAGTCAGTAAAAGGACCGCAGTTTTTCTTTAGAAAGCTGACCTTAAAAGGAGCTAACCCTTCTTTGTGTAAAACAGATGCTGCATGGTTGGGGGTATCATTAATATTCTCAGAACTGATTGTATGGAATTAGCTCTCTTACTGGCTGATGAAAATTCTGAAGTGACTGTCTGTAAAGAAGATAACTGCTAAACATTCTAAACTAAATTGGAGGAATAAAATGTTGAACTAAAACAATTATAAAAGGGATAAAAGAAATAATGAAAGCAAATTGACTGAATCAGTATCTGACCAATGATTATATTTCCACAGATCACCACAAGTAAGAATTACTAAGCATCTGCCATATTGCAACACTTCTGTGCCATGTTATAATCACAGTAATATCATCCAATGTATTGTGTTTTATATCAGGGGATAGTATCACTTTTCAGGTAGTAAAAGGCTCACAATGTACCCAAGGCATGACAAGATCTCATGACATACAGAATAACACAGGCTTTCCAGCATAAATGCTTAATTAAAAAGCTTGAGATGAACTCTAGCCACTCAGTGCTGGATCATGGGGCTGTGTAGATGAATACATCCCACAAGAAAGATGGGATTAAGCTGTCTGAAGTATAAGGACGTCCCACCTCCTTTATAGCTGCCTTTAGGAAACTGACAATACATAACAGCAATAAGCCCCTTATCCTGCATGCTTTGATCTTAAACTATTTCTTAAGGGGTTAAACCCGAGTCTGGGCCAGACTCAGAAGTTCCCCTATTGGCATTTCCATGGCAAAATCTGTGGGAACACACCAACGTTCTTGCCTAAAGGGGGACCACATACTGGTATGGAAATGCAGGGCAATAGTTTCTACTAAGCAATGCCATGTAACCTGGTTCAACCAATCACAGGTCACAATGATGATACAAGGTTTAAAAATATACCTATCTTGAATGGAGTTGACGGATATATTGGGAAAATATTGACCCTGAAGGATGAACTATCGACTGACAATAGTCATTCACTAAAATACTAGCAAAAAGGCTAATCTGGTTCAATTTCAGTTGGTTTGCATCTGTATCCACCCCCCCACCCCCCGACAAGGTTTATAATAGGCAGCATTGACTAACCCTCCTTTCCAGGTCAAAAAAAAAAAATACAAAAATAAATAAACAAATAAATATTGCACAGAGATTGGGGCAATGTGATTATTAGAAGTCAACAGTTCATCTGTCAGGGTCCATATTTTGCCAGTAAATCCCCAAACAATTTCCATTAATATCTATTTTATTAAATAATTCCTGAGTTATAGCCACCCTGCTCCAGAGTAACTTGGTACCTTTGTTAACAAGCAAACAAAAAAATCTCTGGTGCCAGTGGTACCTCCCTGCTCCTGCCGTATTAAAAAAAAAAATAAATGTAAGTGACTATTTTCCCCAATAGTCCAATGGCCCCTTCCCTATTCTGGTGTCATGTCCTTAACACTCCCCCTTCTCCCAAACACAATTCCCGACATACCCTTCACTCACTTCTGCTGCTGGATGTCATCTCATAGAAGCATAGGACATTTCAGCATTTCAGGATTTCAGCAAGGCCATTGACACTGTTCCACATGAGAGGCCTGTAAACAAGCTAGGCAACCTGGAAATGGGTCCCAAAGTGATAAACTGGGTAAGGAACTGGCTGAGGAATAGAACACAGAGGGTGTTGATAAATAGAGCTTAATCCAAGGAAAGGAGGGTGACCAGTGGGGTGCCATAGGGATAAGTTCTGAGGCCAGTCCTATTCAATGTCTTCATAAGTGACATTGCGGAAGGGCTGAAAGGGAAGGTATGCCTCTTTGCAGATGACACTAAGATCTGCAACAGAGTAGACACTCTGGGAGGGGTGAAAAAGTGAGGAGGGATCTAGGTAAACTAGAGGAATAGTCAAGAGTGTGGCAGCTAAGATTCAATGTGAAAAAGTGCAAAATCATGCATGTGGGGCACAGGAACCCAGGGGAGGCTTACATGATGGGGAGAGAGATACAGACAGCCACCAAACAGAAAAGGGATAAGGGGATAATCATATCAGATGACCTAAAGGTGTCCCAACAATGTGTCAAGGCTATGGGGACAGCCAGTGGAGTATTGGGGTGCATAGGGAGAGGTATCACCAACAGAAGAAAGGAGGTGGTGATGCCTCAGTACAAATCACTAGTGAGACCTCATCTAGAGTACTGTGTCCAGTTCTAGAGGCGCATCTCCATAAGGACATGTATAGGATAGAGACAGTTCAGAGAAGGGCAACAAAAATGGTGCAGTGCCTGCACCAAAAGTCATTTGAGGAGAGACTGGAAGACTTCAATATTTATACCGGGGATATGATAGAGACATTCAAATATCTCAAGGGCATAAATAAGGTACAGGAGGATAGTATCTTTCAGAAAAAGAGATGTTCTAGAACAAGCGGTCATGACATGAGGCTGGAAAGGGGTAGACTACGTGGTAACATGAGGGAATATTTCTTCACAGAAAGGGTGCTGGATGCATGGAACAGTCTCCCAGTGGAGGTGGCAGGGGCAAATTTGGTAGGGGAATTCAAAAATGCATGGGATAGGCATAGGGGAACCCTAGTAATAGGAAAGAGAAAAAGGCGGAGATACAGTAGGATCTGTGTTTTTGCAACAGGTAGGGAAATTAGCAGACTGGGTGGGCCTGGTGGGCCTTATCTGCTGTCAGTTTCTATGTTCTGTGTTCTAACATAAAAACCTAGAATCTGACAGCAGATAAGGATCACTTGGCTCTCCCAGTCTGCCCATTTTTTTTTGTCACTTGTGATATAGGTTTAACTTTGTTGATATTATGCTAATGCAAGTACAATATCGATAAAGTTACTTACATAACACAAGTGAATGCACCTGTTTGAGATGGGAGTCAGAAGAGGGGGTGAGCAGCAATAAGTGCTGGCTGTCAGTGGGCTTGAGTTTAAATATGGCCAGCTGATGGGTATTCCATACCACTCCTGACAGCACTCTAATGAGTGAAGCACTGGGACACCATGTCAGCTACTTCAGGCTGACACGGTTTGTTTGCTGTACTTTTTATGCTGTTTGCACAAGCTTGTTTGGGTGTATAGAAGCACTTTAAGCCACATGCTGATTTAAGCTATATTTGCTATTTAAAAATTAAAAGTTAAATTATCTAAACATTGTGGGGCCGGTGTGTGCATGATCCTTTTAACTTTTGGGTTGAGAACTTGCTAGCTACCTAAGACCATGCACCTGCTCCAATTCATGAGCACATCCTCCTTTGTGTGCACATTGCAGCTGGAAAAAGACCCAGCAGCAAGGAGTGGCTATTACTCATTACAGCTAGTGCAGAGTGAGCCTTACCAGAAACAAATTCACCAGAGCACAGGGAGGGACACATGGACTGTTCAAGGTCATGCAGAGAGCCAGTAAATGTAGTGCAATTTGCATCTGTGTTCTAATCACTGGATCCCACTGAATTTCTGTCAGATTTACAAATAATGATTAATAATCTGTTACTGTTTGGCTGTTCTATGAAAGCAAAGTTGATTGGTGGGAGTGTGGGATATATATCAATTCGAAGTTCTGCTCCAAAGAGCCCATTCCACGTTTTGGATACATTTTGCTAAATGTAGCGTTTAAGATCCCAGCAGTGCTTAATCTGAGTTATTACTGTGTGACTCCAGCCCCCAGTAGCAATTAGACAGCACTCAGAATACTAAACACAGACTATAATGGAAAACAGTTGTTGGGCATTTACATCGTTAGTCCAGACTGAGAACCAAAACTATTTGTGTGAGGAAAGTTAATACTATTGGATCATTAGCATATCAGCCAACATTAGGAGAATAGGAACAGCTAAACACAATAGACTGTGGTTTTCCATATTTTGGAACAATGTGAGAACTAGAATCACTTGCAAAGTGACGTCACCATGGCAGTGGAATGTATGACTTAAGTGATTCCCCTGCCAGGTTTCAGAGCATAAATTCCAGCTTTTATTTTGTTGTTGCTAATGAGTAACCACAATAGTGATGCAAATAGACATACTGTATCAAATCAAAGGAAGCAGCACAAATCTGCTTTTCGGTTTATTTCTGACAACACTTGAGTTTAGTGCAGCTCAGAAACAATTTTATGTGTCATATTTATGCATGGCCATGAACATTACTGAGGAGTCAAACTTTATAACTTGTCACAATCAAAGAAGTCATTCTGCACTCTACAAACAGTAATATTTCGTAAGAAGGTATTTTTGAAAGCCTGAAATAATTTAGTATTGCATATAAAAATTCAATACAGCATACATGATTTTTGTTAAAAATGAAAAAACAACTTGTTGCTACTATGAAAGCAATGAGAGATGACAGGATGTGCATCGGACAGTTCTAATGCACAGCCGGGATGGGTGGTGATGGTGGTGGGGGGGAGTAAGGCATGAGGCTGCAGGCTGAGTGCCTTCTGCCCCGGATGTGCATTAGAACTGTCTAATGCACATCCTTGGAGTGTCTTATTGTGCTTATAAAATGGGACTTTGTGTTTTACATGGATTTAAAAATTAAAATAAGGATGTTTAAATAATAAAAAAGTAAAATATTTCTCTTAATTTTACATAAAATAAGTTCTTCTGTCTGCACAAGTTTGCTACATTAAAAAAATGGGACATCTGTCATACTGTGGTCTCCATAGCTATAGTTCTAATAATCCCATTAGCTGTCCTGCATGTAGGTTTCTACCCACCCACCCCATTAGGGACAATCCACAATCACACAGAAAGTAACTTTTATTTGTTTTGTTTTATATATATATATATATATATATATATATATATATATATTGCTTTGCTTTGAACTTATGTCATGAGGGCTCCTGGTGTTTCAACTGTGGTTAGTTTTTGTAAAGCACGTTGTAGGTGAGTGAGCAAGTACTCATTCAGGTGGGAGCTGAAGTAATAAAAAAACCAAAAATAGGAGATCTGAAATACCATTTTGGCTTTAAGACAGTTTCTGTATGTGGAAGGCTAATGATGAAAAAATGAAGTTTGCTAAGGAGTGAATGAACAGCAGTCAAGTATCGGGAGACTAACACAGGAAGTACTCGCAAGTGTGTTGAAAGGCATGTGTTTAGCTGGACTGTTTTTTTTTAATGCTTTCCTGGAGTTGGATGCTGAGTCAGCTGGTGTAGTGCTCCATTTTACATTATGGAGCAGGACTGTGAGAATCGAAGTGCATACCCTATCAGATGACAGGACTGTCTATGTAACTTGCGAGGACTGAACAAGTTGGTAGGTCTTATGGGCTGGCAAGCGAGTGGGGTAGTGAAAGGGGAGAGCACCAGAATGCCAGCTAGTAAGGAAGACTTTGTTTTAAATTAACTTAAAAGCATTGCACCTGAAACTATGAATGATGCCGGCAGTGAGAAACATGCTATCAGTGGAGCAGAAGGGGACTTAGTGATGTTCAACATTAGCAAGAGAAAAAAATGGCAGAGTTTGAATATGTGAAAATTTCATTTGGAACATTGATTTCTGTTGTAGAGACATGCTTTGGGGTACTTATTCTTTCCTGTACATTAGACAGATCTGATGCACGGGTAACAACCAGTCAGAAAGCATAATTTTCTTCACCCATTTGATAAATCTAATTATTTCTTTTCCCACTGAAAGCAGACACTTGAGTTAGTTTCTTAGTAGGTTATTCAATATTTTGTTTTTGATCATTTTTTACTTAAAGCCAATATATATATATATATATATATATATATATATACTGTATATAATAATAAAACTTTATATTGTGCCTTTCTAAAATCAAGGCGCCTTACAATATCCAACAACATTATAAATAAAAACCAATACATAATAATCTGAGTTCCTAAAATCACAGTATTAATTAAAATAGACCTTCAACCATAAATAGGTCTTTAGGGCCTTTTTAAATTCCTCCACGGACGCACACTGATGAAGTGGGTGAGGTAGAGAATTCCAAAGGGTCGGAGCAGCATACATAAAGGCACGAGCACCTGATGATTTTAAAGAAACCCTCGGAATCTCTAGCAACCCTTCGTCCACCAAGCGGAGAGATCACATAGGGCAGTAGGGGACCAAAAGCTCTTTCAAGTAGTCTGGACCCTGTCCATGTAGGGCTCTGTAAGTCAAAAGACCAACTTTAAAGGTGATCCGCCACTGAATTGGCAGCCAGTGCAGATGGCACAGGACTGGCGAAACATGACAGGTACAAGACGTACCTGTTAATAGCTGGGCCGCAGCTTTCTGCACCAGCTGCAAGTGGTGGATATCAACCCCAGGAAGCCCTAGACAAAGGGAGTTGCAATAATCCAGGTGTGAGGACTCAAAGACGTGGACCAACATTGGTAGATCCGTGGGTGAAGCAAGGTGCTTAATCCTGGTGATGTTCCTAAAATGGTAAAAGGAAAGTTTGACAACTGCCGACACCTGGGAACGAAGTGTCAGCTCATTGTCAAAAATCACCCCCAGGTTCCGCACCTGTTCAGAGGTAGGGAGCTGGACACCTCCCAGAAATAAACCTGAGAGAGGACCAACTCCCAACCCCTCTACCCTATGACCCAGGTCCACAACCATTACCTCCATCTTCTCTGAGTTCAACTTCAGCCAGCTTGAACTCATCCAGCACTGGATTTCAGTGAGGCAGCTATTAAAGATCGAGAGAGCTCTATCCTGGTCAGGTGTAAAAGATAGTTAGAGCTGGGTATCATCTGCATAGCAGTGAAACCTCAGCCCATACCTTCTTACAATGTCTCCGAGGGGCAGCATATACACTGCGAACAACATGGGGGACAACACCGAGCCCTGGGGAACCCCACATGACAGAGAGACTGGGCAGGAAGAATTTATCCCTGACACCAATCTCTTAGTTCTGTCAGTGAGGAAAGATCTAAACCATCTGAGAACTGTACCTGACAGGCCACAGATAAACTCTAGGCGAGCGAGATGCACCCCATGGTCCACAGTGTCAAAAGCTGATGAGAGATCAAGAAGAAAAAGAATGGAACACTTCTTCTGATCTCTAGCCATCAGGAGATCATTGAGCACCCGAACCAGCACTGTCTCGGTACTATGCCTCTTTCAAAAACCAGACTGGAGTGGTTCATAGATGTCATGGATGGTAAAATGGTTTTCCAATTGAGCAGCCACTACTTTATCAATAATCTTCCCAACAAAGGGAAGATTAGAGATTGGTCTATAGTTAGCAAAGCAGCCAGGGTCCAAGGAAGCTTTCTTCAGGAGGGGTGTCACCACCGCCTCCTTCAGGGAACTAGGAAACTTACCCATATCCAAGGAACACCAGACTATCTGTGCTAGGACAGGGCCAATGGTATCAAGACAACTCTTTATCAGGGAAGTTGGGCCCGGATCCAAACTACAGCAAGTATTGCGCATACAATGGACAATCCTCATGACATCAATGAACTCAGGCCGGTCAAAGGAACTCCAGGAGCAACCGGAGGATGCGACCAAATGACGATCAATAGCTTCTCCCATAGAGGAAGCAGGCTGGAACTCAGCCCTGATGTCGACCACCTTATCTACAAAGAAGCGAGCAAGCTCATCACACTCTATTTGTGAAAAAGCTTTCCAAACCTGAAGACAAGCTGGGTTGCACAGTCTGTCCACAGTTCAAAAAAGCTGAGCTGATCAGTTCTGAGCAGCTGCAATCTCCCCAGACAGGAACTCTGCCTTCTTACGAGAGATTGCAGAATGATAGAGTTGATAATGTTCTATCAGTCTAAGATGGTCGGTATCAAGGGCCATTCTCCGCCTACGATGCTCTAACCTTAGTCCTTGTCATCGCATCTCTCTCAAAGTCCCATCAAACCATGGAGGCCAAGGTCAAAGGGGGAGGGGACGAACCCAGACAGGAGCAATTTGATAAAGAGCCTAGGAGATGGCCCTATTATAAGCCAACACCAAGGCATCTGGATCATTGCTCACTCCAGAAAACTCTGATAGGTCAAGCACCACTACCAGACCCATAGAGTTAACATCTTGCAAACAGCTGTACCTAACAATCTCCACAGGGATAGGCCTACAAGGAGGGAAGTATAAAATCTGAACCCCACAGTGTAATGATCAGAACAGCTGATGGGTTCTACCCCCACATCAGAGGCCTCAATCCCCAGGAGGAAAACCAAGTCCAAGGAATGACCACTCTTATGAGTGGCAGAAGTAACCACTTGTGTAAGGCCCAAAGATGTCATTAATTGGAGGAAGTGTTATCCAAACTATGAGAGTTTGTCATCAACCCAGGCATTGAAGTCACCCAGGGTTATCAGTCTGGGTGACTCAAATGCCATGTCAATGATGAAATCAGCTGCTTCCTGTAGAAAATGTTTCTCATCACCTGGTGGACGGTAAATGAGAACAATTCTACAACCCACACCTGCCACTACAGTGCACTCAAAGGACTCAGCCCCCTCAACTGGTACACTTGTGAGGCCCAGTTTGGTCTTGAAACAGACCACACCCCCCCGCGGTCCAATCTCAGGCGGTGTAACACCGAGTACCCGGCTAGAACTGCTGCCTCCAAAACTGGCCCAGTATTTTCATCCAGCCAGCTCTTGGTAATGCAAGCCAGATTCACAGACTCCACAAGATCTGCAATAACTGCAGTCTTATTTCTTATGGATCTGGCATTGCACAACACCGCCCGAGTTGGACGGGTCTCAGGAGTGGTACAGACCACTTGCCCAGTACCATCAACAGTAGTGGTGCCCTTGGGTATGGAAACCAGACAAGAATGACCTCGCTCCGGAATCCATTTTGCTCCAGGGCATCTTCTGGTTTCCACTACCCCAATACGATGTACCCGCTCATTCATCCTCCATTGTTCACTACCCCCAAAACCCCTCCTCTCCCTCTGTGCAAACCCCAGTGCTCTACAGCGCTGGTAAGTTGACAACTGTAATGGCAACGGGGAGAAAGGGCAGAGAGTGTAAAGAGTGGAGGATGAATAGTGTACGACCGTGGTGGCAGGCCCTTTACACATATTAAAAACCCCACACCCACACAACTAAACCCTAAAAAGAAAATATAAACAATCCAAATTAAACTGAATAAAATATTAAATCAACAAACATAAATAAAAAAAAATATCCAAATAAATAATATCCAAATAAATAAACAAATGTCCAAAAATGTCCAGAAAGTGCTGCGTATTTGGAGTAAGGGAGGCTCTCAACCTCCCTCAATTCTAGAGCAAAGTCAAGAAATGTAAGTCTCGATATAATCTCGGTTAATCAGCATCTAAAAACACATAAAAATTTCCAAAGTCAAACCAGAAGGACCTCTTAAGAAATAGCAAGAGGGGCTCTCACCCCCTCAAATCTAATTTTCAAAAAAATTCCTCCAGAGACCAGTTCTTCTTCACTCCTTTCTAGGAGATATTCCAATACTCAGGCCAAGACACTAAGATCAGGGACAGACTGAAGGGCTGTGCTCAAAAATAGGACCCTGGGAAGGAAGCAATTGCTCCCCTCACAGAGAAACCTTAGGAACCTCCAACACAGGGACCCCCACCATCATATAGTCCCCAGGAGTTCCCTCTGAAGCACAACCCAAAATTCAGCCATGACCCCTACTCAGAAGCCATGGTCCAAAAGGCAGAATAAAATTCCCCCCTCTACAGGAGTGTAAAGCTCACAAAAGAAACAAGCTACTCCAGGGTGGGAATCCAAAACCTCAGCCACCCACCAGCCACTGAGGTCCCCCCACCAATAACCTAAGGGAAAAAGAGCCCTCCGATTCAAATCTGTGGTTCTCAAAGGAAGTGGCAGTGAAGGTTCAAGAGAAAAAGAAAGCATTCAGGAAGTACAAGGAATCGCAGAAGGAGCAGGACAGAGAACTGTATCAGTTAAAGCAAAAGGAGGCTGGGAAGGCAGTCAGAACAGCAAAGGCCCAAACCGAGGAAAAGACAGCCAACTCAGTTAAGAAGGGGATAAAACCTTTATAGGTACATCAGGGAGGAAAGAAGACCGAGGAGGGATAGTGAGGCTTAATAAAGGGGAGGGAGGGTGGGCAGAGGGAGACTGTGAAAGGCAGAGATACTGAACAAATATTTTTGCTCAGTATTTACAAAGGAAGAGGGAGGTACATAAAACAAACAGTAATGCTAGCGCTGGATACAGAAGTTGATACGCCCATTTACAGAAAAAAGGGTTCTGAAAGAACTCTTAAAACTGAAGGTGGACAAGCAATGGGGCCTGATGGGATTCATCCCAGAATTCTAAAAGAACTAAGGGTAGAACTAGTGACACCACTGACTACCCTTTTAACAAATCATGGGAGGATGGGGTGGTACCCGAGGACTGGAGAAGGGCAGATGTGATTCCCCTTCACAAAGTGGGAGCAAGGCAGAAGCAGGAAACTATAGACCTGTTAGTTTAACCTCAGTGATAGGGAAAATGATGGAATCACTTCTGAAGGAAAGAATTGTCGGTATCTAGAGGGCAGAGGGCACAGGACCCTAGGCAGCATGGATTCACAGCGGGAAGGTCATGCCAGATGAATCTGATAGATTTCTTTTGACTGGGTGACCAAAGTAGTAGATCAGGGAGGGCTGTGGACATGGTCTACCTAGACTTTAGCAGGCATTTGACACAGTCCCACAAAAGATTAATATACAAGTTAGCCAGCCTGGTGTGGGTCCCAAGATGACAGCCTGGGTAAAGAATTGGCTGGAGAATAGGACAGAGAGTAATAGTAAATGGAGTCCACTCAGAAGAAAGGAGGTTACTAGTGGGGTACCGCGAGGGTTCAGTATTAGGGATCGGTCCTCTTCAATGTCTTTATAAGTGACATTGCAGAAGGACTGAAGGAAAAGTATGTCTCTTGCAGATGACACTAAGATCTGCAACAGAGTTGATGCACAGGTGGGGTGGAAGGATGAGAAGGGACTTGGCAAGGTTAGAGAAATGGTCAAATGTATGCAGCTTAGATTCAATGCTAAGAAGTGCAAGGTAATGCACCTGGGAAACAAAACCAAGGGAAAGGTACATAATGGGGGTGAGATACTAACAACAACAAAAATGGAGAGGGACCTGGGGTAGTCATATCAGATGACCTAAAGATGGGCAAGCAATGTGAGAGGGCAGCAAGGAGGGCTGGGGGATACTGGGATGCATAGGGAGGCATCACCAGTAGAAAACAGGAAGTTATTATCCCTCTGTACAGACAGCTGGTGAGACCCCATCTGGAGTACTGTGTGCAGTTCTGGAGACCCAATCTCTGCAAAGACATAGACAGGATGGAAGCTGTCCAGAGAGGCACTAAAAATGGTGCAGGGTCTGCACCAGAAGGCATATGAAGAGAGACTTAAGGAGCTTAATATGTATATTCTTGAGGAAAGGAGGAGAGGGGGACATGATAGAAACTTTCAAGTACCTCAAGGGAATCAACAAAGTCCAAGAGGGTAGCATCTTTCAAAAAGAGTGCAAGAACAAGAGGGCACAATTTGAAGATGGGGGAGGCTCAGAGGTAATTTAAGGAAGTATTTTTTCACAGAGAGGGTGTGGATGCATGGAACGGCCTTCCGGAGGAGGTTGTGGAGTCAAAATCAGTGGTGGAATCAAGCATGCATGGGATAGTCATAAGGCAGTTCTGGGGGGTGGGGGTAGGAAGAAGTAGGCTGCGGGTTAACTAGGATCTGTAGCTTATCCTGTAGGTAGGGAAATGGGCAGACTGGGTGGGCCAAGTGGTCCTTATCTGCCGTCAAATTCTATGTTTCTATGTTTCTATGTAAATCCCAGCAGTTCCTCCCTAAACAACCCAAAACCCTGTAAACTGTCCACACCAAGAGGAAAGGAACATCTACCTAAAAGTTCAGGGGGGGCAGATACTTCTTTCTATCCTCGGTATGCCAAGCAAGTAGTCGCAACATCACCAGATAAAAGTCAAATATCCTCCATTTACTGCCCCTGGACTCCAGGTACTCCCACTGCCCCGATAGTAATTCCAGGCAAGCAGCAAAAGCCCACTTCCAAGCGCTCCCACCACAATAAGAAGCAGGCAAAGGAGATATCACTCACGGACCAAGAATCCACAGTCCCAAAAATATGTTGCTCAAACCACGGGGCTCCGAGGTCGTAAACTCCCCACTGAAATCCAGGTACTCCACAGGGATCCAGATATTCCACAGCATCCACAGTTTCCTTGAAAAGTGCACTAACAAGTGCCAAAAACAAAAAACACGGGGCTCCGAAGCACAGACTCCCCACCAAAGTCATCAAATGCAAGGCTACCCCACGATATCCACAATCTTCTTGGGGGAGTATACAGAGCTCTAAAATCACAAAACTTCCCTCCAAAATCCATAAAAGATCCTAGGGTTGCTCCAGATTACCCATGGTTTTCTTGAGGGAATATGTTAGCAGACGCTGAAAAACCGAGATGCATACCGGTCACTGTCGAGACCATGATGCCGTAATACTCGACTTCGATCTTTGCTCGATACAAAACACAGACAGTTAAATGAAAAAAGCGGACAAAGTGAACAAATAAAATCGAAATAAACAAATACGTTTTAAAACACCTAGAGCTCAGAAAAAACAAATGCAGCTCAGGCAGCTCACATACACCGCCACAGTTGAAGCCTCTTAAAGGGGACGCCTCCTTGGACAGGCCTTCATCCCCTTTAAGCAGGTGTCTCTAATAACAGAATATCAAAAAAATGCAACGTTCAGAGACAAACAGAGCAAAGGAACATCAGGAACAAACAGAGACATACATTAACACTAAAACAGCACAAACTGATTTCAGCTGTTTCGTGATTTTGTGCTGTTGCTGCTGGTTAACTAGGATCTGCAGCTTATCCATTAGGTAGGGAAATGGGCAGACTGGGTGGGCCAAGCGGTCCTTATCTACCGTCAAATTCTATGTTTCAAATTCAAATTCTATGTATGTCTCAAGTTAGATAATGTTACTTTATTTTATTGAGAAAAAATGTTAAAAAGTGTTTAAAAAGAGTACAGAGTTTAGCAACCTTGGACACTGATGCACCCAGCTCCTGCAGCGTTTCGATAACTATACTTTGTCTGCCAAGGGAAGATCCACTCATTTAGACTCCATCAGGACAGATAAATGTGTACAGGTAACAGCAAGAGACACAGCCTTTGTTGATTAGCAGTTTGTGACTCTTTTTATGCAGTATGTACTGCTTAAATTTTATTAGCCGCACCTGATTAGGTGTGAAATGTCAAGTGTCTTAGCAGGTGATAATGACAGATAATGAGAGGACAGCAGAGGAAACAGCCACAAAATTGTCCCCATTAAAGGGATTCCTATGTCACCTTTAAAGGTGTGATACTTCCATTCAGTTACATAGCTACTTAATCGGTGCCTGGGGGATTGTCCCCTTAAAGTGAACATTTCCATTAAGCACATTCTGATCAAGTGGCTTTAGCTGTGCATATATATATATATATATATATATATATATATATATGCTTGATAGTGCTCCTATTGTTAGGGTTGAGTAATCTGGTTAATGTTAAACCTCAAATTTTGCACATTAATATATTTGGCTCCCTTTGATGAAATGAGCTAAAATTTTGTATGTGTTGTCTAGCATGCAGGGTCTTGGTGTATGGAAATTTTTGTGATGTGGTTTGTGTGGTTTCTGAGATACACATGTCATTTCTAGAAAAAAACTACATTTTTCCTATACATTGTTTTTTTTGGTCTCACCTACAGCCTACATGGAAAGGAATTGTTGCCCCAAACTTGCAGGGGACATGAGTCATGTCCCAAGGTAATGCCTTTGACAAGTCCGCTGAAATAATTTCAAGGGATTCCAGAGTTACAAGGCTTTAAATTTGAGTGTTTTCTGACTTGTGAATATACAGTAAGGGTTTTGAGATAATGTTTTGTATGAAAGTAAATATTTGATTATTTTTTTTAAAAAACTACTGTACTTTTTCCCCACCGGCACCCCTAACCCCGCTAGTGGGCTTGCCCTGGCTCGGCGAGCCAGACCCTCACCTGGGGATGCCGCCCCCCGAGTGGGGCCGCCAAAGACGGAACTGAAGGTGGCTGGAGGGTTAGGCACTGAGCCCAGGCTCATACATGGGGGCCAGCAGATTTTTGCAGTGTCCCCTTGGAGCTGGGGATGTGCAATGACACTAGCACCTTATAGCAAGTGTCTGTCCCAGCTCCACCCACGTTGCGTGCAGCACTATGCTCCTGGCCTCCGCCAGGGGGCAAATGGCATCAGAACCAGCTCCCTTACCCTCCTGGAGAAGGAGAGCTGTCCTCCAGATGCTCAATCCGTCTCCTCCCCTGCCAACCCCGGCAGTCCATGCCTGTTCCCAAACACAGGTCACTGGCGAGGCATGAGGTGTGGCGTCCAGCACCTCAACCCTCAGCGCCACCAGGCTGGTCATAAACATTTGATTTTGCAAATGCTGGTTTTTGATTTTGTGCCACTGAATTGGCAGGGCACCAAACATTTTTGGTGCCATACCAACCGCATTCTTGTTGGTTTCTTTCACGAACTGACAAACATGGAAAAAACACAAAAATGCCATCATTTTAATAAACACACATCAGAACCTAGCTAAACTGAACCCATTTAGCTAGATTCTGATTTTTTTTAATACTTCGCCTAAATATATGTTTACGGGGCACCCAAAATCCCAGGTACTCATCTTAGCGAGAGGAGCACTTCCCCACATTCTCTGTATGAGAACAGTGGGATTTTCTTGACTTCTGCAGACACAGCTGAAACTCATGCTGCTGGCTGCAGATTCAGCTATAAGCTGCCCTTTTCCCTGGCATCTAGTGGCACCACACACCCACTGATCGCCGTCCCCTTCTTTATCTTTTTCTATTTATAATAATCCGACACCAGGATGCCCACCCCCCATGTTGGATGCCCCTCCCCCCATTTATAAGTCTAACAATAACTGCCAACATTGGGGGAGCCAAATCCTGTGTTGTCATTCACAAGCCCCTCAGTTGTGTGGGACCTGGGAACCCACTCCCAGTGTCCCAAAATACTTTTAATATTTGGTTACCCCCAGCAGTGTGGGACACTGAGGAGCACCTCCCAGTGTCCCCAAATACTGTTATATATGTGTGCCACTAAAAAAAAACAGTCCTGGCGTCTTTTTTTACCTGAAAAAAAGCAAATGGTCCCTCGTCGTCTTCACCGCCCCTCCCCCATCCTGACTCTCCCACTGAGCACCCACCACCCTCTTTACATTATATTTACCATTGGTGGTCAAACACTGTCATCTTCTGTGGACTGGGACACGTCTGCACTCTTCAAAGCCGAACCGCAAACTGAGAAATCAAGGTAAGTGCCATATAATGTACTTCAATGGTGTTTTGAACTTAAGTTGATATTTTTGCCATTTTGGAGATTTTTTTGCACCAGATTTTCAACATGGCCTTTTTGAGACCCCACCTCATGAACACTGCAACTGCCATTTTGTTAATTTGGCCCAGAAGGTGATTTTGCAGTCACTGCACAAAATCACCTTTTTCGACCGAATAATGAAATTTCACCACCAGTGTTCATGTGGTAGGGTCCCAAAAAGACCATGTTGAAATTCTGATGAAAAAAATTCCTTTAAATTGGCTGAGTTAGGAGTGCTCATTGACAATTCCCTACCCATGTGCATAACTTTGGTAAATTTCAATATTTTGACTCCAAATTTTCAAAATATCCAATTTTTCACACCACCTCATGAACATTACAGCTGTCATTTTTCACATCCTGTCCAAAATGTGTTTTTGCACCTGTGGTGCAGAATGACATTTTGGCACCGATTTGAAAATGTTCAGGTATGGGGTTTATGAGGTGAGGTCATAACAAGACTATGTTGAAAATGTGGGGTCAATATATGAAAAATGCCAAAGTTATGACCATTCATTGAAATTTCACAATGCCCACTCATAACTTTGCAAATTTTAAATGTTTTAACCCCATATTTTCAGCATAGACTTCTTATTACCCCACCTCATGTATGTTCCGCTGTAATTTTTCAAATCCTGACCAAAATGTGTTTTCACACCTGTGGTGCAGAATGGCATTGCAGTTGCCCAGAATTACATTTGACTGAAATTCAAAAATTTTATGCACTATGCTGACAATTTGGGATCAAAATATGTCAACATTCCAAAGTTATGACCATTCATTGCAATTTCACCACGCACACTCGTAACTTTGGAAATTTTCAATATTTTCACCCCAGATTTTTAACGTAGCCATCTTATTACCCCACCTTACATATGTCACAGCTATATTTTAAAATCCTGCCCAAAACGTGTTTTTGCACCTTTAGCACAGAATGGCATTGCAGTTGTGCAGAATTATGTTTTGGCATGGATTTGCAAATTTTCTTTACTGGGTACATGAGGTGGGCTAATTAGATGGCTATGCTGACAATCTGGTTGCTATTGTCTTATAAATGGAAGTGCAGGGCCTGGAGGGCCCTGTGCTTCCCTAGTTACATACATATATGCATTTATAGAGGGATGGGTGTGCAGGGCCCCGACAGGCAAATAAGGATATGATTATACTATTACAAAAAGTAAGGAAATAAATTGCAAAAAATTGCATTAATGCTCTAGTTAGGGATAAAGCTAGAAAAGTAGGGAAATGTGACGTTAGGGTTTTCAAAGCTAACACCCCACACCCACCCTGCACACACCAACAGATGTCAGGGGTGTGCCTTGGAGTCATTGGCCCTAACACTCACCCATTCTCCTATACTGTATCCATCTTAGGTTATTTAATTATGGAATGGGGTAAGTGTTAGGGCTGACAACCCCAAGGCACCCCTGATGTCTGTTGGTGTGTGCATGATGGGTGTGGGGTGTTAGCTTTGAAAACCCTAACACCACATTTCTCTATTTTTGTGGATTTATCCCTAACTAGAGCATTAATGCAGTTTACATATATATATATATATATATATATATATATATATATATATATTACATAGATAGAGATAGATATTCATTGCAAAAATGCAGTTAGGGTTCAGGATAAAGTGCAAAATGTGGAAATATGGCGTTAGGGTTTTCAACTGGCACCCCACCCCTTGAGGTAGCAGATCAGGTGTGCTATGGGGCTGTCAAACATTACACTCATCCCATTCC
The DNA here is from genome assembly GCA_016271365.2 of Neoceratodus forsteri. Lineage (NCBI taxonomy): Eukaryota > Metazoa > Chordata > Ceratodontiformes > Ceratodontidae > Neoceratodus > Neoceratodus forsteri. Next base: position 149,022,860 of record CM057451.1, read on the forward strand.
ATCACTAAATAAGCATAGATGTGTACACTGAATGAAAATGTGGTGAGCGTTAAGTTTGACAACTCCACAGCAGGGCTGATTTGCTGCCTCCAGGGTGGGGTGGGGTGTTACAGTTGAAAACCCTTATGTCATATTTCCCTACTTTTTGCACTTTATCCTGAACCCTAACTGATACATTAACACAGGTTTTTGTAATTAATTTCCTTCTCTTTTTTTTTTTTGAGACAGTCTACGTGTATCCTTAGATGGAGTATTTGTATCCTTATTTGCCTCTAGGAGCACAGGGCCTTTTGGGCCCTGTGCTGAGATCCCTCCATAGATGTGTATATGAATGTTGTCATGGACAGCAACCAGATTGTCAGCATAATCTTCTTATTATTACCTCACTTCATGTACCCGGTGCTGAAAATTTTCAAATCACCACAAAATGTGATTCTGCACCACCGCAACACAATTCCATGCCACAGATGTGAAAACACATTTTGGCCAGGATTTGAAAAATGACAGCTGTGACATACATGAGGTAGGGTAATAAGAAGGCTCTGCTGGAAATTTGTGGTCAAAATATTTACAATTTCCAAAGTTACAAGTGTGCATAGCAAAATAGCAGTGAACAGGCATAACTTTGCCATTTTTACATATTTTGACCAAACATTTTCAACATAGCCTTCTTATGACCCCACCTCATGAATAATGGCAGAACATATTTCCAAATCCCACCCAAATGGTGGATTCACCAAGTGACTGCAAAATCACCTTTCGGGCAGGAGTTGTGTAATGACAGATGTATTGTTAATAAGGTAGGGTCCTCAAAATGCCATGTTGAAAATTTGGGGTCAAAATGTCAAAAAATGCCAACGCTATGTACAAAAGTTGAACCCCCCCCCCACTGAAATACACTGAATTGCATTTACCTTACTTTCTTATATTGTAGTCGCCAGTTCCAGCAGCAGGATGTGTCTTCGATCGGAGAGTGGCTCTCGAACCTGGGACTAAATATGTGAATGAGGCCTAAATACCACTCTTGCTCATTCCCTAAGAGATAGTATTTCCTTACAAATCAAATTTAAAATGGGAACAAAACAAGATGGTGGACAGTGCAAACAGTATTTCTCAGAGCAGACTTTCACTATCAACAGTTTGAACAGTTTTCAGTAACCTTCCTGTCTAGCCGCTACAACAAAAAATGTTAAAATTTAAAAATGTGAGAGATCTTTTCACCAACCTATCCAAAGGCCCACCCTTGGCACAGACCCCATCATCCCTGAAAATTTCAGAAAAAATATAATGTCGTCTGGGCTTTAGATGAGAGCAAAAAATCCCATATTAAGTTAAGGAAAAAAAGTGGCAATTTTATACTTTTTTACCACTCCATATCTCGAAAATCATACAAGATGCCATTACGAAACTTTCCATGTTTTGAGACACTGGCAGAATGACTGCACATATCAAGGAGCTATTTTGTCAAAGAATGCCAAAGTTATTAAGGTGCAAAAATTGGATTATGACATTAACTCATGGTACAACCCTAACTATAGGGGTGCTACTGCACCCTTATAATCTATGCTTTTAATAGAAATTACAATAGGCAACCAAAAAACTTTACTTGAACCTTCAAACTTTGTATATGTGTGTGCGTGTAATATATAATATATAATATATGTGTGGGTATAGACATATGGGATATGCAATGGACTGATTCAAAATACGCAATTTATCTTCAAGTATGAGGGGTCAGGACCATTACTGATGTCACTAGCTAAAATATATTTTTTAGCGTGTCATTTTTACTTCCACTCTTGTTATACAGTATATTTATACAACTGATGTGGGTCTGGATTGGCCAAGATATAGTGAATACTAGATGGGCAACTATGCGCAACCAGTGTGTTCTGCCACAGAGGGGTTCTGATTCCATTTGACCTCGAGAGCGAAGTTCGAGAGGTCTGTGAAATCAGAACCCAAAAATGTTTTAAAACATTAGTTACATCATAAGATGCTCATCTTATATTTACAGTGCATAGTGTTATGTGAAATGCCGCAATGGTTCTTTTGCTTTCAGAATGAAACTGACTGGTGCAGTCTCTAGAGGTTTCAGAATGCTGTTGTACCACATAACGGTATAGTCACATTCCGTGATCTTTGAACTGTGGCTTTGCCACTCATGAGGTCAGAAGGCCAGGTATAGCTTGTGAAGATATTTCTACTATCTCACTCTCACCCACATCATATCCCATATTTATATAAAATACATATTCTTTACAAAATAATGTTACATACAAACATATGAAATGCCAGCGAAGCGGGCCTCACAATCTATCGAGTCTGCTTGATTGTGCAGCTAGCCCCTCAATTGGCAGCTGCCCCACCCTCCCCTCCCTCTTCATAATTACCCCCATTCTGCCCCAACTCCTCTTAAACCGCCCACCATCCTACTGGATGCCACCTCCTCAGGTAGAGTATTCTACTTGTCTACTACCCATTCTGTGAAAAAATGCCTCCTGATTTCCCTCCTGAATCTTCCCCCCTCCAATCTCAGCTGATGCCGTCTCGTGTCCCTCCCTCTTCTAATCTGGAAAGTCCCTTCTGTATTGGTCTTGTTCATCCCCTTTAAGTATTTAAAGGTTTCATTCATATCACCCCTATCCCTCCTCTCTTCCAGGATATACATGTTCAGCTCACTTAGTTGCCCTATGCTGTACCCCCTCCAACAATCTGATGTCTTTCTTCAGGAATGGGTGCCAGTACTGCACACAGTACTCCAGATGTGGCCTGATCAGTGACCTGTATAGGGGAAGGATCACTTCCCTATTTCTGGAGGAGATTCCCCTTGCTGTACACCCCAGCATCTTGTTGGCTTTAGTTGACACCTTCCTGCACTGAGCTGAGTTGTTCATACTCCCCATTATAAGAACCCCCTAGATCCTTTTCCTCCTCTGTGCTTTTCAACTGTACCCCTCCCAGCTGATAGCTCCTCCCCTGGTTCCTAGCTCTGAAGTGCAGTATCTTGCACTTCTTAGCATTGTACCCCAACTGCCATGTTTCTGACCACTTCTGTATGGTCAAGTTGTCCTACAGCCCCCTCCAGCCTTTGATGTCATCTACTACAGCTCCCATCTTCGTATTGTCTGCAAACAGACTGATCTTGCTCCAGATCCCATGTGTGATATATATATATATATATATATTTTTTTTTTTTTAGTTGTTTAACCAGGAGTAGCACACAAAGCTGAAAGTTTTTTTACAGGAGTGACCTGGGAGCACAGGGAAGTTAAGTGACTTGCTCAGGGTCACACAGTATGCAAGTGGAAGCTGTGGGATTCAAACCCAGGTCTGGTCTGCTGGATGTCACCAGATTTACAGCTCAGAGCCTTAAACCACTGCTCCATATCAGCTATGAATATCCCAAACAGCACCGGTCCATGTACCAATCGCTGTGGTACCCCACTCATCACATCCCTCGGTGATGAGAGCCCCCCCACTACCACCCTTTGCTGCCTTCCCTTCAGCCAGTTGATAATCCAGCTGATCATCTTTGTTCCCACCCCTATATACTCCAGCTCCCCCCCAGACTCCCATGCAGCACGGAATCAAAGGCCTTGCTAAAATCTAGATACAGGACATCCACTGCATGGCTCTTGTCCAGTTCCCTGGTCACAATGCACAAGTTAGGGTAACTTAACACCACAAAAGTAGGAAAATGTGGCATTAGGGTTTCCCACCCTAATGCCTCCACCCCCCCAAGCAACAAAAGGAAAAACATTAGGGTTTTATATCTCTGGAGTCCTGGTGAATCAGTGGTGGCATCTTCCTTGGGTATTGTCAACCCTAATGTTCACCCCATTCCATGAGCAAACAGCGTGACATGTAATCTCCTTTCTTCACACAGGGCCCACGAGGGGATGGGTGAGCATTAGGGTTGGCAACCGACAAGGAAGACCCCAATGCTGATTTGCCAAGACTCCGGAGACCCAAAACCCTAATGAGTTTTCCTTTTGCTGCTGGGGGGGAAGGGGCATTAGGGTGGGAAACCCTAACACCACAATTCCCTACTTTTGTGGCATCAAGTTACTCAAACTGGTGCATTAATGCAGTTTTATGCAAAGAATTTCCTTACTTTCTGAGCCACTATAATTGTATCTATTCCCTGTGGGAGCGCACGGCCCTCTGAGCCTTGGACTCCCATCCCTCCATAGATGTGTACATGTATGTTGCTGTGGCAGCACAGGGCTCTCCGGGCCCTGTGCTTACAATTCAGCCAAAACAGCAAACAAATTGGCAGCATAGCCTTGTTATTACCCCACCTCATATACGCTGTGCTGAGAATTTTCAAATCCCTGCCGAAACATCATTCTGTGCCACCAAAAGGTCATTCTGTGCCACAGGTGTGAAAACACATTTTGGTCAGGATTTGAAAAATGACTGCTATCACATTCACGAGGTGGTGTAAAGCAATGGCTATGTTGAAAATGTGGGGTCAAAATATTTAAAATTACCATGTTGAAAATTTGGGGTAAAATTATTTAAAATTACCACAATTAAGAGTGAGTGTAGTAAAATTTCAATGTATGTACATAACTTTGCCATTTTACATATTTTTGACCCCACATTTTCAACATAGCCCTCTTATGACCCCACCTCATAAACAAGGGCAGTGAAAATTTTCAAATCCCGTCCAAAAGGTGACTCCATCAAGTGACCTCAAAATCACCTTTTGGGCCAGATTTGTGTAATTTCACCACAATTGTTCATGAGGTGGGGTCCCAAAAAGGGCACACTGAACATTTGGTGTCAAAATATGCAAAAAATGCCAAAGTTGTGCATCAGACTTGAAAACCCCATTGAAATACATTGAACTGCACTTACCTTACTTGGTATTACTTACTTACTTGGTATGAAAGAACATAAGAAGGCCAGAGCCCATCGAGACTGTTCCCCACACTATGTGGGACATTATTTATCTTTTATCCCTCAACCAAACATCTAATTTGTTTTTAAAGACAGTGGCACTAGTTGCCTCTACCAATTCTTGTGGCAAGGTGTTCCATACAATGGATGCTCTTATTGGAAAAAAGTTTCCCCTTTTGCTGGTTTTATAAATGTTTATTTCAAGCTGTTTATTATGCAGTCTCTGAACATGTCTCCTTTTGGAGAGTGTTAGACCACATTTTTCCATTAGATCTGGTGAATTTATTATATTAAAAACCATAAACATATTACCTCTTAATCTTCTAGTTTGAAGAGAGAAGAGACCAGTAGCTTTTAATCTGTTCTGATAATCCAAGTTTGTTAATCTTGGAATCATTCTAGTTACTCTCCTTTGAACCTGTTCAAGAATTGCCATGTCTTTTTTTTGGTTTAGATTCCAGAAAGGGGAGCCATAGTCTAGATACGGTCTAATGTATGCCCTATACAATGGAATAAGGCATTGTTCAGTGCGATTAACAAAAGTGCGTTTTATTTGCCTCAAAAGTCTGTTGGTCATGCAAGCAGTTCTAACACAGTGATCATTTGATGTAAGTTTATTATTAATATATATCTCTAAATCTTTTTCACAATTTGATGAGTGAAGTGGTAGTCCGTTTATATAATATACAGTTTTTGGATTATTTACACTGAAATGCACTACTAAACATTTGTCTTGATTAAACTGCATATGATTTTCATTTGCCCAAAGTTTTAATTTTTCGAAATCCTTCTTTAATGCAGAAATATTTTCTTGATTATTAACCTTGCCCCCCAATTTAGTATCGTCTGCAAATTTAACCATGAAGTTATTTGGCCCCGTTTGTAAATCACTGATAAAGAGATTAAACAATGTTGGTCCCAAGACCGACCCCTGTGGTACACCACTTGTCACACTACCTGAATCAGACAAGATATCATTAATTCTGACTCTCTGAGAATGGTTTGTCAACCAGTTTAAAGTCCAGTTGACAATATCAGGTGACAAACCTAGATTGTGCATTTTAGTAATGAGTTTTTCATGTGAGACTTTATTGAAAGCTCTACTAAAGTCCAAAAGAATTACAACAGTAGGGATACCCACATCTAGTAGAGTACTTATGCTATTGTAAAAAGATATCAGATTGGTGGTGCAAAAATACTTGGGAGTAAACCCATGCTGATTTGAATCATAAATTCCTAATTTTTTACAATCTTGATCTATTAGAGACTTCATTACTCATTCCATTAATTTATCAGCCACTGAAGTCAGGCTAATTGGACGATAATTTGCTACAGAACCTCTGTTGCCTTTTTAAATATGGGAGTAACTATTGCTGAACGCCAATCATTTGGTACAATGCTTTCTTGTAAGGATTTGTTGAAGATAATTGACAAAGGTATTGAAATATTTATAGAGGTTTCGATCAGAAACCATGGATGAATACCATCTGGGCCCAGACTAGTATTATATTTTAGTTTTTTGATAGCCTGTATAATGTCAGTTGGATAGAACCTATGATAATCTAGACAGAACAAAAGTACTTATTAAAGAGATTTGAGGTTTCTATATCAGATAGAGAAGCGCCACTGGTTATAATGGGACCAATGGTCTTTGCTACACCTTTTTACTATTTATATAGGAGAAAAGAGATTGTGACAGTCTTTGTGTGAGCTAGTTTAAATTCTAGCTTATTTTTGCCAATGTAATAGAATTTTTAAGTTTTTCACAGATAGTCTGTATTTATGTAATAGAGTAGTTTTAAATGGAACAGAACTATTCTTAAGTTTCCTAAAAAGTTTAATTTTATTTTAATCTGATTTTTAATTGTCTTGTTGAACCAAGGGAATTTTCCTTATTATTAAATTTCCTCTTAGATGGAATAAAGGTATTTTCCAAATAATGTACGTTTTTAAAAAAGTCCCAAGCTTGTTGTGTTGTACAATTAAGAAGATAAGATTTCCAGTTTATGTTTTGTAAGTATTCATTGATTTTAGAAAAATGTGCTTTATTATAGTTTTTTATACAATATAACTTCCTTTGTGTAGTTTTAAACTGTTGAATTTCAAAAAGAATAGATGAATGATCACTGGTCCAAAGTGGATCCCAAATTTGTAATTGCTGATTTGTTGCTCTATGTTAGTAAATAATAGATCCAAAATATTAGGACCTCGAGTGGGTTCAGTAACAAGTTGTTGTAATCCAGTACTAACTACCACATCTATTAGTCCTTTCTCGGCATAGGACTGTCCTGAGAATGAATCCCAGTTAATATGAGGGAGGTTAAAGTCACCAAATATTAAAGTATCTTGAGATTCTGAAAAAAGTGTAACTTCTTTAAACATATCAGTTGTGTAATCTGAATTTGCAGATGGAGGTTGATAGATGTTACCAATAGTTATATAGGACTGCTCCTTCAATAAGATTTTAACCCATATACTTTCCAAAGGAAAGGGAGAACACACTTCAAAAGAAGGAATATCATTTCATATGTACATACAAACTCCACCGCCTTGCTTATCTAATCTGTTTTTATGATATAATTTATAACCTGGAATTTCTCTGGACCAAATTGAGGATGCATTCCACCAAGTTTCAGTTACTCCCACCACACCTATATTTAAAGTTTTACATATGGCTTCGAGTTCTGCTAATTTGAGTTGGTTTAAAGATCTTGCATTCAAAGCTAGGAATTTACATTTAATTGTAATAATATTTTGGTAAGTATTTAGAGACTTGGGAATAGACCCATTCTCCCCCATTGTTTTTAGTTTAAACAATGATTTATGATTTTAGTGATACTTTTCCCCATAAGTGTACTACCCCTACGACTGAGATGTAAACTGTCCCAGCAAAACAAGGAAGAACGATCTGAAAATGATTCCCAGTGGGTAATACAGGGTATATCTTGCTTAAAACACCACTTTCTCAGCCATTCATTTAGGGCTTTAATTTTCTGTGTCATGGTAGATGTTGCTCTCGGGACAGTTTCTCATATTGCAGTCTTCCGTTCCAGCAGCAAGACGTGTTCGATCGAAGAATGGATCTTTACCCTGTGACCTGTTCAGGTGAGTGAGGGTGTGTGGGGGTGTACTGGGGCGTGTGGAGTGTTGGTGCTGAATGGGAGGTTGGGATGGGAGGATCAGATCAGCAAGGGACCATTTTCTTTTTTGCAGGATTAAAAATAAGAAAAAAAAACATTGAGGGACCATTTTCTTTATTTCAGTACAAGGACAGTGATCAGAGGGTGGGGAGTGTAATTAGACACTAGGGAAAGATAAAATATTTATGGGGATGGTGATGTGAGGGTGGGGGGGAACCACTAGACACCTGGGAAACATAGAGTCTTTATGGGGATGGCGATCAGAGGGTGGGGGTACCACTAGACACCAGGAAAAGATAAGATATTTACAGGGACAGCAATCAGAGTGTGGGGGTGCCACTTGACACCCGGGAAAGACAAAATATTTATAGGGATGGTGATCTGAGGGTGGGGAGTGCCACTAGATACCAGGGAAAAGTGAAATATTTACTGGGACTGTGATCAGAGAATGGGGAGCACCAATAAACACCAGGGAAAGATATAATCTTTATGGGTACAGCGATCAGAGGGTAGGGGTGTCACTGAACACCAGGAAAGATAAGATATTTACAGGGACAGCGAGCTAAGGGTGGGGGTGCCACTAGAAACCAGGGAAAGAAACATTGAGGGACCATTTTCTTTATTTCAGTGCAAGAACAGTGATCAGAGGGTGGGGAGTGCCACTAGACACTAGAGAAAGATAAAATATTTATGAGGATGGTGATCTGAGGGTGGGAGTGGTGCCACTAGACAACAGGGAAAGATAAAATATTTTTAGTGATGGTGATCTGAGGGTGGGAGGGGACCACTAGACACCAGAGAAACATACATTCTTTATGGGGATTGCAATCAGAGGGTGGGGTACCACTAGACACCAGGAAAAGATAAGATATTTATAAGGACAGCGATCGTAGGGTAGGGGGTGCCACTGGACACCAGAAAAGACAAGATATTTACAGAGACAGCGATCCAAGGGTGGGGGTGCCACTAGATGCCAGGGAAAGATAAAATATTTACAGGGAAGATGACTGGAGGGCAGGAGTGCCACTAGACACCAGGGAAAGATAAAAAAAAATAACATATTTACAGGGAAGATGACTGGACTGCAGGAATGCTACTAGACACCAGGGAAAGAAAATATTTACAGGGAAGGTGATTGGAGGGAAGGGGTGTCACTAGACACCAGGGAAACATAAAATATTTATTAGGATGGTTATTGGAGGGTGGAGGGTGCCACTAGACATCAGGAAATGCTAAACTGACTATAGGAACAGTGATTGGAGGGTGGTGGGGTACCACTAGACATCAGGGAAAGCTAAATATATTACAGGGATGGTGATTGGAAGGTGGAAGGCATCATTAGACACCAGGGAAACAGCAGCTCAGTGCTCTCACTGCAGCCCACAGCATGAGCTCTAGCTGAGGCTACAGAACTCAAGAAGGTCCCATTGTTCTCATACAGAGAACATAGATTAACAGCTCCTCTTGCAAAGCTGGGCACCCTGGATTTTGGGTGCACAGAAAAGGTATTTCTGGCAAGTTTAAACACAAACATCAGAATATAACTGAATGGGTCACATTTAGCTAGGTTCAGGTGTTTGTTTTAAATAAATATATATAATTTCATTGTACTTTTTGTATTTGTAAGTTTAACACAGTAAAAGGGAAATGGTGGCCACCTTGAGTGGTTTTATTCCTTCATGACAAGTAAATCATAGAAACAACCACGTGCAATGTTTTTACCTTTTGCGATTGGTGTTTCTCTGCACACGAACAGTAAATCATGACCGGTGAAGACTTGCAATCATGTTTTTTTGTTGATTGAACTGTTTTTTATCGATCAATCTTGAACATTTTCTCAAAAATCATTATAATTCAAAAACTGTATAATATTGTTTTCACCAAACCATCCAAAGCCATACCCTTGCCACAGGCCCCATCATCCCTGAAAATGTCATAAAAAAATTCTGTACCATCTAGTGAGAGCAAAAATACCCAATGTTAGTATAGGGAAAAAAAATATTTTCTTTTCACTTTTTTGACTCTGTATGTAGAAAACCATGCAAGATGTCATCAAGAAGCTGTTCACATCTTGAGGCTCTGACAACTTGACTGAGCATGCCAACTTTTGTGCTAATTCATCAAATGACAGCAAAATTATTAAGGTGCAAAAAATTAGGCTTAACATTGAACTGCTGACTCAACCCTACATATAAAAGCGCTACAGTGCTCCTATAATATATGCGCCAGACTTGCACTGGACTTCACAAGAGGATTGTCACACACATTATGCCGCACCTGTACTGGACTTCATGAATGCATCATCACATACAATGTGGCAGACCTGTAGTAGACTTCACGAGCAGAGCAAAGCAGCTGCATCATCACACACATTGTGCCAGACCTGTAGCAGGGTTTGCGAGTACACACATTACACAAGACCTGTAGCAAACCTTGTGAGTAGCACTCCAGGCTGCACAGCCACAGAATTGCAGCAGACATGTAGCAGATTTCACGAAGCAGCTTCATTGTGCTGCACACTGTGCCAGACCTGTAGCTCATTTTGCACATGGACCTAGTCTTTCTTGTTACGAGACTGAGATATGAAAGTGGAGGTTTATCTCATGAAAGGGGGGTTTGATATCATAAAATCAGAATCACAAGTGATGAAAAAAAGGCATCATGACATACAACAACCTAATTTCATTAATATTTAAAAATATGTTGTTTCTTTTTAGCAGACCACACGAGTTTCAGACTTAACTTCCAACATATTTTCTTGTTTTTGATGCACAAAGGTTTATCTTGCTTCACCCACTTTTGTGACAGTTAAGGCTCACAAACCCATGAGTCTTATCTCATGAAAGTGTATTCTGATTCATGAAAGTGATATCAGTTTTGCAAAAATTCAGGTATGAAATATTTGTGAAAAATAAACTGTATAGCGTAATAAGTGCATTTAAACACATGCCTAGGGTATAGTGAGGCACGGGACCACAGGCTGAGTGCCTTACTGCTCCTAGAAGTGCATTTATCTAGAATAAACCACATCCCAGAGTGTGCTATTGTGTTTATAAAATGGGTACATGATGAGAAATATAGCTTTTTTAAAATGTACAAATTGTAAACTTCTTTTAAGTAAAATAGTCCCTCCGCTCCATACAAAGGCTTTATGTCCTGTGACTTTCATCTTAGTGATTTAGTTGTCCGCCCTCCAAAGCTGCCCCATAGCTGCATATGTGTATGTGTTTTTGATAAATGTTCTTGGTCCTGCTGCCTGCTTTAGAGACAGGAAAACTTGCTGTTAAATGGAGTTACACATTTGCAGGAAACAAAGTAGGATCGTGATCTACAAGGAAGCCAACTACCACTGCTGTGAAGACTTTCGGTTCTCAGGAGCAATCAAGTGGCTTGTTTCACGCTGGCTACATTTTTGGGCAAGTAAATGGTAGGGGATCTGAATGATTTCTTTTTACAAAAAAAAAAGTCAGACACAATTTAATGCTGTCTGTAGGTTTATAAAACAATGGGTGGCCGTGCGTGAGTGCCCTTCAAGTCTACTACATGAACGATGGAGTGGCAGTCGCAGGAATAACTGGCAGTTTTAGAGAGCCACAGGCAGTGATGTTTGACAAAGAACTTGTGGTTTTGCCTGAAGTTCGGATTATAAAAATAAAATGGGATTTGAGGAGGGGCTACTGATTTCACTGTGAACTGCTGAGGGAGGAATCAGGGTAGGCCTGCAGATGTAGAGGCGAGATATGTTGGTTTAAGTGTACTCCAGCAAGGAGGGATATGCTCTTCTTTACTGCAGTGAGTGGGTCAATGGTGCTGGCTCTTGTTTTTTTATTGTGCTACATTCTAAATAAAAGACATAGCTGGCATGGTGGGCCAGCCAATCAGGTTTCTTAACTGTCTCTACCCATTTTCTTGTTTGCAGTTAGTCTTTTTATTGGAAGATTTCTGACTTATTGCAGAACTTTAACCATTAGGCCAAATGGCTGACAAAGTGGCTTACAACATTACCACATAATACACACAGCTGAAACTCCAGGTCTAAAGTAGAGGACGGGCATATTTACAAGAAATATCACTGATTATTCAAACATCTTGTAAAGGATAACTATAAAACCTGGTTGACCTGGCTGCAAAATTATTGAGAGACAACATATAGATATTTGCATACTCACTGTACAAATAGGTGGAAATCGGAGTGGTAGAGCTTCTTCACATAAGGTGAAAAACCGACAGTGGGGGGACCAGAATTTAATCATCCAGAAATGGAGTGCTCCTAATAGCTATATAGAGAGGATCAATAACAGTGTTTAATAACCATGCAATACCAATTTTCTAAAAGGTCTTAAAAGCATATTTATTATGTGTTTCCCACCTTCTAGAACTTTCAACCCCCCTAACCAGCTGTTACCGAACATGCTAAATATTTGTTTTTTTTCTGTCTGAGGACATCTGTGGTGCAAACATTGGGGTTAACATAGAGATGCAACTGTACCTCTAACTACAGAAGTACTAGTGCACTCCCATAATATATATTTCAAGTTCATGGATATGCAAATTTATCAGACATACTCTATAATCATAAAGATTGCAAATCTGATTAAAACATATTTCAGTTAGAGTGAAATGGTATGGTCTAGTGTGGTCTCCAGAACAGAGCACCAACAATTGAGCAGGAAGAACACAGGTTCTAACCCCAGTAGAACAAACACTGGGTGTGTGACCTTAAGCAATTTGCTTAACTTCTCTGTGCTCCAGATCACAACACCGTGAATAGGGAGAGTCACAGGACCCCACTGGAAATGAGATGGGCTATCCAGGATAAATCAGTTGTTAGGATAAGGTAAAACATATTGATAGTTTGATAGATAAAACAATGCCAGCTACAAATTACCCTAATCAGATCATTGCATTGTAGTGGCTTGGGTACCAGGGCTCCCAGATCTATGGATTCCTGTATTTTACAGGGAAGTGGAGCCATTTACAGTAAAACTGTTCCCAATCTCATAGACTTGCATTGGTTATAGGAGAAAACAGAGCAATCTGGCTTCTATAGGAAATAATGAAACCTACAGGAATTGGAAACACAGGAAAACTGCTGTTGAGTTACAGGGGGGAAATGCCAAACTGGTCTGGGGGCACTGGGGTGGTGCAATTGCAAAGAATATAAGAATAAACAAAACCCTTTCCACAATTGTGCGTTGCTTGTTGTGTACTACATTGAATAAACTATTTTTACCATAGTGCAAATGTTCCATCTCAGTGGAATTTGGATGTGAATGATCACTGCAGCCATCGAAAAGAATGCAGTAAATTCGGTCATGTGCTTTCTGGCAGATTATGAAAGATTTATGTTTGTCTGGTATGTATTGTATATCACATACAGTTCAAGAAAAAGCTGAAGCCCCGGCCCCTACATTTATTTTCCAATAAGGCTCTGGTGCCTGACGTCATGTCTGCCCGAGATTGGCTGCTCAAATGACTGTCACTCTAGCTCACACACTAAAGTTTTTAAAGACTTTTCATCTGTTCTGGCTTAAATATTACACACACAGCCATTGCCAGAGAGCAGCCGAAACATCTGCTGCTGACCCTTCCAGAGTCTGACCCCTTTTAAAAACTCATCTTTCACTGTAGATCTTCCGATTTCTCCGTTTTGTAATGCTTCTCTGCACAGTGAAAACAGTTTCATGCCTCTGGTAAAGTTTGCTAACATCTGGTTACAGCACCTTTGGTAACATTTGTAGGAGAAGCTAGAGGCGGTCTAAGGGGGAAGACCGCAGATCAGCAAGTTACAAAGTTGGGAACATCGGTGATCAAATTGGATTAAAAAATAGACACGGCTATGGAAATCCCTTGGACGAAATTGAGCGTTGTGCTCTGCATGAGCGTAATTTTTTTTCCACCAGTATTCAGTTCCCCCCATGACAGAGGACTGCAAAGGATCACCTATGTTGTACAGAGGGGGCAAGCTGGTCCCGAAAGCCGGCAGCTGGGGTCTGTTTCCAGGATAGGATCAGCGAGGCATCAGTCTTTCAACGTAGCACTGCAGGGCAGTTACAGTACCCAGATACGGACCCGCAGGATGGGCAGCAAGCAAAGCCCCAGCCTTCACCTCGGCCCCGCCGTGCAGCACCAACCTCAGCCCAAAGGGCACTCCGCTGCCACAGTGCAGCAGCAGCAGCTCCAGCAACAGACGGGCAAGGGCCCCAGCGTGCAGCTCCGCCGGGAGACCGTGCCGCAGCGGAGCGGCGCCAGCGTGCAGCTCCACCAGCTTCAGCTCCAAGGGTGAGTACAAAAAATTCGTAATCTTCCCTTGCCTTTACCTCTGAACATTTTGGTCTCGTAAATAACAGTCTAGGGCATAATGCACCGGTATTATCGCAATACCGGGTGAAAACAAACGCCTCATTCTCAAGTAGCCAATATTTGCAGTCAGTTAGAATAGTGGTCATGGCTTGAAGACCACTGATTGACCCAAAACTATTTTGCAAATATTCTAGGAAGACGGCAAGTCTGAAACTGTCACAATTATCCGATCTCTGATATGAAGCCAGCATTCTGCACAAAATAAAATATCTTTAGCAAAACCTGGAGCTTTCAGTGTGCAAGTTACTACACGGTAACCCTCGGCTTAATATGTACCTTAAACCATGCCTCAACCAAATTCACAACTTGCTTCATGACTGCACAAGAACTACTCCTGGTAATGGTTATACAGTGCAGTTTATTACCTAAAAGATACCAGTCCATCGGGACTGAATGGATGGGGAGGGGTACAGAGATGTAGGCATGTTTTACGTGGGAGGGGGACAGGTGTTCTTCTAGGATTAAGGCAGGATCTCAGAGAGCTGTAAACTTTCCCAAGAACGTTGTTTTTTTTTAACATTGTTTTTGGCTGGGTGTTTTCTTCTTTATCCCCAGTAGCTGTGCCCATGGCTGGTGAGAGTGTGGCGCATAAAGTCAGCTCCGTAGTGACAATAGTAATTTAATTTATATAGCACCCAATCCCAGAGACTTTGGGCGCTGTACGGCATAATAGAATCAACCAATAAAACAAACTGCCTGTGACCCCAGGCAGCAAGGGTAAAGGAATCCTGAGGGAAGGGGTAGTCTCAGTACACAGCTGCACATATTCCTTCCTGGGACATTTACTTGGATATGTAAATACAGTTTCCAGAGGGTTAAATAAATGTAAATCTTGAATTTACGAAAACAGTGGTCCCTTGGGGCAGGGAGAAGGAAGGCAGCGACACAAGAGCTTGTGTTACTTTTCCTCGCCCACACGACGCCTCCTCAGTTATTTCGGATTATGTCTGTAAATAATAGGCATTATCCCTTGATTTGTGTACCCTGAAGTTTTTCAGTCATGCCTGTCTGGAACTGCTATATATGAATGAAACCCTGTAGCTGCTCAGGCAGGCTGCGCCCTCCCAGCAGTATGATGATCCTCCTCCTTTGAACTACTGGTGTTTTTTTTGTGTTGCTGGCACAAAGCCAAGACGAAATTCAGCCTTGTATCTTATTTCAAACATCTGAATTGCTGAGCTAGAGTTTGAGTGTAAAAAAGTGTTTATATTTTAGGCACCTGCTATCTGTGTCTAGTGTTTGTTTTAAGTTAGTGTTTCCCCAGAAGTGACTGCCTCAGTGTGCAGTCCAAGTTTAGTTACTCCCACAGCGCACATCAAGGGGTTTCTGTAATTTCCGGGATAACGTGTGTAGAGTCAGGAGCGCCAACTTTTATAAACTTTTATGGGTGCTCACTGCCATTAAGAAGTATTTTTCCAATGGGCAGGTTCCCTAGTAATGTTTTTTTCCAATCTTCCCATCAAAATATTGAGGGTGCTTAAGTCAACTTTGTGGGTGCCTTAGTACCCCTGCACCCCTGGAGTCGGCACCTATGTGTAGAGTGTAATACAAGTACAAGATAAGTATAATAATAAAGGCTAGGCAGGGGACTTGGTAAAAAACAGAATGCACCCAGAACTGATGTGCCATAATTTGAATCCTCTATGGCATTAGTTCTCACACTTTGTGACAGTGAGCCTCCCCCAAGCCATGGAACAGATTTCTAGCCTCACCTCAAATTTGAAAAAAATCTTGGGACTCCCCACAGAAAAAAAAGTGCACCAGGAATCAAGCGGGATTAATAATGTTGATGGAGTATATTCTCTTTTTATTCACCTTATTGTTCTCCACCCCCAACCCCACGGCCCAGGTTATCCTTGTCACTCCACGTTTCTGACTGTTGGACCCTGTAAGCATGTGGGGTTCAATAACAGACACCAGTCAGCATGTATAATGCATACAAAAACACAACAACTGCGTTTATCATTTTATTTCTCAAAAATATAGAAAATAAATAAAAGTAGATATTTACAGAAAAGAAAAATTAAGGTGTTAAAACTCTCACACCAAAATAAAATACTTCAGGCAAGTCTTTCCTTCAGACTCCCTGCTCTTCTCTGTAGATTCAGTATCACCGTGTGTGTAAGCGCTCACACATCCTTCCTTCTCACTTGGTCAGAAGATACTGAACATCCTATCTAACTTATAGCCCCCTGGTGGGGCGTTTATATAGAGAACAAGTATGACATCACAGACACTTGACCCTCTAATTTACAAACAAACTCTATTTTCTAAGTGCCTGTGATTGTTCACCATATCTATGTTCTCCTGTTTGGATGTCACCTTTTTCCCAGCTTTCATTAACCCAAAGCTAAAGAGAAATGATGCCCCTATACTCCAAATATCCTTTAATTAAGGACTTGGGCATCATTAGGGTAGTTTGGCTCCTCCCTCTCTGGTGACATCACTGCCCAGTTCTCCATAAGAGCAGACATTTCCTGGGCTGCCAGCCCTATAGAAATGACCTTCCCAACACCAGGCTATAATCAGGTGCGGAGAATGACATTTTATTTCTTATTGTTTCTGCTTGGATCTTTAGCCTTGTCAGAGATAAATAGATGAGGGGTGCGCTCCCTATCTATTTATTCTGCAGGACTAGGAAACCACACTTATGCTTCTTATTCAAAAATTCTAAGACTTGCCATTTTATAAATCAAAGAACAACCATTGCATTTGATTAATTTTTATACAGCAAACAGTCTAGAACATCATCATTTGTCCTACTAGGTCTGTATTCATTCATATAATTAAAAAACTCTATGGCTTGCCTAAATCCGACAGCTTCATTTTTCAGCCTTCGGGTAAACTTTTCATTTTTGGCTTAGAGCCAAATGATACAGCTCCCTCTCTGGTTGGGTTGCATTTAAAACAAACAATGACTTCCTTTTAGTTTGTTGACATTACAGGGCATTTCTCCGATGCCTGTATTGTCTATTTACTTTCTTTTAAACCTTTTCTGCTTGTCCATGGAGTGGACATTTTTCTCCAGCGAGTGGCTGCAAGGAGCATTTACAGCTCCTATGGCAGCAAGCCAAATCGAACTCCTCCTTCTCTCTATCGCAGCTGTTTGACTGCGTCTTGCTAAACCGCAGCAAGTGATTTTTTTTACCGGAGCGCCGCGGCTCCCAACAACAAGGATTGCTGCATGATCATGCGCAGGCACCTGCATGAACATGCATATTTTTCCTGTGCGATCATGCGCACAGTCTCACAAAAAGTGAGTGGAGACTTTCAGCAGAACAGGGAATGTGTAGCGAGAAGCGCTAGAGATTTATTTATTTCTATTTTTGGTACAACAGGTACATTACTAAGCCTCCACATCTAGAGACCTTGGGGCCTACAAGGGGATGCTTAATTATTACTTTTCACAGTGGCAGCTCTAAATAAAAGGATGCAACTAGACAGGGATAGTACAGGGAGTTAGAGATGTCAGGTTGGCCACCCTGACATGAAAAGTAAGGACAGTGAGAAAAAGATTTAGAGGACAGAACAGAGGGAAAAGAAGAAAATAATGGGCTGGATATTCAGAAATGCACCAAAAGCTGGCACAACCCCGGTGCAGTGCAACTCAACTGCGCTATGGCGCAGTGACTGCGATATTCAATGGTTGCGCACTGCGACATGTGCCAGTGCAACATGGCTGAATATCACAGGGATGCACTATGGTGCAGTCAGAGGTGCACCAGGGAGCAACCCGACATGTGTCATAGCGCAACCAGGGATGCGCAAAGGGCTGAGGAAAATACTCCAAGGCACAGAAGGACCAGCCACAGGCACAGCAGGGAGCAAGGCACCAGGGAAGGGGGGGCAGTGCGGGGAGGCACTGTATCCAGGCCAGGAACTCTGGCAGGGATGCACAGCTGGCCCACAGGAGACCACCGCCCATGGAGTGCAGACATGCAGCCAGCCACCCACCCCCCAGCACTGGAGCAGTGGACACATGGAACAGGTGGTGCCAACGTCCAAGGGTGAGCTGCCACTGGCCACTCCCCACTGGATGGCATGCCCACGTCCACCTGGACCACAGCAAGCCACACCCTAGCACACGGCACCCAACACACACACCACACAGCCCATAGAGCCAGCCCATGGCCACCCCAAGGCACAGCCACTGACTGAGGGGCAGACACCACCATGCACGACCCACACAATGACACAGGCACACCACACAGCCACCCACCACACCATTGCAGCATGGCTCCACTCACTAGCTGCAAAGCAGACATGGACACAGCCGGGTAAGCAAGGAAAATATGTATTGAGAAACTATATACAGTACAAAACAAGGGAAAGGGTAGGTGAGTAAGGGATGGGGACAGGGGACAGGGTCTGTACAGTGGGACAGGGGAAGGTAGGGGAAGGGCGGTCAGGGGCAAGAAGGGGAAGGGGGTCTGATGTCCACTACTGGTGGCCATGGCCTGCCACCACCTGGCGCCTCCTCCTGTGTCGGTCCCTCAGCAGGATCCTCCGCATCTGGTCCACGATCTCCATGGTTGTTGAGGTGATTAAAATCATCTGTTACAGGAGGCAACAGTAGAGAGGCAGCTGCGATCCCTTCTGGACACCTATGGCAAAGGAACAGACAGGTGATCGGTGCACGTCCATAGCACCCAAACCCTTCCATTGCGTGCAGCAGACAGTGGTAACACATGGCCCCGGAGTGGCACCCCAGCCACCAGCAGTAGGCGGGCCAATGCCTGCTGCCAACCCAGCATGTCACAACTGTGCACAGTGCTGGACACTGCTGCTCAAGGGCCACCCAACCGCACAGTGGCATGCAGGTGGCACACTGTTGCAGCGGAACCACAGCAGCACTGGTGGCAGCTGGACACACACCCAGCCCACCAACAGCTGCCACACATGTGCAGTGGCCACCCCACGGTGCCATGCACACCACACCATGTGCTGCATACAGCTGACATGGCACAAGGCACAGGAGGCCATGGTTGTACCCCCACCCCAGCTGACCTCCCTGTACAGTGTAGAGGGAATGAACAGTGCCTACCTGCCTGCCAGTCCTGTAGCTGCTCCTCTGCCACACTGGGTCCAGCACCTATTTTCAGGCCCTAGGACAGGAACACAGACAGGCACACATCAGAACACAACCACAGCATGAGCCCACCGCCCCCACCCCAGTGCACAGTGTGCGCCCCAGCGGGGCATGAGCCACAGAGCCATGGCACAGCACACCCGGTGACAGGCAATGCCACACCACAGGGCACACAACAGGGCTCCTCCCTGGCATGGCATGCAGCCCTGCCAACACCATGGTGTAGTGGTCATGCACAGACGCAGCATGTGCCCACTTACCTGGCCGTGGCACGTCCCCCCTGAGGACGCACACCTGCAGCACCCTCAGCCACTCTGGGTCCCTCCTCATCAAGTCTCTGTAACTGTGGAGGCACTGCTCCCTGGTGGGCTGCCCCTCTGTGGCCTGGACCAGGCCAGCAGCTATGGCCTGCCACACCTCGGTCCTGGGCTCCTGTAGGGGCTGCTGCCCAAATAGGCCAGCGGCATGGGGCTCCATCTGAGCCACCAGGTTGACCAGCTCAACCTGGTTCCAATTCCTAGCCCGTCTCACACCACGACACGCCATGCTGCTAATGCTACTGCTGAATCAAAATGGTGCCCAGTAGCACATATGCACAATGTGCGCTGGATGCACGCCTCGTGGATGGTTGTGTGGCTTCCGGAAATTGCGCATCTCCGGAGATGCACGGCATGGGCGTGGTCACACTGACAAGTGTAGCAGGAGTCCCAAGGGGGCCAAGGGCAGGGTGGGGGTCAGGGGTCAGCATGCACAAAGTGCGTGTGGGCACCATAGGGCCTATGATGCATAGTGTGCAATAGGGCCCATATTGCACCATGCCCCATGGGCCCTATAGCGCTCGAGCACAATAGGCCCAATAGCACTCAACCACCATAGGCCCAATAGTGCACGAGTGTCATAGGGCCAATGGAGCCTGGGCGCCATAGTGTCCATGGTGCATAAAGTGCCATGGCCCCAATAGTGCTCCTAGCGCATGGTGCACAATAGGTGGTAGCACATGCTGTGGTGCATGCATGTTGTCGAGGGTGCACTGAGCATGTCACGGCATTGCGCCATGACATGCACCGGAGCAAGTCCATTGTGCAAGGTGCAAGAGTGCGATATTCAGCTGTCACATGCAGAAGAGCTCATCAGCCTGTCTGTGGTGCACTGGGGATATTTGCATACCATTACCATTGTGCAACAGCTCATTTGCATGCGATGCACCATAAAGGTGCTGCACAACGGCACAGGCCACAGACTGGTATCGCAACCTTCTGAGATAAGTTGCACCTGCCATGGGGATGGCCAGCACAGCAGGAGGGATGGATTGGGTCTGCCGCTGCAGCCAGTAACCACATGTCCATGTCCACGTCCACAGGTAGCAACATGTCTGAGCATGAGGAGGGTGAGGAGCATGGGCCTGCCTGCAAGCGCAGGCCCAGCTTTACAAAGGTAAAGGCCGATGCCATGTTTGAAGTGCACTTTGACAGGGAACCATTGCTAAGTGGTGCCACTGGCACACCCCAGGCCAGGGCTGCTGCCTGGGTGGAGGTGATGGTGGCAGTGAACCAGCAGTGCAGCCACCAGCAGTCTGCACAGGAGTGCAGAAAGAAGGTGGGCACCGACAAATGCCAGATTAAGGAGAAGGTGGTGGCCATATGGGCTGCCAGGATGGCCACTGGTGGGGGCCAAGCTGCTGTGCCACAGCTCACAGCACAAGATGAGCTGGTGGCGGTCACCATGCTGTGCAATATAGTCAAGGGTGTGCCGGGCGGTGGCTTCCAGACTGGTGGGAGTCCATCACTGCATGGTAGGTATGGTGGGGAGGGCCCGGCTAGTATGGCGGCACTGACACATCTGTGTTCCCTTACAGCACCGGCTCGCCAGCATGCAGTGGCAGGGGCATCTGTGGCTGCTGTGAGGGAAGGACCAGTCCCAGAGGACCAGCCACCCACCTTCATTGGCATCCAGGGGCCCGATCGGCAGCAGCACATCACCGCCATCCAGCCGGATGTCCTGGGCATGATGGTGGATGAGGCCCTGGCTGTGTTCCAGTGGGATGCCAGCCATAGCATGCTCTGTGCGGATACACAGATCAGGGCGGGGTCCAACACTGATGATGACATGACCATAATCCTGGACAGCGGGGGTCTTGTCGTTGGAGAGACACCCATACCATCCACCATCACTGGCAGTGCGGCCAGTGGCATGTTGGCAGTGGAAGAGCTGTCCACCGCTGCCCCTGGTTATGCTGTGTGCACAGGCACAGTGGTGCTTTTGTGGTGGTGGTGGTGCAACCACCCAGGTGCTGACCAGCGCACAGGGGCCGGAGGGGTGGCAGCAGCAGACGGCTGGGGATGTGGGCAGCCAGGCACAGCATCCGCCGCCGGTGTGTCTGACATTGACCAACCCCATGGGGACCCTGCTGTGCAGAACCCACCTGAGTGGGGGGCCATGCATGGTGGTCATATGCCACCGGTGGGACAGCGATATGCCCATGCACCCCTGGGCACTGACCCCTTGACTGAGCACACCCGACTGCGGTGGGCCTCTGTGGAGCAACAGGTGCTGCTCGTAGCTGGGGTGCATGCACTCCACACAGAGATGTGCCAGGCAGCCAAGCAGTATGAGAGGGGCACCATGCAGGTCCTGGAGGCCATACAGCACCTGCAGGAGGACACGACCACATCCCTGGACTGCATAGCCAATGCAAGCATGGTCGGCCTTTCACCACTGGCTACCACAGGACATGGCCACCTGCCACAGACACTGCAGAGTGCAATGTCCACACCACAGACCTGGTGTGGGGTGACTCCCTCAGTGTCAATGCCAGGCTCTGCTGTGGGCATCCCAGGCACGCCTAGGGCGGGCCTGTTTGGGTGCCTGCAGACCTCTGCAAGGACCCGATCACATTCCCGCAGTATGACCCCTGGGAGGGCAGTTGCAGACCCCCCCCATGGCTGTTGCATGGCCTGTGGCTGCTGAGCGGCCACAGTGTGGCCGTCCCTGTGTCTGTGGTGACCGTGTGTCCATGCAGCGGACCTGATATGTGCGCCACCATGTCAGCTGTCTGCTGCCACTGCCCTGTGTGCACCTGAGCATTGTGTGTGTGTTTGCATGACACAGTCATGGCATCTGTGTGTCATGCCACATGCTGCCCATATGCACACCTGTTCAGCCGCTGACCCATGTGGCGTGTGCGTGATGATGGCAGCACAGCACTGGTTGTGCCTGTGCACCAGTGCCCTGCATCTGATCCACACCACATGCTAGCACCTGGGCGCGTGCCTGCAGGTGCCTGTGTGTGTGTGTGTGTGTGTTTGTTGCTGTACAGGGCTGCGTGGTGTTGTGTGTGGCTGTGTGGCACAGCCCCCTCCGCCCCTGCGCCACACCTGTGTGTGCATGCCCATGGCGATGCCTGCACATGTCTGTGTGCCATGCCACTGTGTCTGTTCTGTGCATGGGGATTTGTCCACCTACCTGCGTGTGCCATATTGCTCCTGTGCGATCGTGTCATGATGCTGGCGTGTCATCCTCTGGAGCTGGGGATCCCTCCAGCCGGGGGGGGGGGCTGTCCACCCCCCCAGCCCATTGCCCATGTCATTCCCACTGCTGTCCCCCTCATTGGCCTTGACAGCTATCCCACGGTCAATGGCCATGTTGTGCAGCATGCAGCAGGCCAGGAATAGGCCACAGGCCTTTGAGGGACTGTACTGTAGAGCACCGCCAGACCTGTCTAGGCAATGGAAATGTGCCTTCAGCATCCCGAACACATGCTCAATGGTGTTCCACATGCTGGTGTGTGCCTCATTGTATTGGTCCTCTGCTGGGGACAACGGGTGCTAGTAGGGGGTGAGCAGCCAGGGCCTGAGTGGGTAGCCACTGTTTCCTGTGTGGACAGAGATATGGTTAGCCTGGTTTCCTCTGTCACTGTGCCCCTTGCCCTTCCCTTGTACTCCCACCAGTGCATCTGCCCTTCCTGCCCCCTCCCATGCTGTGCTGTAACCAGCTGCCCATGGCCTTGCCATACTCACCCATTAGGTGACCTCTGGGGATGTCCCCACTCTCGAACCTGTGGCACAGTGCTGAGCTGTGCCAGATGAAGGAGTCATGTGTGCCCCCAGCGTGTGTGGCACAGACATTGGTTATATGCCCCCTGGCATCGCACACCACCTGGCAGTTGATACTGGGATAGCCCTTTCTGTTCACACATGCTACCCCCTCCTGGCCAGGTGGAATGCGGATGCCCACATGGGTGCAGTTGATGGCCCCTAGCATGCCAGACATCCGTGCTACCCTGTGGAACTCCTGCATGGTTGCTGTACGCTCTGCCTGTGTGCTGGAACAGTGGATGTATTCTGCAGCATATGGCAGCAGGGCATTGAGGAATTATGTGAGGAGTCATGATGTGGCCAACTGGGTTATGCCTGTGGTGTCCCCTGCTGGTCTCTGGAAGGTGCCCGTGGTGAGCAGGCACATGAAAGCTGTTACCTTCATCTCCACTGTCAGGGCGTGGCTCCGTCTAGTGAGTGCCTGCATCTCCTCACTGCACAGCTCACAGAGCTGCCCCAGAATCACCCGGTTCAGGTGATACTGGCCCATGATCTCTGTGTCAGCGTGGGTCTCAAAGCTGATGCGGGGCTGGTACCACCTGTTCCGGGCATACCGCCGATGGGCCCTTCCACGGGCACGTCACTCTGCCTCCTGCCTCCTCACACCACTCATTATGGCCTCCATCTGGAATACTGTACTGGCCATGGCCCCTGTTGTCCTGTCACTCTCTGGGCATCCGGCTCCACTGGACCACTTGACACTGTAGGGCAGTGCCTGTCGCTCAGCTGGGCTCCCTCCTGTGCCACCTGCCCCTGGCTGTCTGTCACCTGTGGGCTCTGTCTCCCACCCCTGTGGGTGCCTGTGTCACTCCCTTCAGGTTCTGGTGGCCCCTTCTCCCTCTCACTCTCTCTCACACACTCACTCACTCACTCTCTCTGTCTCCCTGTCTGTCACACTCTCTCTCTCTCTCTCTCTGTCTCGTTCTGTCTCTTTCTGTCTGCCTGTCTGTCTCTCTCTCTGTCTTGCTCCCCTCTGGTGCAAGTGCTGTCCCCCTGCTTGCTCCCTGTTTTTATAGGCTCAAGTCTGCTCTGCGCATCTGGCAGATGC
The DNA here is from genome assembly GCA_016271365.2 of Neoceratodus forsteri. Classification (NCBI taxonomy): domain Eukaryota; kingdom Metazoa; phylum Chordata; order Ceratodontiformes; family Ceratodontidae; genus Neoceratodus; species Neoceratodus forsteri. Next base: position 149,047,502 of record CM057451.1, read on the forward strand.
TCCTCGCTTGCGCCATGATTTGGAGGTTGAATATTGTGCTGTGCCGCATATTCATGAGTACGCCCCCTGCTCTTGCACATGTATTCATTACAGTTGCGCATTGGTGCACTGCTACTTGCTCACGCAATGGCTCCCGCTGAATATCGCTTTATGGCGCATCTCCGCAGTTGCGCATGCGCAACTGCTTTGAATAGTCAGCCCATTATGTTTTAATATTTAACTGTTTTAACATCCTGCCACATTCCTCCCCATTCAAGAAGGCAACAACACATTGTTGCCTATATCTATAACCCTAAGAAGGGTTGGAACTTCCGCCCACCGACTCCAGAAGTTCCCCTCAGGGACCCTTAAGGCTGTTTGGAATGATCACCTTAATGGTAAAGAATTAGTAATACAGCATACTATCGTTCCATCAACAAAACATTTTCCATGAGGTTTATGCACCAAACTGGTACATTAATCACAGTTTTCAACAATCAATCAAACAGAAACATCTACCAAGTCAGTTTTCAGATGCTGAGACCATTTTGTCCGCACCATACCAGGACAAAAAATCTGCATTCTTATGTTGTGTTCCAGCCTTATGTTTAACCGTAAAATTATATGGCTGGAGGGATAAATACCACCGCATGTTCCTCATGTTTTTGTCTTTCATGAGATTCAACCAGCACAGGGGGTTGCGATCAGTCACCACAGTAATCTCATTTTCCCATAGAGAATACTTAAGGGCTTCTATGGCCCACTTCATGGCCAGACATTTCTTTTCCACTGTGGAATACCTCCTTTCCCTTTCATGCAACTTCCTACTCAGAAAAAGTATTGGATGCTCCCCTTTGCCGTCATACTGAGTGAGTACTGCTCCAATGCCTGTATCAGAGGCATCTGTTTGAACCTCAAAAGATTTCGTAAAATCTGGACTCTGTAAAACTGGTGCTGAATATAAGATAGCTTTTATCTTTCTAAAGGCAGCTCAGAGTCTGGTGTCCATTTAACCTTGTCTGGATAGCTGTTCTTAGTGAGGTCAGTCAGGGGCATGGCAACTGTGGCAAATTCTGGAATAAAACTTCAATAATAACTGGCAAGACCTAGAAAGGATCTCACATGTCTTTTGGTACTAGGTACTGGACTACTGGCCACAGCTTCTACTTTGTTAATCTTTGATTTCACAGAACTGTTACCGATGATAAATGCTAAGTATTGGGTTTCAGTTTTTGCAATGGCACATTTAGCTGGATTGATGGTAGGTTCAGCATCTTTAATGCTCTGAATGCTCTGAATGGCTGCACTTAGATGTACCAAGTGGGTGTCCCAATCTGGAGTGTAAATCACGACATGATCCAGATGTGCTGCACTGTAGGGTTTATGGGGTCCCAACACATGATCCATGTACCTTTGAAAAGTAGTGGGAGCCCCATGCAAGCCAAAAGGCATCGTTGTGAACTGATTAATCCTATCGGTGTACAGAAAGCTGTTTATTCCTGGGCCTGTGGTGCTAAAGGGATCTGCCAGTACCCTTTTGTCAAATCTAGGGTACTGATATACCGAGCAGAACCTATTTGGTCTAACTGGTCATCGATCTGGGGCATGGGGTATCCATCAAATTCAGACACTGCATTTATACGTCTGAAGTTCAGACACAACCTCACTCCACCTTCCTTCTTATTAACCACTACCAGGGGTGAAGACCATCGACTGTGAGATGATATGACCACTTTGGCTTGCTCCATGTGTTTTACTTCTTCTACTGCCTCCTGCCTAATCTTTTCAGGGAGCCTATAAGGTTTTTAGTGGATTGGTCCGGTTTGTGAAATCTTAATATCATGTACCACCCAGTTTGCTCGGCCAGGTGCTTTTGTGAAGGTGTCTTTAAAATAAGCCAGGAGATGGTCAATCTCTTGATGTTGGGAAGGAGTCAATTCTGGGTTTACTTGAATTGTGTTATCATCTTTGGGTGGCTCCAGTTGCTCATAGGCTATGTCTAATTCTGTCCTATCCTGATCTGGTTGTATGAAACACACCTCCTGGTTCTGGGGTTTTTCCACCCATTTTCTTATGAGATTGGCATGGTAAATATGTTTCATTGGCCTGTGTCCTGGCATTTCCAGCTAGTAATTTACCACACTAGTCTGACAAATGATGTCATAGAGCCCTTGCCACCTCATTAATAACTTGTTCTCTGTGGATGGCAATAAGAGTAATACTTTCTCCCCAGGTTTAAACTGCTTGTATTTAAGCCCGACGTCATACCGTTGTTTTTGGGTTTGCTGTTTTTGTTCTACGTTCATGTGTACCATAGTAACATACTTCACCTAACGTTCTCTTAAAGATGACATATAATCAACACTGTTTGTGCAACCAACAGTTTTCCCAGCTTCCCAGTGCTCTTTGACCACATCTAATGGTCCCCTTGGATTGCAACTATATAACAGAGTAAATGGTGATAACCCAATGATGGCTTGTGGTACCTCCCTGTAAGCAAATAAAAGGTAGGGGAAAAACTTGTCCCAGTCCCGACCCTCTTCGTGGACATATTTCTGGAGCATCTTTTTAAGTGTCTTATTAAAGCACTCCACTAATCCATCTGTTTGAGGATGGTAAGGTGAGGTTCTTAATGCTGTTAACCCAATAATCTGTACAATTCCTGCAGCATGATAGAGGTAAAATTACTACCACAGTCTGTAAGAATCACCTTAGGAATCCCCATTCTGTTAAACTCCTTAGCCAGTTCTTCAGCTACTCAAGGAGCTGTTACAGTCCTCATAGGGATTGCTTTGGGGTACCGGGTGGTGTAATCACATACCACCAGTAGGTACTGATTACCCTTTGAACTCTGAGTAAGCGGCTCCACAGCATCCATAGCCACCCTACCAAAAGGGGTTGTGACATAAGGTATGGGTTGCAAAGGTACCTGATCTTTTTTCCCCCTTGTGCTACTAGTTGGCACTTTGCACAAGCCCTGCATTAAGCAGCAACATCCTGATGTACCCCTGGTCAACAAAACCTGGATAAGATACGTTGTACCATTCTATCCTTCCCCTCGTGACCAGCCATTGGAATATCATGGGCGAGGTACATCACCTGTTCCCTGTGTTTTTTTGGTACCATAAGTTGTTCAGCCTCACAATCATTTACAGAATCTACAGTTACCCTATACAATATTCTATTCTTTAACCTGAAATAGGACTGTCCTGGCTGTTTTTCCTTCATGCACCTGCAAAAATAAAGGTTTTAAGGAATCATCAGAAATTAGTTCCTGATATATGTCTTTACAGGACAGTCCTGGAACTAAATTTAGTGTCCCTTCTGGATGCTGTTCCTTCCATGCCCTTATTACTCTACTTCCTCTCTGTCTGAAACAACTAACCTAGCCACATCATCTCTACCCCCCCTTACCCTGTTAAGCAACTTCTTGTACACTTACTGAGGCCACACCTTAAACATGCATTGGCTCAGTGTGCCTTTATAGACACCAATTTATATATAAATAAATACCTACTGTAGAAACAAGCCTCAACTCAGTATGCCTTTCACAGTCACTAATTTGCATATAAACACCTACTGCAGAAACAAGCCTTGATTCAGTGTGCCTTTAAATACAGTGCATTATCAGACTTGACTGGACCTCTCCTGGAACAGTATGGGGCCTCCCTTGGGAGTCTGGCCTCCCCATTTGAGAATCATTGCTCTATTGAATGCCCCTGCACAGTTACTACTGAGGGCATTCTGGCAGGGTCATAAATTGGGGGCCATTCTGGCTGGGCATTAGGTGGAGGAGTATTTCAGGGGGTACCATTCTGAACTGGGTGGCATTCTGGTTCTGGCTGCTTTCCGGTTAGAAAGTGGAAGGCATCTCAAATCCAAAGCTGGTCCCCTGAAATCAATGCCCCCTTCTTCATGCCACAGTTGGAATACTCCCCAGTTACTGCCCTTGCCATAATGCCACCCTTGTGATTGCCAGAGTGACACATGGCAAGGGATTTGGTGGCATTCTGGTTCTGGATGCATTCCACTTTTTACCCAACCTGATGGACAGTGATGTATGGAACAACAATCAGTGTTCCCATTGTGACATCATAAGCTACAAGAGCAAAGCTTGAATCATTCACAGTGTCACAAGTATGCCTGACGATCACTAAGAGAGAAGAGCAGTTCTGTCAGTGCAAACAGCACAAGATAACACTCGTGTAGAGTAAGAGCTATCTCACAGGCACCCCATAAATATAGCTTAAATCACTTGAGTTTTATACAGTAATATGTTTTTAATTTTTTTTTTATTTTAAAAAGTGAATGTAATGCTCCCCCCTCTTGCTGTTGATGTGGAATGTTCCACTTCAAGCAGCACATTAGACATCAGCTGTAGACAGGATAAGAGATCATGTGGTTCTTGACACTCACTGGTTGAAATCAGTTAAAGAGCACCATTCTCAGTGCTTCACACAGACCAGAGGAAGCTCCTTTACCTTCAAGAGAGCTCCTCTGTGGTATTAGCAGATTTTTTTTCATACTCTCAAAGAATGGAAGGGATCGTAAATTGCCCCGAGGGGCTAGCCATGTGATCCTTTTCCACTTCCTAGTTGCTGTTCACACAACAACGCCCTGGCATTTTACAATGCATGTATAGGGAGAGCATTGGGGGGCGGGGGGCACACTCCATTCAAGTCCATAGAGCATGATTTGCAAATACAGTTTTCATCCATTTAAGTAACCGTTTGGCAAAATCAGAGCCAGGGTATAACTAACAAAAGTCCAGTAACAGGAAAGTGAAAAGGGATTGTACAGCTGGCCCCTCTGGGGCAATTTACGATCCCTTCCCTTCCTTCAGTGGTATAAATAACATTCTGCTAATACCACACAGGAGCTTCCACGGAAGTATGGGAGTTTCCTCCTAGTTCTGCTAAGGTTTCAAAAATAGCAGAAAAGAGTCTCTTGAAGTGGTTTATAAAGAATAATCTGGCCTTGTAATTCACAGATAGCCCATGCACATTTTAGTAGTGTTGTAATGACAGCTGTGATGTCAGAACAGTGAAGTATGGCTTTTTCTTTAGAATGTTTGTGTCACTGTAATGGCTGCATGTGACACTTGCTTTACAGCATAGTAAAGTAAACAGTGCCTGTCTGATTTACGTTATCATTCATCGCTCACAATTTTAAGCCTAATAAACAGTGTTTATATTATACAACATAAAAAAAAAGCCTAAGTGTAAATTACAAAGCTTCCCCTTGGGATTCTGATGACATTTACAAACAATTATAAATCATGACATCATTCTTGACCAACCAGGATTGCTTATTACTGAACATTTCATGTACTTGTAATACTCCCCTTCCCTCAGATGATACAGCTGGCATTTGGCACCAGAGGTGGCATTGGTAACAGACAGTCCACACACTACCTGGCAAACATCATCCTGGCTTGGTCTTCGGAGGTACTCAAGTAACATTTGCATTTGTTACAGGTTCCAGGGCAGGCCATAGCACTGGGGGCACCAGAAATGTACCGTCCACACACAGAAAGCTGTCCATTAATGGAATTAGTCAAATAGTAGGTTTTATTCCGACACCAAGGAACTGACAAAACAACATTTGCCCACTGGGGCTGCAGGTACACAAAGTCCAGTTTCTCCACAGTAGTGGTTCACTACAGAAACAGGTTTGAATCCCAACCCCGATGTAGAGGGCACAAAAACTGCATTTCTGTCCATCCCTCTTCTGGGCTATGGACACAAGATTACTTCAGGATTACCTCTCCCAGGGGTGAACACTCCAGGCTCCCCCAGTTACTATAGCTTCTACTACAGGGTTCTTCCACTGGACAGTGCTTGTCTTCCCAAACTGCATGAAGCAGTTTCAGTGGAGTGTTATCCCGATGACAAAAGTTTGCGCTTTCCTTGTCAGACAGAAGTGTGTCAGCTCCATCTCTCAACAGAGGAGAGGCATCTCTTTTTCAAATATTGGATCCATACTGTGGAGGCACCATTTGTGACAGCTGAATTCAACTCCGTGCAGGAGTCTCTGCCCCTCAGGGAACACGGTGGAGCAGACTGTTGCCACTAACTTGATGTAGTCTTTACTTTTAGCCAGCATGGGTCTGTCAAGTACAAGGGGAGAGGTGCGACTTCCCCTGAGCCAGCCACTCACTCTTCCTCTGCCTACAGGTAAAAAGCAACTCTCCTCTCTGCCCACAGCAGAAAATCTCTCTCTCTAGCTGCATTCCATGCAAACATTTCAAAGTGGCTTATCCTACTGTGAGAGTTCCATCTACTTGGAGCCTCTACCAAGGTAATTGACAGGACCTGCCAAGGGAGTCCCAAGCAGGTTTAAAAACCTGGGCTGCCTAGCAACCCACTAAACTAAAACAACCAGGCTCCTAGTAACCCAAGGGGAACCCGGGTGTTATATTCTTTTTTTTTACTCAAGAGGTTGTCTTATTTAAACTGTTCTAAAATTCTACAGTTTAAGTTTAGTTAGAATAGTCCATTTCATCACACAGGGGTTTCTCTAATTTTCTACAAAATCAAGCATTTTTATTTTAAATTCAAGTTACATTTTTTAAAAACAGAAATCTTGAATGACAATGAGCGCATATAGGATAGTGTACGGTAGCTCATACACAGCAATGCTATTCTTACATCAAGTGGTTACCATGATGTCAAGGACCTCAAGAGCGAAGCTGGAGAGGTCCCTGTAATGTCATGGTAATCCCGAGGTGTAAGAAGAGCGTGGTTGTGTATTAGGGCTACCATATACTATTCTATATAGTGTATGGTGAAACCCAGCCAAAATTGCTTACTTTTTGTGTTCCCAAAAGCTGTCCTTACTTTCTGCAGCCCACATTTAACTGCCAACTGCCCATCAGCCAGCTCACACGCGTGACCCTTCAACAGCCGCTAGCCCTATCAACAGCACTGATGGGGACGCTTGCATTGTGATGCAGCTACTAATGCAGAACAAAACGTCATCCTGCATTAGTAGCTACGTCACTACTGTAGCAGAACAACTTTTTATGGTGTATGGATTTCTATACACAGCAGCGTTCCACCATACACTATATTACAGTTACTGTGTCTTTTATGGTTGTAAGAGTTTCTTCTCAAGTCCTTAATGTGCTGTAACTGCTCGGCTTAACATCACAGTTCTCTTACCCCAATAACTCAAGAATGCTTTCTTATAATTGTAAGAGAGACCGTAACTGTACATACAAACATAGTCTTTGCCAAAAACCTCATTAATACACCAGTTAGTATAACTTAGTTCCACAAAAGTAGGGAAATGTGGCGTTAAGATTTCCAACCCTAACTCCCCACCTCATCCTTAAGCAGCAAAAGGAAAAAACATTAGTGTTTTGGGTCTCTGGAGTCTTGGTGAATCAGTGGTGGAGCCTTCCTTGGGGTTATCAACTCCAATGCACACCTCTCCCCACCAGTCCACAGCCTCCAGTCCGAAGCACAAGGTACAGCTGCAAGCCAGTGCCTCATAGTGACACACTCTTCAAAGGTAGAGAAGTATGTCTCGCCACATGTTGTCAATACAGTGTTTTGTAGCTTCCATCATGCAGGGCTCTGCAAGTCCTTTGTGAAGAAAGGAGATCATGTGTGACATTGTTTGCTCTGGGAATGGGGAGGGCATTAGGGTTAACACCCCAAGGAAGTTCTCACCACTGACTCGCCAAGATTCCGAAGACCCCAAACCCTAATGTTTTTAACTTTTGCTGCTTGAAGGATGGAGTGGCGAGTTAGGGTTGGAAATCCTAATGCCACATTTCCATACTTTTGTGTTACCCTAACTGGTGCATTAATAAAGTTTTTTGCAAAGTATTTCCTTTCTTTTTGAGGTCGTGGGATTGTATCATCATTCACACAGGTTCCTTTAAGAACTTCATGAACAGATACAGATGAACAGGGCCCTTTGGGCCATTCACCATGGGAAGACTCTGTCCACCTACAGAAGTGCAGCAATGAATGCCAAGAATTTAGGGGGCTGTCTGGTGGGCTGCAGAAGCACAAGGCCCTCTGGTCCTTGCACTGCCACATGGCTGCATATATAGATGCACAGGGCAAAGAGTCAATCTGTCAGCCAATGCACAGGGCCCTCAGCCACCCACAGGTTCAGAAGTGCAGGGCCATATGCCAAGAGGACAGTTGCATTCACTATGTGGCACCTGTGCCTGTGCAGATAACCCTGCAGCTTTCATTCCCTGGTTGGGGGGGGGATGTCACATAACAGCACCATCCCCCTGCTCTCACACCATCCAGCTGGATCACTCAGCTTGGCCCCTAACTCATCTCACCATCACAGGATCACAAAGCATTCCCACTGAGGTCAAGATTGGCACTGCACACAATGTTTCTTAAGTATATATATCACAAAATTACTTACGGAGAATTTCTGATCTAGATGAGAGCAGCTACCACATACATATTGTGGTAGCTGCCCTTAGCGGTATTTATTCTAGCCAGGTTTTAAGTGTGAAGAGCGTGCCATACCTTAGTTATAATGCTTGTAACTTTTGTATGCTGCTGGGCAGCCTGATCTTTTCACAGAGCCCTGGTGATACTGACATGCCCCCACGCTCAAGCACGTAATGATGTGTGACCAGGAAAAGCGTGGGGGTATGCCCCATTGAAATGAATGGGTCTCGATTTCTCTTCCATTTTTAAGCTGAAGAATGGACACTTAGAGATTAATGAAGGTCACTGCTTGACTAACAGGGGCCTTGTTAGTCAAGCGGTGACCTTCATTAATCCTAGCAATGGGATATCTTGAGCATTGGGAGTGTCTGGCAGACAAAGTTCAAAGACACAAAGTAGAAGGAAAAGAAATCCAGAAACAGATTACTTGATTAATGAGGTGAGAGTAGGGCACTCTAGAGAAGATAAGAATCTGGAGGTCGTCATCAGTGACACCCTGCAGTCTTCTTCTCAGTTCAGCAAGGCATACAGGAAAGCCCTTAGAATGTTGGGGGTATGGAGGGGCTTTGCCAGCAGAAAAAGAGGCAATCTGCTCTTGTATACAGTAGGTCCTTGGCGAGGTCCCAGAGGGAGTACTATGTACAGTTCTGTGGCCTACAATCAAAGGACAGTGACAGGCTGGACACACTCCAATGGAAGATGTTGAACATGGCAGATAGTCAGCAGGGCAAAACATTAAAGTAAGGTTGTAAAATCTGAACATGTACTTCCTGGAACCACTGACCAACCACCCCTACATATCACCACACTCTGTGGCTTCTTCTGGGGGCACCCTGAAGAAGCCACAGAGTGACAGAGTGTGATGATATGCAGGGGTGGTTGGTCAGTGGTTTACTTGCACCAGTAAATACCATCTAGCCTACAAGTATGTGGTGTGTGCACCATTTTTTGTTTTCTGGTGATTGATTTCTACAGGCTGTCAGTCACTGCATTCATCATCATGCTGCTATGTGATCTGGGTGAGAAGTCAGTTGGAAAGGAGTTGAAGAAGAGCTGGGAGCCAGCCCAAGAAAATGATAGGCTATTCATAGTCAGGGTTCTGGGATTTGGGGCAGTGAGGGGTCAGGGGCAGCAGTGGTGGAGGCTAACCCTGATGTGCTGGGGGAAGTCAGATGGTGGAGGGGGAAAGAGACTAATGAAGGGATGGGGTATCCAGTGATAATGGCGACTGCAAATGAGCGACTACATTAATAGTGACACATTTGCAGCCCTGACATTTGAGCTACCCTGTAAGAGTAGCAAGGAAAAGGTACAGCAATGGTAGGGATGAGCGAGGGAGGGTTACCGGTAGTGTAGGACGGTGACCGGAAGGGGAAGGATAGGGAAGAGTGTTTGTGTGGGGCAGTGCAGCATACTGCTGCCAAGCTAGCCATGTATGTGATGGTGAGGATGGCTAGCTTCGCAGCAGCAGGTACAGGGTTTTGGGCTGGGGAAGGGTACATTTTCTTTCAGCTTGCACTTGAAGTTTTTGGGACTGTCTCCCCCTCACCGACATGCACCCCCCTGGAGTTGGTAATCTATAACCAGAGGGTTGCAGGGGCACAGTCCCCCACATAAATGCTTGTTTTGGGTGCTGGATGTGGTGTCGCTGATAAGTGTACATTGCCAATTTGCTTTTTGGCGATGTACACTTGCTGTAACGGCGATCACAAAGGGATGGCATGGGGACTTAGGAAGTGTGGAGCTGACTCCCATAAGAGACAGTCAGGACAACAAGCCCAGCAGCTCTGAGGAAAGAGTGGCACAGCTGAAGAGAGAAAGGCATGACAGCATGGCACATGGGGGCCACTGCAGCCCAAAGCTGATGAGAGACAGGTGTAAGACATCAGAAAGAGATAGTGGTGCATGGGGACCAAACTGAGGAAAGATAGTTGCAAGAGTGAAATCATGGGGCCCCTTCTGCTTCTGGACTCTAAAATGGAAGTGTGTGGGGGGGTAAAGAGCAGGTCTTGGCAATCCTAGCAGTCTAGTGCTGTCCTACTTACTGAGCCACCACCCGTGAGTGACTTACGTGGGTCCACATCAGGGTGGGTTGGAGGGTTAGGGTCATGGCCTCTCCTTCCAGGGATTTTTAGACAGGCAGGTGCGGAGGTACTACAAATTGCAGGAGTGGAGTGGAGTGAAGGCAGCGGGAATGGGGCTACACCCAACAACTGCCACTCACCCTACCAAAAACTGGGCTAAACATGGGAAAAAGAAGTTTAATATAGGAGTGAGAGAGACGAAGAAACTTCTGGGAGACAATGATCCCTCCAAGGAAAAGTAGTAAAAAAAAACTATATATAAATGAAAAAAAAACGAAGGGTGCAATAACAGGAAAGGGAGCGGAGGGGGCAGTTCCCTACACTGCAATAAATCAGTGGCAATGTGTACAAAGTTTAAAAAAAGTTATTTAAAATCTCTACAGGTAGTAAGGTGAGCAGAAGACAGATTCCTGCATTTTAACCTTTTTTGTTTGTTTTCAGTATGGGGGTAAAAGTTTCAAAGTGTGGATGTGGGGTAAGCTCCTACTTGAAAGTTTTTCATAGCTGGTCCACAGCTATAATGCAATCATACTGGACAAATGAGCAAATGCAGGGAAATCTCCATAGGTGATGCAGTGCTCCATTCACTTCTGTTTATAAACTAATCTAAGTACCCAGAACACTTGAAAACTATTTGCCATGTGTAACCCCTAGATGGCGCTATCCCAGGGGCTACTACCCCTGCCTGATTTGCCACTAACAGGTTGAGGGGCCTGGATCCAATGGCGGGTGCCTCCACCCAGAGGTCAGGGTTTGCAATAGTTAAACTAACTTGGTCACAGCCCTCTGGGACACTGCAACCCCCCTTTCTTCCCACTAGTGGCCCACACAATATATCAGAATTACCTTCACAGTATACACTTACCCCCAGGTCTGGTTCCGGCACTGGGACCTCCTGTGAAATGAGATACAGTGCAACAATCACAGTACAGTACTTTAACATAGACAAATACCTCAGGCAGTATAACTTTGCTGAAACAAGCAGCTCTGATTTATTTAGGGGATATAACAAGGACAGGGGAAATCAGGTTAATTAGCTTATCACTCTAATAATCTACCTATGGCTCTGTGCACAGGCCTATCCCTATCAGTTACTGTCCCTGGGTACCCAAGCCCTAGTGGCTAGTCCAAACCGTGGCAGCTGGTAGGGGCCCTTTCACACAGAGAAAGGAGAATTAAACAGTCAGCAGTACAGTAATTCCATTTGGATTTAATGTGGCAATTCAACAGGAGCGACCCTGAATTAGTACTCACGACCTCCAAATAAGATAGGGTCCTTCAATGTCAGCAGGGCTCACTTGAGGTACACAAACCTCTTACACATCCATATAAAAGAAAGCACTATACCAGGCAGGCTGCATCTGTATCCCGATCACAATTACTGCACAATACCGGGAGAACACACAGCAGATTCAGTTCCTGACAGACCGAGTGCAATTTTCAGCAATTCCTCCAGTCTTCTACAGGGTGAGCCTGGTTTCTACTCTTCAGAGATCCTTTGATTCTTTTCACAGGACAGATTCAGTCCTAACAAGCTGTTACACAAGCTGCAGACCGGAACTCTGGGCCTTACACACGCTTTTTTGACTAAAACTGCACACTGAAAAGCACAGGGCTCCTTCCTTCTTCACTGCCAAAGCTCAACTGAAACTCCAACCGACAAAACCGGGCACTTCCTTTGAGTTCCTCCCAGTTCTTGACTGGATTGGCTGTCACTCACAATAGACTGCTGCTGTTGGTCCAAAAGGCACTGAAGTCTAAACTACATCTCCCAGAGTCACTGCCCATACAATCCTCTTGTGGCTGGCTCAGATTATGAGTCCAAGTTCTGATTCGTCAAGGCACCATTTTAGAGCTAGCTTACCCCACACTGATTGGTCCAGTTCAGCAGTTCAAAACTAGAATGGGGAACTAGCAGACACAGTTCTGACTGCAAAGAAAGCAGGTTAGACAAACTGTAATTTCATTATTACTCTAAATAATTTCTGGCAAACAGTTACATCTTTCAGATAGGTTCCCTTTGCACTCCTAGTGACTGCAAAATGAAGTGAATTGGCAGCAGCTTGGTGGTACTCAATCAAAGAAACACACAGTCCCCTATACAACTAATTATGTCTGCAAGCAGACAGCTCTTAAAGAGACAGTACCAGAGGTTCTAAAAACACTCACTGATAAATGGCTTAAATGCCAAACACCATTCAGGCTTGGAGCATTCAAGCAAGCTCCTGGAAGTCTTTTGGGAACCCCCATTTGCAGGGGGGTTACACATGCCACTGAGTGCATTATATGTGGATGTGGGTAGGGGTGGGGTGGGTAAGGGAAAGGAAAGGAAAAACAGTAAAAACACTGTTGTACTGATGTAAGCAGACTTGTAGAGTTTCTTTTGCCTCAGCCAGCAGTACCACCTCCAATTCATCAAACTTCTGCTGGTCTCTCTGCTACTGTTATTGGAAATGGGGTACACTCTGGGGAGGGGCCAGTGTTGGGCCCAGTCCTCTTCAATGTCTTTATTAGTGACATTGCAGAAGAACTGGAAGGGAAGGTAAGCCTGGTTGTGGATGACAAAAAAAATCTGCAACAGAATAGACACCGGGGTTGAAAAAATGAGGGAGGATCTGAAGAAAACTGAAAAATTGTCAGGAGTTTGGCAGCTGGGATTCAATGTAAAAAAGTACAAAATCATGCACATAGTGCACAGACATCCGGGAGCAAAGTACCAGCTCGGAAGGGAAATATTAGTCACTAAGCAGGAAAGAGATAGGGGTTTATCGTTTCTGATGACTTGAAAGTAGCTAAACAATGTGACAAGGCAGTAGGGAAGGTTAGCAGAATGCTAAGATACATAGGGAGCAGTATCCCCCAGCAGAAAGAGGGATGTAATAATACCCCTGTATAGATCGCTGGTGAGACCCCACTTCGAGTGCTGTGTACAGTTCTGGAGGCCCCATCTCTGAAAGGACATAGGTGGGGTTGAGGCAGTGCAAAGAAGAGCATCCAAAATGGTGCAGGCCCTGCATCAGAAGCCCTACGAAGAGAGACTTATGGATTTAAATATGTACTCCCTAGAAGACAGGAGGGAAAGGGGGGATATGATAGAGACATTCAAATACCTCACATGAATAAACAAGGTATAGGAAGGGAGTATTCTCTATGAAAAAAGTGCTCAAGGACAAGGGAGCACACTATGAAGCTGGAGGGGGGAGGCTCAGAGGAAACGTGAGGAAGTACTCCTTTACGGAGAGGGTGGTGGACCCTTGGAACAGCCTCCCAGCTGAAGTGGTGGAGGTTAAAACAGTCACAGGATTTAAGAATGCATGGGATAGGCACAAGGGAATCTTGAAGCAAGGGGGTTGGGGTGCAAGCCAGAGACTAAGCAGGGTCTGCAGTGGCAATGTAGGTAGGGAAACTAGGGCAGACAAGGTTGACCAAGCGTTCCTTGTATGCCGTTCCTTCTATGTTTCTATGTTTCACTGTGGAGTACATAGCAGGCAGCAGCCTTGTGGAGCTTGTGCTTTGCATGCCCCTCAGTACACGGCAAGTATGGCTTCTGCTTGACAAATTGCTGTACTTCCAGTGCATGGCAGGACCTCTGGATCCAGATAGCTGCAACCTCAATGAGGTGACAGTGATCACCTGGAACTTGGGCTCCCCCCACTTGCCACCAACGGGGCAATTGCATCGTGGCTGCTCTTTGAGAATGACATCACACCCAAGTTTGTGGTGCTTTCCAGTGGTGACCAGGCGCAAGTGTCAGAGGCAGCCTCCCCCGGGAACAGAAAGCTGTAGGTTGAAGCCTGGGGTCATAATAAAGGCCTCAATTCTACCATCCACTTCAACATTCTATACCTGGACTACCTGGACAAAGACCCTCTCTTTGTGAGGATCAATCCTGTTACCAAGCTGCTGACCATGTCTCACAACTTAGACTATGAGACAGCAGCAACCCTTACTGTTTTGGCTACCACCAGAGTTGGCTGGTACTACCAACAGGTACTCTGATGCCGAGCACACAGATAGGCCAGTGTCTGGTGGGGGTGGAGGAGCAGCCCTGCAAGCAAGATGGCACAGCATGTGAAAGAGCTGCTGCTTGGCTGGGGGCCCATATTCTGATTATCGGTGAGGGGGTACAGGGTCGCAACTCAGCCCCTGCCTCTGGTATGGAGCAGTTCTTCCCTCTCAGAGGAATACAAAGAGAACACAAGACTCCCTGTGACTCTGCAGCTGGATAACAGGAGACAAGAGCTCGATGGGAGACTGTGCAGAATAGATAGGGCTCACAACACAGTTTCCTCACATCATAAGCCTTCTCTTCCTCCCACCAACTTTGAGTCAGCCCAGCTTTCTCACATATCAGCGTTTACACCACTGGAACAGCCACTGGTGGCACAAGCCAACTTGTTTTTTATAGTGTAGAGCTGGTCATTTTAAAGAACAATGTTTTTTCCACTATGTGCTCACCGTAGTCAGTGAAAGTAACAATTGTTTAGATTTATTTTTTATGCCCCTTCTCATGGGCTTACCCATTCAGCCTATGGCCTTCTCGCAACACCATTATTCAAACCTGCCCACACAGATAGGTTTCCACAACCTACTGCCATACATCATCTCAGCTATTCCACATGATGAGGGCTATGCCCTCATTTTACCCTGCAAAACTGCTCTGCACCACATGGAAAAGGTACTGCCCACACTGAGAAGGAGCTGTAAATTCAGTCTTCAAAGCAGAAATTCATAGTCCTGTACTGTAAGATGCTAAATCAAAATATAACTTTGCAAAAATAATGGCACCAGTCTTCACAGTGTTCTGAACTTGTATGTCCCTGTGTGATGATGTGCCTCACATTATAAGGGTCAGTGTTCCACACTGTTCCACATTTTGAATGTCAGTATTCCACCGTATCAGTCTAATTACTTATTCATGAGGCCAACACGTGTTCTGACTGCTACTGTACCAGGTGTTAAGCCCTTAGAAAAACTTGGTACAGCAGGGCAGCACAGCATGCGTGTTTAAAGACATACTTTTAAAAAATAAAATCATGTTTTTTCTCCTAAGATGATTAGACTTATAAGCATAATAATGACCTTATAACCAGCCATTTTGGGGGAGTGACGCCCTTGCTGGGGGTAATGGCCCTTGGCACCCCACAGCTGGGCATTAATCCCCAAGAAATGCTTGATTGTGAGGGCATTACTGTTTAATTGCAATGGCAACAGGTTGAGAGATATGCTTAATTCTTATAGTAGGGCCCTCAGAGTATCTCAAACCCTCAGGAAATTTGAGTCTGGGGCGTCTCCTGGGAGTGGCCAGTGGCATGGGGTGTGAGAGTACTGGTTGCATTGTCTAAGGTCCAGGTGGTTGTTTTTTTTTATTGTTCTCCCTGTCTTAGGATGCTGATGGCTATGGAGTCCAGTGTACACTCAGCAGGCATCCTCCCTGCCTGTTACCTGTAGCCAGTGGTGTGGCCGAGTTGGGCACCCACCCTCCCCAGAGGACCGCATCCTCTGGAATGTTCAGTCCCCCCTCCATCCTTCACTTCTGGCTCTCTGAGGACCTACAGTAGGCTAATTTCTGAGTCTGGTTCACTGTTATCGCAAGCACCAACACTGACACTACACTGAAGGGCTGCCTAGTGAAAGTGACAGTTTATTTCAAGAGTTTCATCAGGAAAAACAGACTGAGCTAACAGCTCATTTCCAGATGTGAAGTTTAATGCATGTGTTACACTGTGAACATCTACATAGTGTTGTATCATTGATCTGATATTAGAACAATGGCACAACAGCATTCTGATATCAGAATGGCAGTATAACAAGACTGTGATATAAAATGGTAAGCGCCTATTAACCACCATAACCAGCAGTTACACAGTTTTATTATAATTTTATTTTTGTTGACTGCATAAGTGCACTAGACAAATCCTGCCTATTTTCAGGCACGACCCAGAGGAGGGGGATACAGATGAATGCCAACTGACCTTGAACCAGATTAAGCTGTTGGTGGTATTTTTAAGGAATGAGGGAAATTTGGCTAGGACACTGGGGAAATTCCTCTACTCTTTTCGATGAGTGCCATGGGATCTTTAACATCCACCTGAACTGCCACCAACCCAGGCAGATGGGACTTGGTTTAACATCTCATCCGAAAGACTGCACCTCAGAAGTGCAGCACCCCTCTCATGCTGCACTACAGTGTCAGTACTGGGATATTAACCCAAGTGCCAGATGCGGGAGCTGAACCCACAGATCTCCCGGCCTCAGAGGCGAGTGTGCTACCTACTGAGCCGCTGCACTGTTTAGAATTTTAAAAGTTGTTAACCACACTTCAGAATGTCCAATCAGTGGCATACCAAAAAGGAATGCATGAATGCAACAAGATTCCAACCCCAAAGAGCGCGACCGCCAGTCTCAGTAAACAATTCAAAAGCACATTACATTACCGAGACTAGCGACTGAAATGGCAGAAGTAAAGTTAAAAATTAGTGACTTCTCTGTCCTGCAGGATGTAAACTTCTCCTCGTTTGTTTGGGCACCAGAACAAGATGCAATGTTGCATCCCACAACCCTTAGGATTTCCTGACCATGTGACCACCAGCGACCAACCGGATTTTTTCTGTTGCTGTGTAAAATGATCCAAAAGACTCCTACTGTTATTGCAGATCTAACGTAAGAGTTAAATGCATTTAAGGTGCTTTTTTAATGCTTTTTTCACCATACACTATAAAAAAATAATGGCTGGGAAGTGGGTGATAACCACGCATGTAATCACCTCTCATGGTTGCTAGGGGCAACAGTAAACCTCTCAAGCTACACTCTCGAGGTTTACTAAGTTGCCCTAGCAACCACTCAAGGTGATTACAGCATGGTTATCACCCGATTCCCAGCCATTATCCTCTATGTTATGGTTTCCCAATGAGAAAAGAGACCAGCTATATACTAAGGAATGCTATAGGAGTGTGATATGGTTTCCCAAAGAGAAAAGAGACAAGCTGTATACTACAGAATGCTATAGGAGTGTGACTTTTGTGGAACAGTTCACAATGATCTGTACACTGTTTTATTTATTGTTGCAGCGTGAATGTCTGTGGAGGACAATGTTGTCATGGCTGGAGTAAAGCCCCTGGATCCCAAAGGTGCACCAAACGTGAGTACCATAAAATATACCCTACCAAAACTACAATAATGAATCACTCAAGAACTGCAAGTGTAATTCTGAAATTTGTATACATAGTATTGGGAAGTAATAAGAACAAATTCATTTACAAACTGGAGACTGGGAAAGTTAGGTTGATAATATATCTATTTATACATTTACAAATGTTGAGCAACAGAAAGCTGTAGTCTGTGTTCAATTAAAGTTATACTATATACTGACTCCCAATCTGAAATAATTATATGCATTATTGTTATTTATCATATGGGTAAGAAAAATCCTGTACTGTGACTGGAGGAATCCAGTCAGGTGACCATGTGTTAATGCTGCCTATGCTCAATGCACTGTGCAGTTTTTGACTAGCTAATAAACCAAATCTGCCTAAAGAGCTATTTTGTAAGGGAAGTAGAACACTCCATTGTGTGTATTAATAAGGAGCCAACACACAATAGGTTGTGCAATGCAGGGGGTAATGCACAATCTAGTGATTGTACACTCTTGGTACTAAGAAGGCATGAGGTATTAAAATATTGCCTTTGTACTCTGTAGTGTGCATTCAGTCCCTGGTAGTCATTATCCTCTGTATTGCACAGCATGTAAGTGTGTTAACCATATCTTATTTTTTTTTTTTACTTGTAATAGTTATCTGCACATATTTACCTCTGACATCATTTGGAGGGTGAATATTAATACTTGCAAAATGACAGATACTCTCCCCTAATGCAAATCATCATGGGTAACATATGCAAATCACCATGAATAAACTACAGCTGGCTTGTCTATATGCTGGACCGTGTGGTGCCCTTGGCTATGTGCTGGACCATATGGTGCCAGAGGGCCTTACAAACAATCTGCAAAGGCTGAAGGCAGCAGATCAAAGACACATGTTTCATCCCTATTAGTACTCATCAGTGTGATACAGCTGTGCAACAGCCCAGAAGGAAGGTGAACCAACTAAACTGTATCAATTATTTTGCTACAATGAGCTCAAAGTGGAAGAACAATTAAAAAAAAAAAGAACCTCAGTGCAAAAGCAGTAAAGCAAGGATACCCCTGGATGGGCACTGGCGAGAAAGTCAAGTGTTAAAGAAATAAAAAGGCGTACACACCTTGTTTGCCTGATTTCAGCCAATCAGAAGGCAAATAAAATACATTTATATGGTTTAATTATAAGTGTATATTTAATACTTTTTGACTTTTTTTAAATTATTTTTTATGTCAATATGAACATTTTTTCATCTAAGAGGAAAAGGTTTGCTGAGGTGGTATGAGAAGTTTGTGTGTGTGTGTGTGTGTGTGTGTATTTTTGTAGAAGAGTTGAAAGCAGAGCGAAGAAGTGTTTTCCCTAGAAGTGGCAGGTATAACTTAATTGTCCCAAATGGAAGAGGACATTATTTTAGAACCACCAAGAGAGGTGGGCGGCATACTGTAATTTTGAAGCCTCCAAGTGAAGGGTGTAATTTCACAGTTCTTGGGAGTAAATTACTATAGAGTCGTGTTGAGAGGTGAACCAGATAAAGGAGTCTACTGAAAAGCTCCCTCTCAGTAATTACACAGGACCCTCATGACACACATCTCTGTTAAAAGAAGAAATGAAAAGGAAAAAGGACACATGTTTGTGAGGAAGGGACCCAGTGCAGTTACAAGGTAGCCACCTCATTAGGCACAACACACAGTACAAGTAGTAACTGCACAGACAGGAGGGTCAGAGAGCGCAGTTAAATCAATTAGATGCTATGATTCTGTAGTCAAAAATCATCTTTTCACTCTGATCAAGAGAAGACAGTGACAGAACATAGTACAGTAACAAGTAACAAACAAATCACTCCCAAACTGGAAAACCTCCACCACTGACCAGGAGCCTTGATATGTTCACTTAGAACTTCATCAAGGGGTGGGCTCCTAATGCCTCCTCTCTGATTTAAATATCCATCCCTTAAATGGTCAATGAGGGACAGCTGTTCTTATGGTTGCTAGGCAGACCTGTGATACCAGTGTCCTCTTACATGAGTCAATAGCCAAAAAGCAAGGGGTTGAGGGAAGGATTCAAAGCTGAGGTGAGTGAGCAATGTGCAAATTCTCCCCGATAGAAAAATAATCATTTTACATCAATTAGCCAGCAAAGTAAAACAAAATATTTTCTTCAGGATTATCTGTGAAAGAAAGTATT
The DNA here is from genome assembly GCA_016271365.2 of Neoceratodus forsteri. Lineage (NCBI taxonomy): Eukaryota > Metazoa > Chordata > Ceratodontiformes > Ceratodontidae > Neoceratodus > Neoceratodus forsteri. Next base: position 149,067,314 of record CM057451.1, read on the forward strand.
TTAAAAATTGTCAAAATGACTAAATAGTAAGTTCTTATATAATACTTTTTCTAAAACTTCAAATGATTGAAGGTAAAGATAGACAAGCATTTGTCAATGCCGAATGTTTGCTTGCTGGCATTGGTATTGGTAGTGTAGGAGTTAGAGAGATGCACAATAGGAATGGCAGTGAAGTATTGAACTGAAGCCAACCCCACTACCACCCTGCAGAGACTGACAGGCATTGGGGTGTGCCTTTGGGTCGTCAGGCATAACGGCCATGCCATTTCACCACACCCTTCCCTGCAGGGGTCTTTGGGCCTTATGCTCACCCCATTCAATAAGGAAATATGGTGAGATGGGTGCAGTATAGGAGAATGGGGTGAACTTTGGGGCCAAAGAGTCCAAGCCACGCTTTGATGCCTGTCACTGGCTGCAAGGTATGGGTGGTGGTGGAATGGCATGAGCATTACAGACGGCAATCCCAAGTCACACCCCTGATGCCTGTCAGTCTCTACAGGGTGGAGCGTTATGGTCAGAAATACTAACGCCCCAGGCGTTCGTTGGTATTTTCACTCCAAATTTTCAACATGGGTTTTTGTAACCCCCACCTCATGAACAGTGGCAATATCAGTTCGTTAGCCGAAAGCTGATTTTGTACAGTGACTACGCCATTTGGCACCACAGGTGCAAAAACACATTTCAAACAGGATGTGAGAAATGACAGCTGTACTGTTCATGGGGAGGTGTAAAAAATGACAGCGTTGAAAACTCTGGAGTGAAAATATAAAAAAATTGAAGTCACGAGTGTGCATAGAAACTGCGCAACTCACACCCATAATGTAATTAGTTTGGGGATAATTTATAGCAGATTGTCAATGCAGGCATTTTGGGACCTCCGCTCATGAACAGTGTCACTGTGATTTTCTTAATCTGTCCCGAACACTGATTTCCCACAGCGACCACACATTTCTGCGCCGGAAGTGCAAAAACACATTTTGGCCAGGGTATGAAAAATGACAGCTGTACTGTTCATAAGGAGGTGTGGAAAAATGCCAGTGTTGAAAATCTGGACTGAAAATAGTACAAATTTGTGAACTTACGAGGGTGCGTGGAAACTGTGCAATGCATGCTCATAACACAGTCATTTTATGGACTTCTGTCACCAAATTTTCAACATAGCCATTTTAAGATCTCTGCTCATGAACAGTGTCACTGTGATTTTCTTAATCTGTCCCTAACATTGGTTTCACACACCGACTGCACCATTGGGCGCTACATGCATGAAAACATATTTTGGGCAAGATATGAAAAATGACAGCTGTACTGCTCATAAGGAGGTGTGGTAAAATGGCAATGTTAAAAATCTGGAGTGAAAATATTAAAATTTTGCGAAGTTACGAACATGCGTAGGAACTGCGCAACGCACGCTCGTAAAACAGTCATTTTGGAGAATTTTTTCACCAAATTTTCAACATCGGGTTTTAGAGGGCCTACCTCATGAATTGTGACACTGTCGTTTTGTTACTCAGTCCCGAAAGGTGGTTCACCGCAGTGACTGTGAAATCACCTTCGGGACTGAATAACAAAATGACAGTGACTGAGTTTATGAGGTGGGCCCAAGAACCCCATGTTGAAAATTTGGTGAAAACATTCCCAAAATGGCCGAGACATGCACCAAAGTTGAAAAAAAAAACCATTTATGCCATTATACAGCTTACCGGCATTTCTTCAGTTCGCGGTCGGTTTTGAAGAGTGCAAACGTGTTCCCGGTCTACCAAAGATCATCGTGCTGGACTCCGGAGGTAAGTATGGGGTCAGGGAGGTTTGGGAGGTGGATGCGAGAGGGTGGGTGCGGGTTGGGGAGAGGGGCAAGACAATCAATGAAGGATCGTTTTGTTTTCAGGTGTTTTTTTCTTTTTTAGAGACGACGGGACTTGTGCCATGCTGGGGTGGGCTCCAGCATGGCAGCTGAAAGTTTTTTTGGGGGGGTCAGTGGAGACAGTGGGGGATTGGGCATCCCCATTGGCCATATAGACGTTTGCCATGCTGGGGTGGGCTCTCAGTGTGACAACTGGAAATCTGTTTTATTTTGGGGGTGTTCAGTGGAGCCAATGGGGGACTGGGCACCCCCGTCGCCATTCTGACTTTTGCCATGCTGGGGTGGGCTTCCAGCGTGGCACCTAGAAATCTGTGGGGCAGGCGGAGCCGACGGGAGATTGGACACCCCATCAGCCATACGATTGTCTTGGCGGGGGAGGCGCAAGAACGCAGCTGGGGCGGAGCTCCCAGCGTGCTCACCAAGTGTTTGGGGGGGGGAACTTGAAAACAAGGGAGCTGTCTATGACAGCTGTGTTCAGGATGCAGTGCTGAGTGTAGGCACTTTACATATTGCCGATGGCAGTGTGTAAATTACCTGCCAACGGCAGTATGCAAATTGCCTACACGTTACAACCACTGATTGCAGCGGTTTTTCGCTTTCAACTGTATGCCACTGCATCTGAATGGCTGTCATAGACAGCTCGAACATTCATTGGCGTGGTGTGGCCGCGCCTGCAAAAGGGAGCAGGGCATTGGAAGTGGGGGAGGCACATCTACAAAAACTCATATGGTGGCACTATGTTTCTTGCACATGCATGCAAGCAAACATAAAAAACTAGTAGAAAAAGAAGTGATTTTGTGCTGCACTGGGGGACATGACCACCCTACAGTGCCACAAATTAGAAGGCTTCCAGATGCTTAGCGTGGATCCACTAGTCCAAACGGCAGCCTTGAGTCAACTAAGTCAACAGCTAGCATTCTGAGAGAGGACAGGAGAGAAAATATATGCAAATCATCAGTCAAGTCACACTATTGCATCAGATTATAGAATGTACTGAATTGAAGCAAAACCAGTGCATGATCAAAAATAACTTTTTATAGGAATTGTTTAAGCCATTTGGTTTAAAGCTTTTCAAAATAAAAATCAGCAGCTTTCTTTTCATAATATCCTTGGTGGTTTTGTCAACATCTGCAATAGGACCTCATTGAAAACGAGCTCTGCTCAATGGAGTGATCCTGATTCACTGATTGAATAAAAATGATTTACTACTACTACTACTGCTACTTGTCAACCTGTCCCCTTGCCAAGGGCAGTGCAAACATATTGGTATCAGTTATAAGAGGAATGGATGCTTGGCTGAACCAGTCATTTAGGAGGCTCCTGCATATTTGGGAGGCTTAGCTATCCTTAACTAGTTAGCTTGGGGATACTTTATCATTACTAGTTTGCTTCCAATTCGATCCCGTAGCCACCATATGGCATTGCTACCATCCATTGCTGAACCTGACCCAAAATGGCCACAGGCTAACAGACCAAGTAGTACCATACGTGTTTCATGTGAAGTGGAAGCAGTATATGCTCTGGTACGTCAATACATGGCTTTTTCAAACAGGTATATGTGGTAGTATTTTTTATGTTGCTTGCACGCATGTGCAAGAAACATAGTGCCATCATCCGAGTTTTCGGAGCTGTGACACCCGTCTTCCAATGCAGTCATTGTGTTTGCAGGCGCGGCCCCAGTTCCCCAATCACTGCTGCAGCTATCTATGACAGCAGTTGAAAATGCAGTGGTCGTACAGTTGAAAGGGAGAGCTCCACTTCAGTGAGCAGAGCTCCCCCCTCCACACACACACACACACACACACACACACACACAGCCACGCATGCCTGCGTGCTCAGCCTCCCCTCCCCCACTGTATGGCGGCGGGGTGCCCAATCCCCGCCATCCATGCCATCCCAAAGCATCCAGGTGCCACGCTGGGAGCCCACCCCATGCGTGGCTAAATGATGTTATGGCGCCGACGGTGCCCAATCCCCTGTCGGCTCCAGCCCCCCCAACAGTCTTCCAGCTGCCACGTTGGGAGCCCACCCCAGCGTGGCAAACGTCCCTCATAGTCTTCGCCTCGCGTAGTCTTATTAAAAAAAAAAAAAATGTAAATACAAAAACTGTCCCTTGGCGCTTCTCCTTGCCCCCCTCCCACAACCTGCACCCACCCACTGCGCACCCTGCCTCCCCACACCTTCCTCACCTCATACTTACCTCCGGACCTCGGCGCGACGATCTTCGGTGGACCGGGAACATGTCTGCGCTTTTCAAAGCTGGCCGCGAACTGAGGAAATGCCGGTAAGCTGTATAATGGGATAGATAGGGTTTTTTCAACTTTGCTGCATATCTGAGGCATTGTTTGGAATTTTGACACCAAATTTTCAACATGGGGTTTTTGGGACCCCTTCTCATGAATTCTGTCACTGTCATGGTGTTAATCAGGCCCAAAGGGTGATTTCGTGGCCACTGTGCAAAATCACCTTCAGGACCGATTAACAAAACGAAAAGCCAGGTTCATAAGGTGGGCTCTCAAAAGCCTACGTTGAAAATCTGGTGAAAAAATTCCTTAAAATGACTGTTTTATGAGCGTGCATTGTGCAGTTCCTATGCACGCTCGTAAGTTCACAAATTTTTAATATTTGCACTCTGGATTTTCAACATTGCCATTTTACCACACCTCCTTATGAGCAGTACAGCTGTCATTTTTCATATCTCGCCCAAAATGTGTTTCCACGCATGTAATGCACAATGGCGCAGTCGGTGTGCAAAATCAACATTTGGGACACATTAAGAAAATCACAGTGACACTGTTCATGAGCAGAGGTCTTAAAATGGCTGTGTTGAAAATTTGGTGAAAAAATTCCTTAAAATGACTGTTTTACGAGTGTGCATTGTGCAGTTCCTACGCACGCTCGTAAGTTCGTGAATTTTTAATATTATCACTCCAGATTTTCAACATTGCCATTTTACCACACCTCCTTATGAGCAGTACAGCTGTCAGTTTTCACTTGTCACCCAAAATGTGTTTCCATGCATGTAGCACACAATGGCGCAGTATGTGTGCGCAATCAATGTTTGGGACAGATTAAGAAAATCACAGTGACACTGTTCATGAGCAGAGGTCTTAAAATGGCTATGTTGAAAATTTGGTGAAAAAATTCCCTTCAGACATTCTGCAATGTTACTAATGAAGTCTTTGAACAGGACTGGCCCCAGGACCGATCCCTGCAGCACTCCACTGGTCACCCCCTCTCCCTAGACTGCACCACATTTACCACCACTCTCTGCCTCCTGTCTGTTAGCCAGTTTCTAACCCAGTTTACCACCCTTTCCCCCATGCCCAGCCTACCCAGCTAGTTTATCAGCCTCCTATGTGAGATGGTGTCAAAGGCTTTGCTGAAATCAAGGTAAGCATTGTCCGCTGCCCCACCCTGATTCACTTCCTTTGTCACCCAGTCAAACAAATCAACCAGATTTGTCTGACATGATGTCCCCACTGTGAATCCATGTTGTCTATGGTCCTGGGCTCCGATGGCTTCTAGATGCCCCATTATCCTTTCTTTAAGCAATGTCTCCATGTTCTTCCCCACTACTGAGGTGAGGCTGAATGGTCTATTGTTCCCCGCCTCCTCCCTGCTGCCAGACTTCTGTAGAGGGACCACATGTGCCCTCCTCCAATTCACTCGTGTTGAATGACTCAGTGAACATGACTGCCAGAGGTAGTGCTATCTCCCTTTGCAGTTCTCTTAATATCCTTGGACGTATGCCATCTGGTTCCATCGCTTTGTCCACCTTCAATTTAGTGAGCTCCTGCAGGACTGTTTTGCCTTTGAATGGACTATTGTCCACCTCTTCACCCCCTTGGCAACTGCTGTACTGTTGTGGCCCTTGCCCCTTCCACTCTTCTGTGAATACTGAACAGAAAGACACAGTGCATGTCTTGGGAGGAAAGCACGGAACTATCACTTCCAAATACCTAAACAGCACATACAAGCAAGCAACATTCGGCATTGACAAATGCGTGTTTCATCTGTAATTCTTGCATGTGTGTACTGCACATAGTAAAATGACCATTGCTGTTGGCTGCTAACATTTATATAAATACTGTTTTTATGGGTTATTTACATTATCAGCTGGAGTGCATGAGAATCAAGATCTACTTTTCTGCTGTTTTAAACCAGTGAAATGGCTTGCTGCTCATGCTGCAGCATGTCCATAGGTCTGTCAGGCTGTTAGTTACTGTGACTAGAGCCCGTCAGCTGCTGCAAGCCAGTGTGAGGGCTTGCTGCTCAGGCTATAGCACCTACTGGTCAGTCAGGCTGCCAATCACTGTGACTGCAGAGTCCAATAGATCCGACACTCCCCTGCCCTCGGCAGTGATCATCAATTCTGATTTTAACTTAAAGGGATACTACCAAGTTTTTTTGTGTCTCATTTCTTATTTATTAACGTGACTTGAGCTGGGGACTAGTCTGACTGGGAACAGTCACAGATGGCTTGTTAGACAGAGTTCCAAACAAAATGGGCATTATTAAGCATATAACAGAAAGGGGGCTTTTTCCTCAGCAGTTTAAACATAAGGCAAACAAAAGAAGTTTTCTTCAGTATCCAACAGGTTTTAAATGACTTTTCCCTGTCAGGAACTTACTGAGGTGAGCCACCACATAGGTTCTTTCTCCTTTTCGACCCTTTCAGAACTGCAGCTACAACATTCACACTGCAGTGCTCTCTGTTGCAGCCCTGCTGGCTAAATAGGCTGGGCTCCACAGGTGAGTTACAACAGTCCTAATTACTGGAGCAGCAGTCTACAAGGACATCTAGCACCCAGTACATGGTCTGTAAGTTCTCTTATTGGGCTTAATCCCTGAATATGTGCACCTTATTATCACCACCAGGGCAACTTCCTGTGGGAGTTTGAGTTTCTTCCTGCAGCCCTGACCCTCATCAATGCCATTTCCTCCACAGGCACTGTTCAGCCACATTGGCCAACCCAAACCCCAGAGACCAGCTCCCCTCCTGCCACCATGCGTGACCTTTCATTGCAAGGGCTCTCTGGGATGGCCACCCTCTCCAGATTCCAAATCTGGTGGAGGCGCTGGACTTCCTGCTGGATGGACTGGCGCTGCAGGGCCCAAGTGTACTAGAGGATGGGGATTCATCATATTGTTGGAACTGTCAGTTTCCTGTTTCTTCCACCTCTGAGATGCTGGCATCAACTCTCTGTATGTGCACACAGCTACTTCATCTCCCCTCCCTAAACTGCTGCTCTGCACACTTTCACCTCTAGAGCTCCCCGAGAGGCCTTATAGCAGTGAGAGATGAGCAACCATCCACCCCTAGGAGGTGCGTGCCCTTTGGGATGCTCAGATCTCCTACCCTTACCAGCCCTCTGGCAAAACTGGGCTCATTCATGAACCTGGGTCACCAGCTCTTGTCAAAAAGTCATTCTTTTTTTTTGCTATTGGCTTTTCTCACCTTGATAGAATGGGCAGCTCTTCAGCACTGTCCCATGTTCCATGACCAGCTTCCATCTCTCTCAGGTCTGGGGTTACCTGTTCCCCACAGATTGACCCCCATGGTGGGGCCAAGAGGGGGAAGGTCATCCTCCCCCCAACAAAAGATCCAGACCCCCAGACCTGAGCTGTGGAGCGGGCCACAGAAAGACGAGCAGGGCTTCACATAGCCCGTCCTTTATTTTTCCATTTTTCTGTCCCAGACCCATGCTGTGGTATCAGTACGTGTGTATGGAGGCACACATGTCCTGCACAGTCGCAGACCTTCCCTTCCCTTCCAGTGGCTCAAGCCTGCACTGCTGCTAGCCCTCCACCTGGTGACTGTCATGGGCCAAGATGGCTGGTTATATCTCTCTCTCTCTCTCTCTCTCCAGGAGAGGAGAGGAGAACAGTCCCTGGGATGATGAGATCTTTCTCACCCAGCCGACCCCTGACAACCTGTGCTTGATTGGGTCAGTGGCATGGCAGGAGGTAAGGCATTCAACACCCTGTCCCTCCACCACTGGGCCAGGTTCAAAAAGTCATTCTTAACAGCAAACTGTTAAGGACAACATTTCCAAACCACATCTGTCAATTCATAAAACCCATGAAGAGTATCATTTTCCCCTCTCTAAATCAAACTTTCAGTCACAGTGCCAGTACATAAAGTGGTTGTCTAACATTGCAACTGAAAAAACTTTTACCTCAGTTTGTCTTCTTTTTTTTAACCTTATTTTTATTGTTTCATAAAAACTGGATAACAATATGTGGACACAGAGCATGAGCTAAGAACATACCATATGCAATGAGGTCACCACTTCTCTCAATACACACAAATATATCGACCTATGTCTATAAAATACATCTTTGGAGATATAACAATACTAGAATAGAATAATTCACAAGTAAACCTGTAACTTAGGTAAAGCTATGTAAAGTGAGTCCATGAGCAGCATGTACTGTGCCAAGTGATAAAATTATCAGAAAAGTCCATCAGCGTCTCTGATTCCTAAACAGGGAGAAAACAAAAAAATGACATGCTTAATCGAAGTATGCACTTATTATATGTGAGTTGCAAAGGGAATAAATCTCCATGACAACTGACTGCATTAACAGAAATATAAGCATACTTGGCACAAGCGTATATGAAAACAGAAGTAAACAGCTAGAAAACTGCAAACTGAACAGCTTTCAGCAGGTGTAAGGAACAGTATTAAAGTCCAGTAACATCCCCCCAAAAGGGAAAACTGGTGTCCAAGAGCTGAATAAACCTGCATCAATCTGCGTGCATGTTCTTTATCAGAGCCTGACTACACCCTCCCAGTTGACTCTAGCCAGGTCCCTCTGTGAACCCATATAATTGAAAGTCCCAAGTCAGAAGAAAATATGTCCCTTACCAGCATGCAGAAAGCACTGATCTGGGAAGGCAGAAGGAGAATATTCAGGTATCTGCATCCTCTTCATCTGGTCCTGAGTCTTGGGTGTCTTGGGTTCTCTGGCGTACTGGTGCATGGCATTGTGTCCACTTATTAGCATCAACAGGATTGGTGAATATGAACATTTTTCCTAGATGAGCAATCTTCAAACGAGCAGGGAATATCATCCCATGCGGAATTTCAGCCTCCTTCAACATGCTTCACATTCTGTCAGGACATTTTTGCTTTTGCCAAGTGGCATGCTTAGGTCCTGAACAAGTTGCATAGCTTAAGTTCAGATACACTCTCACTGACTGTCCATTACAGAGCAAAGTTTTTTTTTTCTGCAGGCCAGAGAAGCACAAAATCTCGGGACCCCACTCCATCCATCACTACAACAATTGTGCTTGGAGCTTCCAGGGTTTCTGGATGGTCACACATCATCACCCAATAAGCCTTTCGGATGAGGAGCAGGCATTCCTTGATGGAGTGCCCAAACTGAATTCCCAGCCAATCTTTGAGAAACAAAGGCCGATGGTCTCCTTTGTCATTTTCTGGCATGCCAACCACCTGTATGTTAGAGGACCGGGCTTGGTCCTCTAATGATTCGAGTCAGGACCTGAGGTGTCCATTTTCTTTGATGAGGTTGGTGGTAGCTCTGAGTGCCACTTCTAACTGTTTTTTTTTCTCCAGGGATTCAGTCTTAACAAAGCTGAGGTCCAGTTCCAAAGAAACCACCCTGTTCATCAGGGTATTGAATTTGTCAGCAAGACTGGAGACTGTAGCTATGAGGTGATTGATTTTAAGCCCCAGACTTTGAAGTGTTTCCTCCACTTCAGCCTACGGCATTGCTGCATCATGAGTGCTGCTGCTTCTCCCTTTTAGGAGTCCCCATTGGGTGGAGCAGACTTTCTGATACAAAACTGAGATGTTTAGTAAAAAGTTGCACTCCAAATAGAACGTTTGTAGTTAGATTAGATGCAGTTGATTGTGTAGCGCTATTCCTGAGCAGCCATTTTGCGTGGGCTTCACAATACCCCCTCCCCCCACCTCAGTTCATCTTGAGGCATGTTTTCTCCGTGTTCTGTGACAGTGATAGTGTTTTTCCCATTATTCATTGTGAATCTTCATTGTATACCAAAACATTGCTCTACAAAACAATGCAACCCTTGTATTATACAAAATAAAAAAAAAGTTTTAAAGATCTGCTGAAACCTCAATGAAAGTGTAGAAAAATGATTTAGGTGCAATTGAGCTTGCATTTCATGTATCTTGTATAGATTTCACTTCCCTATCATGTATTACTGAAAAAAAAGTGCATGAATATTTGATTTTTATCCCATAGAGTTAATCCCTACTTGAAGTCGTAATCCTCTTTTATGACATCACAATCTGTTACCATGGGAGTAACTGTGATGTCACAACCAATGCATTATAATCTCAGGTATGGAATAAGCAACAGGAACAGATGAACACTTTAGGAGCAAAGATCCAGCTTTCATACGGATTACCTCAGTAATAAACAATGGGGAGGAGAAATGCAGAATGAAAGTGAAATAGAGGCTGAATTTTGTTGAAATAGTATGTTTTGTTGACGTTCTCCTGAACATGCTGGGTGCTCTTCAAGAACAAATTTTGGGTGCTGTTAGGCTCACATGATGTCACAGAACCCCATTGGTGTTAAGAATCAGTCTGTTCTTAATAGTAGGGGTTAATTATTCTGTATGTTCTGTTTGAGTTCAGCTACTTAAGCCTGAAACCACAGTAGGTCTTTGTGACGTCATTAGGTATTGTGAAGACTGCTCTCATACTGGTTAAGTATTGGATTATGGTTTACCCAGCCACCAAGATATTGATGGTGACATCAAGAAGAAGATAATCTAAGATATTCAAGGGCTTTCTTAAAATATGCAAATTATTTTCAAGTCTGAAGGGGGCAAGACCATAGCTCATGAGTGGCAGGGCCACTACATGCTGCTTCTGAGGCCTTTCTTGGACTTTTTGGAACAGTATACAGTAACTAGAAGTTTTAATTCATAAAAGTGATTGCCCTGGGAAGCAGACAACTGGCTTTGTCAATCCCTGTCTCTAAACATAGCAGCATTGCATTGCACATGCCACAGCTAGCCTGAAATGATTGGCTAGTTTTGTTTGAGTCATGGTCTTATTTAATGGATCTGCTGGAAGACATATCATTTAGGTTCCTGCCTGGAGAGCAAATGATTACTGATGTATGCAGTTGGCTAAGGGCAGATTTGGAGCGCTACACCCAGAGATCACTTGCATTACCCATAAACAATCTGCAATCTTATGGTATTTCCTAACAGAAGCTGTGCAGATGAACAGAGGGAAAAGCAAATGTAATAAAACTGGCAACAAGTGCATTCTTAGATGTAAAGGAGTTTGCTGACCTATGTGTAGTTTGCACTTATCAGTAATGAGTGTCAGGTTTCTGCATTATACACATACTTGGTTATGATTATAATAACTATGGTACCGTGCAACTAGTAGTAAGATGACTTTAGGCACAGACATGTAAAGGATTAATAACCTGTGCCCTGTGATGTCAGAAAATCTTCACCAAACTGCTCTGTACAGATTTGTGGTAAACCTGCCAAATATGTGTTGTAAAACATGGGAAAGAAGGACTATACTATAGGTAATAGTTGAATAATTGTATGCAGTTAAGTACATACTAAAGTTGAGACTTCATCATTGGTCTCACAGGATGCTTTTAGCACAAGGGACAAAGGTTAACAATGAAGTAGCAAAGGCGGACTTGTCTTGCACCCTTGACAAAGGTCATGTTTACACTGGCACTCAAGTTGCTGTAGGAATGTGTCAGAGATTTGGATGTGCACCAATTAAGAATTCCAACAATGACAGGTCATGCCTTATTGGATATATATTTAGGAAAGGAACTTTCGTTTCCCATACAGATTTTATAGAATCAGGCTCTTGCACTGTGACAGTGTGGGCATATCTCTATTCTGATACCATAGTGTATGATAGTCCAGCTATGTTTAAGACATAGAACAGAATTTGGTTTTACAAAGTGCCTTTCATACACACTGTATCCCAAAAACACTTTGCAAAGCAATGCATTATTTAATTATTTTATTTTACTTAGTTTATAGTAACCAGGTACAGGAAGTACACTAGGCAAGAAAGGGACTATTTTCAGGAATGACCTGGGATAAACAGCACAAATGACAAGTAAACTATAAACGGAATAATGGATTAGGGCACACTCAATATCAATCCAACACACTGCAGCTATAGAAGCCACTTACACATACATAAACACAATAACTCAATAACATGCACAAGTGGCTAACTTACAGTAGTGCCCGAGGAGGGTCGGTTTAAAATGACAGTGTAAATCCGAACACTTGACCCAGGGGAAGGAATTCTGGAACCAAGGAGCAGAGGTGCAAAAAGCAACCAGACCCATATTAGTAGTGCACTTTGGTTTATGAAAGAGCAGGACATCGCTGAAGTGAAGGCTATACTGTATAGTGTTGATACTACAGCACAGTTGACATATTTCTGGCAATCCAGGGCAGATTTTATTATGTTGCAGGAGATGCATCTAACTGATGTGGAGCATCTGAAGCCGGGGAAATTTAGGTGGGGCAAGTCTATTCCTCCTCATATAAAGCTGGGAGGAGTAAGGTTGTGGCTGTCCTGGTCCCGAAGAGTAGCAGCTTTAAGGTATCTAATTCTTTCTCATACTTAGAGGGAAGATATGTTTTAGTTAAGGGCCTTTATAATGGGCATCCCCTGACTTTTGCATCTATCTGTGCCCACCCCCCCGTGGCAGACTATTTGTTCTCTTGGAAGCTGCTGTTATTGATTACCAAAAAGTGGGAAGGGCAGATAATTTGTGTTGGGGATCTGAATCTGACCTTCAGCTCTTATTTGGATGGCACCTGACAAATCCCTAGGGGAGAACAGGATCTATGACAGTCAGTCAACAATTTGGTTGTCGACTGACGTTACAGCAACTCCTTTATGTTGACCACATTTGCAGTTGGCATAAAGGAAATCACTTCAGACTGTGTTTTCTTTGGCTGTGCCCCCTGCTGCTAAATTAATCAACTCCAAGTTGAAGTTGCTTTGGGGAGGGGGAGCAATACCCCCAGAAAGCAGTGCTGGGGTCCCACGCCGACACTACAGCGACCTGACACTGTTGTCGCTGTAGTGTCGGTCGAGGTGAAGTTGTCACTGTAGCGACGGCATACCGGGATAACAAAGGTAGTTAAGAGGGTTAAATCCCTATGTGCTGAGTTGGGCCTTCTGGATGTCTGGCATACTCCCTATGGGCAGGTGAAGGGATATACTTTTTTCTCTCAGCTGCTCCAAATGTATTCTCAGCTGGATCACTTCCTGTTTTCACAAGAAGGGCATGGGCATTGTAAAAATGCTGAACAGGCCCTACGGGTTTGTTGGATCATGCGCCCCCCCACCTTCAACTATACAACCCCTTTGCAAAAATACATTTTGAAGACTTAACTTATCCCTGTTAAAGGACCAGGAAATCCAGATACAGATACCTCAGATCATTGAACAGGCAGTCAGGGATAACGCTGTTCAAAATACAGTATTAGACCAGTTATTTTATGGGACACTGCTAAGGCAATTTTGCGTGGCAGGTTGATTGCCCAAGCTTCTAGAAAAAAGATTAAAGGAAGCTGCACAGAAGGAGTTGGAGGTGCAGATTCAGGAGCTGGAGGCATTGCAGCAGGTTAGGCTTAATAGGCAGAGAGCAAAAGAGCTTGCTAAACAGAAGAAGAATTAAATTGTCAGATTTCAATGCAGAAAAACATCTAACGTTTCTTACACAGAGGTATTACAAAGGGGACGTCAGAGCTCTTTAATTGTTGACCTGTCAGCTCTGGGCTCAACGGGCAAGAGTGCAAATTACTAAACATGTCCACCCAGACATGAGGCATAGAGTTTCAGAGATCCAGGAGATCTTGGATGGTTTAAGTCTTGTTATTACCCTGTATGGGGCAAAACCTGGGAAATGGCAACAGGAAATACAGGATCATCTTGCTCTACTTCACTTGACACAGGTTACACAGGAACAGAATGAGACTCTGTGTGTCCTGATCTCTGCTGTGGAAATTGAGCAGGTGATTGTTCGGAGTGAGATGGGCAAATGTCCGAGGTTGAATGGGTTCAGGTCTGAATTTAATAAACAATTTAGAGAAGTAACTACATAGAAACATAGAATTTGATGGCAGATAAGGACCGCTTGGCCCACCCAGTCTGCCCATTTCCCTACCTAATGGATAAGCTGCAGATCCTAGTTAACCAGCAGCCTACTTCTTTCTACCCCCACCCCCTAGAATTGCCTTATGGCTGTCCCATGCATGCTTGAATTCAATCACTGTTTTTGACTTTTTGACTTTGGCACCATTTTAGTTGCCCTCCTCTGGACAGCTTCCATATTGTCTATGTCCTTGTGGAGACTGGGTCTCCAGAACTGCACACAGTACTCCAGATGGGGTCTCACCAGCTGTCTGTACAGAGGGATAACAACTTCCTGTTTTCTACTGGTGATGCATCTCCCCCTATGCATCCCAGTATCCCCCAGCCCTCCTTACTGCCCTCTCACATTGCTTGCCCACCTTTAAATCATCTGATATGACTACCCCCAGGTCCCTTTCCATTTTTGTTGTTGTTAGTATCTCACCCCCCATTGTGTACTCTTCCCCTGGGTTTTTGTTTACCAGGTGCATTGCTTACGTCAGGCTTACGCTGTTGCCTTGTCAGAGGGGGTTGTTTGGCAACTTCTTGGAACAAAGAAGTGATATGTGATTCCCTACGCCTACCAAGGACCCTCTCTCTGTCCCTCCTGCATACCTATCTCAGTTTTAAATGTAGACTATATATTTATTTTATTTATTTATTTAGTTTTTGTTTACCGGGTAAGGTGTCATAGCCACAAAATATGACTATTTTCAGACATGACCCAGGAGGTTACAATACAAAATTGACAGACAAAACAAATAACAGGTATAGTTTAGAGGTAAGCAACCGTACAAGGAAAAATGTACACGATGTTCTGTGACGTAAACAGTATTGCTAATATGACAGAGACAATGGCAGAAAAATACACAATAGTACAAAACATAATAAGCATACAATCATAGTGCAGTAGAGTTTTAACACATAATCCATGGTAAGGGTTACATATAATAGTAACAAGGGGTCAGAGCAAAATTGAAACATTTTGGGAGCTGAGGAAGGGGATGTCAATCACCGTAAGGGGGTTTAAAATAGGAACATAGGGCGTGTTTGATGAGGAGAGTGTGATGTATCTTTTTAAAAGCAATATGACTAGGTGCAGAGCGAACATCATGAGGTAGGGAATTCCAATATTTTGGGGCCAGGCAGGAGAAAGCTGGGGTTCCTTTTAGGGTTCTGCACCTAGGGATGTATAGTAGAGAGAGTCCAGTAGAATGGAGGCCATAGGTGGGGGACAGAGGCACCAGCATGCCTGCAAGACAGGTAGGTAGATTAGTTCTAATAATGTTGTCCAGCAGAGTACCAAGGGCAAGGAGTTGATTGGCAGATGGAGAAGGCCATATAAGGTCTGCATATAGCAAGCAATAGTGCTTCAAATGTGGGGAAGCCGAGGCATAACGACAGATACTATTGTACGTTGTATCCCACTTACTTAGGGTGGTTTTCACATATATATCATATATATGCCATCTATACTGGCATGGTGATTGGAAACCGTGATCCCGGGGTTGGCACATTTAGATCATATGGTTACTGTAGTAGACAGACAAGCACTTGATAATGTTCGTAGGATGCTCCATATTGATCATTGTAATGTAACGCAACAACCAGTGGTGACCATCAGTACAGATGCTGAGAAAGCATTAGTTCAAGTTGACTGAAATTATCTTTATGGGTCTTTGCCAGGTTTGGGTTCTCACCCTCTTTTTGCAGTACATCCGTGTTGTATACACAGCTCCCCCGTCATAAGTCTGTGCTAGTGGTCATCGCTTGGCTGGCTTTTAATGGGAAGAGGCACTCAACAGGGCTGTCTTCTCTCCCTGATTTTATTTGCTTTATTTATTGAGCCATCGGCTCAAAAAATCAGATTGTCTGGGGAGGTTGGTGGGGCCGGGGTTCTTGTCCTGGTTTCCAGCTGCTCTAACATTGTTGCTATCCAAGCAAGATGCCTGGATAAGACAACACAGTCAGGAAACAAGGTCTGTGAGTGCTTCTTACCTTCTGTACTAACTGTTCAGCTGAACATTCTCTTTAGAATTCACAGGATTCATAGGAGTAATACAAGTCCATTAGCTTTTAACCATTTTGACTTGATTTGTACATAAGCATAACCAAAATTTCCATTACAAATAAAATAAGAGTCTAAGGATTCTTTGAACTGCTTCATATTAGGACAGTTCACCACCTGATCTGGTAAAGTGTTTCAAGTTGTGACCACTCTCTGATTCATCCATGCTCCTCTTAATTGTTTTCTATAATTTCCCCTTTTAACTGTCTGTGACGAAACCTAGTGTCTCTATCATATTCTTTTTCCTCTAATCCTATTCCCAAATGTCCTGAAGTATGCCTTGTATACCATACATAAGTCTCCCCGCATTCTCCTCTATTTTTTTATATTCTTTCTATTTTTGTGCCATACTGCAGTGCACCGGCAGGGGCATCCAGCTGCCCCCCCCAACCCCAGAGGACCGCAGGCTCACTTGATACGAGGGGGTCCGGTATAGCCATTCCAACCCACCGGAGGGTCTCCCCTTACCTCTTCATCATGGGCTGGCCCAGACCCCCACGACACAATTCCATGAACGGGCCTTCTAGGCCAGTGGGGGCACGGCCATCAAGCTGCACGATCGCACCCAGCCATTTTTCCTCCAATTAGTGTCCCTGGAGCTGTCAGTGCAATGACACCCACTGCGTGCACGAGGCGTCTTGCTGTGCTCCACCCCTTGCTGGTGTCATGACTTGTGCTGCCCCCAGTCATCATCAGGGGCCACTGAAGCATGGCGCAACCCTGCAGAGGGAGGAGAGCAGCAGTGGGGCGCTTGATCCACCCTCTCCCCTGCCAACCCCCGGCAGCCGGAGTCCATTCCCGAACCCAGGTCGCCAGTGTAGCGTGAGGTGTGGCATCTAGCTCCTCAACCCTCAGCGCCACCGGGCCGGCATCCTCCTCTATTTTAATGTAAACATACCCAGTTCTGACAGCCTTTCATCATATGGTAGATCTTTAATGTCTGCTACTAGTTTTGTTGCTTTTCTCTGGACACCCCCAGTCTTACCTCATCCACTTTTCTGTGTGGTGCCCAAAACTGTCCACAATACTCTTAAGTGTGGACTCACAAGCGCTGAGCACAATGGGATCACCACTCTCCCGTCTCTGCTATTAATACTTCTGCTAATACAGCCCAGGATTCTGTTATCTTTATTCTCCACAGTCTTATGTTGCAGGTCAAAGGTTAATTTATTGGATACCAGAATCCCCAGGTCCTCTTTGCCTCAGTCCAAAGTAGCTCATTACTGTTCAATGTGTTTTTAGCTTTTTTTATATCTGATCCCAAAATGCATTACCCTGCACTTACCAACGTTAAAGGTGAGTTTGTTCTTATTGGCCCAGTTCTCTAAATTATTAATCTCCTTCTGAAATGTTTCTATGGCCTCAACACCATCAACTGTTGCTCCCATCTTCATGTCCTCTGTAAATTTGCAGAGCCAAGCCCCTTTGGAACACTGCATAGAAGAGAAAATGATATTAAATAACACCGGTCCCAGAACCGACCCCTTAGGGACCCAACTTGTCACCCCCGCCCCATTCTGAGAAGTTTCCCTTAATGGAAACTCTCTGCCATATATTCCTCAGCTGTGAGGTTATCAAAATCACTATATTCTTATTTACCCCTGTTTCCTCCAGTTTGTTAATCAGTTCAAAGTGTGGCACTTTGCCAAAGGCCTTTGAGTAGTCCAAGTAGCGCGCATCCCCTGGAACATTTCAGTCCAATGCCTTACTGATTGGTTCAAAAAAGTGAAGGAGATTTATTAGACATGATCTATTCTTTCTAAACCCATGTTGAGTCAGATCCTCTAAACCTTCATTTTTTTAAGTGAGACTCAAGTTCATCCTTTATTTTACCCACTATGATTTTGCCTACAAGGGAGGTTAAACTCACTGGTTTGTAGTTCGTGTAGTCCACCTTGTTACACTTTTTAACAATAAGGGCTATAACTGTCTCCCTCCAATCAGAAACCACTCTACCCTCTTCCAATGATTTCTGAAAGATCTGTGCTAAAGGATGTGATATTACATCTGCTAGCTCTCTAAGAAATCAAGGATGCTGTTCACCTGGGCTGGGAGATCTGCTGGGGTTTAATAATTCTAACCTTTTCCTAGCATCTGCTACAGAAATACTAATATTGTTCGTTTCCCTTGAGATTCCCTCAGTATCCTTGATTTTCTCCCTAGTTTGATACACAGTAAGAAATTATTTGTTAAAGGTTTCAGCCATTCTCACGCTATTCATTATTTGCTTGTTATCCTTAATTATAGCGCCAATCTGGACCTTAGATTTCCTAGGCTATTAACATAGCTGTAGAATGATTTTTTATGTTCCCTAGCCTCAGTAGCTAATTTATATTCCAGATTACTTTTTAACTTTCTTATCTGTTTTTTACATTCCTTCACCTTATTTTTATAATTTGTCCATTATGCCTGCATATCTTTTAGTTTTGCAGTTTTGTATGCCTTTTTTTCTTTATAATAGAGTTCTCTACATTTCTAGAGAACCATGCTACAATCCTACCTCTGGTGTTATGTTTCTTTCTTAGTGGTACGTACTTAAACAAAATATTAATTTGCTCTTAAACAATTTCCACATTTCCTCAATGTCTAGTCCTTGAAATTCTACCTTCCAGTTCCAGCTTCCTTCGTTGTTCTTAATTTCTGCATAGTTAGCCTTATCTAATAAAGGTATTACCTGTCTGCTTACTTCTTTCAATATTAATTGTGCACTGCACTATGCTGTGGACACTACTTCCAAGAGGTTCCCTAACTATACAGTCCATTATATCATCCTCCAGATTACTTAATATCAGATTGAGCAAATGTTCCCCTCGTGTGTTATCCTTAACATGTGATTCCAATTTAAGGGAATCCACAATTTCTAAGAATTCTGTTTCTGATGCTGTACTTCTGTTTTATCCGTCCAGTTTATTCCAGGGAAATTAAAGTCCCACTTTAATATGATTTTATTGCCATATTGTGTTTCCTAATTGTATTGAGGAAGTCTGCTGTTTGACTCACATCATAGAAGGGGATCTATAACATACACCGATTAAGATTTTTTCATTTGATGTTGGCCTATGTTTTACCCACAATTGTTCTACTTCCGGGCTAGTATTATATTCTATACCATTGCTTCAATCCCATCTCATATATAGAGGGCCACTCCTCCCCCTTTTTTGTGGCTTCTGTCCCTATGGAACATCTGGTACCTGACAATCTGAGGCTCCCATTCCTCGTTGTTCAACCAAGTTTCAATAATAGCACAGACTGTGAGAAACAGAAACCCTCCCTCCCATACCATCTTCGCAGCCATCCATTTAGTTGCTTTATTTCAGCCATTTTAGTCTTTCCTGCTCTTGGTACTGGTAGAATTTCCAAGATTGCAACAGAAACAGTTTTCTCTTTTAAATACACTCCAACCTCCTCAAACTACCTCTGTATGTCCAGTGACCTTTGTCTTCCTACATCATTAGTTCCAATGTGCAGAACTACTAATGGGTCTTGAGTGTTTTTTAGTAAGCCCTGAATGTTGTTTCTAACATCCCATATGCCTGCTCCTGATAGGCTGAACACCATAGTAAATTCCTTCTTTTTTCTACAGATTATCTTGTCTGTGTATTTAATTATTGACTCTTCAATTACTACTATGTCCCTTGTATTTATTTTAGCTGTTGGTAACTCCTGCACTTCTTTCTGTCTCTGTGCAGTTTCCTTCAGTGATTGTCTATTGATATTGTCATTTTGGTTTAAAGCTGACTGTAACTGGTATCTCATTGGATGTTCTTTTCTGTCTGACTGAGTGGTAGCAAGGGATCTGTAACCTGCATTTGCTTCTTCCCCACCCCTGTTTATAGTTTCTCTTGTTTTTATGTTGGCACGCTTGCACAGCCAACATCTTGGGACAGTGGGGATTTGGAGGTGCGGTCGCTGTTGGGTGAATGCAGGGCATGCACTAGTAGGTGCGTCCCTCATTCCCCAATCAGCCTGCATGCCAGCGACACACCATGCATACATAATGTATTGAGCACATCTAAGAAAAGGTCTGCTGCAGGGCTGGCCCGCTGGTGCAGCGGTGGGATTTCCGCTTGCGATGCCGGCGACGTGGGTTCAGGAATGGACCCAGGTCGTCGGAGGGCCGGCCGGGGGAGAAGGATGGAGCGTCCTATGGACCGCTCTCCTTCTCCGGGGGGAGGGCTAGGGTAGCGTTCGGAGCACTGAGGACTCCTGGCAGAGGCCGGGAGATCTCACGCTGCCGACGCTTAACATCTGGGAGGTGGGGCGGACGCTGGCATCATTGCACGTCCCCACCTCCGTAAAGGAAAAATAGAAAATCAGGGGGGCAGGGCCACAGTCTCTATGAAGCCCTCCTGGGAAAGACCTTGAGTGGCTACCATCGCTGTGGGTCCCCCAACTAGATACAGTTCTGTGAGCACGGGAAGACCGTGGCCATGGCTCTGCCCTCCTGGGGGTAAGCCAGGGGTGACTGGGGGACCCCAGCAGCCATAGATGGTAGCTGAGGCTTCCCAGGGCCGTGACCAGGGCCAAAAAATGACTGGTGGCCCGGCCCCAAAAAAAAAAAGAAAAGGTCCGCTGCAATCCGAGCAAAGCTCGTCAGATACAGCGGACCTTTCCTTGAGATGCTCGCTGACATTATGCACATGGCAGCACACTGGCCACTGAACTGTCAACTTCGGGGGTGTCCAATCCCCCTGTCACCTGACCCTGCCCTCTATGAATGTACTGACGGGGGTGCCCAATCCCGCTTGGCTTTTACCCCGCCCCTTTTCTTGTGTGCCAATGGGGAGCCCTCCCCGTCAGCATAAAGAACCCCCAATTGTTTAATGCTGAGGGTGCCCAACCCCCTCGGCTCTGCGCCTCATCCTTTTAGTGCCGACGGGGTGCCCAATCCCGCCGGCATAAATTCCTACCCCTTGTGTTGTTTGCCGATGAGGATGCCAACTCTGTCGGCCACAGACACCCACCCCAACAGTCTGTGGCACGCTGGAGCCCACCCCAGCATGCCAAATCCATCGCAAAAAACTGTCCAGCGATTTTTTTTCTCTTTGTGACCCCCACCTGCACTCACCCTTTGTGCACCCTGCCTCCCACACCCCCTCACCCCATACTTACCTCCAGAGTCTGGTGCGATGATCTTCGTTGGACGGGAACACATCTGCACTCTTCAAAGCCGACCGCGAACTGAGGAAATGCCGGTAAGCTGTATAATGGAATAAATAGGGGGTTTCCAACTTTGATGCATATCTCAGGCATTTTTGCGAATTTTGGCCCCAAATTTTCAACATGGGGTTTTTGGGACCCCTTCTTATGAATTCTTGCACTGTCATGGCATTATTCGGTCCCGAAAGGTGATTTCATAATCACTGCACGGAATCACCTTTCGGGACCGCGTAACAAAATGACAGTGCCATTGTTCATGAGGGGGGCTCTCAAAAGCCTATGTTGCAAATTTGGTGGGAATAATCCCCAAAATGACTGTTTTACGAGCATGTGTAGCAACTGCGTAATGCACGCTTGTAAGTTAGTGAATTCACAATATTTTCATGCCAGATTCCTAGCACTGGCATTTTACCACACCTTCTTGTGAACCGCATAGCTGTCATTTTTCACATCCTGGCCAAAATGTATTTTCGCACTTCCTGTGCAGAATAGCGTGGTCGCGGTGCGAAATCAGCGTTCGGGACACATTACGAAAATGACAGTAACACTGTTCATGAGCAGGGGTCTTAAAATGTCTGTGTTGAAAATTTGGTGGCAATACTCCATAAAATGACTGTGTTACAAGTGTATGTTGCGCAGTTTGCACGCACACTCATACGTTCGCAAACTTATAATATTTTCACTCTAGATTTTCAACAATGCCATTGTTCTGCACCTTCTAATGAACAGCACAGCTGTCATTTTTCACATCCTGGCCAAAATCTGTTTTCGCAGTTCCGGCACAGAAAAGCGCGGTCGCTGTGGAAAGTCCATGTTCGAGACACATGATGAAAATGACAGTGACACTGTTCATTAGCAGATGTCCTAAAATGCCTATGTTGAAAATTTGGGGACAAAAGTCAATACAATGAGTGTTTTATGAGCGTGCATTGCACAGTTTTCATGCGCATTCGTGGCTTTGTGAATTTGTAATAGTTTCACTCCAGTTGTTCATCATTGGCATTTTTCCATACCTCCTTATAAATAGTACTGCTGCCTGAAATGTGTTTTCGCACATCTGGCACAGAATTGCACGGCTGTGCGAAATCAGTTTTTGGGACAGTTTGAGGAAATGACGGTGACACTATTCATGAGCAGAGGTCCTAAAATGCGTATGTTGAAAATTTGGTGCCGAAAGTCCATACAGCGACTGTGTTTCAAGCGTGCATTGCTCAGTTTCCACGCACTCTTGTAACTTCGTCAATCTGCAATATTTTCATGCCACATTTTCACCACTGGCATTTGTGCACATCTCTTTAATAACAGTCCAGCTGCCATTTCTCACAGCCTGCACAAAATGTCTTTCCACAGATGTGGCGCACAATGGCGTGCTCGCTGTGCAAAATCACCTTTTGGGACACATTAACAAAATCACAGCACTATGCGTCTCTAGCTCCGCCACTCCCACTGCCAATGCCAGCGCGACAACATTTGGCATTGACAAATGCTTGTTTCTTGTCTGCCTCAATAATCACTAATTCCTGGGCTTCATTTGCCTCCAGTAAGTTTGCTAATATATCATATGGGTGGTCTAAAAGGGGATTAACTCATTTCTTCTTCTTTTTGTAACCATTTTAAACTATGCACCAATCATTTCCATCCACAGTTCTCTCACCAACATTTTTAACCATGTCCTCCCTGATCTCTGCTTAATTTTATCCCTGATTGGTTCATTTCTATGTGGGTTATGGACATTCTCTAGTTCATTTTCATCTAGTCCCTTTTCTTTCAGCACAGATCTTGTAGTCTGAACAAACACATCTGTTGCACATGTAATCACGTCCTAACACCCCTTTTTTTTACTCATTTTGCACATTGAACATTCAATCCAGTCCTCTCTTCGTGACTCCTCTGAGTCCACTTGTGTACTTACAGATTTAAAATTACGAATTAAAGATTCCTGGCCTGCTACCTTGCTTTCCTGGCTGACACTGGCAGACATACTTGCCTCTGCCAGCATCGCCTCCATTCAGCACTTGCTGATGCTAGCTAGAGGCAGTCCTTTTAAAATGGAAAACCAGAAGTGCCTTGGATCGCTACTTCTGGTCTGGCGAACCCGAATTCCTTAAAATGCTTTAAAAAGTACTTTTACCACCAAAAGGTGGATTTTGAACCCTGAAACTGCTGTATCAGCAAATCATTACTGTAGTCAGTATTACACTGGGCTAGATTTGTCTTTTTTGTGTGTGAAGGCTTTGCTGGCCCTCCACAATCCCAGGATGCACCTGCAAGGCAACTGAGTGCTTAGGGTGACAGGACAGGACTGGGCTACATCTCCACCGTCCCACAATGCACTATACAGGGCAACACAGTACAGAATCCAAATCAGGCCATCTTGACTATAATACAATAGTGTAATTGCTCACACAGTGCTAAAAAATAGTAAAATGTTGCAGACTGCTCACCTCACAGTCCCCTCACATCTCAAGGCACCAGGATTAACCATATGCACTGCAGCCCACCCCTGTGTACCCTGGGGAGGAGGGGTGTGTGGTTATGTGCAACACTGAACATCGTATTGCTTTATATGCAGATGAGTTCTTGTTATAGCTGACCTGCCCCACAACTCTCTCACACACAGGTCATGTAATTGGTGGGGGAGTTCTCTGAATATTGGGGATACACCCTCAATACTTCAAAGAATAAGGTCCTGACTTTTAAGTTTTCCCTCACTCTTGACGTACGGCGTACATTCCAATTAAGGTATCTTTTTCTAAGCTTGAAATAGTCGGGGGTTTTCTTGAGTGCTGACATTGGGTCTCTATGTAGGGACAATTTTGTGCCACTTATGGAGGCTATCTTGGATGACGTGGAACATTAGTCTCTACTCCATCTCTCTATGTACTCAAGGATACTCTCGGTTAAAATGAACTAGCTCCCTCACTACTTGTTCTTCTTCCTGGGTGTCCCAGTCAATTTCTCCCAGCCCTGATTCCAACTATGCAAGAGGCTGATTAATAAGCTTGTCTGGGCAAAAATGAGGGCTAGAGCTTGTACAGGAGTGTTGCAGGTGAAGTAAGAGCTCGGGTGGCTGGGCTATCCCCTCACTGAAGCAGTATTGGATGGTGGTGCAGGCTAGGGTTGCCCTTTTATGGGATCATGATGGGTACCAATCCCACTGGAAAGCAAAAGAGTTGGTTCAGAAGGCAGGTGCATAAGGGGTTTCATACCCCTTGGTAAATGTATAATGGAGACACCATCACAACATTTGGGGACAGTAGGCAACTGTTTGTTTGGAAGCTGAGGGACAAGTTCAGATAGTTCCAGATTCAAGATTTGATCAGTATACTTTTACAGACACAGGAGGGGATCCCTTGGGATAAAATTGAGGGTCCATCTCTTTTCTTACTTGACTCTTTCCAATTTGCTAAACAGGAGGTGGCAGCCTACATAGCCCAGGGAGTCAATGTTGGAGGGCTACTTTCGTACCTCCTCCTCACTGAGGTGGCACTAGTTTGTGTGGAATGTGAAGTCCAGATTTTTTCTCGCCCTCATTATACAAAGTAAATGGGATACAACTAGGATGCCCATGTGTTGAAGACATTGTGGGGAGCTTAGGGCTATACAGTCATATGTTCTGGTCTTGTTCCCACCTCCAAAAATGCTGGTGGGAAGTTTCAGAGGTAATCCAGTTTTCAGAGGTAATCCAGTGGGTGCTTCCCATCATGGTACAGCTACTATTCCAACAGATGATTCTGGGGTTTAGACCATGAGGGGTTTGGGGAAACAAAACCTTGTATTTATGGTGCATTTTGTTCTGCATTTTGTCGCTGCTACAGTCCAGGCCATAACATGTTAGTAGCTTCAGCAGATTCCTCTGGCTCTGCAGGATGGGAGTGCTGTGGTTCAACAGATAGCAGAGATGGAAAGACTTATCCTTATGGTGAGGGATAGAATCCCAGACTATAGTAATAGATGGACAAGGTGGGAGATGTTAGGGTAGGAAGGGGGCTTTGCTACGGAGAAGGGGGGATATGAATAGGAATACCCTTGTCTTTGGGGGGCAGGGGGAGAGGGTCATCTGTTTATGTGGCCCTGTTTGGAGAGTGGTTACCTGATGCTGAATGCTTGAAATGGTTGTGGGCGTTCCCTACCTTTGGACCCTTTGAGCACCACTGACTGTCTTGTTTTTAATCTCAGGGGTGAGGTCCAACAACAGCCTCCCCTCTGATCCACCTTCTACCTCAGAACAAAACTGTTATAGCATCTGATTATTAAATTTTTCAGTGAGTTTTTTAATGGTTCCTGGTTTTATTCTTATTATACATGTGTTTTACAATTTCTGCATAGCACCATGAAAGAGCAACTGTGTAACCTAAGCTTGTACAGTACCTGTCTTTGAAATCACATTGTATTACCTTCTACAAATGTGTCAATGACCTATGTTATAATCACTGTTGTTATTTGTAACCTCATATACTATGTGCCATCCACATGGCCCGGGTCATGCCTGAAAATGGTTCCTGGGATCAGTGCACTTACCTGGTTATGAAATAAATAAATATATAAAACAAATATAAGTACTTCTTTTGCATACCATACAATATAGCAATTTGTGAGGAGTTGTGCTGCCTTTCAGTAAAAGAAATATAAAACTAAAGATACTATAGTGCCTGGACTGTATGTAGCATGTTGCATATGCAGCAGCCACCAAGCAAGTCAGTCCCCCCCCCCCACAGTATTCTTTAGAGCCTGTGTTACTAAGTGAGAGGGAATGCTGACCAAGACATCCGGGATAACTCCCCTACTCTTTCAGAATGTTAACAAGGATCTTTAATGGACAGCCATTGGGGTGGGCAGAAGGACTACAATTTTATTATTTCATTTGAAGGGTGGCACCTCCATTAGTGTATTCTCAGTGTAGTACTATAGTGTCAGAGGTGGGTATCACCCCACGTGTCTTCCCAAATTACCTGCTTTGTTTTTTCAGAACATTGTTTTTAATATTGAGCTGTTTCTCCTCCGATACCGCCCATCCAGTCCTGTGGGGAAGCGTACTGCCAGACCCACCGCAGGAGTCACTTTGGTGGCAGAAAAGCAGTGCCAACTCACCCTGTCTGGAAACTGTGCCACACAAGAGCACCACCCCACACAGCGGTGCATCTTTATGTTTACTGCGTGCTTTTGTACACAAGAATGCAGAATCTGCATCCTAGATCCAGTTGAACAAAGTTGAAGCATGCATACTTAGATCTGTTCTATACTTATGTATTCAGTATTTGCCAATGCCATCAATATATTATAAATGCAGGAGAATGGCTTTATGAGGTGCAATTTGTTAGCTTACCTGTGTCCCTGATTATATGGAGTGCCACATTTTGATGATTTCTGCCGCCTAAAAGAATCAAAGCACTACATTTGTAAAAAAGATCTCTAGTAGTCACAGTCACATTTTTCTTAACACGATGTTTGCAGAGACCTAAAAGCCAGCAGTATGCTGTTTTTTGTCATGGGGACGATTGGCAGCTCACATCACAGGAGATGCGTCAAATAATAAAAAAATAGCAGAAGGATACACAATGTCCTTTTGTTCTTTCAATTGTGCCACGCCACACTGTGCTGTGATCTGCCATGGCAGTCATGTTGTGGAAAACAAAATGTTGCTGGCCTTAACTGTAGGTGTTAAACCTTTCTTACTATTAGTTATAGTAATGGAGTCTGTGTCCTCAGACCATGGCCATACAATATCAAGGATATAACTTGCTGCACTGTTGTAGGTGCTAAAGTCAATTAAAGTAAGAATGAATGCAAACAAAAGAGACCAATGTATTATTAAGTCTGAACACGTTTTTTTCTGACTGCTGATGTTATGTATTTAGGCTCATGTAAAAACAAAAACATCACCACTGACATCTCTCTAACAAGTACACCAGATACTTATGCCTATGAAATAATCCGTGCATGAAACAAATAAAGCCTCATTCCACAAACATGCCCAAATGCTAGACGTGCCAGCCTTTATATTTTTGATTCTTAGCCAAGGCCCAGAAGTCTAGCTTTCTCAAAGTGCAGGAAAAGGGTATCGGATCTCTTCCTCTGTAGAATTTCCCATGCTGGTCCTCCTAGACACAGTACTCTACAAGCTGTGCAGCTCACCCCGGGTCACCGATAAGGTTAATTATATCTTCAGAGACAACTCTCCGTGCAGTCATGTGAAATGCATCCTTGCCTTACAAATATTTTAACTTTGGAAAGGAGTACCCAGTGCTTTTGCATGTCCAAGCTGATATCTGGAGAGAAATGGATTTTGTAGGTATTAAGCAGAATCCTGCTTTACTGTCTAGCTACTTGTTCAATCCTTTTTTTATTTTTACAGTTTATTTATTTATTTGATTTACCAGGAAGGTGGAGGGATCAAAGACCCACTGTCAGGATAGAACCCAGAAGAGCCCAGCTAAGAAGCAATACTGTGTCTCATTTTCTGCGATATCCTACGTTTACCAGTTTGTTCAGCTGGGTGGACTGAAGTGCTGAGAGGTGACATGATTCGCTGAGGATCAAAGAGCAAATATGTGGCTTTAATGGGATTTTAATCTGGGTTTCCTGGTTACCATCTTTAAGTTACTGGGAGATCCCATTAAGGTGACTACCTCATTTTCTTCAGGGACATGGGCAAGATGTCTGAAAACTATGTGACAGTCACATACATGGCAGTCAGTCAGGACAGGTCACCCTTGTAAACAAAATTCTAATCTCATTTAGTTCTTGTATTTGGATAACAATATTATTCTTAAACTCACAGGTTCAAACCAAACCAGACACAAATACTCACTGCATGACATTAAGTCACTTAACCTCTCAGTGCTCCAGTCCACCTAGTTATGGAAATTAGTAGAAGCAGGACCCCACTAAAAACGAGATGTTGGCCCTTAGCTGGGCCATCCTGGGTGAATAAGTTGTAAAATAATGATATAATAAAAATATTCTTATTATGAACAGATATTGATAACAGACAAAACTGACTGGCAGTAAAGTAAACAATGCAATCATATTTATTGTTTTTTCTGTTTTATCCTCCTGTCACCTCCCATCCCTGACTGTGCAGGCCTCCTCTGGCCCATCATCCGGCTTCCCGTGAGCTCACCATTGCTCGCCTTTCTCCTTCATGGCTTGCCCCTGATGATGAAGGCAGTGAGGATCCCCAAATCCTACTGCAGATAGATCCGAAGACTGGATTTAGGCCAAGTCACTAGGCAAGGCCTGAGGAAGGCCAGAAATCATCTTGCTTCTGTCAAGGGGTTTCCACTTTTTCCATTTCCC
Source organism: Neoceratodus forsteri (assembly GCA_016271365.2). NCBI lineage: Eukaryota > Metazoa > Chordata > Ceratodontiformes > Ceratodontidae > Neoceratodus > Neoceratodus forsteri. The sequence continues at coordinate 149,095,851 of CM057451.1, forward strand.
CTACCCTTATGATACTGGCATACACACGTGCATGCCAGCACTCAAGCATACGTGGCGCAGTATCGGCAGGCGTCCTCCCTTCCTGAAGCTGCTCCGACTGCAGTGCCACCTGTGGTAACCCAGGTGGAAGTATTGCAGTGCTGTCAGCTGCCCTTTCTCCCTGGAGGAGGAGAGCGTTCTCTGGGATGCTCCAATATCTCTCTCTTCTCAGCCGGACCCTGACGGCTCAAGCTTATTCCCAAAACTGGGTCACTGGCATCGCGATTGATAGTGCTACTGCTGCACCCACTGGTAGGCTATACAGCCACACTTCTGACCAAGAACAGTGACAGTTTTCTCTTAGATGTTCTGCCAGTGTTTTTTTTTTGCTGTGAGTTCCATGTCCTTAGAGCTAGATAACTAAATCTTTTCTTTTCAACTTCAAAAGGGATATTTGGTTCATTAACACCAAAATAATATTTACACTGCAACACTACCAGTTGTTTGATCTTTATGTTTTTGCAGCAGTTACTGCACCTATTAAGTAGGCACAATATATCTGATGCTGAGTATTTTCTATGCCATAATGTTTTTTAGTACCTGTTCTAGTCAAGGGATTTGATCAGCACTCTTGGGACCAGTTTTGGGCTGGGTGGTTACTTAGCTGAAGACTATCATGCTACATTCCAGGTTCTCTGTTCTCTGACATCTCTGCTTTGTTATGAAACAGAGAGTTCTCACTCAGTAATCTTCATTAATTGTGTTTTAGAGGGTGGGTGTCATTGTGGCATAGGTCAGGAAGTATAGGAAGACTAGGAGCAGTTGTAAAATTCGTAAGTAGCATTTTATTATTATCAATAACAGTAACATAAAAATAAAAAAAAATGTTCAGTATAACTATTTACAAAGGCAGTAAAAACAGAGAAAACAAAGTTCTTCATCAGAAGGATCTCTAATTCCATGTTTCAGTCTCCCTAGCAAAAATATTGCTGCTCTTTTAATAACAAGTCTTTGCCTAGTAATTAACTTCCTCATCCTGAGCTCGTTAAGGAGACAGCCTGTTTTTCACATAATGTTCTTGTCAGTTTCTTTGCAGAGCAGGCTTGAAACTAGAACAGGATCCCAAGTTGGCCTCCTGCTGACAGCTTGGCAAAAGAGTTTGCAAACAACCCTGAGAGGAGCTCAAACTGCATCTTAGGTTAACCCCCTAAATTCCAAATAGATTTTTGCAAACATTTCAACAGTATAAGTATATACAGTTTCAAACAAAGGGATCCCAGTAGCACTTACAGTTTCACACAAAGATTCACATATATTTTTATAACTGCAGATACACAAGGGGGAAGAAAAGACAGAAACAGCAAGTGAGGGCATTGAGATAGCGAGAGGTGGAGAATCGCAAAACCATGAGAGTGATCAGTTCCTAGGTCTCATGAGAACATTTGGTTGCACAACCAGACAGACAAGAGAAAGAAAAGGAGAGGACAAAAGAGATCCTTGTGTTTAACTCTTTCTGCATAACAAATGGGACAGGGCCTTATTTAGCCCTGTCACAGTGGGTGCCATTCACGTTCTCTATTTCACTATCCTCCATTACCCTGTGGAAAACCCTACCTGTATTGGGGCCCTTAGTCTGCCTTTTACATGGATCCAGCATGATGGAGGAGGTTCTCAGAGTGGCTGTCAGAACACTGGAATATGGGCAGCCAGGGGTGTCTTGCTGCTATGCTGGATCCTCATTTTTAAATACTTTATGTTCCTTCTGCCCCCACCCCTTATATATGAGGCCATCTCTTGCATCCAAACTTTGGGGGGAAGGGGATATTGTGTGGTCACCCATAATATCAGTGCCACTCCTGCAGCCCACGTAAGGTGACGATGTAATAGTGAGGTGAGTGGTGCCCCCTCATTAGACTTAGCATGTTGCCTCTGCAGAGCAACCTAGACTCCTCTGTTGCAATGAGGGGCTCAGGTTCTGAATGGAATCCCAGGTCTCCTGCTTGATAATACAGGATACTACTCTCAGCACCCATGGGTAAGGCTACATCAGCGGCTTTTCAAAGTTATTTCTCGTACATTATAGTTTACTTAATTGATTCTTATAAAGAAACTTACTGTATAGCAAGACATGAATGCCGGGTTTCCTATTACATCTCTTTTGTACTGTTAAAGTGCTGTCACAGTGACTAGTGACCTGTGTGCTAGTGTATTGATCCTCTGACACTCCATGGACTCGATTTTCAAAGCCCCTGATTGCTCCGAGCCCTGGGTGTGCAAAGATATGGAGCATGGAGCTTGTAGCAATCACCCGGCCAGCGATCGGGAGTTTCAACCTGTGGGACAGGTGCTACAAGTTAGACCAACTTTTCCTGGTCTAGCTTGTGGCATTCCTAGGGGCTGTTTTTATGGCACTTGTGACAGATATTTGGTGCAAGCTGCCGTAAAACATGGAAATTGTTGCAATTGCACCTGAAAGTTGAGAATCAGGCACAGTTGCAACAAAGGGGTTTGGTGCACCACCAGAACCTAAGTGTCATGGCACAGGGCATGGTGCAAGCCAAGTGCCACACTTTAAAAATTGAGCCCCTAGCTGGCCTGGTGGTGCTGGAGGTTGAGGCACTGGACACTACACCTCATGCTACACCAGTGACCAAGGTTCGGGAACAATCCCGGGCTGCTGGGGATTGGCAGTGGAGACAGAGGATCGAGTGTCCGGAGGACTGCTCTCCTCTTTTAGGGAGGGAGGGATTGCTGTCCTGCTCGCTGATCATCCTTTAGCGATGGCTGGAGGGGGATACGAATCGGGAGGCATGCTGTCGATGTACATCGATGGGGAGGAGGGGGAGAAAAAACAAGGAGCAAAATGGAGCTGGCAGGCCCTGTGATGGCCCTACAAGTGCCCCATCCCGATGCCTGGAATCTGGATGTTGATCTCTGGGGTGGGGGGGGTAAGCTGCCACCCTTTGCCTCAGTCCTGTCATGGGGGGGCAACCTGTGGAGGTTCACTGGGTCAGTTGGGCAGGGGAAAGGTGGGACTGGAGACATAGTTCCCTCCGAGGGAGGGATCGGAGCTGCCTGCCAGACTCACAGGAGGGGAAAAAATCTGAATGGAAAAAATAAAAGAAAATCAAGCCCCATGAAAGTGCATTTAGATTCTGGTGGCCAGTGCTTAGATAATAATTTGAGACCCATGTAGGGGTAGGGGAGTTTTTATTTAACTGGCTATGTAAGAAATAGAAACAGAGGTAAAACCTTGCAGCATAATTGTAAAAATTGCATGCAATGCGACATGCCAATAAAGAACCCATGTGGGAAAAAACTACAGTCACGAGTTTCATCTTTGTACCTGCAGGTACTGAGTGCTGCTTGCTTTGGCCAGTTATGTCCTCTACCCCCAATACATGGGAGTGCAAAAAGAGTGACTGCTGGCAACAAGGAACTGGGCCAGTCTGTCTGGGGTAAGCAGTCTGGAAAGACATGAAAATGGAGGCTTGCCTGAAGGAAGACTAAGTACATTTAGTTTTTTTGTTAATGGAGTTTTGCACAATTAATTACTTAGCCTGCCACCACAACACTTGCAACAAGACTTAAGTGTCATAACCAGTTCCTAATTTTTTGCATCTCATAATGCTAAAATGCATCATGATTTACCATTTTACAAGTAGTTAAAAAAAAAAATCAGGGAAGTAGTGACAAACAGGCCTCAGGTGCTAGGGATGCCAGTCACATTCTGACCTGTCCCACAATACTATAATGTGGCCTGTGCTAGCCACACTCTCAAAAATGTTGTTTTTGTAACATTGGTTTATGGCCAATCCTGGCCTGTGATGCACCTGGTGAGGAAGGCAAGAACTGGATCTGAGACATGGGCATGCCACATATATTCTTTGGGGTGTGGGTGCACGCCCAGGCTGGTATGCAGTATCTGACATAGGAATGGAGCCAGGTCTTTTTATCATTATGTCACTCCGACTACTTCTAGCTCCATTGTCCAGAAGAGGAGGAGTTCTGGCATGTGGCGGCAGGACAGTCTGCTGAGTACTAGTGGTGCAGCCGTTTAATAATGAGTGATGGGTAACTTGAGCTGAGGCCGATCTGTTGACTGTCAGGCTTTTAGTGTTCAGTGTTCTCCATCCACCAAGGGAGGGTTGATCAGTAAGTCCCAAGGAAAAGCAACTGAGAAGGGTCTGCTAGCTGGATCAGGACTCGCGAGTTGGAGGCGAAGTCAACAGTGGATGTCGAGGTACAGTATTAGCATCAAGGCCAGGGTGTGCAGAATGGAGTGTGGCAGTGAATGCATTGTGTCTGTCAGACAGTCACAGAGAGAGGGACTCTGGAGAGGGATTCACAATAAATGTGAAATATGCAGGCCAGGTAGACAAGAAGACTTGCTGCAGAGTAGAGTCGGGTGGAAAATAACCATAAATTGCATTCAGTATGTAGAGCTGTGAAACTGTAGTCCAGGAGCACATGGCAAACAATCATTTTATTTATTTATGTGTATGTTTATTTATTTGATTTTTGGAAAGCACCTTTGAGTTGGAAGCTCATTTACAAAGGTTCCACGTCAGAAAAAAACAACACATACATATAGTAATGGAACAACAGTACAATGGTACAAAAAATATATGGAGTGGTACAGTACATGAATTTCCACATGCTAGAACAAACAACTAGCAAAGGAACAATGGAACAATGAACAAAATAAGTGCAGTGTTACAGTATATCATTTTCCAAACAGGTAAATACATATTTAGCAGGCACACAATAAGCAGTCAGAAAGCTAACTTTGTCAGTGGTGGTGGGAGGGTAGGGGTGAGGGGGGCAGGGGGAGAAGGCTGGAAGGGGGCCGGAGTAGCAGGAGATAAGGTAGAGTGGGTTGAGGTGGGGGAGAGGAGCAGGATGTGGAGTGAATTATCTAGGATTGACAGTCATAGCTGCTCAACGAGATAAGGTGTAGGTGGGGTTTTCTCTTAAATGGCCATGGTGTGGAGTGGGTTAACTAGGATTGACAGTTACAGCTGCTAAATGAGGCAAGGTGTTGGTGGAGTTTTCTCTTAAATGGTCCAAGTTTTGGTTTACTGGTTATTTTGGGGGTAGATCATTTAGCCAGCGGGGTGCATGGTAGGTGAAGGACCGCTGACCTTGAGTCGTACTGAAGAAAGAGGCTTATAGAGATAGTCTGGACATACCTCTTATCCAGAGGGGATTGGACACTGGGTTTAGGAGGATCTGGATAGCAGGTAGGGTTAGGCCAAGGCAGTTTTTTCCCTAGGAGACATACTAGGTAGTGTACCCTGCCCTTTAGGGTCAGCCATTTGTTTCGGGCATAGAGGTCGCAGGTGTGCATAAGTTTGTGCACTTCTAGGAGTAGTCTGCAGGATTTATTTAAGGTCATGGTAACTCATTTGAAGGTGGTTTTCAGAGGCTACACCATATACCACAAGCCTGTAGTCTATTATAGAGAGGATGGAACTTTTAATAGCAAGTGACAGCACAACTGGGGTCATGCTGTGGTGGTGCCTATAAAGGAGGCCAATTCTGGAGTTGGCAGTCTTAACAATGTGGTCAACGTGATGGGCAAATGACAGAGAGCTATCAAGTGTTACACTTAGGTATTTAAAAATGCACACTTGCTCTAGGGGAGTTTGCATGCTGTTTAGGATTGTTAATTGATGAGCCATGTGTCTCTTATGTGGGTTTGTGAATAGCATGACTTTAGTTTTTTTGGTAATTCATAAGTAGCTTGTTTTTGGTGAACCAGTCCTCAATGGCAGAGATGCCTTTTTGGAGGTGTGCTTCTAAGAGTGTGGCTCATGATTTTTGGAAAAAAATGACAGCATTGTCTCAGCATGCAGGAGTATTTGTTTTGAGCTGACTTGGGGAAGGTGATTGAGAAAGAGGCTGAATAATAGGGAGCCCAGAATCAACCCTTGTAGCTCACCCGTGCACAAATGTCTACTGTCAGAAAGCATACAGTTAATTTTTACCTGCTGTGTTCTGTTGCTTAATTAGCTTTTGGACCACCTCACAGCTTTAATTGAGAGACCAGTGGAGTGGAGTTTGTTGAGTGGTATGCTATGGTTAACTGTATCAAAGGCTTTAGTGAGGTCCGTGTATATTGACCCCACTAGCTGGCTGCTGTCTAGTGCCCCATTGAGGAAGCTGGTGTACTCCAGTAGTGCAGTTGTGGTGCTGTGTGCCTTCCGGAATCCATGCTGTTGGGGGCACTGGATTTGTTACTTATCAAGGTAGTCAACCAGTTGGTCAGTAACAATTTGTTCAAGAGCCTTGAGGGGGAGGGTAGGATTGATATAAGGGCGGTAATTGATGTGGAGGGCTCGGTCGGGGTGACTAGTACAACTTTTCATCTCTGGGGGAATTGTCCCAACGTTAGGGCTTATAACACCAAATACAATGTTTTAAAGCTACTATGGTTTCACTCACGTCTTTGGGTGGGAGTAAAAATGGTTTGAGATCTAGTGATTAAATCCCTTAATACAGAAAGGCACCTGGACCAGATGGCTTCATAGCCAAATTTTGCAAGCTAAATAAAATAGAATTGACACCAGTACTGGCTCAGGTGTGCAAGCTAGTCCACAAAGATGGGGAAATCCAAGACACCTGGACTGAAACAATTATAATGGTGTTGCCCAAGCTGGGAAAAGGTATCACATCCTGTGGGGGCTACTACCCTATATCACTATTGGACCAGGATGCCAACATATTTGTAAAGGCTATGGAAAAGAGATTGCAAAAGATTATAACATCTGTGATACACCCAGATCAAACTGGCTTTATTCCTGGTCACCACATTCAGGATGATATAACGCAACTTCTGAATGTTATGTCAGCATGTCAAAACCTGCCTTGGGAGGAGCATAAGGTGGTGGTGATGGTGGATGCCAGGATGGCATTTGACTGTCCTGGCAGTTCCTAGATACCACATTAAAAAAATTTCACACTGGGGATAAATTATGAAGCTGACTGGGGCTCTATATGCACACCCAGAAGCCAGAATTAAAGTAAATGGCTTTATGTTAGACAGAGTTGTTATTCAAAGGGGCACTAGACAGGGGTGCCCTCTTCTCCCCGTTATTTGCTCTGTCCTTGGAGACATTAGCAGAAGCCCTTCAGCCCTCAAAGGAGATGGAGGGGATTAGATTAACAGGGGAAGACCTTGTGGTTTTGCTATATGGACACAGTTCTGTACTGTCCAATATTAACTGAACAAACCCAATTTTTTCCACTGTAATTTTTATTAAACTTGACTCTCCCATTTCTACCCAGTTTAAATAAAATCCCTGATACAGATGATTTCATGAGTATTCGTGAAAGGGGAAAGCACATTCTCCAGCTACGCTATTCACTGGGGATTATTCTTCGGGGATGACAGCAACAGGTCAGACAAACTGGCCTAGAACTGGATAATCCTATTTCAACAATCAACAATTCAAAACCATCAAGAAGGAAAGTTACATTAAGCTGATCTGGCCCATATTCCACACAACCATGAAGCACTATGGCCCAGCTATTTACCCTGTCATTTCTAAGTAACTGGGAACCATTTTTTTCAACAGAAACATCAGGTATCTTATGCATTGACCACATCTCCACTAAAGTCAGAAAATCTGGCAAATTTTGCTCAGCCCAAAGCCTAATTTAATAATTTCTTCGATGATAGGGGCTAAACTTCTCACGGTGAAATGGGCAAAAGACAATTCTTTTTGACCAAATGGTTTTGGTGAAGGTGTGGCTACATTAGGGCTTGGATTGTGGTACACATCTCCACAGACCATAATGCAGATTAGGCCCCACCCTCCAAATTAATTATTTCCTCAACATAAATCCCCCAAATCAAAATAATAATTACTGAATTCCCCTTAAAGCAAATAATAAAATATACCCTTCAGAAGATAATTTCTCTCTTTCATATGAGATGCCAGTACCAACATTCTGATTAACAATAAATTATCTGCATAACTGGCTACCTTGCTACATAGCTTAGATTCCACAATTTGTTTAAAGCTTAGAACACAGTCATTAGTAACACAAAACCTTGGTGGGGGGACAATGTCACACTTTAAACTCTGTCCAGGAATAGCTAACACCTGCTCACCCAGTAAGAGTATGGCCAAACACCCCTTTAGGGTAACCACAAACTCATTAAAAAACATTTTCAGTTACTAACATACTAAAACAAAGAACAAATTTATAGCAGATCGCAACAAACAAATACAGCAGGTAATGATATCAAAACGTTTTAAAACATCTACGCATTGAATCAGTAATGACAAAGAGCAAGCTAATCACAGCAGGCAAGAGCGATCAGTAATAATATCTAACAATATTTTAACAGAACTATTAATATAGTAGCACACAATTTACAGTAACACAATGAATAATAGCAAACAAAAACACCTCTGTAGCTCTTTGGCAGGCAGTAGTTTATAATCAACAGGATCAAATCTGATGTAAACCCCCAAATCACTCAGACTCAGTTAGTATAGTGGGAGTGGGGGGGGGGGGAGTTCAGTTGACTTGGCTTGCATACTGTAATGTTAATTTTCTTCCTGTATTGCACAAGTTCTTGTACTCAGTGTGAGATACTCCAATTCAGCAGCAGAGTTCTATGGAAGATACACCTTTATAGTGCCAATCGCACTTGCGCCACTAGTCAGCACGGGGCTTTAAACCCTGCCGCCCCACCTCTGCTGATGATGCTCCTACAGGTCCACTCCCATCATCTCTGGTCTGGCCACCAATAGACTGACACCAGATTACAGTGAAACACAGAGGTAGCAAAGACGGAGTGTTGACAAGTGCAGGGTAAAAATGCAAATTGGAATTCAACAGTACCCTGCTAGCAGCAGACAGTTCATGGAAGGTGTGTAATACACTCAGCTGTAGCATGGGCTTTAAATCCTACTGCCTAGCCTCTGCCAGTGATGTGCTTATGGCTCCACCCCTACTGTCTCCAGTCTGGCCACCAACAGACTGGACGCTGCACTACAATGAAACATTGGGGTAGCAGGGAGGGAGGGTTGACAAGGGCAGGGTAAAAATGCAAATTGAAATTCAGCAGCACCACGCCAGCAGCAAACATTTCATGGAAGATATGTAATACACTGAGCTGTAGCATGGGCTCTAAACACTGCTGCCCTGGCTCCACCGATGATGATTCTACAGCTCCACCCTCACTGGATCCAGTATGACCACCAGCTGACTGGACACTGGACTATGATGAAATGTAATGGTAGCAGGGAAGGAGGGCTGACAAGTGCAGGATAAAAAGTTAAAGTTGGGGTTCAGCAGTACCATGCCAGCAGCACTCAGTTCATGAAAGGCACGTCATACACTCACCTGTAGCACTGGCTTTAAACCCTGCTGCACTGCCTGCACAGATGCCGCTGCTCTGGCTCCAGCCCTACTGGCTCCAGTCTGGCCACCAGCAGACTGGACAATGAACTACAATGAAACATAGGGCTAAGCGAAGGTGCTTGGTGGAACAGAACAAGCATATCATTTCAAGAGCATGCATGGCATTGATGTACTAGGTCCTTGCTTAAGGGATGGTATGAAAAAAACAGAGAGAAAATTGGCAATCTTATGTGAGTGAAAGACCAGTTCATCCCTCATCTCCAGCCATGGGATGGGATTTTGCTTGCTGCAGGGAATTAGACACATGATTTATGGTATACAGGGGTGTGTGGGGTGGAGGGGCAAACAGGAACTGGTGAGCAAAGCTGTATGTTAAGAAAAGAAAGAATGCTGGCTATTTGAGCGGTGCATGAGATATCAGAGAAAGGATGGGTTGACAAAGTAAAGAAAAGTCTGGACTGCTAAAAGGCAACTGGATGCATAGCAGTTATGCAGTGGAGAGCAATTCAGTGTTGAGCTAATGAAAAAAAAAAGCAGAAGGGGACATTAACAATGTATCATATCAACTGAAGCGTATGAAAGGACTTAAAATATTACCTGATTTTTTAAAACTATTTGGTTCTGAGCAATATTTATGTATTTTTAAAACTCGCTAACTGGGTAAACTCCAAGGTCATCAAATGCCCATTTTCAAGGAGCTTACAATCAGCACCCTTCTTGGAGTCCTTTGTTGATCAAAACACTCCAAGGCTCAGGATGTGCACAAACAAGATCCCAGCACAGCTGCTTGAACTGCAGTGATGTAATTTTCATATCTATCATTGCAGCCCAACTTAGACAACAAGAGACTACTTAAAGTTTTCTGGTTCATTCTACATTGCAATCTCTTCATACACCCCTGTGTGCTATTACAGTGTATATACACCCCTTGACTAGTTTAGCCAAACTAACAAAAGACATTTGCACTGACTTCAGTTTCTGTGCAGATGCGTCCCTCTTGAACTCCACCCCATCTATGCAGCTGCCTCCCCAAGGTGACACAGGGCTACTCCCTGATGTAGTCAAAATAATTACTTTGCCAGCTTTGAAAAAAGCTGAAATTGTCCAAATCAGCATTTTTGTATATTGTACCTCAGAGCTGGAAATATCTGTCTATCTGCCTTGGAGATACACACTGTACACATACTTAACGAATTTCAGTAAAATGAAAAAACATGGTTGCTGCTTTTAACATATGATTTTACTTACAATACAAATTTATTGTAACCTACCTTCTTTTATCACTGCTGCCAACTCAAAGCCTACGCTTATGCACTTACTGCAATACCTGATCAAACTAATGTTTTGCAGGAGTAGTCATAGTGTGTAAAATATAGAATAATACATGGGTGGGTGTAACCAGAATTTTACACACACCCAAGGTGTAGGAGGCTACATAAACCCCATAAGCAAAGCTCGAGGGGTTTATACAAGCATCCCATACTGAGGGTGTGCGTAAAATTCTGGTTACACCAACCCATGTCTTATTTTTTATAATTACTGGTGTCCATTTTTAATCAGTGTGGGTTTGCATGTTTGAGAAAGTGAAAGTGACAGTTATTTTTGTAGCGCTCATGTCTGTGTAAGTGCCAGAGTGATTGACAGCTGATGATTACAACTGCCCAGTTATAACACAAAATAACAACTGGGTGGTTGTAACATGATTTTTAGATCCGGTTATCCAGATATTAAACATGATCACCAGTAATTATTAAGAGTTTACAGTACATGGCTGTAGTCAGTACTCTGTGTAGCCACTGCATGTGCAAAAAGTACAAAAAAAAGCAAAAAGTACATACTGTAATAACCTGTTAATAGACTCCCAGGGGGACCCCAAAAAATTCTGGTCCCATATTAAGTTTTTCCTGGGAACAAACCAGTCATCCACTCCAAATGATATGATCCTAAATGGCACCCACTGCAACAATCCCCTCACTATTGCTAACTTCTTCAACAGGCAATTTGCTGACCTCATGCAATATACCTCCACCTTCCCTACGTCATCTTACCCCACCTCACCGACAAACTCCACCACGCCAACTTTCCACTTCAAGTCCATCTCAACTAGTGTGGTTCTCTGGCACCTAAGAAGCATCTCGGAGCATACAGCTGTTGGATCTGATAGCTTGGAGCTGAAGCTCCTAAAAATGGCTGCGACCCACATAGCAGCTCCCCTTTCCAAAATCTTTACCCTCTCTCTATGTCAAAGTTCTGTCCCGGCTATTTGGAAGTTGGCAAGAATTACCCCCGTTTTCAAAAAAGGTAACCCACTTTACCTAATGAATTACCGCCCCATTGCCATTCTATCTGTTCTCAGTAAAATACTTGAGAAAATAGTTGCTACTCAGACCACTGACTTCCTACTGAAACACGACCTCCTAACTGGAGCACAACATAGTTTTTGCAAGGGTCATAGTACCACCACGGCATTACTCAGACTCACATCTGACACCTTAGGGGCTATTGACTCTGGCAGGCTCACTGGGGCCGTTTTTATTGACATGACAAAGGCTTTTGACCTTGTCGACCACCCCATCCTCATTGCTACTCTAAACTCCCTAGGTTTCTCGCTAAATGTTGTAAACTAGTTTGATAGCTACCTATCCAATAGGTCTCAATATGTGAAATTCAACTCCACCCTCTCCGACAAGACTGCAGTCAGCACTGGTGTTCCTCAAGGGTCCATCTTAGGCTCCCTGCTTTTACTAGCTTCATAAATAGTATTACTAAAAATCTCCTCAGCACCTCCTCCCTACTATATGCTGATGACATTGTCCTGTACTGCAGTTCAAATAACATCAAGGATATAAACACTAAACTCTCCAGTGATTATCAGCTCTTACAACAATGGCTTGTAAAACACAAACTAGTACTAAACACAGCCAAGACCCAAGCCATGTTATTTGGCTCCTGCCTCAAGCTGAAACACTCCCAAATACACTTTAATGTTTCCTCCCTGACGCCTCTGTCGGAGTGGTAAACTCTTTCAAGTATCTTGGGGTCACCTTGACCCACCCCTGAGTTTCCGACCTCCATCATTCATACTATTTGTAGCAGGTACACTCCAAACTAAGGATTGCTTACCAACAAGCTATGCGCCACACCTTCTGCTAGACTAGCTATAGCCTGTGGAATACTCCTTCCTCTCTCACTTATGGGGTTGCTACATATGCCTCTGCCAGCAATTCTAGTCTCCGAAAGTGGGATGTTACCTACAATAACATCTACCGCTTTGCATCTAGCTCCCCCGGGCTCAAACATCACTGTTTCCTATACTCGGATCTAGGATGGCTTCCACCACGGGAACAAAGGTCCTACACGCTTGGGACCATTACCGATAACATTATCCGATCTCGTATCCCAAACTCACTTGCCTGTCTCCTTCCCTACCAGAAAATAAACTATGTGTTGCGCTCCGCAGTAAATATCCCCGTCATCGTCCCCAGACATCGCACAAATAAAGGTGGCCGTGCCTTTGCCTGCCATGCTCCAAATTTTTGGAACTCACTTCCTGTAGCCCTACGCCAATCTGTATCTCACAACTCCTTTAAGAAAGAGTTTCAACATTATCTCCTCTCCTCCTACACATGCTCCTGCTTCAAACCACCCTAGCCCATACCCTCAAATCCTACCCTCCACTTGTTGTAATTTAAGGAGCCTAGGGCTTACCCCTGTTCAATGAAACTCTCCTTCTCAACTTTTGCCTGGTAGCTATTGCTTCCACTGCTCCTCCATCTCCTTATTTACCTGCACAGTTTCCTAGTCGCAAAAGTTACCTTAATGTATTATCTTGTGTAAATATTAATTCTGCACCTTGTCTTCTTACCTCAATCTCCTATTTGACCCGATTGTATCCTGTCTCACATTAACTAAAAATGCTTAAATAAAGCATTTTGGCCTAACGGCCCCAATACTTTGTCACATTGCTGTTGATTGTAATTGCACTATGTATCATGTTGTTCCTGTACTTTGCACTATGTATCATTGTTCTCGTACTTTGCACTATGTATCATTGTTCTCGTAAGTTTGTCTCTGTACTCTCCTGGGTTGTGCCTGGAAATAGTCTTTCTGGCTAGTGCACCAACCCGGTAAACAAAAACTAAATAAAAAATATAAAAATGTGTAAGCACATGCTTAGGTACTGGAATATACAGTTGTGCAAATGTATTTGCATCTCTTGGGGCATTCGTGAAAACAATGTACAAAATTGGGTGTAACAGACTTTGCAATTAAAAAACACAATTGGTTTGTAACACATCACCTGACCATTCATTAATTCCTGGTAAATACACAGTTTATGACTCAAATACTCTACCTAGAAACAGCTTTGTTTTTTATTATTTATTCTTAACACACCCTTTTCATTTTTTTAAGCAAAATAACCTACCCCAGGACATGTTTTTTTTTGAGAATTAGTGCACTACCGCATGCAATGGAAAGTACTCGGCCTTTGACTTCATGTTTTAAAATGCATTTGGTGTGTACATCGATTCTCTAGAAACCCATAACCTGTTGTGGGTTATTATGTGCTACAACAAGCAGCCACCATTGTACAGCAACCATTTAAATAAATCATTACTGGACAGCTGTCTTTTTCTGTATTAGATGAAAAAAAAAGGCCTTAGTAATTTTGGTGTATGTGATAGGGTTTAGGGCGCTGTCGTGAAAAGGGTATTGGTGGAAAGCAACATCGGCATGGCAAGGCTTCCCCTTACGGTGCGAGACATAGGTACCTGTAGAAAGAGATGTACTTCAAACAAAAACACCTAGGTCATATAAAATAAACAAATTTACCTGTGTCCTGTAAATAACAGTCTGTTGCATGGCAGCATCTCCTCTTCTTCTGCTCTTCTTTCTGCATGTTCTGTCCTTCTGATGGCCACCTGCAGAGCAAAGCTCAATCCTCAGTCTCTATGTACGGCCATTCCTGGTGCCTCTACTTTCTACTTTCAGGCACAGGTAAATGATAAAGAGGCCACAGTGGGTCAAGACATGAGGCAAGGGCATAGGCATAGAGTTTTGGAGGGTACAGAAGCAGGGGTGGAGCATTCAAGAGGAGCGGAGAGCATGATGTCATAGCAGCCATGTTTGATTTTGGCAATTCAGTGCAATATAGATGCAGATGACTCTCCATGTGTGCCGAGTCCTGATTACATGGAGCTACTTTCAGCCAGACTATTGTGCTGGGATAATGGCCCTGCTGAAAGTACCTCTCAGCCAGTCGGGATCCAGCATTCTTCCTACCCATTTCATAATTGTATTTATTGTATTGCTCTGTCCAATTGTTACATTGTATTGTTTCTATGATTGAATTCATTATACTGCTCTGTCAGATTTTGACATGGCATTGTTTCTATGATTGCATTTATGTACTGCTTTACCCTGTTAGCACTGTTTCTGTGGCTATTTATTGTTCTGCTGTGCCCAGTTGTTCCTTAAAGGGAAGTTCCCCTCAGCCTGTTATTCTGTGTACCTGTGTAATTTGTAGGCATGAACCATGATTGCCTCTATTGCACCCTCCTAATTTCTTCAGGATTTAAATGTGGATGAAGGTACTCAAGTCTCATGTGAACACCTGCTCGACTCCATTGCAAAGGCCATGATCCAACTCATGTAAGGCATCCTGGAAATTGAAGATGTTTTAGGACTAAAGCCTGCAGTAGATATACTGTATTAGTCAGTGCTCTTGATGTCCTCTGCAGTACCTATATTCTTGTCTTATGCTGGCCGTGAAACTTTTCAAAGCATAGTAAGTGCCCGGCTGTTTTCTGTAAAGTGTATCTGAGCTGACTAAAATCCTTTTAGAGAATACAGGGACTTCACAAGACATGTAACAGAATTGAATGAGAGGATAACTTCTGCTGGCTTGTGCAGGTATGCATCATCAACTCCCATGAAGCCTTCCATGAGTGGGGTCATGACCTTTGCAATGGAGACAAACAGGTTTGCACACCAGGGCAAAACAGAGTGAAGCAACCTCATTTATATTTAAATTAGGATGCAATTATGGGGTTGCAAGAGTGGGAATCATTGTTCATGTCTACAAACTACACAGGTATACAGAAAATAGGTTGAGGGAAACTTTCCTTTTGACACAGTTTCTGTGATTGTATTTATTGTACTGCATTTACTGGTTGCAGTATTTATCAACCAGGTGTCCATTATATTGAAAACCTGTAATAACTTGCTTAACTGACAACAACCTAGAGTCAGATTAAGGCAACCTGGGGCCCTAAGCCCAAGAGAAATCTGGGACCCCCCTCACCAGAACCACACCCGTTCGCCATGACCACACCACTTCACCATGACTGTGCCCCTTCACCAATTCATATCAGTTTCTGAAACTTGAAAAAAAATATTTTCTTTTTGTTCGTAAAAAGTGGCACAAAACCTAAACAACCTAACTAAATTGCTTCAAAATAAATGCAACTAATAGTATGAAAAAATAACAAATAATTGTTTGTGTGAGAAATGTCATGATTTGCTCTTCTCCTTAGCCTGCCAGGTAGTATGAACCATGACGTGGGAGTTTTATTGGGAGGGTAGGGACCCATCTCTGAAATAGGCTAGGTCCTGGGGTGTAGGAGTTAAGTTGGTGGTTTACTAGAGGAGTCATGAACTGTAGAGATTATATTGCAAAGCGAGTAATTGTTGGAAGAAATCATTCCCATTCCGTGGAAGAATTTAAGAGAGGATTAAAAACTTTTCTTTGGCAAAAGGCCTTTGTAGAAAACTGAACTGAATTCTGAATATGATTTTTTATTTATGTTTAAGATTTTGGATTTTAATGTTGTTATAAATTGTTTTAAGCAGTAATGTGCCTTGGAAATAGAAAGGCACTGTACAAATACAATTATTATTATTACTAGTATTCCAGGATCCATAAATGGCAAGATTTACTGACGGGATCCTGGAAATACATTCATTTGTTCACCCTGAAAATAAAGCTATATTAAGGTCAGAACTTCAAAATGAGTGCGATGAGGAATAGGAATGAGTAAGATTGTAAACTGTAACATTCAAATGCATTGTAGATCTCTTGGGTTTAGCAGTGAGACTCAGAACTGGCCTTAGCGTGGTCTGAACTGTGCATTCACACAGGGCCCCAAGAGCAGAGCCCCCCCCCCCCAAATGCCTCAGTTGTCCAGTTAGACTCCTTTCTTCCTGGTCCTCTATGTTTTAATTCAAGTAAAGTGCAAACATGACACAAAGCTAGCTGAAAATGAACATATAGGGAGGCCACGATAGGGATGAGGATGTTCCTTGGGGGCTTCACAACTTCTGATATTGGGCCCTAGCAAGGAGGTTCGCACAGGCCCTGGGATAGCTAGGGCCAGCGCTGGTGAGATTAAATATAAGGCATACATATTGAACTGCACTGTCAATCTTTTATGTTTAAGAGTAATACTTGATTCTCAGTGAGTGAGTTTCTCAAGACTGTGATAATTAAACATTTAATAATCTTGACATTGAGATAGAATTACCAGTACACACAACTGCATAGCATTTTATAAAATATTTTTGTTGTATGTAATCATGTAGTTTAAATTATAAAAGAATGATACTCAAAACAGCAGATTTTACTGTCCTACTCTCATTTTGCCCACTTCTTGCCTCATCTCCCTGGAGATGTGGTTTAGGACTTTGGCAACCACGGTCAGCAGAAACCCATCCTGCACAGAGCTCACAGTCTCAGACCAGTGACTGCAGAGGGTTGAGACTGGGAGACAAAGCTGTGGGCAATGGTAAAAGAGAGAGATGAAAAGTGAGAGTTCAAGAACTTGTAAAATAAATACCTTGAACCTTGTCAAATCCTCTGGCAGCTCAGCTGTACCTCTCTCTCTCTCTCTCTCTCTCTCTCTCTCCCATAAATAAATGCAAACTACAGTACTTGGCTTTACTTTTCATTTCCTCCCTCGCTCTCCAGGACCCCACCCACCCCAAAACAAAAAGAAAGTGGATTTAGTGTTTTTTTTAATCAAAATAGTGACTGAATGAAAGGGTTGTGTACCTTTTCTGGAGACAGATGACACTTCAACTCTTTTTCTCTCTCCTCTCCTGCTTGTATACTAGTCTTTAAAACTTTGTACACTGCTGTACTGACTCAATGCTTGGTGCTGCCCCTGACTGTTTACCATAGCAGTGCGCTAGTTTCTCAGAGAGTCCTACAACTTTTCTGTTTCATCCCAGTCCCGGCTGGTGGTCTTCTCTCTCTGGTCACTTGCTGTGGCCCATCTCCGTCTCAGGCTCTGATGGTTACAGACCTGAGGCTATAAGTAGTGGCATTGGTGCAAATCTTGACTCCTTTCCAATCTGCTGAAACCTGGAACAGGCTCTCCAATAGGCAGGCTCTGTAGGGTCTCCGATCCTTCTGATTCGAATGATAGGGGCCCCCTCAAATGCACAAGTGGAAGCAAATAGTAAACAGACTAACACAGGGAGCCCCCATTTAAGATTTGTGCCAGTCACTCTCCTTATCAGGAACACCGGTCAGGGGGCTGGACCTTTCTAGCCACTTCTCCCCACAAGAATACCAGGGGATGGCAGCATAACTCAACTGCTATGAATTTTGCATATTTATGTGATTTTTGCACTCAAATGTACCCTTGCTCTGCAAAGGTTTACTGATGTTCTTGATAATGTTACAGTTATTTTTGGATACACAAACTATTAAATTATTGAACTAACTTGATAGAAACATTCCTTAACACTAAATATACTGTATGGGGCCCACTATTTACATATTATTCTTTACAATAAGAAAGTGCTACACATTCTGGCCATTTGCTCTGAGCTCAGTGCTATGAATTTTAATGCTGAGAGCTTGAAAGGTATGGAGAGAGAGACAAAGCAAAAGTAATGGGCATTTACACCTTTAAGGTCAGCTGGGGTAGGGTAGGGCCTGAAGTTATCAGCAGCACTTAATGTCTAATCAGTGAGGTGAGAGTCTTGTCACAGTTCAGCCCCTGTCTTGCTCAGATTACTCAGCAGCTGAGTCCTTTACAAAAAAAATGCAGCTCAGGGAGCAAGAAAAGGGTATGTAGTAAGTACATTTGGGGATTGCTGGGGGCCCCTGGAAGGCAGGACCCCCCGACCCGATCCTATGTTGCCTATGCCTTATTCCTGCCCCACAACAACCAGTTTCCTGGTTATTACGGAGTTCTGTAACAACCAGGTAACTGGTTGTTATCACTAGATGGCAATGCTGTGTTTTCTTTTTGAGTACAAAAATGTCAGAACATAAATTAGTTTTCTTAAAAAAATCATTAGATTTAATTATTTAAATCATTACAGCTGTCTCTTACATAGTGTTCTCCCTCCGTGCAGCCCCCTGTTGTGCTTGAGACAGCATGACACTGCAGCTCACCACCTTAAATTCCCAGTTCAGCTTTACGTCCTTGTAATTTATGACCATGTGGCTGCAGTCAAACGCTGAAACTTCTTTCGTTGCTTTAGCAGACTACATCCGTGACTAACTTTTAAACAAACTGTTGATTTCGCATGTTCTCTGTGTATACTTTCTTGCTGATGCAGTTGCTGTTTTGGAAGGGGAAGCAATACACAGGCTAATAAACACTGCTATCAGTAATTAATATAAATAAGTTCTTGTACAAATGTATGATTTCTCAATTTTTCACACACCCTCAGTGTGTGGTACCTAGTTAAGCCCCTGGAGCTTAGCTCTCTGGGTTTAAGTGGCATCACTCACCGAGGGTAAGTGACAAAAACTCATAATACACATTGGTACATACATTACAGTATTATATATATTTTGCCTAGTTGCTACCTAGTATTCTTTCTGTGATTACATTTATTTTACTGCTCTGCCCAACTGTTGTGTAATGGACTGCTGGAGAAGGTGGGCTATGTCAATACACAGTGAGTGGATTCATACATGGGGGGACCTTAGGTTGGGAATCCAGAACTGGGTACAGTACTCCTGATAGGGACTAACCAGTGAGCTGCAGAGAGGTAGTATGACCTCTTTCCTCCTGCTATAAAAGCCCTTTCCAACACACCCAAACATTTTAGTCGCCTTGCTGTTGGCATTGTTGCATTGTCTAGACTGTTTTTTGGGGGGGGGGGGGTCACTTATGAAAACTCCCAGATCTCTTTCCTCAGAAACAGTTCAATTCAATTCAGGTTTATTGTAGGAAAACTCCATTGAGCATGCTCATTCACAAGGAGGTCCTAGTACAGACAAGGCGAACATCAACAGGCATACATAAGGTGAGGTACAGATATAGGCGTAGAAAATAAAAATTACAGTTAGCTCTAAACCCAGCGTTTACAAGACAAGCACCTTTACTCCCATACCTGCATGCACCCAGACACCTAACCCATTTGATTTAATGTTTTATTTTTTTAACCCCTCAGATGTACCCATCCCTCCCCAGTAGTTAGGGGCAAGAGATTCCCCAGAGGAACATCTTCCACTCGGAGCAGTTGGTTCCTACCTAGGCAAGAAATATACTTGCCCATTTCACCTTCCAAGATAGAGAAGGTGAAAGTGGAAGTCACTTAACCTAGCACGTTGTACATAGTTATGTATTTGTTGTTCACAGTATGGCCAAGTTGGCCCTTAGAGTTACACAAGTTATGTATAGCTAAACAAACTAAAAAAATACACAGACATAGGAGGTTATAAAATCTTTATTTACAAAAATTGGGAAGAACTTATTTTAGAGTACCATTACCTCTTAGATGGAAGCATTGGATGAACCACAGCAAGGAGTGGGTTCATAAAATTAAAGTTACACCCACTTTAACTACCATGGCAATTCCCTTCAAAATAATTTCTCATATTGTCAATAGGCTAAATAGTCCAATCAAGGGACATAGGACCATTAAGGCTTTGCAGAAAATGTCCCCGGTTATGCTTCTACTACAGGAGACACACCTTTCATCAGTAGAACATCAAAAACTTTTTATATTTGGGTTTTCGATGATGATGGAATCCTCCTACCGGAATGGGAAGAGACGGGGATGGTGATATTAATACTGAAATCTACACAATTTCAACTGGAAGTTCAATATGTAGATAAGGAGGGGGTGGGCTCCATACAAGGCCAGACCCTAACCATTTGTAGCACTTATATCTTCCCTCTCAGTGAAGCTTCTACTATCCAGAACTTAATAGATACAATTCTTACTAGACAGAAGGGAGTATTGATAGTGGGGGGAGACCTTAATTGTCTACTGAATCCACCCAAGGATACCTTGGCTTCCAGACCTGCTGCTCAGTTAGCAGGGCAGAGACACTTGAGGCGTCTACTGAAGGATGTGGGCCTGGTAGAATGCTGGAGACAACTTCACCCATCTCAAAGGACATTTTCATATTATTCCCCAGCCCACAAACACTACTCTAAGATAGATTAATTATGTATTAGTGGGGAACATAAAGATCTGATACATAGGGCAGAAATAAAGAACATATTTCTGTAAGACCACGTCCCCATTATGCTAGAATTAGGAATTAGTAGGGAAAGGAAAAATACACAGCGGAAATTTAACCCTTCCCTATTAAGAGATCCAGAACTTATTGAGCGCATAAAATATAAGACCCCTGAAATCACCAACAACAACACCACCTTCCCTCAGACCTCCCCCCCCAGCTGATGTGGGGCATAATTAAGGTGGTCCTCTGGGGATATATAAAAGCCTATGCCTTGCATAAGAAAAAGCATACTGAAATTAGATGTAGGAGTTGCAGCTCAGACTACAAATTCTACAAGAATTACTCATGGGAGGAGATCCTAGTGTCCTAGATTCACTAAAATAGTCCCAAGAGGGAAATCCAGTGCCTCCTCACTATCAGAACGGAACAGGCACTGATCTGGTTGTGACAAAAATACTATGAGGGAGAATCCAGAGCCTCCAAAGTACTGGCCTATAGGGTCAGACGTCAAACACAACAAGTAACTGTTAATAAAATGAGGGACCCCGTAACTCACCAATATAATTATAACTCCCAACATATACTACAGGTCTTCAGAGACTACTGTCAGACACTATATTCTGATCCCACACCACTGGATCCACAATGAATTTAGGATTTTCTAGCAAAAAATAAAACTCCCCACCCTCACCCCCTCACAGGGAGATTTTTTTAATAGCACCAGTAACACCACAAGAGATGCAAAACACCTTAAAAAAACTAAAAAGTGGGAAAAGCCCAGGCCCAGACGGCTTCAATGCTGAATTTTATAAAGGAACATGGGACTCTATCAAATCCCCTTTACTGGAAGTGCTACAAACAAGCCATAACACAACAACATTCCCGATTTCCTGGAGACAGGCGACAATCTCTGCCATACTAAAACCCAAAAAGCCCCCCCAACTTTGTGATTCATACTGCCTGATATCAGTACTTAATCAAGACTACAAAATATATACAAGTATCTTAGCCCACAGATTAGATAATATCCTACCAGGCATTATACATCCAGACCAATCTGGCTTTATTAAAACATGACAGACCATGGACAATATTAAGTGTACCTTGTACTTGATAAATCATGCACAGCTCACAAACTCTCCCCCTCATGTTGTTAAGTGTTGATGCCCAAAAGGCTTTTGACAGAGTCTCATGGGACTTCTTACACTCCACACTATCCACATTTGCATTTCTACAGGGCTTTTTAGACACTGTAAAAGGGATACACACAGCCCCAGAGGCAATAGTTAAGATCAATGGATCTCATTCCTCCAGATTTCCCCTCTACAGGGGAACCCATCAGGGATGCCCCCTTTCCCCTTATCTGTTTGCTTTTTATGTTGAACCTATAATACAATGTTTTAGGTAAGAGAAAGACTTATGAGGTTATAATGTTAAAGGAACGGAACATAAAGTAGCATACTACATGGATGACCTCCTTCTATATCACCAACCCGGAGAAATTGCTAGACATATTATCCAATATATTACCTTTAATAGAACAATTATCAGGATACAAAATGAACCAAGATAAATCTGAGGTATTAACCATGAATTTTATTCCTTCACCCTCCCTAATGACTAACTTCAACCTTAAGTGGAACAGACCCCACCTAACCTACTTAGAAATCAAAATAACAACATCCCTCTCAAATATCATTACCCTAAATTATGACCCACTGTTTACCACCGTTCATACAGACCTCCATAGATGGTCTCATCTACACATATCTCTCCTGACAAAAGTACAATCAATACAAATGAATGTTCTTCCCAAAATATTAAACATATTGCAAAATATCCCACTCCCTCCATCAAAAGAATTGCACAGAAGGAATAAGGCAATCAATATATTTTATGGAGAGGGTCCAAACCAGCATTACTATGAGCAGGCTTCAACTACCAAAGGAACGAGGAGGCCTGGCTCATGGCTAAATGGCTTCTTGCCTCAAATCAAGCACTGGTCTGGACAATATTAAAGATCTCCAGGTAGAAGGTCACCTGGGGCCAGTGACCATCACATGGTTCACTCTGGCCATTAGAACTAAATCATCCCATTCCAAGGCAAAAATATAGGTCTTCAGAGGAGCTGACTTTGATAAAATGTTCAACAGAGTTAAGCTAGCCCTGGCAAGAAGAAATACAGGTGTGGGGGTACAGGCAAAGTGGGCAATTATTAAGTAGCAATACTTGAAACAACATCCCACTGTGTTAGAGAGAAAAGCAAGAGCAAAAGAAGAATAAAACCACTTTGATTCTCAAAAACAGTAGCAGAAAAGGTCAGAGCCAAAAGGCTGGCCTTCAGGAAATATAAGGGAATACAGCGGGACGAAGATAGGAAGGCATGCCAAACTTTCTTAAGGGAAGCAGGGAAGACAGTAAGGCAGGCAAAGGTGCAAACTGAGGAAACACTAGCACGAACAGTCAAAGAAGGTGACATGACTTTCTATAGATACATTAGTGAAAGGAGAAAGTCCAGAGGGGGTATTGCTAACATCAAAGTGGATAAGGGGGAGTGTGTAGAGGAGGACCAAGGAAAAGCATCTATCATAAATAGATACTTCTGCTCAGTATTTACTGAGAAGAAGGTAGGGCAGGGCCCACAGCTCAGCACCATGGACACGGGGGGGGGGAGGTGTGCACTAGTCCCATCACAAAAGAAAGGGTCTTACAAGAGCTCACTAATCTCAGGGTGGACATGACAATGGGAACTGATGGCATACATCCCAAGGTACTAAAAGAGCTAAGGGTGGAACTAGCAGAGCCATTATCAGAACTGTTTAGTGAGCCTCTGAGCACAGGAGAGGTCCCAGAAGACTGGAGAAGGACTCATGTGATCCCGCTCCACAAGATTGGTAGCAGGGAGGAGGCAGGGAACTGTAGACCAGTCAATTTTACCTTAGTAGTGGGCAAGATTATGGGGGCAATCCTTAAGGAAAGGATAGTGCAACACCTGTAATCCATATGAACACAGGATCCAAGACAGCATGGGTTTACAACAGGAAGGTCCTGTCAAACTAATCTCATAGTTTTCTTTGACTGGGTAACCAGAGTGGTGGACCAAGGGGGAGCAGTAGATGTCTCCTACTTTGACTTCAGCAAAGCTTTCGATACTGTTCCACATAAAAGATTGATTAATAAGCTGGGTAGGCGTGGGGTGGGTCAGAAGTTGGTCAACTGGGTGGCAAACTGGTTGGTGGGCAGAAAACAGAGAGTGGTGGTAAACTGTATGCAGTCAAAAGATATACAAGTCACAAGTGGGGTACCTCAGGGATCAGTCCTGGGGCCAGTCCTCTTCAATATATTCATCAGTGACGTTGGAGATGGACTGGAGGGTAAGGTTTGTCTGTTTGCAGATGACATCAAGATCTTCAACAGAGTAGATGATCCAGATGGTGTGGGAGGAATGAGAAGAGATCTGTATAAACTGGCAAAATGGTCAGAAGAGTGGCAAATGGGGTTTAATGCAAAGAAGTGCAAGATCATGCACATAGGGAAGAGAAACCGTGAAGCCACTTACAGGTTGGGAGGGGAGATGCTGGCAATCACAAGGGAAGAAGGAGACTTGGGCATCATCATCACAGATAACCTGAAATCATCCAAGCAGACTGCTAAAGTAGTAGGTAAGGTTAGAGGGATGTTGGATGTTGGGGTGTATTAGTAGGGGTATCACAAGTCGTAAGAGGGAGGTAATAATCCCTCTTTACAAGACACTGGTAAGGCGCCATCTGGAGTACTGTGTGCAGAACTGAAGGCTGCACCTGCACAAGGACATTAATAAAATGAAGGCAGTCCAGAGAAGGGCAACCAAAATGGTGCAGGGACTGCATCAGAAAACATATGAGGACAGATTAATGGAGCTCAATATATATACCCTAGAGCAAAGGAGGGAGAGAGGTGATATGATCGAAACATTCAAACATCTTAAGGGCATTAACAAGGTGAAAGAGTCTAACATGTTTCAATATAAGGGTCTATCCACAGTAATAGGGGACATATGTGGGACATGACTGTGGAAAAATAAATGTTGTCATTTCTTTCTTCTTTCACCATCAATACTTTACCCTTAATGTCCTTTACTAAAAGTATAAACAGGAAGATAATATAACTTGGGGTTTTCTGAGTACAGTCCCTAATGTTTGGAAACAGTATCCAGGTAACGTACGTAACAGGGACAGAGAATATGTTCACTAGGAAAAAAGCTATGTATAAATATTTTTGAATCTCTACATGAATTTGCAGTACTTTAACTCATTTGGTTAATTCATTAAGCAACGCCAAAATATTTGATGCAAAAGAATGTGATATCCCATCAATCTAACGCGTGGCAGAGAATTACGGTGCAAAGTAATTTTGAAGTTTTCCCTCACCAACATTTCTTGGGTAGTCACAGATTAAAATGCATTTGCACATAACTGGGGATAAGAGTAGATGATATTTAAAACTTTTTTTGATCACTTTAAACATTAAACTCCAAAAATCTGTGAAAAAGGGTTTCATTAACGTATGTAACAGGACAGAGAAAAATTCAAAAACTTCAAGAAGTCCCAGAAAACATTGTGGAAAAAAGAAAATCAGGTAATTGGAGTTGTTTATTCTTTTCCACTTTATGTTTAATGTCTAAAGTTATGACTCAATCAGCATAAAAGTTCTCGATGTTGCATACACCACCACAAAGGAAGTTCATAATACAACAAATTCACTATACTAACTAGAAATACCAGCCACACTAAGTAAAATTAACTAAAGCCCTAACCATAACACCACGATATACACACTATATACACTGCTTATTACAGACCTAATACCTCCAACAAATGTACATATGTATATCTGGCAGACCCCATGTGACAGCGTAACTGAATCCACCAGACATGAGCATGGACAGCCTACAGTGACTCACTCAAGCCAGTGTGCACAGTATGCCACTTGCAAACACACCAGCACCCCATGAGAGATTGACCAGGGACCTGGTACACCCCAGGTGACAACGTAACTGAATCCACCAGACATGAGCATGGACAACCTACAGTGACTCACTCAAGCCAGTGTGCACAGTATGCCACTTGCAAACACACCAGCGCCCCACGAGAGATTGACCAGGGACAAGGTACACCCCATACAAAAACAAGAGTATTGGACTTTAGGAAGGCTGACTTTGGGAAAATGAGAGAGTGCCTTAGAAAAGCACTAGCAAATGGGCAAGAGGGAAGGGTGGAGGAACAATGGGGAATAATCAAAACAGCCATCGCAGAGGCAACAAGTCTTTGTGTGAAGCAAATCAATAAAACAAAATGAAGGAAAAAACCACTATGGTTCTCAAAAGAGGTGGCAGGGATGGTTAAGGAGAAAAGGATAGCCTTCAGGAAATATAGTATAAGGAAACACAGAAGAAGCAGGACAGAGAACTTTATCAGATAAAGCAGAAGGAGGCAGGGAAGGCAGTCAGAATAGCAAAGGCACAAACTGAGGAAAAGATAGCCAACTTTGTTAAGAAGGGGGATAAAACTTTTTATAGGTGCATTAGCGAGCGAAGAAAGACCAAGGGAGGAATACAGAGACTTAATAAAGGGGAGAGAATGAGGGCAGAGGGTGATAGTGAAAAAGCAGGGATGCTGAATGAATATTTCTGCTCAGTATTCACAATAGATGAGGAGGGGGAAGTGCCTAAACCAAACAAGGGGGGAAACTCTGAATAGAGGGGTCGATACCAGTCCATTCACAGAAGAAAGGGTTTGAGAGGACACTCTTGAAACTGAGGGTGGACAAAGCAATGGGGCCTGATGGGATTCACACAAGAATACTAAAAGAACTAAGAGTAGAACTAGTAACACACACTGACTACTCTCTTAACACATCATGGGAGGATGGAGTGGTACCTGAGGACTGGAGGAGGGCAAATGTGATTCCACTTCACAAAAGTAGGAGCAGGGCAGAGGCAGGAAACTACAGACCAGCTAGTTTGACTTCAGTGGTAGGGAAAATGATGGAATCACTTCTGAAGGAAAGAATTGTTGAGTACCTAGAGGTGATGGGGCACAGGACCCAAGGCAGCATGGTTCACAGCAGAAAGGTCATGTTGAGGCAACCTAATAGATTTCTTTGACTGGGTGGCCAAAGTAGTAGACCAGGAGGGGCTGTGGATATGGTCTACCTAGATTTTAGCAAGGCATTCGACACAGTCTCACACAAAAGATTAATATACAGTTAGCTAGCCTTGGAGTGGGTCCCAAGGTGGTAGCCTGGATAAAAACTGGCTGAACAACAGGACACAAAGGTAATAGTAAGCGGAGTCCACAGTGAAGAAAGGAGGTAACTAGTAGGGTACTGAGGTTCGGTACTGGGACCGGTCCTCTTTAATATCTTTATAAGTGACATTGGAGAGCACCTGGAAGGAAGGTATGCCTCTTTGCAGATAACACAAAGATCTGCAACAGGGTTGATACACAAGGTGGGGTGGAAAGAATGAAAAGGGACTTGGCAAGGCTGGAGGAATGGTCAAATATGGCATGGCACTCAGATTCAATGCAAAGAAGTGCAAGGTAATGCATCTGGAAACAAAAACCCAGGAAGAGTACACAATGGGGTGAGTTAATAACAACAACAAAATCGAAAGAGACCTAGGAGTAATTATATCAAATGACCTAAAGGTGGGCAAGCAATGTGAGAAGGCAGTAAGGAGGGCTGGGGGATACTGGGATGCATAGGAGAGGCATCAACAGTAGAAAACAGGAAGTTGTTATCCTCTCTACAGACAGTTAGTGAGACCCCATCTGGAGTACTGTGTGCAATTCTGAGACCCCATCTCCACAAAGACATAGACAGAGTGGAGGCTGTTCAGAGGAGGGCAACCAAAATGGTGCAAGATCTGCACCAGAAGACATATGAGGAGAGACTAAAGCAGCTTAATATGTATACCCTTGAGGAAAGGAGGGAGAGGGGGACATGATAGAAACTTTCAAGTATCTCAAGGGAATTAACAAGGTACAAGAGGGTAGTATCTTTCAGAAGAATAGATGTGCAAGAACAAGGGCGCACAATTTGAAGATTGAGGGGGGGACGGCTCAGAGGTAATGTTAGAAAGTATTTTTTCACAGAGAGAGTTGTAGATGCATGGAACAGCCTTCATGAGGAGGTTGTGGAGTCAGGAACAGTGGGCGAATTCAAGAATACATGGGACAGGCATAAGGCAATTCTAGTGGGGGGCAGGAGGAAGTAAGCTGTTGATTAACTAGAATTTGCAGCTTATCCATAAGGTAGGGAAATGGGCAGACTGGGTGGGCCTAGCGGTCCTTATCTGCCATCAGATTCTATGTTTCTAGGTGACAGGGTAACTGAATCCATCAGAGCAGAACATGGGTGCTTGCCTACAATGACTCAATCTAGCAGGTGAGTACTGTACACAAACTGCACACCCACCAGGGCACCATGAAGATTGATAAGGTATCTGGCAGACCCGAGGTGATGGCTTAACTAAATCCACCAGATGAGAACCCTGGCACTGACCCATTGTGACTCAAGTCAAGCTGCTGTGTGCAATACGCCATTTGCACACCCACCAGGGCCCCATGAAAGATTGACCAGGGACCTGGCAGACCACAGGTGATGACATAACTGAATTCACCAGATGAGAACAGATGATAATGTAGGCAACCCACTGGATTGGAAAGAAAATGGAGGCAGATATGGACACAACCACTGAATTTGCAAACAAAATGTACTGTAGGCAGGCACAGACAGAAGCACTGGATTGCAAACAAAATGAAGGCATGCACAGACACCCATTGGCTTGCAAATCAAATGGAGGCACACATGACTGCAGCAACTGGCTTGTAAACAAAATGGAGGTAAGCATGGACACCCACAGAATTGCAAACAAAAGGGAGGCATGCCTGGACACCCACAGGATTGCAAGCAAAATGGAGGCAGTATACCCACCCCCCTCCAGATCCATGTCAGCAGTCCCTGGGGCTTGGTAGACCATTCTACAATTTTCCAGCCCTGTCAGTAGCTCCCTGGGACCCAAGATCAGTCCCACCCCCTCCCAATCAGCCCCTTGGTATATGAGGTCAGTCCCATTTCCCTCCCCAGTCCCTGGAGCCATGTGGCACACTCCTAAAATGCTCCAGCCATGTAAGCAATCCCATGAGACCCAAGGTCAGTAATACCTCCTCCCCATTAGCCCTCTGGCATATGAGGTCAATCTCATCTATCTCCCCAGTCCCTGGTGGCAAACTCCTAAAATTCTCCAGCCCTGTTAGCAGTCCTGTGGGATACAAGAGCAGTCACAAACCTTCCCCAGCAGCCCCCTGGCACATGAGGTAAGTCCCATCCACATTCCCAGTCCATGGGGCCTGGTGGAACACTCCAACAAATCTGCAGTCCAATGGAATCCAAAGTCACTCCCAGCTTTTCCTCATTAGACCCTTGACACATGAGTTCAGTCCAATTCATCTCCCATGTCCATGGGGCCTAGTGGCACACTCCAACAAATCCACAGTCCCATGGAACCCACGGTAAGTCCCATCCTCCTCCCCATTAGCCCCCCTTGCTTGTAAGTTCAGTACCATCCCCCTCCCCAGTCCCTGGGGCCTGGTGGCATACTTCAACAAATCCACTGTCCCATGGAGCCCAAGGTAAGTCCCACCCTCTTCCAAATCAGCCCCCTGGTATGTAAGATCAGTCTCATCCTCCTCCCCCTGGGGCATGGTGGCACACTTCAACAAATCCACTGTCCCATGGAGCCCAAGGTAAGTCCCACCCTCCTCCAAATCATCTCCCTGGCATGTAAGGTTAGTCTCACCCCCCTTCCCAGTCCCTGGGGCCTGGTGGTTCACTCCTAAAACTCTCCAGCCCTGTCAGCAGTCCCATGGTACCCAAGGTCAGTTCCACCCCCTCACCATCAGCCCCCTGGGATGTAAAGTTAGTTCCATCCCCCTCCCCAGTCCTGGGGTCTGCTGGTACACTCCTAAAACTCTCCAGACCTATCAGCAGTCCCATCGTACCCAAGGCCAGTCCCACCCCCTCTCCATCAGCCCCCTGGCATGTGAGATTAGTCCCATCCCCCTTCCCAGTCCCTGGGGCCTGTTGAAATGCTCTATCAAATCTGCAGCCAATGGGATCCAAGATCAATCCCACTGCCCTCCTATTGACCCCCTGAATGTAGGTCAATCCATCTCTGTCAGCAGTCTCATGGGTCCTACTTAAATTCTCTAGCCCTGTCAGCTGTACCATGGGACTTATGGTCAGTCCATCCTCTCCATAGCTTGTCAACAGTCCCAAGGGTACCTGGTGACAACTGTCTCCTGCCGCTTACCCAATTAGCCATACCTTGGCCAGAAGCAGTTTGTAAATTTAATTGGTGCCATTGTGCTTCCAAGGAGCAATTACCACTGCAGTCTTTATTTTTATAACATACAAGAGTCTTTAGTTGCAAAACTTTTTGTTCTAAAATGTCATTGGCATGTCCATTTTTAAATGTAGTAGAAATTACTACAACACTCAATATGTCTATTGTTTTCATGTCAGACTTTGCAGGAAACATTCAATTTCTAATTTACTTTCAGATCAACTGGCAGCCCCTCCCCAAAGCATGTGGGTGACTATTTTAAAACAAAAGTCCTTTGTTGCAACCCCAAAACGAATGCTCAGTCAAAACAAACAAGTCTTGTAGAATATCTTAATAGTCACCATTAAATAAAAAAGGTACCACTAGAAGTCCCATCCATTTGTATCAGGGACCACTTGTTTCCGCAGATCCATGTTACAAACATAGAAACATAGAATACAGAAGTTGACAGCAGATAAGGACTGCAAGGCCCATCCAGTCTGCCCATTTCTTTTCTCCTTATGAATGTGCCATTGGCCTTTTCTCTGTCAATGGCCTATCTGACATGACTAAACTTGGTTGTAGGCTGTTAGCCAACTTTTGAAAATGCTAAAACAGATTCCAGGTTTTTCACTTTAAATGCATCAGTAAATGACTACAGCCCCCAATACTTTTATATTTTTATCTCAAACTTTGCAGCAAACATTCCATTTCTAATTTACTTCTGGATGAACTGGTGTCCCCGCCCCCCAAAGCATGTGAGTGGCCATTTTAAAATAAAAATTCTTTGTTACACCCCTCCCAAACAAATGCTCACTCAAATCAAACCAAAAACCATGTAACATCTCTTAATAATAACAATGAAAAATAAGGCACCACCAGAAGTCACATTTGTAACAGGGACCGCTGGTTTCCTGAGGTCCCTGTTACAAACATTATTGAACTTGGTTGTGGGTTAGGACAACTTTTGAAAATACTGGTTTGGATTCCATGATTTTTTCACTGAAAATGCATCAGTAAATGACTACAGCACCCAGTACTTTCATATTTTAATCCCAACCTTTGCAGCAAACATTCCAAAAATAATTTACTTTCAGATGAACTGGCAGCCCCCCTCCCCCAAAGCATGTGAAAGGCCATTTTAAAACAAAAATCATTTGTTGCACCCCCGAAACAAATGCACACTAAAAGCAATCAAAAATCTCATTAAATCTCCTAATAATCACAATTCCAAAATAAGGTACACCAAAAGTCTTGTTTGTAACTGGGACAGAGATTTTCAGGAGGTCCCCGTTACAAACATTAGCATGCTACCTCTATCCCTGTTACAATCAGGACAGTACCATAAGACCACTAAAAAAAGATGTTTGGAAGCTTGCAAAAGCCATACATCCACAATGAATTACATAGCCTTACACACCTGTTTAGCACATTACAAAACTATGAAATTCACAGCATGTCTGGCACACAGAAGGCAGTTATTAGAGCCATACAATAGATAACCTTGAACAATATGTCAAATACGTGCCATTTTCAGACATAAATAGATATATTTAAACAGCAGTCATGAACCCCAGTAAAATATGTTATAAATTCAAACTTTATTTAACACAATTAATCATGTCCAGTAGCTCAATCCTGTCGTAACAGGGACAAATGTATTAACTCTGTCCCTTGTTACAAACATGGTTGACCTTTTCTCTGTCCTCAGAGACCTTACTGAATGCCAATCTGTGCACAGCACACTCCCATTTCAAATCCAGCAACAAAATGCAGTCAGATTTATAGCAGACAGTATAGAAAATCATTATTTCACTGCAATGTAGCCCCATTCATGTCTGCTTACATTTCTGACCAGTTTCCACATTCTTGTTTGTAACACAGTCACACGTTTGTAACGGCAAGTTTGGAGGAGACAGAGAATGTTCTCATTTGGTGTTTGGGAAGAAAATTGACTGATCCGCTGGCAAAGCAAAGTTTAAAGGACTTAATCTGGTATTATGATTGGCTTGAAATAAGCCAATGACACTGTAAAAAAAATCACGCTCCTCAGACATGATAAACAGCTGTTACATACATAGATAGGGGTGGGACAGAGAAAGATAGCCTGGTTCTACTTTTAAAGGCAGCCAGAGCATCTCTACAGTTTTGAAATGTTTTTTTCAGCCAGAACAGCAAACTAACTGAGCCTCCTTCAGTTCCTGGCATTCAGTGCCCCAATTCTTGCACAGTTTCACATTTATACCAGTCAATCCCATATGTAACCTAGGGGGACAGAGAAGGTTACATACAAGATTGTCACTTTTTAACTCATTCTGGAAAAAAATAAAAATATATAAAGGCACATACAAGTGGTGATGTTACAGGGCTCTTTATGTAAAATGCATAGGAAGACTTATTTTTTCAGCATAGTATTTTGGTAGGTAGAAGGAAAGCATATAACATGTGGTGTCTTGAAATGTCCCACCTAGCCAATGCAAAAACCAGGGGACAAATCTGTAAGTTTCTTACAAAAATATTTTTTTGTAAGTATTAGGCGGCTGAAGTTATTTATATTATCCCACTAACTTCTATAGTAGACAACAGTGCAGTTTTGAAATATATTTAAACACTCTTTGCAGAGTTACTGAGTGTTAAAGTGCATGTGATGGAAATGTACCCATTTAGTATGGACATGCCCATAAGTAAAATAGCAGGACAAGAGGACACATAGAAACATAGAATTTGATGGCAGATAAGGACCGCTCGGCCCACCTAGTCTGCAAATTTCCCTACCTAATGGACAAGCTGCAGATCCTAGTTAACCAACAGCCTACTTCCTCCTACCCTCCAATAGAATTGCCTTATGTCTGTCCCATGCATTCTTGAATTCCCCCACTGTTTTTGACTCTACAACCTCCTTAGGAAGGCTGTTCCATATATCCACAACCCTCTCTGTGAAGAAATACTTCCTCACATTACCTCTGAGCCGTCCCCCCTCTATCTTCAAATTGTGCCCTTTGTTTTTGCACATCTCTTTTTCCGAAAGATGCTACCCTCTTGGACTTTGTTGATTCCCTTGAGGTATTTGAAAGTTTCTTTCATGTCCCCCTCTCCCTCCTTTCCTCAAGGCTATGCATCTTTAGTTCCTTTAGTCTTTCTTCATATGTCTTCTGATGCAGACCCTGCATCATTTTGGTTGCCCTCCTCTGGACAGCCTCCACCCTGTCTATGACCTTGTGGAGATGGGGTCTCCAGAACCGTACACAGTACTTCAGATGTGGTCTTACCAACTGTCTGTACAGAGGGCCAACAACTTCCTGTTTTCTACTGGTGATGCCTCTCCCTATGCATCCCAGTATCCCCCCAGCCCTCCTTACTGCCTTCTCACACTGCTGGCCCACCTTTAGGTCATCTGATATGACTACCCCCAGGTCCCTTTACATTTTGTTGTTGTCAGGTATCTTACCCCCATTGTGTACTCTTGCCCTGGGTTTTATTTCCCAGGTGCATTACTTTCACTTCTTTGCATTGAATCTAAACTGCCATACATTTGACCATTTCTCCAACCTTGCCAAGTCCCTTTTTATCCTTTCCACCCCACCTTGTGTATCAAACCTGTTGCAGATCTTTGTGTCATCTGCAAAGAGACATACTTTTCCTTCCAGTCCCTCTGCAATGTCACTTATAAAGACATTATAAAGGACGGCCCCAGTACTGAACTCTGCGGTACCCCACTAGTAACCCTCCTTTCTTCACTGTGGACTCCATTTACTATTACCCGCTGTGTTCTGTTGTCCAACCAGTGTTTTATCCAGGCTACCACCCTGGGACCCACTCCCAGGCTGGCTAATTTGTTTATTAATCTTTTGTGCGGACTGTGTCAAATGCCTTGCTAAAGTCTAGGTAGGCCATGTCCATAGCCCCTCCTTGGTCTACTGCTTTGGTCACCCAGTCAAAGAAATCAATTAGATTTGTCTGACATGACCTTCCTGCTGTGAATCCATGCTGCCTTGGATCCTGTGCCCCACTGGCCTCTAGGTACTCAACAATTCTTTCCTTCAGAAGTGATTCCATCATTTTCCCTACCACTGAGGTCAAACTGACAGGTCTGTAGTTTCCTGCCTCTGTCTTGCTCCCACTTTTGTGAAGGGGAATTACATCTGTCCTCCTCCAGTCCTCAGGTACACACCATCCTCCCATGATTTATTAAAAAGGGTAGTCAGTGGTGTTAATAGTGCTTCCCTTAGTTCTTTTAGAATTCTGGGGTGAATCCCATCAGGCCCCATTGCTTTATCCACCTTCAGTTTTAAGAGTTCTTTCAGAACCCTTTCTTCTGTGAAAGGACTAATATCAACCGCCCTATCCAGAGTGCTTCTACTGACTGGATTAGGTATTTCCCCTCTTTTCCATTGTGAATACTGAGCAGAAGTATTCATTCAGTATCCCTGCTTTTTCACTGTCGCTCTCTGCCCAACCACCTTCCTCTTTGTTCAGCCTCAGTATCTCTGCCTTAGTCTTTCTTTGCTCTCTAATGTACCTATAAAAGGTTTTATCCCCCTTCTTAACTGAGTTGGCTATCTTTTCCTCGGTTTGGGCCATTGCTATTCTGATTGCCTTACCCGCTTCCTTCTGCTTTAACTGGTACAGTTCTCCATCCTGCTTCTTCTGTGTTTCCTTATACTTCCTGAATGCTATTTTTTTCTCCCTTACCTTCCCCGCCACTTCTTTTGAGAACCATAGTGTTTTTTTCTTACATTTTGATTTGTTTATTTGCTTCACACAAAGGTTTGTTGCCTCTGTGATGGCGGTTTTGATGTTTTCCCATTGTTGCTCCACCCCACCTTCTTGCCTGTTTGCTAGTGCTTTTCTGAGGCACTCTCCCATTTTTACAAAATCAGCCCTCCTGAAGTCCAGTACCTTCACTTTTGTGTGGCTCGACTCTACAGCTAAGTTTATTGTGAATCACACTGTTTGGTGGTCGCTTGTTCCCAGATGGCTACCCACTTCAAGATCAGAGATCCTCTCTCCATCCCCATTTGAGAGTTCCAGGTCTAAAATTGCTGTCTCCCGAGTGGGTTCCAAAACTAGCTGTCTGAGGCATGCCCCCTGTAGGGCATCAGGAATGGCCCTGCTCTTGGATGTGGCTGCAGCAAAGGTGCTCCAGTCAACATCTGGCATATTCAGGTCCCCCATCAGCAATATCTCCCCTTTCTCTGCCATCCCAAGGATGCCTTCTATCATTTTCTTGTCCATTTCCTCCCCCTGAGATGGGGGTCTGTATACAACCCCTGTACGGATTGTGGAGCCATTTCCAGTCTCCAGGGTGACCCACAGTGCCTTCTCCCTTCACTGTTTACTCTTTAGTTCTGTTGCTTTGATCCCTTCCCTTACATAGAGAGCTACTCCTCCTCCTCCTCCTCCTCTTCTTCCCTCCCTGTCCCTCCTGTAGATTGTGTACCCATGTATGTTGACATCCCAGTCATGGTTCTCTGTGTACCATGTTTCTGTGACTGCCACTATATCCAGGCATCCCTCTTCCATCAAGGCCACCATTTCAGGAAGCTTTTTACCTAGACTACGGGCATTGGTACTCATTACCCTCCATTTTGTATGGCTTTATTTCTTTTTGCCCCACCCCTGTCCCTACTGCCCTTGTCTTTTTCTCCATTTACCTCTGCCCTTCTCCCTATTGACTGCTCTATCTTGGTGTTTACCTCACTAATTACTCTTATTTTTGGTGGGGGGCTAGGATTTCCCTTCTCCTCTTCAGTGCCTCCCTCATTGGCTAATTTAAATGTTTGCCATTGAAGCATTTAAACCTATCACCTAGGATCCTGGTTCTCCTCCAGGATAGATGCAAACCATCACGCCTGTATAGGCCTGTATCCCTCTAGGTGGAGCCCCAGTCCCCAATGAAGCCAAACCCCTGAGCTCTGCACCAGCTTTTCAACCAGTCATTAAATCCCATGGTGCGGAGTGCTCTAGCCTTATCCATGCCATAGACCTGTAGCACTTCGGAGAAAGTTACCATGTGTGCTACTTGTCTAAGGCCCCTCACCAATTCCACAAACTCCTGTTGCACTGCTCTGATCCCATTCTCAGCCAGATAATTTGTCCCTAGATGGATAATGGCATCCAGCTCCCTCCTCCTTGCTGCTGCTCCCACTATCCTGAGGATTCATTTCCTGTCCCTCCAAGCCTTGGTGCCAGGCAAGCACCTTACCTCCCTTTCCCCTCCCTTCCCCAGTTCTACCCACCCAACAACTGAGTCTCCCACCAGGAGTTGTTTCCTTCCCCTGTGGGGTCCTGGGCCACCCTCCTGTAGGTCTCCATTGTGGAGGTTCCCAGCATCCTCCTTGGTCTCCACTGCAGGTGCCTCCATAGAGGATCCATGCTTCACCAGAGTGGCAAATGAATTGTGGAGAGGCACAGCTGGAGGGATGCACCTCTGTTCCACCACCCTCACCCTCCCTGAGCCCACCATGGTCCAACCACTCCTCTTTCTTGGTGACCTCTGAGGTAGTGGTGGTGGCCTGGGTGGTCCCTGGGTGGGGGAGCAGGTTTTCTGAATCCTTGCCAGGTCAGCATGGAGAGGAACAGCCTCCTCCCACACCAGAAAGGTGCCTGCAAATAGGGCAGCAATGCGGTCTCCAGAATGTCTCCTGGATGACTGCTGCTCCACAGCCAGTGCATTGCACCACTACCCACATGTCTGTGTCCCTTCCAGTTACAGATGCTTTTTTGGTTTTTGTTCTTGTTTTAGTGTGCGGAAGCTTGTGAGTGTCTCTACCTGCTGTTTAGTGTGCTGTGCCTTTAAGGATATGAACAGGTGTATGTTGTTAGCAGTTTGGGGAAGTGATGTCAGAACCCCTGCTATAAAGGAAGTTATGCACTTGGGGCAGGTGGGGTGAGTGGAAGGGTGGGTGGGTGGGAGTAAATCTATGCCGTCCAGAAATAATCACCTGCAACTCTTACCCTCCACCCCAGGGAGTGCCTTCCTTCTCTTCAGACACCTATTTCACAAAGGCTAAGTAACATGTCTAGTCACAACTGACTGAAAATATCTCCCAGCTACAGTTCCTCCCTGGCAAATTAAAGTTAAAACTAAGAAAAGTCCAACCTAAAAACAGAATCAATACTAGTTACTTACACGGGTCCAAAAAGTAATAATTCAGTTCAGTGTAGTCTAGAAAATAACCTCCTTGATTCAAGGAAGCTGTGGCTGCATTCTCACTCTCCCTGTCTCAGTCTCAGCAGGCATGAGACACAGCAGACACAGCATAAGATTAGAGGGAGGCTGATTAAGGGGGAATGTGAGGAAGTTATTTTTCACAGAAAGGGTGGTGGATGCATGGAACAGCCTACCCCAGGAAGTGGCAGATATGAATACAGTGCAGGGCTTCAGACAGGCACGGGATAGGCATAAGGGAGCAATAAGGATGAGTATGAATAGATAGGCCATTGACAGAGTACAGGCCTATGGCACATTCATAAGGTAGAAAAAATGGGCAGACTGGATGGGCCTTACTGTCCTTATCTGCCATCAGCTTCTATGTTTCTATGAGAAACATGTCAGGCATACCCCTAGACCTTGAACAGATATGCCAACCCAGAATTCCCCAACCAGAGAAGAAAATTTCATAATTTACAAAAACACTCATCCAACATTGAAGAGACTTCCTTAGCCTTAAAAGAAATAGTCTTCTGGCCAAAAGGATAGGAATCCCCACTAATAAACTTAAATTTACACCGAACACCTTAGATAACACTTTTGGGATATGGTGGAGAAATGACTGAGACATGCATATCAGTTCTATAATCAAGGTATAGTTAAAGCATTCTCACAATTACAAAATTAATTTATACTACCTAGACAAGACTTCTATAGATACTTTCAAATTCGCCATTTTTTGGCATCAGAATTAGGACTCAATATTTCTGACCAACAACCTCAACCCTTAGAAACCCTTCTGACCCAGCTGTCGACAGCTATTATACAACAGCATTTAGTGTCCCAGTTCTATAAAGCTCTCCAATACACCACAGGTAATCTGAGTCTCCATATGACTGTTTTGTTACTGATTTCGAGCCTCTTTGTTGTACCGTTTCCATGTATTAAAGTGTATGTTACCTTAATTTCTGTATTGTCCAATTTATGTGACGTGGAACCTTTGTAAACGAGTCTCTGATTCAAGGGTACTTTCCAAATCATGAATTAATAAATAAAATAAATAAACTGAGCATATTCAATCTACCTGGGAAGCCGAGTTAACGTTAAATCTTACTCCAAATGACTGGCTACACATTTGGAGACAACAGCATAAAACCTCCAATTCATACACTTGGAGGGAGTTTTTGTGGAAAATAACTGCCCGTTAGTTCCACACTCCACAAATTACTGCTAAATATTCAGGGGATGGAGACGCCTCATGCTGGCGGGGATGTGGGATGGAGGTGGCCACACAGACACATGTTCTTTGGTCCTGCCCAATGCTTCTTAACTATTGGGAAGCAGTACACCAACAATTAAAAAACTCTGTTCTCCACTCTAGGAACTTTTAACACCACAGATGGCCCTATTACTACACTACCCTCATCATTATCGGGACAAGCAAGCTATTCGTCTACTCAACATCCTTCTCGGAGCTGCCAAGATGGTGATTACTAGCTTATGGCTAAACCCGGACCCCCCCCCCCATCTATTACTAACTGGGAAAACTTGATACAGTATATGAGATTTATAAAATGGAAAGCATGACAGCCAGATCACAGAATACAACCCTGGCCCTAACCAATAGATGGAACAGATGGTTCCACCACATCTCCACACGCCGCCCAGAACTGATCCCATAGAAGTAGGACATGAGACAAGCACAAGAAGCACCCCTGAAGTAAGGGGAACAGAGAGAGTCCTGTCCCTGCTAGTATGGCTCATAATAATATAGGGAGGGAGTGGCCTACCCCCTTTTCTTATTTCCTGCTTTAATTAGAATAGAGATGAAGCCACCCCCCACTGCCATGAGACCTGATATTGGTGATAGAGTCTCCTCCTTGCTGACTTACAGATATGATTAACTGAAATGCACTGGCAAATATTAAGATGTAATAATTATAAGACAATATTTTTTTTCTTTCTTTAAATGTCAGTGGATAAGTATAATACAATACTGTACATTGATTTTTTTCTTTCTTTTTCCTGATGAACTGATGCAAATTGTATTAATCCCTTGATGTCTATGAAACCTCAATAAAAAAAGAGTTAAAAAAAAACAGGATTACAAATAAAATGTACATACTTTGCTTAAGGCACTGGATATAGACGTACAAAAAAAGCAAGAAGAAAAGCGAGTTGATAAATGAAATGTACATACTTTGCTATGGCAACGGAATTATACAAACAGCGAAAGAAAAACAGGTACTGGCATTGGGATAAGGCATTAATGAGGCAATCAACATAATGCGACAAAGTGACAATCTGAGGCAGAAGGTAGAGGAGGCAAGGAATGCAGAAGGGGGAAGAGCAGGAGTGCATAAGGATGTGAGATAGATAATAAGGAGAAGAGTGCCATAGGAGAGAGAAGGGACAATGATTAGAACAATAGTTAAGGCAGTGCCAGAGGGAATGGCTGGGAAAGGAGGAGGAGGAGTTTGTGATAGCTAAGCCCTCGGATATTTGCATTCAGCAGTGAAGTGCCTAGAGACGAGCATCTTGAAACAACTAATATTGACCAGGTTGGTGAGCTTGAGTACCGTTTGAATGCTGTTCCAAGCCACAGGGAGGGAATGTGATATAGCTCCCCTGCCAAGGCAAGTTCTAGTTCTGGGGATGTCCAGCAGGAGGAAGAAAGACTTCCCTAGGGAGTAAGAGCAGTGCGAGATGTGGATGAGGGAGGAGATATAGTCTGGGAGTTTATTGGGTAGTGCTTTGAGTGTCCATATCCCAAGGTGGAGCAATCTTCTAGTGGCTAGGGACATCATTCCAGCAACAGAATGAAGATCACAGTGGTGGGTCCTGGGGGATGCATTAGTAATAAAATGAAGGGTACGGTGGAAGAGGATGTTGAGCCTGTGAAGGTTGGTAGCCGAAGTGTAGTTGTATATTATATCACCATAGTTCAAGAGCAGGGGGAATGTTGCCTGGATGAGTCTGAGTCTGACCTCAGTTGGGAAAAGGGTTCTGTGTCTAAAAAAGAACCTTAATCTGGCTTTAAGCTTGGTGGAGAGACTACCAATGTGGGCGTTGAAGGATAGTTTGTTGTCTATCCAGACCCCTAGATATTTGAACTCGTCCACTACTTCCAGTGGTTCCCCTAGGGAGGTTGTGACAGTTAGGATGCTGGACTTGGTCCTGGTGGTGAGGGGTTGTTGTCATGGAAGAATGTAACCTTAGTTTTTTTAGCATTGAGCAAGAGCTTGGCGCAGGTAAGGTTTTGTTCGAGCTGGAGGAAGTCAGTTTGCAGCTCATCATAGATTTCAGTAAGTGAGGGCATGGAGGTGTAAAGAACTATGTCATCTGCAAAAAAGTACAATTTAGAATTGAAGATGTTGAAATTGAGGGCATTGATGTAAATAGAAAAGAGGATGGGGCCGAGTATGGACCCTTGAGGGACACCTCTAGTGATGGGAAGGGGGTTCCAGAGGAGACCATCTGCTTTTATTTGCTGAACGCACTCTGTTAGGTACTGTAACTGGAGAACCAGTGAACTGTGGAGGCAGAAGTGCCTAGGTTGGTGAGGCTGAGCAGGGATAGGTTGTGATCCACAGTATCAAATGCTTTTCTCAGATTGAGGAATATGGCACCTGTAACTAATTTAGAGTCCCTAGCATTGAACCAGCCATTGCTGACTTTACCTAAAGCAGAGATAGTACTATGATTATATCTGAAGCTCAGTTGAGCAGGGTTGAGGAGAGAGTGGGTTTCAATGTGTCCTTTCAGTTGGGTGTATAAGAGTTTTTCAAGAATTTTGGAGAGAACAGGTAGGATGGAGATAGGCCTATAGTTCAGATCAGAGGGGTCACCGGCTTTAAAAAGGGGCAGTATGTGGGCCAACTTCCAGCAGGAGGAGGCAGTGGTGGTAGAGATAGATAAATTAAAGATGTGGAGAATGGGGGCAGTGAGGCTGTAGTAGCCAAGCTTTAGAAAAAAGGGTTCAAGCCCATCAGAGCCACCATCCTTCTTGGTATCAAGCCTGTGAAGGTGGTTCTCGACGTGTCCTGATAAGATACATGACATGGATGGAGGGGGTGTGGTGATAGGGATGCGGGTGGGGCAATGGAGGGTGGTAGGGGACAGGATAGCCCCATGTAGGGGGAGGAGTCAAATGCTAGCCCGGCGATAGAAAAGTGGGAATTAATATTTTCTAAGATAAGGTTGTGGTCTTTAAGGACATCTCCATTGACAATGATCTTGGGACGAATGGAGGGGGCTGCTTTGCACCCTTCAATGGATTTTATAGTGTGCCAGGTCTTGGCTGAATTCCCTTTGGCCTGTTCAAGAGTGTCGACATAGTAGTTAGATTTTGCTGAGTGGATAAGGCTGACGCAGGAGTTTCTAGCAGTTCTAAAGGCCTGCCAGTCAGCTTGGGTCTTTGTGCTCCTAGCTTGGGCCCATAGTTTATCCCATGTGGTAAGTGCGGCTTTTAGGGCTGGTGTGAACCAGGGGTGGGAAAGTTTACAGGTTCTGGTTTTGATAAGAGGGCATGCTTGTCAGCTAGGTGAAGGATATGGGTATGGAGGATCGCGGTGGCCTCGTCCACAGTTTTGGTGAGGTAGAGACTTTCCCAGTTAATTGCCCTGAGGTCGTTGAGGTAATGGCAAGCATTGAAT
Source organism: Neoceratodus forsteri (assembly GCA_016271365.2). Lineage (NCBI taxonomy): Eukaryota > Metazoa > Chordata > Ceratodontiformes > Ceratodontidae > Neoceratodus > Neoceratodus forsteri. The sequence goes on from CM057451.1 coordinate 149,137,823, forward strand.
TTGCAGAAGCCGTGTTTGGTTGTGTATTTGGTGGAGGGTGGGCAAGTAGTGCCCAGCTTAACTCATCCCATCAAATATTCTGTCTTGGGGTTCTTTTTCCCTAAGTGCATCCCCTTGCACTTTTGGCATTGGATTTCAACTGCAAAACATTGGACCACCTGTTTTACCTTTGCAGATCCTTCTGCATCTCCCTTACCCCCTCCTCACTGTTCACTCTGCCACAGAGCTTAGTGTCATCTGCTTAGAGACACAGCTTGTCCTGTATTCCTTTTCCAATGTCACTGATGAACATGGTGAAAAGGACTGGTCCCAACACTGACCCCTGTGGCACCCCATTTGTGGCCTCCCTCTCCTCCGAGTTGACTTCATTTACCACCATCCTCCTCTGTTTTCCCCATAATCAACTTCCACCCATCTAACTAGGCCCTTAGCTTCACCTAGCTCCTCTAACATCTTCAGCAGTCTTCTATGTGGCACCATGCACTTGCAACTTAACCCCTGGGGAGGACACCTAGTTAGGTTTCCTTTGCATGTCCCTTGAGCACATATTCAGGCATGCGTTCACTCTCGACCATTTTTAAATAGCAGGCAAGGACAGGCTGTGAGGTCTCCCACCGTAAGACTGTCTGAAATTGTTTCTCTAGTTACTTATACCATATGGTCTCTCTCCTTGAAACTGTATTGTGTATTCCCCTGTATCTATGGATAGCCTAGTGTGTCTAATTTCTCCTGTACAGTAGGTATCACCATGCCTGTCTATACTGTAATGTGTTTGACCCAAGTCTGTATTATGTAATAGTAACCACTGTGATGTGATATGCTTTTACATATGTCTGTAACTCTCCTGGGTCATGACTGAAAACAGGCAATTTCTTTGTCTACAGTACTTACCCGGTAATCAAAAACTAGATAAATAAATAAGTTGACAGCCTTGCCGAAGTCAAAGTAGAGTAAATCCCCTGCTTGTTCCTTTTTGCACTGTTCTAGTTGCCCAGTCAAAGAATACTATCAGATTGTTCTATATCCACTCAGCTGTATCTGTCCTTTCTACCTGAACAGGGGGATGCAGTCTCTGTGTTTAACAACTATCTCACCGAGATCAAGGACTGGATGAGCACCAGCTGGCTAAGACTGAATCCGGACAAGACCAAAGTGCTGGTTGTGGACCCTGGTCATCTGGGGGTGGGTTTGGGGGCTGGGCAGGTGTCGGGAGTATGGCTTGACGGCATCCAGCTCACTACCTCTGACCAGGTGCGTAACTTGGGTGTTATCTTTGATGATGGCCTGACCCTGAAATCTCAGGTGTCTGCAGTTGTTAAATCCTCTTTTTACCATCTGAGGAATATCACCTGAGTGAAGCACCTGGTTCATCCGGATGACCTTCCAACATTGGTCCATGCCTTCATCACCACCTGCCTTGACTACTACAATGCCCTCTACCAAAGGGCTTCCTGGGGTTGATATCCGCGGCTTGCAGCTAGTGCAGAATGTGGCAGCCAGGCTATTGACTGGAACACCTAGGACCAGCTATATTACACCTGTGCTGTGCGGACTGCACTGGCTGCCTGTTCAGTGGTGAATTACCTTTAAGGTCAGTCTTCTGACCTTTAAAGCACTACATGAACTGAGACCCTGCTACCTGCAAGATCTCTTCACTCCCTAATGCCCCCTCCACCCTCTCTGATCCGCTGATGAGGGATAGCTAGAGATTCCCAGGGTACGTTTAAAAACATCTCGTGCTCATATTTTTTCCTTTGCAGCCCCCACCCTGTGGAATTCTCTACCTCGTCAGTTGAAAGAATGCCTGACCGTCGAGAGATTCAAGTTGGAATGTAAGACTTACTTTTTTCAGATGGCCTTCCCAGATGATTTTAATTAATTTATGTATTTGTAATTTTATTTTAATCCATATGTTTTATTGTAATTAACTTGTAAAGTGCCTTGGTTTAAGAAAGGTGCTATATAAATAAAGTTTGCTTTGCTTCTGACAAGTCCTCCCCACCACAAACATGTGCTGCTTACTGTCCCAAATCCCAGTTTTCTCCAGGTAGTCCACTAGGCCCTCTTTGAAGAGTATCTCTATCAGTTTACTCACAATGGAGGAAAGACTCATGGGCCTGTGGTTACCCTGTTGCACGTTGTCCCCTCCCTTGTAGAGAGGGACTACTTCTGTGACCCTCCACTCATTGGGAACCACCCTGACTGTAGTGAGCTACTGAATATCCCTGCCAGGGGTTCAGCCAGTTCCGAAACCTGTTCCTTCAGCATCTTTAGGTGCATCCCAACCAGCCCTGGGGCCTTAGCTATTTTCTGGGCTGCTAGCCATTTTCTCTCCCTTTTCCCTGAGATTAGCACATGCTCCATTTCTGGGACCCCCCAATTGTCACAGCTTTTATGTCGCTTTCTGGCAGGGCCCCTTCAGAGTTTTGACTCATTAGTGTTAGCCTTTCACTTATCTCCTTTATGCCACTCTTTTTTGTACCTTTGCTGTTAGCAGGCTGAGCACTTCTGTGCATTCCGTATAAATGTTTACAGTGCTGTAAATTTTGACATTTATAAAAATGGCAGTGCAAGCACATCTAATGTTGTTCTGATGAAGACTGCAAGTCAAAATGTATCATTAGTTGGCCACCCAATGGCCTAGTGACTAGTATCGCCACTTGCTAAATGGGAGAGCTATGTTCTATTACTGAACGCTGGATCCTAACTGGCAGACAGGAGGTGGAAAGCTGTGCCTTGGAGATGGATGTGTGATGTGGGGGAAAACATTTACCACTACACTGTCACACAAGGGGAGAGTGCCAAGCTAAATAGTCCCTCTAATACCCATCACCAACATTTAGATGCTGGGCATGATAAATGGGAGGTCAAGGAGACAGGGCATCCAGGCTGTGGTTAGACAACATAAACCAAAAGAAGGGGACCTATGGCATGCACCCATTTGTCTTGATTAAGTAGTGGTTGTCAGCCACCGCCATGCTATAAGTAGGCAGATGGGCAAAGGCAGGGGAAGAGTGGCATTGGTTCATAATATAGACAAATGGAATGCTCCAAAGGGGGCGCACTAAATATATCAGTGAACAGTTAGAGGAAAAGTGAGTGCAAACAAATGCATTACTAGTGACTGAGGCCTGCCCACTGATGGTCAAATTTTGAATGTTTCTTGGTGTATCTATGAGCATAACTCACTTGTGGGAAGAGCTTTTTTGCTTAGGTGTATGCTGAGATATTTACTTCAAGCAGTTAGCTTGTACAATACCTGGATTTAAACTGATTGATCTATACCCCAATTCTAAAACTTTTTTGCTAAAGTATATTCCAATTGGAAATGGTATGGTAGTGCCTGAGTTGCCACTGGGATAATGGTCTGCCAGTTACATTTCCTCAATTCATAATGTGCACTCAAACGTTTGGGTATTACTAAATTTCAAACTCTATACTGGGTCTGTAAAGGGCATTTGCCCAAAAGATATTTTGGCAATCAATGAGATGTGTGCAGGAAAGGAAAGGGTATTCATCTGCCTGAAGAAGGTAGATAATACATTGAGGTGGAGGGGTGCTTGTTATAGTGGTAAGAATCATATTGCGTCTTGAAGGGGACCTGTTAGTTCACCCACAGAATGAAGAATGGCAGCAGGAAATGTGACCATGGTTGCTACCGTACATTTGAAGGGTTATTTTCTTCTTTTAGCCGTGTTCAGATGTTTACTTTGCTCTGGATTTTTCTTTAATAAATATTTGTCTTACTGTACTTCTTTCTAGTGCTCCAGTGCATGATTTGCATTTTGTCCCATTGATGTTTCCATTGTCTGTTTCTAGGCTGCCTGGATAGCCAGTGATATCTGTTTATATTTTGCAGTCTCAGCTAATCTGTGCAGAGCAATGGAAACTGACATCATGCAGTAGAATGCCTAGTAAACACTGGAATAGAAAGTAATCAGCAGTAAAGGGTATGACTCTAAGTCAGTCTTAAAGGACTGTACCAAGATTACTGTGTTTCTCACAGGTTTAATTTTGCAACATAAAACCTGTCCGCTGTATGAGGTTCTTTATCTCGTACAGTATTTACAATTTATTCTGGTTCTTCTGTCAGGAGGGAAGGGATCACAAATCTGTCTGAAGAGACAGCAGATGATCCCTTTCGCTTCCTAGTCTGCTGACCCCACCCCCGCCCTCAGCTGTTTTGTGACATCTAACAAGGGAGAGCACAGGGGCATGAGGCCATTTCGGCATGCCAGTCTATAAAGGGTACAGCAGCTTTACATATACCTGAAACCCACCATGTGACAACGCCCTTGCTTGTCGAGCAGTGGGTTTAAGGTATATTAAAAGCTGCTATACCCTGTATAAAGTGGCATGCCAAAATAGTCTCATAGACGTGTACTGACTCTTGTTAGATGTCCCAAAATATCTGGGGGGGGGGGGCAGACCTGGAAGTGAAAGGGATTGTCTGGTTGTCCCTTTGGCCACATTTATCATTCCTTTCCAGGATAAATTGCCAATATGTCATAAATGATCTCATGCAGGAGTCAGGCAACACAATTTATGTTTCAAAACAGTGAGAAACACAGTAATCCTGGCAATTCTTCTTAAGGGTAATGAATATCCAAAATAAGAGAACTCATCTCAGAACAGTGGATATACTGGAATATATCACACATTTAAAATCCTTCTCTGTTATCTTTAAAATCCTGCTGCTTCTTCCTAGCGTTCTGACTTAAATTTAAAACTCTTGAGTAGATGCCTACTGTAACTCTGCTGACAATCTAGTTTGAGAGATTTTATCTAAAATAAAGCTTTGACCAGTGCTTGCTGTGGGCAACTCAGAAAAGCTGAGGGGGAAAGGACAGGGCTGTTCCTAAAGTAGCCAGAAACTGCAGCTTCAGTCCAGAGAGGAAGCCAGCAGTTTAGCCAGTGTTTGCTCAATGAGACATACAGCAGAGTCATGCCAGGTCATTTTGTGTCCATCGCCTTAGCAGAACCAAGCCAGCTCAGTCCGTATCCAGGGCTTTAGTAGAACCAAGCCATTTCTTCCTGTGTCCAAGGCCTGAGCAAAACTAAGTCAGCCCAGTCTGTATCCTGGGCTTTAGCAGAACCAAGTCAGCTCAGCCTGTACTTAGCAGACCAACTGATAGTTAACAGTCCAACCCAGCCAAACAAACAGCTGAGATGCTTTTCATGTGCGATATTGGTTTGGATCTGGGATGCAGAGTCAGTTTTAAAGAAATGTTTGATAAGTGCCCCTGAAGTGTCCCTGCAGTCTATATCTGCATATGGCATGGTTCAGTTTTAAGCCACTCATTTTGTTTAATCTCACAGTAACAGGCTGTTCCACAACCACCCATTAGCAAGTGCTACAGAACAATAGCACAAGCAATATATTTAAATAAAGCAGTTAATACCTTTTTACCTTGATATCATGTTTGCCAAGGATGTTATGCTGAAATTTTTCTTCATGGTCACATATCTCTGGCGCAGGAGTTAAAGTTAGGTTCAGTCTATGAAATATCAAGCCCCACATATGAGCCATTGTCCACGAATGGGTGAATTCCTTTGTCATGGGTGCCATCTAGTGTTATGTTTGTAAGCATTTAGGAATTTATACAGTGGCTTTGCAATGGCCTGACTCAAATATGCAATTTAGTTACAAGTGTGTGGGGAAAACCCCCTAACACACTAGCGGCAAAGCCAAGAGTGAGATGATAAAGTCCTTTCTCACAGAGGTAAATAATCAAGTCATTGTATATTTGCGTTATACAACCACTCGATTAAAAGTTATAACCTTCACATTAGTTGTTTGTGAGAAGACTTAACTGTTGTCATTTAGACCAGCTATGATCTTCAGGGCTGGAGAGGGCTATAATAAAGCCATAAGTATTATGAAAGCTGCTCTCTGGTTGGTTCATTTTAAAAGCAAGGCTAGTAATTGTGACATACTGTATCTAACCTAAAGATAGGCTGGGAACTCAGCCTCTCGATCCATAGGCCATTCATGGCACATCCTGGCATTTGTTTATTTAGAATTTTATGCACTGGAATATTCAAATTTAGACTGAAAACCTAGTTTTCAAGAGGGTCCGGGGGTGGGGGCTGGAGTCAGCAGTGATGTAATCAGCCATTAAAAATTACAGTCAAGTTTATGCAAGCTACAGTGAAACAAATGGCACGGCAGTACAGGTTGTAAGAATACAGGTGACTAAAACTGTAATATACTACTTTACTAATAAAATATAATGCAGTATAAACATAGGTACATACTGTATGTACAGTGTTTAGATGACTTAAGAGTTTTCTAGTGAAGAAAAAGAGAATGAAAGCAGACCTGCTGGTGCAGCAGTAGGGCTGTTGTTCATGACTCTGGGTTCGGTAATGAACCTGAGTTGTCGGGGCTAGCTGGCGGGTGGGGAGAAATGAGCATCTCAGAGGGGACTCTCCTCCAAGGAGGGAGGGTTCTGTCCTCTGCCACAGTACTGCAACCTGGATGATTACAGGCAGCACTGTTGTTGGAGGACTGGTGGCAGCACTTTCCTTGGTTGATCATTACCAGTCTTAGAAGCATAATCAGGTGCTTATTGTCTGTTAATATTTTACAGCAGCTATTCTGTCACATAAAAGTCCCCTGTGGCTTAGCCCGTCAGTCGTGTCATCGGAGGGCTGGCTGCAGGGGAATCTGGCACAGTAATGGCTGGCGGAGGGTTGCAGGATCAACCAGATAAACTTAAGATTACAGCAGTCTTAGATATTTAAAACAATGACAGCTAGTGCATTTTAGAAAACTGGGCCCTTTAGGTCCCCTGTTTTTAATTGGGGAATGCTGAGAGTTCTCCTTTAATTCATCTCCAAAGAGATTTTGACAAAGTAAAGCATGGCTGTCTGACAATAGAATGCTACTGAATACTGCCAAGAACATACAAACATATGAACGTGTGAGCAGAAGACCATCAGGTGTATCAAGTCTGCTCATATTACAGGGTCCCTAGCTTATGCAATTGATCCTGCCTCCCCCTCCCCAGTCCTCCCTTCCTCCCCATCCGCCCCCCCCACCCCAGTCCCATGGCTTCTCCTTATGCCTATCCCAGGCCCTCTTAAAGTTGCCCACTGTATTCACTGAGACCACTTCCTCTGGTACAGCATTCCAATTGGCCACCACCTACTTAGTGAAGAAGTGCTTCCTAACATCCCTTCTAAAACTCCCCCCACCCTCAAACTGTGCCCCCTCATGATTCAATTGTCCCTTAGCTTGAAAATACTCTCCCTATCCACCCTATTTATCCCTTTCAAGTATTTGAAGGTCTCTGTCATGTCCCCTCTCTTGCTGCTCTCTTCCATGGAGTACAGTTTCAAGGTTCCCAGCCTCTCCTGGTAAGACTTACCCTGTTGACCCACGGTCATCTTGGTAGCCCTCCTCTGGACCTTCTCCAGCAGGCTGGTGTCCTTCTTAAAATATGGACACTAGTATCTTACTCCATACTCTAGATGCGGTTTAGCCAGTGACCTGGAAAGGGGCAGTATAACCATCTTCTGCCCACTGCTGATCCCGCTGGCTATCCACCCCAACATCCTGTTGACATTTGCCATTGCCTTTTTGCACTGCGAGGAGTGCTTCAGGTCACTAGTTATCATCACTCCCAAATCTTTTTCTTCCACTGTTGCTGCTACCCAGACCTTCCTCTCCCTGGTAGTACTCGGTCCTTGGGTTCCTGGCTCCTGTGTGCATCACTTTGCATTTCTTGGCATTGAAGCCAAGTTCCCAGATCCCTGACCATCTCTCAAGTTTTCTGAGGTCTTCCTGCAGGTCTCGTATTCCTCCATTATGTCCATTCTCCTACAGAGCTTGGTGTTGTCTGCAGACAGGGACATTTTGCCCTTAATGCCCTCCCCAATGTCATTTATGGAGACATTGGACAATACCGGCCCCAGCACCAAGCCCTCTGGGACCCCACTAGTAACTTCCCTGGTGCTGGATAACTTTCCCCCTGCCATCACCCTCTGGGTCCTGCCCTTCAGCTAGATTTCTACCCACCTGGTCATTTTCTCCCTAGCCCTGAGATCTGCCAGTTTTCTGATCAACCTCTTATGGGGCACTGAGTTGAAATCCTTGCTGAAGTCCAGTACAGGATGTCTACTGCTTGACTACTGTCAACTGCCCTGGTGACCCAGTCAAAGAAGTCAATCAAGTTTTTTTGGCATGATCTGCCTCCCACAAATCTATGCTACTTCTCATCCTGGAGACTGTTCTCCTCCATGTACCTTACTAACCTCTCCCTGATTATGGTCTCCATGAGGGTGCACGCATTTGAGGTCAGCCTGACTGGCCTGTAGTTCTCTGGGTCATCCCTGGGACCAATCATGTGGAGAGGCAACACATGTTCCATTCTCTAGTCCTGTGGCACCATGCCAACTCCAGGGAGTTATTGAAGAGGCCCGCCAGCTCCTCTGCCAGCTCACTTAGCACCCTTGGATGTATGCCGTCTGTTCCTGGGGACTTGTCTACCATTAGTGCTAGCAACCCTTCCCCTCACTCTGTTCTCTTCTATCAACTCATCTTTGCCTCCTTCCCCCTCTCCCCTTCTACCCACCTGATAGTACTGGTAGTTCTTTTTCCCTAGTGAAGACCGAGCAGAAGTAATCATTAAATACTTCTGCTTTGCACCCATCTTCCTCCACCCAGTCCTCCCCATTCCTAAGCCTAACTATCCTTTTGTTTCTGTTCTGTTTCTTGCTTATGTAATGAAAGAAAGACTTCTCCCCCCTTTTAATCCCTTCAGCTATTTGGAGTTCCCTATTGTTCTTTAGCCTGCTGCACTACCCTGCATGTCACTTTGGCCAACTTCAGGTAGTTCTCTTTATGCACCTCACTTGCAGTCCTCTTGTATTTCCTGTAGGCTGAACTCTTGTCCCTCACCACCCGGGCACCTCAGGGTTGAAGCAGATAGGTGACCTTGACAGATAGGCAACAAAGTCTTTGTTTTTTGGTTCTCAACAAAAGGGTAAACACTTTGAGCTTTTTCTTTCTTTTACTGATCTGAACAGTGGCAAAATAGAACAAGTAAAAACTTTGGTTAACTTGGATTCACGTTGGACCAAACTTTGACTTTCCAAGATCTTACTGATTATGTAGTTAAAAATGTACATTTCCAACTGGGGCAACTGTACTGGCTAAAAAACTGTTTGTCAACTTATTTCAAGGAAAGTATTGGCTCTATCCTTGTTGTTTTTTCTTATTGATTGCAGACTTCCAATATATTCCTCAGCTACTATTACTGCTTTGCAGTGAGTAAAAGTACTTTATCGTTATGTTTGTAGATTTGCTGCCTCTGTCCATCATTCAACTCACCATTGCTCTCTGTATGGTAAACAAGAATGTTTTTTCTTTGAACTAATGGTTAACTATTTCAGTTTAATAGCATTCAAAAGGTTTTAAAGTTCCCAAATTTCCTTTTTCTTTATGTTTGGTGTTTGGGCTTGCCCCAACCCACATTTTACTAGGTCTGTTCATATTAGTGTTTTGTGTCTCCGCTTTTGTAAGACCTCTTTAGGACAAAGTTTCTGGCTGTATTGTGTTAGTAAGTTTTGTAATGCACTTGTAACCTCTAGGTGGCACTATCTCAAGGGCTACTACCCCTGCCTGTTTGACTATGGACAGGTTGAGGGGCCTAGGTCCTATGGCGGGTTCCTCCACCCAGAGGTCAGGGTTTGTAGCGGTTAGACTAGCTTGGTCACAGTCCTCTGGGACACTGAGACCCCCTTTTATTCCCTCTAATGGCCCACACAGCACACCGGAGTTACAGCCCCAATACCACACGTATACACACTGTTCACTCATATAGATACCACTTACCCTCGAGACTGATTCTGCAGCATGTCTCTGAGGACCCCTTGTAAAACAAGGTTAATCAAAATACACAAACACAATGCAATTTTTTTTTACCTGTACCGACACCAGTTCAATAACAACAAATCTGATTTATTAGAGGGGGCAGTAACAAGGATGGGCGCAATCAGGTTAATTGGTAGAATTAAATCACAGTACTGTGCACATTACAGGGTCTGACAAGTCACACTCAAGGTACCCAGGATGGGGAGGGCTAGCCAGGTCCGTTGTCTGGGATTGGCCGGCAAGTGCAGATGGATAGGGCCATGTAGAGAAAAATATGCACAATACCCAACTGTAATCTGGAGCCGGATGGCTCAGTTCATGAAGAAATGAAACAGCAACAATTAGATGACACACTTGCAATTTGATAAACAGATGGCAGGGAGCTACCCTGATTTGTACTTAAAGATTCAATGCTGAAAATTGGATGAAAGGCAGATTGTCCTGGATTGCCAGGAGGAACAGAACATGTGGACATGGTCCTTGTGACTGGACCTCACTGCAGTTTATAGCAAACGGATGTAGTCCAAATTAAGCTGGGGTTTACTTCCAGGTTCATGCACTCAATTCACTGTACAGGGGACTTGAAATAGCGATTCTCCACATGCACTATGCACATTTATATGTAAAAGGAAAGTGCTATACTAGGCAGGCTGCTCCTCGATCCCGATCACAATTACTGCAAGATACCCAGGAGAACACACAGCAGCCTCAGTTCCTGACAGACCAAGCACAGTTCAGCAATCTCTCCAGTCTTCTACAGGGTGAGCCTGGTTTCTACTCTACCGATCTCCTTCCTTCTCCTCACAAGTCAGGTTCAGTCCGATTTGGCGCTTGCAACCACTGCATACCAAACCTCAGGGCCCCACACGTTCTTCCCGCACGAAACTTTACACTGCAGAAGCACAGAGCTCCTTATCTCTTCACTGTCACAACTGATCTAATCTCTCCAGTCCCAGAGCAGGGCATTTCCTTTAGCTCCACAATATTCTGTTGGCTGGTCCGGCTGTCACTCACAATAAAACTCCCCGTGTTAGTGGAAAAAGGCGCCAAGGTCAAAACTACATTTCCCAGAGTCACTGCCCATACAAGTCTCTTGTGGCTGGCTCCAATTAAGAGTCCAAGTTCTGATTCATCCAAAGGCTCCATTTTAGGGCTCCCTTAACCCAATTGGCCCAGCACGGCAGTTTTTTAGGTCCAAAATGGAGGGGTAGCACACACAGAGTCCCAACCACAATAAAGGAAGGTTAGACAAACTACATTTTCATTATCACTCTAACAGATTACCAGCAAACAATTACATCTTTTGAAAGCTGCAGAAATGGAGCAATTTGCTCAGTGGCACAGGTGGGATTCAAGCATTAAATACACAGTCCCCCCATACAAACTAATTAAGTCTGCAAGCAGACAGCTCTTAAAGAGACAGTACGTGGAGGCTCAAATAGCACTCACTTGCAACCACATTTAAGCAGTTTAGATGCCGAACACCACCCAGGCTTGAAGCATTCAAGCAAGCTCCTGGAAGACTTTTGGGAACCCTCATTTGCAGGGTGGGTACACCCTTCCTGGCCTGGAAAAGCTTGGCATCCGCAACAGGCAAGTACCCCCATAAGTTTCAATACAACCATATACATTTACATCAGTATCACATTAGGCTTATACATGTAATCATCAGTCAACATATCACTTTACCAGAAACACATTTCTGAAACTTTGCAGTACATCACTTTTTACACAGTGTTAAACACGCATTGTACCATAACTCAGGTTATTACCTCCTGCACATGAAACCTGAAGGGGGGGGGCCTTCCCTATCAGCTTTCTGGGGGCTGGATGGGGCATGGGCACCATACCTAGAGGGCAACACAAGTAACTTGGAGTTACCACTGATATTCAGTTTGGACAATGAACTCAGGAACACATACACTTTATGGACAACATTGAGAGGCAAGTTCAGAGGCCTCCCAGGGGAATCATAACTGAGGTGCACCACAGGCTTTACAGCTCGACCATTCTTTCTAGGGGGAACTGTTACAGTCTTTGCACTCTGAGCATCATTTTCAGCATTGTCTTTACTTGCCAGGGGAGTCTCCATTGGGGTAGAGAGGCTAGGACTTGGGGCACTTTCAGCTCCAGGAGTTATAATCTCTGAGTCCACAACACTTGGCTCACATGGAGAGCTTTCGGAGACTGGCAGTGGACTGTCAGGGCACTCAAAATACTCTTCTTGTTCTGGTATATCACCAGTCTGTTACAGTCCATCATTTTCCTCCTCTGAAAGTGCAAACAGTTCAACCATACACAACGATTCCTTATCATCTGACTTGATGTTTTGCGCTTCACTTTATGGGAGCATTGGCTCCATGGACAAAGCTGGGGGCTTAGACAGTCTGGAAGGCCCAGCTTCATCTCCAGAATTGACTAGGGGATTGCCCCGAAACAATTGACTCAGTTCATAAGAAGGGTAGTATTCACAGCCACACTCACTTTCCTCTGACATGGACTGACAGGCATGTTCAACTGGGACTTGTGGAGGGGAACACTTTAACTCAGCTTCTGTAGGTGCAGACTTTCTTGATTTTTTCTTAGCAGCAGCTCTAGTCACTGGTCCAGAGGGGGCATTTTCTGGGGGCTCAGACTCAATCAAGATGTGCCCTCAAATGCAACAGTTTGCTACACAAACAACTGTGTCACTGCATAGTAATTGCTAATATATCTGATAATTTATTTAAATGGGAGGGGAAAGCAGCAACATGGAGACACAAGAAAACATGGGAGGCAATGGGGAAGCAGTAAAACTGCTTTAAATAACAATTCCATAAGCTCACTCCGTCAGTCTACAATTCCCTAGAGTGGGTGCCCCAGGCATTTTCCCCAAAGATCTTGTGGGAGAGTTAACATCTTAGTTGCACTGGGTACCACACCAAGCTACAGTACGTTCTTTGGCTAGCAGCATTTGGGCACATTGATATGCAAACAATAATTGTCACAATAATTTGATGAATTAGAGGGCTTCTCTCAGAGTTTGTTATGCTTAATTAAATTTCAAGAAAATGCGGCAGAGGCTGAGCCCTGGGGTGTTCATGATTTTGTTAGTCTTGTGGAAGGATTTACTGCAAAAAGTCCACTGCATGGCAGGGGGGAGTTAGGGGGCAAGCACTCTGTGGTGTCAAGCAGGATGCAGGCTTTCTGGCAGAATTTGAAGTTTCTTTTCAGATCACTTCAGATGTTCACTGTGTAACACTCAGCTGGGGTCTCTCCATCTCTCTCTCTCGGTCTCTCTATCTCAGTCTCTCTCCCCTTTCTCTCTCTCTCTCTCTCTCTCTCCAGTGACCAGTGTCACTCTGAGGTGTACTCAGCTGGGTGGTTGGATTAGGCCAGGGCCTTAGGATTTACCATCCTACAGGAGTCAGAAATCTTTCCTCTGGGAAACAGCAAAGCAGAAAGAGGTTCTGCTCCAGATTTGCCTCTGGCAGGTGCTTCACTGAAAGCACGTTCAGTCTTTTAAACAGCAGATTTCAGCACAGTGTATCTTCATGCATATCAGACTCAGGCAGACCTGGCAGCTACAGTCTCCTTCTATTCACTTTCCCAGCTCTTCTAACTCTGCCAGACTGGCCTCTGTACTGTAGACTCTGGACTGCTAACTCTTGGCTGTCGCACGTTTCTGAAAAAAGGTACCAACTCAGCTCATCTCCTTACAGTTTCAGCATTTGTCTCTCTCAGAGTCTCCATTCCTGACTCCTTTGTTAATTGCTAGCAGCTGCACAAAACACATGATTAGATGTTATTGCTCCTTTTATCTTGTGGGGCCTAAGAGAGAGTTCCTTTCTCCTTGCTGTCAGATAAAAGTCCCAGCTGCGATTATAGCCTCAGTCTCTTATATTTCTTTACTGGATTCCATTTATCAGTAGAAGGTTAACCCGTTCTTTCCATTCTACCCAAGTATGATCTGTTCAAAGAGTTTAACTAAGTTCTTCTCTCCTTGTGTCAGTGTGGCTCAGTTGGTAGCACATCCGCCTCTGGATCAGAAGGTCATGGATTCTCGTCCCACACTGGGATTGAACTTGAACCTAAAATGCTGGCATCTGAGTGCAGTATGGGGGGGGGTGCTGTACTGCTGGGGTGTGCTGTCCTTCTGTTGAGACGTTAAACCGAGGTCCCTTCTACCCATTCTGGTGGGTGTCCAGGTGGAAATAAAAGAACCCAGGGCACTCTTTGCAAAGAGTAGGGGACATTCCTGGTGTCCTGGCCTACATTCCCCTTCCCATAAACCGGTTAATTTAATTGTCCAGGCTGTGTGTGGGTGCTGATGTGTGATATGGCAGTCACTTCACTACCAATCTAGCATTACTTGTAAAATGCTTTGGGATATACTGTGTATGAAAAGAACTATATAAATGCTGATTCTTCTTCTTCTTGTGGACTGTGACCAAGTGTCATTTTCATTCTGCTCATGTGTATCCATGTATTCTTTTCTCACAGTAGTTTTGATAAGGCATTGTAAACACCTATTAAGGTAAGCCCCAAAAGTGGGAGAGGGCTTACATAACAGTCTGAGGAATTCTTGTTCCATCTTCCTTTTCCAAGTGTGGAAGGAGGCAGCATACAGTAATGTACTAGTGTCTGGACTCTTTCCTGTGGGAGAAATTATCTATGTATCTATGTTAAAGCCCTTACTTGAGCCAGCCCGGTGGCACTGAGGGTTGAGGCACTGGATGCCACACCTCGCACCACGCCGACAACCTGTGTTTGGGAATGAGCACGGGTCAGGAGGGGTCAGCAGGGGTGGAGAAGGATGGAGCATCCTCGGACAGCTCTCCTTTTCTGGGATGGGAGGTCTTCCAGCAGTAGGTGTTTGCCTGGCCCCTAGCAGTGGCTGGTGGCTGCCACACCGATGCTGTGCCTGCAGTGTGGGACATTGGAGCAGCTGTCAGATGTGCTGTGGGCAGACGCATGCATAGTATGTCTCCTGATGGCATTCCATGCTCCACTGCATATGAGGGAGAAAAAAGTGGAAAAAGAAGGCATCCTGGTCGAGTGGCTTGATGGCCTTCCAACAGAACACCGGCTCTGGGGGCATCACCTGAAACATAATCTGGACAGGGTGGGTGAATTGGAGCTCCCCACCACTGTGCTGTGGGGGGTAAGCCACAGGAGAAGAAGGCGAGGACCCTAAGGGAGTGCGGTGAAGATGGACAGCAGCCGGAGTCCCACAGGGATGCCAGAAAACAGGAGCAGACCAGTTACACCAGGAGAAACAGTACAAAAAAAATCTCTTACTTGAACTGCGTATAGTTCTGCTTCACAGAAGTACAGGCTTTGTGGGGTTGCAGATTTGATTTGTCTCAATTCAGGGTGAACCCCAACTTTTCTTTCAGTAACATACTTTCATTTGTTCCATTGATGATTCCACCTCTTCCCTGGTTCTCCATTACACAGAGCTGTCGTCTATGTATGGATAGACTGTTACTTCATTTCTTCAAAGTGATGCTGCTACTACAGCAAGGTACTTTGTGGATACTTTTGGGAAAATGGGCAGTCAGAAGGGCATTGCCCTGCACTGGTACTGACTTACACCTATTCTGAAGCTTCATCACTGTACTTTCCACAGCCTGCTCTTATTGGGATGTGGAAATAAGCATCCTTCAGATCATTGAGCATAGCCAGTGCCCTTGCTGCATGATGGAATTACTGTTTGCAAGGTGACATTTCTAAAATCTTCCTTTTTTTATGTGCCTATTCAGACATCTGAGGTCGCAGATTGGTTGCCACTCTCCTGATTTTTTCTTTTTTAGAAGTTTCCTAGAGACAAATCATTTCTCCATTTATGTTGCTGGTACTTTCTTCACAGCACTGAAAGAATGCTGTCTTTGAACTTTCAATTTTAATTGTTGCATCTCTTTTGATGACTGTGGTTTGAACATTGTAAATTTTTTGTTTTGTAAAGGTAACAAAAGACAGGCTCAGGCATTCTCGCATACTCTGCAGCACTCGTTTGTCTGTTGTAATAGTCTGCCATCGCTGAAGATGTGAGAGAGGTGCCCCCACTGGAGGATGAGGTGTGGTGACCTATGACTCAGCAGGGGTTAGTTTTTGTCTGTGGTGGATGAATGGGGGAGCTGTTAGTTGCCTCTTTCAGCTCTAGAACTGTTTGAAGACCTGGGAGCAATGTATGACTGATGATGGCTCTGCCTATGATAGTATCAATGCCTCCCCTGCCATATGGTTCTGCAGTACCCACTGAACTTCAATTTTTTTTTTTTTTTTGCAAAATGTTTAACACTAGCTTTGTTTTTATTGACCTTGTTCATATAGATCTCTGGTCTTCAAAGAGAGATGTATTCTCTAAAGGGGAAGTCTGAAGCCTTCTGCTGAAGGCTTTGGTTGCTGCATCATTAATGTCCACTGGTATTTACAACTGGTTTTTGGCTGTCTCCAGACCAACTTTTCCATGTTGCAACACATGTGACCTCTCACCAGAGAGCAGACTGTCATAAAAGGATAGCACAGCTTTTAAGAGTGCTTCCTAGTAGTGTGATATGTTAATCAGAAATGCTGCTTCCCCATGCGGAGAGTGGTAAAGGAGTATGATTTTTATCCAAGTGTGTCAATTTTCCAGGAATCCTTGTCAGACAAGTGGTGCTGCATAAAAGGCTATTTTTGCCTTTTTGCATGCAGCAGTCTGCATCAGACCCTCATGGTTGGAGTGCTGCTAAAGATATTCCAAACCACTTCAAGTTATTGCATTTGTTTTCTTTATTTTGTCATCAGTTGCTGTTGCATATGCTGGCAATTGTAAACTATTTTTACTCATCTTTCTAAACGTGTCCTGAATGGGGGTACTGACTAGCTTTGTTGATGTCAGTCCCAATGTTCTTAAGAAATCTGTCTCCCCAGTGGCCAAATCTGTTTCCACGTAGTGATATTAATAATAACAGACACGTCTTTAATGAAGGCAAAATGTGAAGAGTAAGTATCAAAGGCTTGGGAAGGCAGCAACTCAAGACTTGAAGCTTGAAACCTGGCAGAAAAAAATAAAAGTTTGCAGAAAAGAGCTGGGCATCACCGCATCTGGACAAAATGACTTAAAGAACAATAAGTTTGCTGGACATGAGTCTTAAAATATTCTCAAAAATAATTTTGGGGAAACTTAGAGAAAATGAAAGAACCGGAGGTCTACACCAGGCCCAAGCAGGGTTTAGAGAAAATTATAGCACCCTTGACAATTGTTTCATATTGAGTCATATAATTGAAAAATACGCAGTTCTGAGGAAGCAGAATGGCCATGCACTCTATGTTGATTTTAGAGTGGCATTTGATTCTGTCTGTAGGAACACCCTTTTGGAACATAATGAACGACAGAAGTATAAATATTAATTTGATCAATATAATTAAAACTTTGTATATAGATACCTGGGCCAAGATACGGGTTGGACCAAATGGGAAACTAAATAACCCAATACCAACAGTAAAGGGGGTATGACAGGGATGTGTGATGGCCCCAACCCTTTTTACCATGTATATAAATGGACTACTTGGTAAAACTGGAACCTCACAAACAGATTCCCCTAAGGTTCTAGATTATAATTGTGGGATACTGGCCTTTGCGGATGATATCATCTTATTAGCCCTAACCAAATCTGGACTCCAAAAGAAAATAAACATTCTGCATGAAATGGCTACCTCATTGGAACTGCAAATCAATACTGGTAAAACCCAAATTTCAGTATTTGAGAAGGGGGAGAAGAAAGGTTGTTTTACATATGCCCAAGAAAGATTGTTGTAAAAACATCAATGTTTAGGGGTTAAGTATTCAGCTAATAGAAAGTGGAAGGAACATATAGAAATGATAATGGATAGATTAAAGAAAACAACATATGCACTAAATAAATTCAATTATGCATATGGTGGATTACCGGTGAAGCCCTTAATTGAGGCGATTAAAATAAAATATTATGCACAAATCAGTTATGGGACAGAGATTTGGGACAGTAGATACTGAGATAAATTGAAGACACCAGTATCTAAAATGTTGCAGAGTACGTTAACAGTGGAACAATCTTTTCCAGCCATGTATTTAAGTGCAGAGCTTGTCTTGGATAATATAAATGTCTTGTTTGACTCCAGGAAACATAACTTTTGGTTAAGATTGACTAGGTTACCACAGGAGAGATAGTCAAGGAAATATTTAATAGAAAAGGAACAGTGGTTAGTGAATAAATGTTTTAATTCAAAGTGGCTTATAACTATTAGGGCAGCCCTAGATAAATATGGTTTGACTTGTTTCTGAACTACCATGAGAATAATATTATACAAAGTAAGAAATATGCACCATATATTTCCAGGAAAGTGAAAGAATACTGGCAGGAGATAGATAGGCAGAATATTATGGACACAGAAACATAGAATTTGACGGCAGATAAGGACCGCTTGGCCCACCTAGTCTGCCCATTTTCCTACCTAACAGATAAGCTGCAGACCCTAATTAACCAACAGCTTACTTCCTCCTACCCCCCCACTAGGACTGCCTTATGTCTGTCCCATGCATTCTTGAATTCCCCCACTGTTCTTGACTCCACGACCTCCTCAGGAAGGCTGTTCCATGCATCCACAACCCTCTCTGTGAAAAAATACTTCCTCACATTACCTCTGAGCTGTCCCCCCTCTATCTTCAAATTGTGCCCCCTTGTTCTAGCACATCTCTTTTTCTGAAAGATGACACCCTTTTGGACTTTGTTGATTCCCTTGAGGTACTTGAAAGTTTCTATCATGTCTCATCTCTCCCTCCTTTCCTCAAGGGTATATATATTAAGCTCCTTTAGTCTTTCTTCGTATGTCTTCTGGTGCAGACCCTGCACCATTTTGGTTGCCCTCCTCTGGACAGCCTCCACTCTGTCTATGACTTTGCGGAGATGGGGTCTCCAGAACTGCACACAGTACTCCAGATGGGGTCTCACCAACTGTCTGTACAGAGGGATAACAACTTCCTGTTTTCTACTATTGATGCCTCTCCCTATGCATCCCAATGTACCCCCAGCCTTCCTTACTGCCTTCTCACATTGCTTGCCCACCTTTAGGTCATCTGATATAATTACTCCCAGGTCCCTTTCCATTTTTACTGTTGTCAGTATCTCACCCCCCATTGTGTACTCTTGCCCTGGGTTTTTGTTTCCCAGGTGCATTACCTTGCACTTCTTAGCATTGAATCTGAGCTACCATGCATTTGACCATTCTCCAACCTTGCCAAGTCCCTTCTCATCCTTTCCACTCCATCTGGTGTATCAACCCTGTTGCAGATCGTTGTGTCATCTGCAAGAGACATACTTTTCCTTCCAGTTCCTCTGCAATGTCATATAAAACATTAAAAGGACCAGACCCAGTACTGAACCCTGTGGTACCCCGCTAGTAACCCTCCTTTCTTCACTGTGTACTCCATTTACTACTACCCTTTGCGTCCTGTTGTCTAGCCAATTTATTATCCAGGCTACCACCTTGGAACCCACTCCAAGGCTGGCTAACTTGTGTATTAATCTTTTGTGTGGGACTGTATCAAATGCCTTGCTAAAATCTAGGTAAGCCATGTCCACAGCCCCTCCCTGGTCTACTACTTTGGTCACCCAGTCAAAGAAATCGATTAGATTCGTCTGACATGACCTTCCCATCATGAATCCATGCTGCCTTGGGTCCTGTGCCCCACTGACCTCTAGGTACTCAACAATTCTTTCCTTCAGAAGTGATTCCATCATTTTGCCTACCACTGAGGTGAAACTAACTGGTCTGTAGTTTCCTGCCTCTGTCCTGCTCCCGCTTTTGTGAAGTGGAATCACATTCACCCTCCTCCAGTCCTCAGGTACCACCCCATCCTCCCATGATTTGTTAAAGAGAGTAGTCAGCGGTGTCATTAGTTCTACCCTTAGTTCTTTTAGAATTCTTGGGTGAATCCCATCAGGCCCCATTGCTTTGTCCACCTTCAATTTTATTATTTCTTTCAAAACCCTTTCTTCTGTAAATGGACTGGTATCGACCCTCATCTTCAGAGTGTTTCTCTTGTTTGGTTTAGGTACCTCCCCCTCCTCTTCCTTTGTGAATACTGAGCAGAAATATTCGTTCAGTATCCCTGCTTTTTCATTGTCACCCTCTACCCACATTCCCTCCCCTTTATTAAGCCTCAGTATCCATCCTTTGGTCTTTCTTCACTCCCTAATGTACCTATAAAAGGTCTTATCCCCCTTCTTAACAGAGTTGGCTATCCTTTCCTTGGTTTGGGCCTTTGCTATTCTGACTGCCTTCCCAGCCTCTTTCTGCTTTAACTGATAAAGTTCTCTGTCCTTCTCCTTCTGTGTTTCCTTATATTTCCTGAATGCTATCCTTTTCTCCATAACCTTCCCTGCCACCTCTTTTGAGAACCGTAGCATTTTTTTCCTTTGTTGTGTTTTGTTGATTTGCTTTACACAAAGGCTTGTTGCCTCTGTGATGGCTGTTTTTATTACTCTCCATTGTTCCTCCACCCCTCCTTCTTGCCTGTTTGCTAGTGCTTTTCTGAGGTACTCTCTCATTTTCCCAAAGTCAGCCCTCCTAAAGTCCAATACTCTTGCTTTTGTATGGCTTGATTGTGTGGCTGTGTTTATCATGAACCACACTGTTTGATGGTCGCTTGTTCCCAGATGGCTACCCACTTCTAAATCTGAGATTCTTTCTCCGTCCCCATTTGAGAGTACCAGGTCTAAGATTGCTCCCTCCCGAGTGGGTTCCAGTACTAGCTGTCTGAGGCATGCCCCCTGTAGGGCATCAAGAATGACCCTGCTTTTGGATGTGTCTGTAGCAAAGGTGCTCCAGTTAACATCTGGCATATTCAGGTCCCCCATCAACAATATCTCCCCTTTTTCTGCCATTATAAGGAAGCCTTCTATCATTTCCTTGTTCATTCCCTCCCCCTGAGAGGGGGGTCTGTATACAACCCCCATGCGGATTGTGGTGCCATTTCCTGTCTCCAGGGTGACCCAGAGTGTCTCATCTGCTCCCTGTTTACTCTTTAGTTCTGTTGCTTTGATCCCTTCCTTTACATAAAGAGCTACTCCTCCTCTTTTACCCTCTCTGTCCCTCTTGTAGACTGTGTATCCTGGTATGTTGACATTCCAGTCATGGTTCTCTGTGTACCATGTTTCTGTGACTGCCACAATATCCAGGGAACCCTCTTCCATCAAGGCCACTAGTTCAGGGAGCTTGTTACTCAGACTACGGGCATTGGTACTCATCACCCTCCACTTTTTGATGACCTTACCCCTTTTAGCCCCATTCCTGTCCTTACTGCCGTTGCCTTTTTTTACATTTACTTCTGGCCTGGCCGGACTCCAGATATTCAAGGTGGTATGCAGGGAACTTTGAAATTCATGAATTCCAATATTATCTGGAATTATTTAGAGATCCAAAGATTAGACCTGTCTATGTTAGAAACAAGTTTGAAGTACAAGAGAGTAATATGATGTTGGCTAGATAGGACAAGCTTAAAGAGGAATCCCCATGGTGTATGTGTTGAATTGGAGAAAAAGAGGATTTGAACCATGTCCTATGGACATGTAGGTATTATATTAAAATACATCAATATTTCCTAAGAATAGTTTTCCACTAAAATAAATTGGAGGATTTGGGGATGGAGAAGGAGATGTTAACTACGATATTATTCTTTACTAAGGATGAATATACAGTTAAATGTTTGGGAAATTATCTACTAAGTATCTCCAAAGTTAAAAGGAGAAAAAAATAGATAAAAGAAATGTAATTCATTATGAGGAATATAAAAATACTTGTTTGAGGTTAAAATAACTTGTTTATATAAGTATGTGTTATACTGATTTACAAGGTATGTACAGGAACTACTAAGGGGGTTTAAAATGAGACTGGTCTAAGCTTTTAATGTATTGAGTGCCTATAATGGATTTTTAGATATTTTTCTAAATTTGTATTGCTGTAATGCTGTCTTAGATATTGTAATAACCTTGTGTTGAACAATAAAATACTACTTGACTTGACTTAAAGCTAGTCATGTTAAAAATATTGTTTATTACAGAAAGTTAAAATGCAGCAGCAATTTCCAAAACATTGTTTCACATCTTACTCGATGCTTTATCAAGGTATGGAATGAGTACTTAACTACAACCTTTTATACCTCAAATGGGTCACATGTTCATTCAAAATCACCTATCTGCTGTTAGTGAAGTTCATTACATATATTACATGTATTAAGTTCATCAGCACTTAGACCTTACAGACAACCTTAAGGCCCCAGATAATAAATATGTTATATTTCAAATGTCCTTTAATACAACACCAAACAGTGAAAATGTTCATAAAAAACTAATTTATGCTAAAAAAATTAAAAATTAATAAATAAGCAGAAAGGCAGTATCTTTGAATATTCAATCAGTTCAGAGATCTAAAGCACTAAGGAATACATATATGTGAATGTGAAGAGTATTTCTGTGAGGAATGTAATCACTCGTGACCTCAGGAGTAATAGGTTTCTTCTCTTCCTCATAATAAAATCCCTCCTCTGTGACACTATGGGCGATTGAGGGGCGATATCTGGATGTATAATCCTTCTGGTCTGGAATAATTGCCACAGCTGTTGCAATTTCTCCCTGGGGAATATCTGACCATCAGCAGCAGGTTGGACAATTTGCTTATTTATATTTATATTTCCTTTTCATGGCTCCAAGGGCTTTTCTGTTTTGGTCTTTTTAATACTAGTGTGAGAGGACAACTCCTCTGCCTGCCTATTTTTGGAGACCATTCTATCTGAATATTCCTCAGCTGAGGATTTGTGCTGTTTAGTGGGTTTCCTTGCAGATTCTACTTAGGAGAAAAACACGGCAGCAGTGCACC
The DNA here is from genome assembly GCA_016271365.2 of Neoceratodus forsteri. Lineage (NCBI taxonomy): Eukaryota > Metazoa > Chordata > Ceratodontiformes > Ceratodontidae > Neoceratodus > Neoceratodus forsteri. The sequence continues at coordinate 149,160,585 of CM057451.1, forward strand.
AAAGAGCCAAAGGAAGAGATGGCAAATGAATGCTGAATTCAGTTTCCTATATATTCTAATGGGCTGGTGCAGAAATCAAAGAACACAGCAAGAAATTACTGGTACTGATTTTTTTGATTTCTGCACCAGACTATTAGAATATAAAGGAAGTTGAACTCAGCATACATTTGCTGTCTCTTCCTTTGGCTCTTTGGTGCGCTGCTGCTGTATTTTTCTCTTGACCTTCTTTCTGATGGCTACATTACTGACATAGGGTGAGCACTTTTCCTATTTGCTTTTGCTCAGATTCTGCTTTGGACTGGTCTTTAGGGGAAGCTGCTAATATGCAGGCGATATCACAGAAAAGTTCTCAACATTTTTACTTGTGGAACTAACTCTCTTTTAAGCTGGACACAGAGGCTCAAGCAGATAAAAACATATTTATTACTCACCTCTTGTTCTGTGTCTTAGGACAAATACTTTGTAAAGATCACAGTTTAACCAGTTGTGATCTGGGCCCCAAAATTTGTAGCACTCTGCATACCTATATGCCATAGGCAAACAGTGACCACAGCAGTGGTGGCTCTACACCAGGGCCTGCCAGGGCACGTGCTCTGGTAAAAAAATGCTGTGCCCCAGTTGGTGCCCCATATGGTGCAGAGCTTCCCCCATAGTAACAATATATCAGTGCCCTGGCTGCCATCTATTGTGCCCCAGCTGTGCCCTGGTAACCATTTGTGGCTAGAGCCGCTACTGGACCACACTTTTGGTATTTCTTCTGACCTGTGAGCCTAATTTAATTTGTAGGTCTTTATTTCAATTCTGCCTGAACCATAAGATCAGACATTGACACAACTGTAAAATTACCGACCTCAGTTATTGAAAGCCAGTATTTATATGTCAACCACAGTCATTGTGAGCTGATCAGATTTTTACTTCATTCAACCAAAGTCATTGTGAGGCAAGAAACAGCCTGAAATGCTATAAAAAAACATACTATAGGCAGAAGAACTTTCTTATCTTTTTTTTCAATATGGAACTGTTAAAAAGCAGAATTTGAGCTCCTGGACACCTTCAGACTGCACCTTAAACAGACTGACTGGTCTCCGCTTGACAGAGCCAAAGATGGCAATCAGGCCCTGAACTACTTCCTCAAGATCTTTACCTGGGCCTGTGACATCTTCGCTCCATTCAAAACCAAAAAAGTTAAGGGGCCCACTAACCTATGGCTCTCTGGTTCTCTCATTGAACTTGTGCATCACAGAGATAATCTTTGGCATAAGGCAAAGGCAACTGGAAAACAGGCTGACATATCAGCCTACAGGGCAGCCAGAAACAACTGTACTAAGTCCATTCACCTAGCCAAAGCCACCTAGTTTAAAGATCTCCTGAACAAATCATGGGGATCTGGAAAAGAGTTTTGGAACTCAATGAAATCACTAACGGGAAGGGCCCCTAGAGCTCCACCTGACTTAATCACAACAGCAGCAGGGATGCTCCAGGAACCCCTCAATAAAGCAAATGAGATCAACACTGCTTTCACAGAGCTCACCAGTGTGCTACTGAGAGAATATCTTATGCCACATACTGACCTACCCTCTGACTTGGACACCAACACTCCTTTGAGAAACAGGGTTCTGCCTTTCTATTTCAGACAGATCACAAGACCTGAGACCATAAAATATGTCAGATGGGTACTTGGCAAAACCAGGATGGGGAGTGACCTAGTTGACATGAAGCTAGTTGCCTTAATCCTGAATGAGGTAGCAGATCCACTCACTAAGATTTTTAATACATCCCTAAGAGTGGGTGTTTTCTCCGATGCTTGGAAGTCAGCTCTTGTCACTCCTGTTTTCAAAGCCGGTGACAGAACTAAAACAGCATACCAATCTCTATCCGCCCCTCCCTATCAAAAGCACTCAAAAGGATGGTCTCTGATCAGCTCGCCGAGTACTTACAAAAGTACAATCCACTCTGCTCGCAACAGCATGGATTCCAAAAAAAACATTCTACACATCCTGCTGTAGTTGAATATACCTCCCAACTCTATGATGCCATGGACAAAGGGCTGCTGGTGGGGTCTTTATTTATAGACCTCTTCCTTAACAACATGCTATCTACTGGCCTGTCCCCTGATGCAGTGGCTTGGTTTGGCAGCTACCTCTCTCAGAGAACCCAATGTGTTAGAATAGCAACATGCTCTCAGAATCTAGGGAAGTGAGCCTAGAAGTACTACAAGGCTCCATCCTCGGCCCACTGCTATTTAGCCTCTTCATTATCACCATACCCTCTGTCTGTTCAGCACACATCGTACTGTACATGGATGATGCCGTCATATCTGCCTCTGGCAGAGACCAATCCACCATCTCCTTCGAGCTAAGGGACAGCTTCCATATGCTTGAATCATGGTTCAGCCAGAACAAGCTCTTACTCAACCATATAAAGACAAAGAGCATGCAGTTCACAGTCCCCCAGAACAAAAAGAAGTTGCCCCCACTGCAAATACAGAGCCTTAAGGGAGACATTCTCGAACAGGTGTTCACCTTTAAATATCTAGGCGTCCACCTGGATGACACTCTCAATTTCTCCCATCATATTGACCATGTTGTCAAGAGTGCCAACATGAAACTGGGAGTTCTATACTGTCATAGACAATCCGTGATGCCTGCTACGCTGAAACCCACCACAAACAGCTTGGTCCTGGTCTCAGTAGATTAAGGCCTACCGACATATGGAGCAGGCTCAGGGTCAGCTCTCAAAAGATCAAATACTCTCCTAAACAAGGCCTGCTGACTGACCCTAGGAGCCAATCTCCTAACCCACACCTGTGCTCTCTACGCTGATACATGGTGGCTCCCACTCCTACTTACAATTTGTTACCAGACCTGCATGCTGGTAAAAAAAGCTATGCTTGGGCTTATGCCTGAGTCCGTTATCAGATTCTTCACGAAAGCACAACCCTCAAAGCACACTAGAAGCACGGCTAGAGGAGGGATCCAGGTGATGCTTAAGCACACTAGTTTGGCCCAGAAATCCCTCTCCTTTCAGGGTCCAAAGTGGTACAATGAGCTGCCGACTATCCTCACTGAGTGCTCCAAGTTTAGCCAGTTCAAAGCAGGGCTTCGCTCCCACCTAGAATCTAAAAAGGTCAGTGGATGCTTTACCTAACATACCACAAAGGGCACAACCTGCTCCAGCCTCCTCCATCTCCACTTGCTCCCACCTCCTCCTTCCCCCCCATTCCCCACCCTACCAAAACCACTCTCCTCACCCTTCTCCTGCCCCTGCAAGTCTATTTGCAGAATACCCCACTCACCCCACTGCTCCCCACCCTGCACCTCCTTCCTCTCCCCACTGCTTATTTCCTGCTGCATACTACTGACAAAGCCTACTTCTGGCTGCTCCCCCACCCCCACCCCAATCTTGTTCCTTACAGAGATCTTTCAGTGATCTCTGACTGTTTTTACTGCAGTACCACTGGCAGCCAGGGTTTCTCCCATTGACTGTCCTCAGCACTTCATATTAAATAACACCGCACTCAAATACTGTTGCTAGGTTAAAGTGGTAGATCTGTGTTTTAACGTAACTCTAGCTTAAGTAACACCTGATGTATCTATCTGTATAATGTGGCATATGTGGAACAATGTTTGCACTTTGTTTTTAATGTCCTGTATATTGTCTTTGACTGACTTGGAACCTTTGAAAAAGAGTCCTGGACTCAACGGTATTAATCCTAAACTTAAATAAATAAAACAAATAATAAAAAAAATGGAACCACTAGACTGTAAATTAATCCTAAACTTAGAAAAATAAATAAAAATGGAACCACTAGACTGTAAATTTAAATTGCAAACTCCATCACAGGCATTGTGAGCAAAAGGTATTTGCAGTTTAGGCTACATTTTCCTGGAACTGTTAGGGAACATGACAAAGACAAAAAAATAACGTTTTGCAGTGAAACACAGTTCAGACATGTGAGCAACTGTAATTTAAGTAAAAAAAAACCTAAATACTTTATAAAACAACAGCTGTCTAGGACTTTGCAGTAAAATTAGCTGGCAGCGCCATCCAGGGCAACCGTTCTCTTCAGCAGAGCATTTTTGAAAAATGACTCTGAGTTCTGTAGCACCATGGACATGACTGAAACTATGCACAAGTCTGACTAGGCTGTTCTAATTCATGGACTATAGTTAGAAGTGTAGTTTATGTTTCATCAATATTGAAATCCTCATTCTGGTTGAAAAAGACTTTTGTCTAGCAGGAGCATCACCACTCGCTGTGGCAGGACCTTGGTCTTGCCACAGTCCAGTATCTCAGGTAGTCTGGCAGGGGAAAGTGTGGGTGGTTCAAGAAGACAGGCCTCTCCCTTGGAGAGTGTAACAGCACTCCCACCTCAAGCTCACTCTCTGTTGTCCCAGCGGGGTGGGGAGCATGCAACAATGGATCCTTCTTTGCTCCCATCTGATATTTTAATGTGGCTCCCTTTCACTGATTAGAAAGAACAACGGGGCTGAAGCCCCATCCACGTCACTTCCTTCAGAGACTGGGAGACTCGCAGCTTCTGCAGGGGATGCCTGTGTGTTGGTGCATCCTGTTGTTTGCACCCCTCAAGACATAGTTGAGGAGTGCATTTGCTGCCAGGGTTAGTCCTCAATGCATCCCACCTCTTGCATTATGAACAGGCTGCACCAGACAACTATTCTCCTCACTTCCCTAGCTGCAATACTAACTCTCTCAGATACTCTGCCCACCGACCAGCTTTCTACTGACAAGACACCGCATCTAACTGATTTCTCCTTATCCAACACCCTAGTCACCCCTTTAAAGTGCTCTCACAACTCCTTACCTTTACCATCTAAAAAATGTCTCTCTATTGGCATGAGCAACTGCATCTTCTCACTACCTCACCCTATACGCGTGACTCAAGCAATTCTCATACTCTCTTACTTATTTGCGGAGACATCAAGCCAAACCCTGGCCTCTCTTCTCCCCTGTCCCTACCATGGGACTACACCTTTTTTGCCTAAATGCCAGGAGCCTCCTTCCAAAAATGGACGCCCTTAAAGTCTGGTTCACCCAGCATAAACCAGACATCCTGTGTGTCACTGAAACCTGGCTGTTTGATGGGATTCCTGACTCTTCCCTTTCTGTCCCGATTTTATCCTCCACTGCCAGGATCGAGGCAAATGTGGTGTTTGGGTTGCCCTTTAGGTACGCCAGTCTCTATCAACCTCCATCTCTTTCCAGGAATCCCTTCCCTCCTCCCGCAAACTCCTCTTAGCTCTCATATTCTTCCCCTTCACCATCTCCATCTACATTGGAGTACTTTTATGTTACCCCTAAAGCAGCTCACAACTCCCCGATCACCTGCATCTCCTCCATCACCTCCCTTGATAAAGGGAAGCTTATCTTACTTGGTGATTTTAACGCAGATTGGCTCTCCCCTTCCTCCAAACCTACCCTTCTCAAAATCGAGCCCCTAAACCTTATACAACTGATCTCAGAGCCAACACACTTTAACACCAAATCCTCAAACTACTCCCTCATAGACTAGGTGCTTTCCTCATACCCCTGCCACATCACTGCTGCTGGCGTTCTCCTGGATACCTTCAGTGATCACTGCATTACCTACTGCATTAGAAAAGTAGCTGCCCAGGGTTTGGGAATGACCTTGGGTCGCCGGGATGCCGGTATGGGGGGAGGGTTGGAGCAGGGTTGAGCATTGGCTCTCCTCTCCCAGGTAAGGGGTGGGGTCGCCTGCCCATAGTCCCAGCATCACCAAATGGAGGTTCAGTGCTGGCACAGGTGGTCAACAGCATGACTGGAAGGAAGGGGCATCCCAAACGGCATGCACGCGGGTGCCTCTACATGCACATGCTACATTGGGGACGCATGGGTGTAGGGACTGGGAGAAAACCTGCAAAACCTCAGAAACTAGATGTGAAAAAAAAGAAAAGTGGCTACCTGGGGAGTCACATGATGTCTTCGAGTTGAACAGTCGCTCTTTTCCCTGCTCCTTGTTTTCTGTGGTAATTTAGCTAATCTTTTCATCAACAGTTAACAGCTGGTTTTATGTTTCTTTGGTTACCGTTAGTACTGTGCATCGATGGAAACTCTGGAGACTCTGCCAGTTGGAATGGACACGGTCATTTGCCTGGAGAACAGTGGCTCCACTGAAATGACACCACCACAACAGACTAGGCCGAAGCTGCCATGGAAAGGACCCACCCCTGATTCTCCTGAGCTGGATCCCGAACTGGACAAATTAGACCTAATTTTAGCAGACATGGCAGGGATTAAGCTTACCTTGGTGAAGGTTGTAGATGATCTTTAGCTTTTGAAGCTGATGCTTGAATTGTTTAACAGGTGTTTGGGGGATGCTGAAACTAGGCTAAGCTCCTTTAAGGATACCCAAGCTAGAGAGCTTCGGGGTGTTCAAGATCTTCAGAAACGGCTGATAAAACTTGAGCTGAAGGCTGATGGATGATCTGTAGGCCGGAAGTCACCACAACAGCTTGGTCTTAGTAGACATCCCTGAGCAAGCTGAGGGAGCTGACATGCTAAATTTTTTTCCGGGGCTGTTATCAGATGTTGCTGGCCTGCCTGTGCATGGTACTAATTAATTCTCTGATTGAGCTGGGCCACCACTCCCTTCATCCCCAACCGCCCCCGCAAGGGAAACCTTGGGCAAGTATCTTGAAATGTTTGAACCATCAAGATGAAGTGCATATTCTACAACAAGCCCATGCTAAATGTTCTCTGCTGTGGAATGGCCATTTCTTTTTTTATATTTGGAGATACTACTCTGATGGTCCGGGAACGGCAGCTTGCTTACCTGGACATCAAGCAAACTTTGTATACAGCGGGAGTTAAATTTTACATGCATTACCCTGCTTGGCTATTTGTCACTATGGCTACGGGCACAGTGGAATTTCCCTCTGCAGAGCAAGCTAAAGTGGAGCTCGTTAAGTATTTTCCTCACCTCTCTTTTGTTGTGATGAAGAAAATTAACACCTGATGGGGAGCTATGGATTTTAACCCAGCACCAGCTGCTGTTTATTATTGGATTTGGTGCCTGTGATACTTCGTCCCAACTGGAGGTATCCTTTCTTTCTTATGGCTGTGGTCATTGAATCTATATAGGGCCTGGGCTGCCTGCTTTTTCTTTCCTGTTTTGCTTTGTACTGGTTTAAATATGACTCTGAGCAGACTCCTGCTTTGCCCTGGGACTTAATAATATGGACTATGTACGTACCTCTAGTTTTTTGGGGAGCAAACTGAGGACTTTAAGTTTAGTGGCAAAGGATTGTTGACATGCCCAGATCCCTTTTATGCTTTTGGTATTCAGTGGATTTCTTGCTCTCAACTTGTATAGGCTTCAATAAGACTAGACTTTTTTCCTTGGAGAAAGAGGAGTGTCATTTTTGGAACCAAGAAGGACTGCTTCATTGAGGGATCACAGAAGTGACCCCAATATAAGGGTGCAGGGTGGTATCTTTATCCTCACCCCCACCTCCTTTTTTTTCCTCTCTTCCTTACCCCTTTCCCTTGTATTTATGTTCTGGCTATGTTAATTATTGTGGTTCTTAAGGTACTGGCCTGGAAGTGGTGACCGGGGTCCTATGCATGTTCCCTGAGCAACCAAGGCCTAAGTATTTGTGAAGGGCCTTCTGCCCCCATGTTCCCCCATGTTGGGTATGTCCCCTACCTGCTTCTCCCCTTCTGGTTGGAGTACACAGGGGAAGTTTTCCTGTATCTGGTTACTGTTTGAAAGTTTGTGGTCGCTATATACCATTTCTGGGTTTCTGGTTCAAGGTTTCATGGGTATACATTTTATTAGCTTAGATGTTTTCTTTGAACACAAGGGATTGTTGTTTAGAGGATGGGGAAGCTTCTGGTGGATTTATGAACCATACATGTTTAGACTGTGATTATCACATGGAAGAGGGTCTGACCTTTCTTCGTCTGGCTACATGACATCTTAGATATTCCATTCTAGATTTTTTTGCAATATGGCATTATGTCACTTAACGTGTGTTACTTGGAACATTAAGGGGGGTAACTCTCCTTTGAAGCAAACTCAGGTCCACAAGCATCTTACTACTTTTAAGGCGGACCTCATTATTCTCCAGGAGACTCATTTAGTAGCAAAGAATGAGCATTTCTTTTGCAGGCTGAGGGTGGGTCTCTCTTTTGGTGCACGTAACAGCTCTCTCAGGGCTGGGGTTATATTTCTGGTCCAGAAAACCTGCCCTTTCAGATGCTGACAGAATATGTGGATCCAGAGAGCAGGCACCTTTTTCTGCATGCCATGGTAGGTACATCTGAGATGTTGATATGTAATGTTTATGGTCCTAATTCAGATACACCCTTGTTCTTTGTTAATCTTATGAATGTCATCTGTATTCACAACTCACTTCCCAAAATACTTATGGAAGACTGGAATCTCACAGTGGATGATACTCTGAACAGGTCTGGTTCTACTTGGAGGGTGCTGTCTCCAGTGCAGAGGACTCTGCGGGACCTTCTGGGTAATTGTGGTCTAGTGGACATCTGGCGGACTCTCCATCATTTGGAAAAGGTATATACTTTTTCCTCTCCAGTCCAAGGTACACATTCCTGGATAGATTATGTTCTGGTAAGCCCATCCTTTATACAGACTACTCGCTATTGTGAGATCCACAGTCCATAATCTCTGATCACACTCCGGTCTCCCTCTCGGTGTGTTTATCTCCCCTTTCAGAGAGGGACGAATGCTGGAGACTCAATAATCATATTTTGAAGGATGAATGGTGCTGAACTAAATTGAAACAAGTGACTGTAGATTATTTTGCACTTAATAAATCTTAAGTGCCATCTTTGGCCACTTGCTGGAGTGGCTATAAGTGTGTAATCTGAGGAGAGCTAATCAGATCGGCAACTTTATGGAAAAGACCTAGAGATAAAAAGGCACAGGAACTGTTACAATCTATTCACTGTTTAAAAAAGAATATTAACTCAGGTTCTCCCGAAAATGATTGGCTATGCCTTAAGAAAGAGCTGCTTATGCTGAACGAACAGAGAACAGGTGGAGTATGCTCTGTTCCACTCCCATTTAAATTATGAGATGTATGGTGAGAAGGCTAGTAAACTGCTAGCTATGCGACTTAAGCAATTTGAAATGGCTCGACTGGTAAAGGGTGTTTGATCTGGTCCAGATAATCTAGTTTTGATGACCACCAGAGTACTTGTAGGGGAATCTAAATAATACTATGTGCAACTGTATGGTGTGGAGACGGATCCAACGGATCTGGAGGCTCAAATTTGGGATTATTTAAATAATGTCAACATTCCTCATCTAGATCCTGCATTGGCACATATCCTGGCCATTCCGATTCATGTTTCAGAAGTAGACAGAGCCGTCTCCTTCCTTACTCTTAATAAAACCCAAGGCCCTGATGGTTTTCCCAAAACTTTTATTCCACATTAAAAACTGAGTCAATATCCCCCTGACAGATTTCTATAATTATTGCTATCAAAATAGCACCTTCCCCCTGGATTTTTTAGAAGCTTTTATCACCCTCATCCCTAAGCCAGGTAAAGATCCCTTGGAGATAGGTAACTACAGGCTGATTTCCCTATGGAACATAGATGTCAAGTTTCTGTCACATATTTTGGCGAATAAATTGGCACGTATCTGGCATCCACTAATTGGCAGGGAACAGACTAGTTTTATGCAAGGGCATTTAGTTTCAGACCATATGTGGAAAATCTTTCATTTAATTTCAGCCTTTAGGGTATCCAGCACCCCAGCGGTGCTGGTCTCCCTGGATGCCGAAAATACTTTTGACCAGGTCTCATGGCTTTTTTAGTTCATACTTTGTCTACTTTTAGGATACTGGAAGAATTTATTAAGTGGATTAGATTACTATACTCTATGCCTATGGCGTATATATTTTGTAATGGGGTCCTTTCGGAATCCTTTGATTTAAGAAGAGGTACGAGGCAAGGGTGTCTCCATCCACATTTTTGTTTAATTTATACCTGAAACCCCTTACCAGAAATTTTATACAATATCCACAGGTTTCTGGAATTTCTATTGGACCCCATACTTTTAAATTATTTACTTATGTGGATGACATTTTGTTGCACCTTTCCCACCCCACTGTTTCATTACCAGCTGCCCTTCAAGTCCTTGCAGATTTTGGGCATTTGTCTGGATGTAAGATAAATTTCAATAAAACTGTCATCCTCTCACTCAGCTTGGCGACACATAGAAGTGCCCTAACCTTCAGCATTACAGAGTTGTTGGTCTACAAAGAGCCTTACGTATTTGGGTATCCAATTGACCCAGGGCATAAAGAAACTGGTAGAGTGCAACTTATAGCCCTTAGTTGGTATATATATATATATATATATATATATATATATATATATATATATATGTGAAGGAAGGACTGAAGTGTGTAAGGGAGGAAGGGTAGGAGGGTAGTACGGAGTCACTTTGGATGCAAATCCAGGATTCCAAGAATAGATTCTTAGAATGGGAGTGGTGTACAGGCCACCATCTCAGGCGGAGGAGTTAGACAGGAACTAGCGGGACAGATCAGGAGGACCTGCGAGAAGGGTAGTGTGGTGATTGTGGGGACTTCAACATGCCAGGAGTGGACTGGAGCACCCCAACAACCAGGAACAGAAGGAGCAGGTACTGCTGGATGCCTTCAGGACAGCTTCCTGCTGCAAATGGTCAGTGAACCAACCAGGTTAGGAATACCCTTGACCTTGTGCTGGCAAATGGGGACTTTGTGAGAGAACTTACAGCAGAGGAACCGCTGTCAGGGAGTGACCACCGCTCAGTATGGCTCACATTGGATATGGGCAAGGAAAGAGTGGAATTTGGCACAATAGTGCTGGACTTCAGAAGGGCCGACTTTGGGAGGATGGGGGAAGTGGTAAAAGGGTACCTGGCCAGAATTCAAACTAGTATGGACACTAACCAGAAGTGGGAGCTCATAAAGCTGGGGATAGTGGAGGCAACCAAACCTGCTGCAAAGCCCAGAGCAAGAAGGCTAGGGCTAAGAAACTGATCTGGTTGAGCAAGGAAGTCATGGAAAAGGTAAGGAGGAAAAGAGCTGCCTTTAGGAAGTACAAGAAAACAGGGAGGGGGGAGGACAGGGAGGAGTACTTGACAGAATCGAAGGAGGTGACAAGGGCAGTAAGGGGAGCCAAAGCAGCTACGGAACTCAGGCTGGTACAAGGCATTAAGAAGGGGGAGAAGAACTTCTTTAAGTACATCAGGGAGAAAAGGAGCTGTAAGGATCACATAGTAAGGATTAGGAAGGAGGGGGGTTGGGTGGAAGCAGGGTGCGATAAGGCGGAAGCATTAAATGAGTACTTCTGCTCAGTATTTACTGAAGAGAAGAGGGGGGTGACACCCAAGGTGGGAGAAATGGCAGAAGCGGGGGTGGAAGTGGTGACAGATGGGGAAATCATGGAGAGCAGAGTTCGAGAGGGTTTGAAGGCACTGAGGGTGGACAAGGCGCCAGACCCAGATGGCATCCACCCCAGGGTACTGAAGGAGCTGGCAGAGGTCCTTGCAGGACCTTTGGCAGACCTATTTAATGCCTCACTACATTTGGGGTGTGTACCTCAGGACTGGAGGATGGCTCATGGTGCCTCCACAAGACTGGCCCCAAGGATGAACCAGGAAACTACAGACCAGTGAGCCTCACATCCATCGGTAAGCTAATGGAGACTATCCTGAAGGAGAGGCTGGTGGCCCTCCTAGAGGCCAAAGGACTACAGGACAGCAGACAGCATGGCTTCATACATGGCAGATCCTGCCAAACCAACCTGGTCGAGTTCTATTACTGGGTAACTAGGCAACTGGACAGGGACCATGCAGTGGATGTCCTGTATCTGGACTTCAGTAAGGCATTCGACTCAGTGCCACATGGAAGGCTGGGAAGGAAGTTAGTAGGCACAGGGGCCGGTGCAAAGCTGGTGAGATGGGTAGGAAACTGGCTGCAGGGAAGGCAACAGAGGGTGGTGGTGGGTGGGGAGCTCTCACACCCACGGGCAGTGATGAGCAGTGTTCCACAGGGCTCAGTGTTGGGACCAGTGTTGTTTGGGATATTCATTGCAGACATATCATGGGACATCAAGAGCAAGATCAGTCTGTTTGCTGATGATACCAAGGTAGGCGCTGTGGTGGATGACCTAGGGGATGGCAGGGTTGCAGGATGATCTGGCAAAGCTTGAAACCTGGTCAGACACCTGGCAACTGGGCTTTAATGCCAAAAAGTGCAAGGTGCTGCATTTTGGGATGAAGAACCCAAGGAGGAGTTACCAGCTAGGGGGAGTGCAGCTAGTCCAGACAGAGGAGGAGAAGGATCTGGGTGTGCTCATTACAGGGTCAATGAACAACTCAGCACAATGTAGGGAGGCAGCTGCAAAGGCCAACAAAATGCTGGGTTGTATTGCAAAGGGTATATCCTCGAGGAGGGAGGAGGTGATTCTGCCACTGTATAGGTCATTATTTAGACCACACCTGGAGTACTGTGTGCAGTACTGGCGTCCGTATCTGAAGAGGGAGATTAAGTTACTGGAGGGGGTGCAGCGCAGAGCGGCAAAGATGATCAAGGGGCTGGGGGACTTATCATATGAGAGGAAGTTGAAGGAGTTGAACATGTACTCACTGGAAGAGAGGAGAGGAGAGACAGGGGTGACATGATTGAAACCTTTAAATACATGAAAGGAATAAACAAGACGGGTACAGAGGGGCTGTTCAAAGTAAGGGAGGGGAGGGCCACCAGGGGCCATGATATGAGACTGGAGTGAGGAAGGTTTAGGAGGGAGATGAGGAGACACTTTTTTACAGAGAGGGTGGTGGCTGGGTGGAATGCGTTACCTGCTGAAGTGGTATGCAGTAGAACAGTAGACTGCTTCAAACAAGGATGGGACAGGACAAGGGGGAGGGTTAATGAAGGGGAAGGGTGGAAGGGAGGGGCAGCTGCAGAATAATGGATGCTAGCTGCACATTCGAGCAGACTTGATAGACCTCTGGGCCTTTATCTGCTGGCAAATTTCGTATGTTCGTATGGTACTGTAAAGGCTGACCTCACTCATTGGCAGGCTCTTCCATTATCTGTATGGGGTAGAATATCCTTAATTTGTATAAATATTTTGCTGTGGGTCCTTTACCCTCTTGGTATGATTGGAGTCCCTTTGCACCAGACCTGGTTTACACAGTTGCGTCACATGATTTCAGGATTTTTATGGAAAGGGAAAAAACTCTGAATAGCATACTCAAAGCTTTCTTTGGCGAAATGCCATGGAGGACTTTAACTTGCAAACATTACTGGTATTATTTAGTTTCTCAGATGAGTAAATTCTTGGCTTGGAGTCCCCCTAGTGTGGGGATCACTGCTGAGCAGCCTAAACCGCATTGGAAAGATACAGAGCTATATTATTGTCATGTTCATGGCATTTCATCCCAGGCATTGACACAGGCTCCCTCCTACGTTGCAAGACACTCCAATAGGTTAGTCAGTACGGATTAATGTACAGCTTTGCCAGGTTCTTAACTATGATACTCAGAAGGACCCTTCACAGCCTCTCTGTCTTAACCATAATTTGAAGATTGTCAATAAACCTATACCCCTATCTTTTGTTCTGCAGGCAGACTTGTATAGCCTGTCTGACCTTTTACGGGAGGACCGTTTTATTACATTTCAAGAGTTTGATAGGACGTACTCCCCCTTCCAATCTGCTGTTTTTCCCTTTTTTTAACTTACGTAGTCTATACAAGGATTTTTGGGCCATGTCCATGGCACCTCTCAGGTGGCCTGACCTACCGGAATCTAGCTGTATTAGTGACTCAACCGAACACTGTCTTTGCTTTATATAAAGCTTTAAGGGATGTTCTGGGGGCAGGGTCTCAATTGAGACATGTTTATTGGGAGAAAGAGTTTCCTGAATATTCATCCATCCTTATGACCGCATCTCCCTGGGACTATGTCCACAGAACATTAAAAAAGATAAGCTGCAGCTAATGCAGTACACGATACTGCATAACGCTTATTATATACCACAGCATCTTTTTGTTTTTGGGAAGTCAGCTACTTCCATCTGTGGAAAATGTAACATCCAGGAGGATACTCTTAAGCATCTTTTATGGGATTGCCCACACATACAAGTGTTTTGGAATCATATTAAGTCCCATTTGGACCTCCTTTTGGGACTACAGGAGGGGTTCACTCCCGAGTTATGTCTCCTGGGGATAGGCATTTCTCAGCTGGTAGGCCCCCAGAGCTACCATTTAGCTCTTATCTTGGCAGTAGCTAAACTTGTTATTTTACGACATTGGATGGATAGTCAACCCCCTTCATACAAAGAATGGCATGCAGAAATCGTAACCATTTTAAGGATGGAAAAGTCAGTAGCCAGCTTAAGACACAATCTCTATGCCTATAAGAAGAGATGGGAAAAGTTAGATACTCTTCTTCAGATAGCTTAGAAACACAGTGTTTCTTGATCCTTTTTTACCCGATGGTGTCTTTTATTTTATTTTATTTATTTTTTTTAACTTTTTATAATAGAGTTTTATGATCTCACTGCAATAACTGCAACATACATAAAGAAAAAAGGATAAGGTACACAGACCTACATTATGAATGTACAGATACATTATAATAATTCAGTAGTTGTATACTGAGAATCAGAAGCCCATGCACTATGGGGGACTACCAGATGGGGGCTAAGGAGTAAATTCTGGACTAGTTACCCCATAGATCTAAGTCACTGTCACCTCAAATCGAAACACAGTCTATGTAACCAGGATATCAGTCCACTTGAAGAAATGTCATAGTGTGGTGGGCTGAGTGACTAAAACAGTTGTAGGCAGAACTATTATAAGATAGCCTGGGCCCATAGCAGTAACAATCTATGCTATGGATACAGGATAAATCTTAGGGAATTGTTAATGTCCACAAACTGAGTGGTGATCTATATCACCCTTATATCATCCGCTACAATGCTTAGTCTTACAGATTAATATTAATAAGGTCATTCAAATGGAGCAGTAACGGATGGCATAATATACAGATCACTGTTTAAACTGCAACAGCATAAAGTATTACACTTCAACTCCAGCAGCTTACAATATAGGAGCAACCTGAGAATTATTAGAGGGTCAACAAGAGTCAGCAATATTATAGGAGAAGCATTCCAGTCTCCTAATTGGTATTCATTTATAACCAGAAAAGTGGGGACAGTATATCACCGTTCTTTGTCAGAGGTGGAGGCTGGTGGCTGAAGTTTCTTCAAAAGTTTTTCTGCAAATTGAGCTGCTGCCTCTGGGTCTTGGAAGATGTGGGATTTTGACTCATGTCTGATTTGTAGCCGCATTGGACAGTTAAGCCGAGCTTTGATTCCATTCCGTAAAATATTTTTTCTCAGTGCTTGAAGTTCCTTTTTCCTTGTCTGCGTTTGGGCAGATAAGTCCAGGAAAAAACCCAGGTGACTGCCCTCCCAAACGATCTCACCCCTGGATCTGGCTGCTTGAAGGAGAGCGTTCTGTGCATCCGGCGTCGATAGTGTGGCTATTGCGGGAAGCGGCCGCTATTGCACTGCAGCTCGTAGTCTGGATCGCTGCAGGGTGGTGAAAGCTTTCAAGATTTTTATGCCAGAATCAATGGGTAAAAGCTGCAAGTCTTCAAAGATTATTTGAGTGACTGCAGGTAAGAGTTCTGTAGCACCCGCGTATCTGGGTGGGAATCCCACTATACGAACATTTGCCTGGCGCTGAGTGTTCTCCAATGTCTCCACCTTAGACTTCAAGTAAGCAAAGTCCTGAGCATAGACTGCATTACATTCAGCCTGGCGACCCTGCAAGTCCTGTAAATTTTTAATGGACTCGACGTTGTTTTGGATGCGTTGTTCGGTGTCAGACATCTTCGCCTCCACGGCAGCCAATCTTTTATTCATCTCCTTTCCGGTCTTCTGAATCTTGGTCAGCATGGCCAGGATCTGCATGGTCGGGAGTTCTGATGACAACATGGTAGTTGCCACAGCCGGTCCATGCCCCGCGCTGGTACTTGCCGGAGAAAGGAACTGATCCAGGCTATTTGCTGCTCGCCTGGAATCTTTCTTTGGTCCTATCTTGAACCCAAGTATTTCTGATGAGTCCCCTATAGTTTTGGGGCACTGATTTGGAAGAATTCTCAGAGTTTTAGTAGTTTTATTAAGTTTCATGTGGGAGCTGCTGTAAATTGCTGTTGCCATCTTGCTGCTCAGCAGCGCCCCCCCAGTGTCTCTTATTTATGTCAGTTTACTATGCTGGTCAGTAACCTTTGCTTAACAATTTTGTGAGTATAACTCCTTGCTAGGTTAGCAAGAAGGGCTGCTTATAATTATTTGTATGGCACTGCCCTTCCTAAGATAGAATTTTGAAGTGGCCCAACATGTTTTACGTTGCGCATGGTGTAAACTATTGTCTCACCCTGTCTGTCTTTGCCATGCTGGTTGTATTTTCTGTTTATGTATTGATTTACCCTGTGCTCTAAAATCTTTAATAAAGTAAATTCAGTTTAAAAAAAAAAAAGAAAGGTAGCTGCCTCCTCCCAAACAACCCCCAAATACATTTGGTACTGCCCTCTTCGTGCCCTGGACTCTCACACTCTCCAACATGACCTGTCCCACACCGACTGGTACTCTATGTTTCAGACCACTAATATCGACTCAGCCCTCAGCATCTTCACAAACACCCTACTTCGAATCTGGGACACCCATGCCCCGCTAAAAAAGGGAAGAGTTAAATGTCTTCTCCAGCCCTGGATCACGCCAGACCTCTTGTCCCTCTGCAGAACTAGGGACAAACTCTCGGTACAATTCAAAACTTCCAGGTCTCCTGCACACCTGCAACAATACAAAATTCACAGAAATGCTTGCTCCAAGGCCATCGGTCAAGCCAAAGTGGACTACTTTAAGTCTTATCTCCAGGCAAATGCCAGTTCCCCAACTGCTTTCTGGAAGGTTATTCACTCACTCATGGAACCTCCAGCTAATCAAGCTCCCCCCATCCTCAAGTTTGATGGTTCAACTATCTCTGACCCCACCTCCATAGCCGAAACACTCCAATGAATTTTTCACTAGCTGCACGCTCTCTGACAGCTCCCCTTCCTCCTCAATGGGTCCCCTTAGCCCTCCTAACAAAAATGGCTTTGATCCCACCATCTCCTTAGCAGAAGTCTTTAAGGCACTCATGTACTTACATCCAGTGAAATCCAGCCCTTACAGTCTCCACCCAAAGCTCTTCTGCATCTCTGCCCCAGCCACTGCTCATCCCTCTTGCCCACCTCCTAAACCTCTCCATCTCTTCTGACATCGTCCCTCAGGCTTGGAAACTGGCTAAAGTGATTCTGCTCCATAAAGGAGGGGACTGAACCTTGCCCAGCATCTATAGGCCCATCTCTGTCCTGCCATCCCTTGCCAAACTGCAAGAATCACTTATTTACTCCAGGCTCTGGGACTATCTACTGCCACTGGTACCCCCTTCCCTTCCAGTCAGGCTTTATGAAACAACATTCCACAATTACCTCACTGCTATGAGTCACTGACTCCATCCACTCTGCTATGGGTCAGAGCCTAGTCACCGTTACTATCTTTCTGGACCTGGCTAAGGCTTTTGACTCCATTTCCCATGACCTTCTGCTTTGCAAACTCCTCTCCACTAGGCTGTCTCAAACTGCACTCAACCAGTTCGGATTCTACTTACACAACAAACAGCAGTCGGTCCAATTTGGAGATGCCCTATCCTCCTCCCCCCCATCCAAGCTGGCGTACCCCAAGGATCTGTGCTCAGGCCCATTCTGTTCTCCGTCTTTATTAATGATCTTCCTCCTGTCTACTCCACTGCCCAAATACACATGTATGTGGTTGATAACATAATTTTCTCCTCAGGCTCCGCCAATGATGTATCTATCCACCTGCAACAAGACTTTGTCAGAGTTCAGTGTTGGCTCCAGGATAATCAGCCAAAACACAACACTAAGAAAACCGTATCAATGGTATGTGGCACCAGGCAGAGGATGGCCCGTCTCCAGTCCCCCAGCATTTGTCTCATTAGACGGCACGCCCCCCCCCAAGATGGTTCACACCTTTAAATACCTAGGAGTCTGGCTTGACAGTTATCTAGATTTTTCCCATCATATTGATGCTATTTGCACAAACCTCCGCCCAAAACTGGGCATGCTATACCACAACAGAGACTGCCTACCTTTACCTACTGTACTCACTGTGACCTGGTCATGAAAACAATTCTGCCCATACTTGACTACTCCAACATTGTCTGTGCCTCTGCTCTTATGACCTCCCTCTCTAAACTTGATACTCTCCTAAACTCATTCTGCCACTTCGCTGCCTCCTCCCCTCCTCTCACGCACCATTGTTTCTTGTACCCTGCCCTCGCACTCACACCCCTCTTCCACAGACGGAAGTTCCATTGCATTTGTCTTTGCCAAATATTGGATTGGGTCTCTTCCCTCATACCTCTCCTCCTGCTTGTCTTTTGCTCCCCCTCTACTGACTCTCTCTGCTCTAGGGACTCTTATACTTTCTCCCTCCCCCACCCTCACTCCACGGCGGGACAGTTTGCTTTTTACTACCATCTCCCCTTCTCCAAAACCAACTTCCCAGGACTGTTCGCCACTCCCCTTCACTCACATCCTTGAAATCCAATCTCCATCTCCTTCCTAGCTCCACTTGTTGCTGTCCCACTTCCACTCTTCCTCCACCTACCTAGCCTTCTAACCCCTTAATCTCCTCTCCCTTTGCTTTCTCCTGCTGCTCCCATTCCTCCTTTTGCATTTATACCTTTCATGCCTGAAATCAGTTTGTTGTACAGTTGCTGCAGTGGCACTTTATGGTACACTCCTGTTGTTCTAGTTGTAAATAGTTGTATCCCCACACGGATTGTGGTTGCTTTTCTTTAGCTCCAAGGTGTATTTCTCATACCAACTTGTCATTTGTAATTTC
This sequence comes from Neoceratodus forsteri, assembly GCA_016271365.2. NCBI lineage: Eukaryota > Metazoa > Chordata > Ceratodontiformes > Ceratodontidae > Neoceratodus > Neoceratodus forsteri. The sequence goes on from CM057451.1 coordinate 149,179,578, forward strand.
TTTTTTATTCTACTATTGCTCTTGTATTATACTACGCTTGTATTATATTGTACACCTGTTCTGATTTTTGCACCCCTTTTATTTATTTTTTTAATTTAAATCTAAGATTAACACCTATGAGCTAAGAGCTCTTTTACATAGGTTCCATGTCAAAATACATAATCAAGGTACAATTCAAACTTATGACATGAGGACAATAGAAAAAGGTAAAATAAGAAGCAACATGACGAGAATACAATGGAATAAAACATGCAGACTGTAAACAGACATTATATAGATACATAGGTACATAGACAGTGTCGGTAGATAAGGGCCTATGGCCCACCCAGTCTGCCCATTTGAGCTTGTACAATGTATGCCTGGTCTAATGAGAAAAATAACCTGGAGCTAAACTAGGGATTAGCAGTTACAAGTGCTCATGTTCTTACTGTACGTAAGGAGAAACATGCAGCCTGGAGGCATTGTCAAGGTGGGGGAGAGAGATATAAGGCAGGGGATAAAGGTGAGGAGAGAGATGAGTGGAAGGGAGGAGGGGGAAGGAAGAGGGGTGCAGTGTTAGGCTTAAGATGAGGGAAATCTGATTTAGACAGAATTACAGAATGGGAGCAGGACTGGAGGAGGAGGGGTGGGTGGGAGGGGTGGGAGTAAGGTGATGGCAAACAGAAGGTAATGCACAGGAGGTGGCAGGATGGGTGGGGCAGCAGTGGGGATTTGTCTGTACTGTTTCCCTGTTTTCCCCCGGGTCACACCTGGAAGTGAGCTTTCACTCACTGTGCCTTTCCCGGTTACCAAGTTTTAAATAAATAAATAGTTGTGTTTTTTTTTTTTAATTCAGCTTTATTCAAGATAGGTCGAAGGGCATCTATCCATCATGATGCAGTTTGATATACAGAAGTGCTACATTACTGTATAGATTTTCTACAGTACGACATAACTTATAAATTCAGGAACACTTACTGTTAGTGAAAACAAGATGATCCTTTCCAATGCAATACCAGCTGTATAACTTTGTCATTTTTAAAACAAGAACAATAAACTTGGTTAAATAACATAACCAATGAACTAACTTCATAACTTCTGTGGTGAGTTCTCTCACTTTTGTGAGTACTACAACTATAAATTCACACTACCTATATAAAATCTGTTAGTGTAGTGCTTTATCAGAAACACGTGCTCTGATATCTAGAGGGGTTAATATTCTCCATTAAAGAGCTGGGTTTAGTTAAACTACGTGCTACTCTGATAAAAAAATACTTTTAGGCACAATTAAGTCCTTGATAACACTCATAGTTTTACTGGATTTGGGTAACAGCAGCCACACTGCCTTAACCTCATTATAAGTAGAACAAGCATTTGTCAATGCCGAATGTTGTCTTGCTGGCATTGGTATTGGTGGTGCAGGAGTTAGAGAGATGCATAATAGGAATGGCAGTGAAGTATGGAACTGACGCCAACCCCACCCCACCCTGCAGAGACTGACAGGCATTGAGGTGTGCCTTTGGATTCTTGGTCATAACGCTCATGCCATTTCACCTCACCCTACCCTACAGACTCTGACGAGGTCGCATTGTGCCTTGGCATCGTCAGGCCTTACGCTCACCCCATTCCATAAGGAAATACATTGAGATGGGTGCAATATAGAAGAATGGGGTGAACTTTGGGGCTGAAGAGTGCAAGGCACACCTTGATGCCTGTCACTGGCTGCAGGGTGGGGGTGGTGGTAGAATAACATGAGCATTACAGCCGACAATCCAAAGTCACAGCCCTGATGCCTGTCTTCTCTACAGGGTGGGACACTATGGTTAGAAACCCTAATGCCCCAGGCATTTGTTGGTATTTGCACTACAAATTTTCAACATGGGCTTTTTTGTGACCCCACCTCATGAAAGCACTTGGGACCTCTGCTCATGAACAGTGGCACTGTGATTTTGTTAATCTGTCCCGAATGTTGATTTCCCACAGCGACTGTGCCATTCTGCGCCAGATGTGTGAAAACACATTTCGGGCAGGATGTAAAATGACAGCTGTACCATTCATAAGGAGGTGTGAAGAAATGACAATGTTGGAAATCTGGACTGAAAATATAAAATTCTTGAGTTACTGAGCGCATGGAACCAAGCACGCACGCTTGTAACACAGTCATTTTGTGAAATTCATTCACCAAATCTTCAACATAGGCATTTTGGGACCTCCACTCATGAACAGTGGCACTGTGATTTTGTTAATCTGTCCTGAACATTGATTTCCCGCAGCGACCCCGCCATTATGCACCAGCTGTGTGAAAACACATTTTGGGCAGGATGTGAAAAATGACAGCTGTACCATTCATAAGGAGGTGTGAACAAATGGTAATGTTGAAAATCTGGAGTAAAAATATAAAATATTCTTGAACTTATGAGTGTGTGTAGAAACTGTGCAATGCACGTTCCTTAGTCATTTTGTGGAATTGTTTCACCAAATTTTCAACAGAGGCATTTTGGGACCTCTACTCATGAACAGTGTCACTATGATTTTCTTAATCTGTCTCGAACATTGATTTCCCACAGCGACTGCGTCATTGTGCACCAGATGTGCAAAACACATTTTGGGCAGGATGTGAAAAATGACTACTGTACTGTTCATAAGGAGGTGTGAAAAACTGGCAATGTTGAAACTCTGGAGTGAAAATATTAAAAAATCTCGAACTTACAAGCGTGCGTGGAAACTGTGCGGTGCACGCTTGTAACACAATCATGTTTTGGAATTTTTTTTCACCAAATTTGCAACATAGGATTTTTAGCAGCCCACCTCATGAACAGTGACACTGTTGTTTCATTAATCAGTTCTGAAAGGTGATTCCAAACACTGACCATGAAATCAACATTCAGGACCGAATAACAAAATGGCAGTGACTGAGTTCATGAGGTGGGGTCCCAAGAACCCCATGTTGAAAATTTGGTGTCAAAAGTTGCAAAAATGGCCGAAATATCCACCTAAGTTGACCCCCCGATACCATTATGCAGCTTACCATGATTTTCTTCAGTTCATGGTCGACTTTGAAGAGTGCAGATGTGTTCCTACTCCACTGAAATTGTCGCGTTGGGCTCTGGAGGTAAGTATGGGTGGGGGTACAGGAAAATAGGGTGCACAGAAGGTGGGTACAGGTTGGGGAGTTGGGCCGTTCTGAACCACGGGGACCGCTTTCTGTTTTACAGGGTAAAAGGAAAATGAACATTGTGGGAAGGTTTTTTTCTTTCAGGATGTGACAAGGACATTTTGGCACACTGTGGTGGGCTCCCAGTGTGCCACCTGTGTTTTTTGGGGACAGGGGACTGAAACTGATGGGGATTGGGCCCCCCGTCAGCAAACAAACTGGGGAGGGGGCATGCTGACAGGGAGATTGAGCACCCCCAATGTCGGCTTTCGCGGGACTGTGAGAGGCGGATGGTGACAGCCGCTGTCATGTTTATTGAAATGTTTCAGCAGGCAAGGCATGCCCTGCAATGACGAGGTGCTCCCTCATTGCAGTGGTGAAATTCTTTCAAGTTGGTGGCATGCTTCTGAACTGCTGTCATAGACAGCGTGCTCATTCATTGGTGCCACAGAGACCAGCCCAAAAAAGCAGTGGTGCCAATGGTCACAACACGGCCGCACCTCCGCAACCTGCCACTCCAGCAAGCTGTCACAAAATGTTGCTTGCACTGCATGCACAAGGCAACATAAAAAACACTTTTAATAGAAATGTGTTGTAAGAACTGCTAACAAATTAAGAAGAGCTCCATTATCTGCTCAATATTTGTTTTTTTTTCCTATTTATTGCCATTTTTATTTGGGGAGGAGTACACACCATTTACAGCTTCCATCTAGGAGAAACATCTTTCCCACCCAGGGTCCTCTATGGCCTGTTTGATATTTTTAAGAATCCATGTACCAGCATGTACTTTATGACTTTATCTAACCCACCATTCTCAAACAAAACACGTTCAGGACTTATACCTCACACTGTAATGGCCATGCTGTTGTATAGGGCAAACTCGTAGCAGCCAGGCTAAGGGATCTATGCCCGTGGAGTCTGGGGTTTTACTTCAGTTAGAGGTACAGTAATTAAATTGCGTACAGTAGATCTGCAAGTCCCGTTCTGCTATAAAGTCGAACACCTTTAACTTTGGCCCTTCAATTCTTGTGGATGCTCATGGCATTTGGTTCCATATATGAACTTTGGCTTCCACTGGTGTAACCCAATTAAACCCGCTGAAATGGTACTTTATGTATTACTGAACTATGCGTCCTCTTCCCCATTCACTGTTCAGGCATGCATAATAAACAAAACAAAATAAAAATATATATGCCAATGTCTGGCACTCTGCCGGGAGATAACCTTGCCTTTTTATACAGCAGTCTTCCTAACCCAACTCCTACCAGTCCCAGCAATAGCTATGTTTAATAGTGGACCCACTCCTACAGAATGATCCATAGTTTGGGGAGGCTAACTCAGCCCCCCCCACCAAGTATGCCTGATCCATTCAGTATACAGTCATGTGACTGTAAGAGCAAGTGACTAGGAGTAGGGGAGGTAGGGGCAGAGCAGACTGCATTATTAAGGACTAGACCTAGCCACCTTTTCTATTTTTTTTTTTTTAAGTTTTCATAGTTTTCCACCTTGTGAACATTGAGCCTATTTGGACTATGGTAAACGTTGCCTGTTTTGAAAACTGACATGTGCAAGGTCGAATTTGGTTTGCAAAGTTGAAGACAGGGAGGTTCTTGCAGCCCTGCTACACTATGTAATACTGAACTGTTTTGCCAATAGATGGCAGTATAAATGCATAACTGGTATTGCAGCCTTAACATAATAAAAATGGTTTGAATGACCTTAATACCTACATACTGCAACAATGTGCACCACTTTTATGTGCACAGGAGCCGTTTTTATGAATGTGAGTTGACAATGACTGCAAGGCTGTTCATGCTTTATGGCAAGCAGTCATTTCACCTCTGAGTCAGAAAGCAGTGTGTTCAGTAGGCACGGAAACTCTAGCTGGAAGAGAATGTTAAATATAGGTATGTCTGTCTATTTGTGGTGGTTGTCCAGGTTGAAGTTAAAGATTCTTAGCTCTTTCTAAAAAAAGGTTAGAGGCTGTAATGGGGGCAATAGCAACATGTGTAAGAAAAACACAGTAGCATGTGTGTGCGTGTGTGTGTGTGTGGGAGGGTCAGGACCACTCTGTTCTGCTCATCACACAAATAAAGAAAATGAATAAGAATATGACAAAGCAACAGACAGGCAGCAACACTTTCAGTTTACAATAATAACCTGGCACCCTTGGCACAGTAACAGAGTAAAACACACAGAGTGCACTGGATCAAACAGGGAGGGATTAGCTACTGTAGAGTGCAAAGGACCTCAGGTGGGACCTAAACTACTTGACATAGCCACAAAGTAACCCAGCTGAGGCTGCACACAGCCATAGACTTCGGATGAAATTGTCAATCAAGTATCAAATCCAAATCAAATCTACATCGAATTCTGGCAATAACTACATGTTCCTTCTTTTTATGAGAAGCAGTACTGGCATATTTTCTACATAAAAAAAGTATTTTTCCATAAAAAGATATACATTTTTTTCAATATTAGTATGCAACTTTGCATAGATTCAAATAGAGTTCAAAACTCTTATGTAGCATTAATCAAGGAGAGGGTGATGGATTACCTGGAGGAGTGTGGCTTGCAGGACAGCAGACAGCATGGCTTCACCAAGGGAAATCATGCCAGACCAACCTAACTGAGTTCTTTGATTGGGTGACTCAGGTAATCGACCAGGGAGGGGCGGTGGACGTGGCCTATCTGCACTTTGGCAAGGCCTTCAGCATCGTTCTCCACAGGAGGTTAGTGAGCAAGATGGAAAGCATGGGGTTGGGAGGGAAAATAGCAAGCTGGGTGGAGGCATGGCTACCATGGAGAACTCAGCGGGTGGTACTAAATGGGGTGCACTCCGAGATGGCAAGGGTAAGGAGTGGCGTGCCACAGGGGTTAGTTTTGGGTCTGCTCCTTTTCAACATCTACATCAGTGATATTGTGGAGGGTTTGAGAGGGAGGGTGTGCCTATTTGCTGATGACACAAAAGTCTGCAACAGGGTGGACACCCCAAAGGGGGTGGAGGACATGAGGTAGGACCTTAAGATGCTCGAGGAGTGGGCCGGGAAGTGGCAGCTGAAATTTAATGCCAAGAAGTGCACTATGATGCACCTAGGGAGTACAAATACACAAGCAGCGTACACGCTGGGGGGGTCAAAAAATCAGAACAGGAAAGGGATCTGGGGATCATAGTCTCCTCAGACCTTAAGGTAGAGTTCCAATGTAGCAGGGCAGCAGGAAGAGCAAATGGAATGTTGGCTTGCATAGGCAGGGACATTACTAGCAGAAGGAGGGACGTAATAATGCCCCTCTACAAAGCTATGGTGAGGCAGCAGCTACAGTAGAGTATTGATTCAGTTCTGGAGACCACACCTCCACATGGATATAGATGCATTAGAGAGGGTTCAGAGAAGGGCAACAAAGATAGTGCAGAGTATGCAGGGGAAGACATATGAGCAAAGGTGTAAGGAGCTGAATCCGTACACACTGGAAACAAGGAGGGAAAGGGGGGACACGATTGATACCTTTAAATATGTAAAGGGGCTCAATAAAGTAGGAGAAGGTGGTCTGCTAAAGAGGAAGGAGGGAGCCAGAACTAAAAGGCACAGCCTCAAACTGTGAGGAAATAGATATAGGGGCAATGTGAGGGGGCGCTTCTTCACAGAGAGGCTGGTGGAGCCCTGGAACAGACTGCCAGATGAAGCGGTGGGGGCTGGAACAGTGAAGGAATTTAAGAGGGCATGGGACAGGCATATGGGGCTGAGTGTAGGGGGGGAGTGCAGGGGGAGGCGGGAAGCTGGGTATGTGAAAGGGGAGGGATGGACAGACTAGATGGGCTGGATGGGTCCTTTTCTGCCATCAAGCTTCTATGATTCTATGATAGCATATGTCCCAATCTCAAGTCAAGGTGAACAAAAATGAAAATTGGCAACTTTGGTACAGCTTTGATTCATACCCCCATCTTCAGTTCAGCTTCAACACTTTGGCAAAGTACAATGTTTGGGTCCATGGTATGAGGATCTACAAAGCTAAAATGAGAGTAAGAGACACTTTTCACCACCCTTCACCCTTTTCAGACAACCCCCAGCCTCTTCCTCCTGTTCCTCTTGTCAGTTTAAAAAAAAAAAATAAATCGGTCATTATTTGGCCCAGCTCCAGGAGCTGGAATATTTTTTTCTTTATAAATAAAATATTTGAGGATGGAGAGGGGGAGTTGAAAGTGACTGGGATGGGTACAGGGGCAGCCATAGGACTGTCCCTGACCACCTGGAAGAGCTACTGTGTTATTTTTGTCATTATTTGGCTGAAGTTCGAAATGATCTGAAGTACCCAAAAGGGCCAAGTAAAAGGTTAAATTGCCAAATTTCAGTTCTGTCACTGAACACACATTTGGCATCTGCTCATCCTTAGTTGCAAGATATTGTGTCACTCAGTGCTTAAAAATATTGTACTATATTCCTGAGTGATTCATTCAGGCATCATGTCAATACTACATGTCCCCCTGGTAAATTATATTTTAGTGCAGTTTGCATGTATTTTGATGCTTGGCACAGGAAATGTTTGCATAAATTCATTCCGTCACAGTAATGATGAATTTCCACATCTCTGAGGGCAAAAAAGGAAGTAGCAGGCTGATATCCATGTTGTTCGAATAATAATAACAGTAACCAAAACCAGTTTGTCTGATGAGACACAGTACACCAGCACTAACATCTGCACTTTTGTTCAAAAGTAAAAGGCATGACACCATTTCTTACCATTGTCCGTTTTGTTATGGTACAACCACGCATATCGCAGACTAGTGCAACAGACAATCCATGGCATATCCGTCTTTCGGATGAGATGTTAAACCGAGGTCCCATCTGCCTGGATTGGTGGTAGTTCAGGTGGATGTTAAAGATCCCATGGCACTTACCGAAAAGAGTAGGGGAATTTCCCCGGTGTCCTGGCCAAATTTCCCTCATTCACTAAAAATACCACCAACAGCTTAATCTGGTTCAAGGTCAGTTGGCACTCATCTGTATTCCCCCTCCCCCGGGTCGTACCTGAAAATAGGCAGGATTTGTCTAGTGCACTTACCCAGTCAACAAAAGCTAAATAAAAAAAAATATGGAGACTTCAAGTGTGGGTCACTTGTCTAATTGCAGTATACCAAAACCTTTTTACTAAACGCATCAAGCTAATTTTTTTTAATAGGCTTCAAATTCTATCAAAGTTCTGAATTTCTAGAGGCAAGTAATAAAACAATACAAAAAAGAACTCAGCACAAATAGATTATGTTAGGGTATTTTATTAACCTCCTAGTGCAGCAGCACTGACTTCTACAGTTTGAGGTGCCCCACCTCTTATTCAGGAGTTCCCTTGGACTAGCACCATAGCACTGCGGTGATTTAATAATATACTTTAACTTTATCTGTTTGTACTGCATTCTTTTTTGTTTTGTCAGCCCAGTTACTCCTATGTAGCCGCAACACATTATCCTCACAGTTTCCCATGAAAAATGCACAGTGTTTAAGAGAGGAAGTAATAAACAACCCTAGTTAAGTGCTTTCACATGTATATTGTCTACTGATTAAATGGTAAAAGATGGTTTACAAACTTTCATGTATGACGTATTTATCTACCACCTCCCAGCAGGACTCTCTGTAGTAGTAATTTTGATTTTCTCATCCTCGGCTCCTAACTCTAAGAGTATATAGGCTTATGTTCATAGTAATCAAATCAGTTCAATGTCAGCATTTTAAAGCTCATAACCAATGTGCAGGAGCATTTATTAAAAACAAAGTAACTCAGTCGTGATAGTTGAATGAAATTAATCAGATCCCAGTCCCGCTTTTCTTCAGTGCCATAGAAATAACAGGTGGTGCTTGAGCACACACTGAATGTGGAATGCTGTACTCACCAAAACATAACAATACTTGTGGCTAATAGAGTACTTATTCATGCAAACAGTAAAAGTGGAGCATGGTTGTGACAGGGAGATCCTGCCACTCTTGAGGACCGACATTTTCTTAAATCTGTTGCAACAGTTCTTCTATTTCTTAGCCTTATCTATCCATTACAATTTCTAGTCCATTCTTGACTATGCTATAGTGTCCTCTTTAATTTTTACCTTTCCATCTCAGGTCCTCATACAGGGAAGTTATTATGGTGATCTCTAAGCTGATGTAAAGCAGTAGGCTATGTTCCTCATTGTTGGATTTAGTATGCAACAGCACTATGTCATAACATACTTTGATGTATATGCCTTATGTGTGTGAAACCTGTAAATGTTGAAAATACCACGGCACTAGGTGTTTGATAAAGGTAAAAAGTTACTAGGGGACTGCATTATAAAAATTAAGTTACCGGGGTAGAGATAGCAGAAAACTCCCATTACATTATTTAAAATGCATGTAAATTGCAGATTGTTTGAGCTTCCTCTTGGTACCATGCATTTCTGTTGTAAACTGAGCTAGTCTGAAATTTCATGGTGATTTGCATATACATCCCATGATGCTTTGCATTATGGGGTATGTGTGATGTTGTGTTTCTTTGAAACTTGGCTTTATTGCCAATGCCCTTTGGGGGTAAGCCTTGCTTCAGTGCTTCTGCACTGAGTTTCTTTGTCTGTAGCTTGTTTTGGGGTTTCTTTTTTGAGCTCCCCCTCACCCTAACACACAAGACCAACATGGTGATCATTCATTTCTACAGCAGAGATAGATCAGTAGATGAGTGGGTCAGTAGGTGCTAGGTGCAGAGAAAGGACATGTATAGTCTGTTGCTGCAAACTGATGTCTCGAAAAAGGGCTATGCCATCAATTGAAACAGCAGTACTATATAACCAGAAAGTGATCAGTTTCCAGTTGTGTAGTGCCACAGTAAATATGGCGGCTGCTCTCTAGTACTACTGCTTTCAACATGGCAGGTGGCAGAAATGTAAACAAAAATAAAGGAAAATGGAGCAAATTATGGGGTGATAATACAATGCTGGTGAGAAAGATTACAGGTAAATGCTCGAAAGAGCACAGGGAATGAACTGTTGCAAAAGTGCAGATTTTTTTTATATTGCACTGCTGCTTTAGGGTTATCCCTGTATTTTAAATAAACATCAAACAGAGATTGTGTGTTGAACCTGAAGTTCTGTATCTGGCCCATCTGTTATCCCACAACCCCTCCACGATGGTTTGCAAATTGTAATTAGAATCTAACAGTGTCCGTATAACTGCAGTGTTGTTAATAAATGTTTATATTAAAACCAGTCACTATAGCCTAAATATATAACATAATAACTCAAGGTCAGAAGGGACTCTGGGTCCATCATGTCCTATTTCCTTTCCTGTGCTACACAATCATAGATAAAATACAGGTACAGTAATCATGCTGTGAAAACATAGCAAATGAAACATGAAATTATCAGAGTGAAACCCAAGGGAAGAAAACTGTCCATAGGACATTGGTATACTAGATGTCCAGTGCCACCTTTTTCAAATATACCATTTCACCTTTTTATCCACTATTTGTGGTATGCTGGACATTCAACAGTTGTATACTCCAGTTCTTCTGGTGTTCTCTCCTGCAGCTAGACACTCCAGCTCTGACAGCCCCCTCTAGCAGCTGGACCCAACTTTGGCATCGACTCTGGCAGCTGGACCCTCCTGTAACTGGTCCCCCACCTCCGATGTCCCTTCTGAAAAAATATTTCTCATGTCTACTCCATGGCACTGCATCCCTGTGGAAACAGGTAGCCCTATCTTCTTCTCAGTTCAAGTCCCACTCACTTAACATCACTCAGGGAATCTAGGTGCCTAACCTATGCCAAATAAAAAAAAAATTATAAATAAAAGTCACCAACTTGAATTTGTTTGGGTTTCTGTACTGAGGAGGTCTTTACTTTGTCAGACACATATTTAAAAAAAGCAGAACTGTCATGACTTCTGGTAAGATTAGAGTCTTCACCTATTCAGAGCAGGTTTCAATTGGAATGCAGACAGCAGCACATTCTGCAGACAGCAGGCTTCTGGAGCTTCATCTTTATATATCATCAAAGGATATGAAGCAAATTGCTGCATCATAGAGCACAGACTGGCAAATGCTATAAAACAAGAATATTGACACAGTTTTAGATAATGCACAGAAAAGAGAAGATATGCATCCTGAAGCGTGGCTAAGGGTAGACAGTCAGCCGGATCTGGGCATTATCTGATGACAGTGCTTAGATGGAGAGTTTAACTGCAGTTAAAAAAGTCACTCTTTACTTTCTTTAAATAATTAAAAATGTACATTGTATGGGATAAAAATACAGAATGTGTGAATGTTTGTGGGTATGTATCATCCAGTACTATTTAGAAACTGACTTGTCAGATTACGTCTTTGGTTACATAGATTTTTAAATTAATTTCTTTGGGGGTGGTGTTAGATGCCCCATGTTCCTGATATGCCCCACAGATCTCCCCTGTCTCCCCCCCCCCCAAAAAGTCAGAGAGACTTTCACAACACTTGACTGCTGATACCTGGGGTGTGGGTGATGATCTCCTCTAAAGCCCGCTAACAGTTCCACTGGTCACTTGGCTGCAGGGGCATGCTTGAGAGTGGTAATGGTCGACCTGCATCTGATGTTGATTCCTTAACTAATGTCATGAATGGCACACACAGAGTGTGCTCATTACCACAGCTCTAGGTCAGATCAGTTTATCATTCACAAAGATCTGGGATCAGTGTACTGTGTGTGTGCAGGGATCTGGGATCAGTGTGCTGTGTGCGCAGGGATCTGGCATCAGTGTACTGTGTGTGCAGGGATCTGGGATCAGTGTACTGTGTGTGCAGGGATCTGAGATCAGTGCTTGAGTCAGAGATGTGTCTAACTAGAAGAAAGCACAACAACAGGCAGTTTAACATAATGGCTAGAGCACATGGTTGTGCAACAGGCCCTTGGGTTTGAATCCTATCAATGTCATAAGTATGTTAAAACTTTCCTTTCTTCCTACAGCTTCACCAGAATGGTGATTAATGGTAATGTGGAGTTGAAACAGTAAATCTGCACTAATGGGAGATAGATTCAAGAAAACTCAGAGACAATGGGAGTAGTGCATTGTACCCCCATGCAGAGGACCCAGGGTTGTGCCATCTATCTGGCTGTCAGTACTGGTCCAGAGAAGTTTAGGGAATGTTATGGATGTAGAGTTCTCAGACTCCAGGAGGAGGGTACTACCTAGTGCCTCTACAGCAGTGCCTCTTCTTGGCGGGCAGTGGGAGAGATCTGATGTTATGGGCGCTACAGTATCATCCCTTTCTCTCCACTATGAAGATGGTGCAACAGGCACAAGCACTTTGAGTGATGAGTCAGGCAGAAATGTAGAAACACACAGTGACTGGTGACCAAGCCTTTCTTGGCTTTACAAAAAAAAGGCAGAAACACCTTAGGCTGGTTGTAGGAGGATGCCCCCCTCCAAGCACTCGAGCCCCTTCTGAGTTACCTCAACCCGTCACATTGTCTGGCATGTTGAGGCTGGGAGTTCACCCAGGAAGACAGGCCCAGTATAAACAGCATTAGGAGGACAATGGGAAAGGGGGAGTATAGACAGCCTGGGGAGGGTTACTGAGACAACAGTAGAGCAATCAGTTAAAGGAGAAGTCCACCCAAAACTTGATATATGTTGTGCAGAGTGTTTTAATTTGTATGTGAAGTTCTAGTGTTTCCTTCCCTCTGACTGGTATTAGGAGTTTTTTCTAAATTATCCTGCTAGCTTTAGGGTAGTTTTACGACCCCTTGGGATCTTCATCCCTGACAGCTTTATTGTATTTCTTGTTCCCACAGTGCATCTTGTCTCATGTGACTGTGATGTAAGAGAGACCCAACATTCAGCACACACATGCCAAACAAACTAAATATCTTGGAAGCTTTACAAGCTGCACACAAATTACCAGCACCAAAGTTTTTCAGGACAGTAAGACCTTTACGATGAGGGTGGTCACCAAGCTGAATTCTACAGATTTTAAAATATAGCCATCTCTACTGTTGTGAACTGATTGTAAAGCAGTGCATTCTGCTGGATTTATGGTCTCTGCTACATCACCATCACATGAAACAAGGTGCATTGTATGACAAAGAAATACAATTAAGCTGTTTGATATGGAGATCTCCAGGGGTCATAAAACTACCCTAAAGGTAGCAGGCTAATTTAGGAAAAACTCCTAATACCAGTCAGAGGGAAGGAAACACTAGAACTTCACATACAAATTAAAACACTCTGCACAACATATATTTTTTCAAGTTTTGGGTGGACTTTTCCTTTAAGTAACTCCAGTCTGGCGTTAGATTGATCAGGGAGTCAGACAGGTAATGGGCAGACTGGATGGACCACTGGTTCTTCATCTGCTACAAATTGTATGTATCTATGTTCTATGACAAATGGGATATTGGAAAAATAGCTGTTAAAGTTCAGTGTTGTCGTAGTACTTTGATTCCAGGTCTGCGGTAATAGTAAACTGATGCTGTACCAAGGTAATACTGTAGTAAACTGATCCTGAAGCAGAGTGGTAGTAAACTGATCCTAAAGCTGGATGATAGTAAACTGATCCTGAAGCAGGGTGATAGCAAACTGATCCTGAAGTGGGATGACAGTAAAGTGATCCTGAAGCAGGGTGATAGTACACTGATCCTAGAGCAAGGTGATAGTAAACTGATTCTGTGGCAAGGTAATAGGAAAGAGATCCTGAAGCAGGGCATTATTGAACTGACCTTGGAGCACTGGTGATAGCAAACTGAGCCCAAATATGGGTTATAGTAAACAAATCCTGTAGCAGAATTTAAGTAAGATAATTCTAACAGATTGTGAAATGACCATACCTAGTAAAGGTCTATCATTTGCTCCCACAAGACCTGTGAATCTCTTTATACTTGAGTGCAATCTACAGATATGTCTTTAGAATCCTGAGGTTACAAGGCATGTATGGAGAGAATGAGTTGAATTAAGGCTTTAAACAATAAATCTTCCATTTATCCAGAGCCAGAAAGAAGTAATGCCATCAAAACCTTTGCCATAGTACTGAAGCAAGAAATTATGAACCTATTTATGGACAGAAATAGCTTATTTCCTAGTAGAAGTAATTTATCCAGAGAACAAAGACAAGACTTAATGCTGAGTAAGGATACTACAATAGTAGTGAAACCCATGGATAGGGGAGGTGGGATTGTAGTCCAGGATAGGGACCAGTGCAAACAAATGCGTCTGAAACTGTTGAAAGGCAACAATAACTATAGGTTACTGAAAAGTAGAAATAAATGAAACCAGTAAGGAAAGAATAACAGAATACATGGATTTGAATTGGCCAAAGGAATGGGAGGGAGAGCTATTGGAGATGTAGTAGCCCATAATTCCCATGTTTTACAGCATCTCTAAAGGCATAAAACCCAGTGGGACCCTCTGGGGAGACCATCAGTGTCTAGCATCATTTTGGTCTTTGAAATGGTCTCACAATACATTACCTATCACCTTCAACCGCTAGTTGAAAACAGGAGTACATGTTTACGTGACACAACACACGTGATTCAAAAATTAAGTGTGGCTTGAAATCAGGAGTCCAAAAAGACTGTTTTCTAGTGACTTGTGATATATCAGACTTGAGTAAGTCGATACCACATGATGAGGGACTAGCCAGCATGGGTAGAATGTTAGACACAAGGGGTGAGGTAGTCAAACCCAATACCAGAATGTTACAGGAGCTAGCTGAGCTCATATTGAAGAAAAATATTTTAAATTTGATGGTACATACTATGGACAAATAAGGTGTACAGCCATGGGCAGTGCAATGGTCCTGGCATATGCAAATGCCTACATATATGACTTTGAGCTTAACCATATACTAAATGATGATAGTAACCCATGTTATCTATATATTGAAGCTTGCCTTTGATACATTTATTTAAAAACTGGTAAAGGGGAGAGGCACAATGAGTTGAGGCTCATTTTCAGGTGTGACCCAAGGGAAAGGGAGAGGGGAGAAGCTCAGGACAAACAGAATGGTGATGTGGATACGATAACGATGACATGAAGTGCATAAATTGAGTGCAGTGTAGAAAAAATAACAAAATGTTGTATATGGAGGACAAATAAATTAGCATATAAATCATTTGTGCAAATTGGGCAAATTCAAAAAGTGCATAGTGCCAGAGTGAAGGGAAGCTGAACTGCTATAGTTGATATATTTCTTATTTTGACTGGTCCAGGTGCACAGTTGCAGGATTCGATAATTTCTTGAACACTGGAAAAACAGAACTTGGAATTTACATGCAATATAGTAATTTCAAAGTACCATATTTGGACCTTAGGATACAGTTAAAAAATTATAGCATTACAAATACATTGTTCCATAAGTCTACAGACAGAAACACCTTACTGCACGGTACTAGTTATCACGAACCTAGGCTTATACGAAGCATACCATATTCCCAGTACAGTTAAAAGGAATTGTGGGGATCCAAAAGTATTCCAACAAGAAAAGAATATTATGTTAAGAAGGTTCAGTCCTGCCCGGTGGTGCTGAGGGTTGACGTGCTGGATGCCACACCTTGTGCCACACCAATGACCCAGATTTGGGAGCGAGCTTCGGCCGCTAAGGGTCGGCAGGGGAAGGAGAGGATTGAGCATCCAATGACAGCTCTCCTCTCCTGGGGATGGGTGGACATGTTGTCCCACTTCTTGGCTGCCTCCTGGTGGAGAATGGGAGGCAGCACCAGAGTCAGGGAGACAAAAAGCGTGGCTTCATGACACGCGCTCGCTGTCATGTGCATGCAATCATGGTTGAAAATGGGAGGGACCAGAAAAGAGTGAAAAAAGTAAGGCTGCAGGCTCCATGATGTCCCCTACAGCATGCCAGCGCCACTACCTCAGAACTGCCCATAACTACCTGCTTCAGATATGTTCGGTGGGGTGGCCTTTCTCCTTCCACCCTGCCACAGGGGGTAATCCATGGGGGAACTAGGGCTCAGGGGTACTAGGGGATCAGTGACTGGGAGACTGGAGGAGGATGGATCTCAGCCTACAGGCTGAGGAGGATAAAAATAAGATGGGAAAAAAAGAAGGTTTAGGGATGGGGGTATGGTGCCAGCACACTTAAACAAGCAGATTTGAGGGTACAGCAGACAACTAGGGAGGAACTTCTAGTGATAGTAGGACCCAGCATGGAAATGGACAGAGTGGTATTTGCCATGCAATACAATGACAAATTTAAACAAATGCGTCAAATCATTAAACACTGGCACCTACTAGGAATAGGTCATCAAGAAGTGACAGCACTAAAAAACAGGACTATTATACCAGCCAAAAGGGTGCAGAATGTAAAAGACAGGGTGGTGAAATCACAATTTAAATCACCGTAACACATGGAAGAACAACTATTTCTAGGGCCCCTTCAGTCAAGGGGCACTAGGTCAGAAGAGCACCTGCAATAACAGCGTGGTCCAAAAACACACAGTACAAATGGCGCCCTCATGAACAGCGGCAGGAATGAATGCCACAACACAGAATAGTACCAATGGTAGCGGTCCAAACACAAACGGAAGACAGCTACCTTGGCGAGAAAATAATGAAATAACCTTTTGGTTTGAAGGGGGGCTCTGCCCCCCACACCCCCCCATGTATTTAAATTCTGTACTCCGAAGTGGTGAGGATTGTGATGTAGACAGCCAGCTCTGAGTGCTCGAGTGCTGTATTAATTTTTGTTATTACATATAAAATATGTGAAGGGAAGGTCAGTTCAAGGAAGAGTGTCTTACTGAACTGACACATCAAGACTTCAGGATAAGTTCAAAGGACAGGAGGTATTTTAAACTGCAGAGATCTGGGGTGTAATTACCTTGTCAATTTGCTTTCATCCCAGGAAATAAGATTAGCCATTCATAATGCCCTCAGGGAGATCCTTTGACTTGCATGGTTACCAGGAAGGACTTGTGGGGAGGGGCGTCAGAGAGAGGCCAGAATAGACATTGAAGAGGTTTGATGTCTGAGCCAGGGAGGACCCAGACGGATTTGGAAGGTCCAAAATAGATTCCCAGGGAACCCTTGAATTACATCAGAAAGACATGAGGTGTAGATTCCAAGGTCCAGACGGGGTTAAAGAGGCCAACATACTTTTGCTTTGAATACAGTGACTTAGATCAAAGAAACTTTTAAGATGTATGTGTAGCAAAGCACAAACCAGTTCTGACCAGTTAAACTGTGGAGAGGAAAGTTAGTGAGGTCATCTCATATGTGTTTTAAATATTTTGTTTGGAGACCCTGTATTGCAAAATATAGAGTTTGATACACCAAGGCGGAGTTAGTGACCTCATGAGAAGGCCGGCTCAGAAGTGTGTTTAACTGCTGAGAGAACATGACAGAGACACACAAGAAAATATTTCTGACTGAGAGAAGGGAGATCCCAAAAGCACTGAAAGAAAGTAAGCATTAGATTATGCCAGTCTGAAATTATAAATTGTAGGAACTGTACTTTTTTACCTGTTTGTTTTAAGGCTGTATGTGTTGGGGTATATATTTGTTCTGTAATTATTGTTCTGTTTTGATATTTTTAAAGTAAAGATATTTTTTTTACAAATGAAACTGCATGGATTACATTTCTTTTTATTTTAAGTGGAGCTTTTAAAGGTTATTAGTACTCTGTGTATGGGCTTATTGTATACCAAACTTGGAAATGGATAGAGTTCTCTAAAGTCTTACATAGAGTTCTAAGGGTTCATTTGAAAGACCTGGTTGGGTGCCCGTAGGCAAAGATATCTGGCCCCCCCAAAGACAGAATTATCTGAGCCTGATAATTGGGTACGCTAACAAGAGGTTGCCAGTTTGAATCCCTCCAGAGCTTGAGACTAAGGTGACTTGAACCCACAAAACAGACACGAGGGTTACCTTGTTCTGTTCACTGTACACAAATCATATGCTCAGAGGTTGGCACTTTGGGAATAGAGGGCTGACTGGCTGAGCGAGTTTGTGACATGGATCACGGGGCAAAGGAGAAAATTGTGGGGCCATGGAATTACTGTTCCATGGCTCTTAGTAAAAAAAAAAAGGAATTGCGAGTGACAGCAAAACTGTCAGGAGACCAGGTACAGAACCCTGGTCTCTCGATGCATACTGATCGAGCTGCTGCTTTACTAACCCTCTACAGTCTGAAGGCAGCTTGGTCAGCATACTGACTTTTCCTGTATTTCTCCTCTCTGTGTAACTGACTGCATAGTGACAGGGGTAGCGATAGCTGCTAAACTCTATTCTACCCCTACTGCTATTCCTGCCTGTGCTGTTCTGACCACGCGGTTTATGCTACGTGGTTCAGGAAGCATTATTCTAACTTGGTACCCAGCCAGGGATGGTGTCCAGTGGAAGATGTTCAGTCTGTGGACATATAGACAAGAAGCAAGTATACGAACACCCACATACTGGGCAAGAATTTCTTATAAAACAACAAATAGATTGCACCACACAAGGGGTCATATACATACTGCAGTGTCTATGTGACCTGCTATACTTAGGGAAGACCAGCATGGCAATGAAAATTTGTATACAGGAACACAAGTGAGACATCAGGAGATCTGATGAAAGATCTCCAGTTGCCCAGCACTTTAAACCAGCAGGACACCAAGGTGCTACACTCAGGTTTTGGTGCTTGGAAGTAGTATAACTCCCCCCCCCCCAAGAGGGCTAATTATACAAAAAAATTGAACCAGGAAGAGATGCGGTTGATTGTTACTTTTAAAGTGCTAGGCCCACATATAGGGATAAACAGCGATACCAACTGGCCAGCACATTGGTAAATGGGAAGTGCTGAGGCAGGGTAGACAGGACTATTGTGTGGTATTTGTGCAAAATGTACATGCAGGACCAATATCACATAATGTCTTTGATACCTTAATAAACTTATGGGAGTTATATGGGTTACACAACATTTTAAATAAATAAATTATAGTTTAACACAACATATAAATCAATTTTAAAATAGAAACTGTGTGTTTAAGAAAAAATAGGATTTAAATGTAGCCTCCCCCCTTCACGAATGTCTGGGGAAGGGGTCCCAGACAATAAACTCCTCACCAGCATTTCTCTGACCAGAAAGCATGGAATATAATATCTCTTACCTTAAGACGTCTTCTGGTACCTGTCTCAAGGGCCCCAAAATGATGGAATTTATTTGGCCCAGCAGATTCTTTCCAGGAAAGCAGACCCAGGCAATTCATTTTCAGCCTTCACGGACATCTACACCCTGGCCCCGGGTGAGAGGGCACAGGAAACATCTGGATTGCTTTAAGACCCCATGGGAGACTACAGAAGACCCCTAAAACTAAAGGACTGGTTATTTCATTTAAAATCCTTTAAAAGATTAATCACACTTGACTCTGATTTCTTCCAAACTAATCAGGTTTATTCTCCTGAACCCACAAATGATTACCAGGGCTCAGGGGTCCCAACTGATTAAGAACATAAAATACACAGCTCCATGGGGCTAATAACTTTTTACATGGAACACATGAGAGAGGCACTGTTTTGGGCAGTAATTTAAGCATGGGAGATTTTACAACAAGCAAAGCTACAGCAGCCAGTCCTTAACTCAGGACCAAAAATCTTTTTTGTGTACAAGAAGCATGAAACTCCAAACTACCCCACTGGCATTGGTACAGCAAGTAATTAAACTTGAGCTTCACCTCACAGAACACAGGGCACTTCTCAAACCTTTCCCCTAATTGCTCCTTTCTTTCATTTCTACCTGAGCACTTCTAACAGGGGAGCAATGAGCTCCTCTAAGCCACCCCCGAGCTAATCCATCCTAATGGTGTGTAATTCCTTGGCAGCTAGTTCCTCAGCTGCACCCAAATCTCTGAGTCAAACATTACATAAAATCCTTGTCCTGGACCCACCTAGTCCCCTCAGCTTCTCGATCTCTCTCTTAACCTGGCTTCCGATTCACTTTTCTCTGGAGCTGCACCTACCAAAAACAGTCACAGTGGCACCTCTCTTTAAATTCAATCCTGCATTGCACGATTTGTGCAGCAAGATGGCAATGGCCTAAGAGGCCTCACCAGAAGGTCTCTTTACCCCCCACATGAGGTCCGGCCACGGGCCTCTATCCCAGGGCCTCAGGACCTGCCCCTCTACGCAGGCCCCTTTTTGAGTGAACACTGCACCAACTTCCACTTTCCAACCTCCCAGACCACCCTGCCACATGAGGAAAGGGCTGGAGCTGCTCCCACTGGCCCCAAATCCCTGCAGAGGCCCTGCCACAACCTCTGCAGCCCTCACAGCCTGAGAAACACAAACCTCCCAACACTGGGCCCAAAAATGCTCCCCGGAGTCCTACTCTACTTGCCCACAACTCACTCCCTGAATGTTCTCACCACTCAGTCCATCAGGTACCCAAGACCCAAAATGACCACAAACTGCCTTTCTGAGAGCCTCCCTCAGATGCCCACCCTAGGACCTGGTGCATCGCCGCGGAAAGCTGCTGACCTGCCTAAGGAAGAGGGGGGGGGCCCATCACACTACCCTCTGCAGTGCCTGCCGATCTCTGTCTCCTATTCACCCTCAGCTCTCCCTTTATATATCCCCTAATCTGCTGTCTCCAAGTTTAGCCAGCAGAAATTGCACTCCCCTTGGAGCACTACGCAGCTCTTAGCCCTGGGGAAGGGGGGCCCTAGCGGTAAGCAATAGGCCCCATTGAAATGAGGGAGGGGCTTACATAAATATTTAATTTAGCAACACTGAAGTTTATATAATTATGGTTCTACATCAATAAAAATTTGTATTGAAGTAAAGTACAAAAATTGTATTAAGTAACAGAAGGACAATGAACCATGGCGTAAACTGAGATGAAAGAATAACAAACATATTTTCCTGAAAGCACTACTGATGGTTTCAACCTCCCGGGGACAGTCCCCTTCTATATAGCTTAAGTGGAAACTAGCGCAGTAGTCTCACGGGAACTGGACATTTGTATCATCTCAGTGCTATAATAATGAATATGTGATGACTATGTTAAGAGATAAAAGTATAGTGTGTCTTAAAAGCAGCATGTGACATACAAGCAAGCACATTAGTCTTGAGGTTTTCTGTTTGTGTTTAAGAACCTGCAGTGCCCCCTCCCATTAAGTGGCTCTGCTTGAGAGCTGAAAACGTTGCTGGGTGCATAGTAAGCAGACATGCATGTATGCACATATGTTGACGTGATGTCACATGTCATGTTACTGTTGGAGGGTCTGCAGACTCAAGAGGGAGCCGGTAGTAGAAAGGCATCCTCTCTGTACTGACTCCATTGAATCTGTGAACAAAAATGCTACCAAAGGTAAAAATACAAGCTACTTAACACAGAGGAAGCGATTGCAATGCTTAATGCATATTCAAGGATCTGCAAGTGACCTGTTAAATTTGTTTTATTGTGTTGCATCTAAGTAGGACTAACTGGGTCCACAGGCAATATAAGAGATCTATAAACCAGCACAAAACTTATTGCTTCTCTGCAGACAGGTGCATTTATTACCCGGAGGCACTAGGGTGAAAGCTTGTAGCTTAAAGGAAAACTACACCCAAAACTTGAAAAAATATATGTTGTGCAGAGTGTTTTAATTTGTATGTGAAGTTCTAGTGTTTACTTCCCTCTGACTGGTATTAGGAGTTTTTCCCAAATTAGCCTGCTAGCTTTATGCTAGTTTTACGACCCCTGGGGATCTTCATACCTGATAGCGTAATTGTATTTCTTGTTCCCACAGTGCATCTTGTCTCATGTGACTGTGATGTAAGAGAGACCCAACATTCAGCACACAAGTGCCAAACAAACTAAATATCTTGGAAGCTTTACAAGCTGCACAACGATTACCAGGAGCAAAGTTTTTCAGGACAGTAAAACCTTTAGGATGAGGGTGATCACCAAGCTGAATTCTACAGATTTTAAAATATAGCCATCTCTATTGTTGTGAACTGATTGTGATGCAATGCTTTCTGCTGGATTTATGGGCTCTGCTACATCACCATCACATGAAACAAGGTGCATTGTAGGACAAAGACATGCAATAAAGCTATTTGATATGGAGATCTCCAGGGGTCGTAAAACTACCCTAAAGCTAGCAGGCTAATTTAGGAAAAACTCCTAATACCAGTCAGAGGGAAGGAAACACTAGAACTTCACATACAAATTAAAACACTCTGCACAGCATATATTTTTTCAAGTTTTGTGTGTAGTTTTCCTTTAATATATTACAAAGCACAAGTAGTGGCGGTGGTTAGTATGTACTAGCAGTGCAGTCACTGAAGTAACTAAAAGTCTATTGGTCCTTCAGAGACAAGTTAAGCTGTTAAGAAAATAATACAAAAAGGGAAGCAAAAGAAATCTCAGTGATTGTGCCATGTGAATGTTTTTGGATTCAGCATATGGGGTGATACTTCGTACTCTGTATTTTTATAGTTACAGTATGCACATATTTTAAAGTTTAAATAAAGGAACACAAAGTAAATACTGTAAATATTTTTGTTTGATTTAGAACAAAATGAGGTAAATTGCATAAAAAAAAGCCCTATTGGAGGGGAAAACATTGGGGTACAGCAATACATTGAAGATATACTGTGTGAATACTAAGTGATTGTCTCTTTTTGAAAGAAGCAGAATAGCTACCCCACTCCTGTTTTTCACTTGAAGTAATAGTATACTGATCCTGGAACAAGGTGATAGCAAACTGATCCTAGAGCAGGGCGATAGGAAGTTGATCTTGGAGTAGTAGCGATATTAAATGGATCCTGGAGCAAGGTGATAGTAAACCAATTTGGAGTATGATAATGGTGAACTGATCCTGGAGCAGAGCGATAGTAAAGTGATCCTGCAGCAGGGTGATAGTAAGTTTCTCCTGGAGTAGTGGTGATAGCAAATGGATTCTGGAGCAAGGTGATAGTGAACGGATCCTGCAGCAAGGTGATAGAAAACTGATCCTTAAGCAGGGTAATAGTAATCTCATCCTGGAGCAGGGTGATAGCAAACTGATCCTAAAGCAGAGTGATAGTAAACTGATCCTGGAGCAAGGTGATAGTAAACTGATCCTAGAGCACTGGCGATAGGAAACTGAGAAGCAGGGTGATAGTAAACTGATCCTGAAGCAGAGTGATGGTAAACTGATCCTGGAGCACGGCAATAGTAAACTGAGCAGGAGAAAAAGGGGGCTGCAGCACTCACAGTAAACCCTGGTGCTTCCTTCATATTTCTTCCACAGATCAACTCCACTGAAAAAGAAGCATTCTCAGACCAACAATGCTGTATTTAGTTTATTGTAGCAACATACAACAACTTAGTAAGCATAGCATGTAGACTGGCAGGAAGATCCCAACGCTTCCAGGTTAACCAGTCTCCTCGTCGGGGGGGGAGGTGTCACTGCTGATGTGCTGATTCCCTAAATACTCAGAGTCTTAATTGATTAAAGATTACTGCTAAAATCTTTCTGCTGGTCTACATGCTATGCTTTATCAAGTTGCAGTATGTTGCTATAACAAACTAATAACAGCATTGTTGGTCTGAGGGTGCTTCTTTTTTGATGGAGTTGATCAATGCTAAACTGATCCCGTGGCAGTGGCAATAGTAAAATTATCCTGAAGCACTGGCGATTATAAACTGATCCTGAAGCAGGTTGCTAGTAAACTAATCCTGGAGCAGGGCAATAGTAAACTGATCCTGGAGCAGCAGAGTGACAGTAAGCTGCTCCTGAAGCAAGGTGATAGTAAACTAATCCTGGAGCAAGCTGATAGTGCAACAGGATGATAGTAAAGAGACCTTGGAGCAGGGTGATAGTAAAGTAATCCCTCGAACAGGGTGATTGTGGAGCAGGGTGACAGTAAATGGATCCTGGAAGAAGGTGATAGAAAACTGATCCTGGAGTAAGGTAATAGTAAACTGATCCTGGAGCAGAGCAACAGTAAACTGATCCTGGAGCAAGGTAATAGTAAACTGATCCTGGAGCAGAGCGACAGTAAACTGATTCAGGAGCATGGGAGTGATAGTAAACATCCTGGAGTAAGGTAATAATAAAATGATCCTGGAGTAAGGTAATAGTAAACTGAACCTAGAGCAGAGTGACAGTAAACTGATCCTGGAGCAGGGGAGCGATAGTAAACTGATCCTGGAATAAGGTAACAGTAAACTGATCCGGGAGCAGTGGTGATAGTAAACTGATCCTGGAACAAAGTGATAGCAAACTGATCCTGCAGCAGTGATGATAGCAAATTAATCCTAGAGACGTGGTGATATTAACTGGGTCCTGGAGAAAGCTGATAGCGAACTTGATACTGGAGCAAGGTGATAGTAAACTGATCCTGGAGTAAGGTGTTAGCAAATTGATCCGGGAGTAGTGGCGATTGTGAGATAATCCTGAAGTAGTGAACCTGGAGTAATGGTGATGACTGATGCTGGAACAGGGTAGTCAGGGGTGCTGAAGTTTATTCTGGCAGGGGGTGGGGTTCCTAATTATAAGCTGGGGGGTCTTGGTTGCTCATTACCAGTTTACAGAGGAAACTTTGGATGGGGAGGAGGGGCTTGAGTCTGGAGTAATGGTGATAATAAAGTGACCCTGAAGTAGTGGTCTATGAGACTGATTCTGGAGCAGTGTGGTGGCGAACTCCTGTTAGAGTAGCAATGATAGTAAATTTATCTTGGAGCAGCAGTGATAGTAAACTGATCCTGGAGCAGTGGTGATAGTAAACTGAACAACAAAAACAGAGCACTCCAGAGATGGAAATGTCCTGGAAAGAAATTAACTGAAGCAGCAGTGTTTTGCAAAAAGTCACAATTGCAATTGTAACTTTTTGCAAAGCACTGCTGCTTCAGTTAATTTCTTTCCAGGACATTTCCATCTCTGGAGTGCTCTGTTTTTGTTGCTTGTTTGCTTAGGCCTGCCAAGCCCTCAGTTAGCACCCCTCTCGCTTCTGTGAGTGCTGTGTACTTCTGCTTTTGTGATAGTAAACTTATCCTGGAGTAATGGGGATAGTAAACTGATCTTGGCACTGCAGTGATAGTAAACTGATTCTGGAGCAGTGATGACGGTAACCTGATCCAGGAGTAGGGGTGATAGTAACCTGATCCTGGAGGAGGGTGATAGTAAACTCATACTGGAGTGCTGGTTATGGGCACAATCCATGTACAGTCTGTCATCATAGAGTACCTTGCTTATGACCTGACACGACAACTGATTACTGATTGTGTTGTCACAAACTGGGGATTACGACCTCAGGGGAGGATAATCATCGGAAACATATGATCTGCAAAACAGCAATATTTGTTTGCTGACAAAACACTTTATCATACTTTTTTTTAGCAAAAAAGCATTTCTAGTAAAAACATCAATATAATATTTCTACTTTTGTTTTCATTCTTGAATTGAGATGTGGGGATTTGACATTTTTATAAAAGTTCCTGCTCTCTTTCCAAGTCTACCATGACAAAAATTCAAAAAAATTGGTGTGGTGTTGAGACAATTGCAATCAGAACATGCTAATATGTGAGTCATAAGACACGACAGGGTGTGGATTACTATTCCTGAAATGCTCGCCTAGGTGTGCTGTAAGACATGAGGTGTTTGCGTCAAGTGCCTTCAGTCACCTGGAATTGCAGTTCAGGAATAGTAACCCATACCCTGAAGTGTCTTACTGCACTTATAAAATGGGTCCACTTTATAAAAAAAAAACAACTAAGATACATTTAGCAGTGTGGTTACTACTCATGAACCACACTACTTTGGAACCTTTGCCACCAATCAGTAAGCAGGATTTTCCCTACCAATTTTTTAACACTGTAATATATCCACAGTATAAATTCAGTATATGCAGTCAAATAATAACCTCAGAGGAAGAAACTATTACAAACAGCTGCTGGCTGCCATATGTATTAACATAAGTTAATAAACTTGCAACAAAAACTTTTAAACATGTCTGAAGGCATTAAAAATACATTGATGATAAGGGAACATTGTTTAACCAGGAGTAGCACACTAAGTCACAGCTTGTCTCAGATGTAACCTGGGAGCACAAGGAAGTTAAGTGATTTGTGCAGGATCACACAGTATGCACCTAGGCAGCTGTGGGATTCAAACCCAGGTCTCCAGATCTGCAGCTCAGAGCCCTAACCCACTGTGCTATACTGCCTCATAATGATGAATCTAAGAATATTATAAATTTAATAGTGCTAAAAAAAAAAAAGAACTGTATGCAGACATGTTTTGCCCTCAAACAAATACTGCTGCTTTAAGGGACAGAGATGTTTCTATATTGGAGCAACACTTCAGTCTTCACCTGTCCTAGCTAATCAGTGAATCTACTTGGGTTGCCACAGATAATGTCTGGATTGATTGATCTAATTTGTAGAGCAGTGTTGAAAAGAATTGTCTTGAATTCAGAGGGTATTATTCCCACAGACAGCAGCGATCACTATCAAGCCTTCCTGAAGATACAATTTCCTGAAAAGAAACCAGTTTGCAAGTTGTTTTGCTCCAGTAAATACCTTGATAAGCTGATGATGTAAAATGAGTGAAATGGTATGGATTACTTCAGCAATCCAGACAGCAGTTCTGCGTGGGAATCTCTTCATGGCAGATTAATACTAGCATGTGACGAGCATGTTCCAGCAACATGGCGCGTTCTGAAAAGAAGCTATCAGCCCTGGATCACTGCTCACAGTGTTGATTCCGTGGGATCATGTTCCCCAGACATACAAGAAATACTAATGCCCACAGCCCATCCCCCTTCTGGTGCTA
Source organism: Neoceratodus forsteri (assembly GCA_016271365.2). NCBI lineage: Eukaryota > Metazoa > Chordata > Ceratodontiformes > Ceratodontidae > Neoceratodus > Neoceratodus forsteri. The sequence goes on from CM057451.1 coordinate 149,206,433, forward strand.
CAATTCAGAAATAAAGGTCCCACAATTATTCTGTTTATTTTGTACTTATTTATTAAATTTAGACAAAACCCTTTCTCATGTAGCAGGGCACTTCCATGATGCAGGGTGTCTACTGTATCTTTAAGTGCTCTGCGGTGTTGTCCCCCTGCAACTCTGCCACAAGCACAGTGCTACAGCCCAAGGGACCTCTTCCAGTGAACAATGTTTGAGTAAAAATGGGAGCAGCATTTGAATGCTGTATAAATCTGCCCAAGTGGCAAAATCTGTGGAACGCATCATCTTCTGTTCTGTCAACAAGTCACTGAATGTTCCGTGATGTTCTATTGCATATTGAAAATGTAAAAGAGAAATGCTGGCCCGTGATTGGCTGACAGCATTCTTTTCCCATACCTTACATTTAACAGGCAACGCCACCCAGTAAGAAAAAAAGAGTGACGTGGTTCACATTTCTCTGCTCATGGGTTACCTCCCACATTTAGTGTCAGTGGCTCAGCAGGTTGCACACTCACCTCTGAGGCTGGGAGATCAGAAGGCTATGGGTTCTATCCCCACACCAGGCACTTAGGTTAAATTCCAATACTGACACTGTAGTGCAGCATGAGGGGGGTGCTGCAGTCCTGAGGTGTTGTCTTTCGGATGGGACGTCAAACCGCGGTCCCATCTGCCTGTTCTGGTGGTAGTTTAGGTGGATGTCGAAGATCCCATGGCACTTCCTGAAAGGAGTAGGGTAATCTCCCCAGTGCCCTGGCCAAATTTCCTCCCCATTCACTAAAAATATCACCAACAGCTTAATCTGGTTCAAGATCAGTTGGCATTCATCTGTATCCCCCTTCCCCATGTCGTGCCTGAAAATAGGCAGAATTTGTCAAGTGCTCTTACCTGGTCAACAAAAACTAAATAAAAATAAATTGCAGTGCCCATGGTGCAATCCCTCAGCTGTTGCTCATTTCTTCAGCTGTCACAGATGGCCACTTCTGTCATCACACTATTTATGCATTTAACAGACAACAACTCAACAATTCATTTTCTAAGTGTGAGAAGACCCTTTCAGGGTGGGGTGTTGTGTGATACCAGCCCTTGAAGGGGCTACGAAGGCCCTTTCACCTGCAGTGCAAGGCCATGCCCCTGGAGCGAGTAGATATCTCACAATACCCCATGCTCTGTTGGGTTTTATTGCTTGCTTATATTCCTGTGCATGGTATGTATTCTTAACATGTAGGTTCGGGTCACCATGGGTAGCAGTCACTACCCCTGCCTTATGTGGACAAATAAGGTTGCAGGGCCTGGGTCAATAGATCCTGTCGGTGGGTTTGTATCCAAGATTTAATTTATGTTGCATGGTGCCTCCACTGAGAAGAAGGTTAATTGGGGCCTGGTGTCAAGTACAGTATCACCCCTTGGGATGCTGCACCTCCCCACCTCCCCCACAGGAGCACCCCTCCCATGCACCAGCACAAATCAATAGCAGTTTTCCAAAAGTGCAATAATTAACACTCTACTAATAATGGGGGCTATGCACAAATGTGTGGGTTACCTACATGGGGCATAGACAACTTTAAGGTGGCATGTTGCACGGTGGGGGTCTAGGGACCCCCAGTGGCATGCATGGAGGGTTTGAGCACCCCTTGCACACCCGATCCCCCAGCCGAATGTGCAGCCATGTGTCGTGGGTGGTCTGGGGACATGTCTGTTGGCATTCCAACACTCTGCACCATTCATAAAGGTGTGGAGTGCCAGGCAAGGATGGCACACAATACAGCAGCAAGGACCCTGCTGTATATGTTGCGTGCCCCCCACAGAGTACCCCTGCAGGTTGCAGACAATGGAGCCCCCACCTATGTTGCTGCCCAGTCATCTAACTTGACAGGGTGGGCTGTGGGGAGCCATTCGAACACTCACCTATAAACATTGCTATGTGTTGTCTCGCCCTACCCCAGAATCCCGTTTGCATGGAGCAGGGAATCCACTACGGGACCCAAGATGGGCATCTCATTGGAAGCCTGCCTGTGCCCCTCGATCCACCCCCCATGATAATGTGTGCCAGGGGGCAGGGCCATGGAATTAAATAATTAAACAATTAAACAAATGAGCAACAACTCCAAAGTTAAACCCCAAACTAGGTATTTATAAATCTTGGAACCCTTTAACTGGTTCCCCAAATTAACTAACAAATTATAGATAGGTGCGCTGCAGGGACAAGGCCCTAAATTTCTCACATCTCCACCACCCAATGGAATCTCCCTCTGAGAGGAGGGTGTAGTAGTGTAGTTGTAGTGGGCCCCTCCATGGACTGGATCAGCTTCTATTTCAGTGCTTGCGACTGCTGGATCTGAGCAGACTTGTGGACTGCTGGCAGAGTGGAGGTGCTGCTGTCGGGATTGGGCTGTTTGGCTTCTTGCTGATTTTCGGTGGGGCTGTTTGTTTTACTGATTGGAACGTTTTTCATCTGCCTCTGTGGGAGGGCTGGAGGGAATTTGCTGCTGCCCACATTGCCTCAACCTGATTCTGTGGAGTGCCGCTGGGTGATTGATAGTGCGGAGGACTGGGCCTGTGGTCGTCGGAGGATGAGTGGATGGTGCGCAGTACTTGTTGGTCTCGGGGGTGGGGGGGCTGATGAGCCTGTTCCTCACTGAGATCTGTTGCGCTTAGATCTCCCGGTGGTGTTCCACTCGGGGGATGGTTTGGTGGCTTGGAGAGAAGCAGAGGGAAGTAGAGTTCTCTGTGGAGGCTTATTGAATCCCTAGGCCTGAACTGACTTTAAGGAGTGACCTGCTTTGAACGGCTTGAGGTCTACAGCCCAGAAGACTGCTCCTGGACACATGGTCAGACTATCTCTTTTGTTCTCTTGCCTGGAGGATAGTGAGAGTGTCCTGCTCTGTTGCAAACTGTTTCAAAATTGATATATTGTACCCCCAACAGAAGTGAGAGATTGGTTTGGAGAGACATTTTTGTTTATTTCTCTGGTGAGGTGAGAGCTCCCAGAGGTTGTAAATTACTTGTTGGAGAGAACTGTGGCAATCTCTTTTTCTAACTAAGTTATAAGTTCTAATCTGCTTTGTTTATTCAATATTTTATGTTCATTTACTGTTTGAAAGGTGTGTGGTGTATGATTGGAAAATTGAGTGGCTGGGTGTATAGTGTGGTGTGGATTAGTGTTGTTGGTGTGGAAGTTATTTTAGGTGTTCTGAGTGTGTGAAGATGTGCTGGGGAGGTGCTGGGAAGGTCAGGCATTATTCACCCTCCAGGCTTAAAGACTTCTGCCCTTTTAGGTGTCCCCCACTATCTCCGGAGGTGTATAGATGGTGTCGAGCTCTGGGGATTGTGAGGAGGAGGAGGACGGCAGCAGGGCCTGGTGGGGGAATGGAAAGGAGTGGGCAGATTGAGACAGTGGGGACAAGAGGATGCCCTGGGGCAAAATGGGTTCAAGAGAGGGGTCCTCCCTGCCTGATTCCCATACCCAAAGGTTCTGCTTGTAGGAGGTAGGTGGCTCAGTCATCACTGGTGACTCACCCTACTCAGATGGTGTTATGTAATGCCAGGTCCATTAAAAACAAGACTGCTATAATAGCTGATCTTGTTGGGTCATCGGACCTGGCGTGCATCACCAAAACCTGGCTGGATGACAATGCTGGCCCTGTTTTGGCTTCAGCTATACTAGCTGGGTATTTGATGATACACCGTCCGAGGTTGGCTTGTAGGGGCGGGGGAGTGGCCATCTGTTTTAGATCGGAACTGAACCTAGTGGAGGTACTAGTGGGAATCACCAACTCCTTTGAATGTATCATGGGTGAGGGTGTGGGGTGCAAGAGTCTTCTCATTTACCATCCACCAGGTAATGGGAATGTTTTCCTGTGGGAAGTTGCAGGCTTCTTTGTCGACATGACATTGGGATCCTCCAGATGGCTGATCCTTAGGGATTTCAATGCCTGGGTCGATGACAAACTCTCACAGTTTGGTCAGGACTTCCTCCAGTTGATGAATTCTCTCGGCTTCACACAGGTTATTTCCTCCTTGACTCATATAAATGGTCATTCATTGGACTTGGTGTTCCTCCTGGGGATGGAGATATCTGACTTGGTGGTGGAACCAGTCGGGTGGTCTGACCATCACGCCATTGGGTTCAGTTTCCTGGTCCCCCCAGTGGGCTGGCTCCTATGGAGATGGTCCGGTACCACCCTTTGAGGGGTGTTATCCTGGAGGGCCTGATGGTGGTGCTTGACCTATCGAGTCTACCGAGTGAATGCATGGATGCTGGGGACCTGGTACTTGCCGATAATAAGGCAGTAGTAGAGGCCCTGGATTCCGTTGCTCCTGTTGGTGTTTGTCCCCTCACTCTTTGCCCCAGGTCTCCTTGGTTTGACGAGACCTTGAGGGAGTTGAGGAGAGTGGGACGAAGGCTTGAGAGGTGTTGGCAGAAGTCGGGTCTGGAGTGTGATAGGCTTAGTTTGATAGACCATTATTGGGTCTATCAATCAGCAATTACCCATAAGAAGGCAGAATTCCTGTTCAGGGAAATTGCTGCTGTGCAGAATTGACCAGCCCAGCTCTTCCGGTCTGTGGACAGATTGTGCAATCCAATCTGTCTTCAGCCCGGAAGTGTGTTTTCACAGGAACGGTGTGAGGAGTTTGCTCGATTCTTCACAGATACGGTTGCTACAATCAGGTCTGATCTCTTAACTCTCTCAAATAGGAGTTGTGGTGGTCACAGAAGATGTCGGACACCCGGTTTATGTGGTCTGACTTCAGCCTACCAACAATCAATGACATTGTGATGGTCATCCAGTCGCTGTGACCAACCAACTGTAGTTTGGACCCGGGCCCCACACGCCTTTTAGTAGGATGTGTGGATAAAATTGGCCCAGTCCTTGCCAAGATAGTCTGGTTGTCTTTGGAGAAGGGGATCTTTCCTGAGCCCCTGAAGGAAGCTGTGGTTCAGCCCCTTCTTAAGAAGCCTTCCTTGGACCTGGACTGTCTGGCTAACTACAGGCCTGTCTCTAACCTACCCTTTGTGGGTAAGGTTATTGAAAAGGTAGTTGTGTCGCAGCTGGATGATCATTTGACCAGCCACAATGTCTATGATTCTCTCCAGTCTGGATTTAGGAAGAGACATAGTACCGAGATGGCCCTTGTTCAGGTACTAAATGACCTCCTAATAGCGAGAGATCGAAAGACCCGTTCCATCTTGGTCCTTCTAGATCTCTCTGGAGCATTTGATACCGTTGACCATGGACTGCTGCTGGAGCACCTGTGGTTTATCTGTGGACTGTCCAGTTCAGTTCTCAGTTGGTTTCGATCATTCCTTGAGTGTAGGACTCAGAGGGTGGTGTCTGGGATTTTTTCCTCTGCATCACTCCTCCTATCCTCTGGGGTGCCGCAAGGCTCCATTTTGGCACCCATGTTGTTTGAGGTGTATATGCTGCTATTGGGAGCGATTATTAGGCAGTATGGCTTGAGTTTTCACTGCTATGCAGATGATACTTAGCTGTACATGTCCTTTGTGCCTGGCCAGGGTGATGCTGTCTCGGTCTTTAACAACTGTCTCACCGAGATCTAGGATTGGATGACTGTGAGTTGGTTGTGGTTAAACGCTGAAAAAACTGAGGTGTTGTTTGTGGACCCAGGTCATCGGGAGGCGGGTTTGCTGACAGGATCACCTTCGGGTCTTTGGCTTGGGGGTGCCCAGTTAGCTACCTCAGACCGGATACGGAACCTGGGTGTTATACTTGAAACTGCCTGACACTTAAATCTCAGGTGTTGGCTGTTGTCAAAACTTCTTTTTACCATCTGAGGAATATCACCTGGGTGAAGCACCTGGTTCCTTCTGATGATCTTTCAATGTTGGTCCACACCTTCGTTACCTCCCACCTTGGCTACTGCAATGCCCTTTACCTAGGGCTACCGGGGGTTGATCTCCGCTGCTTGCAGTTAGTGCAGAATGCGGTGGCCAGGCTTCTGACTGGTACTTCTAGGACCAGTCATATAATGCCTGTCCTCCATGGACTGCACTGGCTGCCAGTACAGTGGCGGATCACCTTCAAGGTCAGTTTGCTGACCTATAAGGCCCAACACGACCAGGGACCTAGCTACCTGCAAGATCTTCTTCATCCCTACTGTCCCCCCCGCCGCCCTTTCTGATCCACCGATGAGGGATTGCTAGAGATTCCCAGGGTCCGTTTGAAGACATCAGGGGCCAGGTCATTTAGTTTTATGGCCCTGACCCTGTGGAATTCCCTACCTCATTGGGTGCGTGACTGCCTGACCATCCAAAGTTTTAAAACAGCCTTGAAAACGTATTTATTTAGCCTTGCCTACCCTGATTTTTAAGAATGTTATATTGATTGATTTTATTATATTGTTTTATTTTATGTATTTTAATTATTTATTGTGCAAGCGCCTTGGTTTTGGAAAGGCGCTTTTTAAAAATAAAGTATGATTTTATTTTATTTGAGATGTAGCACCCTCCAGAGTCTAGGGGTTACTGATGGCAAATCTCTTATCTTCAGGAAGGGCTCTGTACATCTACAGATTCCACTTACTTGATCCCTGGATCTGGGGTGACTTAGGTACTCGGTGCATGCACTAGGCACAGCAACAGAGCTAAAAATTGGTCAGCAACATTAAACACCCACTCAAGCACAATAACTAAGGTCCACTATGGTGGAATAGAGTCTAAAATTTGGCTCTATGTATTTTACACAATGCATTACTTGATTTAGCCTGCAAGCTTGGTGGTGCACACATTGCATTATTTTTGGGTGACATACCAATTCAAGATTGGTATTTATTTAGCTCCTATTGGGCAAATCAGTTTAAGGATGTTGACAAGGTTCTGTACTTTCCAGTACAGACAGGTACCATATTTCATCATTGAGACTTAATTTCATTTGTTCACAGCAGCAATACATTTCAGTATAGTGTTTAAAATATAGGAAAAGAAAAAACCATAGTAAAAAAATCAGGTACTTAGCCATAAGGCCATTATTAACCTGCTCTATTTATATTTTAAACTGAAAGCAGTTCCCCCTCGCTGTTTTTATCTAGTGCTAATTTAAACTGATTCCTAATTTCACAGGAGACCAGCAGTTCAGGCAATACATTCCATTGTGTCACTGCACATTGGGAGAACCAGGCCCCTCTTTGATTTTTATTATAATTCTCGCCCTTAAGTTGGTATTTATGACCCCGGTTACCGGTTAGCTTGGGTCTTTTCACCAAACCTGTACATTCCCAGAGACCCAGCTCCCTAGTAGCTTTGTACACCAGACACATATCACCCCTGTAACCTCGATATTGCAATGAATACAAGTCAAGCTCACGTAATCTCGCCTTGTAGGATAGGTCTTCGACTCCCTTTATCATCCTAGTTGCGCACCTCTACACTCCCTCCATTCTCCTTATTCAGCCTTGAACCTAGGTTTCATTTATTTGAATCCTTTAGTTTCCAACTGGGCACAGGTTTCATTGTTGCAAACCGGACATTTATTTATTTTTTTTTAACATTTAACATTTTCATCTTCTGCAGCCACGGTCCTGCTTTTTTTTACATCCAGCCTCTGCTCCACTGTGCCGCTGACCCTGAACTTGCATGCCCAGCTGGAAGATGCAACTACACCTGTGAAAGGGGGCTCCCCCATAGCCCCCCACATCCGGCGAGGAACCAGCACCGGCACATGCCTCCAGGCATCGTCGGCTGGCGGAGCTGCGGCTATCAAGCTGCCTCGGACCTGTGCTGCGCTTTTCCTTGTTCTTTCCCCATTGGGACTATGGATGTGCAATGACATCCATGCACATATGTGCAGACATCTGCCGTGGCCCCCCTCCATTACACTGCTGCCTGTGGTACCTCCGGGCATCCCCAGGGGTCACCTCAGGGCGGTGTAAAGTCCCCATCTCACCCCAGGACTAGGAGAGCTGTCTCCTGATGCTCAATACCAGTCCTCCCTTGTCGACCCCTGACAACCTGAGCTCGTTCCCGAACCCGGGTCGCCGGCTTAGCATGAGGTGTGGCGTCCAGTTCCTCAATCCTCAGCACCACCGGGCTGGCGCAAGCAGGACATTTATTATACATTTCAGAATTCAAACAGTTCCATATGTGGCATAATTTGCTGTGGCACAGGCATTAACCACCACTCAGGAAGGATCAACAGGTGGTCTGACCCTCACTTAAGGGGCTGCTCTGGCAAAACAGTTCTACTACCATTAAATCCAGTATCACAAAATATTGCCTGTTCTACCTGGGTCACCTGTTATCTCATGGAGGAGCATAAAGGAGACAGCTGGGATACTACTGAATAGTTTGAGTGCCTAGTCTCCTTCTGGGGGACAGCAGTTAATTTTGGATCTATAGCACCAACTCCCAACTCGCTAACCCCCACGAGACAAAGGCCCCATCTAGGTTAGCTAGACTGAAAATCTGAGGTGTCAGCTTCTCTTTTTTCTTGCTTAAAAGTACAGAGCACTCAGAATTTGTCTACACAGTTCTCGGGTAAGAAAGTGCAATTCTCGCCCAGTTAAAATCACTTGCTTTCCTCACAGTTTCTCAAAGGTTTTAGGGAAGCTATGCCTTATCAGGGACTATGTGTGACTAGTCATGGCCATGATCTGAACAGACAAATCTTCTGTTCCTTCAGACGACTGGAAATAAGCACTGGGACTGACAGCTGCAAGCATCACATTGTCCTCTTACCAACTGCTTCCAGGTGGCAGTAATATTCCAGCTTCAGGCAGCTGGTCACGCCCCCTGACTCTTCTGCCCAGGTCACCTGGGAAAGGAGCTTCAGGAGCTGCCTGAAGTTAACCCTTTAGGTTACAGAGACCCAGACATATTACAAGAATCCATAGGGTACCTGAGGGTTACACAGGCCTCTGTGAAAATATACAGAATGGCTCTCTGCAGGCTTAGTCAGGCCTTTTCTCCTCTCTGCATGTAGCAGATGATCTCTCCCCTTGACTTCACAGATTCAGTTTCAGCCCATGGAGCCTGACCATATCAGGCCAGCACACCACATCCTGGCAACTGGTCCCTCTATGTACTGCGATAGCCAGTACATGATAGTGGTACTGGCTGGGAAGTTCCCTAGATATAGAGCTACTCTCCGTTACTGAATTGAAGCTGTGATGCAGCAAAGTCTCTCTGAGTGCCTGGAGAATAATCACAGGGTGGCTTACCCTTGCAGATACCTCTCCTGGCTTTTTGCTTGAGGTCGCTCAGATCTGCACTGTGCAAGCACACGTTTACCTCCACTTTGTCTGTGCAATAATTCTGCTTACTCTGGCAGATGCTTGATCTATTTCTTTCAGTTGTATGCTACAGCTCACTTCAGTCTGACTTCTTTTCATTTTCTAGCTGTCCAAGCCTGCAGTCAGTCTCCTGATCCTTGGCTGTAGACACCCAAGCAAGCCTCAGACACTCTGGCTCCAGACAGCAGCACTGCCTCCGAGCTATTTTCTGGCCAGAGCCAGATGCACACTGAAAAAGTGCTGGAACAGCCCCACTTGTTCACTTAGGATCCAGGCTCCTGATTGGTGAAGGCCCTCTGTTAGTCACAGAGAAGGGTCTGTCTGGCTGATTCCCAATAGCTGATTAATAACATGACTCTCAGGTGAATTGCTGAAGTCCTCTACAGTCCCTTAGGCCCTCTATGGCTCCCTGGCAGGCTCCGGATCCTTACTTTCTGTAACACTGACCTCTGACACTATTTCCATTAACACAGTGCAAATAATATGCTGTTGACATGTAGTCTTTTGGGCTCTGGCTCCAAATGTCCTTATTCAAAGGGGCTTCTAACCATAATTAATTATGCCCCACTGCTGTGCTTGTACATGTCTGTGTAAGTATCTGGTTTGGTTGGGGGTGTGATTGGGGAATCAAGTGGCTAATCGGCAGATTCCCCAATCCCAAGCATGTGAACATGCTCTCCATCGGTGGCAAGTGGCCATTTTTGATGTGTGCATGGGCCTTGGCTGAATGGTGCAGGAGGTGCTAAAGACAGCAGCAGTCCTCTTCTCTGGTCCTGATACTAGTCCGAGGGTATCAGAGGGGGCTACATGGATAGCTGCCTCAGAGAAGCCTAAGGTTAGCACCCACACTTGGGGGTAAACTTGTAACCACTCCTTCCTTATTGCATCCTTGTCCTTGCACTCTATCCACCTGGAATTCAACTATCCAGCTCAGTGTACCATCCTGATAAAATTATAAATAAATAAACTTTAAATCAGCTATGTTTGGCCTAACCAAAACAATGTTACATTTTAATAATCAGGACACTTGACTCAACCTGATTGCTCCCAAAACATTCCCATTTTTTCCATATAGGTGTTTCTCCCCTTTTCCTGTGATCATTCAGGGATATGTCTGTTCAGGCATTTAATTGACATTCGAATGGCAGGGAAGTTTTTCTCCCTGTTATGTCTTACTCCTCTAGGTGTGAAATATGCCCTATAGTCTCGGCAACATAGCGTGCCCCTGTGGAGGAGAAGCTCCCTGGCCTGCCTACATGGGTCACTATGCACCCGAACCCACTGCCAACCCTATGCAGTTGAGGGAGCCTTTCATGACCTAGTCTAACTCCTGACATGATACCCGGAATCTGCTGTCAAACTCTGGTCATCTATATGGCAGAGCAAGGTGCTACCTATGGCCAATGAGGCAGCTTAAATCTTTCCATTTTTAACAGCTGTTTTAATATCGCTTGTTGCAAAATTCAAATGCCAACCTTTTTTATTGCACTCTACTATCTAACCTGAAAAAAAAGGCTCATAATGCCTGATTAGTGCAAATTATTTACCAAATCCAGAACATGTACATTATAGACTGTTGTGACATAACAAATCTTGTATACAGAGTTTTGATGTCATTTAAATGTCTAACACGATCTCTTGGAATGTTAAAGAATGCAGTGTCGGTCACCAGTGTATTTTTCTATACCTCTGACAATCTCCATGCTTACACCTTAGCCAACTCCCCTCTTGGCCCTAGCTGCCACAGGCCTTTACTCTGACTTACCCTATACAGTGTCCTGCACCCATGCTGTCTATGAAGGTGGCATGCCCCTGACACCTGGACTCTTTTGAGCCCAGTCGCCAGTCTCCCTGTGTCAAGCCAATGCTGACTGCTTGAACCCCATGTGGAGTGTGGGTTTTTCTTATCAGTGTTACCCAAATCTCCTTATGTAGCAGAAGGATTCTATTTTTCCAATTACTTAAAAAAGGAAATCGTGTCCCTTTAAAATGATGGCTACCTTGGAAGTTCATAACAATACCGTTTTTAAAGGGTCCCAACAGTCAGGCTCTTATGCTAACCAAAATGTTGCTTTTTGTTTTAAATAATATATTAAGTTTTGGCAATGATTACAGCAAAAGTGTTTACAGGAAAAACACAGACACAAACATACAGAAATGTAAAATGTTTCCTCATGATAAGTGTTATCTTAGATGAAAAATAAATGACGTCTTTCAGGACTTTACCACACTGAGTAATCCTCTGCATTTTGGAGTTTCTAAACACATTAGAGTCCTTCATCACTGTCTTTCTCACACATAAAGCCAGTTTGTACATCAGCAGACCCCTATCTTATATAGACGGTATGCACACCAATAGACTGACTCCATCTCTTCCTGTTTCTCTCAGACCCAGGCCTTTTAAGCCCAATCTGTCTCCTGTCAATAACACATCTGTTCTCTCAATCATATTGATAGACTGGTTCTCTCAGCAAAAAATGAATGTTTCCTTCAGTTCACAAACACAGATAGTTGGAATATTTGTTTTCAAAGCAGAACACATGCTGAGTAAATTGCTTACAGTTTGCTGTCATGAAATACACAGGGGCACATATTTTTGTTACCTAGACAAAGTGTAAATGTACTAGCAGTTAACCTTTAGTCTCCTTATATCTGTGAGGTGCCAGATGGGAAAGTCTGGTTTTCTCAAAGCACACAAAAACACAATTTATAACTCTTTGTTTGCCACGACTCCCCACTGACTCACTAAATCAATGATTAAATTCCTTAAGATTTCCAAATACCTCTGCTTAGGAGTCAACTAGAGAAACTGGAGCTGGGGCACAAAATGTTGCCCAATCTTTCTTTTAATCCATCTCCCACAACCAGACTTTCTTGAAAGCTAGTGAATATAATCATTTCTGAATACTAAGTGTAACTCTGCCCAAATTTGTTTAATGTACTGTAAATAGACAATAATTTCTTAATTGTGAGTGAAGTTAGGATTAACTCCAGTGGTAGTAATTGCTTATCTGCAACTGTCATTCCACTTAAAATGTGCTTAGCATATTTCTATGTTATAAAATGGGTTGAACATTTCTCGTTTTCTGATTGGCTAAATAAGATCCAAGACCCATATGCTAATTCCTGAGAAATACACAAACTGGAACAGGTTTTGACTATGGTATTGAAATGTGGGCAAATCACATGCAGAATTCATGAGCCACTTCACACATCTCTGATTGCCGTCACAAACACGGCTGACACCTTTACTCACTGTAACCCTTCACCAAGACCATAACAAGTAAGATATTTTATTGTTTCCTCTCATTTATCTTACCTTAAACACATGAACACATTTGGAAAAAAAAAAACTAAGTACTATTCATAGTTTTAATTCCTGGTGTTTCTTTGGTGACCATGAGAAATCTCCCTTCTATCCTGATCAACCTGCCAGAGCAATATCTGCCGCTTACCCTGCCACAGATTAAACTGAGATTTATGTTCAATTTAAGACCTTCTGTTATGCACAAGGGGGTGAACATGCTGCCAGAGAAATTCTGCAGAGGTTGGGACTCCTGTTTTTCATAATAAAAAAACATTCCATCAAGTTAAGGTATGGAAAGACAGGTGTGTGTGTGTGTGTGTTGGGTGCTTCTTTTACTAGTTACTTACAGTATAATGAAAAAAAAAATACCTGTTTTTAACAAAAATATATTATTGGCTTTTTCTTAATTGTTTCTTAGTTTACCCACTTTATAAGGACAATTAGACAATGTAGATCTTTGGTGGTCTTGGGTTATTGTACTTTCTGGTGCTAAAAGCAATCTGCATAAGTGTCTCGTACCTCATTACACACCAGGGCATGCATTGACCCTAGAAAACCAGCACCCTGTTGTGTCTTATTTCTTACCTGTGTAATAGGAGGGCAAATGAATGCGTGTAACATTACTGGTACAAACAACTCATTGGGTTGGCAGCCTTTATTAAGCATGTTGGTAAAAACTGTCACCAGCTGCTGTAACTGTGAGCCTAAGAATACTCTATGGCACTTGTCACTTAAGCTGCCACAAATTAACTCAGACTGGAGTACAAGGGGTTGCTCAATTTGGCAGGAGTAAATCAAATATCTCTGCAATATAAATTATTTTCCAAAAAGAAGCAACACATTAAAGGGAATATGAGATGTCCCTAAACATGTTTGCCAATCCAACTCCCCGATTATCTCTGTAAAGATGGCAATTATGTTGGTTTGACAGTTTCTGCTTTTTGAGAAGCTGTGGTATGCATTAGAAAACAGTAGGTTCTGTCCTTGTGCCGAAGCACCATGTATTTTTTGATTGACTCAAGTACTTCCCCAAGCACTGAGGTAAGGCTCACAAGATTGTAATCACTTGGGTCTGACCTCACCCCCTTCTTGAATATGGGGATGGCACTGGTAGTTTCCCAGTCCTCTAGCACTATTCCTGTCTACAAGGAATCCTCCCTTAACCTCACTATTACTGTTGTCTGGATACCATTTGTACCTTGGAATTTTCATAATTTAACACCGTCCAGATACTTAACTACTTATGGTGAGGTCAGAACTACCTCCTGCTTGGCCTTCTCATCTCCTGCAACCTCTAACCCCTACTGGCCATGCCATCTGACTTCCTGGCTGAATACTGACACAATGTATTTAAAGTATTTAGTGCCTCTGCCATTCCCCTGCTTCCCTCAGTATCTCCACCCCTGATGATCAGCCCCACCTTGTCCTTGGCTGTTTTTGTTTACTATGGATTGGAAAAAAGCTTATTATGCCCTTTGATTCTTTGTGTAGTTCTGGCTTCACTGGACTAAGTATAGCAAAAATCATAAATACAGCAACCAACCAAGATTATTATTAATAAAAAAATAGTAATGTAACCCCTCTCTGGGGGGCTTACCTGAATTGCCTGGGCTTCCACAGAGATTTTCCACCCAAAATGGGTTGTGGGGGAGGGTCCAGTTGCGGGATCAATGACCTCTGTGTTTTTCTGGATGAGGATCGCCGGCCTGCACATGTGCAGTAGTGCGTGGCCTAGCAGTTTAGGTGGCCATTTTTGTGGCTCTTACCGTGGCTGCTATTCTGCTTCCCTGGTGCTCTCGACACCCTTGTCTATCTAAATGTGGGTTGTACACCAGGGGGAGGTGGGCAAAGAGTGGTTTTAATGTTTTAAAACAGCACCGGAGAATGCTTAGGGAGTGTGGGCTCTTTATGAATATTAATGCCGGTTCGTGAATATGAATGAGCTGACTGCTGATACTGGGGGTGGTTACTCCTGCCCGCTTGCCATGCCTTGCTCCTAGTTTAAATACCAAGCCTCTTCTATGTAATCACTTATCCTCATTTTCAACACTCTCTTGCCCTCCTCACTGTAGTGCAGTCTATCCTTCGAGTAAAGACTACTGTCCACCCAGGTCCCTCCCCACCCCTCACCAGCCCATATCCTTTGACCTGACACCAAGTTCCTAGGCATTTGTTAAATTCCTCTATCCTCCCTTTTCTTGTAGTACTCGTCGCCTCACCCTGGGAACAGGAAGTATCTCTGAGACGGTTACTGATCTTCCTGCCCCTCACATAATGGTCCTAGTTCCCTCAAACCTCCTCTGCACTACTTCTACCATCCTATCAGCCAGGTTGTTAGTCCCCAAATGCAGAATTAAATGAGGTTTCTCCCTACCCCTTCAAGCAAATTTCAGTAAAGATTTCCCCACCCTTTCTGCTGCCATTCCTGGCATGGCCTCCACCCGTATGAAACTATGCCTCTCCCCCCCACTACCCCACCTGACTCCCCTTAGTATCGAGTCCTCCAACACTAAAATTATACCCATTTTCCATCCACATGCTCACCATCCTCCCCTCCTCACCCCAACACCTCTTCTTTCTCCTGCACATTAGTTCCCCCTTTCACCTCTGTTACAGTTCACCCATCCATATTCCCCCCATGCCTCCTTCATCCTGGCTACCATCAGTTATACCTCCAGGCTCATCCCCTTTCTCTTCTTCATTTCCCTCCAGAACTGTGAACTAATTTTCTGAAGACCCTTCTCTTAAGCCTACCGCTACCTCCCACATGCTAGCCCATCCTCCCCTTCTGCCTCCTTGTCCTTCTCCCCTTCCCCATCCCCCTTCCTCATCCCCCTTTCCCATCCCTGTCCATCTCCCCTTCCCCTCCTCCCTTCAAACCGCTTCTCCTCCTTACCCCTTTGTTCTGCCCTTGGTTCCCCCGACTCATTGACCCTTGGACTGGGTCTCCCTGGTTGAGAGTCCCCACCTCATGCTCTTTCCCTCTCCTCTCCCCTGTCAGCTTAAATTGCCCTCCCTCCTCATCTTCCCTACTGTCTCCATGTACTGCTGGACCGTAACCCACTGTGGCCCACAAGGCCTTCCACAGCTCCTCCTGCAGTCCAATGATCTCTTTTTTAAGCTTCCCTATTTGGTTTTACACTAAACATCCCCCCACTCTCCACACAATTTTAAGAAAGACTGGTGCTCCACAGTTGTTGCAGCCCACCACCCTTCCCACTTCTCTACTTGCCCACCAGTGCCCCCCCCCATACCCGATGAAGGACCTCCTTCTTCCCCCAAGCCTCCCCTTCCCCTTTTCTACCATTCCCGGACATGTTCCTTCCTGTACCCAATTTCTTTCCATTATGTACTAAGTTTAAGGTGGTGAGCAGCATTATACAAACTCTTTTTTTTTTAATTCAGAAAGCTTTATTTGTTTTTAATACACTGATGCACAGAAGAAAGAAAAAATAAAATGAAATAAAAAACTAAAAGTAATAAGATAGTATACATAATATGTGCACCTGTTGTAGTCACAGTATCTCGGGTCAAACATCTTTACATAGGCATATCATAACACCACAAACATGTGCTCTGATAGTTAGGTATGTACTTAACATAAAAATATACTGCAGTCTTGCTAATGTGTCATGTTTGACCTTCAGGTAAACAAGAAGTAGTAAAATCGAGAAGGTATATGAAGGAAAGAAAAAAACCCTCTCTCCTAATACCCCCCCAATCTCCAACCTCCCCCACTCCCTCAGCCACCCCCCAAACATCCTATCCCCATCGTTTTCTCCTCTCTCCATTAGAAACAACATCAGGCACTTAACTTTTCTTCTACTGTGGTTAGTGGAATCTTTTCTCCAAGTTAGAACATGCTACAAAGGGGAGGTCAATGACCATCAGATTGCCTATTTTCAGGGTTCCATGTAGCTAATAATGCATCTAGGGTGCCCCATATGTCAAGATAACTCTGCAACCGACTGTGCATACTTGCAATGTGCTTTTCCAGCTGTAGGGCAAGTAACATTTCTCTATGCCATTCTAGTACTGAAGGCAGGGTATCCAGGGTCCAATGCCTCATGAGTACAAGTTTGGCCACTGCGGAAATAAGGGCCATATAATATTTCTTTTGTTTCAAAGTTCCTTTCGGTAAAGAATTGAGTAGACAAGTGCCCAGGGAAAACAATGAATTTAAAGCCAGTATTGGGCTTAAAGAGTTTTGTATAGCTCTCCAGAATATTTGAACTTTGGGACACACCCATAACATGTGGTAGAGGTCCCCGTTCTTACAGAGACATCGGGGACAACAGGGGGATGACATCTTGCCTATTTTATGAAGCTTTTGGGGGGTGTAATATAGGTCATTCATCACATTAAATTGTATAAGCCGCAAACGGTCCTGCTTAATAAACCTATATAGATTATTCCAGTTTTGTTGCCAAAAATCAGGTGCGGGCGAGAGAGATTGGGTCCTGACCCAATATTGTCTTATACTTAATGGTAGTCGTGTATCTAGGGACTGCAGTTCTTTATATACTGCGGATATTGAATGCGGATGGGTAGCAATGTTTAATAAGGAGGTTAAGGCAGTCCTAGGGGGCTCAAGGGGTCGACCTGTATTCATGAAAGAAGAGATTGCATGCATAACTTGCCAGTATTTAAAGGGGTGACCACTTAGTTCAGGGAAGCTCCGCAAAATTTGAGTATATGAAAGCATATTACCATTAACTATGATATCCTTAAGCCTAGTATCCTTTAGTACAGGCCAGAAATTTGTTGGGCTAGGTTTATGTTGGATTCTAAAATGGGGGTTATTTAGGAGTGGTTGTTCTCCATCCACATGCCAGTTTATTTTCAGGTGGTTCTGCAGTTGGCTCAGAGCCCTCAGTGACCACCATATTGGGGGTTTCTTGAGGTTTTTGGGAATGTGTTTCAAGGATGAATATAGTAACGATAATAATGAACATGAGGTGGGAGACACAAGGGTCTTTTCAATATTTAGCCTTGCTGGAGTATAAGACCCTGGTTCTCCCTCATGTGGGTCATACATCCAGGAAGCTAATTTTGTAATATGGATTGCTCCATAATAATTAAAAAATGATGGCAGGGAAAGCCCTCCTTGAGTCTTTGATGCAGTCAGCTTGTGATATGCCCGTCTCACCAGCTTACCTTTCCAAATAAATTTATTAACTGCGTTCCTTAATTTCCATGCTTTAGAGAGATAGGGGGCTAACATATTGAGAGGGTAGAGAATTCTAGGGAGAATATTCATCTTGATGATGTTGACCCTTCCCCATAGTGAGATCTGCAAGGCATTCCATTTTTCCAGGTCCGCTTCGATTACTTTTATTAGCTTAGTCAGATTTTCTTTAACAATGGTGGAATATGATTCAAAAATTTTAATACCCAGATAGGTTATACTTTTGCTTTCCCATTGCAGTCTGTACTGTTCTATGTCACTTTTAAGTCGTTTTTGGTTTAAGGGAAAAACAGTAGATTTAGTCAGGTTGAGCTTGTAGTAGGAGACCCTAGAAAATGATTCAATTTCTTGCAGGAGGATAGGAACACTTATACTTGGGTTCAGTATATGTATTAAGAGATCATCTGTGTAGGCAGACAAGAGATGTTGTCTGTTTCCTACAAGAATGCCTTGCAGACCTTGAGTTGTTGTAAGTAACTCACAAATAAAAGGATCTAAATAAAAATTAAAAAGGAGCAGGGAAAGGGGGCATCCTTGCCTAGTGCCACGTCTCAATGGGAATGATTCTGAAAGGTGATCATTGCACCAGATCCGGGCTGTAGGGGATGAGTACAGCAATCTGACCCAATTAATAAATATTTGTGGGATACCATACTGGGAGAGTGCAGTAAACAAAAAGTGCCATGAGACCTGGTCAAAAGCCTTTTCTGCATCCAAGGCTATCAGGGCCATAGGTATAGCTGACTCACTAGCTAGGGGGATAAGATGCAATAGTCGACGCATATGATCGCTTGAGGATCTTCCTGACATAAAACCAACTTGTTCATTACTAATTAGTGTGCCCATTAAGGGTCCCAACCAATTGGCTAGTATTTTTGCTAGCATTTTAACATCGGTATTAAGGAGTGAGATAGGGTGGTCATTTTCCACATAATGTGGGTCCCGACCTGGCTTAGGGATAATAGTAATCAGGGCTTCAAGATATGTGTGTTCCGAGAAACCTGATTCGCACCATGAGTTAAAAACCCTGGTTAACAGGGGGGCAAGTTCTGCATTGTATAATTTATACAAATTGGTTGGGAGGCCATCCGGTCCAGGCGACTTATCTATTGTAAGCTGCTTAATTGCTAGGACTACCTCCCATTCCATTATGGGGGAGCTTAGAGATGAATGTTTATCCTCAGGTAGTACTGGGAGCATTAGCTGGTCAAAGTATGCTTGTACTTGTTCATTTGGGATATCTTCATTTCTACAGTGGTATAGATCTTTATAATATTTTACAAAACTGGACACAATCTCTCTTGGATCTGTAACAAGAGGGCCCCCTTTACCTGAGTGTAGCCCAGGTATAAAATGAGCTGCCTCCACTTGTTTGATTCGGTAAGCTAATAATTTGCCAGCACTTTCTCCTGATTCTAGGTATTTCATTTGGACACGTTTTAAGGATAGCTCCACTTTTTGGTACACCAAATCCGAAAAGTGGGCATGTAAAATATGGAGCTTGGTCCATTCAGAGTCTGAGGAATGCTTGTTAATATTTGATTCTAATGCTTTTATTTCTTGAAGTAGGGACTCAGTCTGCATATTATGTTTTTTCCTTTTAACTGATGCTAAGCGTATGCATTCCCCATGTAAGGCACACTTCAGGGTTGACCAGACTATGTCAATTTTGGAGACAGCTCCTAAATTATTGTTCAAAAAAGAAATAATAAAATTTTTAAAATGGGCCTGCATATAGGGGGTCTGAAGCAACTGCGTGTTCATTCTCCATATGAAGTCTCTTTTGATCCCAGGCCCTAATACACAGACTAATGAGACTGGGGAATGATCTGACACTACTCACGGGTGAATTAAGGCTTCCATAATTCAGAGTATAATGTGGGAACTGGCTAAGATATAGTCTATACATGAGCAAGTGCGATGGGGATGAGAAAAAAAGGTGTACTGTTGTTCAGTGGAGTTTAATATCCTCCAAACGTCAAGGATGCCCAGTCCATTCATTAAGTCTTGTAAGGCTCTCTGGGCCGGAGAGAGAGACTGGCTTTCTTAGGGTCTGATCTATCTAATGATGATCGAGGCATGATATTCCAGTCTCCTCTCAGAACTATAGTTCTAGAGGGAGTAGTGGACACGATTCCCATTAGTTTGGTGAAAAAAGTTGGAGAGTCCCCATTTGGTCCATAAATAGACCCAATCGTCATTTGATGCATACCCAGGATACCATGTAGTATTATATATCGCCCTTGGCTATCCCATACCTCATTTTCTAGTCTGAAAGGAACGCTTTTATGGAAAAGAATAGTGACATCACCTCTACTTGTGGAGGTACCTGCCCCATAGGATTGCCCTACCCATCCTTTACACCATAGTGAAGCGTCTTCCCGCTTAAGATGTGTTTCTTGCAGGCAGATAATATCTGCTCTAAGAGATCGCAGGTGTCTTAATATTACTTGCCGTTTGGTTCTGTCCCTGGCACCCTTTATATTCCAACTAAGGATTGTGTAAGGACCTGCCATTATTTGATATTATTATTAGGCTTCCAAATACACCAGGGCATATCAGAGTTTTGTTGAGAGTGCTTAATGCTTTTGTCGGTACTTAGTATAAATAGGTAGAGAGGAGAAATCCAATCCAAATGTTTTCCCACCCCCCCACACTATCCCACACAAACCCTAAAACTACCCCCAGTTCCAATGAACTAACTGCCATCAGTTATGTCAGGTGATGTAAACCATCAAACAAGCCTAGAGGCCATTACCTCCCCCATAAGCCCCTTCCCCAACTTACTAGATTTATCGGGCATTTTTGATAGCAGTAAAACCTTTGGATGATTGTTTTTAAAAGTAGCAAAAGGGGTTTGCAGGTTCATTTGAAGGTAAGCTAGGTCAAGAAAAAAAAAGGAAAAAAGAAAAGGCAAACACCTTTAGGCTAGCCAGGTAACCATAAAACTTAATTACATAAATGCAAATGATAAAAGAATAACACAGTAAATAGGATATTAGCGGATTCCACATTAAGTCCCATCATGACCATTACTTCTTTTACACTATTTAAATTGAGTTTCAAACATTTAACTCATGCCAGCTTAATTATATAGACAGGTTCTTAAATCGTAGTTTGCGGTATTCCTTTCATGACGAGTGGGCTTTGAGTGTTACAGTGTGGAGTTTCCACATCACGGGAATAGTATCATGCTCTTATTTGGTCTCATATCGGGATCAGGGATCGCACACTGCCTCTGGTTTAATGGGTGGGTCCTCAATAATCGCTACTTAATATTCACTATTCATAAGGCTGGCTATAATATCGTTATACCAAGGAGCTTATTTGGAAAAAACTCTTTATTATTAAAACAGTAAACGTGATCCTTCATTGAGTTGACTAGAACATCCAAGAGCACGTCGCCATCTGGAATTGCCATTCAAATTAAACCTCCAAGGTGAAGAAAAAAGTTTCCAGAAGTTGTCCATGTATGTAAGAAGGCGTGGCTCTAGTAGCACTGGCACAAAAAAGCTGCCGCTACAGGTAGAATCAGACTTCTTTTAACATTAAGTGAACGAGAGTTGGGTTGCTAGAAGTTGTCCATTTATACAGCAAGATGTGGCTTCAGTAGCATTGGCACATAAAAGCTGCCGCTACAAGTACACTTAAACGCCTTGCAAAAGTTCTGTTGGCACCATTTCATTTGAATAAATCTGGGAGCGCTGTTTTCAATTCACTGCTTACCTGCTCCTGGGATTCAAAAGATTGCCATTGATCACCGAGCTTTACCTGTAATATCGCCGGGTATTTAACTCGGAAGGGCTTACCCGCAGCTATGAGTTTTGTTACGATTGGGTGTAGCTCTTGCCTTTTAATACGGACCGAATGTGGCAAATCTTGGGTCACCCTGACCTTTTTCCCTTCCCAAAGGACTTCTTGTAGCACTTTTACCTTTGCAGTTATGTGTTGTTTATCTTGAAAGTTAAGCAATTTAAAAATAATAGGTCTGGGTGCCGAGCCAGGGGGTGGAGGTGGTCGAAGTGCCCTATGCACTCTCTCTACGACGTAGGTCGAGCCATTAGGAGAGGGCCCTGCGATTTTCTCACAGAACTTCTGGACAAAAAGTATGGGATTTACACCTTCCTCCTTTTCTGGTATGCCCATTATTAGTAGGTTGTTCCTACAGCTCCTCCCCTCTAGATCTGTTAATTTATCCTCCAGTTTTTTGATTCTTCGATTAGTAAGGGTGTGATCAGTAGTGACCTTATCAAGTTTTTTCTCTGCTGAAGCCAGGTGAGCTTCCGAATCTGCCATCCAAGTATTTAAGGAGTCGGTGGCTGTTTTGATTTGGTGGAGTTCTTCTATTATATTGTCTATCAATTCCTGCATAGGCTTCATGATTTCCAAGAATCTGTCCTCTGTTAGTGGCGATGAATTTGCAGGTGTTTTCGGCATTTGAGCTTTAGGCCACTTCGGGGCCTTGTCTTTCTCAGGGGATGGCGGCAGTGAATGCCGCGGTGGCGCTTTTCGCATGAAAACTTCCATATTCAGTGTTTTCTACTGTTTTATGGAGTCTCACTGCAGTAGTTTGAACTTGAATCTTCTGTGTTAAGTTTTGAAGAGATGTCAATTTAGTCGGTTTTAGCAAGCGAGGTACGGAGCTGACGGAGGTTGCTTCTGCTCTCTTAGGCTGCCATCACGTGACCCCCCTATACAAACTCTTAACCCTCCTATTTCCACTAGAGTTGTCAAAACCTGTACAGGCTCCTTCTTACAGAAAACCTATAGAGCCTCCTATTAACAGTCCTGTCTGTCCTTACTAAAACTATACTTTAACTCCTTACCCACCAATGAGAGATGTTAAAGCCTACTGAGCAGCCTCCTTTTAAAAGTCCTAGCTCCCTCTTTTACGCTTAGAGCTTACTGAAAACTAAATTAAACCTATCTAGTTTCTACCATATGTTGTCCCACAACTAAACAAGGCCTGCCCACAATTGCTTCATATGTCTACCCAATATAAATGCACTTTTCACCTGATATGAATTCAATTATCAAAGCATAGCCACAGTACCTTATTCTTTATGAATTTCACACTGGTCGATGAATGAAACTCTCTTCAATTGCACTCCTTCATACTCTGCCCTATGCCTGCTCTTCTTAGGCCAGAGCCCCTGCTGGGCGTGGTTCCCAAGTCTATTTACTATGGTGGCAGTGTGGGGTGGGTGGGTGGGAGAAATTAAGCTCTAAATGTGCAGCTGTGCTCCTGCCTTTAAAGCCCAGCCGCCTATTTGAGATTGGCACTCTTCCTCAAATGCTGCTCTGGTTGGCTCCTGTTGGGATCCCTTCTCCACTCTGACTGGTTCTCCTGCTGCTGGCTCTTAGCTGCCACTGGTGTGGTTCACTCTTTAGCAGTGGATGTGGCCCGACTTCCAATGCTCGCGGCTAGGGCTGCTGACTATCCCCTTCTACACCTTGGCCTTGGAGGCCAAACATCTCTGGAACTGGGTGCTAGCCAGACTGGTGGAAACTGCTTTGAGAACTGACCAATTTGACTGAGAGCTGTGTCCCAGCTGAAGCTACATTTGGGAACTGTTCAAGCATACAGAGACTGTGTGAGTGAAAGGTGAGCAGGTTCTTGCATGTTCCAGTATTCCTGCTGCTGCTGTGCCTTACAGTGTGAATTGGAGCTGCGATTCAAAGCTGTAAATTAGTGGCTAACTGGCACTGGCATTTTGAAAACTGAGAGTTGCCTGGCTGCCCCTGCAATTGCTGAATTGGTGCAGGAACAGAGTGAACTCTTCTTCTTTGGAGGCACTCTATAGAGCCTGGGAGGGAACTTGCTAACCCCTTCCGTGTTGGGCTTACTAGTCTCAGGAGGTCAAGGCACTTATGACCCTTGTGGGGAGCTGGGCTGTGGGGCCACTCCTGGGTCTGGGCCTTCAGAGGTTGGTTGGGACCTGCATTTGCAGCTCTGCAATGGGCCAGAAGAGGCTGAAGGTGACAAGCCGCCAGGTCTTCAATCAAGGGGACAAGCTGCAAGACCTTCAATCAACATCCAGCCTTTAAAGAGAGACCACCACCATCCTGTTGCCCATTGCAGTGTTTATGGACGGAGCTCCCCACTCCCAGACTGGTGAAGGATCCTGCTTTAAGGCACTGCTGTAGAGCTGCAAACCGTAAGTACCCAGGACTTGCTCCTGGGATCAAAAGGGGACTGTTCAGTTTAAATTTACCTTTAGCTTTTCAACATCCTAGGGCCACAACAGCCATCCAACCCACAGCAATGCGCATGCTTACAACTAGTGGGTACCCAAAAGACTTTCAGGGTAAAACACTGGTACCAATGGGGGTGGGCAGCAAGGGGTGGTCTGGCCTTCAGGCTCAAGTTGTCGTTGACCTGTTAATTCTTGCTAACCATTTCTTCCTCCACAGTTATCCCTTATCCAGGTACCCCTATCCTAACCCTTGCCCCCAATAAAGCTGTGATTTTATTGTTTGAAATGACTGCATATAGGGTATTTCTGTGTCTGCCAAGTTATTGCTGGTTTATGGTTTATGGTGTAAGGGACACCTAAGCAACCCATTTTTAGAAAGAAACAATTTAAAAATCTGGCTTCATAAAGAGGTGAAGGAAAGGCTGCTGCTTACATTGATGCTAAGATTGCATTGATCTGAATAACATAAATGTAGTTTTGTAGCATCTGAAAAAGTAAGCTACAGCCTTCCAGTTCACAGAACTACATGTTTCCTAAAATGGCTGCCAAACATGTGAAGTGATGACATCATTGGTGCTAGAGGCAGAGAGCTACATGACTCTCTGTAGTCCTAACTAGTTCTGATTTCCCCCTTTGTTTACAATTGTTTCACCAAACTTATCAAAACCCTGACTTAACATGTGAATTATTTTGATCAATGCACGTTACGCTATGATTTTGCTCATTTTGTTTATTTAAATGTGCTGAAATTTGTTATAATTTAACCGACTTTCTCTTTGGCAAACTGCAGTATAGTACACCTCTTCAAATACCTGGTGGTCTAGTCGTTATGTGTTGTCCTGATGTTTGTAGCAAAGTTCTGGTCTGGTCCAATGCCAAAGTTCATGCTTTCTTGGTAAGTCAAAAATATGCTTCTCTTGTAGTCTTCTTTTTCCTTATGACCCCACTCTCACATACACAGCTAGCCCACTACCCTTTCAAACAGTTCACTGTTCACACTCTGTCCTGATTACTGCCAGGGCTTGCATATGAGCTTCTCAGTCCCACAAAGAAAATTATCACACTTCAGATTGTAATCTTGTATCTTGGAGAGTAGTGCACTTCCATACCAATGTTTCATTGACTATTACATATAGAATAATGTATGGGGTGGTGTGTGTAACGAGAAGTTTACACACACCTGAGGGGTAAGATGCTACATAAACCCAGAAGGCAAACCATAAAGCAGCTGCCCCCTCTGCTGGACAACATAGAAACTAGGGACTTTTTTTCAATAGGTACATCTGCCCCAACAAAAATAAAGTGATAAAAGTATTTTTAACTTATTTTTCCTTTTTGTCTTTTTATTTTTAAACAAATGAGCCATTGTATAACAGCAATAAGGCACTCCAGAGTGTGTGATATTGTGTAATAACAGCACTCCTGGGGTGGTGGAAGCACTCGGCTTCACCTCATGGTTCAACCCACCCCAGGAGTGATGTTATTACACAATAACACACATCCTGTTGTGCCTTATTGCTTAATGATTCCTCCCAAATCACTCTCCAGTATTCTTTCATCAATGTTTCACTTCTGCTCCCACAATACACATCAGATGGATCACCACCCTTACGCACAATGAAGGTAGTATGTACAGTCACCTGTTTTGATTTTTTCCTGCCTCATTAACCAACAACCAGGTCTTCCTGGGGAGCCAAGAAAGAAGCACTGGGACACACTGGAAAAACTGCTGTTCATACCCTCATAAGGGCTGGACTTGCTATGGATAACAACATTATTAGGCAGGGAAGGCATACTAATGCCTTGAGTGAATGCACCCGACCTCCAGCGTCGGTCTATTCCCTTACCTGTGATTTGCAGAACCCTAAACGACAGTCCTCAGCAATCCTCCTCCAGGCCTTTTCTGTGCCCTTCTTCACAGTGTGAGTTGACTGGCTCACCACTCTTCTAAATCTTGAATGCTGTATACACAGTCCCCTTGATACTGCCACAACAAACATTGACAAACCCCTCAAGGGTAATCTCCCTACACTGAATCAAGGTTACAATTTAGGTGCTTCCCTGCCACTCCAAGTATTTGCCATTGCTGCCTGCTCTCATCTGTGGTCAGGTAGTGATCACAGTGCTGGCAAACCCACATCTCAGATCTCACAATGATCTGTTCAACTTTCCTGCCTTCCTTCTACCCTGACTATAACTGTACCCTGCAAGAATGGTCTCTTCAGTCCCCTCTAGCAATTGTTCATCACTCCTTCTCCCTACATTCAAAACTGGTGAGTGCACCACCCTTCCTAATGAAGAATGCAGTCAGTACAGTCTCCCTTTTTTGTCATCTCAATAATAAACATGATCTTTCCAGTAAGTCAGGCTGATAGTAGCAGGGCACAAGGGGAAAAAGTGGACATTCCTACCCTTATAAGGTCCAGGCTATTGATTGGGACTATTAAATGATGTGCATAATGATGTGTGCACCTGTCATTTAATGTTGCCTAATCAAAGGTAGCCGAGATCTAATAAAGGAAAGAAAGCCAATTTTTCGCTCTTGTGCCATGCTGTTATCAGCCTAGCTTACTGGAAAGATCATGTTTATTTTTTATATGTGAAAAAAAAAACAGGGGACTGTACAAATGGCATTAATGATGTGGAAGGATGGTGAGCTCACCAGTTTTTGATGTGGGAAGCAGGAGTGAAGAATGAATACCAGCGGGGAACTGAGGAGGCCATTCCTGTAGGGAACAGCTATATTCAGGGATGGGAGAGGACTGGGGGGAAGGTGAGCAGATCATTGGGAGATCTGAGATGTGGGGCTACCAGCACCATGCTCGCTACCTGACCATGGATGAGAGCAGGCAGTGATGACAAATACTTGGAGTGGCACTGTGGTGCCTAAATGGGTACCTGTATTCACTGTTGGGAGATTACCTTTTGAGGGGGTGTCAAGGTTTGTTGAGGCTGTATTGAGGAGACTGTGTATACTGCATTCAAGATTCAGAAGAGTGGTGAGCCAGAGAACTAGCATTGTGGAGGAGGACATGGACAAAGACTGCAAGAGGATTGCTGAGAACTGTCCTGCCAGATTCCACTGATCACAGGTAATGGGGTAGACCAATGCTGGAGGTCAGAAGGATTCGATCAAGACATTAGTACGTCTCCCCTGCATAATAATGTTCTTATCCACAGTAAGTCCAGCCCTAATGAGGGTATGAGCAGCACTTTTTCTGGTGTGTTCTGGTGCTTATTACATGGCTGTCCAGGAAGATGTAAATGTTGGTCAATGAGTCAGAAAATAAAATGGGGGACGATACATACTGCTTTCATTGTGAAAAAGGGTGGTGATCCACCCAATGTTTATTGTGGGAGCAGAAGTGAAACACTGATGAAAGAGGACCAGAGAGTGATTTGGGAGGCATCACTTAACAGTTGCCGGCCAATGAAGCACATCAATATAGGTGTGCACTACTGTCTGAGGCACAAGATTATGATCTGGAGTGTGATATTCTCTTTGTGGGACTCGGAAGCTCATATCATATGTGGCCCCAGGCAATATTAAGGGCATAGTGTGAATGGTGGACTGTTTGATGGCTGTGGGCCAGCTGCAGGGGGTCATGGGGGTCATAAAGAAAAAAAAGATAACAGAATCACGCTTTTGGATTACCAACAAAGCATGATCATTAACATTGGACCAGAACTCGGTACAGCCATTTGGACATCACATAACCATTAGACCACCAGGTATGTCAAGAGTTGTATTGTACTGCGGTTTGCCAAAGAGAAAATCGGTTTGATTACAACACAATTTCTGCACATTAAAGTAAGCAAAATGAGCAAAATCATAGTCCAACATGTGTATTGATCAAAATAATCCACATATTAAGTCAAGACTTTGATAATTATGGTGAAACAATTCTAGACAAAGGGGGAAATCAGAACTAGTTAGTGCTATAGAGAGCCATGTAGCTCTATGCCTCTAGCTCTAATGATGTCATCACTTCACACATTTGGCAGCCATTTCAGGGAACAGGTAGAGCAGATTTTCTTTAAACTGGAAGGCTGATGCTTACTTTTTCAGATGCTGCAAAACTATTTATGTTATTCACATAAATGCAATGTTAGCATCAATGTAAACAGCAGCATTTCCTTTAGCCCCTTATGATGTTGAATTTTTGAATAGTTTGTTGGCAAAATGTTGTTTAGAGCCGGCCCGGTGGCACAGAGGGTTGAGGCGCTGGATGCCACACCTCGAACCACGCCAGCGACCTGGGTTTGGGAAAGGACTCGGGACGCTGGGGCTGGAGGGAAGGAGAGATTGAGCATCCAGAGGACTGCTCTCTCTCCTGGGGTGGGTTGGTGGGAGCCTCGCTCTGTAGTGTCCCCGTGGAGACCGGGAGTACTACAAGCGGCGCAGGAGGGACAACAAGAAAAAGTGGAAAAACAACTTCGGTGGCTGCCGGATGATGGCTTCCACACTCTACACTGCCAGAACCTCCGGGAGCCTACTCCTCCACAGCAGCAGCACCCTGGATCAGTAAAACAGAGTGCGCTGGGTTTGCCCTGCCCCTGGTGCCTTCCCCCCTCAGAGGAGGGGGACCTGCCCGGAAAAGGGATACACCGGGATACCCGGGGAGTTGGCTGCAGATCTGTGGTAAGGAGAGAGCTTGGGAAGAGGATAGCTGAGACGATAGCAGCACTAGGAAGCTCGAAGTAGAGGAGGATGCCAGAGTGTCGGAAGAGGTAAAGAAAAAAATGTTGTTTAGGTATCCTTTGAAGAACTGCTCGGTATCCAGTGTGTGGGGTGGCTGGTAGGGGAGGTGGGTAGGTGCAGCATCCTGGGGGGCTGTGTCAACTGGTCACCTGACCCACTTTCAACTCACTCTGGGTGGAAGCACCGCTCTATTTATCATAACTTTGGGATAGGATGCCCGATCACCACAGTAGCAGGACCCAGGCCCCTTTACCTATTAGAGGGCCAACAGGCAAGGGTAGTAGCAACCAAAATATTAAAACAATCAAAAACACTAAGTTCCATACCTCTCAACCTTTTATCACTGAAATGAGGAACATGGACATTTCTGAACACTCAAAATGAGGGACAATGAGGGACACAGACACTCAGAATGAGGGACACATCCTCAAACATGGAGATATAAGCTCAGAACACTGTGAAAACCATAGTGTTTACTTGTACAAAGATTATCTTGGATTTAGTATTTTAGAATATTAAGAGGTTCCTGCTTTAAAATCTGAATTTACAGCACATTCTCTGTGTGGGCAGCACCTTTTCCATGAGGGACGGATGAGGGAAAGAGCAATTTTAAGGGGCAAAATGAGGGATGTCCCTCGTAATGAGGGACACTTGAGAGGTATGCTAAGTTCCCAGATAAAAAGATTCACTGGTTCAGCTATCCCCAAATGCTTGCATAAACAGATGAAACTTCAGCCCCTTTTTAAGCACCTCCAACTAGGGAGAACTCAGTGTGCCCACCAAAGGTGAAAGGGGCTGGAGTTCAAAGAACTGTGGCATGTTTTTAATGCAGTTTCACACAGTTGTGGCAGAGAGAAAGACCACATAAAAGTTGGTCTAACTTTTTGCCCAACTGTTTGGAATTGCATTAAGCATAATGTTGCATGTGTCTAAAAATGGTGTATGTGTCACTTTGCTGCAAGTGGCCATAAAGTAAGTAAACAGTTGCAAATGTACCCAAAATGTTTCAAAATAGGAAAACAACATTTTAGGGCGTTTTATTTATTTATTATTCTTTGGTAACTGGGTAAGGCCCAATAGGCACAAGTGCCTGTTTTCAGGGGTGACCCGGGAGCACTGGGGAGGTTAAGTAACTTGCTTGGACTCACACAGTATGCATGTGGAGGTTGTGCGAATCAAACCCAGGTCTGCTGGATGTACCAAGCTCATTCACAGCTCATTACTCTTTCCTCTAAGCTATACTGCCAGCCCCAAGCCAGCTAGAGGACTCAGTTGGGGCTCAAAAGCTGGTGTTGCTGCTACATTTAAAAATCCAGAACAAATTATTCTTCTGCAAGCAGGCTCAATTTATTTAGTACAGCATTCCACTAGTAAACTGAAATGGACAGATGAAACCATGTTTATAAGAATGTCCTAAGTGCAGGTGTTCAACAAACAACAGCAGTAGATATCTTGCTATCCAGGATCTTATACTGAACTTCTGTGAGAGAATGCATATCGGACATGAATGGCCTGCGTCTAGAAGTATAAAGAATACCCTGCATGCACAGTGATCAATGATCAAGTGAGGTGAGTTGTTGTGACTGGTGAAAATTAAATTAGAGAAGGCCAGGTGAGGGGGCGCCGTGGAGCCCGAGCAGAGAAGCAGCAGTTTTTTGTGCTCCTGTGATTATTCTGCTAAATTGCTATAAAACCACATTATTCCATCTCGTAACATTAATTTGAGGGCTTTTATCAGATTGAGCATCCTTGACTTAGTAAAATGGGCAACCTGAAAAAGGACAGACTGCAGAGTGGAGTGGACAAAAACAAAGGATCTGGTGGGGTCTCGCGATCTCAAGCTGTACAGCAGGCCGAAGCAGAAACCGGATCTCAAGAACCCATCGCTTCACTGGGTCACAAGCTTCAAAACCTAATCGCTTCAGCCTGTTTGTACCTGAAGGAGATGATATCTCTTGGGATATCCAGAAAGCATACAGAATAAATCTGAGAGGCCGCCCACAGAGCACGGAGGATCCCCGGACCCTGAAGATCGTTATGTCCGGTGTTGGCATCCGTGATTGCATACTTCGATATGCTCAGAGAGCAACCCCTATAATGCAAGAGGATCATCAAGTTTACTTAGTTCCAGACATCAGCTACTCTACGCGCCAGAGACGCAGGCGTTTTGATGGGGTGAGAAAGACTCTAAGGTACACTGGGATTGTGCATTCCATGATTTTCCTGGCGAGGCTCCAAACCACACACCAAGGGAAGGCCTTTTTTTTTTACAGACCCTGTAGAGGCTGGGAAATGGGCTACCCGCATGGTTGCAACCTCCAGGCGACATAAAGAAGCTGCCGATAGCGACGATACCGATGGGGACACTTGATCAGGAGGCTCCGGTGATAAGCTTCTTTAATTCTGTCTGCAGACTTTCCAGCTAAGTGACTCTGTACACTAAATGACTCTTTATGCCTATTTTATGATGTTAAATTGAGCAGCTCCTTAGTGAAATGACTCTGAATGTTGATTAATTTTCTCATGTTTTTATTTTACTTGAGATGTACATTTAAAGGCTGAATTCAAAGCTGGGTTAATTTAAAATATCTTGTGGCTCATTTAAACAAGTGGAAGAGGCCTAGTATACAACCTCTGTTGTACTTTCTTGAATTGTTGCATTATTAGATTAAAGTAAAGAGGGGGTGGGTTACAGGCCTACACTTTAAATGGAGAAATTTAAATGGAGGGACTGAGTCTTTTTCTAACTACTTAGCTGATCCTTTAGAGGAGAAGCTCTTGACTGATGTTTAAAATGTTACCTGTGGTTGTTTTTTGATGCTGCTGCAAAATGTTTAATTTTTAGAACTTATCTTTTTCCTTTAGGTATTAACATGGCACCCTAAGTCCCTTATGGGGATTTGATTCCTTTTACAAGGCTGGACACGGAAGGACAGTCCTACAATGTTAAGCAAGCCATGTTGCTCATGGGTTCATTCTTATAGTATAATTGGGTCTTTTATTTGTTAGTATGAAGAAGGTACCCTCATATGATGTAACAAAATATAGTGGATGCAAAACTATTATATCCTGAATTATAGGGGATCAACTTGTATTCCCAGGTGCTTAATCTACCTGTGGTCTGTTCACTATATGGATTATACATATTGTCAAGATATATGATAAATTAAAAAAATAAAGTATAAAAAAAAAGAGAGAGAAGGCCAGGTGATATGAAACACACAATGTCAGCTGGTGAGATTTCTCTCTTCACTCAGGAGAACAATAACACGTCAGTCTCAGTGGCGGTTGTAAGGGATTCAGTGCACTTACTGTATGGTATGTGACAACTGCTGAGAGGCCTGGAACTGTGGACCATGCTTGGGAAGATTGTTTTAGGATGTCAAATAGGCCCAATAACCACAAAGATAGCTTTCTTTGTATTAAAGTATGGCAAACTATGGGAAAAGCCATAGTCTTGTTTAAAGGAAAACTACAGCCTCCCATCATGTAAATTTTGTTTCCATGTCAACAGACAGCTCTTTTCCTGCAGCTGTTAGGGCTGTACGTGTTTGCTTTAGTTTGTTTCACTGTTCATGGTACCATCCTGTGACTGTGCAGGGGGTCTCTATTTTATGGCTGTGGAAATCTTATTGTCCATGAGAACTGCATTAGCATGTTAGAACGTGATGTCACATCATCCATTTATATCATGTATCTCTATGCCGAAAGAACAAATACCCTGCAAAAACTCTTTGTAAACACATATATTGAATGCATTTTAAAGGGAAAACCCCTGCATTACAACTCAGACAGTTTGCAAAGCTAAACTGAAGGTAAATGTGGTATTTCTCACTTCCCTGCAGCTTATTTTTTTGAAGATTAATTAAGCAGACAGGCATATTATGGAGGTTAAAGGGTGATTAAACATCACATTCTCATATGCTAATGCAATTCTCATGGACAATGAGATTTCAACAACCAGCAAATGGAGACCCCCAGGATAGTTACGGGGCCAAGTGTGAAGTGTGAAGACAAACTAAAGTAACTGCATACATCTCTCAGCCACAAGAAAAGAGTTGTCTGTTGACATGGAAGCAAATAAAATTTACAAGATATAGTATAAGGGTGTAGTTTTCCTTTAAAGTCATGAAATTACCACACTTTGAGCATGTCAATTTAATTTAGGGCCAGTTCTCTAACTATTAACCCTTGTTGTGCCGCAGAATGAGTTATCAGTTCAAAATTCCTATGTGTTTTAATTCTGTTGGCAGCCTAAGGGTTAAAAGGCAAGCATGTGGTTTGATGGGCGGGAGCAATGTGCCACACCCCCTTCCTGGGCTATACAAACCATTTTCCTTCAACCTCATTTGGAAGTTCCCTTTCTTTGTTGCAGCTGGAGGATCTGCTTCCTCCCTACACCCCTGTAGTTGTTGCTTCTATCGCGGTTGTTTTGGACTTTACGGTTTAGGTTTTGCCTTTTCCAGCTCTGGATTAGTGTTTTGTTTGCTCCTCTTGCTGTAGCTTTGTACTTTCTGCCTTTGCAGGGCAGCCACTCCTGCTGCTCATTGTCCTCCTGCATCTCTGTGCTTATCTGCAATGTATTCTCAGTGTGTCTGCTCGATTCTGTGTCCTGCCTTTGTTATGCTGCAGTATTTCATATGTGTCACAATCATTTTGCACTTGGTTTTCATATCCAAACACTTGCTTACCTGTTCACTGATTTACCTGCTGTTCATATCCAGCTCATACAAGCATTAAAGGAAAAATCCACCCAAAACTTGAAAAAATATATGTTGTGCAGAGTGTTTTAATTTGTATGTGAAGTTCTGGTGTTTCCTTCCCTCTGACTGGTATTAGAAGTTTTTCCTAAATTAGCCTGCTAGCTTTATGCTAGTTTTACGACCCCTGGAGATCTTCATCCCTGATAGCTTAATTGTATTTCTTGTTCCCACAGTGCATCTTGTCTCATGTGGCTATGATGTAAGAGAGAACCAACATTCAGCACACACATGCCAAACAAACTAAATATCTTGGAAGCTTTACAAGCTGCACAAAAATTACCAGCAGCACAGTTTTTCAGGACAGTAAAACCTTTATGATGAGGGTGGTCACCAAGCTGAATTCTACAGATTTTAAAATATAGCCATCTCTACTGTTGTGAACTGATTGTAAAGCAATGCTTTCTGCTGAATTTATGGTCTCTGCTACATCACTGTCACATGAAACAAGGTGCATTGTAGGACAAAGACATACAATTAAGCTGTTTCATATGGAGATCTCCAGGGGTCGTAAAACTACCCTAAAGCTAGCAGGCTAATTTAGGAAAAACTCTTCTTAGCAGACAGAGGGAAGGACACACAACAACTTAACGTACAAATCAAAACACTCTGCACAACATATGTTTTTGCAAGTTTTGGGTGGACATTTCCTTTAACTGCAGTTTCCTCTGCATACATACCTCTAAACCTTTCAGCATTAAAATTCATAGCAATGGGCTTCAAATTCAGAGCACATGGCCAGAATGTGTAGCACTTTCTTATTTTCAGGAATAATATGTCTTCAAATGGTGGGCCTCACATTTTTAGCATTAAGGAATGTTTCTATTAAGTTAGTCTAATAATTTAATAGTTTGTGTGTCCAGAAATAGCTCTAACATTATTAAGAATATCAGTAAACCTTTGTGAAGCAAGGGTAAATTTAAGTGTAAAAATCATTGCGCTATTTGAAATTCATAGCAGTTGAGAGGTATGTCTGCATACTTTGCATTCAGTTATTCTACCTGGTTCTGCCAACAGCTGTAACCATTTAACTCAGCCCATTCTGTCTGCCTTCTCAGTCAGTCAGTTTCTACATTTTTTCACTGACTTGGCTGTACTACTGCTCCTGCATTTCTGCTCATGGCTTAGTGTTTTCTAAGAAAATGACTTTCAATATGTGTTCACATTTTCAGTACCATATTATTCAGTTCAGTTTCTATCATAGAAACATAGAAGTTGATGGCAGAGAAGGACCACAAGGCTCATTCAGTCTGCCCATTTATTTTTCTACCTTATAAATGTGCCATCGGCCTTTGCTCTGTCAATGGCCTATCTATTCATATTGATCTGTATTGCTCCCTTGTGCCTATCCCATGCCTGTTTGAAGCCCTGCACTGAATTCATATCCACCACTTCCTGAGGTAGGCCATTCCATGCATCCACCACCCTTTCTGTGAAAAAGAACTTCCTCACATTACCCCTTAATCGGCCTCCCTCTAATCTCATGCTGTGTCCTCATACCAGTCGTTCTTCAGAAAAACAGTCAGCCTACTGGCGACATTGTGCTGTTAACAAGCAATCTGCCTGTCAACTATCATACTGCTCACAAGCATTCAGCCTGTCAGCCTCATCAAATTGCTCACCAGTCAATCCATCATACCATCAGGCTGTGTGAATGCATTCCTATTGGCCATTCTCAGTCAAGTTCACTTGCTCCCCTCAGAGTCTGCATCTTGCAGATGAGGCTCTTGTCACAGCTGGGGATCCTTTTCAGGCCACTTGTTTCTCACTGCACTTCCCAGTAGGTTCACCATCTGGTGAGAAGGTCCACCACTCCTGGCAAAGCTTCAGCCATGCAGACGCAGAGTCAGCAGCACCTGATGGTGTAGTATTTAAGACATCAGCTATTGGAGGGTGGGGCCCTGAGCCTACATGAGTTCCTTTAGCTGTTCAGCCCATACTGGCAGCACCTCCAAAGGCTATTCTTCCTGTCCCTGCTTAAAGTCTACCTAGTCTTTTTCTGTATCCCCTTCCTTTAGTTTCCAGTCAAGCATGGGCCCCTCACTGTCTTGGGGCCGGATACTAGCCTTTTAGCAGTTGCTCTCTCTTCAGTCCACATTTGGGGGGGGCTCCTTCCCTGAGGTACCTCCTTTGGCTTTGAGATCTACTTGTGGCACTCTCACAATGTTATTATAGTAGAGGGACAAATTGAGAGGTATCTCGCTGAAAGTTTCCTCTGAATTGGAATTCCAAATTAGCATAGTGGGCCTAATAATAATACCCATGCCAGGAGGTATGGCTACTGAGTCCATGGATCCCAAGATATTTCCTCCTTGGGGGGGTCCTCTCCTGAGTGCCAAAGGCCTTAAAATAAGGTGTCCAATACAATTTTCCCAGTATTCAAAATTTTTGCTGTGAACTGGAGTCAATGGTGGTGTATCTTCTCCACAATCCTGCCATTCTCCCTCTCCTCTGGAAGTCACACCTCAGTCTGCTGTCACTCATCACCAGCTATCAGTTGCCACTGTCATCACTTTGCTCTTCTGTGGTTGCAGCTCCTTCTATACAGTGCTTTTGGGCTCCTTACTAAGGTACCTTTAGCCAAAGGAATCACGTTCCCATGGCATCTCTAGAGGTGTAACCCTCCTCAAGAGAGTTCCTTTGCTTTCATGGTATCCTAACAGAGTGGTAGTCCCTCAGAGGACAGACAGTGTCAATGGCCAGAGTAACTATAAATGACAGTCAACATACAACCATACAAATAGCCTTCAGCTACTAGCAAGTTGCACAAGCATTACTCCACATTGTGGATGCATACACCCATTAAATCAATTTTTACTGAATCTGCACAGTCTCCAAAACACAGCAGAATTATGGCCATCTGGAATTCTCTGTTATACAATGGGGTGAAGTGATATGCCATCACTTAAAAAAGCATATCCCCCCCCCCGTAGTGATACCCAAAATGTGACGCGTACACAGCATAAAAGAGCTCCAGATATCTATACTGTGTATACGTCATTTCAAAATATCACCTGTCTACACATCATGTTGAGAACTTGCCAAACCAATAAAACATGTTAAAAATGATATCTTGCTGCATATTCCTTTCAAGGTATTAGTTTATAAAATGCAATTGTATATTATAGCATTCTACAATCGCTGAGCTCTTATATCAAATAGTAAAAGAAATAAACCCTACCAAATATATCTACTCATCCTTCCTCCCAAACAATAAATCAGAGATGCAAACTTTCAAATAAGAAGGCAAAACTGCCAAATAAAATCACCTGTAGCACTTAAACGGAACCGAAATACCTTCCAGTTGACTTCAACTTTTGATTCTTCGACCCTGAGTAAAAAGCATTGATACCAGATCCAAACTTGTCCTCTACAATCGGAAAACTAAAAAATAAACATCTTTTAAAATTGTTTTCAAACTTTAAACCATAGCTAAAAGTAATAGAGATGCTGAACAATGAATATCAGGAGCAAACCGGAACAGCTAAGAAAAACAGCAGCCATTGAAAAAAACACCAATAAACCAAGAACCAATCACAAACAAACCATAATTATCAGAGCCAATGAAAACACACCAGTAGGAATACATTTAAAAAGCAGCTCAGTTTAATTGGATACCACATCTAAACTCCTTCTCCACTGGATATGACACCTACAACTAAAAAGTCAATCAAAAAACAACAGATAACATCGCAGCAGAAACCATACAGATAACAAAGACCCAAACACATAAGGTAAACAAACTTAAAATACTACTTTACATTTGCTATCAACAACGAAAATACTCCTATTGCATAAAATGCATATGTGATGTCAAGGGGTGTGATATGTCATATATCATATATCTTAACTCATGGCTGTGTCCTCTTGTCCTGCTGTTTTTCTTATATTGAAACATGTTATACTCTCTCACGTTGTTAATGCCCTTTAGGGTTTGAATGTTTCGATCATATCATCTCTTTCCCTCCTTTGCTCTGGGGTATACATATTGAGCTCCAGTAATCTGTCCTCATATGTTTTCTGATGCAATCTTATTTGCCGGACTAATGTTGTACTGTTTGTTTGGGAGCGGGGTAGAAGTGGCCTGGTGTTGACGGGCAGCTGGGGGCAGACCAGCATCTTAACTGCATCAGAATTTCCTGCATCTGACAGCATCACATGCACATGCCTTCTTGGGAAAGGACAGAAAACTCAGAAATGGTGTGTCTTCTGCAGATAGGATGCCTGCTGTCCCCACAGCCAATGTAGGCCCTGGTCCCCTTCCTCTGGGATGCCACCGCACTTCCAGGTCATCATGGTTGCTGACGGGACTGGGTGACAATGCCTGCTGCTGTTGTCAGTGGTGGCCCCACTTACTTGGAACTCCCTGCCTTTGTATCTCAGAAGATCTCTCCTGGTGTGTAAAAAAGGGGCTGAAAAGTTATTTATGTACACTAGCATATAATCTGTAAAAAGGTACATTTCTCAGCATTGTTTTCCTCTGAATATGTATATTTAACTTATTTATTCTTATTACAGGTATGTATGTAGTTCTGTTAAGTTTTTGTTGATGTTTGTATGTGTTTTATCAAATTTTGTTTAGCACTCTGATCCCTTGTTGGATTGGATGCCATATAAAAAGAAATGCTTTGCCTTGAACAGCCCACCTTACAGTGCGGCTGAAGCTGTTAGCATTATGTGGCATTCTTGTCAAAACAAGTTTTATTAAACTATTTCTAACCTGTTGGTTGTGTTTACTTAAACACAAACAAATGGTTCTGGAATCTTGTCAGTCAGCCAGAATGTAGGATTTTTTCAAGCAGATTTATACAGTATATAACCCCAAAAATATCAGTATATCAAGGTATCCACGGTAGAAAAACTCCAGATAACAGCTATGCAATGGAAACCTTTTATTCTGTTTACCAGGTAGAAATATAACACAGAAAGATAAAACATCCAGATCTAGTGGCACACCCAACAAGCCTCTTACTTAAACTTTTTTGGTATGGTGCCTCAAGGTTTGCAATAGTATTGCTCATTTAAAAGTAATCCACACTTGTAGAGGCTGCAACAAGATTTCTGGCAGGCTGTAGGATCCAGATGTGAGTAACACCTAGTAAGTGTGTGCATGACCTGCTAACTAACTGGACAAGTTGAGGGAAAGGGGTGAAATGGGTCCAGGAAAGGGGTCCTCCCTGTCTGGTTACCATACTCAAGGATTCTGCCTATTGCAGACAGGAAACTCAGTCTTCCCCAGCTGCTCATCGAACTCAGGCGGTGTTATACAATGTCAGGTCGATTAAAAACAAGACCGCCATAATTGGGGTCTTGTTAATTCAACCAACCTGGCTTACATCACCGACACCTGGTTGGATGGAAATGCTGGCCCTGTTTTGGCTTCAGCGGTTCCACCCGGGTACTCAGTGATACACCGTCCGAGGATTGATTGTAGGGGTGGGGGTGTGGCCCTTTGTTTTAAATCAGAACTGAACCTGAGGGAAATTCCAGTGGGAACCACCAACTTCTTTGAATGTATTGTGGGCAAGGGTGTGGGGTGCAGAATTCTTCTCATCTACCATCCACCAGGAGATAGGAATGCTTTCCTGAGGGAAGCTGCGGACTTCATCACCGACCTAACATTGGGACCTCATAGATGGCTGATCCTTGGGGATTTCAACGTTTGGGTCAACGATGAACTCTCACAGTTTGGACAAGACTTCCTTCAGTTAATGAGTTTACTGGGCGTCACATAGGTTGTTTCCTCCTCGACCCACAATGGTGGTCATTCATTGGACTTGGTGTTTCTCCTGGGGATAGAGATATCCAACTTGGTGGTGGAACCAGCTGGATGGTCAGATCATCATACCATCAGCTTTAGTTTTGAGGCCCCCCTAAGAGGCCTGCCCCTATGGGGATGGTCAAGTACCACACTTTAAGGGGTGTATCCCCAGATGGTTTGATGGTGGTGCTGGACCTATCGGGCATGTCGAGGGAATGTGTGGATCCAGGGGATCTTGTACTTGCCTATAATGGGGCAGTGACAGAGGCCCTGGATTCCATTGCTCCTGTTCGTGTTTGTCCACTCTCCCTTTGCCCTAGGTCTCCATGGTTTGATGAGGACTTGAGAGAGTTGAGGAGAGTTGGACGAAGGCTAGAGAGGTGATGGCGGAGGTCCAGCCTGGTGTGTGACAGGCTTAGTTTGATGGACCATTATTTGGTCTATCAATCAACAATCTCCCATAAGAAGGCAGAATTCCTGTCCAGGGAGATTGCTGCCAGGCAGAATCGACCAGCTCTGCTTTTCCAGACTTTGGACAGATTGTGCAATCCACTCTGTCTTCAGCCCAGAAATGCTTTTTCACAAGAGCAGTGTGAGGAGATTGCTTGATTCTTCGTGGATAAGGTTGCCACGATCAGGTCTGATATTCCCCTGACCCTTTCTCTAGGGAGTAGCAGTGGTTGGCAGGAGATGTTGAACCCCTGGTTTGAGTGGTGCAACTTTGGCCAGCTTACAATCAGTGATATTGTGATGGTTATCCAGACTTTACGTCCTACCAACTGTAGTTTGGATCTGGGCCCTATGCGCTTGCTTGTTGGCTGCATTGATGTCATCGGCCCAGTCCTTGCTGAGACAGTCTGGTTATCCTTGGAGAGGGGAATTTTTCCAGCTTCCCTTAAGGAGGCCGTAGTTCGGCCCCTTCTTAAGAAGCCCTCCTTGGATCCCGACTGTCTTACTAACTACAGGCCGGTCTCTAACCTTCCCTTTTTGGGTAAGGTTATTGAGAAGGTGGTGGCTTTACAGCTGGAGGACCATTTGACCAACCACAATATCTATGATTCTCTCCAGTGCAGTTTCA
The DNA here is from genome assembly GCA_016271365.2 of Neoceratodus forsteri. NCBI lineage: Eukaryota > Metazoa > Chordata > Ceratodontiformes > Ceratodontidae > Neoceratodus > Neoceratodus forsteri. The sequence goes on from CM057451.1 coordinate 149,246,666, forward strand.
GGAAGAGACATAGCACTGAGATGGCTCTTGTTCGGGTACTAAATGACCTCCTGATAGCGAGAGATCGAAAGACCCATTCCATCTTGGTCCTTCTTGATCTCTCTGTAGCATTTGATACTGTGGACCATGGTGTGCTTTTGGATCACCTGTGGTTTATCTATGGACTGTCAGGGGCTGTCCTCAGATGGTTTCAATCTTACCTCATGGGTAGAACTCAGAGAGTGGTGTCTGAGGTTTGTATCTCAGCTCCATTCTCCCTGCCCTGTGGGGTTCCACAGGAATCCATACTAGCGCCCATGTTGTTTGCAGTGTATATGCTGCTGTTAGGAGCGATTATTAGATGGTATGGCTTGAGTTTTCACTGCTATGCAGATGATACTCAGCTATATGTGTCTTTTGTCCTTGAACAAGACAATGCTGTCTTGGTGCTCAACAACTGTCTGACTGAAATCCAGGCCTGGATGAATATGAGCTGGCTAAGGTTGAACCCTGAAAAAACTGAGGTGTTGGTTGTGAACCCGGGTCGTTGTGAGGCGAGTGTGTTGGCAGGTTCACCTTTGGGCTTGTGGCTTGGAAGTGTCCCGCTAGCTATCTCAGACCAGGTACGGAACCTGGGCATTATGTTTGATGACTGTCTGACCTTGAAATCACATGTGTCAGCAGTTGTTAAAACCTCTTTTTACCATCTGAGAAATATCGCCTGGGTGAAACATCTGGTTCCTCCCAATGACCTTCCAATGTTGGTTCACACCTTCGTTACCTCCCGCCTTGACTGCTGCATTACCCTTTACCTAGGGCTGTCGGGGGTTGATATCCACCGCTTGCAGCTGGTGCAGAACGCGGCTGCCAGGCTACTGACTGGTGTTTCAAGAGCCAGTCATATAACGCCTGTGCTCTGCGGTCTGCACTGGCTGCCGATTAAGTGGCGGATCACCTTTAAGGTTGCTTTGCTAACCTATAAGGCCCTACACGACCAGGGACCGAGTTACCTAAAACATACGAACATACAAAATTTACCAGCAGATAAAGGCCTAGAGGTCTATCAAGTCTGCTCGAATGTGCAGCTAGCACCCCTTATTCTGCAGCTGCCCCTCCCTTCCACCCTTCCCCTTCATTAAACCTCCCCCTTGTCCTGTCCCATCCTTGTTTGAAGCAGTCCACTGTTCTACTGCATACCACTTCTGCAGGTAACGCATTCCACCCAGCCACCACCCTCTCTGTAAAAAAGTGTCTCCTCATCTCCCTCCTGAATCTTCCTCACTCCAGTCTCATATCATGGCCCCTGGTGGCCCTCCCCTCCCTTACTTTGAACAGCCCCTCTGTACCCATCTTATTTATTCCTTTCATGTATTTAAAGGTTTCAATCATGACACCCCTGTCTCTCCTCTCCTCCAGTGAGTACATGTTCAACTCCCTCAACCTCCTCTCATATGATAAGTCCCCCAGCCCCTTGATCATCTTTGTCGCCCTGTGCTACACCCCCTCTAGTAACTTAATGTCCCTCTTCAGATACGGATGCCAGTACTGCACGCAGTACTCCAGGTGTGGTCTAACTAATGACCTATACAGTGGCAGAATCACCTCCCCTCCTCGAGGATATACTCCTTGCAATACAACCCAGCATTTTGTTGGCCTTTGCAGCTGCCTTCCTACATTGTGCTGAGTTGTTCATTGACCCTGTAATGAGCACACCCAGATCCTTCTCCTCCTCTGTCTGGGCTAGCTGCACTCCCCCTAGCTGGTAACTCCTCCTTGGGTTCTTCATCCCAAAATGCAGCACCTTGCACTTTTTGGCATTAAACCCCAGTTGTCAGGTGTCTGACCCGGTTTCAAGCTTTGCCAGATCATCCTGCAACCCCTGCCATCCCCCTAGGTCATCCACCACCACGCCAACCTTGGTATCATCAGCAAACAGACTGATCTTGCTCTTGATGTCCCATGATATGTCTGCAATGAATATCCCAAACAACACTGGTCCCAACACCAAGCCCTGTGGGACACCGCTTGTCACTGCCCTTGGGTGTGGGAGCTCCCCACCCACCACCACCCTCTGTTGCCTTCCCTGCAGCCAGTTTCCTACCCATCTCACCAGCTTTGCACCCGCCCCTGTGCCTACTAACTTCCTTCCCAGCCTTCCATGTGGCACAGAGTCGGATGCCTTACTGAAGTCCAGATACAGGACATCCACTGCATGGCCCCTGTCCAGTTGCCTAGTTACCCAGTCATAGAACTCGACCAGGTTGGTTTGGCAGGATCTGCCACATATGAAGCCATGCTGTCTGCTGTCCTGTAGTCCTTTGGCCTCTAGGAGGGCCACCAGCCTCCTTCAGGATAGTCTTCATTAGCTTACCCACGATGGATGTGAGGCTCATTGGTCTGTAGTTTCCGGTTCATCCTTGGGGCCACTCTGTGGAGAGACACCACATGAGCCATCCTCCAGTCCTGAGGTATACACCCGAATGTAGTTAGGCATTAAATAGGGTCTGCCTGAAGGTCCTGCAAGGACCTCTGCCAGCTCCTTCAGTACCCTGGGTGGATGCCATCTGGGCCTGGCGCCTGTCCACCCTCAGTGCCTTCAAACCCTCTCGAACTCTGCCTCCATGATTTCCCATCTGTCACCACTCCCCCATTTCTGCCATTTCTCCCACCTTGGGTGTCACCCTCTTCTCTTTAGTAAATACTGAGCAGAAGTACTCATTTAGTGCTTCCTATATCGCACTTTTGCTTCCACCCAACCCCCCTCCTTTCTAATCTTTACTATGTGGTCCTTAGCTCCTTTTCTCCTGATGTACTTAAAGAGTCCTTCTCCCTTCTTAATGCCTTGTGCCAGCCTGAGTTCCGAGATGCTTTGGCTCCCTTACTGCCTTTGTCACCTCCTTCGATTCTGTTAAGTACTCCTCTGTCCTCCCCTCCCTGTTTTCTTGTACTTCCTAAAGGCAGCTCTTTTCCTCCTTACCTTTCCATGACCTCCTTGCTCAACCAGCTCGGTTTCTTAGCCCTAGCCTTCTTGCTCTGGGCTTTGCAGCAGGTTTTGATTGCCTCCACTATCCCCAGCTTTATGAGCTCCCACCTCTGGTTAGTATCCATACTAGATTGAATTCTGGCCAGGTACCCTTACCACTTCCCCATCCTCCCAAAGTTGGCCCTCCTGAAGTCCAGCACTCTTGTACCAGATTCCACTCTTCCTTGCCCATATCCAATGTGAGCCATACTGAGTGGTGGTCACTCTCGACAGCGGTTCCTCCACTGTAAGTTCTCTCACAAAGTCCCATTTGCCAGCACAAGGTCAAGGGTATTCCTCAACCTGGTTGGTTCACTGACCATTTGCAGCAGGAAGCTGTCCTGGAAGGCATCCAGCACTACCTGCTCCCTTCTGTTCCTGGTTGTTGGGGTGCTCCAGTCCACTCCTGGCATGTTGAAGTCCCCCACAATCACCAAACTACCCTTCTCGCAGGTCCTCCTGATCTGTCCGCTAGTTCCCTGTCTAACTCCTCCGTCTGAGATGGTGGCCTGTACACCACTCCCATTCTAAGAATCCTATTCTTGGAATCCTGGATTTGCACCCAAAGTGACCAGACTACCCTCCTCCCCTTCCTCCCTTACACACTTCAGTCCTTCCTTCATATAGTGCCACCCCCTCCTTTCTCAATCACCCTGTCCCTACGAATAACCTGTACCCTGGTACAGACAGGTCCCAGTCATTATATTGGTGGCCCCTGTTTCCATGATGGCTGCAATGTCCACCTCTCCCTCTGCCATGAGAACCTGTAACTCTGCAGTTTTCCTCCCAAGGCTCCTAGCATTAAGGGTAACCACCTTCCACCCTTTTCCCCCTCCCATCCTGCCCTCCTTTCCTAGCATCACCAATAGTACTTGCCATTTGTCCTTTGTCACTGTTATGGGGGGTAAGCTCATATGATTTCCCAACCTGTGGTCTCTGCATATCTCTTCCCCAACTGCCACCCCCACTCCTAGTTTAAATTCCCAACTTCCTCTATATACTCTTCCATCCTTTGTTTCAACACTTTCTTTCCATCCTCACTCAAGTGTAGTCTGTCCTTGGCATAGAGACTACTGTCCTCCCAGGTCCTCCCACCCCCCAACAGCCCATACCCTTTAGCACAACACCAGGTTCTTAGCCATCCGTTAAATTCCTCTATTCTCAGCTTTCTTGTTGTGCTTGCCTTTGGCACGGAAGTATCTCGAAAAGTTACTGATCTTCCTGCCCCTCACATAATTGTGCTAGTTCCTCAAACCTCCTCTGGACTATATCTACTGTCTTGTCAGCCAGGTCGCTTTGTCCCAAGATGTATAATTAAATGAGGCTTGTCCCTACCCCTTCTAGCATATTTCAGAACAGACTGTCCCACCCTTTCCACTGTCATTCCTGGCATGGCCTCCACCCAAATGTGACTATGCCTCCCCTGCTACCCCACCTAACTCCTCTTAGTATTGAGTCCCCAGCACTAAGATTCCACCCTCTTACTCCCTGCTTGCATCCATTCATCTCTTCTTATTTCCTGCTCCTCTTCTTCCTCCTGCACATAATTTCCCTTTACCCTGTTGCAATTCTCCAGCAGAACTTCCCCGCTCCAGTTTGGTCCAGGCATTTATCAATTATCCTCTAATTTCATCATTTCCTCCTCCACTTTCTTCCTCTCTAGCAGTGCACACTGTTTCCTGAAGACCCTTCACAAATGCCGCTCCCTCTCTCTTCATAGTAACCTGTTCTCTCCTTTCCACTCCATGACTTTTGCCACTTCTTTGCCTCCCCTCCAGTCCCTATCTCCTCCTTCCATTTGTCTTTTGTCTCTGACCTGGTTTCCTGACAATCGTTCTTCCTGGCCTGGGCCCTTTGTCTCTGCTTCCTTCTTCTGAACCTCTCTCACCACTGTTGGCTTAAATCGCCTCCCTCATCTCCCTTCTTCCTCCCTCCAGTATTGGGCTAAACCCACCCCAATCTGCCTTGCCTGTCTTAGTTCCTCCTGCAGACCCTCAATCTCCTTTCTAAGTTTTTCTATGTGGTTGCACACTAAACATCCTCCCACACTCCAGGCAATGTTTAGAAAGATTGGTGCACCGCAGTTGTTGCAGCCTACACCCTACCCATTGCTGTCGTTGCCCACCAGCGACCCCCACCCTTCCAGATGCAGGATACCAAACACTCCCCCAAGTCTCCCCTCTCCCTCCTCTATCAGTGCAAAACATTTTCTTTATTTCCCTTACCTCCTTTGCTGCACACGTTTAGATATATTGAGCAACTGCTTTTTATATTCCTATCCTTCCTATCCACACTCAAAAAGAGACTTTAAGTAGCCATTTTACAACCTTCTTCAAACTCCTGCTCCTCCTTTTCCCAATGCAATATCAATGCGAAAAAGTAATAATGAAAGCTCCTAGATTTGCATTTACTTCCCTTCCACTGGGAGAGCAGTCACCTCTTCACTTGCTGCTGTTCCTTTCCTGGATGTCTAAAAGATCTCCTTTGTCCCTACTGTCCTTCCCGTCCTCTCCAATCCACCGATGAAGGATTGCTAGAGGTTCCCAGGGTACATTTGCAGACATCGGGAAAAAGGGCATTTAGCTTTGTTGCTCCATCCCTGTGGAACTCTCTACCTCATCGGGTATGAGATTGCCTAACCGTTGAGAGTTTTAAAACTGCCTTAAAAACTTATCTTTTTAACCTGGCTTTTGTTGAATGATATGGTTATTTGTTATGTGGTTTTTATACTGTTCTTCACTGGAATTGATATGTTGTTTATAATAATTTATTATTTCTTATGTATTTTATTGTACAGGTGCCTTGGTTTTAGATAGGTGCCTTTTTATAAATAAAACGACGATGATGATGATGATGATGAAAGTTCTGCAGTACTTAGTCCTCTGATTTATAAAAAAACATGTATCCACATAGACTTAACCCCTCCTCTGTTACAGGCTGTACTGATTAGATGCATTTTTTTCTCCCAGATATACTATTTTCATTAGAGGCAGGTTTTTAGTATAAATTTTATTGGCCCACAGAAAAAGTCCTTGCAGCTCCATGTGGGTGGCCTACAGTCACTGTCTGTGCACTAGTTGTCAGAAGTGTTACTGCCAGCTCGCAGCAACATTTCAAAGCTGGGACCTTACTGTGCCTTAAGCAGGTTACCTCAGGTGCTGCCAGCCACTGCACACGCACTAAGCAGAACGGAAGTATGCCTGCACAGATAGAGCTCACGTATTCTTAACCCAGCAATCTCACAGCCTCTGAGATTACACCAGTTAAAAGACCTTGTAAAAATAAATACCCATTGCTAGACAAACATGCTGAACAAAACAAGAGCCAAACTCTAGCCCAGCCAGTTACGAAAGAAATTGAGATTAAAGCTACTAATACTTTCTCAAAATAGCTCCTCCATGTGGGAATATACTAGGAAGCAATGTGTACACATTAATGTTTAACTCATTTTCCATGTGGTCTGGCTGAACCGCCTCCTGTAAACTGCAGTGGGCAGCATGAAAAATTAAGAATCTATGCAAAATCTGACTGTCTATGAATCCTTAAAAGAATGCATCTCTGTTAATTGTGATTTGAAGATTCCACAAAACTCTTCAGAATATCTCTTTTCCATCATTGCTTTTCACCCATGATATAAACGACTGAAATAAGTGATCCATTTGTGATAACGCTCACACAGGAAAGCAAACCACACTTGTAGTTAACAGAATACAGAATATCAGAATGTTGCAGTTATATATTTATTTGAGACTTGCATCAAGCAGTTTGTTGGGCTGTTCCCAGAAGATACAGTACCGCATTTGCACCAGAGTCCATTGGAACAGCAGGATACAAAAAGGTACTTAGCTTATAATGCAGCACAATACTAACAGCAATTCCTGGAAGGCTTAACAGCCTAGTGTTTTCTATAGACAATGTACTCTTTAACTTCACTCTTCACTCTTTCTTCACTCTCTACCTTTCCCCACCCCTGTCAGCTCTCCCCTTCACTGTTTGCCTTTAGATATTAACTAAGGCAAATCCTTGCACCCTCTTTCTTGTTCCTGTATACCCCTTTCCTAATCTTTATCCTCCTTGACCCTCTCCTGTTTAGTCTACCTTCTTTTCAGGCTCTTTAGCATTGCCACATGCACTGCACACTTTGCCTTTGCACATGACTGTCTACCCTATCATTGCTGTATTCGTGCTGTTATGTTATGTTGCCATTCCATTTGCTGCCACCACTGTATTTTGTTTTCTATATCCGTCGTTTGGATATGCAAGTTGTAGTCGCATTTTGCTGTGTAATTTGATCCTCCTTATTCCCCTTTCCCCAGGGTTGTACCTGGAAATGAGCCTCAGCTCATTGTGCCATTCCCTGATACCAACTTTTACATTTTTTATTTATTTATTTCAGTCTAGGATTACAATACCTTTGAGCAGAGGCTCTTTTACAAAGGTTCCATGTCAGCGTGTGCAGCAGTCATCATTTTTAGTTACAAACATATAGTCATTGACTTACAGACATGTAATAACCAGTACAAAGATTTGAGCTATGAGCAAGACAAGGGAAGGAGGGGTGGGTGGGAGGGGGGGAGGAGGTAGGAGATCGAGGGGGGAAGGAGGCAGGAGGTAAGAGGGAGTATGGGAGGTGGTTGGGGTGGGGGCAGGAGTGGAGATATGAGGGGGAGGTGGGCAAGGGCAGGAGACAGTGCAGCCAAGGGGCCTTGTCGAGGGAATATGACAGGTAAGGTGCTAAGGGTGCAAAGACTGAGTGTAAGTGCTGGGTGCTGGGGCATGTGCAGCCGGAACGGTGTAACTGTTATGATGGGCAATCACAGGATACAAGCAGTGAGAGGTGCAGCTTGGACTTGAAGAGGCCGAGTGTTGGAGTTTGTCACTGCCAAGAGAGTTGAGCCAGTTGGATGCCCAATAGGTGAATGATCTTTGTCCTTGGGTCATGTGATATTGTGGGATATGTAGTAGATGGGAATTGGATCTCCTTGTAGTTATGTTCCTATGTCTAGGCTTAAGGAGGGCACAGACACCAGGTGGGGCAAGCCCCATTATAAGTATCTTGGCCGTGATGCAGGTTTGGTATTTTATGCGTTTGTCCAGTTGAAGCCATCCAGATTGGGAATAAAGGTCACATGTGTGGGTATGGCGATGTGAGCCAGTGATGAGATGACAGGCCTTATTGAGGGAGATTGCGATACGTTTGAGAGCAGTGGTAGTTGCAGACCCATATATGATAAGACCATAGTCTATGATGCTGACAATGGATCTCTGGACGGCCACTGACAGTGCTTCTGGGGTTAGGTGTTTCTGTGCCAGAATAATATGCCTAACCTCACATTGGCAGACTTTGCAACATTGTTGATATGGACAGCATATGAGAGGTAGGGATCAAGGGTGATGCTGAGGTACTTGAACGATTGTGTTTGCTCTAGGATGGCTCCTTGTTTGGTTGCAATGGAGAGGTGGAGTCATTTGTTTTCATTGTGAGGGCTGCAGAAAACCATAGACTTGTTTTTTTTTCTGATTGAGAAGCAGTTTATGATTTAGGAACCAGGATTCGATGGAGGAGAAGGCCAGCTGAAGTTTATTTTGGAATTGGATTGGATCAGGGTCTGAGGTGAGGATCACAGCATCATCGGCGTATATATAAATAAATAAATAAGTAAATAAATACATACATAAATAAGTGAGCAGGAAAGGAACAGGGTTTTATATAGCACCATTCTTACTTGCTGCATACTAAAGTACTCAGAATCCATGAAGAGTTAAGCAGGCATGTGGCACACATGAGGAGGTAAACTAAGACAGAGGGAGGTAAAACAAAGTAAGAAAGGAGGAAAGGAACGAGGAGACTAGTTTCTTTTTCCAGGTTACAGAGTAAGTAGTTGGTGTTGGCGGTATTCAGACATTGGTCATCGGGGTCACATCTCTGTACTCTACCAGTATGATACACTGCTAGACTGTGCGGGGGACCTTTTCCAACATAGAAAAATTACTACAACAAGGGGGCCCAATATGAAATTGGAAAAGGGTAGATTAAGAGGTAATGTGAAGAAGTTTTTCTACACAGAAAGGGTAGTTGATGTTTGGAATAGTCTGCCACATGAGGTAGTGGGGGCAAATACAATGGAGGGGTTTCAGCATGCCTGGGACAGGCACAAGAGAAGCTTGAGAGGGAAGGGAGTGATAAAAAGTTGTTGATCACATAGGGTCAGTGGCCACACACAATGTCTAGGGCCTACAGGCAGACTGGATGAGCTTAGCGGTCTTTATCTGCCAAACAATTTCTATGTTTCTAGACTAGTTGTTCTTAAAATAATGGACGCATGCTAGGCATTGTCAGGTGGAGTGGGGGAAGGGACATGACTGCAGCAACGTTGTTACACGGAACTCAGACGTAGTTACAGTACAGTATAGCTTCTACAGCTAAGTACACATCTACTATGTATAAAATAATAGAGGTTGATACATCATGGAAATTAATAAAGTGATTCATTCAAGTTTCCCAAATGCCTTTTTCACATAGTAATGCCATTGCCAGCCATGCTTCAGATGCTGAAGCTGCAATTTGTTTTGTAAAAAAATCTGTCATATTCATTTTTTTATGTTTTATCAGCACTTTATTTCTGCCCGCCCACCAGTTTTCTGTATGAGGCCACACCCCCAGAATGATATCATGTAAGGGAGCTCTCAATGTTTTACATACAGCAACAAGGAATTCTGGGGAAATTATAAAGTTGACTTAAATGTTCCTTACTCAGAAATGCAACCTTTTATTTTGGTAGTGGCGACTTCAGTATAGCACCTACTATATAGATATACATAGCAAGGCATTGTGGGTACAATAAGAAGCTGTTTTCCAGTTTCCTTACTGAAAGGTGCAGCCTCATATTTCTGAAGTGACTTCAACAATATAAGCTCTCATATGTTTATTTTCTAAACAAGGCATTGTGCATACAGTATCTAGCTGGCAAGATTTCTTTACTGAGTGATGTAGTCTCCTATTTCTGTAGTGGGCACAGAAATATAATAGCATGTATACTAATTTACATAGTGAGGCATGGTGAGTACAGTAACTGATTTCTCTGCCTAAAACTAAAAACTGACAGTGTCCCTTTAAAAACGTTGTTTCCTTTGCATGATGTCACAGTTCGGGGTTGCAGCACTGAGAAAAAGGGGGCAGGGTTATGCAAATGAAGCAGAGCAAAGAAATAAAAGGATTTTTTTCATGAAAGACAACACCTTTTGGCAGTTTGAATGGTGGGAGGCTAATTCACAACTTCTACATGTTACTATTCCCATTTGTTATGGTAAACCTACATAAATCACTTTAAATACATTTTAAAACCAGGCATTGTCCTGTACAGTCATAAAAGAAGAGACAAAGGTGTGTGTGAGCAGGAGGGTTCAGTTGGTTTGTGGTATTCCTTCACATGGATTTATTGCAGACAGAAGGTGTGCAATGTTAATTAAGCTGCACTGGAGAATGAGCTTGACTGTGGTGCCTTGTTCTGGGACTTAAGCAAAGCATTCCATGGAGTTGATCATTACTTACTTTTGGCTAAAGTAACAAAAACTGCAATTAGTGATCAAGTGCTATGCTGGTATGCAAACTAGAACTGTGGATGGCACCAACAGTTTAAGTTAAATGGGACTACCTCTGCAAGTTCAGTAATTAGTAAAGAGTGCCACATGGTTCAATACTAGTCTCCCCACTTTTTATGTTGTGTATAAATAACTTGAGGGGAGGTATTGAGAAGGCTCAGTTGTGTTTTTGCACAGATGACACTGTGTTATACAACTGATTTGATGAAGGAAGATCTGCAGTCAGCCTTTGTTATACTTCAAAAATTGATTACAAATAGATTACCACTTCATGCACACAAAACAAAAATGATGCTACTTAAATCAGGCGGACCAAGACTTTTCTCGCCTCATTAATGAGGTTTCCTCGATATCTGGGGGGTTAATCTGGAACCAGTAGATGCATACAAATATTTGCATTTCTAGAAAGAAAGTAGGCTTGCAGTTTGTAAACATGTTGCACACCTGTGCAAAAGAATGTGAATGAGGTTAGGTTTTCTCTTTGTAACAGAAACTACTTCACCAGTGAAGGTAGACAAAGGCTGATGAAGGCTACCTTCATGCTGTGAATTGATCATGGAGATAAAGAGTCATGGTAGTGATGCTAGACAAGATAGGTAAAAGATGCTGCAGGCACTGCCATAGTGACTATGTACATTATACAGGACCCAACTTGTAATGTAAAACTGGGTGCTCAAACTTTGCTCTTTTAGTGTTTCTGTATAGTTATATACAGCATAGTGTTGTTACACTTGTTGCAATCTGTTCTACGTGCAGTGAATATGGCACCCCCCCACCCTCTACGTTATTGTATATGGTACTAATCTAAAATGCAGTTGTTACGCTGATATGTTTGCTCAGTAGAAGAAACTGCCCTTGAGTCCAACTCTGGTAGCTCGGGTTCCAGCTCTGTAGGTGTATGATATCATTTCTATACCAAAGTAACATAGACCTGTTTCATCATGTCTTGGTAGGACAATGCATGTGTCTGTAGGGTAGAAAAAAAAAAACAGGAGGTCTGAAACTTGTCAACTTACATTTTGCACTTACCCGCTTACTAAAGTTTCTATAGACACTGAGGTGTTAAACTTCATCTCTGAAACCCGTGGGCTAAGCCACTACCTGCTGACTCAGGGGTAAGATCTCTGCCTGCCATGTCAGCGCTCACCTAGGGCTGATGTCATATCTGGCATGTAAAAAAGTAAAAGTGTAGTTGATAAACATGCTGAAAATTACTACTTTACTGAAAAAAACAGCTTTAATTGAGCATTCATAAAGCTAAACTCAACTACTTTAATATTTTGTAAGCTGAATTCTTTCAGAACATTGAATTTAGGCAGGGAACAATCACTTCAAATATGAGGTCTTGTTCTATGCAAAAAAGTAGAGTACCATGATGCTTCTCTGTCAGGAAGATTCTGTATTTTAGTAAGCTTGTGAAATATAGGGTTCTGCTTGGATTAAAACACCAGTTACCTTCTTTATAGTTTGTGGCTCATCCTCTTCTCCACACTGCCTGCCATTATCTCAAATATAGCTCCACAGTCGATCTGCCAGTTAGCTAGACATCTGAAAATCAGCTTTTGAATCTTAGCAGACATCCAGTAATTTGAGGTTTACAGTAAAAGACAGTGAGCTGGAATTTTAAGAGGTCCTGCCACAAGTGCATGTCCTGAATTTGGGGTGCACTTGTGGCAGGGTAAATGCAGCAAACCATTCGGTTGCTATTTTCAAATGTTTTGTTGTATTTACTGCAGTCAGTGCCGCTTTATAGCAAAATCATGATGCATGCATCAAAATTCTGACTCCTGCATCATTGTAGGGTTCTTGTCTTGCTACAAGTCACAGCATATGGATGTGATTGACCACCCTTTTGGCAGTGTACCATATAGCAAGCGTCGGGGATGGGGTACAGTCATGCCGCAAGTCCTCAAGGTAGTGCTGTAAATCCAGCCCAGTAACTGTAACATTTCTCCTAAATTGTTATGTGTTTAAATTTTATTTGAGTGGTGATCCATGACTGCATTGAGTTAGAACAGAAATTTACACTAAAGGGAGTTAAGTGCAAGACAGAAAAGCTGCTCATTCTTTGAAATTGATGTCAGAGCAGGTCTTGTGGGTCAAATCTATCTGTAACTGCAGACAGTAAGCATATGTTGGAGGCAGTGCGGTATGGTGGTTACAGCACCAGCTTTGAAATCTGGAGGTCACAGGCCCAAACCCCACTAGGGCCAAATACTCACTGTGTGACCTTGGACATGTCATTTAATACCCTGTTACTCCAGTCCACCCAGCTGCAGAATTGGTGAAGAGCAGGACATCACTGAAAACAGGTTACAAAAGAACTAGTTGCAACCAATGGGGGCAAGTAAAAGTAGTACTTTTATTACCTTTGAAAGTGGTAGCTATAGTTTGGGACAGCCAAAGCATCCCCTAGAGCTTTGAGGCAAAGTATGCCTCTTTCTCAGGGGGCGGGGCCAGAGACTGACCGGATACCTTAAATAGTGTTTAGTTAAGGAGGCATAAGCATATAAGACCAAATAAACATATTAAATGGATAATTTAATAATAAATTGCTAGTAAATTAATAGTATTAGGGGTGTGCCAATTACAGCATATTTGAGATCCTACAGAAGCAGCTGAAAAAGCTTCAATGTTTAGAAAAAACAACCAGTGTAGAATCTGCTGCTGCTAAATATAAACAACAGCAATAACATTAACATGGTAGTGTCTATAAAAAGGTTAGCATAGGAGGGGGTCATGATGTGCCCATTGCCATCCCCTAGCCTGAAGGTAGTACTGGCTATCAAATTGAAAACAATTTGATTTCAGTATTAAATCAATGGTTTCTATGATGAAACTGCTGGAAACTTCACATTTGACCTATCTAAAAAGGATCTGACAACCATTAAACCATGACTGTGTTTAGTCAACAGATAAGAGGCTACAACATTATTTGTGATCCATTTAAACTCAGTCTGCCATTCAAAATTACTAAATCTCCCCAGGATGTTCAATGTGTCTTTTAAATAAGAAATTCAGCTACAGTACCAGTCAGTTCCATGACTGAGTTATGTCTTTGTACCCCTCAATATCGCAGTTATACTTTTTTTGGGAAATGTGTCATGGATCCAGTTCCAGACTGTTGTGTGAATTTTGATTTCACGTTTCTGACCTGTAGTGTAAATTGATTGCTTGTTTTACCCCACACAGTACCTTTATGTGAATAACTGCTTGATTTATAGTGCTTGAAGCTGCCATGTTAATGTTATTGCTGCAGTTTATATTCTGGCAGGAGCAGATTCTACATTGTTTGTTTCTGATTGCTGGTTATAAGGGGCAGGTCAAGAAATGCTATAATCAGGAGGAGTTCTACCCATGTACAGTGGAGTTGGGGGAGAAGAACCCTTTAATGTACCAGAAATGGTGACTACAAATGGGGGGGGGGGTTCTCACCCCTGAACCTCACTCTGGATCTGACATAGGTTAAGAAAGAGGTACTATCTGAATGAGCTTGGATTTGGACTACCATTGTCACCCCTCCCAAATCCTGGATTGGGGAGCAATGAGAGGGATCGCCTTGTTATAAATGTTCTTTTTATGACCTGCAGCAAGCCAAGAGAGAGAATCATATAGAATCATAGAAGCTTGATGGCAGAAAAGGACCACACTGGCCCATCCAGTTTGCCCTATTTCCCCCCATGCCTCCTCCCTTCTGCCGGCCCCACCCTCCCCCCGCTAGTCAGCCCCATATGTCTGTTCCATGCTCTCTTTAATCTCTCCACTGATTCAGCCTCTACTACTTCTTCTGTCTGTTTTAGGCCTCCACCACACTCTCTGTGAATAATCGCCCTCTCACATTGCTTCTGTATCTTCCTCCCTGCAGTCTGAGGCTATGCCCTCTAGTTCTGGCCTCTTCCTTCTTTTTAAGTAAACAGCCTTCCCTTACTTTGTTGAACCCCTTCACATAATTAAAAGTTTCAGTCATGTCTCCCCTTTCTCTTTCTAGTCTCCAGCATGTACAGATCCAGCTCCTTGCACCTCTGCTCATATGTCTTCCCTTGCATACTCTGCACCATCTTGGTTGCCCTTCTCTGGATCCTCTCAATCCCATCTATGTCCTTGCAGAGGTGTGGTCTCTAGAATTGGACCTCGTACTCCAGATGTGGCCTCACCATAGCTTTGTAGAGGGGCATCATTACCTCTCTCCTTTTACTAGTAATGCCCCTACGATTGCATGCCAACATTCCATTGACTTTTCCCACTGCCCTGCTACATTGGTTTCCTACCTTAAGATTGGCTGAGGTGTATCCTGCTCATATGTTTCTACTCCCCACATGCATCACAGCGCACTTTTTGGCATTACATTTCTGTTGCCATGTCTCTGACCACTCCTCTAGCATCTTTAGGTCCTGCCTCATGTCCTCCACCCCCCCGGGTGTCCACCCTATTGCAGATCTTTGTATCATCAGGAAATAGGCACACTCTCCCCCTCAGACCCTCTGCTTTATTGTTGATGTAAATGTTAGAAAGGAGAGGTCCAAGTACTGACCCCTGGGGTACTCCACTCTTCACCCCCCCATGCTGGAGTACACCCCGTTTAGCACCACCTTCTAGGTTCTTGGCACTAACCAGGCCTCCACCCACCTTGTTATTTTCCCACCCACCCTTCGACTTTCCAGCTTGCTTACCAACCTTCTATGAGGGATGGTGTCAAAGGCCTTACTGAAGTCCAGATAGGCCATGTCCACCGCCCCTCCCTGGTCGACCACCGGAGTCACCCAATCGAAGAACTCAGTCTGGTTTGTCTGGCATGGCTTTCACTTCATGAAGCCATGCTTTCTGCATGAGAAAGGGTATTGTTTTAAAATATGCTATTGAATATATATTGATGTATATATTTATTTATAGATTAAGGGAGTGCTCCTGACCAATCGAAGTGCTCCTTTTTTCTATGCTTGAGACACTCTTACTCTATGAAGAGTGTCTCACACACAGTTGCCCTGGAAATGGGCATGTTTGGGTAAGTATTTTAAAATAATGAATATATTATCAATCAAGCTCGATCAATAATATTCTAATAACGACACCGAGATCACTCTTATGGCTGTAAGAGTGGGTAGTTTTTGGAGAAATATGCTTTTGTCTCCTTAAACTGATCTCATTTAGTACTCACCGTGGCAGCAGCTTCAGAAACGTGAGACACAGGATGTGGCTTGTAGGAGTGCTGCAGGCTAGGGACAGACACAGAGCAATGCTGGAAGCAGGGACATTCAGCTAAGTTAATAAAGTGGTATAAAAAAAAGACATCATTCCAGTGGTCTTGTTTTGAGATAAACTACAGAGAACAGTTAGTACAACTGGTGATGAGGTCAAGTGCATAAGCGACTGAACCCATGAGGAAAATCCACGCACTCCAGGCTGACAGATCTTGCATGTAACCTTCCCTACATCTCTGCTAACTGGCATCAAATAAGTGTTCCAGAGAGCGAATGTAAGTAAGGTAAGAAAAAACTATATTTTTATACAGGATAGTACATGTCATTTGGACTTTTCAGTCCAGTTTACAAGACAGTCATGTGTCAGAATTATCTATTATTAATGTCAAAAGGCCTAGTGGGCTGCTGTTGTATATACTGTAGTTTCACAGAAATAAAACTTTTGATTATGCTGCCTCAGAATAGGACTGTCAGAAATAGCAGTTATTACAAGTAAACAAAATATATAGAAGAGTACAATTTGACCTCTGATACAGTAATAAACCGAGTGCATACAGTAGCAAATTAGTAAGGGCACGTAGGCAAAATGGTAGACATGTTACAGGTCTTTGCTAAATTTGATTCCTCAGAAATCAATAATCTTGAGTACAACTGGAGGAAATAGATAGAACAGCTTGAAAACTGTATGGTTGCAATAAGCATTGCTAACCCCAAAACAAAAAACATTACTACTCCATTATGCCCACAGTGAGGTGCACGATATAAATGATGCACTTCCTGCCTGTTCAACACAAGACTATGATGCGTTCAAGAGGTCTCTCTGTTTGACTGCTTTAATCATAAACAAAATAGCGAATTTGAGACTTATAAATTTCGGACACCTAAACAGCTAACAAGTGAATCCATGGATGCGTATGCAACTCCATTATAGGATCTTGCACACCCCCACAGTTTTGTGGACCTGGACAATGAGATCAAAACACAGACCATTGTTTCATGCAATTCTTCCTCAATCGAGAGAAAAGCGTTAAGGGAAGATCCCTCTCTGAGTGAACGTTTAAATATGGCAAGGACACTAAAACCATCAAAAAAGACACAGAGCAACATCTAGTGTGCAAAGTCCAACAGAAAACTGTCAGACCCCACTGTGAGTCCACATCCCAGTGCTATAAATGTGCCAGGAACTATCTTCATGAAGATAACTGCCCAGCAAACAACCAAATGTTTTTTAAGTGTGGCAAGTGTAATCACTTTGCTGGTATATGCTGCTCCGCAGAAACTGCACCTCATCAGCAGCGACTCTCTAAAAAGCAAAGTGGACAACAGCAATAAAGTCAGGTATGTACAACAAGGAGACCCCACAGATGGTTATGTGTTTGTGACATTATGTAAAGCAAATGATTACATGAGAGGCAACCCCACCACTGTAACTGATATGATTTATTTATTTTTTTATTTAGTTGTTTTAACCAGGAGTAGCACACTAAGCTGAAAGCTTTTTTACAGGAGCGACCTGGGAGCACAGGGAAGTTAAGTGACTTGCTCAGGGTCACACAGTATGCAAGTGGAAGCTGTGGGATTCAAACCCAGGTCTGGTCTGCTGGATGTCACCAGATTTGCAGCTCAGAGCCTTAAACCACTGTGCTATACTGCCTCCCATGTACTCCCATATGTCCCATATGCTAAACACCAAGCTTCAGTTTACTATTGATTCTGGTGCCTCAGTAAACGTTATGGACTAGGTCACTTACAATAAACTAGAGACTAAATCTAAGCTGGCAAAAGGCAAAACAATTATTTATCCTTATGGTTCCAACTCACCTCTGACAGTAGTGGGAAAATTTGATGCACTAACAGAGCATGAAGACAAACTGAGCACCGCAACTGTCCTTGTAATACTGTACATGGTAAAGGGGATGCTTGTTGAGTTATACAATAGCTAAAACATTGGAGCTTATCACTATTGTGTAGGCTGTCACTGATAAAAACTCTCCACAAATCGAAAAAATGATACAGAACTTCTTTATTGGAAGGAATAGGTAAACTAAAAGACTGTCAGATACAATAGTATGTAGATCAGTCAGTACCACAAGTGGCACAGCCACACAGGCAAATCTTGTTTCATCTCAGAAAACTAGTAGAGGAGGAACTACAGGATATAGATATAATTGAGAAAGTTTCTGGTCCCACATTGTGGGTGTCGTCTGTACTTGCTGCCCCCAAAGCAAAAGAATCAGGCAAGATTAGAATTTAGATAAACAAGTGCCAGCACAACTCTGAGGATGTTTCAAATAGTTAAAATAGTTTATTTAAATATAAAATGTAGAGGTCAACTTACAATGACTGCTCCAAACCCTTTGCCTAGATATGAGATTTCCAAATTTTTATTATTTTTTTATTTATTTTTTTTATATAAATAAAATAAATAAGACTTCCAAATACAGCAATACAGAGAGAAAGACATATTTTACCTACTGTGAATAGTATTATTCATTCTTTAAATGGTGCAACTGTTTTTTTCTAAACTAGATTTAAACAAAGGTTACCATCAGTTAGAATTATAATGGTACCGGAATCTCACTATCTGAGAGCATTTTATACCCACGTAGGCCTGAGATGCTACAAGAGACTCACATTCGGAGTGTACTCTGCAGCTGAAATATTTCAAGATGCAGTCAAAAGTGTAATACAGAATAGATTCAGTGTGCTTAATTATAGTGATGATATTTTAGTCTTTGGTAAAACTCAGAAAGAACATAATCAAACTTTCAAATCTGTGTGTGAGTGTTTGGCTGCTAATAATCTAACACTGAATTGAGCTAAATGTGAATTTAACAAGACTGCACTTGAGTTATATGGCCAAATATTTTCACATCAAGGAATGAAACCAGATCCCGAAAAGATACAGGCAATAAAGAAGGCAGCAATCCCAAAAAGATGTCAGTGAGATGTGCTCATTCTTGGGAATGGCTAGTTACTGTGCATGGTATATCAGAAACTTTTCCACCATAAGTGTCTGCACTGAGGGAACTCACAAAGGGGAATACAAAGTTTCAGTAGTCATCTGCATGTCAAACGGCATTTGACACCATAAAGGATTTATAGATCTCAGACATAACCTTGTCAAACTTCGATCCGAGCTTGACAACAGAATTAGTAGAAGATGCTAGTACAGTTAGATTTTGCCAATATTAATTCAGAAAAAGCAAGAAGATTGTCCTCCTCTTGTAGTCTCCTATGCAAGCTACAGCTTAACTGCGACTGAACAAAAGTACTCTCAACCAGAGGAAAAAGCACATGCTGTTGTTTGGGCATGTGAGCATTATCACTTTATAATGTACAGTAGAATGTTGTTATAGGTAGAAATCTACCTTTTTATAACAACGTTTTACCATCGATGTGGCGTCAGGATGTTGTTAACCCATCGATGGTACGTCACATCGATGGGTTAACAACCGGGAACAGTCAGGGCATGCGCACAGCTGGATCGGACTGCCTTGTAACGGCCACGGCGGTGACGGCAAAACAGTGGGGACATGAAAAAACAGCAGTAAGGAACTGCTTTCTTTTCTAAAAAAATGAACTGGTACCATACACTATAAAAGCTCATGTATGGTACATTGATGGTTAACCGTTTTGTTAAGCAATCTCGATGTTGCCATGGCAACATAAACCTCTCGAGCTTCGCTCTCGAGGTTTACATGGTCGCCCTGGTAACCTCTTGATGGTTAACAAACTGGTTAACCATCGATGACCATACATTATCCTCTATGTGTATGGGACACCATTCACCACAGTTACAGACCATCAGGCCATCATAACAATATCTAGCAACCCGAGATCCAAGATGCCAGCACCCACTGTAAGATGGGGACTATGCCTTCAGGGTTAAGATTTCAAAATTGTATGCAGACTATGAAAAGATAATAACCCAGCAGACTACATTTCAGGGCACCCTTTGGAATAATCAGTAAACTCACCATCACCTGCAGAAGACTACATCAGTTTTGTAGCTATACATGCGGTGCCAGTTGATCTAACCCTTATAGAGATACAGGAAGAAACAAAAACTGACAAGACTCTGCAGGCTCTAATAGAACTACTAAGGACACAGAAGTGGTACAAAATAACAAGGACTGAGTTTCCAGATGCTGAAAGTGACATATCTGAGCTGTCACTATGTTCCAGACAGAAAACTGAACTGTCTGTTCTGGGCAATTGTCTAATTCTGAGTGGCAACAGAGTAATAATACCAATCTCATTAAGAGCTAAAACAGTTGCAATAGCACACACTTGGCACCTTGGGATAGTAAGCACCAAGAACTTACTGAGAGAGAAAGTATGGTTTCCCAACATAGACCAGTTTGCAGAGAGCTTGCTGAGAAACTGTCCTGCATGCCTGGCAGTAACAAATGATGTGCACCCATAACCACTACTGATGTCTGAATTGCCTGATACTGTATGGGGCACTGTTGCCATGCACTTTAATGGGCCATTGCCTAGTTAGCAATATATCTTAGTTGCTATAGATGAATATTCAAAATACCCTGAAATACAGTTAATTACTTTGACTGCAGCCACTGCAGTACTGCCAGCACTGGACAGAATATTCTCTGCTTATGGAATCCCATGAGTGGTAAAAACAGACAATGGACCTCCCTTTCAAGGGTCTCTTTTCACATGGTTTGCAGACTACTTAGGGTTCAGCCATAAGGAAAAAGCACACCTTGTTGGCCACACACAAATGGAACAGCTGAATGATTTATGCGGATGCTGGGATAATGACTAAAGGTGGCTCAAGTTGAACAGAACAGGAATTGTACAAGTTTTTAAGCAGCTAAAGAAATGTTCCACATACATTCTGGCCAACTACAGACCTATCTAAAATTGTGCCCCATTGACTAAGGCCCTGGAGAGAATAGTGTCAGATCAGCTAGTCCCTTACCTTAGACAGTACAAGTTGCAATGTGCCCAGCCTTTCGGAAACTCCACAGCACTAATACAGCACTGACAGAATACACAAACTACTTGCATGAGGCCCCTGATAATGGAAGCATGGTTGCAGCCATACATATTGATCTAACAAAGGCCATTCAGCTGGTCAGCCACAAGCTCTTGCTCAGTAAGCTCCTCAGTCTCGGCTTGTACTGGGACTCAATGGCCTGGTTCCAGAGCTACCTGTTGGAATGCATACAGTGTGTGAAAACTGGCGGCTCCTTGTTTCACACCCAGATTGCATTCATAGGTGTGCCACACTGATCCACTGTGGGTCCTCTTCTCTTCGGCCTCTTCATTAACCAACTGCTTGGTGCCTGCAAGTCAGCTAATATTCTCCTATATGCAGATGATGCTGTCATCTACACTAAAAGCAAAGACCATCGTAACCTCACCTCTAGCCTACAAGGTGACTTTGAGGCCTTAAAAACTGGTTCTCTATTAATAAACTTGTCATGAACTAAAAAAAAAAAAAAACACATGCTTTTCATAGCCCACAGATGAAGAATAAGTCTCCACATCCTCAGTAATAAAGATCAGAAGCTAGAACAGATGGAAATGTTTAAATATCTCGGAGTGGTACTGGATGACACTTTATCCTTTGCCTCCCATGTTGATCTGGTGTAGTCTGTAAACAGAAGGATGGGTGCCCTTTTCAGAAATCTGAACAGCCTTACAGCTGACACCAGTGATTGGTAGTGTCTGGCTCCATCCTGTCCCTAGTTGACTATGGCCTACCCATATATGCAGCAGCCTGGTACTCAGTGCTAAGCATTAATAAAGTGGCCTACAATAAAACCTGTCAGTTTGTGTTAGGGGCTGACAAGCATACCCATAACGGTACTCTATACCTTCTATACCTCTGTACCTATGTCCTTTTTATATAAAGACCCAAACAGTGGAATACTCTACCATGTTCTCTGTGTATCAATAATAATGATTTATCATTGTTAGGTTATAAAGCAATGGTTTAAATCTAGCTGTTTGGTACAATGTAACTTGTGAGAACTTGTAGTTCAGTTGTGCAACTAACCATTGTTCTGCAGTGTTAAATGCTGTATTTATACTATTTTCATTTTTGCAATCATAATTCATTTATGCTGTATCTATGCTTAACTTTGTAATCATTGTAATCAGGAGGCCATTGAAAATGAGCATTGTCCAACTGGCTGAGTGTCATCTTATCCTGTTTTAAATAAAAACTTGAACTATACGCACAAATCAGTTACCTACCTTTAACTAATAGAATTACGCTGCAGACATGTATACTAGCAAAGAAAGCACTGCTAGCTACTACCTCTTGCTCTGAAAAACTGTTTCTGCCCCATTGTAAATCAATGCAATACAAGGAGTATGGCCAGGAACTCCCTTGAACTACCTCCCTGCAGAACTCAGCTGGGTAAATGCCATTGCTGTTAGGACTGCAGGTTGGTTAAACGAACTGCCTGAATCCATGCTGAACCTCCCTAGGATTGACCAATTCAAAAGATCCCTGAGGGCTACGTTAGTAACTCACTTCAGCAGCACAAGTTAGTAAGCTAGCTCTATCACTCTGTATTTATACCCACTGTCTCTGTAGGAAGCTGGCTGCCTTCAACTTGTCCTTTTTTAATCGGAATGATTTTCAGTATTACGTATGTTTATTGACCGCTTGACAAACATTTCCTTTGGAATTTGCTGTAATTGTTTGGGCCTTGCTTTGAATGTAGTAATGTAATCTGACATGGTGGAACCTTTGTAAAAGAGCACTTGAGCTCAAAGGTATTGTCTGAATCTTCCAATAAATAAATAACCATTAACAGAATCTGAGCTAAACTAGTCTTCAACAGACCCATTTGCACACAGTTACCTGACATTGCCTTTCCAAGACTACAGGTGGACAGTCAAATAAGAGAAAGAGATCAGAAGCAAATGGTCAAAATCAAGTAATATATAGAGATGGATGAAGTGGCCTCAATTCGCTCCGCGGAGTGATTCGCGAAGTGAAGGCGAATTCACGGAGTGCTCCGCAATGCGAAGCGGAGTACTTTGCATTATAATAAGGAACACAAAGTCCATTGAAAACAATGACTTCACATTACTCCGCCTTCCCAAACCACTACTCCACCAATCCTTAAGGTGAAGTACATTGAAAATAATGCACTTCGCCTTATTTCACCTTGTTTTTAAGATCCAAAGGTGAATTTTGCAGTGATTCAGGGGATTTCAGGACACATGGGCTCTAGATTGTTCTGCACATCCTCAGTTCAGGGTAGTGTGTGTAGGAAGCTATAGGAGACAGTCTGCTCTGAGAGTTCGCTGTGATTCAAACCTTCTAAAAGCTGTTAAAAAAGCCTTTTTGAGTAATTTTTTTTGCTGAAACTTTAGATCATCGATTGTAGGAAACCCTCCTGTGCTCATATCATCGAGCATTTATTGTTTGTGTAAGGATTTTTAATGTTAATGTACAACATTCAGTCTGTGTACTGAGAGACAGTGGAAGTGTGCTTTGGGGGAGGGGCGTCTCTGTGGTGTAGGTAGATTAACTTGGAGAAAAAGACAGTTCTTTCTGTTTTGGTGATATTTTTCTTGTATAACTGTGTTAATGTACACACAGTAATATTTTCAATAATTCTTGCCATTTTTTGCTGATTGTTGTTGTGCGGCAGTGCATAATTTTAGTTTGTTTAAAATATGTGGTTATACTACTGAAGTTTTCAATTTGCTATGCATTACTTAGTGTGTGTGTATGAGTATGTGTGTGACGTGTGTCATCAAATCAAACACCTTTTATTGTACCTCATAGTAATTTCAGTAATGTGAAGCTGCTGTCCACTGCAGCTGCATGATTTTTGTACTTCTTTGTGGTATCTTTACTGGTACTAGTGCTAGTGACTGTTACTGCAGTACACTGCGCTCCCTCCCCAAACCTGCAAAGGTATTCTTTTTCAGATTTGAATTTCTGATGGTGAGCCCTGGTTAGGTGTTGTGCCTTTACATCTGCATCTCTTCAGTGCACAGCGCAATCTTAATCTGTCTGTGCATTTGCATCTCTTTAGGGCCCAATCTCCATCTGTAACTTAAGTCACAGTTGTTTCTTTGGCTTCCCTTCAGAGTACTGGACTGGTGTGGTGCATATCGCTGCATGAACACTGTACTCATTAATATGCTTTTTTAAGTCAGGGCATCATTATGAGTCACTCGTGATATAAATCACGTTCTTCATCATCATGGTCACAAATGCAGTCACAAATTATGATTCATGATCACGTCACGAATCACAAAATTAATTTTTTACTAGTTACTTGCATGTATTGTAAGCCTGTTTTGTAGTATCTCTCCAGGCTTCACCACCCTACCACTGTACTCATTAATAAGAGTTTTTAAATTGGAGAGTTTTGTGCTACAGCTCATCGGGGAAGTATAGCCGTAGGCATTCGCGTTCCCATACAGTTTCCTATTGGTTATCTCACACCAAATCACGTTCTTCATCATCACAGTCACAAATTATGATTCACGATTCTGAATCACAATCACGTCATGAATCACAAAATATTTTTTTTTACTAGTTACTTGCATGTATTGCAATCCTGTTTTGTAGTATCTCTACAGGCTTCTCCCAATCACGACCACTGTACTCATTAATAAGAGTTTTTAAATTGGCAAGTTTTATGATACAGGCTCAGCTCATCAGGGAAGTACAGCCACATGCATTCACGTTCCTTCCTGTACAGCATGTGAGTTACAGTACTGTAAGTAGTGGTGGGCGAAGTGGCCCCAATTTGCTCTGTGAAGTGATTCACGGAGTAATATGGAATCCGTGGAGTACTCCACAGTGTGAAGCGGAGTACTTCACTTCATAATGAGGAACGCGAAGTCCATTGAAACCAATGACTTTGCATTATTCCGCCTTTCCCAAACCACTTCACCAATTTTAAGGTGAAGTACATTGAAATCAATGTAATTCGCCTCACTTCGCCTTATAATTGAGTTCCAAATGAAATTCTGCAGTGATTCATGGGATTGCAGGTCACATGGGCTCTAGATTGTTCTGCACAGCCTCGGATCTGGTCTGGGTGGTATGTGTGTAGTGGTAGCTGGAGACAGTTTGCTCTCAGAGCTCTGCAATTCAAAACCTCTAAAAGCTGTTTAAAATGTCTTTTTGAGTTAATTTTTTGCTCCAGATTTAGTAAATCAATTGTAGGAAACCCTTCTGTGCTCATATCATCGAGTGTTTATTGTTGTGTGTGGATTTTGAATGTTAATTTACAAAAGTCAGTCTGTGTACTATGAAGTGTGCTTTGGGGGGAGGGGCGTATTTGTGGTGTAGGTACATTAACTGGAAGAAAAAGGCAGTCTATCTGTTTTGGTTCTATTTTTCTTGTATAACTGTTAATGTACACACAGTAATATTTTCAGTAATTCTTGAAATTTTTTTGCTGATTGTTGTGGTGCAGCAGTGTATAATTTGTCTGTTTAAAACATTTGTTTATATTACTAAAGGTTTTCAATTTGCTACACATTACCTGTAGACAGTGTGTGTGTGTGAGTGTGTGTACGATGCGTGCAATTAAATCAGACACCTTTTATTGTGCCACAGAGTAATTGCAGCAGTGTGAACCTGCTATCCACCATACCTGCATGATTTTTTTGTACTGCTTTGTGATATCTTTACTGGTAGTGGATTGTTACTGCTGTGCACTAATCCCCCCAAATGGCAAAATGTATTCCTTTCCAGATTTGGATTTGTGACTTGTGAGCACTGGTTAGGTGTTGTGCCTTTTTGTATGCATCCCTTGAGTGTGCAGCGCAATCTCTTAATCTGTCTGTACGTTTGCAGTGCACCATTAATTCTGGGAGACTGCATTTCTTGTTACGCTCTCATTTCATTTCTTCAGCACTGGAGAATTTTCTGCACACAAGACAGTAGCATTTTGTCAACACTGGGGAATTTTCTGGACACAAGACAGTGGCATTTTGGGGATGCACATTAATTCTGGTGACTCTTTGTGTGACCACTGCGGCATGACTGAGTGCGCCATTAATTCTGGGAGACTTTGCATTTCTTGTTACGCTCTCATTTCACTTCGACAGCACTGGGGAGTTTTCTGGACACAAGACAGTAGCACTTTGGGGATGCACATTAATTCTGGTGACTGTGTGTGTTGGGTGCTGCCAATATTGTTGTCACTCCACCTTACTTTGCGTTAAAGTACAACGCAGTAATAATCACAAGGCGGCGGAGCTTTGAACTTATGGGGCACTCCATGTAGCGAAAACAACGCCGGCGTCCACTTTGTGAGCACTTCGCAGGCAGAATTT
This sequence comes from Neoceratodus forsteri, assembly GCA_016271365.2. NCBI lineage: Eukaryota > Metazoa > Chordata > Ceratodontiformes > Ceratodontidae > Neoceratodus > Neoceratodus forsteri. Next base: position 149,272,763 of record CM057451.1, read on the forward strand.
AAATTTGCTGCATCTCTAGTAATATATGGACAAAAGCAGAAAAGCCCAGGGGCCAGATATTCAAAAGTTTGTGCGGTGCTAACCGGTGTTTGCCCATGCAAACTGGGTTTTGCTCTGGAGCCCAATATTCAAAAGGGTCAGTTACACTGGCAAACAGGGTTAGTGCCTGTGCAAGCCAGGATAGGTGAGGGTATGCACATGGGGGTGGGTGGGACCACAATATTGGCACAAGCTGATACTCAGCAGATTTGCACTGTGCAAAAGGGTTTAGTGCGGTCCTTTCGCACAGCGCAAATACCACCAAACAAACTCCCCTGTTACTCCGTGCAACCCTAGTGGCCGCTGGAGATAATGCAATCAACTAGCTGGTTGGCCGCTGGGCATGCACACCCACACCCTGTGGTCCATGGCGCCCCCCCCCCGATCACCAGCCTGTAAGAAAAGTACAATCCTCTCTGGTGCTAGTGGTCCCCTCCTCCCTCCCTCCCTGTAGGAAAACTAAAAACCTCCTTGGTGCCTAGTGGTCCTCTTCACCTATTTATTTATTTATTTTAATTTGTTAACTGGTAAGGACATTGGGCAAAAAGCCCTTTTTCATGACCGACCCAGACATTAATACAAACAAATATACAAAATGATTAATATATACAATAATACAAATGTGCAATAACAACATTAAATATTACAATGACAAACATTTAAAGACAACAAATATTGCCACTGCATAATAAAACTAAAACCCTCCCTGGTGCTAGTGGTCAGTGTTGGGTAAGTTACTTTTTCTATTACTTTCTATTTCTTTTGAAAACTTGTTCCAGGAAGCTCTGTGCAGTCACTAACAAAGATGGATAAGTACTAGAAAAAGTAATACGCGTTACAATTATAGTTACTTATTTCTTTTTATACAAAAATAACAAATAATCACAAAAACAAATTTTTTTGAAAGTAATATGTTAGTTATTAGTTACTTTCAAATAAATGTACTCAGTTAAAGTTATGTATTTCTTTTGTATAAAAATACATAAGTAATTGTAACTGTAAGGTGTACTACACCTCCCAGTACTTATCCATCCTTGCTAGTGACTGCACAGAGCTTTCTGGAACAAGTTTACAAAAGTAATAGAAAAAGTAACTTACCCAACACTGCTAGTGGTCCCCTCCTCCTGATCGCCAGCCCATAGGAAAACTTACAACCCTCACTGGCGTCCTGGGGTCCTCCTGGGCACTGATCCATGGTACCACTGGTTGCAATACCATAAGCCCTGGCGTCTAGTGGCCCCCCCACCATGGCACCAAACACCCACCACCAAAGTCACATTACAAGTATCCTTAGTGCCATAGATGTGCATACCTTGACTGACGCAGCCCTCCTCACACCTCCTCAGACGGCCGCCGTATGTCCAGTCAGGGAATGTGCGTCTCATTTATAAGACAGGGCATGTCACCCTGTTCTAGAAATAAAATGTGTGGTCCCTGCCTGGACACATGGCAGCTGACTGAGGAGGCATCGGGGGGCTGCACTGCTCACCTTATGTGCACTTGAGGCACCAAGGATACTGGTAAGGTGAAATCCATCAGACTCGCACAGCCCAGAGAAAATCGGGTCGGACACTTACATAAATTCAAATTAAACAGCTTTATTGCTGGAATCAGAGTGTTAGCACACCTCACCACTCAAGCCTCTGTGCTTCCGGTTCACCAACCCTTCTTCCAGAGGCGTGGCAATTGAATAAGGGGAGTACACACTTATATATGATTTCACATCATGATATCACAGACTCATTTAAATACAAAAATTACATACTCTCAAAAAATTCTATATATCATTTTTTTTGGATTTTTTTGTGTGTAAAGAGTCAAAGGGCTATCAAGTTTTAAATACACATTTTTATTATTTTTACAGACTTTTTCACTGCTAATCTTATATTTACATATTACAAAAAGGAAGGCAAAACACTGAGAAAAGACCCAAAACAGTCTCCAAATGATCTGTTTTCTTGATCTATTTGGTGTAAATATTTTGAAAAGGAATTGTCATGTCCCGTCAAAATAAATTTGCTGTTTTTAATTTTTTTTTTTTAATTTTTATGATTCCATTGTGTTGAATCAAATCAAGCAAACCCACGTAATTTCCAAAGGGTAGCAAACTGGACAGCCTTCCTTAACAAAAAGTCTGCCAGCTGCATTTAGGGAGAAAGAAACAGATATATGAAGACTATATAATGAATTCATAAGACATTTCTTATAATAGATTCTTCACATGTACTTGAAGGAGGTGATTAGCCATCTGCCAAAATATTGCAATCAGCCAGACAAACTCACTTCGAAGGAGAAAAGGTTAGTGGTGCCCTGAAAATCATAGAAAGAGTGAGAGAGAGAGAGAGAGAGAGAGGGGTGAGAGAGAGAGAGAGAGAGGAGGCAGGAGGAGGAGGAGAGCAGAGAGAGAAGGAAAGAGGGAGGGGGGAGAGAGAGAGAGAGAGAGAGAGAATTATTTAAACACTGAGTATATCTCAAATGACAAAAGAAAGAAACAAACAGAAAATCAATAAATGAATATTAACAGCTCAATCTATCAGAACATCATAGGATAAATACTGTTTTAACAGTTAACCGAATACATAGTGCACTAAGACTATGGACTTTTTTATACTTTGTTTCAATTGTCAGTTGAAATAACAAGTGAAGCCATACAAGAGCATTTTAACCACAAGAGAGTGGTGAGGATTTCAGCATGAAATGTATAGAATAGGTTCCAAAATGCATAGGTTTCTTTTTAAAGGAGTAAAGGCCAGAACAGAAGAAAGATTCCCAAGCTATTATGAAATAGGATTAAAGTTTCACATGGCCATATCATAATTTACAACCTCAAATGAATCTACTGTGCAGGCTGGGACTAAAATGTTTCAATCTAATAAATACAGCTTAATGTCCCAAATAATATTAAGGCCAGATAGGTTTCACACACCTGAGTGTAAAAATCCAATAAGTTTCACGTCTGAGAAATTAATTGGCTCTAGTCTCTCCTTTAGCTTTCAGTTTAACATTTTCAATACCCATGAAACAAAGGGAGTCAGTACTGCACTTGCAACGAGTGGAGAAATGGACGCCTACAGGGGTGTCAAATCTACTGTTGGTTATTGATCTGGTGTGCTCCTGTATTCGCTGTTTTAATGGTCTGACCATGCACCCAATGTACAATTTCTTATAGGAGCACCACAGAGCATAAACTGTAAAAGTGGTGTCACATGTCATGCCGTGTTTTAATTCAACAGTGGTGTCATTCAAAAGATGATGGTTAAAAGTTCCACCTGTCTTGGCAAATTTACAAACTGTACACCTTTTGCACTGGAAAAAGCCAATGGGTCTTTCAAGCAGCCAATTCCTAAAATCCAAAGATCGGGCTGGGGGGACTGACAACCTGTTTTGGACCAACATGTCTTTAATATTAGTTGCCCTTGAAAATGACACTCTGTAAGGTGACTGGGGGGTGTTTGGTGTGTGGAGGGCTGTGCAGCTGGCTATCAGGCTCCTAGTACCACACCAACAGGTACATGTAGGGGGTTGTGGGTGCTGGGTGGGGGATTGGCCATGCCCCACTGGGTGCCATGCCGGCACATCCAGGTGATGGGCTGCTTGAGCATGGCCGTGCAGCCATGGGGGGGGCAGCTGCAGGGGTGGGGATCACTCCTTGGAGTGTGAGGGTGTCTGCCAGGGGGGTATGAGGTCAAAGCTCTCCAAAGCTGTACAGTGGGGGCTACTGCGTGCTGCTCGTGGGCCTGTTCTCCTGTTTGTTGTGCGCGGGGGTTGGGCACATAGGGGCACTTACAGCAAGGCTTTCCCTGGCATACCTGCTTGCCCTCTATGCACCCCGGTGCACAGCAATACTCGCCATGGTGCATGGCATGTACTGCTGGCATGTAACTGGCATGCCCATGTCAACACCCGGCGCATTGCTGTTTGCGCGCCCTTGGGATCGGGGGCATGCCAGCTATGCACCCCAGTCGTGAATGCCGTGCAACCATTACTCTGCGACATTCCAGCTTAGCTATGCCCAGTTTACATGGTGCATTGGCATAGTGCCCCAAGACTGTAATTAATTCAGGTTTTAAAATGTATACAACATGTTTTGTCGAAAGAACTCATAATGGCATTAAATAGCAACAGAATATACCTTTGCCTAGTTTACACAGCACAATAAAAAATCAAAACCCACTAGAAAGACATTCAAAAACTACAAAAAGACATAGAATACATTTTAACCCATTAAGGCTTAAGCATTGCTATAAGCACTATTAAAACAGAGCACCTAAGATGGCATGAGAAGATGATAAGAAATAGGTTTTGTAGCACTCAAGCTGTCCTAAACATGCAGGCAACTGGAAAAGGTTATAATCATCATGCTTTCTTTTGAGTAACTTAGGGAAAAACTGAAAGTGTTCAGGGAAACATCTGCTTAGTACAGAAAGGTGGCATTATAGCTCCATTAGTTCTCAAGTACAAGCAGCAGTGGGATACTGTATTGAGACTATGCTGCATTCGTACTGGTGGTGTTAGCATGTCTAGCTGGACAGACATACAATTTGAGAACAGCTTTAATTAACTCTGTTTTATGTCTGTATCAGAAAACTGTTCCAATGGTGTATTAATTTTTGGCTCCCATCTGCAAACCAGAACAATGATGATATATACAGTGTGATATGTGTTTGTCTGTGTGTGTGTGGGGGGGAAGGTAAATCTTTTTTTTTTCTATATGCACTTTTATGGAGGGCAGCTGGCAGGCGGCTATCGCTTTCCCCTCAGAGGAGCTCATCTCTCTGGCCCTGGCATCCCTGCACTGAGCCTCCCTGGGAAATTCCTCATGGGTTGCCCCCGTGACAGGGCCAGGAGCATATAGCATCGACTTCCCTCCGAAAAGCCAGTTTCCAGATTTTGGGATCAGCACACGCAGCCAGGTCCATCATGCAGTCTGCCAGCTCCATTTTCACTTTTCTGCCCTTCAACATCAGATGTGTCGGCTGCGTGCCTCCTGACCCATATCACCCTCCAACCCCCCGCTAGAGGGCAATCAGCAGATGAGATGACAAACCCTCCCTCCCTCCCAAAGAGAGAAGAGCAGTCTTACGGATGCTCAGTCCTCTCTTGCCCCTGATGACCCCTGGTGGTCCAGGCTTGTTCCCAAACCTGGGTCGCCGGCATGGCACGAGATGTAGTGTCCAACACCTCAACCTCCAGCACCACCACGCCGGCTGGGGAAGGTGAATCTTTCAGTCCAATTGGGAGCAGGGGGACTTCAGTTAATAAGAAAGAAAGAAAAAAAAATAGTCCATCAAATTAACAATTTCATTCTTAAAGTTTGTGTTAAACTTTATCATATGCAGTTTTGAAGTACAGGGTAGCACATATTCTGTGTGTGCAAAGGAAACAAACAAGTGAATAAATATCATGCAAACTAGCTGCAGAAAGGTACTTACTAGAAACAGGGCCAGATTAAGGCAACCTGGGGCCCTAGGCCTGAGAAAATTTTGGGGCCCCCCTTACCACAACCATGACACTTCACCACAACTGTGCCCCTTTGCTGTGACCACACCCTTTGGCCACTGCATACCAGTTACTGAAATTTGAAGAAAAATAGAAACATAGTAACATAGAAGTTGGCAGAGAAGGACCTCTTAGCCCACCTAATCTGCCATTTTTTCCCTACATACTGTGCCACCACAGATCCTACTCACTCTTTGGTCTTCACCCCCCTGCCTTATTTCTAATGTCCCCTTTTTGTCTATCCCATGCGTACTTGAATCCTGTTACTATTTTAGCACCCACCACCTGCACTGGGAGGCTGTTTCATGTGTCCACCACCCTTTCCACAAGAAGTGTTTCCTCACATCTCTTTTGAGTCTCCCCCTCCAGTTTCATAGTGTGACCCCTTGTCTTTAAGCATCTTTTTCTACGTAAAATGCTACCTTCATGTACCTTTTTACTGCCTATAAGGTATTTGAATGTTTTTATCATGCCCCCCCCTTCCATTGCTCTGGAGAGTACATATTTAATTCCTTGAGTCTTTCCTCATAGGGCTTCTGATGCAGGCCCTGCACCATTTTGGTTGCCCTCTTCTGTACTGCCTCCACCCTATCTATGTCCTTTTGGAGATGGGGCCTCCCAAACTGGACACAGTACTCGAGGTGGTGCCTCACCATCGATCTGCACAGGGATAACATAACCTCCATTTTTCTGCTGGTTATGCCCTTCCCTATGTTCTTACTGTCCCACAAAAGTGACATAACACATAAACAACCCAACTTAAATGCTTTGAAATTAATGAAACTAATATCAGTATAGAAAAGTAACAATAGTCTCTGTTTTGATCATTTGGAGAACATAATTACTAATTGGCCTGGTGAAAAAATTTTTGGATGTGAATTGTCATGATGTGCACTTCTCCAAAGGCCTCCCCCCCGCCACACACACACATGAATGTGCTTGCAATCTGGGTGTTATTTTGTCCTGGCAGGTAAGGTCCAGAACAGTGTAGTACTCTACAATAACCCCTTGGACCACAGAACCACAAACTGTGCTGTGAACTTGAATACAAAATAAATGTTTTGAAATGTCAACTACAGTTGTTTGAATGTTTTCAATTGTTACTGCAGAGTACTACACTTAGGGTCAGTGACAGCATACAAGTATAGGGCTTATGGGCAGACTAGATGGGCCTAGCAGTCCCTATCAGGCTGGCCACCTGTTTGTGTACGCACCACCTTATCCCGGCAAGTCGCAGCAGCTGCTTCTTTGGACTTTGCCCCATGAGGTATTATGAACCAGGATATGGGGCTTTTGTGGGGTGGGATAAAAACCCATCTCTAAAAGAGGCTAGGTCCTCAAGTGGTGTAGGAATTAAGTTGGTTGTTTACTAGAGGAGTCACGAACTTTAGAGAATATATTTCAAAGCGAATGATTGTTGGAAGAAATCAGTCCCAGGATCAAAAATTTCTGTTAATAAGTAAGCCAGAATAAATAAATGGCAAGATTTATTGATGGGATCCTGGAAATACATTCATTTTTTTTTTTTTTTTTTGCCAATAACTTTATTTTAATTATTATAGAGACAGCATCACTACACCAATGAGTAATGAATATAAAAATGAAGGAGGTACACAGGTTGGTGCAAACTGAATATACAAAAACTATTATAGTCTTTCAATTAATCAAGAAAACTAAAACAATAAAAAGAGAAAAGGAACCAAATAATGGAAAGGAGTATATAAACAGTCCCACCCACCCACCACCCGCAGCTATCCGTAACATTGATAAAACCTGGAATAAAAACCTGGAATAAGTGAAATTATATTGAAAACCTTGGTTCAGCTGGAATATGAACAATTAAGGGAGGATGGAATGACAACATTGGAGGAAGGAAAATCGTATTGGTTAGAGGAAAACATTATTTAATTGGGATTTATAAGACCAAGGGTGTCTCAATGCCACTACCGTAAAAAGGGGAACTTGTCCCGTAGACATTGGTTAAAGTCCTTCCAATATTTGTCAAACTTGTGCTGTATGTCAGAGGTCACGTAGACAGTCCTTTCAGCAAGTAGTGCATTCATGAATACCTCCCACCATTCCTTAAAAGAAGGAGTCCATATCTCCCGCCAGTGACGTAATATCACCAGCTTAGTAACCATTACCACCAATGCCATCCGGGCTCTAGAGGCAGTGCCTGGGATAAGGTCATACCTCCCAAACACACAAATCTCTGGCAAAAAACCAGAGAGATCTTGAAAAGGTCTCAATCCCGACTTAACTAGTTCCCATAACTCCCTACTTTTAGGGCATGTCCACACCTTGTGAAAAGTTGTAGCTAAAGAGCCATTACAGTTCTCACAGGCTGAGGAGCAGTTGTTATTCCAACGAGACAACCTAGCTGGGACCAATAAATGTTGTGCAATAATTTAAACTGGATTTCTCTTAATCTTTCCTGTTTAATAAAAGCATATATGTCTGTCCAGATTCTTCCCATACTGACTCACCAATTCAAAGACATACTAACCGCCCAATGGAAGGGAATGGGAGAAGAATAAAGGTCAGTCTTTTGATGATGCCCTGGTAAAGTTTAGAAACCAGTTTACCTGATAAACAGGCATCGGATAGATATATCCAGAGGTCCCCCACTAGGTTAGATCCATTGCCATGCTTCAGAAAGGACTGAACGCAGCTTCTGATTTGAGCCAGATTTAACATAGCTTGGGGTCTAACCCCAAATTTTACTGCTAGTGATGAAAGTGGGAGCAAAGCATTGCCCACATAAAAATTGGTAATTCGAATTTTTGATGGGAATAATGAAGCAAATTGGTGTATAGGCTGTATGCCAATTAAAAGGTTGGGGTTCTTTAAAAGAGGTTGCGACACGTCGAACCGGGGGTTAATCTTTAAACAGGTGTATAGTTGATGAATAGCCCTAATATCCCACCCTATAGGGGTGTTCCTAATTTTATTCGGTATTTTAATCCAAGGGGTAAAGAGGAGGGACTCTAAATCTAACTTTAACCCTTTAACTATAGCCCTGTCTAACTCAAGACCTATGGCAGGAATACTAATTTTCCCGGACCATAGAACTGCTCTAGCTGCGTGAATAGCTAAGTAATATTTGAAAAAGTCCGGTAATTGTAGGCCACCCAACTTACGTGACCGACAAAGTTTAAGATAAGCTCTACGTGGAGGTTTATATTTCCATATAAAATCTGAGCAGTACCTGCACAGATTCTTAAAAAAAGACTTGGGAAGATATATGTTCAAGTTAAGGAGGGGATAAAGAATCCTCGGCAGAACCACCATTTTAACAACATTGGTTCTCGAGAAAAGACAATGGCAGTTTCGACCATCTATCCAAATCTTTCTAACAGATTTAATGACAGGTAAGTTCATTTTGGCCAGTTCTTCTAAGTTCTTAGAAATCTGAATGCCTAGATATTTAAGTGATTTAGATTGCCACTGTAGGCCTAAAGACATACACCAACTTTTCAAGGGTGGACGAGAGGGAAAAAAGTTGTTTTATGAGGTTTAATTTAAAACCGGAAAACTACTAAAATTTTCAATTAAAGTGAGGGCTCTAGGTAGGGATAAAGTTGTATCTCTAATATGTAATAAGACGTCATCTGCGAATGCTGACAATTTGTGTTCCTGGTCTCCAATTTTAATGCCAAAAACCGTTTGTCTATCTTAATTGTCCTAATAAGGGCTCTAAATACAAATTAAACAGATAAGGACAACGGACAGCCCTGACGGTTCCCCTCAGCAACGGAAAAATATCAGATATTAGGTTATTGCATTGTATTCTAGCAGTTGGACACGAATAGAGAATCCTAATTAGATGTATGAATTGTTGGGGAAAACCAAATCTAACCAAAACCTCGAACATATACACCCATTCCACGCGGTCGAATGCTTTTTCCGCATCTAACGAAATTAAAGATGCATCCTCATTAAAAACTTCAGGGGTTGACATTAAATAAAACAACTTTCTAAAATGGTCTGCCGAGGTGCGTCCCTCCACGAAGCCAGCCTGTTCCATACTAATCAAATCTTGCCAGACACTCTTAAGTCTGGTTGCCAATATTTTAGCAAAAATTTTTACATCTATATTCAGCAAGGATATTGGTCTATAATTACTAACAGAGTCGGTGGACTTCCCCGGCTTAGGTAACAGAATTATTCTGGCTTCAAGAGAGCGATCCCTCACTCCATGATCAAACCAAAAGGTAAATAACTCACACAACAATGGGGCCACTTCTACTTTAAATAATTTATAAAAAGAGGTGAGAACCCATCAGGGCCTGCTGCCTTGTCAGCTTTAAGTGAATCAATGGCAGATATAATCTCCTCATTTGATATAGAAGATATTAATTTCCTTTAGAGTCTTGTGGCAGGTTAGGTGTATTCAGTCCAGGAACCTCCGCATCTGTGATAGCATAAGTGCGGTGGGGCTGGGTCGAATATAAGTCTCTATAGAAGGAGACAAATGATTGTAGGATTCCCTTAGGGTCGGTAATCAGGTTGTCAGAGTCCAGAGATTTTAGGGCGGAACCCATCTGGAATCAGCCTTACGTTTTAGCTGCCATGCCAGTAATTTCCAGCTTTACTGCCCTGACCCAAGTATAACGCCTTTAGATTTAGTTGACATGCTAACAACCTTATCGCTCAGAGCCCCCTAGCATGTTCTCACAGTGCCAGCTCCTGTTCCTGGTCCCTAGTCCTCATAGGCTCCGGTATAGCCTCTAATTGATTGATCCTTATAAGATAGTTGGACAACTTCGAATTGTATTTGGCTTTCCTCACGAGCTGTTCTAATCAACTCACCCTCCATACCGATTGAAGAGCAGCCCAGGTCTGGTCAGTATTTGGGATCGTACCTCAATTAAATTTAATTGACTCTATCAAAAGATATGGAAACGTTCTAGTGTCTGAGCATCTTTAAATATATTATTGTTTAAGGCCCATGTGTAGATCTCTTGGGATAGAGGACGAAGTCCAAACAATTTTAATTAGAGTGGTCAGATATCACCCTTGGGAGATGCTCAGCATTCTTTATCTCGGGACAACCTGGCAATTTACTAAAAAATAATCCAGCCTAGAAAAGGATTTGCATCGGTGAAAAAAGGTTAATCGTGACTGTTGGATTGAGTAGCCTCCACGGGTCTGTCAGGCCTAGAAAAGACTTACATTCAGCCAATACTTTTGCGCCAAAGCAGGAAATGATTTCCTACAGGTCGATCTGTCTAGTATATCCGACTGAACAAGGTTCCAGTCACCCCAAAATAAGCGGCAACTCCTTAAAGGGAGACAAAGCACAGCCAAATGGGAAAAGAAGGAAGGACTCTAAATTGGGGCCATAAATTGATCCCAAAACTAGGGGCTTTCCTCCAAGCTTGCCAGAAGCGATAATATATCTGCCATTCGGATCAGCAATTGTGTCCAATGTACAAAGGGACCCCGAGCTATCAAAATAGCTACACCCGGCTTGAGGAAGAGTACCCGCCCAAACACTTGGCCTACCCATTTTTTCCTAAAGTATGAAAGATGGCTTGAAAGGACATGAGTTTCCTGCAAAAAGACAATTGCTGGTTGATAACGGTCTAAATGGTTTAGGACTGCATATTTTTTACAATTGTCCTTCCCCCCTTTGATGTTCCATGACAGAAGATTCAGGTTAAATGCCATTGGTCGTTACTTGTCCATGAAACAATGTACGGATAGCTGCCCTCCCCCAAAAAAGCAAAACAAAACCAAACCTAACCAACACCAACCCCTCACATCCCCAATAGAAGATCAACCCCCAACTAAACCCATAAACAACCACCCCCCAGGCCCGAAGCCAACTCCTCTTGCACTGATCCAAAGTGTGCTATAGAGGTCGGGCTCCCCCACACCACTCTTAAACTTGAATCAGCAACAATAAAACGCTTGCAAACCTGCGAACGACCCCAATAAGAATTGGTTAACATACCTTACCCCAAAACAATTATTGAGTTGTCAAGATTAAACTAATATATTAGGGTTATCATTGCAATAGGAGATCCATATATAAAATCTTATGGAAGATATAAACTAAACATTCAAAAGCATAATCTCCCTCCAATGCTCCCTGAATAAAATGGGGAACAGAAAAAAACAGAAGGGTTAAACTGGCCCTATTATATGGAGATCCCCTGCCTGTTGAGGCCTCCCCGCCCTCTCCAAATGCCACCATATCAGACGATGGCTAAATAATAGTCCAACAAGGAACATCGGTGGCTTATTAAACATTGCCACAGCAAAAGGGACTAATAATTCAGTGGAGTGGCGGGTGGGGAGGGATAGCCTTTATTTGGCTGAGCCAAACAACTCGCTGGTCCTTCCTAGAATGAGGTTACTCAGCCCTGCCATATACATAGGGCCATTCAGACCACTTATCACATGGTTAAGGCAGTAAAACTGTGAGTAAGCCTGATTACAGCAACCCCACAATTGTTGTAACGCCAGTGCACTAACGGTGTAACACTAATTAACCCTCCTGGGCAATACCAAAATAAATTGTTTATGAGAAACTGATATAACAGATATTCATTTAACAGTTCAGCTCGAACTAAAATATCCATCCTGGTATGGTAAGATATATAAAATTTTTAGTAAAGCCCATGGAGCCTCTATGTAACAATCGGTTAAACATAATATAGCTCACTGTTCCATATATTAGCGTGACAGTCTAATGGTACTGACTCTTGGAGCATCTAATCCCACTAGATCAGCATTAAGCGTCCGTGGCTCAACCTTTGGCGAACAAATCTGGCATCAATGTTCCGAGTGAGTTCAGAGCTTCTTCCACTGATTCATATCGCTTCCTCCCTCCTTAGTGGTGACCTCGAGCTTTGCTGGATATAACATACGTGGCGAATCCCTCGCCCACAGCTTCAAGTGACGGGCTAAAGGAGGCTCTGGTCTGCCTCATCTTCCAGGTCAGGTCGGGGACTAGGCGGTTTGTTGCCTTCCCATTGAAAAGAAGACAGTTTCTTGTCTCTTTTAAAATGTGTTCCTGTCCAGGAAATTAAGCAGTTTAAAGATAATGGGACGTGGTGGTTCTGTCGTTGATGGTCTAGCTCTTAAGGCTCTGTGCCCCGCCAATAATATATTCTGGCCCATTTGGTGAAGGGCCTGCAGATTTCCTCAGCAATTTTGTAGAAAAAGTAGCATGCTTGTGCCTTCCTCCCCCGGTAAAACCAAGTAAAACCAGGTTATTGCTTGACTAAGCCTTCAAAGTCGCTCACTCTTTCTTCTAATTTGCCACAGCTTTCTTGCTTTCAGTGATCATGGGTTTTGCTTTATCTAACGCCGCTCCACAGACGATATGCGAGCCTCTGAATCTGTCACCCTGCGTAAGCTGCGAAGGGCTGGTTTAATATCAGCCATTTCATCTCACCAATTTAAACAGGGCCTCCTTGATAATGGCTAGATCACTGCTAATGTTGCCGCAAGTACCTTCTTCCTCGGCATATGGTGAGGCGCTATGGCGAGGCCGCTCGCTTCTGACTCCTGATCGCCGCCTCTGCATTTCTCCCCGATCGGAGCACCGGAAAATGTTAAACTCGTTATACCACTGATCTCGTAGCTCGGGAAGGTAAATATAAGTGATCTTGGTGGTCGGGAACAGCAGGATTGCCGGTTTGGTGCGGGAGCTCCGGTTAGCAGCAGCTACACCTCCATAGACGTCACGTGGTCTCCGAAATACATTCATTTTTATTCACCTTGAAAACAGAGCTGTATCAAGGCCAGCATTTCAATATGAGTGAGATGACGAAAATAAAAAACAAATGAGCATTTGTCAATGCCGAATGTTGATTGCGTTGGTCCATCGAGCTCGCTCACCGCCCCCTGTCACTCACTCGTTCTGTTTCTCCTGGTGCTGCAGGCTGCTGTTTTGTACTGGGCTCCTGCCTGCATTGGCATCCTTTTCTGTCCACAAAGAAATCCGCAGCTGTCTCAGCAGAGCTCCGTTGAGGTGGCTCATCCCCCTCTCTCACTCGCTCATTCTGTTTCTCCTGGTGCTGCAGGCTGCCCTTTTGTACTGGGCTCCTGCCACTGTTGGTGGCTTTTTCTGCCCACAAAGAAATCTGCAGTAGTCCTGACACAGGTCCATTGAGCTTGCTCAATTCCCGTCTGCCACTCGCTCATTCTGTTTCTGCTGGCGCTGCAGGCTGGCCTTTTGTACTGGGCTCCTGGCTGCGTTGCTGCCTTTTTATGTCCACAAAAAAATCCGCAGCAGTCATGATAGAGCTCTGTTGAGCTTGCTCACTCCCCCTCTCTCACTCGCTCATTTTGTTTCTCCTGCCGCTGCAGGCTGCCCTTTTGTACTGGGCCCCGGGTGCATTGCTGCCTTTTTCTGCCCACAAAGAAATCTGCAGCAGTCCCAACAGAGCTCCGTTGAGCTCGCTCACTCCCCCTCTCTCACTCACTCGCTGTGTTTCTCCCACTGCTGCAGGCTGCCCTTTTGTTCTAGGCTCCTGCCTGTGTTGGTGGCTTTTTTTGCCCACAAAGAAATCTGCAGCAGTCCCGACACAGGTTCGTTGAGCATGTTCACTCCCCCTCTCTCACTCGCTCGTTCGGTTTTTGGCGGCACTGCAGGCTGGCCTTTTGTACTTGGCTCCTGCCTGCATTGCCGGCTTTTTCTGCCCAGAAATAAATCTGCAGTAGTCATGATAGAGCTCTGTTGAACTCGCCCCCCCCCCTCACTTACTCGCTGTGTTTCTCCCAGCGCTGTAGGCTGCCCTTTTATACTGGGCTCCTGCCTGCATTGGCACCTTTTTCTGCCCACAAAGAAATCTGCAGTAGTCCAGACAGAGTTTGGCTGAGCTCACTCACTCCCCCTCTCTCACTCGCTCATTACATTTCTGCCAGCACTGCAGGCTGCCCTTTTGTACAGGGCTCCTGCCTGCGTTGCTGCCCTTTTCTGCCCACAAAGAAATCCACAGCAGTCATGATAGAGCTCCATTGAGCTCACTCACTCCCCCCTCACAGTCGCTCATTCTGTTTCTCCCGACGCTGCAGGCTGCCATTTTGTATTGGGCTCCTGCATGCATTGCTGCCTTTTTCTGACCACAAAGAAATCCATAGCAGTCCCAACAGAGCTTCGTTGAGCTCACTCACTCCCCCCTCCCTCACTCGTTCTGTGTCTCCCAGCACTGCAGGCTCCCCTTTTGTACTGGGCTGCTGCCTGTGTTGGCACCTTTTTCTACCCACAAAGAATCCACAGCAGTCCTGATAGAGCTCAGCTGAGCTTGATCACTCCCCTCCCACTCGCTCAATCCTAATCTGTCCCAAACACTGATTTCCGACAGTGACTGCGGTATTCTGCACCGGAAGTGCGAAAACACATTTCGGCCAGGATGTGAAAAATGACAGCTGTACTGTTCATAAGGAGATGTGGAAAAATGCCAGTGTTGAAAATGTGGTGTAAAAATATTACTAATTTTCGAAGTTACAAGGGTACGTGGTAACCGCACAACGCAAGCTTGTAACACATGAATTTTATGGAGTTTCATCACAAAATTTTCAACATAGGCATTTTAGGACCTCTGCTCATGAACAGTGTCAGTGTGATTTTCTTAATGTGTCCCCGGACACTGATTTCCCACAGCGACCACGCTAATGTGTGCCGGAAGAGCGAAAACACATTTTGACCAGGATGTGAAAAATGACAGCTGCACTGTTCATAAGGAGGTCTGGAAAAATGGCAATGTTGAAAATCTAGAGTGAAAATTTCGCAAAGTTGTGAAGGTATGAGCATGTGTGGAAACTGCGCAATGCACGCTTGTAGTACACTCATTTTATGGACTTTCGTCACCTTTTCAACATAGGCATTTTAGGACCTCTGCTAATGAACAGTGTCACTGTCATTTTCATAATGTGTCCCAAACATAGATTTCCCATAATGACCACGCTATTGTGCGCCAGAACAGCGAAAACACATTTTGGCCAGGATGTGAAAAAATGACAGCTGCACTGTTCATAAGAAGGTGTGGAAAAATGGCAAAGTTGAAAATCTAGAGTGAAAATATTGCAAAGTTGAGAAGGTACGAGCGTACGTGCTAACTGTGCAATGCACGCTCGTAAAGCAGTCATTTTTTTGCTTTTTCCACCAAATTTGCAAGATAGGCTTTTTGAGAGCCCACCTCATGAACACTGGCACTGTTGTTTCATTACTCAGTCCCAAAAGGTGATTCTGCGCAGTGACTGCAAAATCACCTTTCAGGGCCGATTAATGCCATGACAGTGCCAGAATTCATGAGGAGGGGTCCCAAAAACCCATGTATAAAATTTTGTGCCAAAATTCCAAAAAATGCCTGAGATATGCATCAAAGTTGAAAAAGGCCTATTTAGTCCATTGTACAGCTTACCGGCATTTCCTCAGTTCGCAGTCAGTTTTGAACAGTGCAGACGTGTTCCTGGTCCACCGAAGATCATCGCACCGGACTCCAGAGTAGCATGGGGTGAGGGGTGTGTGGTGGGAGGCAGGATCTTGAAGTGGGTGGGCGGGGTTGTGGGAGGGGCAGGGAGACTGTGAGGGACCGTTTTCTTTTTTTGATAGAGTAAAAAAAAACATTGCGGGACCGTCTTTTTTTAAAGGGGCATGTGGCACAGTGGGGTGGGCTCCCAGCATGCCAATGGACTCTTTTTTGGGGGGCAGCTATGGCTGACATGGGATTGGACACCCCCATTGGCACACAACAAAAGGGGGGGTTACATTATGCCTACAGGGATTGGGCACCCCCGTCAGCACACAACAAAAGTGGGGTGGGGTGGGGTGTTACATAATGCCAACAGAGAGTGGGCTCCTCCGTCGGTAACATCACTCTGGCACTGAAGCCAACAGGGATTGGGGCCCCCGTTGGCAAACAAGCACGGTGGGGGAACACATGCTGCCAAGGGGGATTGGGCCCCCCCTCGGCAGGGGGGGTGCTTAATATTGTTTGTGAACATGGTGACAAGCCACCACCATGTTCACAAACAATATCACTGTTACAAGGTTCCGCCTAGCAATGACGGGTCACTCCCTCATTGCAGCAAATGGCTGATGCTGCAATGACAAGGCAGCCCCTGATTGCAGCAGCTGAAATCTTATGAGGTTGTGGCACACTGGCTGAACTAGTGTCAGCAGCAGCGTGCCATGGCATTGAGGCAAGCAGGCTAAGCCTTTAAAGGCTGTGGGGGCATTGGCCACAACAGTGCCATGCCTCCACAACCTGCTTCTGGCAACCTGCTGCAATATGTTTCTTGCGCATGCATGCAATCAACATAAAAAGAGTAAAATTTTTAATTGTACCACTGCAATGCATTATAGATTTCTTACTTTTAGGAAAGAGATGACATATAAATCACACCCTTTTAATTGTACTGTTAACCTATTATATTTAAGAGTAAAACTTGATTGTAGGTGGGGTTGGGGGACAAAGCAAAGGAAATGGACCTGTTCACACCTTAAAGGTCACCTTGTCCAGGGCCCCTTAAACTATCATCTGCACTTAACACCTAATCAGGGAGGTGAGAGTCACGTCACAGTTCATCCCCTGTTTTGCTCAGATTACTCAGTGGCCGAGTCCTTTACAAAACAAAACAAACAAAAAAAATGCAGCTCTGGCAAAAAGAAGAGTATATAATAGTAAATATATGTTGGGGATTGCTGGGGGCCCACTGGCAGGCTGGGGCCCTAGGCCTGTGCCTATGTTGCCTATGCCTTAATCCAGCCCTGACTAAAAACAGACATGCAGTCTGAAAAAACATGTAGAAATCTTTTACTAGACCTCTGCTGGAGAACACTACCCTGTTTGGCACTTCAGCCTCATTGTCACCCAGTCAGGTGGAACTGAATGCATACAGAAATATGTCTTGTGTATTGCTAAGAGATCAGCTACTCCTCAAACGTGTAACTTTGAATTGAGAATAACACAATACCTGACAATAATCAGAGAACTAAATGACTCTCTGCTATTTAGTGTTGGTATCAATTGCCAATGTATTGCTGTGATATTATATATTATTGATTCCTTATGCACCTTAATTTCTTGGGGGTACTTGGAAACAATGTATAAGTCTTTTCTTTCTTCCCAGTTGATTTGTTAAATGAATAAATAAATAAATGAATGATGAATCCAGAATACAACTGGCTACAGCTCCAGACCTCAGTCAAGCAGCCTTACGTTTACAACACTCGACCGCAAACAAGATTCACCACAGGAAGGACCAGGAGAGAGAAATACCACAAGACAAGAGAATCATCCTCCCATGTGGTAGGGCCTCATGATTTGTTGACGTCCAGCTTATACAGCTGAGCCCTCAGTTCTTTCATGGGGTTGACCCTTCTTATATTATATAAGGCACACAGAGAAAAGTAAGATGTCTGTGGGTCATTTGTCTAAAGTAACATAGCAATGTACAGTGAGGTCATAAAAAATTCTGGGTCCAGCATGTCTGCCCCCCCCCACTTCATAAGCAGGGATAAATAAATATATTTTGACACCATGTACTAATTTAACAGAGTTTCCCTACCAGTTAGATGGTAAGATACTGTAAATAGGCTCTTCTTGCTGTTTTTCACTAAAAATACCACAAACAGCTTAATCTGGTTCAAGGTCAGTTGGCATTCATTTGCATCCCCCTTCCCCAGGGTCATGCCTGAAAATAGGCAGAATTTGTCTAGTGTACTTACCTAGTCAACAAAAAATAAATAAAAACTAAATAAAATAAATACATTTTTAACAAATTGTAATTCACAAGCTATTTCAATTGTTTACTTATGAAACCAAACCCAGCTACTGTATCCACTTTCCCAGTTTAAACAAAGGCACGGATACAGTAACGCTGTACAGTTACCGCTGCCTGTCCCATCTTTAACATTAAAGCATGCCTCTCAACCTTCTGTCCCCCAAATGTGGAACATTACCTCTCAAAATGTGGAACAAATGGGCAAAATGTGGAACACTTAATCAAATCTTTACCTAAGAAGCTCAGAACACTGTTAAAATATTTGCATTTATGTTCAGAAAGTCTGTTATTAATTGAATAATATATTTTTGGCATCATTTACTATAGATTTTTGCTTTAAAATGTTAACACTGAATGTGGGGCAAGTCTTCCAAATGTGGAACAAGGAGCTTTTGTGAAGTAAAATGAGGAACTGTTCCTCTTAATGTGGGACAGTTGAGAGGTATGCATTAAGTGACTTTCCAGTTTGAAGGTATGATTTACATTAAATCATAACTTAGGGCAGCAATAGTCTGTTTCTGCTATTTCTAAAATTTTATTGTAAGCCTGTATTGGGCCAGAAGGGTTGCAGTTTGGCCCTGACAAGGTGTCAGCCAACCCCTTCCACTTTCCTAGTGATGTGCACACCCTGCGCTCAGGCATATTATGATGTTCAACAAGGGAGAGTGAGGGGACGCACCCCATTGAAATGAATGAGCGTCTATTTTAATTACTATTTTATACATTATAATGACCAGCTGGAGGTTAATGAAGGCCACCACTTAACTAAGAAGGGCTTTGTTAGTTGAGCAGTGACCATCATCCATCTCCAACTGGCAATCATAGTGTATACAGTAGCAGTTAAAATAGACTCTCATTCACTTCAATGGGGTGCACCCCCATGCTCTCCTTTGCTGCACATCATAACGTGCCTGGGCACGGTGGCGTGTACATCAAAAGCTAAGTGGAAGGGATTGGCCGGTCTCCTTGTCAGAGCCAAACTGCGATCCCTTCCAGCTTGATGCAGGCTTACAATAAAATTTTAAAAATAGCAGAAATGGAACATTGCCACCATAAGCTACTGACTACGATAAGGAATACATTTTGATAAGAAGATTGGAAAATCACTTTAAACAAAATGACAAACATTATCTTGATAAAACAAAAGGGCTGTCAAAGCAGTCAACACTGCTCTTTTAATACTCAAGATCTAAATGTCTTTCAGAGCCTATGTCAGAAAGTGATTCCATGCAGCAACTGCAAAATCTCCTTTTGGGTCCAAGTAATAAAATGATAATGCCAGTGTTCATGAGGTGGGGTCCCAAAAACCCATGCTAAAAAGTTGGTGCAAAAATATTGGAAAATGGCCAAGATATCAACATAAGTTGGAAATGCCATTGATAGCCATTATATGGCATTTACCTTGATTCCTCAGTTCACAGCTCAGCTTTGAAGAGTGCAGATGTGTCCTGGTCCACAGAAGATGACAGCCATCAACCCCAGATAGTAAGTATTAGGCAAAGGGGGATGTGAGGTTATGGGCTGCTCAGTGAGAGGATCGGGACGGGGATTGGGAGACGACAAAGGACCATTTTTTTTACAGGCTTAAAAAAAGACATCTGGGGACAGTTTTCTTTTTTTTTTACAGGGTATGAAAATGTGTATTTCAGGACACTGGGAGTGGGCTCCCCAGTGTCCCATGGATATGTGTGTGTGTGTGTGGTGTACATAATGCTGACATGGGGATTGACATCCCGATGTTGGCACTGGGATGGGGAATGGAGGGTGCAGGGTGGACAGCATGCAGTGGGAGTGAGCTGGAGGTCAAACACCATCTGCGTCTGGACCGCAACACAACAATGGGCTGCAATGGCTAACAGAGGGAGTGGGGCAGAGAGTACACAGAGGGAGGGAGCAGGAGGGTTCAGTTGTGCTGCTGAGATGGGGAACAGAGGGAGCAGGGTGGAGAGCATGCAGAGGGAGGGAGTGGGAGGGTTAAGTTCTTATGCCAGGATGGGGAACAGAGGGAGGAGGGTGGTGAGCATGCAGAGAGAGGCAGTGGGAGGGTTCATTTGTAAAGTCAGGACAGGAAACAGAGGGAGCGGGGCAGAGTGCATGCAGAGTGAGGGAGCAGGAGGATTCAATTGTGCTGCCAGGATTGGGAACAGAGGGAGCAGGGCAGAGAGCATGCAGAGGGAGGAAGTGGGAGGGTTCAGTTGTGCTGCCAGGATGGGGAACAGAGGGAGCGGGGTGTAGATCATGGCAGAGTGAGGCAGCGGGAGGGTTCAGTTGTGCTGCTGAGATGGGGAACAGAGGGAGCAGGGTGGAGAGCATGCAGAGGGAGGGAGTGGGAGGGTTCAGTTGTTATGCCAGGATGGGGAACAGAGGGAGTGGGGTGGTGAGCATGCAGAGAGAGGCAGTGGGAGGGTTCATTTGTAATGCCAGGACAGGGAACAGAGGGAGCGGGGCAGAGTGCATGCAGAGTGAGGGAGCAGGAGGATTCAATTGTGCTGCCAGTATAGGGAACAGAGGGAGCGGGGCAGCTAGCACGGCAGAGGGAGGCAGTGGTAGGGTTCAGTTGTGTTGCCGGGATGGAGAACAGAGGGAATGTGGTGGAGAGCATGCAGAGGGAGGGTGCAGGAGGGTTCAGTTGTGCTGCCAGTATAGGGAACAGAGGGAGCGGGGCAGCTAGCACGGCAGAGGGAGGCAGTGGGAGGTTCAGTTGTGCTGCCAGTATAGGGAACAGAGGGAGCGGGGCAGCTAGCACGGCAGAGGGAGGCAGTGGTAGGGTTCAGTTGTGATGCTGGAATGGAGAACAGAGGGAGTGTGGCGGACTGCACGCAGAGGGAGGGAGCAGGAGGGTTTAATTGTGATGCCAGGATGGGGATTGGAGGGTTGGACCAACAGCACTATGAAAATGAAAGAAATGAAGCCTCTCATTGGAGCACTTAATTTCTTTCAACTAGAGAATGGCTTTCAGCTGTGAAACTCAGACTAGTGTCACAGTCTAGTTGTGTGCTCATTGGTCTGTGAAGGATGAGCACAGTGTAGAGTGCTCTGCATTGGACTCATCCCCGACACACCTCTGAAATGTCATTCTACAGCAAGATATTTCTTGTGCACGTGCAAGGAAACATAATAAAAAATTATGCTGCCTAAAGTTAATGAGTAGATGTGACTGCAGCTGTTAAGTTAAAACCTACATAAATCAATGAAGGAGATTCCATCACTTTTGTCCAGGGACACAAGCATTGTATTGTAAAACTCTGTGATTAGTCACTTTTCTTTTTTATTGAATTTTTCAAACATTGCAGTTTTCTGTGCAAACAGACTCAAACATATTTTTTCCTTAATAATACAACTATTCAGTTGATCAAATTAATGTGCCTTTCTGTGAGTGAAAATAGCTGGCTTAGTGTCATAGCCTTGACTGGGTGGGTAACCCCACATAGCTGGCCAGACTGCTGCTGGAAGTATCTCTTTCCAGTACAGGGAGGAGGATGTAAGGAGGGTCAGGGAGAAAAATTGGTTGGGCTGGGTAGGTGAAGTGGCTTTAAAATGTATGAGCAGTTAGCAGGAGCTATTAGGTGCATACAAAGTGGTTAAGTGAAATTTAGTGAGGTTAAGGAAAGTATGGGGAGGTTAAGTGCAGTGCATAAAAGAGTAGGAAAAAAAGAGGTTGCAAACAGGTTAATTATAAAATGTGTTGAACAAGTATTGATTCCTGATAGGCTAAACATGTTCTGAGACCCATATGGTAATTCTTCACAACTGCACAGGTTTGAACAAGTTCAGGCAATGGGATTTGGAATTTGAACAACTGAACACAATTCATGAGCCACTTTACTCATTCCTGATTTTTATCACAAACATGGCTGTCACCTTCATTCATGTAAAAAAAAAAAAACACCCAACCAAAAAAAAATCCTTAAATTAAACAAAGTAAGTAAATAACAATGTTCTTGCCACTCATGAACCCCTTCATACACACATAAACACATTTAAACAATCAAATTAATTCAGAGTTTCCATTCTGGTATTTCTTTAATAACCATGAAAAATCCACTTCCCATCCTTAGCAGTTTGTCAGAGAACTCTGTGGTCCTTATCTTGCATTTCATGGCATTGAGGTTCTGGCTTCCTTTGAGGTGTGTGTGTGCCTGTGTGTGTTTACACCACTGGAATTCTGCAGAATTTTGAATTCTTGTATTGCATGGTAGACAGACCATGTATTGAATGTGTAGAAAAGCAGATGACTGACAGGTGAAAAGCATCTGTGGAGGGACTATTTTACATTTTAGCAACATTTTGTCATTGCCATAAAGCTTTTAGAGTTTGTTTTTAATTTGCCCATGGACCCATTTTATTAGTACAATAAGACTCTTTGGGGCATTGGTTGTACTGGTTTTACCACACTTCCAGAAGCTAAAGACACCTGGGCTGCGACCTCATGCCTTACTATGCCCCTGGGCATTTGGTAATATCAGCATAACAAATGCCTCATCGTGTCTTATTGCTTATGTGACTTGCTCAAGGGTGTACACTGAGGCAGTTGCTGTTGTGAGATTCACACTTGGTTCTTCAGGTTCTTTTCTTACAACCAAGCTATACTTTTCTTTTAATGTGTAGTCCAAATATAAAACTACGATATATGTGGCAAAATGCAAAGATGGATGCTCAGTCATCTTTTCAGGTTTTGAAGACATTCATGTTGGTCACAGTGTTCAAAATTAGTCTATGGCATGTTAAATGATTGGAATGTTTAATGACTGGCAACATTGAATGTACGTTTTATTTTTACTTTTAAGATGCATTTGTAAGAAAAAGCTCTTTTATCAAAGTAAGTTAAAGTTGCAGTCTACGCTGTACTGTATGTTA
The DNA here is from genome assembly GCA_016271365.2 of Neoceratodus forsteri. NCBI lineage: Eukaryota > Metazoa > Chordata > Ceratodontiformes > Ceratodontidae > Neoceratodus > Neoceratodus forsteri. The sequence goes on from CM057451.1 coordinate 149,295,905, forward strand.
ATACAGTTGGCAAGACCACTGTTATGGCTGTAAGAATGGTCTCATGCACATTCTGAGGTTATGAGAACTGCAAACTGAAGGTAAGTGGTTCTGATACCCTAAGGATGTAAGTGACACCACTCTTACAACCATAAGAGTGGTACTGACAACTGTAATAATATATTATTGGTCGAGATTGATCAATAATATATTAAAATTGAACAACACAGCAAGCACCAAAACATGCCTGTTTCCAGGGCAGTTGCATGGGAGACACTGTCCACAGAATAAGGGAAAGGGAAAGGGGAAATTGTTTAACCAGGAGAGGCACACTAAGCTGAAGCTTGATTCCAGGTGTGACCTGGGAGCACAAGGAAGTTAAGTGACTTGCTCAGGGTCACACAGTATGGAAGTGGCGGCTCTGAGATTCAATCCCAGGTCTTCAGGTTTGCAGCTCAGTGCCTTAAACCACTGCATTATACTGCCTATGAACAATAATAAGATTAATAAGCCTGAGCTGTGTCAAAACACTCCTCCTATCTGGGATGAGTTTGAGCTTGGTGGGGCTGGAGAAGGTGATGGGGATAATCTGAAAGCTGTGGCCTACACACTGTGATCTGGAACCAGGTCTGACTCACCTTTTGTTTGAACGTTCAGACCTGATAAGACCTGTGGTTGCTGAGGTTGTCTGGAGTTCATTGAGGTGTGGAGTCTTCCCATTGTCCTTGAAAGAGGCTCTGGCTAGGCCCCTTTTAAAGAAGCTCTCTTTGGACCTGGACTGCCTCAGCAACTACAAGCTAGTCTCAAACCTCCCATTTTTAGGGAAGGTTATAGAGAAATTGGTGGCTGTTCAGCTTGAGAGACATCTCGCATCTTCTTCTACCTATGAGCCTTTCCAGTCTGAGTTCTGAGCAGAGCATAGTATGGAGACTGCCCTGGTAAGGGTGCTTAATGAGCTCCTGATGGTGAGGGACAAGAGAGCTTGTTCCATCTTGGTTCTTCTGGACCTCTCTGCAGCATTTGACACCATGGACCATGAGGTGCTGCTTGAACACATGTGGTTCTGGTGTGACCAGTCCGGCAATGTCATCAGCTGTTCCAGGTCATACCTGACAGACAGAGTGCAGAGGGAGAAAATGGAACTTGTCTCATCTAGCCTGAAGCCTCTGAGCTGAAGGGTGCCAAAAGGGTTGGTCTTGTCGCCCTTATTGTTCACGGTGTACATGCTGCCATTGGGGGACATTATCAGGTGGTACGGGTTGGGTTTTCACTGCCATGCACAACTGTACCTGTCCTGCGCACCTGATGTCCAGGTGTCAGACTCCATATTTAACAGCTGGCTCAAGGAAATCCAGTTGCAGATGACTCAAAACTGGCTAAGACTCAACTCAGACACAACTGAGGTACTGGTAGTGGAGCCAGGCCATTGTGGAGGAGGGGGGATGGGGATTGCCCCCTAATCTAGTGTTGGGAAGTGTTGCCCTTGTCCCTTCTAGACAGGTGAAGGATTTGGGTGTGATCCTAGGCGACTGCCTGACACTTGATCCTCAGGTGTTGGCTGTGGTCAAAAGTGGTTTCTGTCATCTTAGGAACATCGCTCGAATCTGAGCCCTGATCTCTCCTGAGGACCTGCCCACACTGCTGCATGCTTTTTTAACTTCCAGGCTGAATTACTGTAATGCCCTGCACCTTGGGTTATCTGGAGGCAACTTCTGCAGACTGTAGCTGGTGCAGAATGCAGCAGTGAGACTTTTGACTGGGGCAAGGAGGTGTGAGTATACTACCCCAGTCCTCCATGGACTGCACTGGCTGCCAGTCAGGTGGAGGATTGTCTTCAAGATAGGGCTCCTAACCTATAAGACCCTGCATGATGGGGGTCCCACCTATCTGCAAGATCTCCTTGATCCTTACCGTCTGGCCTGGATGCTTTGTTACACCAAGGGGGGCCTCCTTGGGGTTCCCAGGGTTAGGCTGTGGCATTCAGGAAACAGAGCATTTGCAGCAGCTGCACCAACCCTATAGAACTCCTTACCTGATTATTTAAGGGGGGCCCCCTTGGTGGAAGCCTCTGATAATGTGAGGTTGTTCTGAATAGATAGATGGGAATCTGTATACTGATTTTATTATATGTGTGTTTTTATTGTTTTTAAAAATTGTGTTTTATATTGTGGTTCTATTGTACAGCACCCAGAGTCTCAGGAACTGGGCACTTCATAAATAAAATATCTATCTAATATCTAATAATAACAATATTAATAGTAATAAGATAATAATATTAATAATGTCCCCCCAACCCGTTCTAGTTACTAGAATCTTGTCAGTGTCAATGTTAGGTAGGGAAGGCAGGTGGTGAATATCTAGTTAAATGGATTTTCACCTGCTCCTTCTCTGTTTACTTGGTCCCAGCTGAGAGCAGAGAGGTGATGTAATTTAGAACTCTCACAGCAACATAAGTCATAGCTTGCTGTGAGTGTGGGGAGCTTTAGAATTTTTAGTGTGTCTGTAGTTGAGTTCGAGCTGGAGTGAGTTCCAGTAGCAGCTCAAAGAGTGAGCAGCTGGAGGATTGAGGAGAGTCTGTATTTCTCACCCTAGTCTGAGGACATCTTTTGCCTGACTTGTGAAGTGGTGGAAACCATCTCCAGGATTTCCTGATGCCCTCATTCCCAATGGGATGAGGGGGACTGCAGAGGTTTTGAGGGGCAATCCTCTGATCCAACCTAGAACATTTTGAAGTTGCCTTTGGTGTATAAACTGTGAGTAGATTCTGTCTGAGAGTTACCCTTGTTATGCACCTGCTTTGTTTTATGTGGGGTGACACTCTGATTAAGGGCCCCATTCACCCATTTCTGCTTTGAGACTGTTTTCAAGGAGATTATGTTAAAGTTTGCTGACAACAGTGGATGTCCCAGGTGTGACTAGTCTTAGTTCACATCTCTAATCTTACACCCCTTGTGGTGTTTCTGATGTTAAAATGTGCTAAACATTTGAAGAAAGCGTAGTTTCTACTGTTCATTATCTGTTGAGGTGAAACTCTGAAAGAATGGCTGGGTGTGGATGAGGAAGGAAAAGGTGGGCAAACCCCCATCTGGAGTGATCAGTTCAGCACTTCAGGTTCTGTACGGGTGCCTGTTTCTTTCAGTGCACGTGGCCAATGCCTGAAGATAAAGATTACCCCTTGTATGTGGGTTTTGCTAGTTTTGAGCCTAGTGTGCTCCATCGTGGCCAGTGTGCCACAATTTCCTTCTGTAAATCATATGCCACATGGGAACTATTCTAAGTCATGGCCTAATGCCACTTCCAGGAGACGTGTGTGTGTTTTCATCGTGGCTAGTACCACATTTCCAGATGTCTAATCCTATGCTGTACCGTATGGGAAGTTCAGTTTCTGTTTTTCTACAGATGTGTTCTGCATTGCCTAGTGCTTTGAAGTGTAAACCCTTGGGGGTCCATCTTTGCTTTTGTGTTCCTACTTTGTTTCAGAATAAAGCCTCACTCTAGAATCCTGACCTGGTATGGACAATCTAGTTACTGCTTCCTGTGTGGATTTACTGGGTACCCCTGTCAGAAGTAGCAAACCTAGCATAGCCCTCAGAAAAAATTTTCCTTTAGGACCTGGGTTTTGGTATAGGTCTATTTGTGTCTTGTACACACTTTGTGTTTCTGTTGCAGTTGCTTTGTATCCCCACCCCTCTCTTTTCCCCTAGACAGAAAAAGCATGGGAGGTGTTCCTACTAGTTAAATAAGGGGCTAGTGGTGGTGGGGGGGGTGACAATAATAAGAATGAGCTAATAATAATAATCATAAGCTAATAATAATACTAAGAAGAATGTCTCACATGGAAAAGAAATGAATGCTTTGACTGGCTGAGTGCGTTCCCCTGATCTATAAAGCCTTTTGTCACTGCTGCCTCTGCCCAGAACTCTCACTGCTACAGCATTCTATGAGAAGCAGCATGATGTCATTGTAATCACTGCATAGTTTTTCTTCTGCTGAAAAGAGGCACATTGAACAACTCTATATAAAGAGTTATCTCTGTCACTCTAAGATTGTATCTCATGAGAGTGTTAAAGAAATAACATTTGAAAACGGCTTTGTGTCAAGGTGTCCATGGCTGACAAGTAATGTAGCTTAACACACCTCATCAATGGTGCCACCAGCATGTCTCAAATTTACTTCTGAGCTGCTCCATTTTTATAACCAGCAAAAGGGGCTCCAGGATATCTGCATCCCTATTAGGTTTAAATCCAACAATATATTCAGAGTCCTTCCCAGGGCAGGACTCAACCTGGAAAAGCAAAAAAGATGGGAGACTCCACTCCTACAGTAATTTTTGTGATCTTTATTTAATGTCAGCTTTCCAGGTTGACATTTCATGGACTCACCATTTTGCCCAGCTACTGGTGGTTAACTTACATTTATCCATTTTTTGGTCTGAAAACCAAAATTACTCTGGAAGGACTCCTTTCTGCAGAGAAAATGACCAATCCCAGATGCGACTTTAGCCCTCTTGCTTTGGCACAATGGGAACATTGGCTGGAAGTTAGCTTAAGGCACTAAAATGTCAGGGAGGGCTCCAGAAAGCAACATCTGCTTTAAGGGAGTGCAGTACTCTGGTGTAATGTTGATTGTCTGGTCAAAAAAAATCTGAACAGAATAAATTAACCACCAGTATCCTGATGAAGTGGCAAGTCCACAAAATGTAATCTGGAAAATAGAATTTAAATACAGATTACCTTAACTGATACAAGAGTGGACACTCTCATCTTGTTTGGTTTTCCCTTTTCATCCCTCTATAAGTTATTGTTCAAACAGTACAAGGCCTTGACTTCAAAACTTCAGTTCACTTCTGACACTCCGCAGCATGCTCCTGTAGTACAAGCAGTATCCCTTTAATCTGAGAGGTGCTCCTGTATTATAAGCAGTATCCCTTTAATCTGAGAAGTGCTCCTGTAGTACAAGCAGTATCCCTTTAATCTGAGAGTGCTCCTGTAGTACAAGCAGTATCCCTTTAATCTGAGAGGTGCTCCTGTAGTACAAGCAGTATCCCTTTAATCTGAGAGGTGCTCCTGTAGTACAAGCAGTATCCCTTTAATCTGAGAGGTGCTCCTGTAGTACAAGCAGTATCCCTTTAATCTGAGAGGTGCTCCTGTAGTACAAGCAGTATCCCTTTAATCTGAGAGGTGCTCCTATAGTACAAGCAGTATCCCTTTAATCTGAGAGGTGCTCCTGTAGTACAAGCAGTATCCCTTTAATCTGAGAGGTGCTCCTGTAGTACAAGCAGTATCCCTTTAATCTGAGAGGTGCTCCTGTAGTACAAGCAGTATCCCTTTAATCTGAGAGGTGCTCCTGTAGTACAAGCAGTATCCCTTAATCTGAGAGGTGCTCCTGTAGTACAAGCAGTATCCCTTTAATCTGAGAGGTGCTCTGTAGTACAAGCGGTATCCCTTTAATCTGAGAGGTGCTCCTGTAGTACAAGCAGTATCCCTTTAATCTGAGAGGTGCTCCTGTAGTACAAGCAGTATCCCTTTAATCTGAGAGGTGCTCCTGTAGTACAAGCAGTACCCTTTAATCTGAGAGGTGCTCCTTTAGTACAAGCAGTATCCCTTTAATCTGAGAGGTGCTCCTTTAGTACAAGCAGTATCCCTTTAATCTGAGAGGTGCTCCTGTAGTACAAGCAGTATCCCTTTAATCTGAGAGGTGCTCCTGTAGTACAAGCAGTATCCCTTTAATCTGAGAGGTGCTCCTGTAGTACAAGCAGTATCCCTTTAATCTGAGAGGTGCTCCTGTAGACAAGCAGTATCCCTTTAATCTGAGAGGTCTCTGTAGTACAAGCAGTATCCCTTTAATCTGAGAGGTGCTCCTGTAGTACAAGCAGTATCCCTTTAATCTGAGAGGTGCTCCTGTAGTACAAGCAGTATCCCTTAATCTGAGAGGTGCTCCTGTAGTACAAGCAGTATCCCTTTAATCTGAGAGTGCTCTCTGTAGTACAAGCAGTATCCCTTTAATCTGAGAGGTGCTCCTGTAGTACAAGCAGTATCCCTTTAATCTGAGAGGTGCTCCTGTAGTACAAGCAGTATCCCTTTAATCTGAGAGGTGCTCCTGTAGTACAAGCAGTATCCCTTTAATCTGAGAGGTGCTCCTGTAGTACAAGCAGTATCCCTTTAATCTGAGAGGTGCTCCTGTAGTACAAGCAGTATCCCTTTAATCTGAGAGGTGCTCTCTGTAGTACAAGCAGTATCCCTTTAATCTGAGAGGTGCTCCTGTAGTACAAGCAGTATCCCTTTAATCTGAGAGGTGCTCCTGTAGTACAAGCAGTATCCCTTTAATCTGAGAGGTGCTTCTGTAGTACAAGCAGTATCCTTTTAATCTGAGAGGTGCTCCTGTAGTACAAGCAGTATCCCTTTAATCTGAGAGGTGCTCCTTTAGTACAAGCAGTATCCCTTTAATCTGAGAGGTGCTCCTGAGTACAAGCAGTATCCCTTTAATCTGAGAGGTGCTCTCTGTAGTACAAGCAGTATCCCTTTAATCTGAGAGGTGCTCCTGTAGTACAAGCAGTATCCCTTTAATCTGAGAGGTGCTTCTGTAGTACAAGCAGTATCCTTTTAATCTGAGAGGTGCTCCTTTAGTACAAGCAGTATCCCTTTAATCTGAGAGGTGCTCTCTGTAGTACAAGCAGTATCCCTTTAATCTGAGAGGTGCTCCTGTAGTACAAGCAGTATCTCTTTAATCTGAGAGGTGCTCTCTGAGACAGAAAACAGAATTACCTATAAATTACAGTGCCTGTGCTTCTAAAAGCACTGCACAGTCATAGATGAGCGAAATAAAAAATATTAATTATATACACAATGTACAAGATATATAGTTAACCAAATGGAGAAATAGAAAACATACTAGTGAAATTCAAATAGTAGTTTTATATCTCTTTTTATTTTATGTATTGTATTTTACACATGTTTTACCAGGTAAGCTTACAGAGCCCAGTGCTCACTTCTTGTTGTGTGATGGGGAACGTGACAGTAAGCATTCATACATTACACACATTACACATTCCAATAACAAATGTATATATGAAAGAATTACAAGCAGAAGAAAACAAAAGGACTAAATGTAATTAAGTTTAGATCTGTCTTACCTCACATGTGTTTTAGACAAGAACTTCCACACAAGATTCAGTTCCCCAAAGGACCACACAGCTGGTTGAAAAATGGCTCTGTCTCAGTTGCAGAACAATAATTACAAATCTGGATATGTTATGTTAACCCTCTGTAAGAAGAGATTGTTCCTTGCTTGTACTTCCATCATATGATGACTTGAGCTACCATAATGCTACAGGGTTGAGACGTGTTGTTTGCTGTTGGCAGCTACCGTATACCTTTGATTTGAAGCCGCCCTCTAATAGAAGCCATCCTCATTTACAAGCTGCACAGGAAAAAGTAGGTTTGTAATAGAAGCTGCCCTGTATTAGAAGTCATGACTTGCAATCGAGTATACAGGTACTTCACTTTACATATTCCTTCCCTTACTCTGTACTTGTCAACAACACAGACAACAGTCAACTCACTGAAGGCACTGTATCTAACTCCCACTTGACAAAATGTTTAACTTCAAGAAATGCAGTCGCTGGGCTGATATATTGAAACAAGCAATACTGGTATGTCATACTAGGACCATGTGATTCCAAAAGCCCCAATCACATACTGTAATAAATACCAGCTTAAACTACTGGTAACTAAAAGCACACTAAAAGCAATGTTTGAGCTGTTTTTCTTAAATTTGTTAAAGTACATCAATGCAGAAGCTGAATGCTGATGCCACATGGTTCCCTGATGCATGATCACTATTGTCACCATTGTCACCGATCATAGATGCCACAAACTAATGAATTAAGAGCATTAGCCAAAAGTAAAATTGTGTTTGTTATTTTTGTTTTTCTTTAACTCCGATGCTGACTACCGTAACTGTTCTCAGATTTCCCATTAGTATCTCAGTCTCTCAGTGCAGTACGCTGACTCCTCATCCATGTTGTTCCCCTCAGAGCAGGATGCTGACTTTACATCCATGTTGTTCCTCATACCCCGATCACTATTGCAACTACCGGTACTGGTATTGTTATTACAGTATACTCAATGGCCTGTTGACCTTTGGTGTAGCAGGAGGAAATGTGGCAGTAGGGATATTCAGTAAGGATATCCATATAGTATGATATCCAGTGAGGGGACAGAAAATGTGGTAGTCAGCTGGTGGTGTAGCAGGGGGTTTTATGAAACCCATCCTCTAATACTAGCCACTCTCAAATACGAGTCACAGCTGAAGGCAGTTTGCCAATACCATAAAGTTGCTTGTTCATCAGTGATATCTGAAATTTATTTATTTATTTATTTTTATTTTTAGTTGTTTAACCAGGTATAGCACACTAAGCTAATAGCTTTTTTATAGGAGCGACCTGGGAGCACAAGGAGGTTAAGTGACTTGCTCAAGGTCACACAGTATGTAAGTGGAAGCTGTGGGATTCAAACCCAGGTCTGGTCTGCTGGATGTCATCAGATTTGCAGCTCAGAGCCTTAGACCACTGCGCTATACTGCCTCCATATCTGATTTTATTACACAGCATATCTCCAAATATAATCTCCTTTGCCCTTGGCAACATGGTTTCCAGAAGGGGCACAGCACTACCACAGCCCTTGCCCTCTTCACCGACCATGTGCTGAGGAATATGGATAAAGGGAAGCTAACTGGTGCAGTGTTTGTAGATCTGTCCAAGGCATTTGACCTTGCAAATCACAATATCCTGATAGCAAAACTCGACACCCTTGATTTCTCCCCTTCCTCCACTGCTTGCCTCACTTACTACCTCTCTGGTAGAACACAGAAGGTCTGTCTTGGTGGTGCCACCTCTCCCCACTTGCCGGTCTCTGTGGATGTCCCCCAGGGTTCTGTTCTCGGCCCCCTCCTCTGTTGGTGCTGGTGCATGCCTTTGTTACCTCTAGGCTTGACTACTGCAACTTTCTGTACTTTGGGGTCATGGGAGGGACTCTTCGCAGACTGCAGCTGGTGCAGAAACGCAGTGGGCAGGTTGCTGACAGGCCTTTCGAGATCCAGTCATGTGACCCCGGTCCTGCGTGCTCTGCACTGGCTGCCGGTCAGGTGGAGGGTCCTTTTCAAGGTGGGTATACTCACCTTTAAGGCCCTATATGGACTGGGTCCTGGTTACCTGTTAGAGTGCCTGACACCGGTGACCTCTGTTTGCTCCCTCCACTCCTCTTTAAAGGGCCTCCTGGTCATTATCAGGTTCCTGCTCAGGACATTGGGAGACCATGCTTTTAGTGTCTCTGGTCCAACCCTGTGGAACTCACTTCCACCTGCAGTCCGGGAGGCCCCCTTGATCGACGTGTTTAAGTTGAGGCTGAAAGCCCATCTTTTCAGCCTGGCCTTCGCAGATTGCTGATTTCATCTTTAATGTCCAGTCTGTCTTTTTGGCAAACCTGAAGCTTTTCTTTAAAGATGCTGAGCTGTAAATTCTATTTTGCAATTTTGCTACTTGTGGAAATTTTTTATCGCATTTTAATGTTTGTTTTATTTTTTTATGTCTGTTAGGCACCCAGAGCCTCCAGGAATGGACGCCCTATAAATAAAAATTGCCTTGCCTTGCCTCTTTTCCCTCCTCATTAACTCTCTCTCCATCGGAGGGCTTATCCTGTAAATCACTCCTCTATGCTGACAACTTAATACTATACCAAAGTGATGCCTCCCCTTCTCACTATCCACCACTCTTACCGATGGTTTCTGCAAGGCACATTGTTGGTTCTCCACCAACAAACTGTTGGTCAATGCTGCCAAAACAAAGGCCATGCTTTTTGGTTCCAAATCGAAACTCTCTGCCCTTGCCCACAACAGAGGCCTTCTCACTATCAAATCACCAGATGGATCTCCCCTTGACGCTGTTCCCACCTTCAAGTATCTGGGGGTAATACTGGACCCATCCCTAACCTACACTGACCACATTGCCTCACTGACCAGGCACAGCAACCAGAAAATAGGGTTCTACTATTGCCTGATTGACCACCTCTTGCCGGAAGCCTGCCTTGCTATTGCTCATGGCAACCTCTTCCCCTCCTTGACTATGGCTGCCCGGTGTATTCCCTCACCTCCATTACCAACCTGAACCACCTGGATGCTACCTACTTTTGTATATGCTACCTTACCTTCCATGCCCCTCTCCTCACTCACCACTGCTCTTTTTACCAGTCCCTTAACTGGCTCCCTCCACAAGTGCGGCGCTTCTACCTGCTGGCCTGGACTGTTGCTGATACCTTGCACAATCCCTCCTACTCTCCACTGTACCTTCTTATCTGGCCCAGAACCTACTGCCACAATCTACATCAGTCTTCCCACCTCCAACTAGAATGTCCTAACATAACTATGAGGATGGGCCTAAGAGCCTTCTCTGCAGCCAGACCCTCTATATGGAACAACCTCCACTCCTCCCTACATTCCTCCAACCCCCCTCTAAATCTAAATTCCCTATTAAGAATACACCTTCTGTCCTCCTTGACCTGCGTCTGCCCACAGGCAGCTAACACAGCTGTACCTCCCTTGCAGCCCAACCTTATCTCCTCCCACCTCTAGTGCTCTGTTCTCTTCTCCCACCCTGAATACTAGTTTTGTTCCTATTGTTGAATGATGGAGCAACCTTACCCAGTTTACCTAAACGTTGTACACTTTGGTATGCTCAATTGTTGATGTAACCGGTACTGTTTACCTTATATTTTCTTTGTTAGCTTAACCTACCCTGGATTCCCTGTTATGTTCCTGGGATGATCCACACTGTTCTCTCACTGTATTTTACACTGTTTGTGCCAGTTTCTGGCCCAGGCCATGCCTGAAAAAGGTCTTCAGATCAGTGCTCAACCCGGTTACCAAATGAATAAATAAATGTATTTTTATTTAATAATTTAAAATTTGGTGACCAAGATAGGCACACTGAGCCAGAGCTCATTTCCAGCTGCGCCCCGGGGGAGGGGATACAGCAGGTAATGAAAGAACAATAATAAAAGTGACAACAGTGAGTGCAGGCACATGAACAGTAAAAGCCAGGTACACATAATAAACTCTAGAAAAAGAAACAGTGTTAAAAGTGCACAAAGTACATCAGTTACTGGGGAAGCCAGGATGAGAGCTAGAGAGAATGCTGCCAGTGTTTGACAGGATGTTGATAACAGAATCTTGGTGGCATAAAATTCAATTTACAGAGTACACTGAGTTTCAAGTTATACAGTAGGGTAAGAAGCAAAATGAATAAATAGTGGGGGATAGACAGTGAGTCGGATGTTGTAATGTGAAGAGAAGAGAACGATAGTTAGCTGCAGGTGCATCCTTTTGAGAGGTGTCCCAGTAAGAGTAGTTTAAGAGAGGGCAGGGAGGATGAGAGACATATGGTGGTATATAATATGGGCAGACTTGTTGGTCCATTGGTCTCTTTCTGCCAACATAGTCTAGGTTTCTGTGAGAGAGGGAGGCTGTTCCACAGTGTTTGAAGTTGACTAGGGAAAGCAGACTGGCCTGTTATAGGTTTACTGTGAGTGATATAAAAGGTACAAGCAGCAGATGATCCAAGAGAGTAGGATAACAGGATGGCAGGTTCATGCCTCTCAACTGTCCCCCATTATGAGGGAAGTCCCTCATGTTCCCTCTCAAAATTGCTCTGTCCCACATCCATCCCACTTGGGAAAGGTGCTGCCCACACACAGTAGACGCTGTAAATTTAGTCTTTTGAAGTACAAATTAATAATATTCTAATTTGTTAAATCAAAGTTAAACTTAAATGAAGGTACTGATTTCCACATTATTTTGAGCTTGTATCTCTATATTTGATGATGTGTCACACATTATCAGCGCCTGTGTCCCACATTGTCCCTCATTTCGAGTGTCATTGTCCCATATTTCAGTGGCAAAAAGGTTGAGCGGTATGGCCAGGGTTAAGGAGGGAGGAGAGGCAAGTGGAGCAGGTCTGGTTTTGTCAACCTAGTCAGTCTTGGTTAGTTTGGAGTTGCTCACCGCAGTGAGTCCGGTGAATTCTAGCTGTCATGGCTGGGTGTATTGTCTGCTAAATCATATTCAGATCAAGTCCCTTTGGCCCCATTACAGGTGCTCAACTATTCATCACATATTCAGCACAGGTGAACAATGACATAGTAAAAGGGGGGGGCTACTTCAGCTCCCATGTGTGCAAGGTTGCTTAAAGGAGCTCAATAAACAATGGCCGATGTCACAGAATTCCCTGTACAGGAGAGAGATGTTACACCATCAGTATCAGAAATGAGGAGGGGGAAGACATGCACACTAAGTCAGAGTCTGAAAAATCCCACCCTCAGTTTTCAAAATAATGCAAAATGCCCAGAGGCTTTCAATTTCAGTGAATATCTATCAAGAAACATGTCCAGAAAAAAAATATTGTGATGTGCCACAAATTATATTCAAAAGTGCAAATAGTCAGTTCATCATAGCAGCAATAAAGACGTTTCAAATGTGCACAAAGTTCATTTATATTGCTGGAGACTTCTGGAGTGATTTATATCAGCTACTCCCAAGATAAAATGATTATATGACTGTGCATGAAACCATACTCAGATGCGCAAATTGTCAGTTCTTCATGGCACCAATAAAGTTGTTTCAAAAGTGTATTAAGTTCGTTTTATGTTGCTGGAGAGTTCTGGATGGTTTTAATCACCTATTCCCTTAAAAACTAATACAATGATTAGCACCAGGAAGCTTCTGTATCTTAAAGTAGATTGCTCCCATATTAACAAAATGTAAACCAGTCTGTTAATATGCTGAGCAGAATAACAAGACATAATTCATATGGCATCCATTTTACAATATTGACAATTCACATAATTTATGAGCCCAGTTACAGAGGGGTAAAGAGCTCATAGACCACTGCCTGATTCAAAAGGCTGGTGACTAGTGCAGGCTGCTCAAAATTCCAAACCACATGGCATGCACACAGCCAGCGCGAGTAGTGTGCAGAGCCTCTGCCGTCTGAATAGTGGTCCTTTTGTAAACCCTGTGGTTTTACATAATGTGTTGTTTTTTATGTAGCTGCCTAGTAAATATATGAGTAGCTGCTTTGCTACCTTAACCTACTATGCAAGTAAACCAGTATATAAGAGAGCCCACTGAAAGACTACATTTGGAGCGGAGACACTGAAAAGTGGAGTACTTCTGCTTGGTCTTCACAGTGTGTGTGTGGGGGGACCAACATGTATCAGCAGGCACCCAGTGCAGGGGGCAGAGAACACAAGTCCATTTTCAGAGGAGAGAGCCTGGAAGTGATTAGAAGCCTGAAAAGAGAACAAGGTGAGGAGAACCAGATATGATTCACTGAAGGGCTCTGAAAGAACTGAAGATGGTGCTAACTGCCTCTCTGACAACACTGTTCAACACCTCTTTGGAAATGGGAGTAGTTCCAATGGACTGGAGGAAGGTTGATGTGATCTTTTTGCACAAGAGCAGAGGCAGTGGGGAGGCTAGCAACTACAGGCCAGCCAGTCTCACATCAGCGGTGGGAAAATTAATGGAGATCTGTTTGAAGGAGAAGCTGAAGAAGTACCTGGAGGCACATGGACTGCCCGACCACAGGCAGCATGGTTTACAGGGGGAGGGCATGCCAAACAAATCGCATAGATTTCTTTGACTGGGTGACCAGGAAGGTGGATCCGGGGAGGGCAATCAATGTGGCTTATCTGGACTTTAGCAAGCCCTTCAGTGCTGTGCCACACAGTAGGCTAGTAAAGAAATTAATAGCCTGGGGGCTAGAGAGAAAGTGGGTAGCTAGGTATCAAACTGGTTGAAGGACAGGAGACAGAGGGTGGTGGTAAACTGCAGACACTCAGGGAACAGGCGACTGACTAGCGGGGTGCCACATGGATCAGTGCTGGGACTGGTCTTTTTCAGTGTCTTCATAAGTGACATTGTCGAGGAACTAGAGGGGAAGATGTGTTTCTTTGTGGCTGGCACAAAAATCTGCAACAGGGTGGGGAAGGGGTGGACAGAATGCAAAGGGATCTGGGGAAACTAGAGGAGTGCTCTAGAGTGAGGCAACTGGGTTTCAGTGCCAAAAAGTGCACAGTCATGCACCTGGGGCAGGGAGACTCAGGAGCTGTGCTCACGATGGGGAGCGGTAGGAGGTGTGCATAATTTGGGGGGAGAGGTACTGATAGGCTCCAGGAAAGAAAGGGTCCTCAGGGTAATCATATCTGGTGATCTTTAGGTGGTAGGATAGTGTGACAAGGCAGTAGGCAAGACTAGTGGGATGCTGGGGTGCATAGGGAGGGGGATTTCTAGCAGGATGAGTGAGGTAGTGTTGCCACTGTATTGTTCACTGGTGAGACCCCACCTAGATTACTGTGTCCAGTTCTGGAGACTCACTTCCACATGGATATTGATAGGGTGGAAGCGGTCCAAGGAGGGCTACCAGAATGGAGTGGATGTTGCATGAGAAGCCATATGAGGGAGACACTGGGGAATGTCAACATGTACTCCTTGCTGGAGAGGGGAGTGAGAGGGGACATGATTGAGACCTATAAGTACCTCAAAAGGGTGAATGAAGTGGGGTGGAGAGTCTCATTTAGAGGAGGAGGAGGACAAGCACCAGAACATGGGGTCATGTGATGGAACTGGGGGGGGGGGCATTTAAGAGGGATATGAAGAAATATTTATAGAAAGGGAGGTGGATGTTTGGAATGCCTGAACAGGTGGTGGGGGTGAAAACAGTAGGGAGGTTCAAGCATGCATGGGATAGGCACCGGGTATAATAAGCAGAGGAAAGGGAGGTGGGAGGGACACTGATGACCAAATAAGGTTTGAGGTGTCAGAGCAGGCAAGGAAAAACAGGGCAGACTGGATGGGCCTACCTGTCATTTTCAGCCCACAAATTCTCTGTTTCTATGAAAAGGCTTTATTGCTGCCATGAATAACTAACTATTTGCACTTCTGAGTGTGTTTTGATACACAATCATAGAATCAGTTTATCCTGGGAGTAGCTGATTTACGTCACTCTAGATGTTTCCAGCAATATAAAATTAACTTAATGCACTTCTGAAATGGCTTCATTGCTGCTATGATGAACTGACTGTTTGTACTTTTGAGTTTACTTTGTTGTAGATCACTGTCTTTTTTTCTGAGCATCCGTTAATGGATATTCACAGAAATTCAAAACTTCTGGCCATTTTGCCTTATCTTGAAAATTAAGAATGGTAGTTTTCAGACTCTGGCTTTGTGTGCATGCCCTTGCCCTCCTCCCCATTTCTGATACTGATACAGTAACATAGTAATTTAATGTCGGAGCTATACTAGGTCCATCATGTCCTTCGCCTCTGCTTAATTAATAGGGATGGAGAAAAGTATTCTGTTCAAACGTACTAATTCATAAGGATTGCCCACCCACTCTACTACAGTGTGCAGGGTACCCTTTGAGTCCCTTGGTAAGCAGAAATTTGTCCAGGCTTACCACGAAGGATTGTGCTTTTACAGGTTAATCATTTGCATGCATCGTTGTAATGCAGAGCAAAAATTATAGGACTCCATGAAGAAAAATTAGAGGGGAAGAATTTGTCATATAGGGACAGAAATAAATACTGACTAAAATAACATAATTAGAATGTTGTAGGTATGCAAAGAAAAAGTGGTCGGGAGTGAAAAAGTAATCAGCATAACGTTAATGTGAGTCTGAGCAACGTTTTCTTTAGTATAATGCAAGCCACAGCCAGAAATACACCGAACACAGAAAAATTTTGCCACATGTACCTGGTTCGGAAAGGTGTTACCCTGGGGGTGCCACAGTCTGTGTGTCTCTCTCTCTCTCTCTCTTTATCCCTTACATGGCCTCTCACAGGGTGCAGGCAGCTGGGGGTGCAAAACTTGAGTTAGTGAAAATCAAGATGGCATTATTTGATTTCAAGATCTACACTGATTAAAGAGTTCAAAATAGGATTTAATGTCCAAACAAGTTAAAACAACTTCCACTCCTTGGAGTGTTGGGGTTTTGGTGAGTACAATTAATTTCCAAGGCACAAGACCAACATCACAGTGGCTCAAATGATTGAATAAGATATCCACCTCACTTCATCCCTCTGGAGCTAAATAAGGCTCTTGTAACAATGGTAGCTGCATTAGTCTGGGCTGAATAAGGCATTCTTAGGGCTGGCAGCTCTCTTACTCCCTCCTGCACAATATCTTGAGTTCCTCCTCTGACACCAATGTTACCCTTACTGCTACTGCCCTTTCTTGTGAGCATCCTAAAAGACAGCAGGGTGGGCACCTGCTGCTCATGGTGGTTTCACCTGTGGCAGGGATTGATGATTTTGAGGGTGGGGTCCTTTCAGCTGCAAACATTCCCAACCATAAGCCACCAGGGCACTCAAGCCAGATGAGCAGTGGGCACACCAGCCAGGGACCAAGGGCTACCCAAACGAGCAGCTGCTTGAAAAGGCTGACACTGCAGGCCCCTTGCAGTCTCCAGGATGTCCCCACCTACTCCAGCTCGGCTCTCCAACACAGCATCAAATAGTCCCAAACATGGGGTGATTGTGAAGTAGACTGCTACCCTGCTTCATCAATGATGCAGGCTCTCACCTCCAGCCACGACTCTGGACTTCAACAGCTAATGAACTGGCTTCAAAATTGAACCTTTCCAAGCCATTCTATCCCGGTGCTGGGGGGGCCCAGAGCAGGCTTTACTCCACTCTGAGCCCCATCTCCCTTCCTTCTTCACTGACATAGATGTCCGTACAGTAGCACTTCCAAACTGTCATGGTTCTTCCCCCCCTCCAACTTCTCCAACATCACCCACACTCCCTAAAAGGGATCCTCCCTTGTTCGCACCAAAAACCCTTATTTATACCCTGTAACACTCAGGCCCCACCCACCAGCAGTGGTCCCAGAAATCTCCCAGGAATAAAACCTGTGGCAATATAAGTAAGTTCCTATGGGGGGCTGATAATAATAAAACTAGATTAGTATGTGTCTTAAAGCAACAGTCTGTAGTAGATGAAACAATAAGCATAACAAGTTACACTTGGCCTACCTAACAATGCTGGCTGCAAACACAGATGAATTTCTGCATAGATTTGTAAAACAACTTTGCTAAACCTTTTTTTTAATTCATTCGGAATTATTGTGGATCTGATGAAAATCAATCTCTTCCTGGTCCCTACGCTCACCTTTCCACTGCTAAGCCAGGTGCAATAGGTATCTGAATTGTGATTGGTGTGACACTGGCAGAGTGACATAGGGGCCAGGGGGAGTATTATTTTCTTCAGATAATCATTCTGTTAGAATTTAAAAAGGGTTCAGGAAAGTTTTTTTAAGGCACAACCTGTGTATGCAGCAAACATCCTTTAGGTACAGTCAGTAGAGTTTGTTATGTTGATTTTTTTCAGCTAGCATGAACTGGCGCTCTAAGTTGTGAATGACGGTTAAGCAATATAGAAGGAACCAAACCTTCAGGACCAGGGCTAATGCCTAATTTTTCCAAAGATGGCTGGTGACTGATTAGTACAGATTACTGTTACTGAATGGTGATTATGTACTGCAACTGTAGTGATGGGAAAATATTCCTGGCATTCTAGAGAAAGATTTTACATCAGCACGCACAAGCTGCCTTTTTGAAATTAGACAAAATGCTTTCCACTTTTGCAACCACAACTTGTAAAGACTGACAGTGGCTCACCATTTACAGTAACATCAATCTGTTTCATCAGTTTGTTGAGAGATGTCCTTGCAGAATTACTCTTCTCTGGTATTTTCTAAACAACAAAGTGAAAACCACCATATATGACTACAGTTGGGGTGAATTTAACAGTATTAGAAATGAATAACCAATTAAACACTTTGATATTGAACACAGCTGGACAAGCTTTTTAGAATAAATTATGTACCTACGAGATAGATGCATACCTAGGATATTATTGTATAACAGACAACAGAGCTACCTCCATGGTTTTCGCTGAAGGTTAGTAAATTAAATAAAACAAGCATTTGTCAATGCCGAATGTTGTCTTGCTGGCATGGCATTGGTAGTGCAGGAGTTAGAGAGATGCATAATAGGAATGGCAGTGAAGTATTGAACTGATGCCAAACCACCCCCACCCTGCACAGACTGACAGGCATTGGGTTGTCCCTTTGGGTGTTGGCCATAGTGCTCATGCTATTTCACCTCTTCTTATCCTGCAAACACTGATAAGTGGCGCGGTGTGCATTGGGGTCTTCGGGCTTTATGCTCACCCCATTCCATAAGGAAATACACTGAGATGGGTGCAGTATAGGACAGTGAGGATAACTTTGGAGCCAGAGCGTCCAAGGCACATCTTGATGATTGTCACTGGCTGCAGGGTGGGGGTAGGGGTGGAATGGCGTGAGCATTACATCCGACAATCCCAAGTCGCACCCCTGACACCTGTCAGTCTCTACATATGGGCGTTCAGCACCAAATTTTCAACATAGGCATTTTAGCACCTCTGCTCATGAACAGTGTCACTGTTATTTCCTCAAAGTGTCCCAAGAAGTGATTTTGCATAGCGAGCATGCTATTCTGCGCTGGAAGTGCGAAAACACATTTTGGGCAGGATATGTGAAATGATGGCTATACTGTTCATCAAGAGGCGTGGAAAAATGGCAATGGTAAAAATCCAAAGTGAAAATATCACAAATGCACGACAGTACAAGCGTGCGAGCAATCTGCCAATGCACGCTCGTAACACAGTCATTTTATAGAGTATCATCACCAAATTTTCAACATAGGCATTTTATGACCTCTGCTTATGAACTGTGTCACTGTCATTTTCATAATCTGGCCCAAACACTGATTTCCTGGCGACTTCTAGCTGTTAATGGCAGTGCGAGAACACATTTTGGCCGGATGTGGAAAATGACAGCTGTACTGTTCACAAGGAGGTGTACAAAAATAACAATGCTGAAAATCCGGCATTAAAATATTGGGGGTGCATGAAGTTATGAGCCTGCTTAGCAACTGCGCAATGCACGCTCGTAAAACAGGCATTTGTTGTTTTTTTTCCACCAAATTTGGAACATAGGCTTTTGGAGAGGCCACCTCATGAACATTGGCACTGACATTTCATTATTGGGTCCCAAAAGGTGATTTCATGCAGTGACTGTGAAATCACCTTTCGAGGCTGATTAATGCCATGACAGTGATAGAATTCATGAGGAGGGGCCCCAAAAATCCCATTTTGAAAATTTGGTGCCAAAATTCCAACAAATGCCTGAGATATGCAGCAAAGTTGAAAAAACCCTATTCATTCCATTATACAGCTTACCGACATTTCCTCAGTTAGCATTCGGCTTTGAAGAGTGCAGACGTGTTCCTGGTCCACCGAAGATCATCGCGCCGAACTCCGGAGGTAAGTATGGGGTGAGGGGGGTGTGGGGAGGCAGGGTGTGCTGTGGGTGGATGCAGTGGGGGGCAGGAGCCCTACGAGGGACCATTTTTGTTACAAGGAAGAAAAAAATTACATTGCGGGACTTTTTTTCAGGGTACTTGGCACACTGGGGTGGGCTCCCAGCGTGTCACTGAACTGTTTTAGGGGGTGCTGCAGCTGATGGGGATTGGGCACCCTCTTTGGCAGAAAATGGGGGTGAATTTATGCCGATGGGGATTGGGCACCCCATTGGCGCTACAATGAAGAAAGGTGGGGGAAGCAAAAGCGTAGGATTGACCCTCTTGGCATATAAGAAATGCTGGGGGTGACTGATTTGTGCTGACGGGGAGTGAGCTCCCCATCGGCACACAATAAAAGCAAGGGGGACGAAACCCGAGGGATTGGGCACCCCTCGGCATATAGGCAATGGGGGCTGCTTGTGTGGCCACAGTAAGCTGCTGGGATTGGGCACCCCCGAAGTCGGTCATTGGGCGGGCGGCCGCCCACCATGCGGCTCATGTGGTGAGCACGCAGGAAGGGTCTGCTGCTTCTGACGAGCTTTGCTCAGATTGCAATTGACCTTTTCTTAGATGTGCTTGCCACATTAGCATGCATGGGGCATGCAGACTGATTGGGGAATGAGGGACTCACCTACTGATGTGTGCCCTGCATTCGCCCAATAGCAGCCGCGCCTCCAAATCTGCACTACCTCAAGATGTTGACTTGTGCACAAGCGCGGCAAGCCAACATAAAAATGGGTGTTTTAACATCATAAAAAAACACACCAAAATCATAATACAGTCAGACCTGGTTAGTCTGCATCCAGTTCATCTGGATTTCTTGCTAACAGGACACCTATGTGAATTTACTGAAAAAAGCCCTGTTTAATTACATCCTTAATCCAGAAATCTCTAAATGCTAGTTAATACTCAGCACTAATCCTCTCTATTATTACTACCTCATTAGTCCAGATGTGGACGATGTGTTAACAGTCTTGTGGTCCTCTGTACTCAGGTGCTAATTGCATTGTGAAGCCACTCAGCAGTACACTGCAATAACAATGGCAGCAGCAGTAGAGGTGTTCGGCAGTGGTAACAGTCCTGTGGTCCTCTGTAGTTAGGTGCTAATTGCACTGTCAAACAACTAAGCAGCACACTGCAGTTAACAATGGCAGCAGCAGTAGATGTGTTTGGCAGTGGTAACAGTCCTGTGGTCCTCTGTAGTTAGGTGCTAATTGCACTGTCAAACAACTAAGCAGCACCTGCAGTTAACAATGGCAGCAGCAGTAGAGGTGTTCGGCAGTGGTAACAGTCCTGTGGTCCTCTGTAGTTAGGTGCTAATTGCACTGTCAAACAACTAAGCAGCACACTGCAGTTAACAATGGCAGCAGCAGTAGGTCAAAACCATGGCTGAAGTGAAATCTCTGTCTCTTGGAAATGAGAGCTTTCTCTCTGGAAGCAGGTAAATCCTGCTTCAATGCATCGTGTTATGGCAGCATATGCAGCACAGGCTTTTGATCTTAAGCTGGGTTCCAGTACTTGCAGTGACATCTGAAGGTCCAGGGAGGAGTGGCTGGAAGCTTCAGCTGATTCTACCTCATGGACCTGTGCTGAGTTTGGCCAGCACAAGGATGTTGTGATGGCATTGAACTTATGGGTCAGTGAAATGAATGGCAAAGGTGCGGCTGTGTCAGATACTATGGTTTGAAAAATGCCAAATATTTTGGGGAGCAAATGGTTGTCTTTGACTTTGGCAACATGGTACACAGTGAACAATGACTGGGATGTTAACATACCAGGGTACCTAACCTACAGGAGAGACAGGCAGGGGAGAAGAGGGGGAGAAGTAGCTCTCTATGTAAAGGAAGGGATAAAAGCAACTGAACAAAAGAGTAAACAGGGAGGAGAGGAGGCACTGTGGGTCACCTTGGAGACTGGAAAGGGCACCAAAATCTGCACAGGGGTTGTGTACAGACCCCCATGTCAGGGGGAAGGAATGGACAAGGATATGATAGAAGTTATTCTTAGGATGGCAGAGAAAGGGGAGATACTGTTGATGGGGTACCTAAATATGCCAGATGTTAACTGCAGCTACATCCATGAGCAGGGCCATTCTTGATGCCCTACAGGTGGCAGGCCTCAGACAGCTAGTTTCGGAACCCACTCATGAGGGAGCAATCTTAGACCTCGTACTCTCAAATGGGGGCAGTGAGAGGATCTCAAATGCTAGAAGTGGGTTGCCATCTGGGAACAAGTGACCATCAAACAGTGTGGTTCACGTTAAACTCAGCTACAGAGTCAAGCCATACAAAAGTGAGGGTACTGGACTTCAGGAGGGCTGACTTTGGCAAGATGGGAGAGTGCCTTAGAAAAGCACTAGCAAACAGGCTAGAAGGAGGTGTGGAGCAACAATGGGGAATCATCAAAACTGCCATCACAGAGGCAGCAAGCCTTTGTGTAAAGCAAATAAACAAATCAAAATGAAAGAAAAAGCCACTATGGTTCTCAAAAGAGGTGGCTGTGAAAGTCAGGAAGAAAAAGATAGCATTCCAGAAGTATAAGAAAACACAGAAGGAGCAGGACAGAGAGCTGTACCAGTTAAGGCAGAAGGAAGCAGGGAGGGAAGTCAGAATAGCAAAAGCCCAAACTGAGGAAAAGATAGCCAACTCGGTAAAGAAGGGGGATAAAACATTTTACAGGTACATCAGCGAACGTAGAAAGACAAAGGGAGGGATAGTGAGGCTGAATAGAATGAACGGTGGGTGGGCAGAGGGGGATAGTGAAAAAGCAGGGATACTGAATGAATATTTCTGTTCAGAATTCACAAAGAGGAGGGAGAAGTGCCTAATCCAATTAACAGAAGCACTCTTGATAGGGGGGTCGATCCCAGTCCTTTTACAGAAGAACTCCTAAAACTGAAGGTGGACAAAGCAATGGGGCCTGATGGAATTCACCCCAGAATTCTAAAAGAATTAAGGGGGGAACTAGTGAAACCACTGGCTACTCTTTTTAATAAATCATGGGAGGATGGTGTGGTACCCGAGGACTGGAGGAAGGCGGATATGATTCCCCTTCGTAAAAGTGGGACCAAGACAGAGGCAGGAAACTACAGACCTGTCAGTTTGACCACTGTGGTAGGGAAATTGATGGAGTCACTTCTGAAGGAAAGAATTGTTGAGTACCTATAGGCCAGTGGACCCAAGGCAGCATGGTTTCGAAGCAGGAGGGTCATGTCAGACAAATCTAATAGATTTCTTTGACTGGGTGACAAAAGTAGTAGACCAGGGAGGGGCTGTGGACATGGCCTACCTAGACTTTAGCAAGGCATTTGACACAGTCCCACACAAAAGATTAATAGTCAAATTAACCAGCCTGGGAGTGGGTCCCAGGGTGGTAGCCTGGGTAAAACATTGGCTGGACAACAGGACACAGAAGGTAATTGTAAATGGAGTCCACTCTGAAGAAAGAGGGGTTACTAGTGGGGTACCGCAGGGTTCAGTACTGGGTCCAGTCCTTTTTAATGTCTTCATAAGTGACATTGCAGAAGGACTGGAAGGAAAAGTATGCCTCTTTGCAGATGACACAAAGATCTGCAACAGGGTTGATACACAAGGAGGCATGGAAAGGATGAGAAGGGACTTGGCAAGGCTGGAGGAATGGTCAGAAGTATGGCAGCTTGGATTCAATGCAAAGAAGTGCAAAATAATGCATCTGGGAAACAAGAACCCAGGGGAAGAATACACAATGGGGGAGTAAGTAACAACAAAAAAAGGAAGGGACCTGGGGGTAATCATATCAGATGACCTTAAGGTTAGCAAGCAATGTGAGAAGGCAGTAGGGAGGGCTGGGGATATACTGGGATGCATAGGGAGAGGCATCACCAGCAGAAAACAGGAACTTGTTATCCCTCTGTACAGACAGTTGGTGAGACCCCATCTGGAGTACTGCATCCAGTTCTGGAGACCCCATCTCCGCAAGGACATAGACAAGATAGAGGCAGTCCAGAGGAGGGCAACTAAAATGGTGCAGGGTCTGCAAGAGAAGCCGTATGAGGAGAGACTAAGGAGCTTAATATGTATACCCTTGAGGAAAGAAGGAGAGGGGGACATGATAGAAACTTTTAAGTACCTCAGTGGAATCAACAAAGTCCAAGAGGGTAGCATCTTTCAGAAAAAGAGACGTGCAAGAACAAGGGGACACAATTTAAAGATAGAGGGGGCGGTTCCGGGGCAATGTGAGGAAACATTATTTCACAGAGAGGGTAGTGGATGCATGGAACAGCCTTCCTGAGGAGGTTGTGGGGTCTAAAACTGTGGGAGAATTCAAAAATGCATGGGACAGACATAAGGCAATTCTTGTGGGGGGTAGGAAGAAATAGGCTGTTGGTTAACTAGGATCTGCAGCCTATCCTGTAGGTAGGGAAATGGGTCAAGTGGTCCTTATCTGCCGTCAAAGTCTATGTTTCTATGATAGTCTCGGGGTAGATTCAAGGCTTTTACTGCCACCACAGACTAAGCAGTAAGGTTTACCATTGTGAAGCAGCCAGTGCCAACAAGAATGCAGTGGTGTCAGATCAGCTACAACTAAGGGACGTGCTGTCATGGTTCTCTCTGAAGGATATTTACAGTTTGGATGAGACTGATTTATTCTGTTGAATGGGTCCAATAGCAACACTCTCATCAGTGCCAGTCTCAGGGACCAAAAAGTCAAAAGACAACCTGACTGTTGCCCTTTGCTGTAGCCATGCTGCTTTGCGGGGGATTTTGACCATGAAATGTACGCCTGGTACCATGCAAACACAAAGGTGAGGATGATGGGGAGTGAGTTCAAAGACTGGGTGCTTGATTTCAACCGCACTATGAGACTCAAACACAGGCACATAATCCTGCTAGTGGGCAATGCTACCAGCTGTGCTGCACTTCCAAACCTGTCTAACGTTTGAGTACATTTTCTACCACCGTTAACACCACCTCCCATACCCAACTGATGGATGCCGACATCATTAAGGCTTTTAAGTGCTTCTACAAGAACAAACTGTGGCATCATTTTTAGCATGTGCAGAGGCTGGTGAAGATCTTAAAGTCAGTGTACGGAAAGTTCTTCTTTTCATACATGCATCTTGGCACCCGGTGATTGACAGCACAGTCCAAAACTCTTGGCGGCATGTCCAGATCTTGCCACACACTGAGTTTAACCCCCAAGTACCTGAATGTGGCCATCGCCCAACATTTGAGCCCATGTACCAGCCTCATAACTTGTGGAACTCCAAGTTCCCAGTCATCATTTACCAGCTGCATATGTAGATGTGCTAACTGTCCAGCAGTTCCTAGCAGCAGAGGATGATCTTGAAACATCAGTACCCTTAACTGATGCCAACATCCTGGACATCATTTGCTCAAAGATTTTGCAGGACTAGCAGATGTCAGATCTCCCCCCGTGTCAGCATGTGAAGCATTTGTAAGAGCAACTATGCTTCTCTCCTGTTTGGAGTAACATCCCACAGCTGAAACCGAGAAGCACGTTAATAATGTGCTTGACCTAAAAAGTTTGTCTCAGCACGACTGACAGGATCACTGAAACAAAAGACAATCACCTCCTATTTATCTTGCTGTTTATATTTAAGTCTGATGCTATGTATGTTTTGTTCTGCTTTGTGTCTTGTGTTGTTTGTTCAACAGAGCAGTAACTGTGCCTACATTTTATTACTCCTGCCTGCCATATGTTAATAAAGGCATCGTGAACATTCCATGCATGACCAGTAGCTGGTTTATCTGGCAATTTTTAATTTGGTGGCATTTGTCCAATTATGAATATGTCTGGATTAATAAGGTGTGTCTGACTGTAATATTATGAGATATAAGAAATTGGTGTGGTTCTCCAAAAAAGCCATAAGAAAAGCTAAAGTAGAATTCTGAATCAAGCTTGCCACTGACAAGCAAAGTCTTTTACAGATATGTGAATTTCAAAAAAGGTTACTCTACAATCATTCTGCGTACCAGTAATAACAATGTGGTAACTTAAGAATCACATATGGTAGATATGTTAAAAAACTACTTTTGCTCAGTTTTCCAACCTAGTATGTAGAGTCACCATTGGAATGTGACAGATTCATTGTGGGATTTCAGTCTTTTATTTATTTATTTAAAATTTGGTAATCGGGAAAGGCACACTGAGCCGAAGCTCATTTTCAGGTGTGACCCAGGGAATCTTATTTTGGCCTCAAATGTAGCAAAATGAATCTCATCCCTGGACATGTCCAAATTGACTGGACCAGGTGGGCTTGCACCACGGTTGAGAAATTGGCTGAGAAAATAGCATACTATATACATTCACCTATATCGTTAGCAAATCACTAAGTCATGTGGGGATGCTCCTGGGGACTGGAAGAGAGCTGAGGTAGTCCCCAATTTAAAAAAAAAAAAAACAGCTCCAAAAGTGACCCCCAAACTACTGACCCATAAGCATGAGTATATTAGGTAAAATAATGGAATACTGTAAAATATAAAAAAATCTACTAAGAGAGCAAATCAGGAATTAGTACAGAGCATGTACCCAGTTCAACAGATGGCAGCTGGCTGAGGTGGAGAGAGGGCTCTGCTGGTTGTCCTCCTTGGGACCACATGTTTTTGACTTTGGCATGGGAGTTGCTGCTGATGGGAGGAGGGCAGTGGGTGTCAGAGGGTAGTATGGCGGTATATGTCTCTTTTATGAAAGCTGGCCAAGGTGGAGGGAGGGTTGTGCTGGTCAGCCACCATGGGACCATATTTCTTGACTTTTGAGGGGGAGTCGTTGGTGAGTGTTGGATTGGGAGGATTGTGATGAGTGTCAGGGGTGGTGCACAGGTGTCAGTATTTTAATGAGGTTGGATGGGGGGAGGAGAGGGGGGTTTGACTTGGCTACTGCTCGCAGCACAATACAACAGCTGGTAATTAAGGTATCAGGGCGATCCAAAATGAGTGACTCACAAATGAGCGAGTCTTATTGAGTGAAGTGGTGAATGACTGCCCTGCAAAAGTAGTGACCTGATTGACAGCGACCATGGAGAAGGGCGACCAGAAGGCAGGAATAGCAAGGGGAGGAAGGGGAGGGATAGGAGAGAGAGTTTCTGTGGGGCAGTATTCTTGATGTTGCCGAGCCAGCCTGTGTGGTGTGGTGGTGAGGGTGGCTGGCTCTGGCAAAGGAGGTACTGGGTTTGGGGATTGGACAGGGACAAAAATGTTGCCACTGCTTGTGGCTCTTGTTTTTTTTTTTTTATTATTATTATTCTTTTTGAGAGTCTCACCCCCTTCCCGACATGTACCCCCCTGGAGTTGAGAATCCTTTAGTGGGGGGGGCACAGGGGGCACTACCCCTCCCCGCATAAACATTGAAAACTACTGGCCGGAAGTAGTGTCACTGTTTTGCGTATATCGCCAAATTGCTTTTCGGCGATATACACTCACCATTATAATGATCGCTTTTTTGCATTCACTCTTATGACATGGAACCATAATTAACTTTAATTTGCTCAGTTGATATGCAACTGACTGCATGGGGGGAGGTGGTGTGGTGCTATGTGGAGAGGGAGGAATTGGAGGCACTTTACTCTCCTGGGTGGTAAGGGGGCAGGTAAGGGTGGGCAACATCACCCTCATGGGTTAGATAGTGGTTAAAGACTTGAGAAAGTCTTTTTTTATAGTGTACTTTTGCACCGAATACAGAACAACTGAATACAATTGAATGCAGCTGGTATTCAGAATTTGGCCAAATGCAGTATTCTGTGTACTCGGCAGTCGATTCCGATTCAGTGCCCACCCCTCGTGTTTTCCTGATATTCCCAGATCCTTCATTGTTGTATGTTAAATTCATGCAGTATTTATAAGACTGCGTTAATTATAGCATTTGTAAAGTGTGTGGAGACACTATTAGGATGGCAGCCCCCAGCAGTTTTTTAAAAATCTCTACCCCCTGTACTGCCTGATAGCCCAATGGACACTCAGTGTGCTTTCATGCTGGTGACTGAGTTCAACAGCTAACTCAGAGGGAGCTCCTAGATCACCAGGCTGGGGGAAGCGTGCTGCCAATCATAGCATGTCCCAGCTAAAGGATGGAAAACAACACTTTCCAGCGCTGCAGTGGTTCCTGCAAGTGGGTCAGGGAGCTTACCCTGCTGGCAAGATGCGCTGTGAATGCCGTATGTGGATGGGGACAAAAAGCATTGGCAGGAAAACCCAGACTGATGCAGAATGATAGTTTGCCCTCACACAGGCCCCACACCAACAAGCACGGCACCCACCTCCATAAAACCCTGATCTTCCAAGAGGGGATCAGCCAGAGGGGTTTTGGGAAACCCCAAAGGCCCCTGCCACTGTGGTGCAGAGAATGGGTAAACACCTGTGTAACCCCCCTGCAAATGGGGGTTCCCAAAAGACTTCCAGGAGCTTGCTTGAATGCTCCAAGCCTGAATGGTGTTTGGCATTTAAGCCATTTATCAGTGAGTGTTTTTAGAACCTCTGGTACTGTCTCTTTAAGAGCTGTCTGCTTGCAGACATAATTAGTTTGTATGGGGGACTGTGTGTTTCTTTGATTGAGTACCACTCAAGCTGCTGCCAATTCACTTCATTTTGCAGTCACTAGGAGTGCAAAGGAACCTATCTGAAAGATGTAACTGTTTGCCAGAAATTATTTAGAGTAATAATGAAATTACAGTTTGTCTAACCTGCTTTCTTTGCAGCCAGAACTGTGTCTGCTAGTTCCCCATTCTAGTTTTGAACTGCTGAACTGGACCAATCAGTGTGGGGTAAGCTAGCTCTAAAATGGTGCCTTGGACGAATCAGAACTTGGACTCATAATCTGAGCCAGCCACAAGAGGATTGTATGGGCAGTGACTCTGGGAGATTGAAGTTTAGACTTCAGTGCCTTTTTGGACCAACAGCAGCAGTCTTTTGTGAGTGACAGCCAATCCAGTCAAGAACTGGGAGGAACTCAAAGGAAGTGCCAGGTTTTGTCGGTTGGAGTTTTAGTTGAGCTTTGGCAGTGAAGAAGGAAGGAGCCCTGTGCTTTTCAGTGTGCAGTTTTAGTCAAAAAACGTGTAAGGCCCAGAGTTCCGGTCTGCAGCTTGTGTAACAGCTTGTTAGGACTGAACTGTCCTGTGAAAAGAATCAAAGGATCTCTGAAGAGTAGAAACCAGGCTCACCCTGTAGAAGACTGGAAGAATTGCTGAAAATTGCACTCCGGTCTGTCAGGAACTGAATCTGCTGTGTGTTCTCCCGGTATTGTGCAGTAATTGCGATCGGATACAGATGCAGCCTGCCTGGTATAGTGCTTTCTTTTATATGGATGTGTGAAGAGGTTTGTGTACCTCAAGTGAGCCCTGCTGACATTGAAGGACCCTATCTTATTTGGAGGTCGTGAGTACTAATTCAGGGTTGCTCCCTGTTGAATTGCCACATTAAATCCAAATGGAATTACTGTACTGCTGACTGTTTAATTCTCCTTTCTCTGTGTGAAAGGGCCCCTACCAGCTGCCACGGTTTGGACTAGCCACTAGGGCTTGGGTACCCAGGGACAGTAACTGATAGGGATAGGCCTGCACAGAGCCATAGGTAGATTATTAGAGTGATAAGCTAATTAACCTGATTTCCCCCTGTCCTTGTTATATCCCCCTAAATAAATCAGAGCTGCTTGTTTCAGCAAAGTTATACTGCCTGAGGTATTTGTCTATGTTAAAGTACTGTACTGTGGTTGTTGCACTGTATCTCATTTCACAGGAGGTCCCAGTGCCGGAACCAGACCTGGGGTAAGTGTATACTGTGAAGGTAATTCTGATATATTGTGTGGGCCACTAGTGGGAAGAAAGGGGGGTTGCAGTGTCCCAGAGGGCTGTGACCAAGTTAGTTTAACTATTGCAAACCCTGACCTCTGGGTGGAGGCACCCGCCATTGGATCCAGGCCCCTCAACCTGTTAGTGGCAAATCAGGCAGGGGTAGTAGCCCCTGGGATAGCGCCATCTAGGGGTTACACCTGGAGAAGGTGGGTAACAGAGCTGGAAGAGCAGACCAGATGAGGGCCAGTTGGAGAAAGTGGAATTAATACATAAACAAAAACCTCTCCCCTGTGGTCACCCTGTAAATGTACCCACTATAGTCATAATGCAGATACCTCATGGCGGTGCTGGCATATGTTTCTGATGGCACAGTACCACCCTATTCTACTTACATCGATGATGCTGGGTGTGGCACTGGGAAGTGAACAAGAAAACGTCAAAAAACATTCAAAATCATCTACCCTGCCTCAGGACTTAAACAGTACAAATTGAAAGACAGACACATCGATGTGCTCTTTGTTCAAACTGCTAACTGGGTAATACAGTTTTTTGACAACTAGTAGTGCACCTTGCCTAACTAATTTACTTACTTCTCACATTAATGGAAGCCTGTTAAAGGATGTGAACAGCTGCATTTCCCGTCACTAAGAACTAAGCCTATGTTTAGCAGAATGATTAGTTGTCTATTAATTCCTGGAATTCCCTTTTCCTAAAAGATTCCACATATATGCTTAAGAAAACAAAAGTAAAAAGTGTACAAGGTGCATATGTTATAGGGGTTGCAAGAGTAAGAGCTATGGGAGTGTGCAGTCTGTAAATAGCAAGATGCTTGTAAGAGAATCATGGTGGCTTAAAATTCAGAATTACAGAGTATACTGAGTTTACGCTATACAATAGGGTAAGTTGCAAACTGGGCAATAAGAAAAGGGGAGAAGAAGGCAGGTGTTGTAATGGAGAGAAAAGGAAGAGGGCTAGCTGCAGGTGTATGCTTCCAAGAAGTGTGCTAGCATGAGTAGTTTGAGAGAGTGCAGGGAGGATAAGCATGGAGCGGCATTTATGACAAACTACAGGTCAGTAGATTTTGCCAGTTTGCTCTACAGGCACCTTACAGGGTTCACCATTGCTGCCTTTACTAAGAACAGGGGTTCACCCATCTCAGATGAGGACTGGTTTGGATTTAGCAGTTTTGCCTATCAAGTGTATGATAATTCATCTTCCAGCATATTGTTTACTAATTGTTGCAATAATTCCACTGTTTGTACAACTTGCAAAACAAATCTGTCTTTATTTTCAGTAAAAATGGCTAAACTGACAATTGGCTAATGGTCACTCAATTGGAATGGCCCAAATATTCTGAAGAAACTGCACTTAGTACAATATAAATTTACTTGTCATAAAGTTCCATAGATTAGTTATTTGTCAGCACTGGTTTTAGATACTGTTTTTATTGTTTGTTTTTGTACTGTCTGTAAATTTGTCAAGTGTGACTAAAAAAGGGGGTTGCCCAGTTCGCCTCCTGGTTAAACATGAAAAAAATTAAAAATAAAAAATAAAAAAAACTGAAAGTGAAAAAATAAGACATGGATTGTGGGAGGGAAGTTGTTCCAAATTGTTGGAAGGCAGATAGAGAAAGCAGGCTGGCCTGCTACATATTTACATCAAGGGATAAGAAAGAAATGAACATCGATCATCGAGTGATCAGATGGAGTTAGAGGATTTCATGGTGTGGTTATGCAGAGAGTAGAGAACAGTGTCAAGCCAGTATCTGGCTAGGAAGGAGGAACAGTGTGGCCCTGTCCACACTGAGCACGGTTTTGTAACATTTCTAAAAATGATTTCGATCCTACCGTGCTTGTTTATCCACATTTATGTTTCACTAACCCAACCTTATGATGTGGTGTTTTGTATATATTTCAGTTGTTGTTGTATCTCCATTAATATGTTTGTGACAGGGAGATCCTTGAGGACTGGCCTTTTCTTTAATCTGTTGCAACAGTTCTTCTATTTCTTAGCCTAATCTATCCTTCACATTTTCTAGTCCATAAGGTTGGCCACCTATGGGCACTCCCTCCCCTTTCTTGACTATGCTATAGTGTCCTCTTTAATTTGCATTTCCCTTTCAGGTTCTCGCACAGGGAGGTTATTGCTGTGATCTCTGAGCTGATGTAAAACAACAGGCCATTTTCCTCATTGTTAGATTTAGTATGCAATGGCACTATGTCATAAAATACCTTGATGTATATAACATATGTGTATGAAACCTCTAAATGTTGAAAATACAATGGTACAAGGTATTTTTGATAAAGGTAAAAAGTACTAGTTGACTGTATTATAGAAATTAAGTTACTGGGGTACAGATATCGGAAAACCCCCTGCCGTGTTGTTAAATGTATGTAAAGTTGTTTTATTTATTTATTATTTATTATTAGATCTTCGGTTTACAGACCTTTGAGTCATAGACTCATTTACAAAGGCAACTCGTCAAGAGAGCAATACATCACAGCAAACAAACAGTACAGTACATAACGCTTAGATTAAAAAAGCAACCAGTGTTACAGGCATTTACTGGTGGTATACACTTGGTTGTAGATTGTTTGAGAGCCTTCTTGATACCATGCATTCCTGCTGTAAGCTGAGCAAGTCTGAAATTGCATGGTGATTTGCATATGCATCCCATGATGCTTTGCACTATTGGGGTATGTGTGATGTGTTTCTCTGAAACTTGGTTTTATTGTCAATGCCTTTTGGGGTAACCCTTGCTACAGTGCTTCTGCACTGAGGTTCCTTGTCTTTAGCTTATTTTTTTTTTATTTGAGCGTCCACCACCCAAGCAAACAAGACCCACATAGGGGAAGCTGAATCTCAACTGAAAAGGTAGAGCAGTAGATCAGTGGATCAGTGGGTGTCAACTAAGTGCAAAGGAAGGACATGCATAGTTTGTTGTTGCAAAGTGATGTATTGAAAAAAGGATATGCCATTGCTGAAGCATATCGTCTGTATTTTAAATAAACATCACACAGAGATTGTGTATTGAACCTGAAGTTATGCATCTGGTCCATCTGTTATCCCGCAGTTCCTCCACAGACTTGGTGTTAACAGTGGGATACCTTGCTGGCAATCTCTGGATTGGCCAAGGAAGGGCATTTTTCCAGTGGATATCACCCAGATATCCCAAGTGGACCAATGCACCAGGAGTTGCCAGAGGAGAACCTGAAAAAGGAAGTCCATGAAGTTCTGACCAGATCCATGGCTGACAGATGGAGAGAAGTTGCTGCCTGGACTGGACCTGGGAGCTCAGAGGAAGGCCAAGCCTGAAGTTAATGAGTCAGAACTGGAGGTTGCCTATAAAAGGCTAGAGCAGTCAGGACCATTGAAGGAGATTCGGATAAACCCTGAATAGGAGCCTCAGCAACAGAAAGATTTACAGGGGTATTACATGAATTTGAGCCCATATTCACAAACGTCCCAGGGAGGACCAAAGGAATTGTGCACACCATACATGCCACGCAAGACAAACCCATACACCAAAAGCCCTACAGATTGCCCATGAAGGTGAGGGATGAAGTAATTCAGGAAGTCAACAAAATGGAGCAGTTATGAATAATTATGCCCTCAAAGAGTGCATGGTCTTCACCCATAGTCATAGTGGACAAGAAAGAGGGTGGGATACATCTATGCCTAGATTTTAGAAAGCTTAACAACATGCCACTATTCAATGACTACCCAATGCCCTGAATAGATGCCATCATTGACAGGCTAGGCAATGCACAGTATATCTCCACTCTTGACCTTACTAAGGGATATTGGCAAATCCCCTTGTCACCTGATTCACAAGATAAAACTGCATTTAGCACCCCAGTCAGTTTATACAAATTTGTCACAATGCCATTTGGACTACATGGGGCCCCAGCCACTTTTCAGCATTTTATGAACCGCATACTAAGACCACACACTGAGTACTATGCGGCTTATTTGGATGATGTGGTCATATTCAGTCCTGACTGGGAATCCCATGTTAGACACTTGTCTTAGGTACTGCAAGCAATAAAGGAGTCAGGAGTGACCATTAGCCCTGCTAAGTGTGCCCTAAAAAAGACAGAGACAAGATACCATGGGTTCATTTTAGGCAACGGACAAGTGAAGCCCAAGGTAGAGAAGGTTACAGCAGTAGCAAACAGCCCAATACCTACCACAAAAAAAGCATGTGAGATCTTTCCAAGGCTTGGCTGGTTATTACCGGAGATTTATTCCTAATTTCTCTGCCATTGCTAGTCCTTTGACTGATCTCACTAAAAAGAGGTGCCCAAATAAGGTTCAGTGGACCCCTA
This sequence comes from Neoceratodus forsteri, assembly GCA_016271365.2. NCBI lineage: Eukaryota > Metazoa > Chordata > Ceratodontiformes > Ceratodontidae > Neoceratodus > Neoceratodus forsteri. Next base: position 149,329,452 of record CM057451.1, read on the forward strand.
TTCTTGATGAGGCATTTAGGAATATCAAGGCCATTCTATATACAGCTCCTGTATTGAAAAATCCTAACTTCAACCAAGTGTTTGAGGTTCAAACCAATGCATCAGAGAAAGGTATTGGGGCAGTCTTATCTCAGAAAATAGATGGGGAAGAACATCCGATCATATATATCAGTAGGAAGCTACATGAGAGGGGAGAGATGATATGCTACCATAGAGAAAGAATGCTTAGCTCTGAAGTGGGCTATTGAGTCCCTGAAATATTACTTGTGGGGGCTGAATTTAAGGTTGTAACTGATCACAACCCCCTCTGCTGGTTATACCAGACGAGAGAAAAAAATCCCTGTATAATGCGGTGGTACTTAGCTCTTCAGCCCTATTGATTTACTGTGTCCCACAGAGCAGGGACAAAACATGTACAGTAAATGCTGATTTCATGTCTAGATATGGTGCAGGAATTGATGTCAGTGAAATATGACATATCTTCCCTAAAAGCAGATAGTGCAGGGAAGGTACCGTTAGTCTCTGTTGAGAAATGTGTTAATGCCTCAGGTTAAAAAATGATGATATCCACTATGTTTATGATGTAATGTTTATCGTTAATAGGGACCCTGAGACAGAATTTCTGAAGATGGATGGGTGGAAGTTCCACCCCTTCCTGGGACAGGAAGGTGGCAAGCAGTCCAAAATAACTGCTTCCCTCTTTAGGTGGGGGATATGTTGAGTCACACATGGAAATGAGCCTCGGCTCAGTGTGCCTTTCCCGGTCACCAATTTTAAATAAAAAATAAAAAATAAATAAATATGCGACTGGGAGATCCTGCCGCTCTTGAGGACCGACCTTTTCTTAAATCTGTTGCAACAGTTCTTCCATTTCTTAGCCTATTCTATCCTTTACAATTTCTAGTCCATAAGGTTGGCCACCTGTGGGCACCCCCTTCCCTTTCTTGACTATGCTATAGTATCCTCTTTAATTTTCCTTTTCCCCCTCAGGTCCTCGTACAGGGAGGTTATTGTTGTGAGCTCTGAGCTGATGTAAAGCAACAGGCAGTTTTCCTCATTGTTGGATTTAGTATGCAATGGCACTATGTCATAAAATATCTTGATGTATATAACTTATGTGTAGGAAACTTGTACATGTTGAAAATACCATGGCATTAGGTGTTTCTGATAAATGTAAAAAGTAGTAGGTGACTGTATTATAGAAATTAAGTTACCTAGGTAGAGATATCAGAAAACCCCCTGTTGTGTTGTTAAATGCATGTAAATTGCGGATTGTTTGAGCGCCCTCTTGGTACCATGCATTTCTGCTGTAAATTGAGCTAGTCTGAAATTTCATGGTGATTTGCATATATATCCCATGATGCTTTGCATCATTGGGGAATGTGTGATATTGTGTTTCTTTGAAGCTTGGCTTTATTGCCAATGCCCTTTGGGATAACCCTTGCAGTTCTTTGTCTTTAGCTTGTTTTTTTTTTTTATTTGAGCCCCCCACCACCCAAGCAAATAAGGCCCACATACAGGAAGCTGAATCTCAACCGAAAAGTAAGATCAGTGGATCAGTAGGTGCTGACTAAATGCAGAGGAAGGACGTGCATAGTCTGTTGCTGCAAACTGATGTATTGAAGAAGGGATATGCCATTGCTGAAGGTTATCTGCTGTATTTTAAATAAACATCACACAGAGATTGTGTGTTGAACCTGAAGTTCTGTGTCTGGGCCATTTGTTATCTTACAACTCCTCCACAGTCATATCATGTTTTAACTTTGTCCTTATCTCTGTAATTGTATGTGAAACCATGTTCTCTGTACTTAACATCTACAGGAGCACCTCATAAACAGGGTATGTATAGCCACAACGGTGCAATGTTCTTGCCAAACCAGTGCCTGTATAAATAAAAATGTTTTTATTACTACTACTACTACTGCATTGGCTAAACCATGTTTAAACATGGTTTTGAAGCACGTCCACACTTTAGAGGAATCCTGTGGCAGGAAAGTGTGGTTTTAGAATCATGTTGCATTGCATCTCATCACCTGTCCTACAGTGCATCACAACTGTACCACAGTGCATTGTGGGACATGCTGACTGTGCAATGCAAGTCCTATTATGCATGTGGGCATTGCCATACAGCTGATATTAAAACATGGTCGCACCCACCACTGCTAGAGTATGGGACATGGACAGAGCAGGATCAGTCAGATAATCACTGTTTGACGAGCTTGGTTGGCTTCAGTAAAAAAATGAAAAACAATACAACTGCTGGGTTTTGGGAACTGTGGAGGGATGGGAGGAGGGAGATCACCAACAGTGGGAGGGTACGGCCTTGTGCAAACGGCGAGAGGTGTACTGGTCTTGAGGAGCAGTGCATTTTGGCTCCTCAGAAGACCAATAATGGCTGCAGCTCAGCAAACACAGTATGTACTCCCGTCCACACTGGTCAGGTAAGCTTGCTTATTTTCAAACCATGTTGAAAACTGTGCTAAAACTCTGATACTATCAGGGTTTAAACATGGTTTTCTAACACGGTTTGAAAACATTGCCAGTGTGGATATGAACCGCGTTTAGGGGCTCCTGTAACGCTTTCACATGCCTGTAATATTACAGGAGTCCTAGTGTGGACAGGGCCTATCAGATGCTGGACCTTTAGGGAGGGTAGAGTGTGATTTGTAAAGAGAGAGCAGTGATTGATGAGAGATGGATCATTAAGGGTGAAGTGGGAAAAGGAATGAAAAATGGGGCCAATCCTGCCAAGTGTAGACTTTGGGGCACCGCTGTAGAATACATATGTGTAGTCAAATACTGGTATGATAATCATGAGGATGATATAGCAGCAGGCTGGGAGAGGAAGGAAGGATTTGTTGCAGTACAACACACCAAGCATAGGACAGAGTTTCTTATGCATGGCATTAATGTGGGTGGAAAAGTTGAGGTTCTGGAGCAGCCACACTCCTAAATACTCAAAGCGGTATACCTCTTCAAGCAGGTTGTTATCCAGAATTTTGAGGACAGCAGTGTGTTAGAGCCTTGCTAATCTCTGCCTAGTGCCAAATGTCAGTGAGGCAGTCTTTTTGACATTTAGTGATAGCTAGAATAAGCAGAACCAATGCTGGATATTGTCCAAGTCATGCCAAGTCATGCCATAGTAACAGTTTCAGCTTAGGTACTGAAGCACCAGAAGGAAATATAACTGAATTATCTGCATACATGTGGATGTATGAGGAGACACAGGTGGACAGGAGGGGAAGGGAGGTCATTTAAGAAAATGGATAAAAGGATTAAGCCTAGGATGTAGCCTTAGTGGCACTGGACTTGATGGGCAGGGGGGTGGATTGGGCATCACCACCTTGAACGGATTGGGGCTAATCCAAGAGACAGGACCAGAGCCACCCAACCACCAAGTCAGATAAGCCCTCACCACTTACATCAGCAGCATTTAACGGACAAAAAATATCATCATGCAGTTTTTGAGCATTAACATATTTCTGACATAATTGGATTCATCACCAGCGTATTTTTATTTCTCTAAGATATTTCTTAAACAGCTTTTATTGCCAATTTTATAATTAATGACCAAGGCTATGGCTTTACAGTGATTAAAGTACAGTAATGAAATTCCATTTTCATGACTTGATATTCTGTGAATTGCACTGATGACTGTTAATCTAAGTTCTGGATTTTACCGGGATTCTAATACAGTTGTTTTAGTATTTACATATATAATCAGAATAACAGAAGGCTTAATACACACAGCAAAATGAAGCAAACTGAAAATAGTACAGGAAGATATAAGAAAAATACAAGTTCTGTAGATTTACTGATCTATAAAATGCCAAATTCCATGAAATTCTTTGTGTTGATGTGCAAGCACTCCAAATTCCAGAATTTTACTGGGTTTCCAGTGAAAAATGAAAACCAGTGGCTTTGTTAATGACTCAAGTCATTGAAGATGGCCACCAGTAGCAATTTTAACAGATCCCTTCCCTTGCGGTTACTTTTTCACATTACATGCTGTTGCTGTATTAGAAGGGTGCTAACACATATTTCAGATGGTAAACAGCAGAGCACCACACCAATGTGTTTAATTTATTCACAGTGGGCATGGCCAGAGAATAAAACTTTTAAAAACTTCAAAACTCATAACTTAGTTCAGGAGTGAAACACAATAAATGGAAAAAATGGATATTTTGATGGTGTTGCAAGAAATACATGTCTCTGCTAACAAATACTAGTGCTTGAACTTATCTAAGAGAAGCAGGTAGGCCACAGTACTGAAGGCCTTTGTTGGGTTGAGTGAAAATGGCACATGTGAACAGACCTAGCTCAATGCATTTCAACATAGAGTCAGTGATCAGAGAAGGGAGAATGGTGAAATGGTGCTTACAGAAGCCAGACTAGAAAGTGGAGAGGCTGTGAGCGTGCAAGTATTTGCTTCACCGTAGCTAGGGCTGTGAGGAAGTACTACTTCACTGAAAGAGTGGTGGATACCTGGAATAGACTGCCACCAAAAGTAGTGGAGCCGAAAACAGTAGGGGGTTCAAGCATGTGTGGGATTGATATAGGTGAATATTAGGAAATGGGCAGGGAGGAGGGAGGGTCACCGGAGACAAGTTAGGGTCTGCGGAGTGAGACTAAGCAGGCAATATATTTTCTGCCAACAACTTCTTTGTTTCTAGGGGAGAGAGGACGGAAATGAGCAATAATTACTTGGGGAGGAAGAGTCACCCCCTTTGTGGAGGGGCCGGACTTTATCCATCTTCCAGGACTAGAAAACAGAGTCAAGTTGGAATGAAAGATTGAAAAGTGAGGCAAGATGGGCTGCACTAGAGATGTAGAAGATTAGTATCCAGCCCATTAGAGCTGTGCCCCTCAGAGGGATTAAGACTGAATAAGGAAGCAAGGGTGGTCTGAGAGGAGACCAGGGATGAGAAAGGTGCTTGGGTAGCAGGTAGGGGAATGATAGGCATTTTGGGGGAGATAGAGCAGGCAGGAGAGGTTGTGATTAAGCGGAGAAAGTAGGGAGAGAGGAGGTAAAGATTTTGTGAAAGGTTTTGGCAACTTCAGTAGGGTCAATGACAGGTGAATTTGTCTTTACTGCTATTATTTGATGAAGAAAGTGCCAAATATTAAATATATTCAAAAATTACTTGAAAGTTCTTTTTTTCTCCATCCTCCAACACAGTCTGCCAATCAGGCTTCTGGCCTTAACTGCTATCCCTTCCCACTGCGCCAATTTAACCTTGTAGATTGTCTCTCCCAACAACATAATCTCCGGCAGGACTCAGACTCGATCTCATTGTAGTGTTTGTAGGCTGCTCTAGAGAGATTTTTGATGACTGGGGCATGTTTGACCCCTCTGAAGCCCCACCCTTAGTGTATATTCTGGTAACTCCACCTCCACTAGATTCTGCTGCTTTGTGGGCCAGGAAGGCTACCCACGCTCTGCTGCCGAGGAGCAGTGATTGCATGGGGAGACAACTGATCTTCACGCCCCAGACCTTGAGCTCCTCCTAGCCTGGGGCAAGGTGTTGAGAATGAAGATCCCTTCCGGCTCTTGCTTAGCAATTCAGCCCACCAGTGTTTCAAACTAGAAAAGAATGTGTTTATTGATAAATGGAACAGCCACGAATATCTTTTGACCATTTCCAAAATAATCTTCTAGGTTATTTTGTTATGCTTGAAATTGCATTTTGAAAACTGTAACTTTGGAACGGTTAGGCTAAGAATTTTTTTTAATGAAAGTATTCATATGATCAACTGGAACAGCATATCATGATACAGTTCTCATGAGCTGATACATGTACAAGATGACTGATGTTAAAAATAACATAATGCAAAACATTTCCAGAACCAATTCCTGTTTTTATATTTTGGTATGTGAAAAATGTAGCAATATCATGTATGAGTATACAGTAGAACTAGAAATAATCACTGACAAAATAACATAGCTGTGTACACTCTGTCCTTTTAAGGTACAGTGTTATTTTGTCAGTGATTATTACTGTACTGTCCTCAGATCATGTGGCATGTAATTGGCATCTTCAGTAGTGAGAAATTATGTCTAGAGTCAGGATTTCGATGCTGTGCACAATAATATCTTTAACTGTGTACAAATGTTATCAATGAAAATGTTGAAAAAGAAAATAAGGAAGTTTGAGTTTCAGTGATTGGGATCCAGGAATGGGGTCCAGAGTCTGGTACACCACAGTTACAGCATTGCAGTGTCTGGTGCAGATGCAGATTTATCTGAAAAGATTTGAAAAAAAAAAATAGAAATTGGTATAGTACTGTAGTACATACAAGACTGAGTGATGATTTTTATTGTTTTGGTTAAAGAGCAGAGCTCTCATTGTTGAGGCATTCAGTATAAGCCTTTGTAATGCCAGACTGCTTGAATACCCATTTATATTTCTCGTCTCTCAAGCTGAACCATAATAAGCTTGTACCAGCCATTGGGCATGCCTGTTTTTTATTGCGACTGTGTACTAGTTAATAAAGATTTCAGAGCTGCCAATTTGAAGGCCTACCAGTTGGTAAACTGTGTTTTCAACTCATCTTTAAACAATTTGTTTACTGCAATGTTTAGTGGTTGCAGCTGGTCCGTGCATGAAGCTGGCATGAATATGGGGATGATGTTATTTTTTTTTTTTACAGCCATCCTTGATCAGACTGAGAATGAGCTGTGTGCAATGCTCAGATGGGAGGCTGGGTTTTTGTTTGACAGCATCGATGTTTTAATTTAATTTCATTTTTTTTTACCCTTGTAAGTCTGATGAGCAAACTGCCCATTTTCACAGACGACAAGCAATACGAATGACAATAAATAAGACAATAACATATACAGTAATTAGGACACATTACAGACAATCAACAAGTACATTCTTGATTGCATTGTAAGTACTTTTTTAACTTAGATTAAAAAGAGAATACAGAATTACAGATTGGATAAATCACATGGGAGTGAATTAAAAAAACTGTTGCACAGTTGCAGATTTTATGTACTCGATCGTGGTGTAAGATTTTACCCAGTGCCTTTCTGTGTTGGTGACATTCCAGTCAAGGGGGAAATTGAATGCACGGTGACTTTGGTTGTTTTTTCCCTGGTAGATTATATGGGGGGCAGTGTCCAGCGAGTGTAACACAGAGCACTACATTAACATGGCATTCATTACCCAGCCCAACAATCTCGATTTTTTTTCTGCTGATCATGTCCATAGTCCTCTCAGAGCAGGGGATGATATTGACCCCTGTCTCACCCAAATTCAATACCAACTCTGATGGTATAAGCTCTTGCTGGGCAGCTGCACTGATTCTATCCAGAAATTGCTTCCTTAGTGACTCAAAGTCAGACAACATTTTCTGAGCGGCTTTGGTCCCCTTCTGCTTACTGAAACCCATCTTGTTTAGAAATAGCCAGGACCACTGCTGAGAAAAGACAAATTTCCACCATTTTCAGCTAACAGTTGAGGGTTAGAAGGCTTCACAGTGTTGGTTGCTATGGCAATAAGCACTCATCTATTCATAATCGTACCCTCTGCCCTCAGTGACTTTACAATGCTGCTGAGTTAATTTTCAATATCAGCCAACAGTAGTGTGGGACGCCCTCTTGGTTTAATTGGTAGCTTCTAAGGTAGTTGACAGGGTCCGGAGTTTCTTTTAATTTCAGGCAGGTAGTCTTGCTTGAAAGTAGGGACTGTCCTTTAATTTTCATTTTGCACTGGGATTCGTGATACTGTACAGCCTTCGTCACTCATGCTGGCATGAGTATTTCCTGATTTCAAAGTGCACCTCGAGGGTGGTGGGGGTTAGACAGTATACTGAGCCCTTTTCCTGTTTATGGAAGGTGAAACAGCACTCACAGGTAGCTCAAAAGTTACAGCCTCAGTCATCAGACCAGAGATACCGGCTATCAAACTGAGCATTTCTGCATCTAGGTCTCCGGTCTGTAAGACAATCTACTTATTCTTGATAGGCTTGGAGAGAGGTGAATTTAACCATTTTCGTAATGGCATTGTGGAGTCTCTGTATCTGTACAAGTCCAAGAGTGCAAACCTGGCAGTAATGTGCCAGGTCTCTTTTGATATTGACAGCCAATCAGTTACCAACTGATCACCCGTCCATAATTCAATTTTGGCATGAACCAGCTGACAGGAAGGGATTAGTGAAGTTTACTTGTCGTAATATTAATACTTCTACAGTATGAACTGAGCTAGCCTCAAGCTTTCATTGAAAAAAATATTTTCTACTTCTAAGAGTTGCACAGTTATTTTGTAAAAATTATGTTTGGAAAGGTCTAACTTTTGAATTATTGGGGATAGAAACTTAATTTCTTTAAAGTGTGAAGTCAAGTCATTAAGCATCAATCCTATTGATAAAGTTTTTATTGTCAGTACCATTCTAAATGTACGATATCAATACCATCTGAAACTGCTTTTTGAGTATATTGGTACGTTTTCCTAGTTGTGGCACAGCCAAAAAAACAACACACACAGTATTGATACTATTGTTCTGTATTGACAGACTGAATTAATAGTGCTTTTCATATAGACACATAAAATTACATGACAGTTAAAAAAATATACATATATATATATATATATATATATATATATATATATATATATATATATATATATTTTTTACTGTTTTTGAATTTTGGTACTACTGCACATAGTTTAATCAGAAACTGTGTAGTCTGCAATGTAATTTTCATTTATCTCATGCTCTTAACCCCACGGCGAATATTTCTCTGTCCTGTCCGGCAGCCCCTTCTCTTCCTTGCTTTCATAGACTTTGACTGTGAAAATGTCTGAAGACAGTAATTTACCTCCTCATAAGACTTTCACCATAGCCTGGTTCCTGATTAGAATACTACTTATTTGGCATGCAATTAAGCCCACATCACAGTACAGCTAACTTAAAGCAGGGCTTCTAGTAACATACAGAAAACAAAAGTGAAACGTGTTGTCTTTTCTTTGTATGCTTTATTTGTTGTAAAACATTAACAGCACATCCTAGAAATGTGACTTAGAAGGTGTATTTCTCATTTCAGAGCTCATTAATGTACAGCATATAAAGTTTAACAAGGTGCAGAAGTAGACAGAAACATTCAGTGTTAATATAATGTTTATAGCTTGGGGCTATTTTTCCCTCATAATCAAAGAGGTTTACAACCTGGCTAATGCAGAGTTAATCCACAAATCATTAGCAGTATCCTTAGCTTATACTTTAGTAGATGGTTCCCAGATGTGTATTAAGAACAAACTTCCTGTCCAAAGAATTAAGGAAATGTAAAACACGAATGTGCTCAGAGGTATAAAAGATTTCATCCATGTTAGAAAAAAAAAAAACACATTAAAATGACCTCCACCCAATGCTATGAGTTCTGTTTGTGGTTAGAATTACATATTTGTTGAACTGTATATCACAAGTTATTTAGTAATACATGATAGCCAGAAAAAAATGAATAAAACATTGTGGATTATGTGCATTTTTGTTCTAAAAATATGAACAAAAAGGCATTGATAAGATGACTCCTCTTGACTCATGACATCAGCAGGCATATTACCATGCAATTATGGGTTAAGTCATAATGAGTCAATATTAGCAAAGAAAAAGAGATTTTTCCCATTAAAAAAAACAATATTAATATAAAGCCGTTTTTCAAAATCCAGCAGGCATGTAACACCTCTGCTTGTTAGCGCTTGTCGTAAATATGGCAGCTCTGAGGTGATTGGTGATATGTTGAGTATATATGAGCTAACAAGACAGCATCAACATTTCTAGTCAGTACGAAAAACACCCATTTGGTATATGACGTACTTAACAACTCTGTACTCTACCGTATATCATTTTTGTTAAATAAAATTACTGTGCTCCAGTGTTATCACAGTGAATGCTGTAATTGGGAGTTGTTTCCCTTTTCTGACCATGGCAGCTGTTTAAATGATTTTTTCCCCTTTTTACAGCTAACTGCATACCGAAGTGCCAGAATGGAGGGATGTGCCTACGACCTCAGTTTTGTGTGTGTAAGATGGGCGTGAAGGGTAAATTCTGTGAGGAGACGACTGTACAACAAGAGACATCATTCACACCAGTGTCTGGAGGCCAGGATCATGTAATTCCATCTCGACCCATCCCTCAGCGGGCTTCCCCACAGTCACTAGCCCAGAAGATGCAGGCCCCTCCAAAAATCAGCCCAGCGATGGCACAAATGACCCTAACTGTTAAGCAAAATCAAGCTGTCATGCTACCCAATCAAATGCAGCCCCAGTAAGTCTGATTTCTGTTGCAGTTTGCTATGGAATTGTGTTGCCGTTATTTTATATCCTTTCTTCTGTTTGTTTGGAACATTTTAAATAGATTTACTGACAGATGCAGGTCCTCCCTTGAGGTTTACAGGCGTAAGTATTTTCTGTTATCATTTGTTAATGAATCTTAATGCTTTAATGAATCTTACTGCTTGGGAATAGCACCAGATTAACAGCACTGGCGACTGACATTCTCAGTTCATGTGCATGAAGTACAGCCTGTATAGGAGCCCAGAATTCAAGTATCCCCCTGGAAGGCTGTGTTGTCATGCCACAACCGTAACTCTGTTTAGAGGACAGTTCAGACTCCATGCATGTTCATTCACTGCACTTTAATGGGACACTGCCAACAAGCATAGCAGCATGAGTTATGATATAGACACTTAACACCTGTCCACTGGGAACTGATGTGAGACCAGTACCTAGAGAATAATTTGTAGGCAACTGTATGTTTATAGATTTTTTTAAACACTGAGGGTGTGTAAAAAACATTCCATAAACACACAGTTGCCTATGCTTAATTTTTTTTATAATTACTGGTGCAAGGTGTTTTGTCTGTTAGAACTAGTTCGCAACTGCCAGGACCAATATGTGTGCAACGCATACTGTGCATGTGCAAAACTTAGCCATGCTCACCTCCCAGTTCACTGAGGAAAGCATGATAAGAAACCTATGGCATAAAAACAAAAGTGAGATTGACCAACCTGAACCTGTATCTCAGCACCAGACTGCAAGCAGCACTCAGCTTGCTCTCCTAATGCACATTCCACTAACACCTGTGCCCGAGCGTGCTGTAACTGACTAGTATGGCAAAACCTCTTCATAGCAATACAGTTAAGAAACCCTTTAAACCCCCCTCCATCAAGAAGATATGCCCGACTGAACTGCCTGTGTGAACTTGAGACTGGGAGACTGCTGTGACACGCTAATGGTGAGTGAACTTCAGTGTGTGCGTCTCTTGAGACAGGCATTCCCATTCAAGCACACAGGTGGAGAGAAGGTGTTCTGAAAATGCTGTAATAACTGGATAACTCAGTTATTATGACATTTGAAATGTGGTTCTAATCTGTGTATTAAAGGGGGTCACCAGTAATAACAATTCTTTTCACAGGCTGTAGGCTGCCCTCAGATGACAACTGCTCTGACTACTACTGATGAAGTCAGAGTCAAGCTGCTGACCTAGATGTGAAAGGCTTCATAACCACTTGCCAGTATGGGCTGCCATCTAGTTTCCTCAGTCACACACCATATTATTTTGCTTAAAGATAATACCTGACATTGTGGTTATCATCACCAGAAAATGGCTGCTGTTTGAAATATGTGTTCCAAGCAAAGAGAGAAAGCCCATGGCACTGGGTATTATCACTATTATTAAGTGTAACATTTTAAAATGGGATTTGCATTTTATAATATCCCATAAAAAGGAGCTAAAACAATGCCTGAAGATGTTAGTGCTCCCATATATCACCTCATACATGACCCCGGATCTAGACACTTAAATAGCTAAGTGTCTGAACAATGTCAGTCAAGTTTGTTTCTATAATTTGTGATGTTTTCCATATTGTACTATACAGTAGCTTTGAAAGGAGTGAAATAAAAGTTATGTGATGTCTGCACTGCAGTGAAAATGTGGAAATCTTAGACATGTATTAGTGTTTTAGTATTTTGCTAGTTGTCTTTATTGTTTTGGGGGGAGGGGCATTTTCTCTCTATTCCAGTTCTTCCTCACTCCTTCATGTAGCACCCCAGCTGGGTCTCAGTAGCCTCATTCCTATACTGGAGCATAGATCAGAACTATGCTGCCTGGAAAGCTTCAGTCAAATCTCCTCCAGGCCTGTATTTGAGCCATGCAATGCCAGAGACCTGAAGTCTCCCCAGGTTCCCATCCTCCTTCCCCCCAGTATACAGGGCAGCCACTTCAACACAGACTGAACTGTGCCTGTATATTGCCTTCCAGCCATGAAATATTTTTGCCATAGGCACAAAATGGGGGAAACATTTTGAAAGAGGGCCTTTCATTTTGCAAAGTTTTCCCTGCAGCATCCCGAACTGTCTTTAAGACAGAGAAAGTGCATTCTTGCTCCATGGTACCTGACAGACTTTGAGATGCATGAAATAACGAGTTTGAGTTGATGGATCTGGCAAATCTGACCGGAACTCTTCAGTGCTTTCAGCGGTGAAATACTAAATCCTGTTTAAATGTGGACTCTATTGAGGAAGCCCAGTCATTTTTTAACTAAACAGTCTTAGTTGGTACAAGTAGATAATATCTACTTATGTATTACTTACATGTTATGTTTTAATACTCATTTTTCACTCGTCTTCATAAATAGTGAAAAATATAGGTCATGCTGTTAGAAATGTCTCTGTCACAGAACAGGATTCGGGAATGTTTTACTCTGGGTTTTGCGAGGTCAGAGTGATCAGCTTCAGATCAGCTAGATAAGTAGGGCCTACATTCTTAAATCCCAGAAATGCTGGAGTAGCCTGTAAAGGCATGTTATATACTAGAGGAATTCTAAAACACTGTGATAGGTTTGTTGAAACATGCCAAAGATCCTTTATGTTCCTTAGATAATAGACACTTCTGGTATGGAGGCACGGAGAGCACCAGGTATGACTGCTTGATTTCCTCAGGGAGGTCTGTATACCACCTTAGCATGGCCCTCACTGTAATGAGTTATGCACTGTAACTAAAATACTTTACTGGGAATACCTCTGGGGTATTCTACCACTCAGACTGTAACTTTGTACTGATCTTAATATTTTCAAGCTATGGCTAAAAAGTAATTTCTTTTTTTGTGCGTTTAATGATTGAATTGTTTTATGTGAATATATTATTAGACAACACAGAGCTTCAGATATGGAACTGTAAAAGCAGGTACTGTATCTAATCTCCCCAACCACAAAGTGTAGCACTTACCTTGGCTTTGCAGAGCCCCAGACTGCCACTGTTGTCAGTGCTAGCTGTCTAGCTCTCTCTGGCCCCCAAAGATTTGTAGAGGGGACCTGTAGAGGAGTGATGCATTTATTTGGCACTGACTGCATCATTTATCTTTGTGGCTCCAGCTGTGCATCAAATGCAGCTCCACTGCTGCCAGTAGATGGCGCAATGATGGACATGCTGTGAACAGGGGATTACCCAATGACCAGCTAGATCCAAGCAGGCACTGGAGGGTGAATGCATGCAAATGCAACTTGGGGACACACATTTTGTTTGAGGGAAGGAGTCTTTTGAAAATTAGTCTGTTGTTGCCAGTGCCCATGAACTACAGAAAGGGTAGCAATCTTGTTTACCCTCTGTCCTCTCTCATTATGACGATGGTGTAAGAGGGCATCTCATTAGCCAGTCAGAGTCCACGAGGCTACCAGGGAGCTCCATGAGCTCAAGGGATGCTGAAGGAATTGATTCATTTACCCAGGAGGTGGACAGCCAATCTACCATTATGTGACAGCCAGACAACTCCCCCCCAGTAGATTGACAGGAGATCTCGACCAGTCAGGAGATCTCGACCAATCTGAAGGCTAGCTGCTCATGTTAGATCTATGAATCTTCTAGTGCATTCTCAGTCTGCTGTGGAGTGTTGGGAAAAGCAGAACTATCATCAGATGGAGGTAAAGTCTGCAGCTGGAGTCCTGCAGAAGACAGTGAAGGAGACCAGACCTCTATTGTACAAGAAGATGTAAGGAGCTGCACCGAGACTTTGGGAGGAAGAAGAGTGCTAATATAGCCACACAAGGGAAGAGACTGCTGCTTGCACAACAGAGGAAGACAGAGACTGAAAATGGCAGCCGCGGTTTTCAGAATGTAAGGGTAAGCTGCTCTGCAGCTGAGATTCAATGTAACAGAAATATAGAATTTGTTGGGGGAAAAGGGCTGCTTTGCCCAGCCAGTCTGTCCAGATGGTCCTTGCCTAGTCTGTCTCCACAGACCCTAGCTGGTCTCCGGTAACCCTCATTCCCCTTGCCCATCTCCTAATATTCCTCAATGTCTATCCCACACATGCTTTTGAAGCCCCCTATTCTTTTCACCTCTTCCACTACCACTGGCAGTCTATTCCAGGCATCCACCACTCTTTCAGTAAAGTAATACTTCCTCACATTCCTCCTAACCCCCCCACCCAGCTTCATCACATGTCTTCTGTTTCTGCTGCTCTTCCTTATTTGAAAGAAACTCTCCTCCTGCACCCTGTTTACCCCGTTAGGTACTTGTAGGTATCATGTCCCTTCTCACTCTCCTGCCTTCCAGGGAGTATGTGTTGAGATCCCTCAGTCCCCCCTAGTAGGGCTTTTGGTACAACCCATGCACCATTTTAGCTGCCCTTCTCTGGACTGCCTTCACCCTGTCTATGTGCTTTCTGTTGTGTGGCCTCCAAAACTGGACACCGTACTCCAGATGGGGTGTCACCAGCAAGCGAAAAAGTGCCAAAACCACCTCCTTCCTCCTGCTGGAGATACTATACCTCTCCCTATGCATCCCAGCATCACACTGGCTCTACCCACTGCTTTGTCACACTACCCTGCTACTTTGAGGTCATCAGATATGATAACCTCAAGGTCCCTTTCCTGCTTAGGCAGTACCACCACCCATCCTATACCTAGTTCATGGGTTCCTATGCCCAAGGTGTATGATTTTTAGCTATTTGGCATTGAACCCCTACTGTCATGCTTTTGGTCACTCCTTGAATTTTCCAAGATTCCTACACATTCTTTCCATGCCTTCATTATTGTCCCCCATTATTTTCTTATTATACAGTTGAGAGACATTTTCTTGATCAGACCTGAAGGTTTAAACTGTGACTGAAACAGCTGCAGTCTAAAGTTTGCAAAGGGGGTAGCTTTGGGGCTTTGCAGCGGTAAGCTGCAGAGGCTTGGGGTCCTCGAGACACCCCAGAGGCCATTGGTGTGAGAGCCCATCTGGACCTGGATGAGGTTCTAGAGGGAACAAGCCTGGATTGTTGGGGAATGTCTTGGGAGAGGAGGACTGAGCATCCCAGAGGATGTTCTTCTTCTCTGGGGTGGGAGGGTCACAGCCTTTGCCACAGTTCTGCTACCAGAGTGATCTCAAAAGCACATTATGGGAGGGGAGGACACTTGCTGGGATCTGCATCATCAGGTACATGTGTATGGGGATCCTCTTGTGCACTGGCAGCCTCAGGTGGCAGGATCAACCAGAGCACAGGGAAAAAAAACAGCTGTGTGGCAGGATGATGGAGTGCTCTCAGGCCCTTGCCCAGCTGACTAGCCACCCACTCTGGAGGTCCTCATGAAGATGCACCAACAAAATGCTTGGATGAGTCATCAAGGTAGGCACTGCTGGGGGGGGGGGTGAAAGCTAGGGAACTGGAAGGGATGAGTGTTACAGAAGTCTGGATATGGGGCTGGGGTCAGATGCCAGGAAAGGAGACTGCACTGGAGATGATTAAGCAATAATCCACGGCAGGGTGTGGATTATGGTGGGATTTACCCATGCCTGGTGTGGTTCACTGAGTGAGTAAACCACACCAGAAGTGAGTAAATCCCACCATAACTCACACCCTGACTCACTCACTGAACATAAGTAGGTTTCAGAATTCTTTAATTTTAATATTCTGTGTTGCAATAGACATCACATAACTCTGCATTAGATCAGCCAATTTTTCAAGGCTATGCCACTTCATCAAGGCTATAGCAATAGACTTATGATTATCATTTCTTTATGTTTCTTAGTAGTTTTGAGAAAGTGCTTTCCTGACATTCCTTCCAGCAGGTAATACTGGCACACTGGGCTACTCTGTACAGGAGCCGTCCTGCCTCAGAAACATGGATAGTTTTGAGGCACTGTGTGTCAGGTCACAGGCCCTGAAACATTGGCTAATCTAAAGCAGACTTAAGTAACATTAATTGCATATATGGAATGTTAAAATTAAGAAATTTTGAAATCTGTTTTTGTTCAGTAAGAATCAATTGTGGCATCATGAAGCACTGACAATAACTTAATTAAATCAGGTGTGACATTATTTTCCATCATAGACATTCAATGACTCCTGATGCTCTCAAACTAGCCACTAGTAGTTCAATACTGTCTACCATAGACTATGGATTGCCTATTTATAGGGCGGGCACAAAAACAGCCCTAAACAGGATCAGCACACTCCTCAATAAAGCCTGCCGCCTCACTCTGGGGGCTGCCATTGACATCCATACCTGCATGCTCTACAAAGATACAAAGACACTGGGTGACTCCCACTCAGCCTTCGAGGGTAATCTCAAACCTGCCTGCTTCTAAAAAAGGTGCTTCTGGGTCTGTCATCTTCCACACTGGGGGACCACTTTAGGCTGGCTGTCCCTACGAAATCGACCCGAGGTATGGCCACTGACAGGATGATGATTCCCTCCAAAAGGACAAAACTTGCCCAAAACTCCATCCTGTATCAGGGACCAAAGTGGTACAATGAACTACCCACTGACCTCTCTGAAACACCCAAGATTAGTACTTTCAAAACTGGGCTCAGAACCTTCCTTGGCTCAAAAATGACCTGTACCTGCCAGTGCTAATGTGATAATAACTCAGCCGACAGTCTCCCAGTACCTATCCCTTTCCTCAATTATCACTCCACTGAATATCACCTTCCCCAGGACCCCCTTACCCTATCCCCTTGTAACTAATGATGTCTCCTCATGGCTGAACACTCCTCCTCCACCTCCTCTGACAATGCCACCTTTAGGCTGACCCCCCCCACCCCCTTCTCTTTCCTTGAATCAAGCTTGTGTAATTAAGTACTAAATTGATGTGTAAAACCTCAGACTTGTTCTATTACTGGTTGTGTATATGATTCAATGTTCCTTTTACTGTTAACTCTGTATTTTATACTGTTATGTCTGTTTTTAACAATTGACATGGAACCTTTGAAAATGAGTCCTTGACTCAAAGGTATTAATCCCAAATTGAAATAAAGAAATAAAAAATTATGGTGCACTGACAATAACTTAATTAAATCAATTGTGACATTATGAAGCACTGACAATAACATAATTAAATCAACTGTAACATAATGAAGCACTGACATTAACCTAATATAATCATTCATGACATCATGAAGCACTATTCATTTAAGATAATCAATCATGACATCATGAAGCACTGAAAATAACCTAATTAAATCAATCATGACATCATGAAGCAATGACATTAACCTAAAATAAATACTGGCCAGCGCTTTTACCCATAGGGAAACCCAGTTATAATTTGCTGCTATAACCAGCTGGTTATAACGGCAAACACGTGCCAGGTTTCCCTCAAACCATGCATGTGCTAGGGAGTTACCAGTCTTCCTTTACTCTGCAAGGCTCTCTGCAGCAATTTGGTATGCCCTCAGACTTCACCGCCCCTGGCAGTCAGTGTAAGTTGATTTTTTGTTCACTGAGCCTTAGATAAAAAAAAGGGGGGGGACATTTTTCACAAGGTTTCCCTGTCTGCACACAGAGCCAGTGAGTGCCAGTCTCCCCACGTCATCAGTTAGGATAGACGCCACAGCTCTGAAACCGCCACTCAGTGGTAAGTTTAATCACAACTATACAAAAAGAAAAATGCAGAAGATTTTTATCTTATTTTAGTACATCTCCACTTTCTGCCTGAAACATGTGTAACACTGTAATTTGGCAGACCACTTAGAATCCTGACTGGTCTGCGGCTGCCCGAATACCAATCTTTTTTGCTTATTTTATTTTGTATAATTGCTGAGGCAAAAAAGCACACCCCAGCAATTATATAAAATAAAATATGGGGTGGTTGTGTAAAACTTGATTTTACATTATTATTTTCATTGTGGGATGCTTTTCATTTGCCCTCGGGTTTATGCAGCATCCTTACAACTCAGGTGTGTGTAAAATCTCGTTACACACACCACCCCATACATTATTCTGTATAAAATCAATTGTGATGTCAGGCAGAATGGACAATAACCTGACTAAATCAATTGTAACATCATGAAGCACTGACTCTACCCTAATATAATCAATTGTGACATAATGAAGCTCTGACATTAACACAATATAATCAATTGTGACATCTTGAAGCACTGTCAATAACCTAATTAAATCAATTGTGACATTTATTTATTTGTAATATATGGATATTAAAAATAATACCATGAAAACCATACAAAACATTCTTAATAATACATTAGGGCCAGACTGATAATAGCATCATTGATGAGTGATAATACTATCATTCAGAGCTCATAATACTATAATTTGAGCTCTGAACGATAGTATTATCACTAAAACTAAATAGTGCAACCTCAAGACTCTCCCAAACGGTAGGCTTGTTCATGAGATCCCCAAAGCAACCTCCTTTGCAGATGTTGTGACGTTCCTGAAACCGCGCCTCCTGACTGGCCACGCTTTTTCTGTGGGCAGGCGTAACAGTTCAAAAAACATTACAGCTGTCTCTCACTTACCAAGAGAAAACCGGCTCTTTGATTTTCTGTTGATCCTTTTGTGTTTTTTTATCTTTATCAGATCCACAGAAATATCTGTAGAATCCTACAAACACTGAATAACAACAGAACTAAAAGGTGTGAGAGCCCCAGCAAGTGAGCAAGCGAACAAGCGGGGTGGGGGTTCATTGAAAGTGTCTTTTTCACTGCAGCAGGTGCCCAGCCACACAGCACACCAGCACAAAGAGCTGCACACAAAACATAAAATCGGATCCATATATTACAAAAAATAAAAAATAGGTTCCAGTGAATCACTCTGCTGTAAATTCCATCTCGAGGTTCTGGGGACATGGGAGCCTCTCGAGCTTTGCTCTCAAGGTTCCCTGTGTCCCCAGAACCTCTCAATGGAATTATAGTCTTGTAATTCACTGGAACCTATCTATTATTCTATTTATTTATTTATTTATGTTATTTATCTCTTTGATAACCAGGTAAGCTCATTGGTCTCAGGGACCATTTTCAGGTACGACCCGGGTGATCTAGATGGCACATACAGTACATGATAAGAGCTGCGAGATACAGAAACATTTACCATATACAGGTACAAAGATGTACAGAGATAATACGCAGTGAATATCAAGAATAAACAATTTAAGAGACATATTTATCACATGAGCAGTTAACAAGTACATGAGAGGACAAATTACTGTATACAATTGGCACAATGAGCAAGGTTCAGCTACTACAATGAGACCATAAATCATATGAGAGCAGAGCATAGAATATGCATAGTGGGGGGGGGAACAGTCCCACCAATCAGCTGGCACTCCCTGATTCGTGGGGTGAGGAGCCTGCCAAGGGAGTTGGGGTGGCAGAGATCAGGAACTGTAGAAGCAAGGCATGGGCAATAGCAGGGAGATTTTATAGTGTGGTCTGAACATCCAGGGGGACCCTAATGTGTGAAGTGCAGCTGGGAGGGTATTCCATAGCTTAGGGGCAGTTCTAGAGAAAGCTTTCTGCCCTATGTCAGTGTTGGACCTAGGACAGGCGATAAGACATTGAGTGGAGGACCTCAGGTTTCTTGAGCCCTGTTTGATACTTAGAAGTCTGAATAATGGGGAATTAGTGCCATCATAGAGGGACTTGAATATTAGGGCACCCATGAGGAAATCCATACATGCCTGAGGGGAGAGCCACCTGAGCAATGAGTAGAGGGTGCAGTGGTGGGTGTTATAGGGGGCTAGGGTGACATATCTGCAGATGTTATTGAAGGCAGTGTTAAGATGAATGAGGTGACTGGATGAGGTTAGGAAAATGCTGTGAAAGCAGTAGTTAAGAAGAGGTAGGAGTGTGCCCTGCCCTATAGCCAGTCTCACTTCGGGGGTCATGAGGTGCTTCAGGCGGTGAAAAACACCCAGTTGCTGGTTAACCCTTTTTATGACTAGCTGTATGTGATTACAAAAGGAGAGGGAAGGGTCAAGTGTAACCCCCAGGTACTTAAAGGAAGTGACGTTATCGGGGGATCTATCTGGGCCAGAATGCAAAGGAAGGATGAGGGATCCACGGTGCATCTGGGAAGCTGAGGCTTTGAGCCAAATAACATGGTTTTCATTTTCTTTGCATTAATGATAAGTCTGTTAACTGTAAACCATTGAAGCATGGAGGAGAAATCATCAGATACAGATAGGGATAGGGATAGTTTAAGAGGGCTGTTGCTGCTCCTGAATAAGATAAGATCATCTGCATACATGATCTTGAGACAGCCTGAGTAGTCTTCAAGTAAGGGGTTAATGAAGAGTGAAAAGAGGATGGACCCGAGGATGGACCCTTGTGGGACCCCACTATGTACCTGTAGTGGGCTGGATAAGACCCCCTCCAATACAGACCATTTGGGATCTGTTTGAGAGGTAATTTCTCAACCAATTTGAGGTACCTGGGGGAAAGCCATAGGAATAAAGTTTATGGAGGAGGATGTCATGATCTACCAAGTCGAAAACCTTAGAGAGATCGACAAAGATTGCCCCGGTGAGCTTACCATTATCTGCTCCCCTAAGTACATTGTCTGTGTAATAGGCCAGCACAGTGGTAGTGCTGTACCCCTTCTGAAAACTGTGATGGGCAGGAGATAATACAATGTATTTCAAAAGATGATCTGAGATTTGAAAAAATACTATTTTCTTAAGGACTTTGCCGACGTGGGAAAATACAAATATTGATCTGTAGTTTTCGTGGAGTTTGAGGGCCCTTGACTCAAAGAGGGGAACAACTGTGGCTTGTTTCCAAAGTAGGGGGATAGATATGGTGGACAGGGATAGGGATAGGTCGAAAAGGATAGAGAGAGGTTTGGATATAAAATCAGCCATGAATTTTAGGAATCGTGGGCATAGTCCATCACTCCCAGCACTACCATAGTTTGATAGGGTCCAGAGAAGACATCGAACATCTGAGGGCAACGTGGCTTTAAAGTAGAACAGAGGGTAACCTGTCCTCCCGGGACCCTCGATTCCCAACATGGGGTTACTGGATTTGGGTTGGAGGTTTGAAAGATATGCATCCAGATTTACAAATTTGTTGCTTAAGACATCCGCAACTAATGAAGTCTCAGTTTGGAGTCCTACCTCTGTGAGCAAGTTAATAGTATTCAGCTTTCACACATCATGAAGCTCTGATGATAACCCAATTAACTCAATTTTGACATTATGGAGAACTGACAATAACCTAATTAAATCAATTTTAACATTATGGTGAACTGACAATAACCTAATTAAATTAACTGAGACATCATGAAGCACTGATCATAGCCTAATTAAATCAAGTCATCGTGAAGCACTGACATTGAACCTAATATAATCAATTGTAACATCAGGCAGACCTGGCATAAACCTAATTAAATCAATTGTGAAATCATGAAGAACAGAAATAACCTAATTAAATCAATTGTGACATCATGAAGCACTGACATAAACCTAATACAGTCGTTATTTCATGAAGCACTAACAGCAACCTAATAAAATCAGTTGTGACATCATCAATAAGAAACATACAAGACTAAACAATCAGTTGTGATATCACCAATGAAAAACTTTCTGAATATTCCCACCTCAGCTTCAGAATTACACCTTGTTAAAAAATACAGTCTTAATATTTTCTTCCACCCTTCAACAAAGCTTAAAATAACAGCACAGTTATATAAATCCTTATTGTATAAATACTTTCAAGACCTTTTGCCTCTCACTTGACCAACCACTGCTGCAGTACACTGAGTTAAATAAGTAGGCCAAAACCAGAACAACAGCAAAAAAAATGTGCATCTCAACTGAAACATCCAAATGCAACAACAAAAAAAACACAAGATTTTAGAATGCAAAATATTACATTTTACAGACATTGGAAATGCCATTCCCACCCCCACCCCCTCCTCTACCACAAGCCTACAAAATCCAAGACAAAAAAAGTACACACAAATGAGCCACTGAGAGGGACTTCAATGCTATCCAGACATAAAGAAGTGTAGGTCATTGAACATCTTTCACAGACAAATCAGAGTGAAAGGTAATTAAGATGAAGCAGACTCACCAAGTTCACCACAGCAGGAAAATTGCTTAAAAAGAACTGAAAATGAAAACGCATTTAGAAATACAGTACTAAGCAATTTCAGTCCTCCCCGCACTGAAAGGACTGCTTGCTTTTCAACACCCTTCATAAACAATCATAGAAAAACAGTAGATTTTCCTTATGTAATCCTCTCAGCTATGACCCACTGGTCCCTGAAAACCATGACGAGACTGCCCACAGGCAGCTGGGCACCCCCATTAGCCCTTGGGTGATGCTCCAGGATCCTCTCTGTTGATGGGTTATGCTCACTGGGGCTATCCATTACAGCTAATATTTATACAGTATTTAGATCCTGGATCCTGGCTTTAAATTGTGGGGAGGAATGTTGTCATCCTGAGACCCAAATAAATGACACCAACGACAGAAGTTCTGCACACATCTGACATTATTTAACCTTTTCAAGTTTATATTGAAGTTACACCAAGGTCCAGAGACCTGGTACTTGGGTAGGTCTGATCCCACAGGTCTTCAGGGAGCTGAATCCAAGCCACTAAGCTATCAGGGCAGTCCCCTTGAGGGGGAATGCCCCCATAGTTCCCACACCCTCCCGGTGGTCCTAAACTGGGTTAACAAACACATGGCTGTGGCCTGAGGGTCCCAGCCCAAATAAAGGCTACTCCCTTTACAGTTGTCTTTCTTCTTTCACTCTCCTTGAACACTTCCTCTTTTCCCCTTTTTTTCTCCTCTTCTCTCTCTCTCTCTCTTTTCTTCTCCTTTTCCTGTTTTTTGCTCTCTGTCCCCACTAACATACTATATGTAACCAGCCATCTAAACCCCTCACCCAGTAACCAACACATGGCAGTCTCAGCACTGACTTTCCTAGTAATCATCCTCCTATCGCTACTGGCAGAAGGGGGTTGTGAGTTGTTACACTCACCTTTTCAAACTGATAAGAATCAGAAAATAAACATTGCTAACTGCCAGTAGCCATGCTGAATTTACACAGCTCTAACAGACACACCCACTTCCTGCTGGCTGTGAGACATACACAATAACTCACACACCCAGATAGACTGTGAAGAACAGGGTTGTTAGGACACTGTGAGGTTCTTATGACATCACAGAACTGCAAGAGCAAACCTGGAAAGTGACCTAGCAACCCTGTTCTTCACAGACGGATGTTATTTTTTTATAATAGTCGATCTGCCCATTTTGCAAACTCAAGCAATTTATTTAAACTTCAAACCTTCTGGAGGTTCCTGAACATTATTTGGGGGAGGGGGGAGGAGCATCAGCAGTGCAGCTGCCCAAGTTCCTAAGTTGAGAAGAAAGAAAGGTGATTGCTCATAAAGTGTTTTCCGAGTAGCCATGGAAGCCATTCTTCACATTCTAAGTCATTCTGCATGCTTCTAAGTTCTGAAAAAGTTATTCTGCATGGTTCTATGTGACAAATGACTTTCAGAAACCCAGTAGGGTAAATGGGGAGGGGGAGAAAGAACTGAGCTCCGAATTGAAATTCAAAGTCTGACTTCCAGGAGCAAAATGAGGAAGGGCTGCTCCTTTGTAAAATGTATCCCCCTCCCAAAGACATAAAACTTACAAAATAGTGTGTAAAATGTAGCACACTGTATGAGGAAACATGTCCCCTGACCACTGTCAGGTATGTTCGATCCTACACCAAAGGTGGTGGGTGCCTCCAGTGAATTGCTTCCATTTCCAACAGTGCAGAAACCACCAGCAAAATGGGTTAATCATTTAATATAGTATAAAAAACACTAGTAAAGGATTGGAATAACTAAAAAAAAATTGTATATCAGCGGTGTAAAGAGGTAATAATGCAATTTGGGCTCCTAACTCCAACAACAGGATTTCTGTAGAGCCATGAAATGCCCTGACTCTCAGTTATTATTGCTAAAATAAAGTTAAAATATGCAGACAGAGAGTAGGGCTTTGTTTTGTCTGGGATTGAAGGCTGTTAAACACTGAAGTTTTATTAAAATTTGTTAGCTGGATTGTTTTTTAGTTTACACATAATTGTAGGGCAGTTTGTAGCCATGGAAGCGGACTATTTCGGGTTTGTTATTGTTTTGTCTCAGAATGGCATCAGCTTTTGTCAGTCATAATGATTACATCCTGTTTCTGAGACAAAGTTCTTGAGGAACGGATGTTAAATTCTGAGAGTGCCAGGGCAGTCTTGCAAGAGTAATGCAGCATCAGACTTGGTGTGTCTAGAGTGTAGATAAAAGGCAGAGAGTAACAGTAGGGTGTGTTGTTTAAGGTTCATAGCTGAAGCCACAGCTATCATTTCAAATAGCAACAGATGGTAGGCTTTAGTTTCTGGGAGTTTAGTCTGTTCCATCTCCCCCCTACAAGATGTTTTGAACGTGGTTGTCCAAATTCCATTGAATGTGACACCTGCTGGCACATTTTTTTATTATGTATTTGAAATTTGTTGACCAGGAAAGGCACTCTGAACCAGAGCTTGTTCCCAGGTGTGACCCCATGGGGGGTTAAATATGGTAAACAGTCAAGTGACAAATGCAATGTAACAGACCTGATATCAGACAGGTGCACGATGCAACATTTATAAAATACAAAGTTGACAAAACATTGCAATGGTAATAGGCAATCAGTCATACCAATTGTGGTAGAAAGGAAAGGGGTGCAGTGATAGGAAGGAATTAAGTATAAACCAGCCATAAACCACATGGTGTGGCCAGCTGCAAGAAAAGAGTTGTCTTGAACTACCTACTGTACACTGTTAATTTTGTTGCCATGTGAAAATTAATTACCTATCTCCTCCTTCTCCTCTCCCCAGCGACAGACCTATTTCATTTTACAGAATTTCTAGCTATGTGTGGTGAGAGTGAGGTAGATAAAGGTGTATAATAACTGGGTTAGACTTTTTCCCATAGGGAAACTGTAGCGTAATTTGCCGTTATAAAGGAGCATTTGTAACAGCAAACACGCGCACGGTTTCCCTCGCTATGCGCATGCCCAACCTACAGCTCTTCCGGGTTTTCACCCCTCTCCACCAGATTTCTTCGTTGGTCGAAACCGCACCACTGCCACTATCTCTAGGCGGTATGTAACTATTTAAAAAAAACTTCCTAACAAAAATCACACCGTAAAGGGGACAACAAAACAAGAAAAAGTAAACTGCTGCTAAGTGACCAAGGACTCAGCTAAACATCATCCAGACCGCAGCTGCACCAGACCATTTATTTTATATAATTGGCTGTGGCGAAAAACCTAACTCAGCATATATAAAATAAAATATGTGGTGTGTGTAACTTGATTTACATTACTCTGTGGTTGGATGCCTGATAAACCCCTCGAGCTTCGCTCTCGGGGTTTATATGTCATCCAACCCCTCGGGTGTGTGTAAAATCTTGTTACACAGATCACCCCATACTTTATTCTCTATATTAAGACCATTTGTTAACAGCCTGAAATAGGGTACTGAGACAGCAGTAAAATGTTAAGGGCTAAATCTCATTCAGAGTCTAACCTTAAAGATGCTTTGGCACATATGTAAATATAAGTTGAGGAATATGGTGCTGTCTTTGTCATGCTGTCAGTTCTTTCAGTAACTCTAGGGGCTCGATTTTTCAAAGCCCTGTGAATGCCGCAAGTCCCTGGTGCGTTGATCGTTTGGCGCATGGGGCTTGCGGCATTCACCCAGCTGGCGATTGTGATTTTCGGTCCCGAGAGCCAAATGCCACAAGTTAGGCCAGATTTACCCTGGTCTAACTTGTGCCCTTTGGGGAACCTGTTTTACGGGGCTTGTGCCAAATAGTTGGAGCAAGCTGCTGTAAATCATGGAAAGTGTCACAACTGCATCAGCCGAACTAAAATCAGGAGCAGCTGCATCAGTAGAGTTTGGCACAGCAGCACCAAAGAATGTGGTTGACACAGGGCATGATGCAAGCCTGCATCGACTTTTGAAAATCGATCCCTGTGATCGTTATCATACGGTTATGTGTGCGTGAGTACCTTATCTTGAAAACATACTCGCTTAAGTATTCATACACATCACCCCAGATACTCAAATCCATTACTCCATTTTTGCTATTCCTGTATGCCTTAAAGGGACATTTCTAACACTGGGTCACTCCCTTCTGGGGGAGAGCAGGAAATGACTGAGGTTTGGGTTCGGGTGGTGCACGGGGCTAGCCTGGCCACTTGAGAAGTGGTAGAGGGTTTTAATAATTGTTTTAAGTCTTTTTTAGCCCTCAATTTTTTTTCAGACCTTCCTACCTGAACTGTCACCCGCTCCTCCCATGTCATTGGCTACAGCCCCTCACTCTGCCCACTGGCATCAAGACGTCCCTCTATAAGCTCTACGCAGATTACCCCCACTCATGCATCCTGTGGAAAGCTGTCCATTGTGATCCCCAGGGCTGTTGCTGTACCTCGGGCAAATTCTAGTTTGCACAGCAGAAAGAGTAATCTGGAGCCATTGTTGGGGCAGTGACTTGGGGTTAGTGGGCAGTATCATACACTGGTTGGTGGGTGTTTTTCCAAGCACCCCTGTTTTTTGTCACTCAGTTTTTCAAATGATAGCCTGGTAAAAGGGCAGCATTATCCGTGATCACCCATGAATAATGACCTCCTCCACCAAGGAGTCATTATTGCTGCAGGAGCCCTTAATCTCCGCTCCCCTGGTAATTGGAAAGATGCTCGTGCAATTCTCCCAGGCTCCATCAGCCTTGTGCAGTCAGACTGCGTTGCACAGTGAGTCCCAGTAGCCCACACAAAAGCATATTGCACTTGACCTGCCCCACTGGCTGGGCAGCCCTCAAATATATAGTATTTTTCCAAATAGGGAAAAATACTGGGGATTCAGATCCAAGTAACAATTACCATATTATTCATGGCTTTTGAGAAGTAATGTTTGTTTTTCCTAGACCCTGACATATAACTGCCAACTGATCCAGAATCTGCAGACAATTAAAATGGTGTAGGAGGCCAAGCACTCAGGGAGACCATATTACTCTGCTTCTCTTAAACAGAGGCAAACAGAATGTAAAACTTCTCTCATACCATCAAGCAGGAGGTATTTTGATATTTTTGTGTCTGCGTGGTGGAGCAGTACTTTTTAATTGAGTCCTTGGGGTGGGATTTTAAAATGTGAGGAGTAAGTAGCATCTGTTTTTAATTGAAGTAGACAACATCTGCAATAATGGTATTTTCTGACTGTATAGTACAGTAAGTGCCCCTCCACAACAAAAATGCATTCTAGGAAAAAGTCATTTAGTGAAATAAATAATCCTTGTTGTTTATGTTATATAACAAAACTGCTATTCATGTTTGTAGGCTGAACTGTGTTGATACTGTATGCTGTGCCAGGCAGTTCCACTGAGTAGAATTTCTGTCTCGCTGATGCCAGTTCTGATATGGTGGGAAATGGGTATCTGACAACCGAGACTGTTTTATTTTCTTTCAGATAATCTGGAGCTAAACTGTTTACACAGTGATACGATACACAATTGTAGTTCAAATTATTTTTAATTGCTGCCAGCCAGTTTAGTTGAAGTACTTCCTGAGAGTTTTTGGCTTACTCGCCAGTATAATGCTATTATGTTTTTAATACAGGAATGTGAAATTTCTAGTCCTTTCTCAATCTACAGAATCAGGCTTTCATAACGAGAACCTGTCTGGATTAAGGGTAGGCTTTATGATGTGAATTGAAAAAATGAGATGAATGGCCCTAAGTACGAGGGCCCTTAGTATGAGGAGTCTCTCTTGTCTTGAACTCATTAAAAAAAAAGGGCAAATCATATGAATATAACACACTATAACAACTGGGGAGCATTTTCTTCTCTAGGGAAAACTGGTTATAATGCACCGTTATAACCGGCTGGTTATAACAGTGAATAGGAGTCGGTTTTCCCTTGCTCCACACGTGAACATTACCTCCCTCGAGCGTACACTTCAATCAGATCACAGGAAAGGGACTTGGAGTTAATGTTTTCACAAGCCTCTTCATAAATATAGCTGCTCTTCAGTTCCATTATGTTTCAGGGCAATAGAGCGCAAAAAAAAAGAGTAAAAGGGAAACTGTGCTCCACCCTGATCACGCTACTGGAACCACTGTTTTAAATAATTGCTGGGTAGTGTTTTCTAGGTGAGAAAATGCTACCCAGCAGTTATATAAAAACAAGACATGATGTACTGTGTAAGACATGAATTTTACACACACTATCAGTTCTGAATGCTTGTATAAACCCCTCGAGCTTCACTCTCAGGATTTATGTGGCATCCAACACCTTGAATGCGTGTAAAATTCTTGTTATACACACTACCCCATATGTTATTCTGTATATTATGTACATAATATACAGACATATAAATATACTATATGCAGCTTTACTAAGTAAAGAAGACCATTGGCCCACTGAATTCTTCCCCAACACCAGCTTACTGGGTTTACCATTGACCCTTTTTCTTCAAAGTACTCGTTAAGTCTTAGCTTGAAGGTCATTAAAATAGCAGCTGTTATCACCTCCTCTGAAAGTCTATGTCAGGTGTCACCCATTCATTCTGTGAAGTAGTTCTTCCTTGTATTTCACTTGAATCTATTGTTTTTTTTATTCTTTTTTTTCCTCCCTGAGACAGGTTGGGATATACCCCTTTCAGCACCCGGACCGCTCACCCGGCATTCCTCCCCAGGAAGCTTAGTTGGGGTGGCCCACAGCTTGCCCCCTGTGACAGGGCCCCCAAGGGAGGAGACCAAGATCAACCAGAGGTCCCAGCTGAGGCTAACACCTGGGGTATCATTCAGGCGGAGGTCCGGGGGTGTCACAATGCAGCGGGACCAGAGGGCTTTTTCCCTTTAAGGTCCCCAGAAGCGCACACATGCAATAATGGCACTGCGGGTCGGGCATGCACCCGCACCTGGCCCACAGATGTCTGCCGACACCTCCTAATTGTAGAGCACCCAGCCTCCACTAGATGTCACTACTTGCCGGGAAGCCACAACCCTTCCCCCCCCCCCGGAGGAGGAGAGTAGTCCTTGGGACGCTCATCCCACCTCTCCCAGGTCAACCCTCTGATGACCCATGCTCGCTCCCGAACGTGGGTCACCAGTGTCACAGGCAGTAGTGCTACTGCTGTGCTGGTGGGTTGGCTTCACTTGAATCTTCTTACTGTCATCATCATCATCATCAAACATATTTATTAGAAAATCAAGGAATGATCTTGCAAACCATCGAGCTGGGGCTCATTTTCAATATTGTCCTTCATAAGAACTCAGTTGTTTAGGTACAAAAGTTTACACAATACATATACAATACTTATAAGGTTACACAATGTCTATAATACATAACACAGTACAAAAATATCAGTGCAATACAGTTCCAGTTCTATCTTTACATCATATTGAAACTGGCAGTAACTGGCATCCAGCATTCATGTTAAGCAGTTATGTCAATGTTTGTCAGGAGGTATGACCTAAGCAAGAATCATAAATTGACTTAGGTATTACATTTTCACAATAGCTATGACTCGTATGAGACCACAGCAGGGTCTCCACCAGGCTGGTAGGGAGTCCAATATATGTGGACCAACTTAGGAAAAGTATGTGGCACTGTCTGCTTTGGATTCTGGGGAACTTAACATCAAGACAGCTTATAAGAAGAGCAAAACTTATGGTAGAACTATGCAGACGCTCAGTAATATATGCTAGAACTTTGTTGGTGGCACATATGAGCATGAAATTATTCATGTGGGCCTTATGTCTATTTCTCAGAGAGACCCATCCCAGACTACCAGCTTTGTCCGGACTTCAAAAGGTGTACTAAACTTTATCTATACAGAAATCTTATTTTGGGTCCCATCATTTTTAGTATCTGGTTAATATAAAACTCCAGTTTTAACTGGGAGTACATCCAGATTCCCAGGTATTTATACTGGGCCACATTTTTAGAGGTGATTTGTCACATGCAGTTATCTCTAAAGGTGACTGATTTGATTTTGACATATGGGGATAGGTACCAAATATCATGGTTGAAGTTTTAGCTGAGTTCAGAACCAGTCTAGTAAAACCCTCACTACAGGGTTGGTTGCAGGGATACCATACCCTCTGTTCATCCATGGAGGACTATGCTATCTGCATTCATGTGCATGAAAGGGCCATGGATGCCTCTGTCCAGGTCATTTGTGAAGAAAAAGAGCAATTTCAGTACCAAACCATGAGCCCCTCCCCACCTTTAACAGGTTGCAGTGTACATCCCTCACTGCTACCAGTTGTTACCTACCTGTTAGGTAGTGGTCCACCCATTTTGGGGAGGTGGAATTACAGCCAGAATAACCAGGTTGCCGTATCAGTAGCCCATGGTCTGCAGTGTCAAAGGCCTTGGAGAGATCGATGTATCTTGCACCTGCATATGATTTTTTTATCTACTGCCATTCGTAATTCACTGCAAGCTTTGTTCAGTGCAGTCTTAGTGCTGTGTGCTGGCCTAAATCCAGACTGAAATTTATATAACAAATCATTTTTAATCAGATATGTAATAATTTGATTGACATCAGTCTCTCCAGAATCTTTGACACCATGGGTAGGAGGGATAGGGCTCCGTAATAAGAAATCTTACAGTTTTTACCCACTTTATGAACTGGAATAACCATGACTGTCTTCCATTCCAGTGGACGCTCTCCAGTTAATATTGAGAGACTGAAGAGTCCAGCTAAAGGGTGACAGATGTTGGGGCTGCATATCTTAGCAGTTTACGATTCAGCTCATCTAGACCCTCTGATTTTCTTTGGTTCATTTGCAGCAGTAATTTTAGGACCTCCTCAGCTCTGTGGGTTGCATTACATTTTGAATACATCCCTTGGGGAGTTTACTCTGACACTAGTTAAGAGGTGGTTTTCCAGTTGATTTTATTTCTAATCTATGCTTTTTCCATCCTGAACCTGCTCCCCTTCAGTCCCAGGCAACCACCTAGCCCCATCACCCCCAACTGCAGCCCTAACTTTCCAACCCCCTGGCTTAACCCCCAAGGTGTAGGTCCCCCCCACACACAGCGAAACCACCTAAGGGTATTGAGGAGGTACAGTGGGTGCACAGGGCAAGAGTGTACTGCGCGTCATGCTGCAGGCCAAGGATTTTATCTGCTTGTATGTCCCTCCCCTGAATACACTTGTGCTCTGGGGCTCCAATGTGTGTGACTACATGCAGCTTGCTGGTCACCACATGGAGCTGTCAGGCATCTGCCCTCCCCTGATAGCTCTGTCTGTACTTCCATCAGTTGCCATGATGGTGGCAGTGCTGTAGCAGGGCCTGGCTGCCACACACCTCAGAGAAGAACAGCATCCTCTGGAATGCTCTTTCCTTCTCCACCTGCCTGTCCACCAACAATCCAGACTTGGGGCATGAACCCAGGTCTCAGAATCGTGAGCAGTTCACCTGCCACTGTGCAGACAGGCCAGCTTATCTTCTGTGAGCTGAACTATGAACCTGTTAAACATGGGGCGTTTTGTAACTGAATCCTTCTTCTCCACAATGGGTCATGTATGTTACAGGTTTTGGAGACCACCCCCCATTGAAATCTTGCCATGTCTTGTCTATTTTGGGAATCAAAGCCTCTGTCCCAGTGGACCTGTTCCAGAGCTGACATAAAATGAATGCATGTAAAACAGTCAAATTGTATTGCATGCACCCTCTGGGCATAGGTAACTAGTGCTGTGCAAAAATCAAACCCTGCTGGCATTCCACTTCCATGAGATTTTGGAATGCACTTTGCAACTTTTGCAAAATTCCAGCTTAGAGTGGCTGAATGAATATATGAATTGTGGATTAGTGTATTGAGCTGTGGAAAACAATTCTGCAGAACTGATCATTTAACTGCAGAATGACTCATGCGTTGCGGATTGATGAATTAAGCTGCTGAATGGTACTCCACAGAACTGTCATTTTGCAGTTTATTTTATTTTTATTTTTAGTCTTTGGTAACTGGGTAAGGTCCACTAGGCACAAGTGCCTGTTTTCAGGGGTGACCTGGGAGCACTGGGCAGTTAAGTGACTCGCTCAGAGTCACACAGTATGCAAATGGAGGCTGTGAGAATCAAACTCATGTCTGGTCTGCTGGATGTACCAAGCTCGTTCTGGCCAAGTACGTGCTTCTGTGATGGGCCTACACAAATCCAACACCTCCTGTGTACACAGGCTTCCTTGGGAGTTCCCCATGACTAGCGGTATTGCTAATTGGTACCAGTTTGGAATTGGGCAGTGGCCCAACAGTACAGTGCACTGTGTTGGTTGGGGGAGGTCTGTGTCAAGGGCAGATAGCCACTTTTATTGTTTGTTGCCTTAAACTAATTTCTACCCCTAGGATCTCATTCCTGACCCCCAATAAACCCTTTTGTTATTTGTTCACAATTCCTAATGCATGAGCATATTATTACTTGTGTGCATATTATTAATGATTTACAAAAGTACTGATTTTCGCCAAATGGCTGGTTGTCTTGTGTGGAAGCTGGGAGGGCTGTACCAGTGGGGACCTTCATATAGGTATTAATTTCCAAGGGGCAATACTAGCTTATTACCTATATATCTCACTTGTATTTTCTCTGGGTGGAGGTACCTCACAACTTGCTATCTTTAACTCAACATCTATGGGTAGCAAATCCCCATAGGCATTTTTGACCCAGGCCCCTCAACCTTATTTGAGCACAGAAGGCAGGGTTAGTGTACTGTCATCTACAGCGACCTGGTACATAATGACCTTTGATCCCTCCATATTCAGTCTCTCCCATGCAAAGTCCCATAATTTCAAACTAAAGTTTGCACGTGAATGACTGAACATAGCTGGGCCAAAGGTTAGTGGGCATCTTTTTCTGCTCAGCAAAACAGACTTTTTTAATATTTTATTTATTAGGTCACAAACAAGAAATACAGAACTATGTGATCTCCATGTAGAGTGCATAGGACATCAGGGAGTTGTTAGGGAAAACAGTTACAGAATAATTACAAGAATTTAATACTAATATACTGTACAGAATTACAAGGATATAAATGTCACAGAATAAAGAAAAACAATTAACATCAAGCAGAAATCCCCAGTTCAGTAAGTCTCTCACCTAAACAGTTTAAGATCAGTTTGAAAATTGGGGAGGCAGGAGACTTGCAGGATAATCATCCATAATCGTACAAAGAAAATGACAGCAAAACGTAACAATTAGAGATACAGTAAGGGATAGCAGACTAGTAAAACAGCACTTTCTGTGTACCCCCTCAAAAACATTGGTTAATAGGGCTGCTGAAGATGTGTAATTAAGCAAAACAGGATCTTTACAGATAAGGGTTTGACTAATAAAGTCACTGACATAACAGCACTAGCAGCATTGCCATTCTTTTTGACACTAAACTTTGTATTGAAATTTTCCAACCAACACAAACACAGTAGAGACAAAACAATAACAAAGTCTACACAGAGAGATAAAAGCTGCATCTATACAGAGTCTAAGCAACAGAGAAAGTGTCTGGAAAAAGTATAATATGCACAGCAAGTCTGGAGTGGAACATACATATCAATATACTATCAATATGCTGTATCTGAGTATCCCTAACATGGTGTGAGCACCCTGTCCTGTGGGTTGTCCCCAACCAAAGGTAACTATGGTGCATAGAGCTCAGGTGGGTGGCCCCATACAGTGTTAAGGCACTTCTAAGTTTTCAAGTGGCGGGTACAGATGGAGACGGAAGGCCCTAGCTCAGATGAAGCATCGGTGGGTCTCAGGAGGTGCCTGCAGTGCCAGGAAAGAGGGGTCCCTACAGCTTGGCAAGCCTCACATTTACCCATAGCCAGGTGGGAGAGGCACATCAGGTAGGAGGTTTGTCCTAATACTAAGAGCCATACTTGAAAGGAAGGTACTTTTGGGTTTCTCTGCCTTCTGAGGATCATGCGCTTGACCAAGGTAGTAGCTGCAATTGCCCATTTGTACAAAAGGGGATTGTAGACTTTAGCAAGGCATTTGACACAGTCCCACACAAAAGATTAATATACAAGTTGGCCAGCCTGGGAGTGGGTCCCAAGATGGTAGCCTGGGTTAAAAATTGTCTGGAGAACAGGACACAGAGGGTAATAGTAAACGGAGTCCACGCTGAAGAAAGAGGGGTTACTAGTAGGGTACCGCAGGGTTCAGTACTAGGACTGGTCCTCTTTAATGTCTTTATAAGCAACATTGCAGAGGGACTGGAAGGAAAAGTATGTTTCTTTGCAGACAATACAAAGATCTGCAACAGAGTTGATACACAGGGTGGGGTGGAAAGGATGAGAATGGACTTGGCAAGGTTGGAGGAATAGTCAAATGTATGGCAGCTTAGATTCAATGCTAAGAAGTGCAAAGTAATGCACCTGGGAAACAAAAACCCAGGGGAAGAGTACACAATGGGGGGTGAGATACTAACAACAACAAAAATGGAAAGGGACCTGTGGGTAGTCATATCAGATGACCTAAAGGTGAGCAAGCAATGTGAGAGGGCAGTAAGCAGGGCTGGTGGGATACTGGGATACATAGGGAAAGGCATCACCAGTAGAAAACAGGAAGTTGTTATCCCTCTGTACAGACAGCTGGTGAGACCCCATCTGGAGTACTGCGTGTAGTTCTGGAGACCCAATCTCCACAAAGACATAGCCAGGATGGAGGCAGTCCACAGGAAGGCAACTAAAATGGTACAGGGTCTGCACCAGAAGACATATCAAGAGAGACTTAAGGATGTTAATATGTATAGCCTCGAGGAGAAGAGGGAGAGGGGGGACATGATTGAAACTTTCAAATACCTCAAGGGAATCAACAAAGTCCAAGAGGGTAGCATCTTTCAAAAAAAGAGGTGTGCAAAAACAAGGGGGCACAATCTGAAGCTAGGGGGGAACAGCTCAGAGGTAATGTGAGGAAGTATTTTTTCACGGGAAGAGGGTTGTGGATGCATGGAACAGCCTTCCTGAGGAGGTTGTGGAGTCAAAAAGAGTGGTGGAATTCAAGAATGCATGGGACAGACATAAGGTAATTCTCGGGGGTGGAGGTTGGAAGAAGTAGGCTGTCGGTTAACTAGGATCTGCAGCTTATCCATTAGGTAGGGAAATGGGCAGACTGGGTGGGCTAAGTGGTCCTTATCTGCCGTCAGATTCTATGTTTCTATGTTTAGGGCTACACATTCTGGATAACTCCCAGCAAGATGAATGAGGGATCAAAAGTAAACTCAGTCAGGCAGACAGGATTGCCATCCTAACCAAAGAACAGTAACAAAGTGTTGCCCCCAACCCCCAACATATCGCCAGCCTAAAAGGAGTGAAACGTATTGGAGTTTGCAGTCAGCTAACTACAGTAGCAACAAGTCTTCCATCCAAACAAAAAGGGACATACTGTGCATTACAGGTTTGCCAAACCAAGACCAACAAAAATGTGCCCGAACAAAGAAAAAAAGTAATTGTCAGCCATTCAGTTCTTCCTCATCAAGCTGGGCATTTATTCCTCATTTGCTTCCCAGAATCTGTCAGCTGTGTTGAGGTCAGTGAAATGGATATTGTGGGCTTTTGTTTGGCCTGATACAGCAGGCTCCTCAGATCCGTTACAGCCATCATCACTTGAGAGGCATTCTTTAGGAGCTTGCATAGTCACCACCACAGTAAATCTGAAGTCACTGTCATCTGGCTTTCACTTTCTGCTGGTAGGCAGCCAAAAGGCCTTAATGACTAAAACAGCATTGATATCCAAGTGTAGCCCTCTGCCAGCAAAGTTTGCATCGTGGATTTTCAGTTTGGTGTTACAAGGTGGTCTCCAGAAGCTCCAGCACATGAATACTGGTTGCTTGGAGTTGATTTTCAGGAGTTCCCAAGGGAAAAAGGGATGCTGGGATGTATTGGGTGGGGTGGGGGTCGACAGCTGGAGGAGGGAGGTGATATTGCCACTGTACAGGTACCTGGTTAGGCCCCACCTGGAGTATTGGTCCCAGTTCTGGAGTCCATATCTGAGGAAAGACAGGGGAAGGCTTGAGGTAGCGTAACACAGGGTCAACAAAATGATTCCAGGACAACAAGGCAGATCCTATGAGAAGAAGCTGGTGGACCTAAACATATACATTTTGGGAGATAAAAGGGAGAGGGGGGAATATGACAGAACTGCAAATTCCTGAGGGGAGCATTGGGGACCTATTCACCAGGAGTGATAACATATTTTTTTTATTTTGTTCAGGATAAGGCCCTTGAGCAATGCTCATTTACAGTGGTGTCCTCAGATTGCCTCAATACAAGATCAAAACATTACAGTATTACATTCATACAGCATAATAAAATAACACCATTTGTCTCAAGACAAAACATTTAAAAAAGAATATCACCAGTTTCTAAACAACATCTAGACAGTACAGAAAGGAAACTGGTAAACCGAAATTTGATTGTCCTAACTGATGTCGACTTGGCATGGAGAAATTTAAACTGGGACATAATGACTAAAAGTAAAATGCTTGATTCTGGCCTTTGGTACTCTTAATTCTAACAAACTAGAGTTTCATAAGGACACAGAAACATATCACACATCTATTCAGCCACTTAGATATGCAGGAATAATTTCTGGTGACATGGTGCTGTTGATGAGAGGTCGAAGATGTTTGGGGGAGATTTAAAAGGTATGTTTATAAGTTCTTCTTTACCAAGAGGGTGGTAGAACAATGGAACTGCTTGCCAAAGGTGGTTGTAGAGGCAGTGTACATTACAGGTTTCAAGGAAGGCTGGACAGATTTAGGGGGATGAGTTGGAACTGGTGGGGAGGCAGCAGAAGAATGGGATCAGAACATTTTTTTCTGTTTCAATATTTTGTACAAAAGTACTATCCTTAGGAATGTGCACTTATAAATGAGCCTGTGGGTTTGAAATTATGTGGATCTAGACGGTGTGTTGAGTGGTGGTATGTGATATCACAGTTAGCCAGTTGTTCTTTGCTGCAATTTTCTTGTGCACAATTGGTAATATGTATTGGTTAACTGGGAATACTGAGATTATTACTGTCACTGAAATTTCTGCCTTTGGAGCAAAAACAACATCCAGTGACTAATTTTGCTGCTGGTTTTCTCCATTTCCATTCCATACAGTATCAGCGTCAGGTACAAAGGAGGCATTAAAGAAAAGCAAAGAAGAAAATAAAAATGGCTTAAGATGTGAAATAAATTGCAAAGTTCTAAAGAGCTTCATAAAATGTATCTGCATGCTCCAAACACTGGCTTCGCCTCGGCCCTTTTCATTTTTAAACTTACTTTTTCACTGGTTATTCACCACCTGCAGTATTGTGTTCAGTTTTGGATGCTTCACTACAGAAAGACAAAGATAGAGTGAAAAGAAGGGCTGCTGACTCTGACTGAGATTCTTGATTTAGGACATAAACTGTGGCCCTCCAGTAGGTAAGCTTGCATGCTTACCAGTAGGCAGTCAGGTTGGGCTTTCATGACAGTTTTGAGAAAAAGACCCTTACATGCTTCGAAGATGACACCCACTCAACAGGAAGAATGGCACCCTAGCTTGTTATGGCCCTGATACTCCATAGCCATACAAATGCAAAAACAGAGACAATGGTGGTAGAAAAACACCAGAGGTCAATCCAGTCTGCCCAAGTTCCCTATAATCCCTGGAACCTTCCCTGGAACCTATAGTTCCTCCAGGGTGCTAACCCCTCCCATCCTTTCCCCATTATCCTCCCTGGTCCTGTCAACCCTGATGACCACTATTCCCTTCATTCTATCCCAGCCCTTCCTGAATCCCCTGTTTCCACCTCCACCACCTTGGCCGACAGACTGTTCCAAGGTTCCACCACCCTTGTCAGCATGGCTCAGTTGGTAGCACTTCCGCCTCTGGACCAGAAGGTCATGGGTTCTTGTCCCACACCAGGATGGACTTACACCTACAAATCGCTGGCATACGAGTGCAGTATTAGGAGGTGCTGTACTGCTGGGGTGTGCCGTTCTTCATATGGGATGTTAAAC
Source organism: Neoceratodus forsteri (assembly GCA_016271365.2). Taxonomy (NCBI): domain Eukaryota; kingdom Metazoa; phylum Chordata; order Ceratodontiformes; family Ceratodontidae; genus Neoceratodus; species Neoceratodus forsteri. The sequence goes on from CM057451.1 coordinate 149,367,713, forward strand.
CGAGGTCCATTCTGACCATCCTGGTGTTGTCCTGGTGGGTGTCCAGGTGGAAGTAAAAGAACCCAGGGTACTCTTTGTAAAGAGCAGGGAACATTCCTGGTGCCCTGGCCAACATTCCCCTAAACCAGTTCATGCAATTATCCAGGCTGTGTGTGGGTGATGATGTGCGATATGACTGTCACCACACATTCAGTCACTACCAGTCTAGCATTGCTTGTAAAGCACTTTGGAATACTGTTTATGAAAAGCGCTATATAAATGCTGATTCATCTTCTTCTTTCTGTAAAGCAGTGCTTCCTCACATCCCTCCCGAACCTCCCTCCTGTTAGTTTCCACTTGTGTCCATGTGACCGTGAGTTGTTATTCAGGCTAAATAGTTCCCTGTAGTTCACTTTGTTAATTTCTTTAAGGAACTTGAAGGTTTCTATATCTTCCCTCTCCTTTATGGTCTCCGGGTGAGTACATATTTAGTGCCCTGAGGTGCCCTTCATAGAATCTAGCCTGTTGGCCCTGAATCATTTTTGTTACTCTGGACTGCACTGACTCCAGCATATCCTTGTCCTTCCTGACATGAGGACTCCAGAACTAGGCGCAGTACTCCAGGTGAGGCCTCACCAGGGATCTTTAGAGGTGAAGTATTACCTCTTTTCTTCTGCTGTCAATACCCCTCCCAATACATCCTATCATTCTGTTGGCCTTGCTATAGGTCTTGTTGCACTAACGCGTTTGCTTGAGTTGCTGAAGATAACGCCCAGATTCCGTTCCTCAGTTGCAGTGCTACTGTAAGTCTCTCTCTCCTCCCATCCAGTACCTCGTCTTGGGGTTCTTTTTCCCTAGGTGCATTAAGCTGCAAGTTTTGGTATTGAATTTTAACTGCTAGACTTTTGACCACCCCTCTAGCTTTTGTAGGTCTCTCTGCATTTCTTATTCCCTCTTCCCCTATCCACCCTCCCACATAGTTTTGTGTCATCTGCAAAGAGACACAACTTCAATTAATCAATCAATCAATCAATCTTTATTTATCAAGGTGAAAACACCGTTGAGACAACTCATTTGCAAGGTGGACCTGGTACTGGTATGGGTATACAAAAGGTAGATGATCATATATATAGGGCACAATAAAATACAGTCTTACACATAGGATATAGTTAGTATAGTATGTTAAGCATATAGTACATGACATAATCGATACAAGCTTGCAAATTAGGTTATAGTTTGTACAACATATTCAAGAGAGAGAGAGAGAGAGAGAGAGAGGAACATGGTTTTTCAACAATACATATGTTTGCATTAAATAAGTCAAATTGAGTCAAATAATACAAGAGAAGATGCCACCCTGTGACCACAAATTCCAGATAGTAGAAGCCATAGGAGAGCTGGACACTGGGAGAAAAGGAAGAGCTCTAGTGCAGGTTAGCTTAATGATAGCAGTTGCATACTTCTTTAAAGGTTGTAGCAAAGAAAGATTTGTAGAAGGGTACTTTCACTGGGAGGACTTTTTTTAAGGTTTTTTGCACAGTGTTCCAAACGGCAGGTAGGAAGTGACTTATGGCCGCTTTGCCAAAGCATGTGTTTACCGTAGGAATGACGAGTGAGGTATATGTAAGGCTTCTTAGAAGATAATTCCCTGGTTGGCAGAGAGGTAGACAGTCAGAGATGTATTTAGGAAGCTTATTTATCAATGCTCTAAGGGTCCAAAGGATAGCGTGTTTGTGCCATCTGTAACTAAGAGAGTACCAGCCAAGTATAGAGTAGAGGGTGCAGTGATGAGTGGAGTATGGTGCATTTGTGATGAATTTAATTGCCCGATGATATAGGGTGTTGAGTTTCCCTAAAGCTGCACTAGTCCCATGACCATACAGGATATCTACGGAGACTAGGAGTGGTATGAATGTTGTTTGTATGAGACGTTTTTTAGCCTCCTGAGTTAATAGATGCTTTATGTGAAAGAATATACCAAGTCTTTGTCTTAGTCTTTTGGTGAGGTTTTCAATGTGGATGGAGAATGTAAGCCTGTCATCAACCCAGAGCCCCAAGTACTTGAAGACTGATACATTCTCTAGGGAATCACCAAGCAGTGACTGTATGACAGGAAGGGTAAAGGTACCCTTTGTATTATATATGCATGTAGTTGGAGCAAAAAGCATAGCTTTGTTTTTTTAGCGTTTAAGAGCAACTTCAGGTGCAGAAGGTTTTCCTGAAGCCGGATAAATTCAAGTTGGAGGTCTTTGCAGGCCTGGTCTGGAGAAGGCCTGGCTAAGTAAAGCACCGTGTCATCCGCGAACAGGTGAATACTAGCATCTGAGATTCCATCATTTAAATTATTAATATAGACAGCAAACAACAAGGGTCCTAATATAGATCCTTGGGGCACTCCTCTTTGCACAGTTTTCAATGTAGAGAGATTGTCATCAGCTATGACTTGCTGGTGGCGTCCAGTGAGATAGCTAGGGAACCACTTGACAGACAATGGGCCTGCTCCAACAATACGCAGTGTGGTAATAAGAAGGTCATGGTCCACCATATCGAAAGCTTTACTCAGATCAAGGAATAGGTTACATATGTATTTTTGTTATCTAATGCCATCTGCCAGTCATTTGTGACTTTGGCAAGTGCAGAGATTGTGCTATGATTTGGTCTAAAGCCAGATTGGGCCTCATTTAGAAGGTTGTGCATATCAAAGTGTTGTCTCAGCTGTAAGTTCACTACTTTCTCCAGTACCTTTGACAAAATAGGGAGTAAAGAAATGGGGCGATAGTTGTTTAAGTCGCAAATGTCGCCAGATTTGAAGAGTGGAATCACCTGAGCTGTCTTCCACATAGATGGAATGGAACCCTGCATGAGGGACAGATTAAAGAGATGTGCTATCAGAGCAGCTAGAGCATAATATCCTAACTTTAAATAATACGGCTCTATTTGGTCTGCACCAGCACTTTTTCTAGTATTTAGAGCCAGGAGATGGTCCTCAATTTGCTTTACAGTGACAGATTTGAAGGTGAAGGTCGCCTTTTGTGTTAATAAACAATGGTTGAGCAAATCCGGTTTTGGAACACCTAGCTGAGATCACAGCGAGCTGGCCAGTTAGGCATCAAAGGCTAATCCAGCTGTAGCAAAGTAGTTGCTTAGAAGTTCGAGAATAGATTGTTTGTCGGTAAAGGAATCACCATCCTTGGTGATTTTTTTTTGGGGGGGAGGGAGGGAGCATGGGAATAACCTTCAATGTCCTTTAGAGTTTTCCAAAATGTCCTGGAGTCGTTAGCAGCATTAACAATTTCTGATTGGAAGTACTTTGTTTTCTCAGATCTGATAAGCTTAGTACACCGATTCCTAGCTGTCCTGAAGGCTGTCCAATCCGCAGGAAGTTTAGTTTTTCTTGCTTTTTTCTACAAGGAGTCTCTATGCAATAATTCGGCTTTCAATCCACTAGTGAACCATGGAGAGGTTTTCCTTTTGGTTCTGGTTTTTACTAGCGGAGCGTGTTTGTGTATAGTCCTGAGCACTATTTTATGAAATTCCTCGTAGGCCTCGTCTACAGTTTGGGCCAGGTAGAAATCCTGCCAGATAGCATGATGCAGATCTGAGCATAAGGCTATCTGGTCAAAATTCCTTCGGCATCTCTTGAGAACAAACTTGGAGGATGACACTGCCTTGGGAGTAGACCTCACAGAAGCTATTGCACAATGGTCACTGGTGTCGCTGAAGAATGTACTTGTGTGCGTAAATAGGTGTGGTTTATTGACTAATATTACATCAAGCAAAGTACTTTCAGTTATAATTTGTGTAAAACCAAATGTGTCGCATAACTCTTTTAACGGTTTAGATGCTACAGACAGCCAATCCAGATTCAAATCACCCAATAATATGACTTCAGTGGATATTGTTTCAAGAACATTACTTAGGTGGTTCAGTAATTTTAAACCTGCAGCAGGAGGTCTATAACAGCAAATAATATGCATAGTGGTTGTGTTGGTAAGCTACACTTGTAACGTAAGACATTCAAATTCCTTAGGCAGAGTAGAAGAGTTTGCGATGGAGGTGACATATTTGTCATGGATGTAGATCACTACATCCCTGCTTCTCGAGGGTATTTCCATTCTGAACACTTTATATGAAGGAATGGAAATTTCGTGATCCTGGGTCGAAGCTTAAGCCAAATTTCAGTGACCACTAGCACATCAGGGTGGGTGTGATTTATCCACGTCTGAATTGATTCAAATTTCCCAAGCAGGCTACAGGCACTGATAAGGATTAGGCTCATTCCATTCAGTTGATTAATTTGTGATGGTGATGCAGTTGGAAGAATGGGTCCGGGGTTGAGCTCAATGTTACCTGCACAGATGAACAATAGTAAAAGAAGTTTTTCGACGGCTTCCAATAGAAGCCTTGTAAGGCAACTTTTGCCTCTACTGAAGCTTCTTGGTTCCCTTTGAGAAGGGGATATAATTTTGGCTAGCCATGGATTGGCCTGAAGGTAAAGAAGTGCCCGTACGGAGAGCAAAAGTGGGTATATAAGGGTAAAGGATACCAGCCAATTATTATTGAGCCTCATACGTGATAGCATCCCCATGCTATTTGGGAGATATAGTATAATGCCCTGTATAGTGAGGTACATTCCACGATTTGTCATGACCTCAGGGCATGGGATTTGTTGCAAGCCTATAGTTGTAGATATGGCAGTACAATATTTTTGTTGGAATCTGGTTGTATATGAAGTTAGGGATCTTCCCACCTTGGTATGTATACCAGAAGGACAGCCTAGGAACTGTGGGGGGGCAAGAACCAAGGGGGGGCTAGGAGGCCCAGTAGGATGAGGATTTGGTAAACCGTGATAGGTACTATGATCTTCCAGATCCAATGAAAGAGTAAGAAATAAATAAATATCACATAGCAGGATACACAGTTAATAAAGGACATCACCCTACATCACAGAAGAAAGTAAGGCTAAGTGGTGACAGTGAACAACTTACACCAATTTTGGTTGAAGAGCAAGGCTAGGTGGAGATAGTGATCAACTTAGCCAAATTTTGCTTGGTATAGAGACTTCAAAGATTTTCCCCTTGATTTACGGGTCTTCACGGAGCAATAAGAAAAAAATTTCCATGTCTGCATGGACAAGATTGACCTACCCCACCCTGCTCTGGGTAGGTTAGCCACCTTTTGGACCAGATAATAGAGATACAGATTGTTCAACAACTGTAACGCAGTGTTGTGATGATACACTGAATAAGGGCTGGCAGTGTAGCCTAGAGGTTAGAGTAACGAGCTGTGAACCAGTTTGGTACATCCAGCGGAACAGACCTGGGTTTGATTCTCACAATCTCCACTTGCATACTGTGTGACTCTGAGCAAGTCACTTAACTGCCCAGTGCTCCCAGCACACCCCTGAAAACAGGCACTTGTGTCTAGTGGGCCTTACCTGGTTAACAAAGACTAAACTAAAAAAAAAAGCCAATAGTAGGAGATCTGGGTGGAGCCTATGTCTATTTAATAGAGGCCGGTGTCGGGGCGGGTGGTGTGGGACAAAATAATAACCCCTGTTGGAACAGCTACGTTAAGAGCTAGTGCTTCAGGCACTGAAAGATAGCAGCTGAGAAGCCACACCAATCGGCAGAGTCCTGGTCAAAAAAACAACCAATCAGAGGTTCAGAGAGACGCGGCACCATTTTTCAAACAACGGCCGTTCAGCGGGCGAACCTGGCAGAACTGCCCAGGGAAGAGAGCGTCGGTGGTGGCTGCAAGAGGCCCGCCGGTCCGCTGGCTGGATGGGGCTCCGGCGCTTTTTGGTGCCCAAGGTCGGGTGACCTGGCAGAACTGTCCTTGGATTCCTTGTCCAATGTCACCAATGAACATGTTGAAGAAGACCAGACCCTGGACAGAGTCCTGTGGAACCTGCTCATAACATCCCTCTCTTCTGATTTAACCTCACTGACCACTACTGTCGGCTGCCTCCCTGCTAGCCAATTTCTCACCCAGTTCACTGTGGATTTAGTCGCACCCAGGTCTTCCATCTTCTTGAGCAACTGTTTGTGAGGTACCAAATCAAATGCCTTGCTGAAGTCAAAGAACAGCAGATCCATAGTGTGGCCCTTGTCTAACTCATTTGTCACTCAAAGAAGACTATTAGGTTGGTCTAACAAGACCTTCCTGCCATGAAACCATGATGTTTACTATCCTGGAGTCCATTGTTCTCCTGGTAGTCTATGAGGTCCTCTTTGATCAGTAACTCCATCAGCTTCTCTATGATAGAGGTTAGACTGACAGGCCTGTAGTTTTCTAGTTGTTTCTTATCCCCACCCACTTATGAAGCCGTACAACATCCACCACCTTCCAATCCCTTGGAACTTCCCCAGACCTAAGTGAGCTGTTGAACAGACCTACCAGTGGTTCAGGCAGCTCCACTGCTTATTCCCTGAGTATCCTCAGATGCAAATCATCAGGTCCTGGAGTCTTGTCTATCTTAAGGGCTGCTAGCCCTGTCAGAACCCTTTCTCTAGTAAGTGAACCATCTCAAAATTGTGCAAGCATTTTAACTTATGTCTCCACTATTCAGGGGGTTCTATACTGATGGTAAAGGGTTTTTCAACAATTGCTTTTATGGGTGTATAGAAGTGGTGCAGATGTCTTTGGTCTCAACACATAGATAAGGATGATTCAATTGTTTACTGCCCACCAGAGACATCTTGTTAATTGTCTCAGTGAGATGCACAAAAAACTGTGATCCCCAGGTAAATTAAAAAAAATAATAAATAAATCATTCAAAATTGTAGATAATATAGGTAGCTAATTCTCCTAATAGCCGTGTTCTGCCTGTGGAATTGAAGGGATTGCTTGCCAGATGTTTTCATGACCGCAATTATAGTTCAAAGACAGTTGTTTCTTTTGATGGTTTAGAGGGCAGATTGGCTACAGGTCCAGGAGATGATCTCACCCACTTGTGTGAAGTGTTGTGGTTTTGTAGCCTGGGACCGCATGGGAGGCTTTCACAGCATGGAAGTATTAGTATTCATAATCTGTGAAAAGTTAAGTGAGAAATACAAAGTCAAAGCCCTTGTCCTGGTGTATATGATTTAGAGAGCATGTCAGGAAAATTTTTTAAGTGAAAAAAAAAAACATTTTGTTGCTTATTTTGTATGTTAGTAGTTCAGAGTTTAGGTAAACGTTTTATTTAATCCTTTTAACTGTTCTAAATTTTATTCAGTTGTGATTTGTTTATTCATTAAGAATATTTAGACATAGCGGCCTGGTGGCATGGAGTGCTGAGGCACTGAATTTCTTACCCCGTGTCATGCAAGTGACCTGTGTTTGGGAATGACCATGGGTTGCTGGGGGGGCTGCAGTGTGGAAGATGATCGAACATCCTGGGGTCTGCTCTTCTGTTATGGGGAGGGATGGCTAGTCATCTCAGACCACGAATGCCACTCGGTGGAGGCTCAGTGGTAGTGCAGGCATGAGCACTTGAATGGGTGGGGCCACGGATCTGCAGAACGTGCACGCCTCCACGCATATGCACTGACGTGATGCTACGGTAGGGGTAGTGGGAAGAAAATGGAAAACAGGATCTAAGGGCTGGATGACACTCCTGCACATCAGCTCTGGACCGACACCACCACTCAGATGCCTGGAGTTACTGGATATGTGCTCGGGGGGGGGGGGCTGGATGGCCTTGCCCCCCCTCCAGCCCTGCCACATGGGGAAATCTGTGGAAGATGCACTCCAGGTAAGCCTGGGGGAGTTGGGTGCTGGCCAAGAGGAGGAGGAGTCAGAATGCTGAAAGGGCTACCTAGGGAGTAACAAGCTTTGTGGGAAAAAATAATATTTAGACAAGGGGACTCTTTTAGCATACATGTAGCACATTTCTAAGGACTTAATAGATTAATAAATGTCATTTATAAGAAAAAACTTAAGAACCTGACAGTTCTTAGCCAGCCTGATGGCACTGAGGGTTGATGCGCTGAATGCCACACTCTGCTTCACGCCGGTGACCCAGGTTTGGGAATGACCTCAAGTCGTCGGGGTGCTGTCACGGGGGGGGGGGGAAGCAGGATTGAGCAGTGCCTGTCCTCTCCTGGGATGGGGGAGGGTCCTGCCAACCCTGGGTGGAGGCCCAGTGCCAGCACAGGTGGGTGTCAGGCGACCAGCAGGGTGGTGTGTCCCACAGTGCACGGTGTGCATATGCCTCCACACACATGCGCTTGCACCAAGGAAGCAAGGGTGCGAGGATGGGAAACACAGGGAAAAAAATCACCATAAATAAATATTAGAAAAAGAAAAGAAAAAAAAGAAATTGGCAATTCTTAAGAGGCAATGTGGTCTAATGGTTAGGGCACCAGCTTGAAAATCAGGAGATCACAGGTTCAAATCCAACTAGAACTAGATACTCACTCTACAACTTTGGGCAAGTCTGTGAACCTCTCAGTGCTGCAGTCCAGCCAGCTATAGAAATGGGTAGAAGCAGGACCCCACTGAAAATGAGATGTTGCACCTCAGCTGGGCTATCCTGGCTAAAGAAATGGTAGAAATAAATCAATGCTGTTGCAAAGTTGGACCAACACCTAATATTAAAAGTTCATTTTGTTATTTAAAGTAGGGTGCTCAGTTATCTGTTGTTAAAAAAAGTATATATTGGATTTTAGACAACATTTAGGATTTAGGATTTTTTGGAAAGCTGTTGAAAATCATAAATTGTAAATATTATGATTCCAAATTGCATAAATTTGGCACACTTTATAATGAAAAAAAAATATGCCACCACTTGCACTAAATTAGGAGCCTCCCCCCACCCTGGCACAAGTCACAAGTTCCCAGCTCCTGGATTTAATATAGAATCCCTACACCCAACACAGCCACTGACCACCAACTCCATCCTTTCTCTCATAGCACCCAAATATTACTAATAATTGACTTATGTGACTCAGATCATCAGGTCCCACAGTGAAGCAGCTTGTGCTTGTTTTCATTTCAGGAGGGGGTACAGTATATATGTATATATGTATGTATGTATGGATATACGTATGTATGTACATTATTTATGTATGCAAGAATGAATGATGACATCCTCCTGTAGTAGTAGTACCTGATTGGCTGACAGGTAGTCAGTGGATGAGTCAAGATTCTGGTAGTGGACCCTTGTCTTCTGTAACAGATACAGCGCAGAAATGCTAAAGTCCAGGTACAACACATCCACAGCTTGGCCTTTTTCAGCCGCATTTGTGACACAATTAAAAAGTCCATCAGATTCATCTGATAAGGCCGTCCCCTACTGAACCCTTGCTGTCTTTTGTCCTGGAATCCATTTGTTTCCAGGAAATCCACTAGTTTTTCCTTTATAGTAGCCTTCTGCCTCTTACAAATAATGGATGTCAGGCTTACCAAACTATAGATCTTACTTTTAGGGGGAGCTCTTGTAGCAGGTAATACCAATAGGACTAAGGCCGCCAGGTGTTAAGACCCTACCAAAAAAAATCTTCTAGCTAGCAGTGTGGGGATAGCTTCTAAATGTCAGCTCCACACGCCACACATAGTATAAAGGGAGCGATGCCCAGTGCCATCTCATTTCTTTTCCCGCCATCGACCCACTTACCTCAGTTCCACAGATGTCTAGTATTTTGCAGTCGACCGTGCTTTTTTCCTAATCACCTAAAACATTCGTTTTCAGTCTTTTCCATCATTATTTGATGAATTTGCATGTTATCGCCTCCTTCTACTTGGGGCAAGTTGATATGTCAGTGCAGGAAGCAGATCCCAGCCAAGGATGGCCATGCGGTCTGCTTGATCTGCCTAGACCCAGACCACCGACCCGAAGATTGTCTGCACTGCCAGAAGTTCAGTAACAAAACCCGCATCAGAAGAGCCAATGCACTGAAGGCCTATCTTCTAGAAAAGCAGATGGCAGGCATGCAGGAATCTCCATCGAGACATAGTTCTTCGTCCCCGGCTAGAGAGTCTCCCCCCACAGAGAAGTCATCGGGAGGGAAACATCACCATCATCAAGAGAAAGACAGGGCCAGGTCAGAGTCTCATTCTAAGTCCCCCGCCAAGGCTTCTACTTCTTCGGCCTCTGGTGGGAGGTCAGGGTCGGTCCCACCGGCTGCCTCTGGGACTTTGCTAGCCAGAAGATTTTTCCGTGGGATCCTAATGCCGGGCAGCCTTAGTTCTATTGGTATTACCTGTTGCAAGAGCTCCTCTCGAAGATCTACTGTTACAATAAGTTCTTATGTAACTATACTTTCCCTGGCACATCCCTTTTTCCACTCTCATGGAGAGGTACCACGTTTGCTGATCTGCAATCCTGTGACAGCACCCATGATTCCAGCAAGCTGTGAAACAGATCTGCTAAGGATGTGGCCAGCTCCTGCTCCATTTCTTTGAGTACTCTAGAGTGTAGCCCATCTGGACCCATTGATTTATGCACTTTTAGAGCTTTGAGACCCTTCAGCACCCTTTTATCAGTTATGAGTTCCATGTTGACCCCCATCCCCCCACCCCCACTATCACTGTGTTGTTATTCTGTTAATGGACTCTTGTTGTCTACGGTAAATGCAGAGCAGAAATACTCATTGAGTATGTCTGCCTTTCCCTTATCCCCCTGCTCCCATCTCTCCTCCTCTTCAATCTAACTATCCTTGGATCTATATTTTTCCCTAACGTAGAGGAAAATTGTCTTGCACCCCTTCTTCACATCCTCCACAATTCTCAACTCAGCATCTGACTTTGCCCAGCTTGCCTTCCTGTTGGTCTTCCATTCCTGTTCAGATATATTTCTCTGTTGTTTGCAGTGTGTATGGCTGTGCATTTTTTGAATGCTTTACCTTTCTTTCTCACCATCTCTCCTACCTCCTTTGTGTACCACAATGGTCTCTTTCATTTTCTATTTTCATCTACTGCCTTAACAAAAAAGATTCCTAGTTTCCAGTATTCCATTTAATTAAACCCAATTTGCTGTCTACCAGTTTGCTGTCTATCTGCTGTCTATCTGCTTAGACTAATGCAGCTGCTGACATAGACACATAGCATGAAATCAGGTGCAGAGGGCTGACAGAACTCTGTTGAGAGTACCGTGGGCTGTCCTACATTTGCAGAGAGGGGACTCCATCTTTTGCTGGCCCTCTGCACTTGTGTAAGGAGTCCTGAACTCTTTCTCAATCAGACCCTAGCCTATATACTACAGTTATACTATGGTCTACGGGGTATAAGAAGGCCTAGAGACCCATATAGTCTACCCTCCCAATGCTCACTGGCAGTATTCAATAATTGCCCATGACATGTACTTGTCAAATTCTTTCTTAAAGGAGTTTTTGTCTTACAGTTTAGTACATGTTCTGGCAAACTCATTCTAAGTATTAGCCACTTGCAGAGTGTAATATTATTTCCTTTTATCCCTCCTGAAACTCTTCCTTTTTAATTGGTAATTATGACCCCATAGCTCAATATCGTTATTTGTGAATTCAAGATTGATTTAGTTCATTAGGTCAATGGCACTTCACACATCAAGCAAAAGCAGTAGATCACTCCTGATTCTTCTTCTGTCTAAGCTATGGAGCCCTAATTTATATAACCTTTTCATATACATTAAGTTATTCATTCCCAATATTCTTTTTGTGAACTCTTTTGTACTCTCTTCACCTTATTAATATCACTCCTCAGGTGTAGTGCCCAAAACTGCGAATCAAAATCTAAATGTGGTCGAACATATGTCTTGTACATTCTGCCCCAGATGTGTTGGTTCCTATTGAGCACACTACAGTACGTTGAATATTATAAAGAATTTTATTAGTCCACATTACAGCCACACCACATTGCTTTATGTCCTTTAATTCCTTTAGGTCCCATTCTGATTTTTTTTGCTTCCATCAGTATATTAAAGGAATAATGCATGACATGGTATGTGTCATGCTGGGATAACATCAAACCTTTGGTGGTTGGGGACCGAGGCCACAGGCTGAGTGTGTCCTACACCCCAGAAGTGACATTATCCCAGCATGACACACACCCTGGAGTGCATTATTCCTATTATACAATGGCTCAAAACCATAAAAGAAAGAAACATACTTCATTTTTGTATTTTAAAATTATTTTAATTAAGAAAATTGCAAAATATCCTTTCACAACATTAAATAGTTCTCTACTTTAACTGAAATTTAAAGCTGTAGCTTTCTTAACTGTGTAATAATTTTAGCATTAAATAAATAGATATTTTATTAGATAACATAGTAGATGGAGTTGCTGCATTTTTGGTTTGATACAGACACCTTGTTCTATTGCCCCCCCAACCCTCAACAAACTCACACACTCGCCTCTACTTTGTAACTTCTGTGCCATCTGAGTTTAGTTAACACAGTTCTACTGCCTGTCCTGGACTAGGTGAAGATGCCTGTATGTTTTTTTTTTTTTATGCAAAAGTGTTACATGTGGAAAAGCAGCCAGGTGGCAAGTTCTGGTGTTCCATTACACTCCGAAAGCATTGCATGTGTGAAAAGCAGCCAGGTGAAGACTTCCGGTGTTCCATTACACTCGATAAGCTGCAGTGTATTGGAATACTGGAGTACATGCCCTAGTATGTCTTTATGATGAAGTATATATTCATTTTATGTATTTTGCAAACAGCTGCTACAAGTGGCTTTATGGAGAAATGGATGCTTGCTGAGGAGTGAGCGTGAGGTGCAGGGAGAGACAGTGAAGCCGCTCGCACGCAGCAGCCATTTCTTCAGTTTGGTTACTTTTGCTGAATAAATTTTAGGATGACAGGCTTTGTAAAACATGGGAAGGAGGGCATACAACAATTACAAAATAGGATTTATACATATTGCACAGAGAGCAGTAGTAGTTCCTAACAACGAGATTATGGGTAGCCAAGCAGGGTTAGTGAAGCCGGCTGGTGAGCAAAAATTTGAAAGTAGTTGGCTGTAACCTCTGAAGCCGATCATGATGATGGCATTGTCCCTCGTTTTTAATTGAAAAATGTGCAAGCAGCTCAGATAATGTGTTTTACTGAGTTGTGGTTTTGGGCTGTGTTTTTGAAAGTGGGAGGGAGGGACTTATGTTTAAAAAGAAAAAGTGAAATCCTAGCAAACTGCACAGTTGCCATGACAAGTGTGGGCAGCTTGGACATGGCATGTGTAGTGATTTTTTTTTTTACTTGTGTGTCGGGACTAGATCTGTGATGTTATGCTAGGATAACATCATGGGTCCAACCCCAGATGGACCAGTCAGCCATTCTTTCTTGCCATTGTATAATGTCTAATTTATACTGGAAACACTATTGTGTCCCATATGTAACACTGTGCATTTGATGTATTAAACATCATGCTGTATGACTTTACCCATGACATAAGAGTATTCAGATTCTTATGCATATGGAGTGGTCCTGAGGGATCAGCTCCCTCTATTTTATAATAAACATAATATATAAGTACCATGGCGTGAGTCTGTAGGTCATATGGGGAACAGTGAACTGTTCTATTTGTGATAAATATAAAAAATATGAATGTACCAAATATCATCAAAAGAAAATTCGTTATAATGTGAATTTTATTAGGTCAACTTAAAACCCTTTTAAGAACAGTGAGTTCTACATTTGGTAGAGTTGTAGACAGTTGGATAACTAACTTGCATATTTCAAATGCACTTTAATGAACTAAATTATGATAATTTCAATTATGTAATAATTCTGATTTGCAAATTTTAGTTTTCAGAATTGTAAGGAAAGTTTTTGAGCACAACCAACAATCTTGTAGGAACTCACTTCAACCATAAAGGGAGCCACTTATATATTTATACAACACATGTTTTGGGATACATGAATGGAGAAAAAGAGATATCTCGAACAGGCAGTGGAGATATCACTGATATCTCCATGTTCCTATACATCATAGTGATATCTCCATGTTCCTATATGTCATGGAGATATCTTTATGTTTCTGTACGTCATCCTAATGATAGTGAAACTCTTTCACTTTCCAGTGCTAGTCTCTCTCTGCCACCTGCAAGCGCCTCCCCACCCCCAATGTTTCTCAGACATCTATCTGGTTGATCCTGCCATTATAGAAGTCATTAAGTGTCTGATTCTGCCATTAATTTTAAACAAATCAGTATTTTAACACGTATCTGGTTGATCCTGCCACTTGCTGCACTTTCGCTTTTCCCCTTGGAAAATACCGCAACGTGACCAAGTGCAATGTACATTAATACTTGACGTGGTGCCAGATGTTTACTACAAGGCACCCTGTGTTACCAAATTTAGAAAATGATGAGTTTTATCCTCAGCCTCACTGTTTGTTTGCCTTGCCTTGCTTCAAAGAATGTGCAGACTGCAGAGATTCTCGAGTGTCTGTCACTTCAGAACTGCAGACAGACACGCGAGTGAGTGAGCGAGTGTTGTTATAGCAACACTCGCTCATGCTTCCCTCTGCAGTGCTGAAGCTGAAGTGGTGGACGCTCGTTGTGGAGTCTCTGCAGTCTGCACATTCTTTGTAAAAACAAACAAACAGTAAGAGTAGTTTTTAACATCATTTTCTAAATGTGGTAACGCAGGGTGCCTTGTAGTAAACGTCTGGCACCACATCATGTATCAGTGTAGCTAGCGCTCAGTCACAGCGCGACGTTTTGGGGGAAAAACAAAAGTGCAGTAAGTAGCAGGATCAACCAGATACGTATTAAAAATACTAATTTGCTTAAAATTAATGGCAGGATCAACCAAATAAGTTTTCAATCACTTCTACAGTGGCAGGATCAACCAGATATGTTTTTTTTTTATATAACCTGAACATGGCAGAATCAACCACATAATATATTTAAATAACATGCAACATCTGCTGTGTTTGTGTGTGTGTGTGTGTGTGGGAGGGGGATATGAGACATTGTGTTAGGTGGTAGCATAGCAGGTTCAACCAGATAAGGTTTTTAAATTACTATGAAATAGCAGAATCAAACAGTAATTTTTTTAAACTACAACTGCCAGGAGGTTATGTTGGGATGGCCGTCACCTCTATGTGGTTGATTGTATTGAGGGGGAGGACATGTGCGGGGGGGGGGGTTGTGCTGGATTGGACCCAAAACATATGTTGTATAAACAGAACATGACATGACCGGACTGAAGATATCATTATTTATCTTCACTCGAGGCCAGTGACATCAAGATATCTCACTTGTAGCTTCGCCATTCATGTGATATCATGATATCACTAGCCTCTCGTGAAGATACATATGATATCTTCAGTCAGGTCATTTCGTACCCCATATATACAGTATATATATATATATATATGCAGTATATATATATATATATATATATGTGCAGTATATATATATATATATATGCCAGCTTTTGCCTTTATAACACATGAGATAGAAGGGAGTCCTAAGAGTAAACCGCAATGACAGCTGTGGGTTTGGATAGATGAAGCATTGTAATGGTTAATTCCAATGTGATTGTGTTTGAAGATTAAATATAGTCTTTCAACATATTTGATAATAATCATTCATGATGCATCATGATTTAATCAGCATCTGTTTAGCTAGGCCAGGGAACACCATGGGGTTGGTGGCTAATAAGGCTCTTCTTAGGCACTGTGGCAGTCTGACACATAACATGTTGAAGGAAAACATAAGGTATGGCAAGAAACTCAACACTCAGAGCAGTAGGTAACATATACCTTTTCAGTTTGTCAAAATGCTGATTGTACTACATTTATTTAGTTTTTGTTTACCAAGTAGGTACCAAAGCCAATACATGACTATTTTTAGGTACGACCCAGGAGATTACAATAGGTGGAAATAAACAGGGAATACATTTTGAGTAAAGGAAAAAAAAAACAACAACCAGATAATACAAAACAAAACAAGATGTCCCAATACATGAATAATTAGCAAGATAGGTCAGAGTTCATAAACAGTCACACAGTACAGGGGAAAAACAATCACATGTTGCAGACAGCAGCTGGGTTAAGAGCAGCTGAAAAAAACAAAATGAAACATAAGTGCCTAAATAACATGACTGAAATAGGCAGGATAGGAAGAGACCAGTTTGCAACAGTGGGGAAGTGGGACAGAGCAGAGTGCAAGTTCAGGGGGGTTTGAAGCAGGCACAGGAGACCTGGCTGAAGAGGAAGGAGCGACAGTTGTTTTTAAGTGGGCATGATTGGGGGCTAGGTGAACATCAAGAGGCAGGGAGTTCCAGAGTTTAGCCGCTGAATAAGAGAGAAAGCTAGGGTTCCTTTATTAGATTTATATCTAGGTATTTGCAGCAGAGATTTTTCAGATGATCAGAGGCTGTGGGAGGAGGGCAGTGGAGTAAGTAGGGAGACCAGCGAGACAGGGATGCCTGCTCTAATGATATTATCTGTCGGGGAGCCAAGGGCAAGAGTTCGACCAAGAGAAGGGGGTAGCCAATTTAGGTCGGCATAAAGTTGACAGTGGTGTGTTGACCAAGGAGAAGCTGAGGCATATCTGCATATGCTGTTGCAGGTAGTATCCCACTTCTTGAAGAGAGTTGTAGATGATTAAGATAAGTGACTACCCCATAGGATTGTGAAGGAAGCAAGATCCCATGGGCTATGGCTAATCTAGCTGACTGTGTAAAGATATAGCTGGTTCATTATGCTGCTCCAATTTTAGCATTAACTGATTTACAGGTAGACGTTATATGTTTGTCGAGGTTAGGATTTTCATCAAGGAGTACTCCAAGATACTTGAACAAATATACTGGTTCGAGGACCAGCCTACCCTGACCAGTAACTTTAAATAGGTCCCGGTTGTTTTTCAATTTCACTGCAGAACCAAACAACATAGTATGCATTTTACCAGCATTAAGGATTAACTTATGGTGGAAGAGCAAGGACTGAACAGACTTGGTTTACGGTGTGGCAGGCTGCATTTGTAGAGGCCTATTTCTTCTCTTTTAAACATAATTGGTGTAATTTAACTGGTCTGTTTCTTTGAATTGGAGACCTATATCTTATAATTCCAAACCTATTTTGATGTATTGTTGGTGAAGCTGTTTGAATTGGTGTCCTGTTTCTTTGGGTAGAATTTATTCATTGTTGCTGGCTTCACTAGCTGCAAAGTTTTGAGTGGGGGAAGGTGCTAATTTGTCTGGCCAGGTCTCACTCAGCAGGGAGGCAGAGCTGAATCAGGTGTGGAGTCAGTGCTTGGCTTCTCAGAAGGAACTGGAAGGGGACAGGATCAGATCTACAGTACAGTAGCTTCTTGTTTTACATTGTTTTTCATGGATTCTACTTGGTAGAATGTTTATTTTCTTTCTTACTACTAAGGGGCTAGCAGGGTATTGTTTGGGGCTGTTGGAATTTGAAACCTGTTTTGGTAGCTAAAAGTGGGCTCATTTGTTTGGTTTACGTGTGGCAGGCTGCATTTGTAGAGGCCTATTTCTTCTCTTTTAAACATAATTGGTGTAATTTAACTGGTCTGTTTCTTTGAATTGGAGACCTATATCTTATAATTCCAAACCTATTTTGATGTATTGTTGGTGAAGCTGTTTGAATTGGTGTCCTGTTTCTTTGGGTAGAATTTATTCATTGTTGCTGGCTTCACTAGCTGCAAAGTTTTGAGTGGGGGAAGGGTGCTAATTGTCTGACTAGAGGCCCTCAGCTACCTGATTGTTTCCAGAGGACTTGGCTGGTCCCACCCACCAAACCCTCTCACCCCACCGCACCCCTGGTCAATTATTCCCTTTGTACTAGGGGTTCTGACATCACTTCCTCAAACAGGCAAAGGATTTGCACCTGTCATAACAGAAGCAGACATCCAGGAAAGGAACTGCAGCAAGTGAAGAGGTGACGGCTCTCTCAGTGGAAGGAAGTAAATGCAAATCTAGGCGCTTTCATTTACTACTTCACATAGTTATTGCATTGGGTAAAGGGGAGTAGGAGTTGAAGAAGGTGTGCAATGGTACTTAAAGTATTTTTGGAGTGTGGATAGGAATATACAAAGCAGTTGCCTCAACATATCTAAACGTAGCAACAAAGGAGGTAAGGGACACAAAGAATGTTTTGCACTGATAGAGGGGGGAGAGGGGACTTGGGGGAGTGTTTGGTATCCTGCATCTGAAGGGTGGGGGTCGCTGGTGGGCAACGACAGCAATGGGTAGGTGGTAGGCTGGCACAACTATGGTGCACCAATCTTTTCTAAACATTGCCTGGAGAGTAGGAGGATGTTTAGTGTCAACCACAGAAAAACTTAGAAAGGAGATTGAGGGTCTGCAGGAGGAACTAAGACAGGCAAGGCAGATTGGGGGTGGGTTTAGCCCAATACTGGAGGGAGGAGGAAGGGGAGATGAGGGAGGGCAATTTAAGCCAACAGTGGTGAGGAGAGGCTCAGAAGAAGGGAAGCAGAGACAAAGGGGCCCAGGACAGGAAGAACGATTGCCGGGGAAACCAGGTCAGGAGACAAAAGTCAAATGGAAGGAGGCAATAGGGACTTGTGAGGGGAGGCAAAGAAGTGGCAAAAGTCATGGAGTGGAAAGGAGAGAACAGGTTACTATGCAGAGAGGGAGCGGCATTTGTAAGGATCTTCAGAAAATAGTTTTGCACTGCTAGAGAGGAAGAAGGTGGAGGAGGGAAGTGATGAAATTAGAGGAGTAATTGATAAATGCCTGGACCAAACTGGAGCGGGGGAAGTTCTGCTGGGAGAACTGCAACAGGGTAAAGGCATAATAATGTGCAGGAGGAAGAAGAGGAGCTGGAAATGAGGGAGGAGATGAAAGGAAGCAAGCAGGGAGTAAGAGGGGTGGAATCTTAGTGCTGGGGGACTCAATACTAAGAGGAGTTAGGTGGGGTAGCAAGGCGGAGAGGCATAGTCGCATTTGGGTGGAGGCCTTGCCAGGAATGACAGTGGAAAGGGTGGACAGTCTGTTCTGAAATATGCTAGAAGGGGTAGGGACAAGCCTCATTTAATTATACATCTTGGGACAAACGACCTGGCTGACAAGACAGTGGATATAGTCCAGAGGAGGTTTGAGGAACTAGCACAATTATGTGAGGGGCAGGAAGATCAGTAACTTTTTCCGAGATACTTCCGGTGCCAAAAGGCAAACACAACAAAGCTGAGAATAGAAATTTAACAGATGGCTAAGAACCTGGTGTTGTGCTAAAGGGTATGGGCTGTTTGGGGGTGGGAGGGACCTGGGAGGACAGTAGTCTCTATGCCAAGGACAGACTACACTTGAGTGAGGAAGGAAGAAAGTGTTGAAGCAGAGGATGGAAGAATATATAGAGGAAGTTTGGAGTTTAAACTAGGAGTGGGGGGTGGCAGTTGGGGAAGAGATATGCAGGGACCACAGGTTGGGAAATCATATGAGCTTACCCCCCATAACAGTATCAAAGGACAAATGGCAAGTACTATTGGTGATGCTAGGAAAGGAGGGCAGGATGGGAGGAGGGGAAAAGGGTGGAAGGTGGTTACCCTTAATGCTAGGAGCCTTGGGAGGAAAACTGCAGAGTTGCAGGTTCTTATGGCAGAGGGAGAGGTGGACATTGCAGCCATCACGGAAACATGGGCCACCCAATATAATGACTGGGACCTGTCTGTACCAGGGTACAGGTTATTTCGAGGGACAGGGTGACTGGGAAAGGAGGGGGGTGGTACTATGTGAAGGAAGGACTGAAGTGTGTAAGGGAGGAAGGGAGGAGGCAGTACAGAGTCACTTTGGGTGCAACCAGGATTCCAAGAATAGGAGTCTTAGAATGGGAGTGGTGTACAGGCCACCATCTCAGATGGAGGAGTTAGACAGGGAACTAGCGGGACAGATCAGGAGGACCTGCAGAAGGGTAGTGTGGTGATTGTGGGGACTTAACATGCCAGAAGTGGACTGGAGCACCCCAACAACCAGGAACAGAAGGGAGCAGGTACTGCTGGATGCCTTCCAGGACAGCTTCCTGCTGCAAATGGTCAGTGAACCAACCAGGTTAGGGAATACCCTTGACCTTGTGCTGGCAAATGGGACTTTGTGAGAGAACTTACAGGAGGAACGCTGTCAGGAGTGACCACCACTCAGTATGGCTCACATTGGATATGGGCAAGGAAGGAGTGGAATCTGGCACAAGAGTGCTGGACTTCAGGAGGCTGACTTTGGAGGATGGGGGAAGTGGTAAAGGGTACCTGGCCAGAATTCAATCTAGTATGGATACTAACCAGAGATGGAGCTCACAAAGTTGGGGATAGTGGAGGCAACCAAACCTGCTGCAAAGCCCAGAGCAAGAAGGCTAGAGCTAAGAAACCGAGCTGGTTGAGCAAGGAGGTCATGGAAAAGGTAAGGAAGAAAAGAGCTGCCTTTAGGAAATACAAGAAAACAGGGAGGGGGAGGACAGAGGAGTACTTGACAGAATCAAGGAGGTGACATGGCAGTAAGGGAGCCAAAGCATCTACGGAACTCAGGCTGGCACAAGGCATTAAGAAGGGGAGAAGGACTTTTAAGTACATCAGGGAGAAAAGGAGCTGTAAGGACCACATAGTAAGGATTAGGAAGGAGGGGGGTTGGGTGGAAGCAGGGATGATAAGGCGGAAGCACTAAATGAGTACTTCTGCTCAGTATTTACTAAAGAGAAGAGGGGGGTGACACCCAAGATGGGTGAAATGGCAGACGAGGGGGGGAGTGGTGACAGATGGGGAAATCATGGAGGACAGAGTTCGAGAGGGTTTGAAGGCACTGAGGGTGGACAAGGCACCAGGCCCAGATGGCATCCACCCCAGGGTACTGAAGGAGCTGGCAGAGGTCCTTGCAGGACCTTGGCAGACCTATTTAATGCCTCACTACATTCGGGTGTGTACCTCAGGATTGGAGGATGGCTCATGTGGTGCCCTCCACAAGAGTGGCCCCAAGGATGAACCAGGAAACTACAGACCAGTGAGCCTCACATCCATCGTGGGTAAGCTAATGGAGACTATCCTGAAGGAGAGGCTGGTGGCCTCTTAGAGGCCAAGGACTACAGGACAGCAGACAGCATGGCTTCATACATGGCCGATCCTGCCAAACCAACCTGGTCGGGTTCTATGACTGGGTAACTAGGCAACTGGACAGGGGACATGCAGTGGATGTCCTGTATCTGGACTTCAGTAAGGCATTCGACTCAGTGCCACATGGAAGGCTGGGAAGGAAGTTAGTAGGCACAGGGGCAGGTGCAATGCTGGTGAGATGGGTAGGAAACTGGCTGCAGGGAAGGCAACAGAGGGTGGTGGTGGGTGGGGAGCTCTCACATCCAAGGCAGTGACAGTGGTGTCCCACAGGGCTCGGTGTTGGGACCAGTGTTGTTTGGGATATTCATTGCAGACATATCATGGGACATCAAGAGCAAGATCAGTCTGTTTGCTGATGATACCAAGGTTGGCGCGGTGGTGGATGACCTAGGGGATGGCAGGGTTGCAGGATGATCTGGCAAAGCTTGAAACCTGGTCAGACACCTGGCAACTGGCTTTAATGCCAAAAGTGCAAGGTGATGCATTTTGGGATGAAGAACCCAAGGAGGACTTACCAGCTAGGGGGAGTGCAGCTAGCCCAGACAGAGGAGGAGAAGGATCTGGGTGTGCTCATCACAGGGTCAATGAACAACTCGGCACAGTGTAGGAAGGCAGCTGCAAAGGCCAACAAAATGCTGGGTTGTATTGCAAGGGGTATATCCTCAAGGAGGGAGGAGGTGATTCTGCCACTGTATAGGTCATTAGTTAGACCACACCTGGAGTACTGCGTGCAGTTCTTGGCGTCCGTTCTGAAAAGGGACATTAAGTTACTGGAGGAGTGCAGCGGGCGACAAAGATGATCAAGGGTCTGGGGACTTATCATATGAGGGAGGTTGAAGGAGTTGAACATGTACTCACTGGAGGAGAGGAGAGACAGGGGGACATGATTGAAACCTTTAAATACATGAAAGGAATAAACAAGACAGGTACAGAGGGGCTGTTCAAAGTAAGGGAGGGAGGGCCACCAGGGGCCATGATATGAGACTGGAGGGAAGGTTCAGGAGGAGATGAGGAGACACTTTTACAGAGAGGGTGGTGGCTGGGTGGAATGCGTTACCTGCAGAAGTGGTATGCAGTAGAACAGTGGACTGCTTCAAACGAGGATGGGACAGGACAAGGGGGAGGGTTAATGAAGGGGAAGGGTGGAAGGGAGGGGCAGCTGCAGAATAAGGGGTGCTAGCTGCACATTCGAGCAGACTTGATAGACCTCTAGGCCTTTATCTGCTGGCAAATTTCGTATGTTCGTATGTTCGTAAAAGCAGTGGTAAGGGTCAGGTTTATATGGTGTATATACTTATTACTACAGTACAATACCAGGTCATCTGTGTAGAGGATAGCTGAGCAATCAGGGATATTTGACACAATGTTGTTAATAAAAACAGAGAAGAGAAGTGGTCCTAATATTAAATCCCTGGGGAACACCTAGGTTAATAGCCATAGGGCTAGACACAGTGGAGCTGAATCTGACAAGCTGAGTTCTATTTGATACATAGCTATTAAACCAGGTGATCGAGTCCAGGGAGAAACCAAGGGCTAGGAGACTATCTAGAAGAAGAGAATGATCAACAAGGTCAAATGCCTTTGTCGGGTCAATAAAAACTGCCACCGTGAGGTGGCCATTGTCCATAGCAGTAAGAGTGTAATTTGTAAGGTAGATCATACGTGCTGTATGTCAGCTAAACAGTGACCAGTTTTGTCCAAACTTGTTCTTTTACCCTATAGTGTTTGGAAAGCTTGACATGCTAAGCTTGAAAGTCAAATTTAACCTTCCAGAGCTGACTTTCTGTACAGATAGTTTAGTACATTATAATAAACGGAATATACTCAGAACTAGTACTGCAGAGGCTAATTGGTTACTTACAGGGAGAAGATTAGAAAGCTATGATGCTTTGGAGGCAGTGTGGCTAACAAACAGAGCTTCATGTTAGTTATTAGGACATTGCAGGTTCAAACCCACTGGAGTCAAATATTCACTTTGCGACCTTGGGCAAGTGACTTTAAATTCTAGTGCTGTACTGTACCACATCCAGCTGCAGAAATAAGCAGAAGCAGGACCCTGCTAGTAGAAAGGAATCAGCCACTCACTCACTCACCACAATACTTATATAAAATATAGTAATTCTTTATTTTGCTTCAACTAGCCACCTCATACCTGATAATTCAACCCTTTGGGCTTCTTAAAGGAAACGGTTGTCTTTCACTTATTTTTTAAATTTGATCTTCCTACTCACAATATTTGGACAATGTTATGCTTTCACATACCCTCTCTGTGAATGGTCTTCAGTATATGAAAGGATTTGTTTAAAGGGTTAAGTCTTCAATGATAGTCATGCTATTGGCATGGTTGTTTGAGAGTACATTGTTACCTTGCTCTGCGTTGGCTAACTGATTAGGAAACTAAGTGGAACTTTGTCCAAATATTGCAAGCTGGGAGAGTAACTTTACAAAAAGTGAAAGACCTCCATTCCTCTGAGTAAACCAGAAGAGGTAGAACATCAGGTGTGAGATGGCTAGTTTATGTAAAATAAAGAATGCATATATTTTATTAATGTCATGTGGTGAGTGGGTTGCCTTTTCATTTTTTTCTAGCAGTGTACCTTTCCACTCAGAACAGCCTCCACACCTCACAGTATTTTTTACCTTTTACTTCTCCTACAGGAGACAAGTGATTATCTGGAACATGTACCCCATGTTGTTGGAAGCAGGGCCCACATAAAATCGGGTTACTACCTTTTAAAAATGGCCAAAGTGAGGCATTTTTTATTGAGAAATTATTTTTTCACAGGACAATATGCAACCGTGACCAATGCAACTGACATCTTTTCTCTAACTAATCAAAGCTAAGACTAAGTATTGTAGTTTTTGGGGATGTTTATATTGTTTTCTATTGTTTTAAGGTATTTTAGTTAAGGTATCATAGTTTTCTACAACTTCTAGAGGACAGTAAGAAAATGTTTTATCTAGTTTAAAACCAGGAAATTTTACATTTTTTGTGTTTTTTGGCAGGACACTGCCCTCCAAACCAGCACTATCCTGATGAAATCAGGACAGGTGATAACCCTAAATGAGATGTTGCATCTCATCTGGTCTATCCTGGGTAAAAAAAAAAATGCTGTTGTGAAGCTGGACCCACAAGCTCCAACTATCAAGTTTGACTTCACAAATTTGGCACAGGGCTTCATGGTCCGGGCCATGTTGATGGCTAAGAGGACTCTTCCTGTATTGTAAGTTGTAATCAAATATTTTTACCCTGAAGTGTCCCCAGAAGAAGTGATTCTCACTTTTGGAAATCTAACCTGGCAGTATCAACCAAAAAACAAGTTTGAGGCCAGACTGAAGTGGCTGCATATGTACTGTGCGTACTTTGGCTTTTTTCAGTCTTCCTTTCTTGTTTGGTATATTGAATTTTAATGAGGTAATGCACTGCATTATGCAAAAAGGAGAAGATGTCCAACAAGGCAATGAAATATAATCTCAGCTCTATTCAAGCCTGGCCAGTATCTAAATCTACTTAAAGGGGCACTGTCAGCTCTTTGCTGCATTTCTTGCACATAGCAAAAAAGTGATTGTAACCATCAACATGACTTAAAGCTGCAGTGCTAGATAACCAGGCAGTGTTTGTGGAAATTTCAGTTTTTGTCTGTATTGGTGCAGCTATAATTCTGATCTATGTATCTGCTTTTTTTAATGTCATTGATAATTACTGGCAGAGTTATTAACAAATGTTTTAAATTGTTGTAGAGCCACAGGAAAGATGGCAGGCACCGTATTTTGACTTGGAGTTGCCCTTTATGCAGGATCATGTCCATTGTTTACTTCCCTTTGCCCCAATGTTGCGCGTTCCTGTTCAGCCCCAGTAGCGAAGCTCACTGAATGCTTACCGTTGTACCCACAGTACTGGACTTTTTCATTTTTCCCAGCTTCTCTGGTATGCTCAGCCTGTATCTGAATTTATTTGTGTTCCTTGAGATGTGCAATTGGTTCTGTGGAAATGCTGCATTGTTTCTCTGCCGCTATTTCTCCATAGGTCCCTTGCTAAAGTCCCAACTACTTGCAAGTTTGTATTGTGTGGTCAGAAATGTGTCAGGCAGGGTTTTATGACAGGACATGGAAGGGAGGAACTATAGCAATCATTTTTAACCTCGATGCACATTTAACAGCATGCTTCCCCTTGATGAGCTCCATTGTCAGCAAGATGTAACAAGCCTCCCCCTCTGATTTGCCAGTATGTTGTCAGTAGGCTGATGACCGTGCCATGTGTGCTGTGATTTACAGCAATTGCTGATTGTTTCCAGCCACCTAACTTAGTGGCCTGCTAGGGGCTCATGCATCAGTGCCCATGTCAGCAACTGTTTGCTCTTCCTGCTCTTCTCTGCCCCAGCAGCACCTGCCTGTTGCAGCCAGTACAGCGCTATCCCCCTGTCATTCACAGTGGTAAGAGATAGTGTGGAACCACTAACATCCATGGCTTCTTTTCTGAAATCTTGACTCATGCATGGAAACCCCCCCAACACACAAGTATGGGGTAATTGAGTATCATCACCTCCTTGCCCTACCAGTGTGCTCCACTGTGGTCACAATGCAGCAATGTGGTCTTTCTGCCCTCCCCCAAGAATGGAAATCACCTGCCTCCTGGAAATTCATGAATAAAGCAACGTGTCCAACCACTATGGACCACATTTCAACCCTGGATGCTTGCCAGTAAGCCTCACTGCTGAAACCTGACATGGAGACACTAGCCACAAACTAACCCAGAAATCCCAATCCCATCCCAACCCCCCCAAATTCCAAGGAGGACGATGTCACGGGGCAGATGTCACTGTGGATTATTTCAGTATGGGAGGGATGCAGAAACAAAGCACTGCTCGTCACAAAAAAAAAAAAAGGAAAACATTTTACAATGCAAAAACACACAGGAATTTTTAAAAAAGACAGCGTGCTGACTGTGAGCACCAGAGCATACACAAAAAGCTGAGAACAGGGAAATGATTTATCTAGTACCGCTGCTTTAATATGGCAACTTATGGTCCTCAATCAAAACAAAATTATTAATGTAGTCCAGTAGTCATAATTTTTCCTATTCCTGTCATACTGACCTTATCGCTGTCTGCCAGAGCCTCCGGCACGTTCACTTAACAACATGCCGCCAGAGTGCCACCAACTCATGCAGAGATGAATTAGAAATCTTTTGTGCACTATTGGCAAAGTATACCCTGTGAAAGCAGGTAGTGAGCTGTTAGTTACAAAGTAAGTCCCTCTGAGATGTGAGAACTATAAACTGCTTTAAAAAGTGCTTGAAATTGCAATGCATGATTCCATGCATGCGCGTCAGCGTTGTTGCCTGATCCCACTGATGAAACCCCATAAGTAGGGTGCTATATAGGGTAACTACAGTTGCATCCTACACATTATGGCTTTTTACAAATAAAAGTATGTACTGTGAGTGCTGTGCCTTTTTTGCTTTCTCACTGGCAGTAGTGAGGTTGGGTGGTAATTGTTAGGAATATCCAGGGCACCTTCTTTATGTAGTGGGAGGACAATACAATGCATCTGTGCACCAGGGAAAGTACCAGAGACCAGCGAGCAGTTAATTATATACAGTACAGTCTCGATTATCCAGACTGCTTGGGAGACGTGAAATTAGTTATGATAATAGAGTCTGTAAAACTGGGATTAAAATGTTCAGAGAGTATTTACTTGGGAGACATGCTACCAGTCCATTAGATAGACATGTCCGG
Source organism: Neoceratodus forsteri (assembly GCA_016271365.2). Taxonomy (NCBI): domain Eukaryota; kingdom Metazoa; phylum Chordata; order Ceratodontiformes; family Ceratodontidae; genus Neoceratodus; species Neoceratodus forsteri. The sequence continues at coordinate 149,394,415 of CM057451.1, forward strand.
ATAATGTGGGTTCATTAGATTGACATTGCACTGTATGTGCGTTAGCTGCAATGAAGCAGCTGAGACATAAGGAAATGGTAGTTTACTCACCTGGCAAAGGTGATTGTTGGGAGGGAAGGGGTTAGTCCTCTGAGGTACTCCAGTTCTTACAGATACAATATTTAGGGTCCACCTGATAGGCTGTTGATGCACATTTGACTACCAAGTTTGAAATTTGTGCTCTGTCCCTCTGCATACTGCCCACCAAGCCCAGTTTCAACATCTTCCAAAGCTTGTTCACCTGAAATAAAACTAGTTAAGTAGAGAATGACCTGTGACCCATAATTACTCATGACCTTGATTCGTTTCTACAGCTTTATTACCTGTTCCAGTTACAAACTAACTAACATGATCAGCCCATACGGCATGCTGATAAACCATAACCTTGTATCCTGGTCCATACGCATGCTGCCTCCTCTGGTGGGATGTGGAGTGCCTCAGAGGACTACTCCCCACAATCACCTTTACCAGGTGAGTAAACTACCATTGTGTGTGTATGGGTGGGCATCCTTTGAGGCACTTCAGTTCTTACAGATAGGGTATTTAAAAGCAGTGCCCATTTGCTCTGGGTGGTGGAGACAGTCTGTGGTCGGAGTATGGAGAGACCGTAGTATGTACTACCAAGCCACCAAAGTTTGTTTTATGGTTCTATGCAGTGTCTGTTCTATAATGGCTAGTGAATTTGTGTATGGATGTCCAAATGGCAGTTGCACATATCTCTTCTGTTTTGGCCATGTTTTTCTCTGCCCAAGATGTTGCCAGTGCTTGTGTAGAGTGTGCCTTGAAGTCCTTCGGTGTCGGTTTGCCTGCTGCCCTGTCAGCTTCCTGTGTTGCCTTTTTCAGCCATGCAACAATGGTTGATTTTGAGGCTAACAATCCCTTTCTGTGGCCTTGTGTAACCACAGAGAGTCTGTCTAACTTTCGTAAGTGTGCTGTCCTATTGATGTAGATCATAACCACTCTACACATGCCTAGACATTGCAAACCTGAGTCATCTTCATCAGATGTTGTTGGCATGTTCACCGGTAGCTCATTTGTTTGTTCCTTGGAAATGTGAGGAAGTGTTTGGCATAAATGACAAAATTGTTCTTAGCGATATTCTGTCCTCATGGAACACCAGATATGGTGCTCTGCATGACAGTGCTTGTAGTTCGCTGATTCTTCTAGCAGAGCAGACTGCCACCAACAAAACATCAACATCAGCCACTTTAATTCCATGGATGGAAATGGTTCAAACTAGGCTTGGTGGGCTGTATGCAGAGGGATGGAGCTCAAATGTCAAACTTGGAAGTCACATGTGCATTGCCAGCCTATCAGGTGGACCCTAAACACCCTATCTGTAAGAACTAGAGTGCTTCACAGGATACCCCCCACAACAGAAACTTATGTGAGAGGTTATGCAGTAAGGACCAGTGCTAGAAATGGGGTCAATGGAGTGCAGTTCATAACACATATCAGATTATTTTAGCAGAGAGAAAGCAAGCTGCTGATTGGTGGGGACATTAAGCTGCTCAGTAAAAGAGGCAGAAGACTGGGTAAAAATTGTAGTTTGGGGGTTAGAAGTTAGTTGAGAGATTAGAGTTACTGGGTTGTCAATGAAGTTGTGATTCAGGGCAGTTGCAATAGCCAGCTTATCAGATAAATGATTTGTACCTGCAAGGGAGATATGACAGTTTTTCAATTGGCCAGATGGATTTATCAAATTTGTGGCCACTTTCCAGAACTTCTTAGGCCCTTTACTGGACTAAGAAGACATATTTTTAAAAGTAGTCAGATTTGTATTTTCTGGTGATACTGCAACAAAGGTTTCTAAGTTTATTATTATTCTGTCTGTCAGCAGGAACTTTATGTATCTTGTGGCAAGCCCATGCAGCATTTCTGAGTCTAAACATATCAATAGTATCATTTGTTATTCATGGAAGGTGAGCTCCTGCTACTCTTATTCTTCTAAACAGGTCATGTTGCTTATCATATACTGAGCTGAAGATAAACTGAAACTTATGTAATGATACCTCTGGATCCAAAGAACACAGTACAGAGAATCTTCAAAACACAGATCAGTGAAAAAATCCTTAGTATTAAAGCTGCAGAAAGATCTAGCCAGGATGACTCTTGGTGGTGCTTTTGCCACTCTGAGTTTCCTTACATAGGATATCATACAATGATCAGTAAACATATCAGGGAAAGTTCCCTCTGTAACAGTTCTATATGGGTGAGAGGAAGGTAGCCAGTTGATCAACGTATGGTTTGTAATCAAGGGGTTATGCTTTACATGGTCTGAGATAAGCTGCATTAAGGTAAGGGATTGGATTTTGGATTCCAACAATTTAGTACCAAAGGCTAACCAGTTAACATTAAAGTCCCGTAGAAGCAGGTCCTCACACTTGTAAGGGCCTGCCATGCATAATGCATGTTTAAATTATCCAAAATACTGTATACTCAGACTTTAGTGCTTGGATACAGTAGGCCTCAATCAGTAGTAGGGGCAGCGAATGTGGAAAGGTTATTTTGCCAAGGAGGATTTTGTGGGATTTTTGAGTGGAGCCATAGTAAACTGGTGGGAAAGGGATGTATAATGAGACACCACCTCCCATTTTGCTCTTGTCCTGTGTATAGGAGGAGTAGCCAGTAAGGGCAATAGAGTCAGTATCTGACATGCAGTTCAGCTCTGCTTCCACAGACCTGATTGCGAGAGTATAACTCTCAAAAGCTAGTCTTTTATTGGACTAACAATTTTGTTAGTCCAATAAAAGGTATCACTCATTGACTTGCCAGTGTGTTTTTGTACTGCTGCTTCTCCTGTTCCCCTCCTGGTCACACTTGGAAACAAGCCTTGGTCCAGTGTGCCTCTTCCTGCTTATTACCAATTTTCAAATAAATAAATAAATATATAAATACATAAATGAATGAATGAATAAATAATAACAAACTCAATCAATCAATAAATAAATAATGTTTTGTTTCTCCCCCGCATCATCGATTGGGCTAACATGGTTATCATACTTCTTTGTCATTTGTGCTTCACAAAACATTCTGATTTAAAGTAGGTTGCTCCACTAGTTCTGTAAAGAGATTCATAGTGTATTCCATTCACGTTACAAATATCAGGGTTCCTTTTCATAGTGTATTCCATTCACATTACAAATATCAGGGTTCCTTTTCATAGTGTATTCCATTCACATTACAAATATCAGGGTTCCTTTTCATAGTGTATTCCATTCACATTACAAATATCAGGGTTCCTTTTCATAGTGTGTTCCATTCACATTACAAATATCAGGGTTCCTTTTCATAGTGTATTCCATTCACATTACAAATATCAGGGTTCTTTTTTGTATTGAAGCCCCACTCTTCAGAGAGGGAACCTCAATATTTTGGGACCAGATAGCTCAGTGAATTGACAATGGGTTAAAGAGCCTTTTACCTATAAGCCACTGCGTAAAACCCGGACTGGGTTCATAGTGCGCTAAGGCTGCAACATACAACACATGGCTGGTCAGTGGCTTATGTGTAAGCCACCACCCCTGCCCTGTGTCTAGGGGCATAATACAAGTCTTGTCCAGGGCAGGAGTGCCACAGACAAACTTGCACCACACCTTATCAGCATGGGCCTGGGAGATAGGGACCAGGAGCTCCAAAACCTCAGGACACACTGTTAATAGACACACATAAATGACTGGCCACACTTGGAGCTGAAATCAAACAGGTAGGACTGTTAATTTGAACCTTCTACAATGGTCATGTCTGTCCTCAGGATTACTTCACTTTATAGGTCACATTAGTGTCACCCTTTCAGACCCGCTAAACTCTTAACCAGGGTTGGCTGTCAGTAGGAATAGCAGGACCCGGGGCTAAACAGGGAGCTCAACAACTCAGGCAGAATGGATGGACCTTTGGTCTTTTTCTGCCGTCATTGTCTATGTTTATATGTCGGCACTTGCATTACCATGTATACATCCATGTAGTATTCACTTTGCCATACTTTACCACCAATGGGCACACATTTGTGGTTGCTGCATGTTACTTATCTTCCAGAAACTTCTGAGATGGTGCTCCATGGGGAGAAGACTCCTGCCACAGGATGCACAATGGTGGCACATACCCCAGGCAGGGTAATTTACTACCCAGAAGGGGCAACACCTGTGCTTAATGGAAGTCACAGCTGTTGACACATAAAATGGACAAGGGGCAAGAGAGTGACTCCCTTTTGACACAGAACATTGTCGGTCCAGCTCTTGCATGGTGCCTCACTTGCACCGTTCAATCCTTGGTCACCTACTGATGTAACATGGGTACCCTGAGCACAGCAAAACCCACTGGGACCTGGCTGAGCCTGACTCTTGCCATACATGTGTGACATGATGATTGCCCATGCATCACCAGACACATACCAACTCATTACCTCACCCTGATGGAGGTGCACCATGGGACCTTCTTTATCATAGTTACCAATGCTTTCCTGGAGGTGGACTGCTGAGCTTCAGTCTGCTGCCTGAAGAACTGGGAGTGGGCCTATAAAAGCTGCCAGAAACCTCCTTTGGGAGGAGGCCCACCACTCCTCCCCAGTGCCTTCCCCGATACCTCCAGGGTGGGGATCTTTAAAGGGGAAGTAAACATTGCAGTTGTCACTCAAATTGTGAAAGCACAAGACAAGACCATTCCAATCAGGTACTAGGCTTAGCTGTAGATGTCAGGAGTCCTTAGATATGAATATCAAATTATCTGTAAATGAAAACAAAGCAGCAGCCATTTCATGTAATCTTAAAACAGGAAGTGATGTCACTGAGGGGCCAGCTCTATGTTGTTAATTACAACTTGCCCCTCAGTGACATCACTTTCTCTCTCAGGATCCCATAAATTTGCTGCTGCCTTGTTTTGATTTACAGAGTGTTTAGATATTCATCTCTCAGGACTTTTGACACCTACAAGGAAGTTCCATTCCTCATTTGAAATATCTTTGTATGTGCTTTCACAATTTGAAAGATCCCCGCAATGTTTACTTCCCCTTTAACTGGTCTGACTCATGTCATGGCAGGGATACTGTGTTCATCCTCCACTTTGCTGATATGGGGTAGGGCCACTCCCCACCCCTGGGAGGGAGGGAGGAGAAGCAGCATTTTCATCTATGTCTCTCTGTGCCTTTTTCTGCCCAAACTGTGTTCAGCAAAAAGACACCAAACTGACCCCAACTAGGGCATCTAGTCTCCTCCCTGAATATGCAAGTGGAGGAGGACAGAGCTATTAATATCCATGTCAGGCCCATGTGACAAATCATTAAACACAAGGACACAAACATTCAGACAGTCGGTCTCCAGTTGGGCCTGGCAGGTAACAGCTCTGTGGGAACAAGTTAACCATTAGGTGGCCCACTGGTAACCTACCTTGAATGAAGGACTAACAGGATGGTATGTGAAAATGGGTTGTGGCGGTCTCAGTCCAGTTATTAGTGGACATGCGTCCATATCACCAAACCAGTAACTCAGCTGGTACTAGTTTGTATCCTTGCTAGTCTTGCAGGAGATGTCAAGGATTGAATAGGTGTGAAGTCTGCATTGTTCTCTCACCCAGAAGAGGTGATCTCTTCATGACAGGGTGAGATGTACTGATGAGGCGGTGAGTAGAGACTTGCACTGCAAATGCCTATGCTGGACTTGCTATATGGCTAAAGAAAAGATTTCAGTCTCCATTATAAGGAGAAAATTCCAGCCTTGAGTACAAACCTGGGTCTCTCTCATGGCAGGGCAGAGCACTACTACTGAGATGTTAGGTCAAGCCCAGCAGGTTGTGGGTAGTCATGTGATAGCCATACACAGGTGCCTTCAACCAACTTGAAGTGTGGTTGTTATATAACATCCAATATTCTGGAGTGTCCTTTATGCTTATAAAATAGGAATTATAGAAAAATTACACAAAAAAATTGTAAGTTGTAAAGTAAAACCATTATAACTACTGGTTAGGTTATTTAATAACAGGGTTGACAGCACTTTCAAATGCCATAATAACTGACTTTTGCCATAATAACTGGCCTCTTATTATGGCATAGCTGTCAATTAAACCCACTCAAGTAAAGAAAACAGTTTCCCCTTGTGTGCTTCTGAGCCACATAAATAAACCACCATTTTTTGTAATTGCCTGTGCAAAGCTTCTTCTCTCAGTATTAAAAATCTTCAAACAAACAATGGTCACAAAGTTAAAGTACTGTACTAGAAAACAAAAATTTCTCTTAGTGGACTTACTTGTCTTTTCAGGTTACTCCCCACATTTTCAGCCACATTTTCAGAAGCTGCACCTCCTCATCCAGAATTTGCGAATGTATGTTTTTTCTCAGAGACTTTTTACACAATATGTAAATATTTGTGTTTATGTAGCCCCCCCTCCTAAAATTGGGGGCTTACCTTGGGTGTCTCCCTCGACTCCACTGATGCCCACTGCCAGGCAGATGCCCGTCAGAGATGGTAAATCCATAGTTGTTGGTGTTCTTCTGTTGATCTGCATGAGAGTGCCATGCTTTGCCTCTGAGCTGTCTCTTTAAGCCTCAGCCAGTGTGTATACTGTAAATAGGCCTGGGGTGGATCCAAGTGTTCCAGAGCTCATGACCAGACAGGCTGTTCCCTGATCTGCTCTACTCTGCTGTCGCTAACAAAGCAGAGGGAGCCCTACACGGTACTGTAAATATTTATTTCTAATTCATTACTGCTTTTAAATTAGAGCCAGTTGTTTAATCTGCCTTATTTGCAGTGTACACTCCCCAATGGGAGCTGCCATATTAGGTCTTGGACTTCCAGTTTAAACCATTCGGGATCCTTGGGTCCTTAGGGATCCTTAATATGGTGGCTTATGGGTAAGACTGTAGTTTTTGTAGTTTTTCAGTTTGGTGCCTAAACTGACAAATGGGAGCACCGGAACGGTGATTGACAGCTCCCCTAGCTAACCAGAATACAGAGAAACTGGACTAGTCCAAGAACTGATAGAAAAAAAGAGTTCAGCTGTTTCTGGAGTGCTGAGAGTAAGTAGCTCGAGCCATCGAGAAGCAGCTCCTGAGAAGAACTGAAGAGAAATAGCAGGGGAAAGGCCTGACTTGCCTCCCTGTTGTGTTTAAAGCATCAGACTGCCTAAAAGCAGGAAAGAGATTCCAGTGAAAGTGGTATTTCAGTCCGAGACTCCTGCAAACAGGAGCTTGTGCTTTGCGACTGCAAGTTTTGTCACTGAAAGAGCCTGCCTTGTCATTTATGGTTTAGTTCGGTCCTATGCAGGGATCAATTCCAGAAACTGCCTGTCAGCAGACCGAGGGATTTCTTAGCAAGTGGAGTAAGATAGAAACTGGCCTGAAAGCCGAAAAGGGACTATTTGAAAAGTATTCAGTCTGCGGCCTACCACGTGGGTAAAAAGGTGCCATGAGACTCTTTAAAATGATGAGAGCCAGCCTAGTAGCACTGAAGTCTCTTTTCCAGCTGGAGGTTTCACCAGCAGAGTTGCCAACATTTACAGAGATATTTCTATAGTGGGTCCATGTCAAACTCGGCCTAGAAAGAGGCTGTTTCCTGTACCAGACGTTTCATCCAGGCAAGAGACCAGCTTTGGGGATTCAGCCCCTGTGCAGCATCTAATCGCAGGCTGCAGCCACCTACAGGGAAAGGCCATGAAGAGAGGGTGAGTCGTGTTGGCCCAGGTCTCCACCAGCTTCCAGACAGAGCACCAGGTCTTCTTTTTGCCAGCCTTGTCATCTGCCAAACTGGGTACAATGAGTACAACCAGGGTAGCTCCCTGCAACAAATGTTTTAATCATAAATGGTACCATCTGAATGTGTTCAGCCAGTTCTCAAGTGTTTCAACAGACTAGGCCAACCGGCCACAGATACAAACAACTTAATCTGTTTTGCATTATCAATGTTTAATTGTTTTCTCCATCAAGGGCCCCAACAACAGTTGCAATGCCGGCATCCCCAGGCACCGTTCTGGCATGCCAGCATCACACTCTGGGTTCCCAGTAGTTGTTAAACAGTTTAGTACAGGGACTTAATTGATTGCATGTAAAGTAACCTGTCTCAATACAGCAAAATAATCATTTAGCTAAATTCTCGCATCCTCCTTGTTCACGTCCCCTTAATAAATCTGATTTACTGTTTTACTGTTAAGCTGACTTGTGAGCATATCATTGTCTGGTCTAAAGTTACTGAAACCTGGGTAAAGGATTTAAAAGTGCATGCTTGCATTTGAAACTGTCATTTACAGGGGGTTTCCAGGGGCTTTGTCAGAAGACCAAACCCTGGAAGGTAAGTGCAAGGTGGGTGAGCATATTATTAATGCTTGTTGCAAACTATTAAATGCTGAAACTGGTTATTGCCAATTCAAAGGTTCAAGGTCACTAGGTGTGATTGTGGGTGGTTATAGCTTCCCAGAGGGCTGTACCAAGCTACATAGATACCCATGAAAGCACTACTCTGGGTGGAGGCACCAAAATATTAGGTTTATGGAGGGTAGGGACACCCCGGTACTTGTTAATTCTGAACCCAGACCCCTCAACCTGTTGTCAGGGAGATAGGCAGGGGTAGTAGCCCTTGGAATAATGGCACCAGGATTACATTTATACAAAATGTTCATCATTAAAGACAGTAGATGGCAAAGCAAATGAATTCTTCAAACTTTCACAATGCCTGTAGAGCAGTTTTTTGGTTTTCCAATCAAAAAACTCAGCAGTTATAACAAATAAACTACGGGATGTTGACATTATTTATTTTTTTAACACCCTCCGTGTGCGATACCATCATAAATCACTTGTGCTTTGCATTCATGGTTTATGTGGCATCAGACATCTCACATGTGTAAAATAGAGAATAAAGTATGGGTTGGGGTGTGTAACAAGAAATTTACACACACCAGAGGGGTGAGATGCTACATAAACACCCGAGAGCGAAGCTCGAGGGGTTTATGACTAGAATCTGACTCCGAGGGTGTGTGTAAACTTCGAGTTTACACACACCGACCCATTTTTTATGTTATATAATTGCTGGGTTTGCCTTTTTCACCACACCAATTATATAAAATGAAAAGGTTCTGGAGCGCTTGGCAGTCTGGCTTGATTTAAGTATGCGGTCCGTGGTGCAGTTTTCTATTTATTTTAAAACTTTTTTTTGTTTCATTCCTTAGTGAAAAGATACGTTTTTGCCCATTGTGGTTGATTTTATATTTAAAAATTTGCTTACCGCCGAGTCCAAGTAGCGGTTAGTTGTCTGAAAAAGAAAAAAGCGTGGGGCCGGTGTGAGAAGAGCTGCAGCGGGGCATGCGCAGAGTGAGTGAAACCATGCACGTGTTTGCCGTTATAAATGCTCCTTTATAACGGCAAATTAAGCCATGGTTTCCCTATGGGAGAAAAAGGTTAAGCCAGTTATTATAAACTTATAATGTACAACACTCTATACATTTTTCTATAATTTTATAAAAAAAAAAAAAAAAGTTACAGAAAGTGAAAAATAATCCCTACACCTCTGGGCTGTAATTAGGGGTGCTGCGGATGCTAACACATCCTGATTTTGATGTTAGACGTCTTGTTTTGCAAATAGTAGATACCCTCTGCAATAAAACAGGAGTAAAATGAATTGGTCTGAGCTGTGGATTAGCCTATTTTTGAGGGGTCATATCATCATAGTGGGAGGGTTCTTTGATTGAAACAGAACTGGCAGCTTGATAGGCTTCACATTGAAGATAAGTGTTTTCTCATTTTTTATGTATAGTCTGCACTTGGAGGTTTGCAGTTCTCATTGTTTTTTAGGTAAGGTTTTGGGGGTTGTTTTAATAAACAACAATGTTTTGCTGTTTTTTGTTTGTTTTTGGTTTTTACTTCAGTGGAGCATTTGTTTAAAATATTGGAAACACCTAACAACTGTCTCAGTGTTGGTTTCTGCTCACCTTGCTTGAGCAGAGTTTCCATAAAGATAACACAGAGTAGATAATATAAAAAAATGACTGTATGATGTGTTTTCTATGGGTTAGGTTATAACAAAAAGTATCCTTCCTGGTCATTTTGTTGTACTGGGGCAGAGTGGCTGTTTAAAAGGCAGATGTTAACTCCAAACCGTGACTTAGTATTTGTTTCTGCTCACCTTTGTAACCCCAACCCAGCATGTGGTGGTGGTGGTGGTGGGGGCTTACTTTGGCTCTGCAGAGCTCAACCCCTATCCTGCTGCAAGAGTGTGACTCCCTCTGTGCCCCGAAGATTGGGTCTGAGATAGGTGACTGGAGAGGGAGCAAGGGAGACAGATTTCCTGGACACAAACCATGACATGGATCAAAGTGACTCTGCTGACACACAACCATCTACCACTGATGGAGACTAAGGGAAATCTTCCACTAGCTGTCCCAACTTGATTGGATACTAAAGAGTGGCTGCACCAACACTGTCCTGGCACGATACATGTTTTAGGGCAGGAACCCCATCTAAACAAAGAACTTTGGTGCCAGTGCCCTTTGGACTACAAGACAGCAGCCATATTGCCTACCTCTGACCCTAAGGGACTTGGCAACTGGATCAGAGGCTAGGCAACCAGCCATTTAGGATTCAAAGTTGGAATCAGGGGCCACAGAGATATAGGGATGCTGGAGGACTTCATTAATTCACCCAAGAGTCAAACAGTCAATCAGCCATCGAGGAACAGCCAGGTAGCCCCTCTTAAGTGACTGACAGGAGGACTTGAGCAACTGGGAGACTGTCTGCTGGCTTCTTTACTGAGGAACATTCCAGCATGTCTCAGTCTTCTCAGAGATAGAGTAGAGGCAAACCTACCATCTGCAAATGTGTGAGCTGCACTGCACAGATACTCTGGACTGAGAAGTGTACTTTACAACCAAAAGGAGAAGACTGTTGTTCACAGCACAGAGCAAGGAAGAGAGAGAGAGAGAGAGAGAGAGAGAGAGAGAGAGAGAGAGAGAGAGAGAGAGAGAGAGAGAGAGAGAGAGAGAGAGAGAGAGAGAGAGAGAGAGAGAGAGAGAGAGAGAGAGAGAGAGAGAGAGAGAGAGAGAGAGAGAGAGAGAGAGAGAGAGAGAGAGAGAGAAACTGCAAGGGTAAAACACTCTACAGCTGAGTTTCAGTACAGAGCAGGAGACATATTTCTGTGATTGAACTTGAGGGTCTGCATCAGCAGTGTAGCCAGCGAGGGCCTGGAAGCCACTATGCTAGGTACCACTGCCACATGACAGCCTACAAAGGGAGTTGCCTTGATGCTTCACAGAGCTGAGCCAATGGAAGCCTGGGATCAATCTGAACTCTCAAAGAGAACTATTGAAATGACAGCCCACCTCATCTGCATGAGGTGACAGTGAGAGTGACGAGCTGAGAAGAGTTGAGGGAACTGTCGGAGGAAGGTCATAGGACTACAGGATGGAGCAGGTACATCCAGTCAAGACTGCAGCTGAAGACTGAGGCCTACACTCTCCACACCAAATGCAGGGGTTAAACTGGGAAGTAGACCACAGGAACTCAGTTCCACCACCTCTTAAAAAATTGTATGACGCTCCACCACCTCTTCTCATCTTTCTCTTTTGACTACTACAGGAGAGTTCCACCACCTAGAAACAACAGTTCCATTACCTAGAAATCTAGATATAAGAGTTCCCACACCTAAACATTAGCAACTTAACCACTGACTAAATGATCTCCTTTTACTCAACTTGGGCAGTAATTCTAAATTAAAGATATACAGTTGCAGCCATAGATGATACATTCAGATATTTCCAGATATTTCACATTATATCTAAAATGATTCTCTCTGGTGGCCCACAGTCATACTGTAGGCAGGCAAGGAATTTCTCCAGTGATATCACATACATTTCAAGCTGTATCTGGCTATATGTTTGGCTGCATCTGTACAAATGCTGCAGGTCCAGTGCTTTTATTGTCACTCACCCAGCAATGTTAAAAAACAAAACAGTGCAGACAGGCAAGGCTGATACCAATGTCAAATCAGATGTAGGTCAAACATCAGCAGCAGGCTGCAGCAGGCAATGCAGTGTCCAAAATAAAGTCAAGTGTCCCTTAAGGGATGCAGTTCCCTACATAGTGGAATCCATTAACCACAGGAGTCATAGCACTCAACATACCTGACATTTACCTGGTATATAAAGACCAGGCTGAACTTTCCCTTTAGCCATGCTCCCTGTGGGAGAGATATGAAAGCAGGTATAATTCAAATTCAGGGACCACAGTCAATCCCCGCTTTGAAGAGAAAGAATCACTGCCTGCAGTGTTATGATTCTAAACTTTCATGTGCCTGTTTAGGAACCTCATGTCCAGAATGTGTCACCATTCCCCGTTTTTTTCTTCAGTGTGAGGAAGTGTCTGAAAGGAGTCCTTATTTCACCTGGGATACACTGATCCTATCCACTGCCTTTAACTGCAGTAACATTACTATCTTATCCAGATCCAGTAGGATTTTTTATTCTGATCTGTGAGCTGGGATACGCTGGTTTGGCTTAATTTTTGAAATTTGACAAATTGAAGGGTTAAGCTCCACCCAAGGCTCACTTGCCTGTGGTCATTTTTTCTCATTCTTAGAGATAAGACATTCCTATTTCTGTGAATAAAACAATAAATGAACATATTGAAGATGTGAGAGGAAGGTTTCATCAGTTAACAAACCATGCTATTTACAGTGTGTTACCTCCTGCATATAATTTATAGTGAATAATGTACTCCAGTGCCAAGACCTCATAAAAGTTCTCTGAATCTAAGAGACAGTATAACTGCTGAAGAATTCAGCATATGGGGACATTTGTTCTGGTTACTTCGCTGCAGTGCAAAATCTGAGTTTTTGTCTACAGTAGGTCTTCTACCCAGTTGTGGTTAGCTCTGAAAGTAGCTCAGGTTTGTGCTTGCCAGTCAACTGCTGGCAGATGGTCTTCTGGGGTTACAAAGCAGACAGTGAAGGAAGTGCTGGTATGCATTTTCCTTCCACCTGGGGGTGCAGCAATGCTATGTGGAGGAGTACCTTTGCTAATGGGATGTGTTATAGGAAGGGGGAGGGTGATTCTAAATAAACAATTTGAACTCCAGTCTCGGGGATCAAATCTTACTAATTTCATTCCAAATATTTTATCAGATTTCTGAAGCCTCTGTGTAATGCAAAGATCTGTGGTATTACAGGATTGCAGAACTACACAAGCTGTGACCAGAAAGAAAGTGCCAGCTTTACCTTTGCATAGTCTGTGTACTTGCCTTGGGCATAGGACATCCATGTAAACATCAGTGATTGTCAAAATATGAAATTCAGTTTAATCTATTTTTATTAGTTTTTCTCCCCAGGATATTAAAGTACCCCTTGAGATCTTATTTATAAGGGTGGTCCAGAGGACAGTTGTATCAGCAAAGTTACACTGGTTGGTAGTAAAAAAAAGTAACACTATAAGTACAATGAGATGCAACATTACAGCCACAAGGGTAAAGTGCGCATGTGAGCAGTACATAGAATAATGTATGGCAACCATACACAGCAAAGCTATGCTTTCATCGAGAGGTTGTGATGACATCATGGACCTTGAGAGCAAAGTTTTAATGCATCACAAGCCTTAGCTGGAAACAAATATCTTCAGAAGCAGCTTGGCTACTCAAGTCTCCACAATCGAAAGAAACACCAGTGCTGTGTTCGGGCTAATACAGTTTATTGTTAAAAATCCAGCATGGGGACACCAGACCCACCCTTCTGTAACAGACAAATGTTTTTGCACTTTCCAGCACTTTGTCAAGGCCTTTGCTTCAATGTTCACTCATAACTTGGTCAGTTTAGCATTATTTTTTCACCAGATTTTCAACATAGTCTTCTTATTACCCCACCTCATGAACCCAAGTGAAAATTTTCAAATCTGGCCCAAAAGGTGATTTTGAGGAGCGACTGCAAAATTGCCTTTCAGGATGGATTTGAAAAATGTCACCTACCTTGTTCACGAGTTGGGATCCCAGAAAGGCTATATCAAAACCTTGGCATAAAAATATTGAAAAATGACAAAGTTATGAACAAAAGTTCAAAACACATTGAACTACATTAACCAGAGTTACCTTATTTTCTCATATCACAGTCATGGTTTCAGCAGGAGGATCTTTTTGATTGGAGTGGATCTACCTTGTGGGACCATTTTAGGTTTGTGAGGGTATGTAGGGGGTGTGGGGTGGGGGCCTGAGTGGGGGGGATGGGGTGGCATGAGTAGGAGGGTGGAGGGCTTAGATCAGTGAGGACTGTTTTCTTCTTTTCAGGTTAAACACTTGACTTATATTCTGATGTTGTGATTATGTCTGTGTCCATTTATATTAATTATATATACATTTTAACTCAGTGTATTGTCTGAAACCCAGGTATAATAAACATTTTTATGTCCATGTCTGAACCAGGAATGCAAGTCAGTTTCTACAGTGGCACATCAATAATCTGTTATGTCATTTTGGCACCAAAAAACATGAATGGCAGCAGCTGATTTTGTAGTCTTTGTTAGAGGAGACCAGACTTATTCAAGGGCTCAGAAGACCAATTAGACAATGAAGAGATGTTCACATTTGAGGGCAGGGGAGAGAGTCATGCAACCCCTGAGCCTCTCACTGCACATAATCAGCACCCTGGGCTCGATTCTCAAAAGCGATAGACTGACGCAATGGACTTGCATCAGCAGAGTTTGATGTAAGGGGTGACTTGTGTCACAACTTGCACCAAACATGATTCTACAAGGCAGCCTGCATCAAATCCAACACAGCTGTGCCAAAGCCCCCTTGCACCAAGGTTACAGCAAGCAACCAGGTAAGCCAAGTCGCAAGGGGGCTTTGCTATGGTGGGGCTGCAACATCCCTTTGATTTGGATTTCGAAACCCCTGCCATGGATGCAGCAAAGGGCACAATTTAGACCAGCCAGAAGGTGGTCTAAGTGCCTTGCACTAGTGGGAGGGGAGCAGACAACAGCAGCAGTCGGTGCAGGGGAGGTGCAGAGAGTTGGGGGGCAGCAGGGTGGCAGTGGCAGTGTTGTCCCCCGTCTGGGTGCATTTGAATGGGACCCAGGTAACTTCCCTGATAGTCTAGTGGCCCCCCGATCCCCAATGTCTCTGAGAAATTAAGAGCTGACCTGCTAGTCTAGTGCCCCCCGATGCCTGATGTCCCTGAGAAACAATGAATGATCCACCCTGGTAGTCTAGTGTCCCTGCGATCTCCCCCAAAATCGGTCCTGTCAGAGTCCCTGATGGTCTAGTGGAACCCCACCCCTCAGCCCCGATTTGCCAGTAAATGAACATGTCAAGATGAGCATGCCATGGTGATCTAGCGATCCCCCTTCCCATCCTAAATGCCCATAAAAGAACATTTACCCTCACCCCACCACCCTGGCATGTAGTGCCAACCACCCCGTTCCCACCATGCCGAACCCCGAGCTGGCGACTGGCACAGTCTTCCTCTCATCACTACAACTAGCTGCCGACTGAGCTGTCACTGAGCACATACTGCATACAGTACATGTTCAATGACTGACAGCTCAGAGTTCATTTAAGGCCTCCAGCGAAACTGATGGCTGATTGAAATATTGCCCAGGGGGTCACCCTGAGCTCCTGCAGCCCAGACCCACAAATTCCTGACATCCATTTCCACACAGAAGTGCACAGTCCAAAGGTCTCTGCACTTCTGTAGGCAGACAGACTCCTCCCTTGGTGCAGGCCTGCTCATCTGCGTCTGAATGAGGATACGATTCTACTATTTCAAAAAGAAAGGAAATTCTTTGCAAAAAGCTGTATTAATGTGCCAGTTAGAGTTCACCTTAACGCAACAAAAGTAGGGAAATTGGCATTATGGTCTAATTCCCCACTCCCACCCACAAAAAGTAAAAGGACATGACCTCACAAGCAACCACAGAGAGCAATCATCAGGTAGGGCAAACAACATACAGCTGTTTCCATATGACACAAATGCAGTAGCACTGATGTGCTACCTTCTTGGATTTGTATCTGTAGCTGCAAAAACATAGGCACCACAGGGGCCTCTGCTTCTGCAGCCACAATTGTGTGTGTAGGTCTTATGGCATTCACAAGTACCTGTGTCTGCATAAGTGCTGGCCCACAGTAGCCTGTACATCTGCAGACAGAGGTAGTGCTACAATTTGGGTATCATGGATTTCTGTATACAACTGCGGAAGTGCAGGCCTCACAGGAGCCTGCACTTCTGCAGCCAGATGTTAATGTGTATGTCTTACAACTGCTGCTGCAGTGCTGAAGGCTCCTTAGGGGCCTGTGCTTTTGCAGACAGAAATACTGTTGCAGTTTGGGTATTAGGGATTTGTTGGGGCCTGTGCTTCTGCAGCCAGAGGTCAGTGTGTATGTCATTGTACTCCTGTAGACAGGACTGTGTGTATGCTTACAGTGTGAATAAGTACTAGTGCTGGTTGAAAGTTGTGAATTCTGCTTTGTCATGGGGATTCCCCTTCGAAATAATACTCTCATACTCCATGCTTGAGTGCTCAATTGGCCAAGGTTTATTATTATACAATTCAAATGTCCCTGTTTTATAACTCTAAGTCATTATTCAATTACAGTTTATTTACTTCATATCCAACTTCCTGTTATATACATTGATTACTGACAAACAATCGATCTTTGTTCATTTCCTGTTCCCTTCCATATCCCCATCCTCCCAACACCCCTTTTTCCTTTTCAGGCTCGGGTGTGTGCCCGACACCCCTTGTGTATCTGCCCTTTTCCTTCCTCTCCTGGGGCTGGATATCCCACCCGACCCACCGCTCTGTACTCCCTGTGGCGATAACCCCACGAGGTGCCCAGCCCAGCTGGTTGTTCACCCAGCCCGTGTCTCTCCTTCCCTCCCTGAAATACTTGCCCCCATATTCCTTCTGCCCTCCCTTCTCTCCCCTTTCTTCCTCCCCCTCTTTTCTTTCCTTTTTCCTTCTTCCACTCTCCCATGTCCTCATGCGGGGTCCTTGTTGCCCTCCACTGGCAACCCATTGCCCTCATTTGGCAACCCATTTTGCTTCTAACCTTTACCCCATGTTGGACTTGATGTCCTCACTTGACAGCCCATGCTACCTTAGTTCCTACCTCTCTTCTCTATCTGCGTCTCCCTGCTGCCAGGGTGGGATGGTGGATGATTCAAAAAAACACAGCGAAAGAAGAGTGTCCCCTTTCTTGCTTCCCCTTAAATACACACTCTGACCCTCCCCCTTTCTCTTGGGCCAGCCAATCCCTGCCTGGCCCATCTCCACTACCCATACTGCTTTCTGTCTCCCCAATTCCCCTTAATCTTCCTGCTTGCTTCTCCCTGCCCACCCTCCCTTTTCCCTTGGCCCTTTCCCAGGGAAACCCCTGACAATATTGTCTGCCTTTTAAAGTGGCAAACCCCTTTGTCATGGGGATTCCCCTGAGAAATAGTATTCTCACACTCCATGCTTGGGTGCTCAGTTGGTCAAGGTTTATTATTATACAATTCAAACATCCCTGTTTTACAACTCTAAGTCATTATTAATTTACAGTTTATTTACATCATATCCAGCCTTCTGTTATATACATTGATTACTGAAAAATAGTCCCTCTTTGTTCATTTCCAGTTCCCCTTCCATTCTCCTTCTTCCCAACCCCCTTTTTTTCTTTTCAGGCTTGGGTACTCGCCTGATACCCCTTGTGTATCTGTCCTTTGTGTGTGTCCTTTTTCTTTCTTTCCTGGGGTCAGATGTACCACCTGACACCCACCGCTCCGTACCCCCTGGGGTGATAACCCCACAAGGTGCCCGGTCTGGTCGGATGTTCACACAGCCCATGCCTCATGTTCCTTCCCTGAACCCCTTGCCCCCATATTCCTTCTGCCCTCCCTTCTCCCCCTTTCCTCCTCCCTCTCTTTTCTTTCTTCATCCTTCCACCAGCCCATCTCATGCCTAGTAACAGATGATGGCTTCCCCCCAAGCTGTACCCCCTGGCTTCCCAATACTCTATGGCTTCTTAAATTTTTAACAAAAATAAGTCATTGCTCACCTTGGACAAGTGGACCCCATCATGCCTATAATCTCCCAGGCAGTCATGGACAATGTCATGCTTTATAGATCCCCCCCCCTCCGTTTTCTGACAGCCATCACTGCCATCCTTCTAATCAATCTTTTCCTGGCCTTTTCAATGGCCTTTGTATCCTGTGCTTGTCTCCACACACTCCTGGGTATCATAGCGGACCAAGCAATGACCACCCTTGGCCATCAAGACCTGACTACTGCACAGTCCTGTTGTACCTCATGCAAAAAGTCCACCCAAGGCTGGTCCCCTAGGTAGTTTCCCCCTGCATGCAGCAGCAACATATCTGGTTTTGGCCATCTTAATTTCAATTCTTCCACCAGAGGGAGCATCTGAGCCCATTTCATCCCATGAACCTCCTTCTAATATAATTCTGTACTCTCTGGTGCCTGCTGTAACTGTCTCCCCCATGCCATATTGCTGCTCTCCGTTCTGCCCAGTAAATGAAGGAATTTCCCAAAATTCAGACAATCCTCCTGCTTGCCTCATCTAAGGTTTCCCTAACAGGAACAGAAAGAGAAGCTGTAGTCCAGCGATCTGCATCGCGACCTTCAAGTGCTTGATTCAGAGGGGGTTTTAGTCAGAAACATTCTCTGGAGCATTATACTCTGGTTTTTAACCTATTTATATAGCTGAAATGTATTTTTGAGCTATTTGCTCATTTTCTATCTGTTGGGCAGCCCATGACCCGAGACCAATACTTCTGGGTCATGCATACACTGAAAAGCTTGGCCTGTAGTGAGCAGAGTGAGTGTGCATCAGTGTTTTGCATGTTTGGGGGGTGAGGAGGAAAGTAGTAAGTGTCTGCATATATAAAGCCCTGTCTATCACAGGTAAATGAAATAAGCTGAGGTACTAAGGATATAATTGTGATTTAGCTGGTGTTGAACATTTACTCATATTGGACGGAATACTTACAACATATGATAAGAAGGTTATGTATATGTGTACTATGTGTAACATGTATAGCACTCAATCCATTGTGGACCTGGTGAAATACTTTAAATGTAACAAATGTATGCAAAATGAAGATATGACCCATGAAATAAATATGTTTAATGAGAGATTAACAGCCTTAGAGAAAGTTATACTGATACTATTGCTCGAATAAATAGATCCAGCTCACAAATTGAATCATCTGCAATAGGTAACTGTGCCAACACTAACTCTAATGATTCTGTGGCTATTTCTGGAGGGAATCCACATGGACTAGATTGTGCGCATCCAATTGATACCCCTTATAGAAAGTGTGCTAGGGAAGAGGAGGACCCTTTGCATAGTGAGGATACATGGTATCTGGTACAGAGTAAGAAAGTGGCCAAAAAAGGAAGGAAGGCAGCCCAAGTTGATATACCAATTTAGAATAGTTTTACAAGACCATGATAGCCCCTTCACTACTTGTTGTAATTCTTGTATTACATCTACAACTGTCCATGATTATTTATCATTCAACCTGTTAGTCATGAATACACATGTCAATATAGAAAATCTTATAGATTCACCCAATAGAAATGAAGTAAATTTTGAAAAACTCATGGATATTAATGAGAATAAATCAGATAGAAACAAATATTCCTACAGGGAGATTCGATTATGAAGAATCTGGATAGGATTATATGCAGTCATGACAAAGCAAACCAAACTGTTTCTAGTTTCAGAGGAGCCAAAATTTTAGAGATTACTAAAAGGACAAGGAATATATTAAAATTGTTGGGAAAAAAACCTCGTCATCATTCATGCTGGGGTAAATAATGTGTTCAAACAAAATGTTCAGAGCATTAAAGAAGAAATTGTGGGGATGCACAACCTTTTAACTGATGTTGATTGCCAAATAGCCTTCCCAAAATTCTCCCAGTTCCAAGGGCTGCCAATTATATAAATGAAAAAATAAAATTGATAAATAACTGGCTCCATACTTGGTGTCTTAAACAAGATATATATTGTCTTACCCATTGGGAGGAATTTGTAGGAAATTCTGTCTTAATATGTAGGGACAGCCTACATTTAAACAAATTTGACAAATTGCTTGGTAAACAAATCAATAATTATATTCAGTTGAATTTAAACTAAATATAGGGGTGGGTGGGAATAAGACACCCCTAGTAAGGTCCTTTTCGGGAACAAGTACTGCTATTTTTACTACAACAGTACTTGATACTTTAAAAAATAATTTCTCAAATCATCTGAATAATGATCTGAATATATTGTTGCTTAATGCCAGAAGTTGAAATAATAAATTAGACAAATTAAAATGTGTCCTATGTACAGACAACATTGACATATGTGGCATTACGGATTCCTGGTTTAATGAATCAGGCTGGGGTATTGATATATCCCAGGCTTTTCAGTATATCTTAAGAATCGTCAAAACTCCAAAGGAGGTGGAGTAGCATTATTTGCAAATAATCAGCTAAAAAGTAGGCAAATTCCAATAGATATTAACATTAAAGATGACACTGAAATCATTCTTGTACAGACAGACACCGACAAGGTATTAACAATTGGGTTATGTTATCGATACCCTCATTTGGATATTAATAATAATTACATATTTTTACAAACTATCAAACATCTGGAAGATTATGAAAATTTAATTCTAATGGGGGATTTTAATTTTCCCACTATATGTTGGTCAACACTTACTGGGAAAACTAACTTAGATTGTAGATTCATAGATCTCCCCCTTTTGCATAACCTAGATCAGCTTGTCTCAGAACCTACTAGGAAGGAATATGTCCTTGACCTTATCCTCACAAACATCACTAATATAGCGGAATTACCCAAAGTGATTGAACCTTTGGGCGATAGTGACCACAACATGGTCCTTTGGAGTATTAAAAACTACTCTTTTTCTAACTGTGGTGCCACAAAGATAAAAGATTTTTATAAAGCCAACAATGATGCAATGAAATATTACCTTAACAACTGGAATTGGAAGTCAGAATTACTAAATAAAAATAGTAAGCAGATTTGGGCAGCTATTAAAAACAAAATTGATTATTGTATAAATACCTGGGTCCCAGAAAATACTAAATATACCCAAAACAATAATAGAGCTCCCCCATGACTCAACGGTAAAATTAAAAGATTAATAAGGAAAAAAAAAAGAAAGCATACACAAAATATAAAAAAGCCCCCACTAATGAGAAAAAGCAAAAATTTACAAAGATATCGAATCTGTGTAAAAAAATAACAATCAGAAGTGCTAAGAAAATTTTTGAACTAAAATTAGCTACTGTAACAAAGGACAATAAAAACAATTTTATAATTATATTGGCACAATAAGAGAAAAAGCCCCTACCATTGGCCCATTAATTAAATATAATAAACTACTTGTTAATGAATCTGAAATGGCCAAAGAATTTAATGGATACTTTCTTTATGCTTTCAAAATCAAAGACATTGCTTGTTTAGAAAATATGGATAATAATGAAGAATTCCCCTTGATTACCTCTGAAGAAGTTAAAGTAGCTATTCATGCCACTAAGGCCAGTTCCTCAGCTGGTCTGGATGGCATTCCAACAAAATTCATTAAAGAATTCACCTCCGAACTAGTGGATTTACTTACTTTATTTTTCTATGTATCTCTTAGTGAAGGCTACGCATTAAGAGAATGGATGCTAGCTACCGTGGTGCCTATACACAAAGGGGGATATAAACAGCTTGCTAGTAATTATAGACCTGTCAGCTTAACCTCATGTATAGGAAAATTAATGGAGAGAATCTTAAAGAAAAAAAATGCTAGAGCATTTACAAAAGATAAACTTTAATGACATATGCTTGTACGGTTTTGTGCAGGGTAGGTCATGCCAACTAAACCTTGTAAACTTTTTTGAACCGGTAAGTTTAGCACTGGATCAGGGCCTTCCAGTTGATATAACCTTTCTGGATTTTGAAGAGGCTTTTGATTCCATTCCTCGTGGGATTTTAATCAAGGAACTGGTAAAATACGGTTTCAATAGTAATATAGTTAGTTGGATATACTCCTGGCTCAATAACAGGAAACAACAAGTCTGCATTAAAGGGCATCTCTCTGAATGGGGTGAAGTAAGCAGTGGAGTCCCTCAGGGTTCTGTGCTGGGCCCCTTGTTGTTTAGTTTACTAATTGCAAGTATGCAAACATCTAATGATGTTTGGATACACAAATACGCAGACGATAGTAAACTTGGTAGCATTGTCAATAATTCTATTTCAGTTAGTTCTCTACAGGCCAATCTTGATAACCTAGTTAAGTGGTCTGTTAAAAACAAAATGACCGTTAACCCTGTAAAATGCAAGGTGATGCACTTGGGAAAAAATAATATGCTAGTATCTCATAAAATTAATAGTCATAACTTACAATCTATCACATTAGAAAAAGATCTGGGAATTACAATTACACATGACTTGAAGTTCACTTCACATAATAACAATATTATTAAAAAATGCCACAGTACAATTTCTTGTATTTTCAGATATATTAAGAGTAGGGAACCTGAAGTATAAATCCCATTGTATTCAAGCTTAGTAAGATCACAAATTGACTATTGTGCTCCCTTCTGTACTCCAACATCTGTTGGGGGGGATTGCTTCATTAGAAAAGATACAAAGGCGAATTACTAAAAAGATTAAAGGTTTAGCAGACTATGATTATACTTCAAGGCTAACATTTCTGGGTATATTTTCTCTAGAATATAGGGCATATAGGTGTGATATGTGCTTAGCATACAGATCTGTTAATGATTCTGTCTTATGTGAGGCTTTTTGTCTTCAGAGATCTACAATAGGCTATAACACTAGTACGCACAGTTTAAAGTTTAAAACTGAAATAAATAACACATCTAAGAGAAAAACATTTTTTACACAAAGATTACCTCCCTTATGGAACTCTTTACCAACAGAAGTTGTCACCAGTAGTAATCTGGAACAATTTAAATATGAACTGGATAATTATATGGGTGACAAGAAATTTAAATTTTGCCAATAGGCGATGAGTTTATAATGGGACTTCACCCTGAACTCGTATCACACATATGAACCTATAAGGGGAAAACAAAACAAGTTAGCTTCTACTTCCTGATGTACTTTTTATAACAATTTGACTGCTATCTCTCCACTTCCTTGATGTTATCAATTGAAACCCTCGAGGCTGCAAGCTCAGAGTCCGCTTCGATTCTGAAACAATGAGAGGAGAACTGGCTGGCTTCTTCACCTGCAAATTCCATCCCTTTCCTGAGTACCACTATCATCTGGTAGCTAGTGACAGGGACCTCATTGCCATGCCTGAATAGGTTACCTTCCCCTTGTGGCTTGATTTCTTTGTATGCCTCCAGGGCCCGAACTACACAATGGTCTTCTTCTCTTTCCCTCTTTAGCAGCACCCTCACCCCTCTTCATCCATTTTGGACTTCTGGAGTTTCACCATGATGTCCCCTTCCCCCCATGTCACATCCTTCAATTGTAGTCCCTCTTCCTGTCTGACCTGTGCCTAACTACCACCTAACTTATCCTCAAAGCCCTCTGTTGTGTTACCAGGAATGTTGCCATGAATAGGCAAGTTTCATTTGCTGAGCTGCATACATGTCTCAGGCTTCTCAGTAACTGCCCAGCTATTGTCCCTTTATTGGTCTCCTTCTGTGCAACCCCCTCC
Source organism: Neoceratodus forsteri (assembly GCA_016271365.2). Classification (NCBI taxonomy): domain Eukaryota; kingdom Metazoa; phylum Chordata; order Ceratodontiformes; family Ceratodontidae; genus Neoceratodus; species Neoceratodus forsteri. Next base: position 149,418,102 of record CM057451.1, read on the forward strand.
CTTGTAATATCTACCATCCCTGTGCCATTATCTGAACCACCAGGGACCTGTTTGGTTCCCCCAGCCTTGCAGTTTGCATACCAAACCTATCCCTGCTAAGTGCAGTCCCATGGTGGAGTGCGCCATCCCCTTTTTCCATTTCCTAACCATAAACCTCATGATCTGGCTCTCAATTACTAGCCAACATACCTCCAACCCAGTCAGCCATTAAAACTCCTGGAAAGCCTTACACACCCCCTCATATGCCCTCAGTGTGTTTGGCACCCAGGAACTCAAAAACAGCAGCTGGGCTCTCTCCATCCAATCTCCCACAGTGCCGGTGGGACCACTGTTCCCCTGGGAGCTGCCTCAGGTGCCAATGACCTGAACCTGTCCAACTGAAGATGGGAATGGCTGTCAACCACCTCATTCTTTATACCTTCTGTATATTGTGCTTTAAATGACATATTTGATCTCAGCCCCCCAGTATCAGTTGTCTTACCACCCTCATCACTGTTTCTGTGGTCCCCCTCTGTTTGTTCAAGACCTCCTGTCTACCACTCCGCAAGGTGCAGGCCTCTGTATGACATTTCCACGTGGAACATCTATGGTGCCACACGGGATGGTACACCCTAGGCAATTAATGCCATGGAGGCCTGGCACAGGGTATTTGCCACATGCCAGGGGACTTGCCATCCAAATCTGTGGTGGTTCATACAGGCGCTGGGGGCCGAGGAGCAGCTGACCACTGTGAAGCTATCCCAGCTGTCTGCTGGGAACACCATGCCCACTGCTAAGAGGCGCTATAAGGATGCTGGGAGAAGGATTGCGGCCATTGTTGGGGCCTACGGGTAGCGGTCCACTGTGGAATATCTCCATGGAATAGCATTTAACCTGTCCCTCCAGGTGTAACATGACTGTGCTGTTGGGTTCTGGGGGGAACTTTTGGGGATTTGACTATTTTCACTTTCACTGTTGCACTGTGTGTTTTGTTTTACATGCACGAGTAAACACTATTTGCATGCATATCTGTTGTCCTGCCTCTTGCTCCCCCTTCCCGGGTCATGTGGGCCTGCTTGCACTGTTTCCCTGTGCAACCATCTGTCTGTTAGCTGTTTTGTATGCACTGTTCTGCCTTTAGCTGTTTTTGCATATGACATTATGACCCTGTGCCACTGAAAATCCTGCAGTTCAGAGCATGACTTGAATCAGACCCCCTAAATGACAGTAGTACAGGAGTTAAAGTTCCCATCCCACAGACTGACAGTGAAAGAGTTACAGCCCCCCCTTGACTGCCAGCCCAGGAGTTCCAGCACCCCCCAACTGACTGTACAAGAGTTACAGCCCCCCCAACTGACAGTACAGGAGATAGACCCCACCCCCAACTGACAGTACAGGAGCAAGACCCCACCCCCAACTGATGGTACAGGAGTTGTTGCAACCACCCTCAAAACATGCTTTCATCTCCCCCTGACTGACAGTACAGGAGTTACAGCCACCCCTACCACGCAGTAAAGTACTTACAGACCCCCAAATGAGTTAAACCTCCCATCCTACAGACTGACAGTGAAGGAGTTACAGCACCCACCCCCACCCAGACTGGCAGCACAGGAGTTCCAGGCAGCACTCTCCCAACTGTCAATACAAGATTTAGAGCCCCCCAATTGACAGTACAGGAGTCATGTTCTCTTTTTCCCTTGTTAGGGAGGTAGTATAGCGCAGTGGTTTAAGGCTGTGGGCTACAAACCTGGAGACCTGGGTTTGAATCCCTTGGCCCCCCACTTGCATACTGTGTGACCCTGAAGAAGTCACTTAACTTCCTTGTGCTCCCAGGGTGCATCTGGAAATAAGCTTCTGCTTAGTGTGCTTTTCCTGGTTAAAAAAAACACTCCCTTGTCGTTCCCCCTCATTTCAGTGACAAAAGGTTAAGAAGTGGAGCAGACTAGGATGGACCTCTGTCATTTTTTCTGCCTCATGATCTGTGTTTCTATGTTCAATCGCCTCTGTTTCCACCCCCACTCAGACATGAGGCCTACAGCCACTAGCCCATTCAGTCATCCACTCTCCAGCCAGGGTGATTGACTCCCCTCTTCATCTTCTTTTTATCTTCTCAAAATTCCATTTAAAAACATAAGTCCGACACTAGCTCCCCTTCCTCAGGTCCCTTTCCCTCTGCCACCACAGCCTGCAGTTCACCACATAGAGACCACACTGACCACACTACAGTCTCACTACCTGGCCAGGGGGGAAGAATGTGGCACAATAGCATAGCATCTCTTCAAACAATTACAGGGCAGGGTCTGGACCCACCTGGTCTGTCCACCACAGCAACCAGTCTGCTTCAATTGTGCCCAGTAACAGTTGCCCACCTCCATGTGCTGTGCCGTCTGGTCTAGAACAGTGCCTTCTCATCAACTGTGCTTCCCCCCCTTCCCAACCCATCACCTTACCTGCTGCTGGCTCTGTCTTCTCGGTGACAATGACACCTCTGGGCCACAGGATCACCCCCCACTGGGCACGTTACAGTGTCTGCAAGCTGCACTGTGCTGCACAACATCCCCAGTACTCAGTTCCTTTGCCTTACCACCATGTTGCACTGCCCACTTGGGACTTGCTTGCTCCCTCGCCCTGCTCTCCCACCAGCGAACTGGATATCCTTTTCATCCTTGGTCCAATGATGAGTTGCCCCCCTCATGTTGTGGAATCTGCCCATGGGATTGAACAATCATGAAACAGCACTGCAAGATCATAGAGGTGTCGGGGTCAGCGTCAATCAGAAGGGCTTGGGGCGGGAGCAGGCTCTCGGTCTCGCTGACGGCTGGGAGAAGACTGGGGGAGGGGATGGAGGAGGAACCAGGAGGAGGAGTCACTGTCAGTGCTGGAGCCAGAGTGAGATACTGGTAGGTGGAGGATTGTCAGAGGCAGAGTAGAGGCAGTACTGCTGTCTGGAGCAGGAGGGTTCACACAGGGCTGGTGCTGCTGGGCTTTATAGCCATATAATTAAAAGAAAGTGTGGGGGAAAAGACTGGAGGGACACCAGCCTAAACTGGGGGGTGGCAGTGCCCCCATTTTTTGGGCTAACACGCCACTGCTGTCAGCCCACTCCAATGGCCATTTATTGGTTAGCCATTTCCCCCAAAGTATGGCCCCATCCCCAAGGAGCACGCTGCATCTGTGTATAACTCCAGGTCTCTGTTAGAAACCCATTCCTCCTGCCAAAATGTTACCCCATTATATTGTTGCATAAAATCCTTCCTCACCTCCAGATCCTGACACACCCCTTTTGCTATGTGATGGGGAAGTTTGACTATGGTCATGGCTCTTGCCAGCCTGCGAGTGAACACCCGCCCGGTGCCACCACTCAGCAGGCAAAGTTTAGGTGGCCCAGCAACTGCTGTACCACCCTTAACTGTACCATCACTTCCCCTTCACTTGGCTGATCAAGGCTCTGAGCCATTCCACCTTATTGGTTGGCAGCCAAAACAACCTTGTCTCCGTGTCCACCTCTATCCCTAAGCACTCTAGTCTGCACGCTGGGCCCTCTGTCTTGTCTGGTGCTAATGGCACTCCTAAGATTCTACACATGTCCTGAAAATTCTGGAGCATCCGTTTCACTCCTGTGGCCTTGTTTCACCACTAAGAAGTCATCTAAGCAGTGGACCATCCTTTTGTGTCCATACTGTTCCCCGAATGCCCACTGTAACCAAGTGCTAAGAGCCTCAAATGCAGTGCATGCCACCAAGTACCCCATTGACATTGCCTTGTCAAAATAATATCCTCCTTTGAGTTTAAAACCCAGTAGGTCCCAATCTTCTGCCTTTACTGGCAATAACCGGAATGCCACCTCAATATCTGCTTTTGCCAGCCATGCATCCTTCATTGCTCTCATATCACTTCCACTGCCTGGTCCAGCATGGCATAAGAAACTACCCTTTGTTCTTCTGCGATTGTGTCGTTCATGGATTCCCCTTCCAGGTAGGACAGGTGGTTAATCAACCTGTATTCTCCCAGCTGTTTTTTAGGAACAAAACCTAGTGGGGACATTCAGAGCTCCGGAAACAGAGGTGCTGGGAAAGGGCCTTCCACCTTGCTCATGGCCTTCTTTTTCTCTATTTTCTGCTGTGCTGTCTCCTCTTTCCCTTTCACTGACCCCAAACTGCCTGCCCTCATAGCTCTCTGAACCCCCTCATGATGTAAACTGAAACCATCAGTAAATCCTGTTCTCATCATCTCCCTGGCTGTGTGATCTGGGTACATTCCATCCATTCCCATAGGACCCCTACCTTGATAGGGGTCCTGGCCATCGGGAAACCCCTTTTTCTTACAGGGTCCCCTATTTTTCTTTACCTCCCCCCAGGGCCATGCCCAAACCCCCATACTACTAAACCACTGCCCTCTGACTCCTTGTCCTGATTCCATCCCCCTCGCTGCTTCAACCCCCCCGGAAAAAGGGCTGTTTCCCATAGTAATGTGCACCCCCTGATCTCCCAGGAACCTGCGTTGTAACACCGAGTGAAAACCCCCACACCTGGAACTTATGTGTTTAAATTTACAGTTAGCCCAGGTGCATGTGGCTTTGTTATAACCCCAGCATGACTTGATTGCTGTGTCCGGGCTGCCTCTTGGCCCCTCGAAACCTGCCCAGCCTTGTCCCAACATTGACCTCATCCAAAGGTCTGCATGGGCAAGCCGGCCAGGTGGCGCTGAGGGTTGAGGCACTAAACACCACACCTCCTGCCATGGGTTTGGGAATGGAGGACTGCGCTCTCTTCCTGGGGAGGGAGGGAGTGCTGCCCGCTCACCGAGCGACCTCTGGTGGTAGCCAGGGGTGTGCCATTGAGCAGCACGGTGAAACGCCAGGGGTGGGCGGAGTCACGGCATTAAGTTGCCTCGCTAGCCGTGCACCGGAGGGATGGAAAGGGAAAATAAACAATCAAAAACCCTCCACCTGGGGGTAGATGAAGGTGCCGCGGCCTTCACCGCCCACACTCCCAAATCGGGGCCATCTCCCTTCTCCATTCTGGGGGCACCGGGCACCTTGCCCTTCAAGATAGAGCATCCTGGGCAGATGGGGTGGCCCTACCTCTGGAGGGTTCAGACCCAGAGGTGGTACTCGGTGGCACGGAGGGAGGGGAATGATCACGGCGGGAGGTAGAGGCGGGTAGCCCGTGGATGCTGGAAGGAGTTCTCCAGAGTTGGAGACCAAAAAAAAAAGAGATCCGCGTGGGTGGAATCTCACTGCATGTCCTCATGCGTTGCTATCCTTTGACAACATTTTTCATCTTAGAGGAGCCACCCATATCCCCCTCACATCTTGTAGGCATCCCTTATGATAGGTTGCTTCTGCAGCCTTATGGCACTGAAATGGGTAAACCCCACTATCCATGTGTCAAATGTTTTCCCTTTTTATGTGGGATCCTCTGTCATTTTCCCCACTAGGGTTAAAGCTATTGCCATCTCTGACTTTCCCACCATCTCCCTCTACTCATATTTCTTTGCTGCCTCCTTGTTGACCAGGGCAAACATGTCCACATATTCCCTTTCCATATTTTATCCTTTATGGATTGTGGCACATGGTCCCCCAAGGTCATGCCCGGGACCCCTCCTACTGTTCCAGCTCTGCCTCGTCCAACCCCATCACACTCCTGTCTCACCCTTTTCTACGCCCATTCCTGCAACACCTCCTCCAGATACTCCCAACCCATCTCCCCTCTTTCTGATATCATACTTGCCAAGTACTCTTTTAAGCTCCTTTCGACCTTAAGGTCTACCATCGGTTTCTTACCCTTAGGCTGCTGCCTCTCCTTTTCCCTGGAAGGCATTGCCCTCTTCCCTTGTTTTCCTATCTCCCCATCTTCATCCACCTGGGTTTTCCTCTTCCATGCACTCTTTTCTTTATCCATCACCTTCTGTACCTCATTCAGCAATTCCTCCACCTTTCCCATGAGGTCTGCTGCCTGCTGTGCCAGTTGTTTGCCACTGGATGTTGACCTTTTGGGCATCTTCTTGGGTGCTATGTTACCAGCTTCAAAACAATTGCATCATTATTCATACCTGCTGCTCCCCCCACTTCCTGCTTTTTGCCCCTCCTTGTGACCCTTTGATCTTTGGTAAAGCACCAGTCTCCCCTCCACATAGAAGCATAGACTTTGACAGCAGATAAGGACCGCTTGGCCCACCTAGTCTGCCCATTTCCCTACCTAGAGGATAAGCCCTGGATCCTATTTAACCAACAGCCTATTTCTTTCTACCCCCCACAAAAATTGCCTAATGTCTGTCCCATGAATTCTTGAACTCTCCCACAGTTTTAGACCCCACAACCTCCTCAGGAAGGCTGTTCCATGTGTCCACCACCCTCTCTGTAAAAAAAATACTACCTCACATTGCCCCTGAGCCGTCCCCCCTCTGTCTTCAAATTGTGTCCCCTTGTTCTTGCACATCTCTTTTTCTGAAAGATGCTACCCTTTTGGACTTTGCTGATTCCACTGAGGTACTTAAATGTTTCTATCATGTTCCCCCTCTCCCTCCTTTCCTCAAGGGTATACATATTAATCTCCTTTAGTCTCTCCTTGTATGGCTTCTCTTGCAGACCCTGCATCATTTTAGTTGCCTTCCTGTGTACTGCTTCCATCCTGTCTATGTTCTTGCAGAGGTGGGGTCTCCAGAACTGCACGCAGCACTCCAGACGGGGTCTCCCCAACTGTCTGTACAGGGGGATAACAACTTCCTGTTTTCTGCTGGTGATGCCTCTCCCTATACATCCCAGTATCCCCCCAGCCCTCCCTACTGCCTTCTCACTTTGCTTGCCAACCTTAAGGTCATCTGATATGATTACCCCCAGGTCCCTTTCCATTTTTGTTGTTGTTACTACCCCCCCCCCATTGTGTAATCTTCCTCTGGGTTTTTGTTTCCCAGGTGCATTACTTTTCACTTCTTTGTGTTGAATCCAAGCTGCCATACTTCTGACCATTCCTCCAACCTTGCCAAGTCCCTTTTCATCATTTCCACACCTCCTTATGTATCAATCCTGTTGAAGATCTTTGTGTCATCTGCAAAGAGGCATACTTTTCCTTCCAGTCCCTCTGCAATGTCATTTATAAAGACATTAAAAAGACTGGACCCAGTACTGAACCCTGCGGTACCCCACTAGTAACCCCACTTTCCTCAGAGTGGACTCCATTTACAATTACCTTCTGTGTCCTGTTGTTCAGCCAATGTTTTACCCAGGCTACCACCCTGGGACCCACTCCCAGGCTGGTTAATTTGACTACTAATCTTTTGTGTGGGACTGTGTCAAATGCCTTGCTAAAGTCTAGGTAGGCCATGTCCACAGCCCCTCCCTGGTCTACTACTTTGGTCACCCAGTCAAAGAAATCAATTAGATTCGTCTGACATGACCTTCCCACTGTGAACCCATTCTGCCTTGGGTTCTGTGCCCCACTGGCCTCTAGGTACTCAACAATTCTTTCCTTCAGAAGTGATTCCATCACTTTCCCTACCACAGAGGTCAAACTGACAGGTCTGTAGTTTTCTGCCTCTGTCTTGGTCCCACTTTTGTGAAGGGGAATCACATCAGCCTTCTTCCAGTCCTCAGGTACAACACCATCCTACCATGATTTGTTAAAAAGGGTAGTCAGTGGTGTCACTAGTTCTCTGCTTAATTGTTTTAGAATTCTGGGGTGAATTCCTTCTGGCCCCATTGCTTTGTCCACCTTCAGTTTTAGGAGTTCTTTCAGAACCCTTTCTTCTGTGAAAGGACTGGGATCGACCCCCCTCTCCAGAGTACTTCTGTTAATTGATTAGGCACCTCCCCCACTTCCTCTTTTGTGAATACTGAACAGAAGTATTCATTCAGTATCCCTGCTTTTTCACTGTCACTCTCTGCCCACCCACCAACCATTCTATTCAGCCTCACTATCCCTCCCTTTGTCTTTCTATGCTCCCTGATATACCTGTAAAAGGTTTTATCTCCCTTCTTAACCGAGTTGGCTATCTTTTCCTCAGTTTATGCCTTTGCTATTCTGACTACCGTCCCTGCTTCCTTCTGCCTTAACTCGTACAGTTCTCTGTCCTGCTCCTTCTCTGTTTCCTTATACTTCCTAAATGCTATCTTTTTCTCTCCCTTCACCGCCACCTCTTTTGATAACCATAATGGCTTTTTCTTTTGTTTTGATTTATTTTCTTCACACAAAGGCTTGTTGCCTCTGTGATGGCAGTTTTGATATTTCCCCATTGTTGCTGCACCCCTCCTTCTAGCCTGTTTGCTAGTGCTTTTCTAAGGCACTCTCCCACCTTGCCAAAGTCAGCCCTCCTGAAGTCCAGTACCCTCACTTTTGTATGGCTTGACTCTGTAGCTGAGTTTACATGAACCACACTGTTTGGTGGTCACTTGTTCCCAAATGGCTACCCACTTCTAGATCTGAGATCCTCTCACTGTCCCCATTTGAGAGTATGAGGTCTAAAATTGCTCCCTCATGAGTGGGTTCCAAAACTAGCTGTCTGAGGCCTGCCACCTGTAGGGCATCAAGAATGGCCCTGCTCTTGGATGTGGCTGCACCAAATGTGCTCCAGTTAACATCTGGCATATTCAGGTCTCCCATCAACAGTATCTCCCCTTTCTCTACCATTCTAAGAATGCCTTCTATCATATCCTTGTCCATTCCCTCCCCCCGACATGGGGGTCTGTCTACAACGCCTGTGCGGATTGTGGTGCCATTTCCAGTCTCTAAGGTTGCCCACAGTGCCTCCTCTCCTCCCTGTTTACTCTTTTGTTCAGTTGCTTTTATCCCTTCCCTTGCATAGAGAGCTACTCCCCCCCATTTCTGTCCTCCCTGTCTCTCCTGTAGGTTGTGTATCCTGGTATGTTAACATCCTAGTCATGGATCTCTGTGTACCATGTTTCTGTGACTGCTATATCCAGGCATCCTTTTTTTTTCATTTTACTATCCTGGTTCAAAGAAACTTTAATTTATTCAATCTCTGACTTATATTGATCTTGCTGTCTCAGATGGGTGTATGAGCTACTACCATGGGCCCATCTGAGTTTATTTATTTATTTATTTTATTTAGGGGGATTGGCCAAAATGTCCTCTAAGATGAAATCATTTGTATTACCATGGTCCTTATCCTATGTAAACTTATGAAATTCATGTATTCAATTCTCATGCAGACCAGGCCTGAAACTGTACTCGTTATTTTAAAACCTTCTTGTTCTGCCATTGTCCTTTGCTAATATAATGGCTCTGATTCCTGCATTAACTCTGATTTAAAAAAATGACAGATGCTTATATGCCTAAGCATGCTCTTCATACATTTTCTAGGTCAAAACCCCCATCCTGTGCATCAGCCTTTCTGATCGTTACTTATCCCAGTGAAGCTCAGTTCATTCTGCCGGATTCTCTTCCTGCCAATGTACTGCAAAATGTATTAAATTGTATTATTTTGTGCCAATCGGTTGCATTCCCAGTACCTTAACCCCCATCCGGTTAGTCCTCCTCTACTATCGCTCAGTGTTTTTTTTTTGTTCATGGCCCCGCCACCATTTTGCGTCTCCCTTCTCCACGTGGCTTTCTAAAATGGCCACCAGCCCACAACCCTCGCTTGGCTCTCACCCCCTTTTCATGACTCCTTTCCTCATGTGCTTCTTTAAGATGGTCATCAGGCCTCTGATCCTCCCTAATCACATTGCCACCCCCTCCCCCACTGGCCTCTTGTACCACTGCCCAGCCTGTGGCCTACCTATTGCCATGTGCCCCACTGTACCCAATCATGTGGGTTCCCTTTTTTCTCTTTCTTTTTTTTGGTCTCATCCAATTATGCCCATTTCCTTTGTCATCTATAAAATGTTTCTTTTGGCCCGCTAAGTAACCTACTACTCCTTTGCAAGGCTCTCTGTCTCCACATTGTGGCCTTTATCCTTCCCCTTCTCAGTCTGACACCCCTTGGCCCTCAATTTGCTGTCCCGTACCTGCCTCTGACGTCGGACCCCAACCCATGTGGCTTGAATCGCGGGTCGGCACCTGTATCCTTCCTGGTAACAGGCCCTGTTCTTACCCCTCCCATCAGGCTCCCTAGCCCTTATCCTCCTTGTGTGCTCTTTACTCTGTAGCATCTTCTTCCCCTTTCATTATTTTCTTTTCTGCTGAAACACCTCCCCATAGCCCACTGGCTCTTCTCTTCCCGTCCAGGCTCACCTCCTGCAATCTCCCTCCTGTGTGCTCCCTTTTCCTTTCCTTGTCTTTTTTTTAAAGAAAACCTGCTCTCAGCTTCGAAATAGGCTACGTCCACTTTCCAGTGACCCGCTCCCTCCAGGCCAGTTTTCCCTCTCTCTCCTTCGGTACAGTGATTGGCTCCTTCCTACTACCCCAACTCATGGTAATTTAAAACAAAAATACTTCAGGCCGTGCCTGCTTCCTGGCAGCCTGCAGCATTCTTGTCACTGCCTATTGACTGCACGCCTCATACATATGAACCCCACATTTAATTTTTTTCTAAGTCACAACCAAGCTGCATCCCATACCATATCTGCAGTTGGTTCTACCATGCAAATTACACTTTTTCCCCACCTTACCCTGTGTCCTGCATTATCTGCTTCTTGTAGTCTCCAAACCTGGTCTTCTTGCCAATAGATGTGCTGGGTCTCTAGATCCTTGTAGCTCGTGTGATCCAAAAAACTCAGCAAAAGAAGGGTCTCCCCTTTCTTGCTTCCCCTTAAATACCCATTCTGACCCTTCCTCCTTTCTCTTGGGCCAGCCAATCCCCTGTCTGGCCCATCTCCCTTACTCATACTGCTCTCTGTCCTCCCAGACCTCCCCTTGCTCTTCCCTGCTTACCTATCCCTGCCAACCACATCCCCTTTACTCTTGGCCCTTTCCCAGGGAAACCCCTGACAATATTTTATTTATTAATTTTTTACTCTTTGTTAACTGGGTAAGGCCTACTAGGCACAACTGCCTGTTTTCAGGGGTGATCCATGTGGCTTGAATTGAGGGTCGGCACCAGTCGCCTTCCTGGACACAGACCCGGTTCTTATCCTTCTCATCGGGCTCCCTAGCCCTCATCCTCCTCGTGTGCTCTTTACTCTGTAGCATCTTCTGCCCCTTTCATTATTTTCTTTTCTGCTGAAACACCTCCCCACGGCCCACTGCCTCTCCCATACTGGCTCTTCCCTTCCCGTCCAGGCTTGCCTCTCGCAATCTCCCTCCTGTGCTCTCCCCTTCTCTTTTCCCTGTTTTTTGGTTTTTTTTAAGAAAATCTGCTCCCTTAGGCCACAACAGTGCATCAAATGGCACTAGGGCATTGAGATGTATTTAAATCAGACTAGTTTAGTTAAAATCTTGCTGACTATAATAAAAAAACTGCTTATGTTGGACCATGTCGCCATAGAATGGACTACTAATCAAATCTGAAATATTGTCTGCCTTTTAATGAGGCAAACCTCTTTAGTGGAACTTTGGCTAAATTTCACAACTTTTGTGAAAGTTTCCGAACTTCTGCCTTTGGCAAAATCGGAAATCTTTTGAATGTCTAGTGGCACCTGTAAAGCAGAATTCACAACTTTCACCTAGCTCTATAACACACGCCAACAAAACAGTGCACTGGAAAGTCCTAGGGCATCTTGGAAGATTTAATTCATAATAATTAAAATTAAATCTCATTGAATTTTTCATTAAGCACCAGACAAGTATTCCCTAACTAGTGAAGGAGAACAAATGCTACCATATGCCGGCGCAGAATGAAAAACTGTTGAGGGGTGGGTCAGTAATAGCTCAAAAAAATTACATCAAATGGCTAGGAAGCCCAAAGGCCACAACAGTGCATCAAATGGAATAAGTCATCAAGATGGATTTAAATCAGATTAGTTTAGTTAAACTCTTGCTAATTGTAATAAAAAACTGCTTATATCGGACCATATATCCATTGAATGGACTACTAATCAAACCCAATAGAAGACCAGCTTGCATACATTGGCACTAATAGTGACTGATAACCTAAAGAAAATTGTGGTAAGAGAAAACAAAATAAAACAGTCTGAATCTTCTCATCATTCTAGCTAAGCTCATGAAGCCTGTAGGAGCCCATGTTATTAACTGTATTTTTCATACTGAAGGCTCCATATGTAGTGAAATTAAAGAAGTGGCTGACGTGGGCTGGCGTATTAAGGAATGGTAATGCATGCTGCCTCAGTGACAATGCCACGTATTAACAATGGATTTTCATGGCAACAAGTCAAAATAAAAAAGCCAGAACCACGCACCAACTAAAATATGGAAGGCCATTGCAAAACTGCTTATATGAGTAGCTATCACTCTTAATTTCACATAGCCTTTCAGTAACAAGTATTAGGCAACTTATCTTATTCCACTTTCTTACGTGCCACTATCAAAAATATGTAAAAGGGCTAGCCTCTATTTTATGACAGAAAATGTTTTATTTACATTGCTAAATCCATACAGTCACCCTTGTGTTGCCATCTTCATTTCTTTTTCCATAGGTATTTCAGTTACTTTCCATTTTCTCCAAGATCCCAGTCTGCGTTCCCTATGTGATGCATGCATGTGGAGGCACGCACATGTCATGCAGTATGGGATACCCCACCGTACCAGTTGCTCCGTTACCACCTCGCCTGCCATGGACCACCATCGGTGATGGTGAGACTACAGACGGATGACCCTCGCTCTCAGGAGAAGCGCCAATACTTGATCCTGTTCCCACCCTCCCTCCCCGTGCTGGCACCCCTGCTGTGGAAATGTCAGGGGTTGTGAAAATCCAGACCCTGGTCTCCAGGTTCATAGCTCAGCACTCCATTATATGAGGAGCTCCCTGAATGATGTGCCTTTAATTGAATAAGAGGATCCAGCTGGAAGCAAGCCAAATTATGCCATTATCCCACTCTCAGCATTACAAAACTCTACCAGCCCAATTAATTTCAATTCTCTGAATATAAGGGCTCAGATATTCAAACTGCGCCAGGCTGTGGCACAAGACTGGGCGCGGCTCAACTTGGCTGCACTGGGGCGTGGACTGGGCGATATTCAATGGAGCTATGCCATGGCTCAACATCATTGAATATCGCACCCTGGCTCCCCCACAGTGCGCATGGTGCAGTGGCACTGCGCCAGCGCCAGTGGCCAGGGTGGAGCATGGGGATGCGCTAATGCAGGTTCCATTGTGCAAGGCACATCAACCACAATCCACAATGTGGATCCATTCACATATCTGGAATGTTTAGTATGGTGTGGGCTGCACACCTATTGGCTCACGCTGTGGACCAATGGGCGTACAGCCCTACCAATGGTGTCAGTTGGCAGGTGGCACGGCGGCAGGCGGGTGGGGTGTTGCCACCTGCCGCTGACCAGGGGGGGAGCGGGGTGGTGGGGATCAGTGGGTGGGTGGAGAGGGGAGTCACTGGACTGCCAGGGATATGGGTTTCTTTATTTTTTACTTCAGCCTGTGATCAGGCTGTCAGCGGTCCACTGGACCACCAGGGAAATAGGTTGATTTCTTTTACTTCAGCCCACGATTGGGCTGTCAGCAGTCCACTGGATTACTAGGGAAATAAGTTGATTTCTTTTACTTCAGCCCGTGATCGGGCTGTCAGTGGTCCACTGGACCACCAGGGATATAGGAGTAATCATTTTTACTTAGCTCACAATTGGGCAGGCAGCAGTCCACTGGATAACCAGGGATATAGGATTTCATTCAATGTTTCACTGATGCCTGCGACTGGGCATGGGGGTGGTGGGCGGCACCACAGAGGTGCAGCCAGAGCTCGGGTAGCCACCCACAGGTGGCAGCTGCCGTGTTGCACCCTGCAGTGCAGCAGCAGCTCACCTGTGCGTGGCTAGCCCTTGCTCCTTTTTATTTGGCTTAACTTTGTGCTGGTGCAGGTAGGGGTTGCACATGCATAGCTCTGCACATCCTGGGCTGAATATCTGGCTGTGCAGAGTATGCATGGGCACACCCCCTTACCTGTGCCTGCATACATTACTGATGTACTCCGGTGCATCGGGATTTGTGCCACACACTTTCCCCTTTTGAATATCGCTTCCGGGCGCATCATTGGCTTGCGCATGGCACAACAAATATCTGGGCCAATGTGTTTATGTTTGTTCCACTTTGCATTTAAAGTAACTTTTGGACTGTAAACATTTTCTTTCCTGCCACAGGAACAATTCAACAAGGGAAGGTGGCTCCAGTTAAGGTGTGCCTGTGTAATATTTAGGAAAACAGCAAGGAATACAAGGCACCATCCCACAGTTTTGCAAAAGGAGCTTTTATTTACAGATAAAAATTCAAAAGCTACAGTGCCACGTTCAGTGCAAAATGACACACTCCCTCTCAACAGAAGGCCCGGCCAGTTTCACACATGTCGCACATGCACAAAACTGGTTGGGACTTTTGTAGAGAGGGAGTGCATCATTTTGCACTGAGCGTGGCACTGTCGCTTTTGCATTTTTATTTGTAAATAAAAGCTCTTTTTGCAAAACTGTTGGATGGTGCTTTGTATTCATTGCTGTTCTGCCACAGGAACAGCCAGGTGGAAAGCGTGTGTGGTCACACTGACTCTATTGTAGGCAAACTGATCCATGACCTAAAACCAGAGTCAGTATTACTGTGTGTTCAATAATTCAGAAAGTCAGACTATGTAGGACAACTAAATAAAGTTCTTTAGTGGAGTTCTGACGAACAACAGACTTTCCAGGTCATCCCTGAAGCCATAACATTTCAACGTCACCATATTGATCATATGGCTAGGGTGGCAACAGAACCAGGGGCTCAATACTCAAAAATGGGCAAAGTGGAGTGCAAATATTTGCACTGTGCCTTCCACTTGCTTTGGTGCCCAAAAATGCTATATTGGAATATCGCACTGGCGTTATTTGACTGAATATAGGGTCATTACAGCCCAGTGCGAAGCTACACTAGTAGCACTTCAGGCACCTGGCCGGAATCACAGAACAGAGATTTTGAAATGTATTAAAAAGCAATAAGGATAATTTTACCCTAGTTGGCTCCCTTGTCCCTCCCCCCTCCTTATTTTCCCCTCTCCCCTTCCCCTCTCCTTTCTCTCCATCAACCCCATGCGCTATTCCCTTACCACCTTACCCAAACCCCCAATCCATGCTCTCCTTTCCCCACCTCCCTGTCCCCATCTCCCTTTCCTCTCTCTCTCTCTCGCTCTCCGCCTTCCTCCCTCTCTCTCTCCTTGTCTCTCTGTCTCTCTCTCGCACTCCGCCTTCCTCCCCTCTCTCTCTCCTCGTCTCTCTGTCTCTCTCTCGCACTCCGCCTTCCTCCCCTCTCTCTCTCTCTTACTTTCGCTTTCGCTCTCTCTCACCCACCCCTTTTTTGCATCAGTATACCCTGGGACTGTATGTACGAGTTTTTGAATGTATAAAAGTACTGCTATAGGCTAAGATAGGCACAATTGTTATATTTTATTTGTCTTTTGAATTTATCAGCTTTCACATTTAACAACTGTATTGCATGTTCCTTTTCCAGGTGACTGAGGATTAATTCAGATATTATTGTTCTCCTTCAGTTTAAATATTTCTGCTCAAATGGGACTTTTTGTGACAGCAAGAAACATAGTTATATTAATGAATTACTACTGTTTTGCTGGCACACAACAGTTTGGTAGATCTTTCTGATCTATTGTCAGATTTATACACTTTATTAGGGTATGCACTTTATATGGTATATTTATGTGATTATTCATTCCCATTTAATGGCTGTATAACAATGGATTGTTTAATGAAGTGATACTGTGTCTTTAAGAATTTGTATTTAAAAGGTCTACCGTGATTGGTGGAACCCATCCCTCTGAGGATGCACATTTGTGTGATACTGGCCAGGGTATATGTGTTCTTCACCTGATGGCCTTTTGTGTGGTATGTAATAAAATATATGCTTCTTGCAGTCACGAGTGCTTGCTTTTGTTTTTCTGCAGTTCTGGAACATTGCTTGATGAAATCAATGAACATTGTCCAGTTTATTGCCAATGATTTGCTAAGACGCCAAAATATAGGCCTATGATTATTGAGACTTGCAATATAAATGTTTTGGATATGGTGGTCTTTAATGAGGTATTAAGTAGGCAAGACTAATCTTTTTTGGACTCAATTATTGAAGGTTTATCTAAAGTGTTTAACGCAGTATGTGACAAATTGGTGCCCTTAAAGAGAATGAGGGTTAGGGACAGAAACACAGAAACTGTTGGTAGATAAGGAGTGCTAGGCCCATCCAGTCTGCCCGTAAGCCCTGTACTTGATTATAGCTTTTGACCCTCCCTCTGCTTTACCTCTGTGGTTCCCATATGCCTGTCCCATGCATGTTTAAATCTAACCACAGCCCTTGCTGAAACATAAAAAGAGTAAATGGATCACTTCTGATATTTTGAAGGAATTGAAATAAAAAATAAAAAAATGGGATGATTTTTTAAAGACTAGAAGAAATGAGTCTATAGTTGAGTATAAAATGATTCATAATCTTTGTAAATCACTAATTAGTAAAGCTAAGATTACTTATTTTAAAATTCAATAAAATCAGTCTGTTCAAAATAAAGAAAACTTTTGTGGCCAATATTTAGAGAATTAACAAGAAGTACTAAACATGGGGAAATTCAAATTTTACAGTCCAATAATAATTCTATTTGTGATGCTAGTTCTGTATATTCTGTTTTCAACGAACAGTTTGGGGATTTAACCAAATTCAAACATGGCCTTAAAATAGGGAGGGACAGAAAGAACCTGAATGTGCCTTGCTCAGTAGTCATGTTAATTCACCAAGTTTTTATTTTATATGTCTTTCAGAAAGAGAGGTATTATATTATATTGAAAAATATAATTCTCAACCTGTTAGTCGACCTGATTATATAGATGTTAGACTTTTGAAGTTAGGAAAGTATGCAATGTTAACTCCATTAACCAAGCTCTTCAATTATTCACTTTTCAGTGGACAGTATCCTTTTTGTTGGAAGCAGACCACTATACGGCCTTTACATAAAGGTGGTTCAGTTGCTGAACCTGGTAATTATAGACCAATATTGTTGTTAGTCCCACTCTCAAAAACATTGGAGCAAATTATTTTTAATCAAACTGATGAGTTTTTTTATTTAGATTTTTATGTGCGTTTTTCCTCTATTTTCACCCCGACCCAGGAAGATACACACGTGTGTGTGCGTGGAGGCGCACACGCATGCTGGGTACTGGCTCAGCCCCTTCTACCCCACTCCTGGCAATCACCGCTGCCCCCTCCCACCCAAGCATCCCATTGGACCATCACCCAATGGGAGCAGAACTACGAAGGGCAGGCAACCACCCCAGGAGGGGAGAGCTGCCTTTTGGCTGCTCTATCCCACTCTCTCCCTCCCCTCTTGCCAGCTCCCCGATGACCTGAGCTCATTCATGAACCCAGGTCACCGGCATGGTGCAAGATAAGGTGTCCAGTGCCTCAGCCCTCTGCGGCACTGGACCAGCTAAGTTTATTTATTTATTTAGTTTTTGTTTACCGGGTAAGTGCACTAGCCAACAGGTGACTATTTTCAGGCACGACCCAGGAGAGTACAATACAGCATAACACATTGAGGCAAACAGAACAATTAGGCAGATAACAATTACATAGTACATCCTAGTTGAACAGGACTGTCCAAGGTGCAGCCAGCACCTCTCTGAGATCCTTCAGTATCCTTGGATTTATCCAATCTGAGTTTTAATGAGTAATAATGAGTTTTTGGCCAAGTATAATCATTTTACACCTCCCCAGCATGGGTTTAGACAAAAACACAATACTCAGACTGCCTTGGTGAGATTCACGGACTGTGTCCACCAGGCCCTTGAAATAGAGGACCTGGTGGCAGCTGTGTTCATGGATCTCACCAAGGCATTCAACTTGGTAGACCATTCGTTGTTACTAAAGGCACTATTTTGATTGCAGTTTTCTAATGAGGCAATGAATTGGTGTGGTAATTATTTGAAAGACAGGGAGCATAGAACAGTGGTTAGAGGGGCCTTTTCTGATTACCAAAAGATTGATTGTGGAACACCTCAGGGATCCACCCTAGATTCGCTGCTCTTTTCCTGTTTTTGAATCATTTGCCTCTTGCCTGTCCATCGACTCATGTGATTACATATACCAATGACAGTGATTTTTAAGCAGGGGGCGGGATCTTCAGGATCTTATGAAAGTGGTTAAAGGAGATTTTGGCTTACTGCAATGATGGCTTGTGAGACATGAAATAGTGCTTAACACAAAAAACAAAAAAACAAAAAAAACACAGTGTTGTTTCATGGTCAAAAAAGGAAAATTAGTACTGATTTTCAGATTGTAGCTTGAGGTGGTGAGGTAGTTGAGACTGTTAAGGAGTTCAAGTATTTGGGTGTTACTCAAGATAGCTCCCTTACTTATGAAGCACATGTTACTAATTTAATCAAAAGTACGATCAAAAATTGGGTATGCATTTTAGGATCAGGAATTCCTTAATGTTTGAATCCCCGTAAAACTGTTGCATTTAGTTATTTGTTTTCAGCTACTGACTATGAAATTGTTTGTTGTTCTTCAGCTGGGGAGGGATTGATGACTAGAGTTAAGACTCTCCGTAATTCCATTTGTCGATTTGTTACGGATCTTCCAGTAAGAATACATCAGTGTGTTTTATATGATAGCATGAACTGTTTGTCCTTTAGGGATTATGTTAAATTTAAAAAGGCAATTTTTGTTCATGAGACAGTACTGGAGAAAGCATCAGTTTGCATTGAAAAACCTTTCTCTTTTGACAAAACTATAATGGGTTCCAGGCAATCTCATACTTTTGATATTAGTCCTCCTTCTATGCATACTTCATTAGGTTAGAGATCTCTGGTTTATCAGGCTTTTAATATTTACAGCTATCTCCCCTCTGAAGTTACTGATTATAGAACAATGTCATAATTTAAGCAGATCCAGAAGCAAATGGTTTGATACCTTTTATTGGACCAACATAAATGTTACAAAAAGAACAAAGTGCTTAAGCTTTCGGACTAACAAAGTCTTTCCTCGGTAGCTTATGACAGTTATTCAGAAACTCACATACTATTAACACTCACATCACACATAAGCAAACCCAAAAAGAATTCCCATTGGTTTAAAATACTCATTTAAACCATCACTGAAATTAGAAACAGTTGAACCAGACCTCACCAGTCTGCTATTTGCTGAGATGCTTTAAAGGTCAAATGTCATCTCCATAAGATAACAGCCTTCCCAGCAGAAAGTTCAACTATCATGAATTCTAAATGTCACAGCATGTGCAGTGAATACAGTCTTAATGAACCGTTAGATTCAATTCTCACTTAAGTACATGTTAAAATGTGATATTATTGTGTATTAAAAACAAACTAAACTACATAACCAAAATTTACTATATATGGCATTAAGAGGGTTTAAAATAAAGTTAACCTAGTGTGAACAACTGTTGCACACCACTGTACAGTTTAAAACATATCTGGAGACATTTTTCTAATTATACACTCAACCAGTTACTATACTTCATAAACCTTAAAACCTTCAGTGTTATAACAGGATTTTTTTATACAAGGTTATATCAGTTGTCAGTATAAGTGCCAAACTGGGGAAAGAAAAACAGTCAAGGACCCCCAAGTAAATGAGACCATGCACCCTGATATGTTCAGAGTTCAATAATGTGTCAGTATATAAGAAAACTACTGTATGGATGGAGATAGTCTAAGGACTCTGAATAAAATCCCAAATGGAATTACACCCTACCACCCTGTGGGTAGATAACTAGTTAGAAGAAAGTGTATATTCACTATGTACAGTATGTGAGCTAAGAGTCCTAACACATCATCATTTAAACCAATCACTACAATATTTACCCAATGGAATTTAACCAGTCAAGAACCCTCAAGGAAATGAGATCATGCATCCCAATATGTTTAGCACTAAAAGAATGTGACAGTATATAATTAAAGTACCATATGTACAGTAAAAGTAACAGTCCAAATAATCTAAATAGAACCATAATGAAACACCCCCCCCCACACACACACAGGGGATGGTAACTAGTTAGAAGTACATATTCACCATGTATGTGAGCCAAGAGTCCTAACATACCATCATTTACACCAATCACTACAATATTTGCCCAAAGTAATTTAATGTCAAGAACCCCCAAGCAAATGAGATCATGCATCCCAATATGTTCAGAGTTCAAAAATGTGACAGTATATAATAAAACTACTGCATGCACAGTAACAGTCCAAGTAATCTGAATAGAACCACAATGGAATAACCCCCCCCCAGGAAGATAACTAGTTAGAAGGAAGTACATATTCATTATGTATGTGAGCCAGGAAGTCTAACAAACCATCATTTACACCAATCATTACAATATTTGCCCAATGTAATTTAATCAGTCCAGGACCCCCAAGCAAATGAGATCATGCATCCCAATATGTTCAGATTTCAAAAATGTGACAACATGCAATAAAACTGCTGTATGAACAGTAACAGTCTAAGCAATCTGAATAAAATCTCAATGGGATTAACCCCCCCCCCAGGGAAGATGTCTAGTTTGAAGGAAATTAATATTCATTATGTATGTGAACTAAGAGTCATAACACACTGTAACACCATTATATCATGTACCTGAATATAAGCCTACCTCAATGTAACAGCAACCCCCACACCCACATAACCCCCACCCACCCCCATCAAAATGTAAATAAACAAATAAATAAAAATACCCCCCCCACACACACATGCACATAGTTCTTTGGTGTGGAACAAATATGTTGATAACCAGTTAAAAGGGACACTATAAATATTAAAACAAAGACATGCTGAAGTCCTATTATATGTCAATCCTTTGAAATAAAGGACTGTGGATGCTGAAGTCCTATAATGTGCCATAAACCCCAAATCAATGTTCATGCCATCTTCTACCATATTGAGAAGTAAAATAAACCTGATCTCAGAAGCCTGTCTCTGTTGTACACTTTTCAGATTTCCTTTTAAGACCATTACTGACATACCTGAGATTGAGTGGTCAAGCTGAGAGAAGTGTTGCCCTACTGATTTTTCTGTCATCTTCATATTAATAGCATGTCTGTGCAAGTTCATTCTAGTATGGAGAGGTTGGCTTGTCTCTCCAACATACCCTGTTTGTGGACATCTCTTGGCATTGAATGAAATAAACAACATTCATTGATACACATGTATAAGTCCCCTGTAGCCTGAATTGTCTGTTTTGTGATGTAACCACACAGTCTAAAGTGGGAATGAGCTAACAAGTCTTACATTTGAGTTGATTACAGGGTTGTGTACCATTTAGTGTCATGGTATTCTGTTCTGGTCCAAGTTTACTCCTAATAATCAGGTTGGCTAAATTAGATGGTTGTTTGAAAGATAGTAGTGGTAGTTCTTGAAAAATACAATTTAGGGTCTCATCCTCACTAAATATTGGGTGGAGGTCCTTAATAATCTCATGTAGAAGTTCAAGGTCAGGCTGATATGTGACTAGTAAGGGTATTCTGTCGGTAGTAGTTCTTTCCTTATACTGAAGTAATTATTCTCTTGGTACCTGTGTTGCACATTCTACTGCTCTGTCAATTTCTCTGGAAGAGTGTCCCTGCTCAATAAAAGTGTTTTTCAACATAGCCATATGTGTATCTCTGTCTTCCTCATTTGAACAGATATGGTGATACCGAAGTGCTTGACTGTACATGACAGATTTTTTTGTGTGACTTGAGTGATTACTATTCCTGTGTAAATATCTTTGTCTGTCTGTTGGTTTCCTGTAAATACACGTATGTAAGGTTCCATCCTTGATAGTGACAGTGGTGTCCAGAAAATTAACACTGGTAGCATAATATTCCAGGGAAAGCTTTATGGTTGGGTGGAGGTTATTAAGTTCCTGATGAAAATCCTTAAGTGTGTCTATACCCTCTGTCCAAATTATAAACAAATCATCAATGTAATGGAAATAAGCAAGTGGTTTGTGTGTACAGTGCCTTAAAAAGGCCTCCTCCAAATTCACCATAAAAAGATTAGCATACTATGGAGTCATCTTGGTGCCCATTGCTGTTCCCATAGTTTGAACATAATGTTTACCATTGAAGCTGACGTTGTTATGTGTCAGAATAAATTTAGTAAATTTCCCCACCACTTCAGGGTTGATGTTTTGGTCCATTCCTTTCTCATGTATGTATTTAAGGCAGGCTGAAATGCCATCCATGTGTGGAATATGGATGTCATATCCATCATGGCTAAAATGGTACCAGCTGGTAAGTCCTTATAACCAACAAGTTTATGCAGGATGTGTGTAGTGTCCTGGATGTAACTATCTCTTTCCATAACCAGTGGTTTTAAAATAGTTTCTACAACCCCTAAGATCCCTTCAGTCAGGGTACCATTACCAGAGACTATGAATCTTCCTGGACTGCCAGACTTATGTATTTTAGGCAGCATGTAGAATGTCTCTGTCTTGGGGTCAGCAGGGGTGAGGTCAGCTAGTCTGTTTTGGACATGTTTTGGAAATGTTCTAATTAAGTCCTGTAGTTCTCTTTTATAATTTGTAGTGGGGTCACTTTCCAGTTCTCTGTAGTAGGTATGGTCAGTAACTGAATCTGTATGTCATCATTTAAGCATGAATTGTTTGCTCATTTTAAATCACGGTCGGTTTGTGACTGTTTTTAATGTATAATGTTGGTATCATATTTGTTTATTGTATTTGTATGTTAAGTTCCTATGTTTGTTAATTGTACATGGTCACTTGTGAAAATGGGCAATTATTTGCTCACAAGATTTACCAGTATAATAAATAAATGAAAATGAAAACTTGTGTCGTACTATTAAATGGAGGTGGATAACGCCAAATATAAGACTGACCTCGGCATTGGAAGACGCTAGTGGTATTCCATCAAGGAGAACCACCACCTTTTTTCTCCAGTTATACAACATTGTTATATTGGGTGTGTTCCCTTGTACCATTTTCTCCCAGGATGCTTTTGGAAATGAGCTAATCTCAGCACAGTAGACCTTTCCTAGAAAAAAACATTTTAATAAATAAATTCACTACATTCCCATTGCATTGAATGGTTATAATCCCACCACAACTACATACTTGTAAGCAAAGGCATTAATGATGTTCTGTGGTGTTTCTACGTCTCATCTCAAATTTACATTTTTTTTGCCCCATACATGATGACCATCTAAACATTTAAATCAATAAAATAAAATAAGTGTTTCATTTTCTTTTTGAGTTATGTGGTGACACTTAATATCGTATATTGAAAAAATCTATCAGGTGTGGTTATATTTATAAGTAAAAACATAATTTATATTAGATATAAACATGGGTGTCAAATTAAAATAAAAATAAGGACACATCATTTATCATGATAGCTGCATTATTTTTTCTGCACATATAAAATACACTATAAATTATTAATGTTAGGACACCCCACCATTACAGAAATGTGGGAAATTATGTATGTTTTTATGCATAAAACCATATAGATCCCAAGTCATGTATGTGAAACTTGTTTTTCTTAGATATAGAATGTACTAGTAGGTACAGCAATAGAGGGGCTGCCATGCACTTTTGGATACATCTGCTTTCACAATGGTAGGTTCAAACCTGGCAGGCTCAGGATAGAAATAACTGACAAAATGCAGTAACAAATAAAATATGCCAGAAAGCCATTCAAATAATTTAAAAATACACACAGACAATCAAAGAATTTAATTAGAACAAAATCTATACAACAAACAGATATATGCAATTGAGAAATAGTGTCTCTCATGACCCAAAACAAGGCCTGGGTAGGCCTACAGAATCAGTAAGCTGTGTCACTTCACCTCGATGACCCAGGGTCCTTTAACAACCCTAGAGATACTAACCAAGCGTTGTAAATTTCTGTATGATGTAACCATGTAAAATTGTCTTAATGTGATGTTCAGCTTAGTGTAGTATGTTCAAAACTGTCTTAAATAATGTGTCCATTTTGTATTGACGTGGAGCCTTTGCAAAAGAGTCTTCTACTCAAAAGGATTGTAATTCCGAAACTTCAATAAAATAAAATAAAAATGTACATACAGTGTCATGAAAGATGCCATTGGCCATTATTGAGGGAGCTTAGTTCCTCACTGTCATCCTGTTTAGATACATAGATGGACATGACAACAGAGTAAATTATTAGTCTAATAATGGTTTCATATATAACAAATACACATATGAATGTATTTGTTCCCATACGGGAGCTTTGGAAACATTGCGGGTGCATCAAAATAATGCCAATCTGAAACACCAAGGAACGTCCTTGAGAAGGATTGTTTTTGAAAAGGGAGCAACAGTTATATTTATTCTGCAATAATGATGGAACCCTTTTTAATCATCCTGATTTCTTTTGGAAATTGTTTGCCTTTTTTATGTTTGCATGCGCATGTGTGTATAGCAAACATTTTGTTACAAAGAATGACATTTCAGAGGTGTGGCACAAGCTGCAATGAGCTCAATAATGACAGACCACTGACCAGGCACTCTAGTCATGACACTACACACTGCTTGCTGAGCGGAAACTTCACATAGTTGAAAGGAGCCAGCCACTTCCATCAGACAGCAGCTGGCTTGTTTTATCTACATAACTGCCCAGCATCCATCTGAGCAGCTTCATTAATGCAGCCACCTGTGCTGCTAGCTAAAAAGTTAAAGAGCAAGTCTGCATTAGTCCTTTTGGTGTTAATTTTCAGTTCAAATGCATACTTGTGCTCTACCAGTAATCAGACTGCACATTACATTGAGACATAATACAGAAGGGCTGTTCACATAGTAGAAAATTAGGATCTGCATTTTCCAGAAACCAGAGCCATTACCATGTCAGTAGCGTAACCCACGTGCTAAAAAGAATGCCCATTTGTGTTGTCTGTGGCTATATCTGAACAAATCCAGCTAATGAGTAGACACTGAAAGTGATATGAGTGATTAGCATCCTTTTTGTCTTATCTGAAAATTAGTGACTGTTATTTATTTTAAACATACAGGATGGAATCATCAGTCTTTTTTTTTGTTAACTAGCACACAGAGCCTCTGGTCTTCACATTTATAAACTGCATGCAAAACTGTATCCTGGCAGCTTGTGTGAAACTGATTAAATCATCTGCCAGTAAGATATTTTAAATGTGCTCTGATAGAATAGACGCTTACGATGTATTTGCTCATTAACTTTTTTTGTCATCTGAGTTAGCGAAAAAATTATATACAGTACTTGAGGCTCAATCAAAAAGCGCATCAGTGCAAACACCAGAATGCATTATTTACTGAAGCTGTCCTTCATGGCTTATTTAGTGTGTTGGCCTTTGTGGCGGGTTTGCCATAATGTTAGGAAAATGACCTGAACTGACACTTATGTGTAGTTGTGTGCAGAGCTAAGCTTTCCTTCTGACAGCTCAAGCATGTGGATGCTTTTCTTTTTCAACAACATTAGAGAGTGGGTTTCAGATTTTCTCCCTTCCTTATCTGCTTGTAAATTTGGCATGACCAGAAAATGCCCCCTCCCAGCTGTGGGAGGGAGGGACCTTATTTATATGGTCCTGATATCATAGAGGTCTTACTGGTTTAACTGCCATGATTAAGCCCCCACCCCCCGACAAGTACAATTGTAAAATTATAAATAGCATCAGAAAACAAGTGCTCCTCGATCTTGTGATATTGCTTTTTTTGTGACTGTGACAACCCACCTCTCTCTCTGGGCTGGAACAACTTTTAGAGAGGTGTCTGTCCTCGGGTAGTCACTGCCGCCAGCTGGAGTCTTCCAGCACCAACCTTCAGGTTTACAAACTTGGGTAATTAAATGTGTAATTGCACAAATCAAAGTCTGGTAGTCTGTCTCTCTCGGGTGGCAGATGCTAAACAGAGTTTACCTCAGCCAGTGGAAACCATATATTACCTTAGAAAAATAACATCACAGTCAACTGTTGAGTAAATAAATAGCTTTTTACTTAACAGAAAGTGAACAGAGCATTACAGGATATCTATTTACAACACGAGAATAACACTGATACAGGAAAAGTAAACAAATGTTTTTAAATTACAGATTACAAAAGAAAAAGGCTATTACTGCAATATGCTAGTATTAAACTTACCCTTCCCTGTCCTTTCAAGAGAGCACTGGACCATATGCTAACTGCCAGCTCCCACGGACATAGCTAGAAGGGTAGGCTCCAAGCTTATGTTTCTCCCTCCAGCTTCAAGAATAACTAACCCCACTCACTGCCTTTCAGCATCTTATATACTCTCTTGAGAATAGGTGATTCCTAGTCCCCCTTTGAATCCACCGACCATCTACCACGTATGTATTTAATTGTTCCAATCAGACTGAACACCTATCATGACCAATTATATTCCCTTTTAACCTTAAGTTTATATTTGAGTGAACCAATCCCTTTAAACTGTGAGTCTGTGTGTGGACAGGTCCACTCAAGATTTATGACCCAGGTCTTATCTAGCAGCTAGGAAGGACAGTGAGAATTCCAGCTTGTGGAACTTCAGCTTGTGTGAGTGTTTTTTTTCCCAGACTGCTAAAAAAATGTATTTGGAAAATCTAAACATTAACTCCTTCCTTCCCATTTCTGTCACATCCCCCCCCAGATGATGACGGCGTGTCCCTTGGGCCACCCCAAATGACGCAGTCATTCATGCAACTGCTGAGAAGTGCCCAAAGCATCCAGCCATGCCATTAGCCCTGTCTAGATAGCCCATCTGCATTTGCATTTTGTTTGCCACTGTGATGCTGGTAGGTCATGTTGTATGCCTGCAGTACCAAACTCCAACGCAGTAGTTTTCCATTTTGCCCACTTGACCTATGAAGCCATATCAGGGGATTATGATCTGTGACCACAGTAAATTCTCTCCCATATAGGTAAGGCTGCAGCTTCTGAAGGGCCCACACTATTCCCAAGCATTCCTTCTCAATTGTGGCGTATGCTTTCTCTCTGGGCAAAAGCCTCTGGCTGAGGTACACAACCGGGTGCTCCTCCCCCTACTGAATAACTTGGCTCAGCACAGTCCCCAGTCCATGATCTGAGGCATCCACATGGACCATAAACTTTAGACTGTATTTGGGGCTGGCCAATACAGCTGGGCCGCTTAAGGCCTTCTTTAGCTCCTGAAAAGCGACCTCACAGCCTTCTGACCACTGCACCTTATCTGGCTTTCCTTTCTTGGTTAGGTCTGTTAGGGCTTAGCCAGATCACTATAGCAAGGAACAAACCTTCAGTAGTACCCTGCTGTCCCCAGAAATGCCCTTACCTTTTTCTTCATGATAGGAGTAGGCCAGGCTAGGATGGCATCAACCTTAGCAGGCTCCAGGCGGAAGTGTCCGCTACCCACCCAGTGCCCAAGGTAGGACACTTCTGCCATACCTATCTGTCACTTTTCCGCCTTGACTGTCAGACCTGCATTCTTCAGCCTGTGGAACACATCCCATACATTCTTGATGTGCCCATCCCAGGTCTGGCTGTATATGGCTATATCATCTGTGTACGCCAATGCAAACTCACCTACCCAAGACAGAATGCAATCCACAAGCCGTTGAAAGGTTGCAGGTGCATTCTTCATTCCAAATTGCATTACCTTGAATTCATATGAACCAAATGGAGTGACAAAAGTCAATCTCTCCCTGGCTGCAGAGGTCAGAGGTACCTGCCAGTAGCCCTTTATTAAGTCTATTGTGGTCAGATACTTGGCTCCCCCCAGTCACTCCAGGGTCTCATCGGTTCTGGGTATGGGAAAGGCATCAGACTCCATGCAGCTATTAAGCCTCTGGTAGTCAATGCAGAATCATGTGGTGCCGTCCCTTTTGGGGATCAATACCACGGGTGATGCCCAGGGGCTACTAGATTCCTGGATTACTCCAAGTTCCAGCATCTCCTTGAGCTCCTCTTTCACAGTCTACTTAACGTGCTCAGGTACCCTGTAGGGAGACTGTTTCAGGGGAACCTGGGTCCCTGTATCCACATGGTGCTCTGCCATAATGGTGTACCCTGGTTTCCCTGTGAACATGTCCTCAAATTCTCTCAGCACACCCTGAATTTCTTGCACCTGGGCTGGTGCCAGCTGTTCAGAGAGGGTAAGGTTGTCCACAGAGGATGCAACCTAGGCATCCCCAAGCAGGTCCACCAGTGGATCCATCTCAGTTTCCTCCTCTGGGGCACTGCATACAGCGAGGACCAATTCCTCCCTGTCATGGTAGGGCTTCAGCATGTTAACATGATACACCTTTCACCTGCATCTCCTGTCCGGTACCTCCATCATGTAATTGACATTACTGACCTTTTTGGACAATGGAGAATGGCCCCTCCCATGCTGCCTGTAATTTACTCTGCCAGACAGGGATGAGTGCCATCACTTGCTTTCCCACCTCATATTCTCTGGCTCAGGCCCTGTGTTCATACCAGACTTTCTGCCATTGTTGTGCAGTAGCCAAATGCTCCTGAGCAAACCCCATGAGCTCTTTAAGGTGGGTCCTGAAGTTCAGGACATACTCCACAACAAACTCCCCTTGGGAGGCACGGTCACCCTCACATTCATCCCGAATCAAATCTAGGGGCCCCCGCATCCTATGACCAAACAGGAGCTGAAAAGGTGAGAACCTTGTGGACTCCTGTGGGACTTCCCTGTATGCAAACAGGAGATGAGGAAATATTTGTCCCAGTCCCTCTTATGCTGGTCTGGAAAAGTTCTTAGCATGTTCTTAAGGGTTGAATTAAATCGCTTCACCAGACCATTAGCTTGGGGATAGAAACATAGAAACATAGAAGTTGACAGCAGATAAGAACTGCAAGGCCCATCCAGTCTGCCCATTTCTTTTTCTTCCTTATGAATGTGCCATAGGCCTTTACTCTGTCAATGGTCTATCTATTCATACTCATCTGTATTGCTCCCTTATGCCTATTCCATGCCTGTTTGAAGCCCTGCACTGTATTCAAATCCACCACTTCCTGAGGTAGGCCGTTCCATGCATCTACCACCCTTTCTGTGAAAAAGAACTTCCTCACATTACCCCTTAATCAGCCTCACTCTAGTCTCATGATGTGTCCTCTTGTCCTGCTATTTTTCTTATATTGAAACATGTTAGACTCTTTCACCTTATTAATGCCCTTAAGGTGTTTGAATGTTTCAGTCTCAATCTTCCGACTTGTAATACCCCTACTAATACACCCCAACATCCCTATAGCCTGACCTACTGCTTTAGAGGTCTGCTTGGATGATTTCAGGTCATGGGTGATGATAACACCCACATCTCTTTCTTCCCTTGTGACTGCCAGCAACTCCCCTCCCAGCCTATAGGTGGCTTCAGGGTTTCTCTTCCCTATGGTTCATGATCTTGCACTTCTTTGCGTTAAACCCCAGTTGCCACTTTTCTGACCATTTTGCTAGTTTATCCAGAACTCTTCTCATTCTGCCCACACCATCTGGATCATCTACTCTGTTGCAGATCTTGGTGTCATCTGCAAACAGACAAACCTTACCCTCCAGTCCATCTGCAATGTCACTGATGAAGATACTGAAGAGGACTGGCCCCAGGACTGATCCCTGAGGTACCCCACTTGTGATTTGCATCTCTTCTGACTGTATACCATTTACCACCACTCTCTGTTTTCTGCCCATCAACCAGTTTGCCACCCAGTTGACCAACATCTGACCCACCCTGAGCCTACCCAGCTTATTAATCAATCTTCTATGTGGAACAGTATTGAAAGCTTTCCTGAAGTCAAAGTAGGCAACATCAACTGGTCCCCCTTGGTGCTCTGGTAACCCAGTCAAAGAAATCTATGAGATTAGTTTGACAGGACCTTCCTTTTGTAAACCCATGCTGTCTTGGATCCTGTGCTCCTATGGATTCCAGGTGTTGCACTATCCTTTCCTTAAGGATTGCCTCCATAATCTTGCCCACTACTGAGGTAAGACTGACTGGTTTGTAGTTCCCTGCCTCCTCCCTTCCACCACTCTTGTGGAGCAGGATCACATGAGCCCTTCTCCAGTCTTGTGGGACCTCTCCTGTGCTCAGAGACTCACTAAACAGTTCTGATAATGGCTCTGCTAGTTCCACTCTTACCTCCTTTAGTACCCTGGGGATGTATGCCATCAGGTCCCATTGCCTTGTCCACCCTGAGCTTATCGAGCTCGAGGAATGGTATGGGGAGGTTCTGAGCAGCCTTACCCCACATTTCTCCCACAAACTACTAATTAATCCTGACATGAAATTGCCACCCCAATCTGACAGTATCTCCTGGGGGAAAGCCCACCTGACTAAATATTCCCAACAGTGCATCTGCCACTGGTTCTGCCTCAGAGAATGATAGGGCCACTGCCTCTGGGTATCTTGTGGCATAGTCAACTACTACCAGGTTATACCACTTGCCAGTGTGACTTGGGGTGCTCAGTGGCCCCACTATGTCCACAGCTACCCTCTTGAAGGGTTCATCGATAATGGGCAGGGGCACCAAAGCTGCCTTGGCCTTGTCCCCCATTTTCCCCACCTGCTGGCACTGTGGACAAGTCCTGCAATAATTTACCACATCCTTGCCAATACCATGCCAGAAGAAGTTGTTGGTCAGCTGCTTTTTCATGTGCCTCACCCCCAAGTGGCTTAAAAATGGGCTATCATGGGCAAGGGCCAAAAGCTGCTGACGGTGAACCTTAGGGACTACCAGTTGCTGGAGCACCTCATCGTCTAGCCCTTGCTCTGTTGTACATTCTCTGTACAGCATCCCATTGTCCCAGTAAATGGACTCTTTACCCCCCTGAGGACCCTCAACCCTATTAGCTATTTCCCTCAATTTTTGCAAAGTAGGGTCAGCTCGCTGTGCAATGCTCAGCTGCCCTCATGTGACTGTTCCCAGTGCCCCTTCAGAAGGAAGTCCTGTGGGCTCCTCTGTTTGTGACTGGGGTTCTGGACTGCTGCTTCTAGCCAGCCCCTCCCCTGTGCTAGCCACTTCCTTAGCTGCTGAGGTAGGGGCTGGGCCACCTTGAGTCATCCCCTTTTTCCCCTCAGAAATGTGCCCTTTTGCCTGAGTATGAGTTGTAACAGACACCAGTTTTTTCCTGTGGTCAGAATCATTCCCCACAATCACATTTACAGGGAGGTCCTCTATGACTCCCACTTCCTTTTCTCCATGGCCCCCCTCCCAGCTCAGGAAGAATCTAGCCATTGGTAATTGGACTGCTGGCCCTGTGACTCTCCGGACCCTGGAGTATTTCCCAGGCAACATCTGCTCTGCTTGGATGAGATTCTGCCTCACCAGGGAGATGCAAATGCCTGAGTCCCTCAGTCCCTGTGTTACTGTCCCATTAACTATAATGGGATGCATATTCTCATCAGAGGAGAGTGGGTCTTCAGGCTGAGTGCAACCCTCGAACAAACCAGTGCTATTTTGATCACCCCTCCCCCATGCCTCTGCCCCTTAACCATTTTCTGAGGGCAGTTATATCTCAAGTGCCCCACTTGATTGCAAATATGAAATTTCTTGGGTCCTGTCTCTTGAGTCCCTTTTGAACCAGTGGGTTTTGCTTTGGGCTCAGGTGCAGGCTGGTTTCCTTTGGGCTGCTCCCCATGGGATCCCTTATAACAATGTGTTGCCCCACCAGCATGTGACTTACGCTGTGCGTATGGCTGGCTAGACATGTACATGTCAGCGTTTGCTGTCACCTCTTTTGAGGAGGTGCATGCCCTGTCTAGGAGCCATACATACATATCCTCAGGTACAATTTTAAGAACTTATTCCCTCACCAAGACATCTTTGATTAGTTCCACAGTGTCTGATTTAGCCCACTCCACCCACCTTTCAAGGTAAGTACACAGTTGAACATGCAGTTCTACATAACTGTCTTCTGGGCTTTTCTTTAACTCCCTAAATTTCCTTCTACAAGCCTCAGGAGTTAATTCAAAATGTTTCAGCAACACTGTTTTAACTCTATCATAATCAGCATAGTCTTCATTACTCATTTTAGAAAATGCATGCAAAGCCCTCCCCGTAAGTAAATGTGTGAGATAAGTTGACCACGAAGTCTTAGTCAGTTGGAATTGCTCACATACTCTCTCAAATGACCTTAAAAATAGATCAAGGTCATCTCCTTCTCTAAACTGAGGGAACAATTTAGAATTAATTGTGGCTTCATGAGGAGAACTCACTCCACCATTACTCACGGTTTGCTGGCTGCACAGGGTCATCATCTCCTTCTCATGCTGATGTCTCTGGAGTTCATGCTGTCATTCTCTTTCTTCACATTCTTTCTCTCTGTCCTGGTGTTCTCTTTCTTTTTTCTTCACATTCTTTCTCTCTGTCTTGGCTTTATTTCTCTCTGTCTGCCAGTCTCTTTTCTTCCAGTTATTCCTCTGTTTCCAGTCTCCCTGCTTCTGCTTCTGCTTCTGCTTCAGCATCCAGTCTTTTAGCCTCCAGCACCTTGTCTTGCAACAACAGCTGCAGTCACAGTGCATCAAGCTGGTTTGGGGGTTCTGCTACATCCATTCCTGACTTACCCCCTGAGTCTGTCTGCTTCTGGTCATGTGCCACAAGAGCAGCTATGAGGTCTGCCTTTTTCTTGTGTTTTAGACCTTCAAGCTGAACCCCCTTTTCCTGGCACTTTTCGCAAAGCTGTTGCACAGTAATTGAGTCATACTCCTACCCTATACTGTGCTAACTGGCAAAAGAAAAAAACAGTTTCACAAGTGTATTCTCTTATATATCCTGTTTTGCAACTGCTAAGGCAAATATTCCATTGGCAAACTCTGTATCTCAGTGTGCTAAGCAGTCCACTATCATCACCCCACCACTGCCAACCAATTGTGGCAACCCACCTCTCTCTCTGGGTTGGAACAGCTTTTAGAGAGGTGTCTGTCCTTGGGTATTTCCTGCCACCAGATGGAGTCGTCCAGCGCCAACCTTCAAGTTTACAAACTTGGGTAATTAAACGTGCAATTACACAAATCAAAGTCTGGAAGTGTGTCTCTCTCGGGGTGGCAGATGCTAAACAGAGTTTACCTCAGTCAGTGGAAACCATATATTACCTTATATAAATGACATCACAGTCACAACTGTTGAGTAAATAAATAGCTTTTTACTTAACAGAAAGTGAACAGAGCATTACAGGATATCTATTTACAACACAAGAGAATAACACTGATATAGGAAAAGTAAACAAATGTTTTTAAATAACAGATGACAAAAGAAAAAGGCTATTACTGCAATATGCTAGTATTAAACTTACCCTTCCCTGTCCTTTCAAGAGAACACTGGACCCTATGCTAAATGCCAGCTCCCACGGACATAGTTAGAAGGGTAGACTCCAAGCTTATGTTTCTCCCTCCAGCTTCAAGAGTAACTAACCCCACTCACTGTCTTTCAGCAACTTATATACTCTCTTGAGAATAGGTGATTCCTATTCCCCCTTTGAATGCACCAACCATCTACCACGTATGTATTTAATTGTCCCAATCAGACTGAACACCTATCAGTGACCAATTATATTCCCTTTTAACCTTAAGTTTATATTTGAGTGAACCAATCCCTTTAAACTGTGAGTCTGTGTGTGGACAGGTCGACTCGAGATTTATGACCCAGGTCTTATCTAGCAGCCAGGGAGGACAGTGAGAATTCCAGCCTGTGGAACTTCAGCTTGTGTGAGCGTTTTTTTTCCAGACTGCTAAAAAAATGTATTTGGAAAATCCAAACATTAACTCCTTCCTTCCCATTTCTGTCACAGTGACAACAGCATCTTTCATTATGCACTTGCTACCTCTTTAGTAATAACTTGTGGTAGTGGTTGACTTGTGACCAAATACAGCAGTTTCTAGCTTCCAGTCTGCCTGTGCTGCTTTTGATCCAGAGCTATGCATGAAACAGATTTTGTTTGCTAAACTGAAATCTGTGCACCAAACTGTCCACTTTACTTCAACATGGATAAATCCTTTCTATCATTTTAATGTGAAAATTTACTGTTATGTCAGCGTATCTGACAAAAAAGTAACAAATGGGGACTGACATGAATGTTTTAAATTAACCTGTAGTGAGCAAACATTCTCCCCTCTGTTTCATTTAAACACATCTGCACACTTCCCATCTGCTATGTTTTGCAGACAGTCTAGCAGTGTACAGTACACTTGTCTTTTCTCATTTTCATCTTGTGTGTTTCATTGGTAGCTCTCTTGCATACGAGCCAGTGGGTTTCAGGTTGCAGGTTGCAGTCCCATGCCAGGGGCTTGGGCTTTTGCCCAGTGTATACGTAAGGAATAAGACACGACGACGTGTGGTTTATGGCCTGATAAGAGCACGCCCCTGGTGCGTAATGAGGCACGAGGCGCTTGCGCCGAGTGCCTTTAGCACCTGGGAAGTGCTCTTATCAGGCCATAAACCACACCTCGGAGTGTCTTATTCCACTTATAAAATCGGCCCTATTAAGGTAGTATTTAAGAAAAAAAAAGTAACAAAAAAATGCAAACACTTTTTAAAACTTGAGGTTTTAATATCTGAAGGAGTATTATAGTCCCTGTATTGAGGGCTGTACTGATAGGCACTATAGGGCATTTAGGGTGGTGTCCCCCCCCCATTGCCTCCCCATGCAGATAGCTTGCTCCCCCCCCAGATTGGCACTTGATTTATTTTGTTAGATAATTTGCTGTGTGTGCGTGTGTGTGTGTGTGTGTGTGTGTGTGTGTGTGACAGCAGAGCCGGCTGCTGAGAAATTACTTCCGGTCTTGTAGTCGGCTTCAGAGATTGTGATGCATTTTTAACACCATCCTGTGACTTTGGGTACGAATGAGAGGCACAGACTTCATGGGAGGTATGGGGTAGCTGAGAAAATAATGAAAAATATGTTGCTGTGTTGGTGATCTGTGTGGGATCAAAATACTGCAAAATGACTTCCGGTTTTGCGTCGGGCTCGGAGATTGCAGTCGAGTTCTCACATCACAGTGATGTTTTTGAAGTGAGTTTCGGTGCTCAATCCAGTTCATGGGCAGACACGAGGGAACATAGAAAACAAAATGCGGTTCTTTTATTTTTTTATTGTTCACTGTGGTCTTTGGATTGTGGGGAAATTCTTGAATAAGGATTGAAGATCACTGTGGCGTGTGTATTGGCTGGCAGTTTGAGGAACGGGACCATTGGACTGCTACTGCCGCGAACTGTTTGAGCGGGAGTGAGTAAAAATCAATTATGTTCAATATTACCAGTCTTGTGCAGTGGTTGTGCAGGAAGGTAGGCACAGAAGTGATTTTTTTCTATTGCTGTGGTTTTTCAGTTGTTGCCTCGCTGGTAATGAGGAAGTGCTGTTTCTCGGTGTGAGCTGTGCCAGCTTGTGTTTCTGTTTTGCAGTGGCACAGCTCATGGATTCCGTAGTGTTGTGGGGCTCAGGACTGGAGGGTAGTGCCGGTTGGCTACAATATCTTCTGATAAGGACACGGCTCACAAGATGTTGTAGCCAATCAGGTTACAGGATTTCTTGAGCCCATTTTATAAAGTGCAGTGCAAAACTGGAGGGTGGTACACTACTGGATATGTTCTCCATTGAATGAATGAGTAAACAGAGGAAGTGGATTCTGCTGCTGGATCTAGAACACCCAAACAAATGTGTCATGAAGTGGCAGGAAGCATTTGGTGGCTGAAAAAGAGAAGTCTAACCCGCCCTCAGTCTTTTGTCCCCATATCATCCTGATGCTCCAGTCAGGTGGGTAAGATCATGGCCCTGGAGACTATCTACCATCCTTGCAGGGGAGACGCTTATTATGGGGGTTATACCGTAGCCCCAGCTGGTCACCTCTCAGAGGGCCCTGGTCTGGGTCCACCATTCACACTCAGCCATTTAAAACCATCAGACCCTTTGGCTTGAGGTAAAAATGCAGCAACTTATCAAAATTAGATACAGTTAGCTATTTGTGTCTTATACAGTACTTGCAATGGGTTGTCACTACGTGAATGCATTCACAAGCTGCAAGTCAGAATGTGTATTAGTTGCATGCTGACTGCTTAAACAGTGAGTTCAGTGAACTAGCAGAAAGCAGTGTAGTTGATGTAGTTTGATAGGGATTAAGTTCCTTTGAACCAATATAAAAGTCATCTCTGTTTAAAGATCAGAGGCCAGATTCACAAAACTTTGCCCTGGTGCAAGTCCTGTTTGCAGGTGCAAACCGAGTTTGTGCCGGGGCAAAGTGTGGAGGGGCCCACAGTGCAACGGAGGGGGAGCGGGACTGCATATCGGTGCAGTCCCATTCACAATCCATTTTCTCCACACAAGGACCATTTGTGGAGTCCCCTTGCATGGAGAAACTATTGCTGAGTCAGACCTTGTGATTGGTGGAGGTACTGCAGCAGCCCACCATTGCTGATCGCAGGCTCGATAAAAAATGTTTAAGTTTCCCTGGTGGTAATAGATCCCCCCCAATCTCCGATTGCCATCCCTTTAATAATAAAATAAATGTCCCCGGTGGTCTAGTGGTCCCTCCCTTTCTCTGATCACCGATCACCATCCCTTTCACAATAAAACAAATGTCCCCGGTGGTCTGGTGGTCCCTCCCCTTTCCCGATTGCCATCCCTTTCACAATAAAACAAATGTCACTGGTGGTCTAGTGGTTCCTTCCCTTCCCTGATTGCCGATCACTGTCCCTTTCACAATAAAACGAATATCCCTGGTGGTCTAGTAGTCCCTCCCCTTCCCCAATCACCGAACACCAGCCCGGTAAATACAAGTGAAGGTGTCCTGGTGAGAGTGTCCCTCCCCAAGTCACTGATGGTTGATCGTTGGCCCAAGTCAGGTAACAGGAGTCCCTTCCCCGACTGATCACCACCCCAACACAGAAATAAAGCTAAGCAGCCCCCCCAGCAGCTACTATCCTATCCTCCACCCAAACACCCACACCAGATATAAAAAAATGTTTCTATGGTGAGTAGTGGGCCCTTCCTCCACCCAATATGTAAAAATGTGTCCCCGATGTTCAGTGTAATCCCCTATCCTGATCCCCTGTATGGGAAAGCAACCATTTTCCTGGTAGTGTAGCGGACCCCCCTCCCTATCCTGATCCCCTGTAAAGAGACTATCAGCCATTCCCTGGTGGTCTAGTGGCCTCCCCACCCTGGCAGATAGTATTCCACCACCCCGCTCCCCCATCCCACACCTGAGCCGGCAACCAGCACAAACCTCCTCTCTCCACCATGGCTGGTCATCAACTGAGCTCCCAATGAGTGTGTACTTTATGTGCTCATTGACAGCTCAGTTGGCAACCAGCCATGGTGGAGAGAGGAGGGCTGTGCTGGGTGCCAGCTCAGGGGCAGGATGGGGGAGCGGGGTGTTGGGACACTGCCTGCCAGGGTGGGGGTCCACTAGACCACTAGGAATGGGTTAATAGTCTCCTTACAGGGGATCAGGGATGGGGGGTTCAGCTAGACCACCAGGGAAATGGTCACTTTTCCATACAAGGGATCGGGATGGGAGGGTTACACTGAATACCAGGGACACTGTTTTCCATATTGGGTGGGAGATAGGGTGGGGGGATGTACCTCTAGCCACCAGGGAAACCTTTTTTTATATATGGTATGGGTGATTGGGTGGGGGGAGGGACCACTATCCACCACGGGAATATTTCTTGATATCTGGAGTTGGTAATCAGATAGGGGGAGGGATTGCTAGCCACTGCAGAATCATTTCTTTATACCTGGTATTTGTGATCAGGTGGGGGATGGGATGCTAGCTGCCCCGGGTGGGGACTGCTTCTGTGTTGGGGACAGCGATTGATGAGAGGAGGGACCACTGGCCACCAGGGTGACTTCTGTCACTTGATTTGGGCTTACATTCAATGATCGGTGATTGGGGGGGGGGTCCCTACCATCAGGGCACCTTCACTTGTATTTACTGAGCTGGCAGTTGGCGATCAGGGAAGGTGAGAGACCAGTAGACCACTAGGGACATTTGTTTTATTATGAAAGGAATGGTGATCGGGGAAGGGACGGGACCAGTAGACCACCAGGGACATTTGTATTATTATGAAAGGAGTGGCGATCAATGAGTAGGGACAGGGAGCGACCTCTAGACAACCAGGGAGCTTTTTTTTTTTTTTATGAATGGGCTGGCAATTGTCAATGGGGGGGGGCACTAGCCACCATGGCTTGTTCATTTATTTCTTTTTTGGGGTGGGCAATCGACATTGGGGTGGGGGTGCGCATGTTAAACTCCTGCCACAGCCTATGTAAATGGGCCAATAATGGGCATGCAAATTGCCACATAGTGCCTTGGATGCCCAATGGGCTCATTTACATGGCTGCTTTAGTGAACAGAAAATAGTGCACCTGTGCTATTCATTGTAGGGCCATTCTACTGGCTGGATGTCGGGACAACACTAGTGGGGTTGCAGTGGATTTATAGGGTTAGCACTGCTCCATCCTGGCCCTATTCACAGTTGAATAGTGCGGTGCACTATCCAACTGTAAACAGCAAGATTTTACACCTGTGTAACTGCAAAATGCAGTGCAAACATTTGTGCTGTGCTTTGTGATTTTTTTTGTGAACCTGTCCACAGAATTGGTGTCCACATTTATAATTTAAGTGATCTCCAAACAAAAAAATAGTGGATCTTTGTTTTGAAATCACTTTTCAAAACATGGATATTTTAATTTCATTTCATTTTTAATTTTTATTCTTGTTAGCAAGATGATCAGAACTACCCGTTTTTACAAGCAACAAGTACAAGCACATTTAAAACAATAAAAAAACACACATTACAAAATTACAAAGTACAATGATATAGAAAACTTATACAAAGAGACAATTCAATATCAAAAACAATTAGATTCAACAAAAGATTTAAATCATTGCACCAGCCTAGATTTAAAAGATTCAATTGTTCTACAAAGCATGACAGCTTCAGGAATAGTATTTAAAAAAGTTATGGCCCTGAAAATTAAAGACCTCTGACCTATTGCCCTTTTATAGAGGGGGATCCCAAATATAAATCTACTTTGATAAAATATTCTTTTATAACATGGGTTCCTAAAATCCTGTGTTCTGATTCGTCCAAACAGGTCACCTGACCATTGATTAATCCCTGATATACCCACAGTTGTATGTTCACAGGGCTTTATTTTGCTGTTTCTTTAGGTAAACTGCTAACATAACATTACCCATGTTATAGGAGGATTAACCCACTACAGGGTATGGGTTTTCTGAGCATTAATCAACGCCTGGGTGGTTGAAGTCACTCAGCTTCCCCTTGTGACTCCAACCCCCTCCAGGCATGGATTAATGCACAGTAAACCCATACCCTGTTGTGGGTTAATCCCTTCATAATGTCTGATATTAGAAGTTTAAAGTGCTATGAGTGTGCATTTGTTTCTTCTATTTATAAAGTTCAATTTATGTTTACTTTTTCTTTTCAGTACTGTCAAGATGTCAATTTAACCTTATTTCATAGATAGCATAATGATGAACAATTGCTATATTGAATATAGCAATATAGCAATCAAGGAACAAATGAGTTTCTTTTTGGTTTTGATTTCACTGTGCTATTTAATACTTTTGGAAACCTGCAGATTCTACTCTCCAATGGGTAAACAAAGACAAAAATTTGCACATCATCAAATGTCTGAAGTATGCATAGGTATGCTGTTTTAAAATAGCAACATGATATTGCAATATATTATTTGTGCTGTGTGATATTACAGCGTGTCCCGTCCTGTGTATTCATGACATCTTTTTACATTACTTTTTAATTTTTAAAAATTTACAAGTAGTCAGAAAAAGTTGGTGTTGACTACTGAATAATGTATACTTGTAATAGCAATGAGGTACTTAACAGTGGATCAGTCATCCAGCTGAAACCTTCCTGCTGTTTGCATGTTGTTACGACCATCTGTTTTTTCTCAAAAGTGTCATGCAATGGGATAAGAGTGATAAAGGGTGGGTTGGGGGTTTTCAATCAAAGCCTACTGATGACTACAGCCTCTGTCTCTAAAAAACACAATTATTTTCTTTTTTTACTTCTGAAGTAAGTTAAATATGTATTCTTTGATCTGGTCAACTATACGAAACTTTTTAGTGTTTGCGATGTCCATTTGTAGGAGCTGAATTCTGGAAAAAGTAGCAAAATAGGTCTGCTATCTTATGATAAACTGAACTCCGATTATAAGCTAATATCGAAGTATGAGAACATGCTTGTTGTTTGGGGATGGGAGGTTAACACAAAGATAAACCGATGACAGCCACAGAAAAAAAAAACAGGTATATGAGGTATTTTTAACAAAATGAATTGCAAAAAAATTTGTTAATGCACCAGTTAGACTTAAACTGACAAAAACAGGGAAATGTGGTACTAGGGTTTCCAACCATAACACCTCACCCCCACTCTGCAAGCAACAAAAAGAAAATAAATATTATGGTTTTGGCTGTTCTGAGTCTTGGAAAATCAGGCCTGGGGTCTTCTTTGAGGTTATCAACCCTAATTCTCCCCATTCCATCAGCAAATAAGCTCAGATGTGCAGACTACATGAGAATGGGGTGAGCATTAGGGTTGATAACCCCAAGGAAGACCCCAGGCCTAATTTGACAAGACGCAGGACAGCCAAAACTGTGAAGTATTTTTCTTTTTGCTGCTTGCAGGGTGGGGGTGGAGTGCTAGGGTTGAAAACCCTAACACTACAGTTCCCTACTTTTGTCAGTTTAACCCTAACTGGTGAATTAACAAAGTTGTTTTGCAATGAATTTTCTTACTTTTTGAGATAATAGAAGCTTATCGTCATTCGGACCTGCGTGAACACATCCATGTGATTACAGAAGTGCAGCCCTCTGGACCCAGTGGTTCCATGCCTCCATTAATCCACACATGTAAGTGGGTGTGGAAGCGTAGGGCCCTCTGTTCCTCCAGAAAAGCAATTTATGTGCTTCCTTGTAATTTTTTTTTTCATAGGGATGGACTGTTTTCAGTTGTTATTTCTCAGGGGCTTAGTGCTGTACTAGTCATTGAGATATTCCTGTTGATACTGTATATACATTGTCCATTAACTTCAAAGATTGACAGAGTTACAGCTTGTTAAAACTGCAATGTTATCTTATGGGAATTATAATTTTTTTTATCTTTATGTTTTTT
This sequence comes from Neoceratodus forsteri, assembly GCA_016271365.2. Taxonomy (NCBI): domain Eukaryota; kingdom Metazoa; phylum Chordata; order Ceratodontiformes; family Ceratodontidae; genus Neoceratodus; species Neoceratodus forsteri. Next base: position 149,459,208 of record CM057451.1, read on the forward strand.
ACATGGCCCCTAAATTGTTTGGGTGGTGTTATGTGTTAATGTTGTAGTACTCAATATGACCTTTATTTTGATATCTATCTTGTCCCATGACTGCATATATTGATGGTGTTATGGTTTGTTAAAATTGAAATGAAAAAAACAAAACTTGAAATGTGGAAAAAAACTAAGTCCAAATTCTTTTTTCATATGAAAGGATCTTTGTTTGTGAAGTTGTGTCATTCATATGAAAAAAGATTGCTTCATAGGAAGAAGAAAAGTCCAAATCCTTTTTTTGTATGAAGGGATCTTTTTTCATGAGGTTGTGTCATTCATAAGAAAAAAGATTCCTTTATACAAAAAAATATTTTTTTCATATGAAGGGAATCTTTTTCCTATAGCTGTATGAAAAAATAAATTCAGGTCACAAAGAAAGATTTTAAAATATGTTAAAACACATTTCTGGGTGATTTTTCCAAAACCTAACTGCAGAATCTACCTAAGGGGATCCCAAATAGCAAGATACATGTGCTGGTGTCTCTGCAAGATATCATTTTTATGGATTTTCAGAACATTTAAAAAAAAAAACAGAAACAAGATGGCAGCCATACAAAAAAAAATCTCAAAAAAAGATTATCCCCCATACAAAACAGAATCTTTTTTTGTATGGGCCAAATTCTTTTTTTGTACAAAACAGCTGTTCAAAAGACCATACTGAGCTTGCTCAGAACCAAAATTTCAAATCCTTATAACTCCAAATTGGAGTAATATTTTTTCACCAAACCAGTGAAAGGCACAATTATGGCCCAAAGCCCTTTCTACTCTAAAAATTTCAGAGTGAAATGCCAAACTGTCTGGGAGCTAGGAGATGACAAAAAAAACAAAAGAACCAGATTTTGTTTCATTTTTTCTGCAATGTGGATCTCAGAATCTGCATATCCAACCAGAATGAAACTTGACAGGTCAAGAGACCTTTGTCCTGAGACCATGCATGCAAAATGTCATGCAAATCCATTAAACGGTGGTGAAGCTATTAAAGTTCAGAATTAGAGGTTTAATATTAAACAGCCTACTCAACCCTAACTATAGTGGTGCTACCACAGCACTAAAAGTAACAGATTCACAGAGATCAGATTTAGAGACTTGCTCTGTCAGGCTACAGAAACTAGTCTGACTACCAGAATAAAAAAGACAGAAACCAGACATCAGTCTCCGATATTCAATTTTCAATTCAATTTGCTTTATTTTTTAAAAAGGAGCTATTCCAAAAGATCATAACACCTGTACATTAAAATCAATAAATAAATAATAAGCCATAAAATCCACAAAGAGAAACTTAATCAATCAGTGCAATCAGAAAAGGCAAGTGCAAATAGATAAGTTTTTAGAACAGTTTTAAAGCCCTCCACAGTCTGGCATTCTCATATCTGGTGAGGTAGAGGGTTCCATAGGGTAGGAGCCGCAAATTCAAACACATGAGCCCCAGATGACTTCAGACTCTAGCAATCCCTCGTTGGCGGAGCGGAGCAGTCGGAGAGGGCAGTAGGGTTGAAGGAGCTCTTACAGATAGCTCAGATCCTGTCCATGTAGGGCTTTATAGGTCAGCAAGCTGACCTTAAAGGTGATCCACCACTGAACTGGCAGCCAGTGCAGTTCATGTAGCACAGGAGTAATATGGCTGGATTGAGACAACCCAGTCAACAACCTGGCTGCAGCATTCAAACAACATGAAGTCTTGCTATATTATGGCATATGCTGTGAGTCCCAACCTTCGAACTGCTCCGGAGGTGAAAGAGTTAACTTTCCATGCCAGGCATGGAACCTTGAGCGCGAGCTCAGTTGAAAACTCTGTCTGTTGTTCATAAACTCAAACTGTCAGATTCTTTACTCCGCCTGACTGAACAGTCGCTCCGGAGAGTTCGCCTTCTGCTTGGTTCGTTTGTCAGTAAAAAAGTATTATTTTTCGGTTTCTTGAGCGAAATTAAACCGCAACCGGTCGGTTCAAGCTCTGTCTGTGGTATCGTAAGTAATAGATATGCTTACATTTTATTTTTTCTCTGTGTGGAACTTGTAAACGTGTTTTCAGTTCGGTTTGAACTGATCAGTTTGCTTTTAAAACTTTCTGGTCCTTATTTAGAGTGCGGTTCCCGGTTCTTATTGGTTCTAAAAAAAACGGATTTCATTACGGTTTTTTTCCACGACCCGTGACACGGTTGGGAACCGATAAGAGAGTCTTGCTTGGCAGATTGCCACTAACGGGCAAGTTTGGTTAGGCTGGCACTATGTCTGAGAAACCCAAAAGAAAAACCGGGCCCACTGGGTTTCAGCACTGTGGTGTTTGTGGGAAGCCTTTGCTAAGGCTAACCCACACACCTCATGTGTATATTGTCTGGGGTTTGACCACCTCAATGCAGACTGCCAGTTTTGTGAGAATTTTCCTGCTGCCACCGTGGAAAAGAGAGTTGGTAGGCTCAGGGGAAAGGGAGGCCAAAAAGTCCGCTGACCCGGATGGCCAGCCCGGTTTGGTTCCAACTAAACCAGAGGGAGTGCCCTCTGACCAGGGCGATACTTTCTCGGGAAAATGGAGAGCCAGCTCTGAGGAGCCGGTTCCAACTAAAAGGACTAGAAAGTCAGCTAGTGTGCCAAAAGTTCTTTGTCCAACCACTGAGGAAATAGCTAAAGCCATTCAAATTGTCCAGTCACTTTCCCCAGTTCCGTCCGAACTGACACCATCTGGGAAGCACTCGGTTCGGCCGGTTCCTCCGGTTCAAGATTATGATTTTGAGGATTTTTATGAACCGGAGGAAGAGGAGTATGAGGAGAGTGAATGTGGTTTTGAAGGTCTGGATGTGCCCGTTGAACCGGAAATCTCTCCAGACAGACCGTTAGGGGTTTCTCCTCCCAGGCTATCTGAGTCCCCTTCTCATTTTATGTTCTATAAGAAAGTTGCTGAAACTCTCCAGCTCCCTGTTGAGGAAGCTGTTGATGATCAGGAGGAGCCTGATTTTGTAGAAATGATGGATATTCCAGAGTCTAGGAGACTGTCTATTCCTTTGCATAAATCTTTTAGGAAACAGACAGTAAAAATTCTAAAAACTACTCACTCTATTCTTCCTGTTGATAAAAGGATGAACAAAAGGTATACATTATCAGGCTCTGATACGGAGTTCCTCACTCAGCAATGCAGCCATGTGGGGGTAGTGCAGACTGCAGCCTGTGACAAGGCAAATATTCCTCTAGCTTCGCACCCTCCTGAAAAGGACTCCAGGAGGATTGATACCATGGCAAAGAAACAGTACATGGCAGCATCTTTAGGGCTCAGACAGGCAAATTATATGGCTTATGCTGCTAGGTACCAGAAATCCAGATGGGATACTGTACTGGCCCTAGCAAAACAAGTCCCTGACCAGCTTGCCAGGGAGCTGGAACAGGTGGCTGCGGATGGTATTGAGGCATCCAAGGTGCAATTTCATGCTGCAGTAGACTCTAATGATGTGTCTTCTAGGGTCATGGCTACATCTGTGGCACTTCGCAGAATGGCTTGTCTCAGATGTACTACCCTGTCACAGGATACCCAATCTAAGGCCATGGATTTTCCTGTTGTGGGCAATTCTCTGTTTGGGGAGCAGACAGAGAACTATATGAAGAAAATGGATGAATATAGGACCACCTATAGGAGTGCACAGGCCAAAGAAAGGCAAGCCACTCCTCAAAGGCAGCATCTTGGGGCAGGGGCAGGCCTTTTCATAGGCCTTTTTACCAAGCGCAGGCCTCCTCTTCTGCTTATGTCCAGAGGGGGTTCTTTAGAGGGAGAGGCAGACGGGTACAAGTAAGCCTGCTTCTACCCCTCAGCCCAAAGCCCCTGCCAAGCAGGCTCCCTGATGGGGTGGCCAGGGCTGATTCTCCACTACCGGTAGGGGGCAGGCTGGCTTACTTTGTCCAGGACTGGAAGTCTCTAACATCAGACAAGTGCGTCCTGGAAGTAGTAAGCCAGGGACTGGTTCTCAGCTTCAAAAAATTTCCAAAGATGAGAGCCAAGTCCTTTCCACCTGCAAATCCATCAGAGGCACTTGCCTTAGAAACAGAAGTTTCTACCCTTCTATCTCTCAGAGCTGTGGAAAGGGTTCCACCCCTACACCAGGGCAAAGGGTTGTATTCCACGTACTTCCTTACCCCAAAAAAGACAGGAGAATGGCGGCCCATCCTGGATCTCAGATACCTAAACAAGCACCTTTTAAAACCAAAATTCAAAATGGTGACCCTGGGAATTATTTTACCCTCTCTAAGGCCAGGGGACTGGCTAGCCTCCCTGGACCTCAAGGATGCCTACTTCCATGTTCTCATCAGAAGCTCCCATCGAAAGTACCTCAGATTCGAACTGCCCTCAGGCCATTATCAGTTCAGAGCAATGCCCTTCAGCCTCACCTCGGCCCCGAGGGTATTCACAAAATGCCTGGCAGTAGCAGTTGCCCACTTAAGAAGACAAAAGATTGCCATCTTTCCTTATCTGGACGACTGGCTCATAGTAGGCCAGTCTCCAGACCAGGTCAAACTACACCTTCAGGTAACTCAGCAACTGCTCACATCTCTAGGTTTCCTTCTCAATCTTCCAAAGTCAGTTCTAGAGCCTGTTCAGCTTCTCACCTTCATAGGCGCAGAACTGAACACAAAAGAGGCCAAAGCCTTCCTTCCTCTGGAAAGAGCAAGGACCCTGGGTTGTCTGGCCTCCTCTTTCACCCTGCAGGTCTCTCGACCAGCAAGGCATTTTCTACAGCTCCTGGGGCACATGGCTGCTTCTAAAGCAGTAGTGCAGGGAGCAAGATTTCAGATGAGGGACGTTCAGTTCCATTTGAGAGCCTTTTGGTCTCAAAGGAGAGACCCTCTAACCAAATTGATCCCAGTGACTCGAACTCTGATCCAGGCCCTTCAGTGGTGGCAGGACCAGAGCAATCTGAGACAGGGGGTCCCTTTCACCTCACAGTCTCACTCCTTAATCCTTACTACAGATGCATCCCTCTTGGGGTGGGGAGCTCACATGGGCGACCTCACTACCCAGGGTTCGTGGTCCCCACAGGAATCTCTGCTCCACATCAATCTGTTGGAGCTCAGAGCAGTTTTTGTAGCACTTCAAGCTTTTTACACATCTGTTCAGAATGAAGTTGTACAGGTCAGAACAGACAACACCACTACAATGTGGTACATCAACAAGCAAGGAGGCACTCGGTCTACGGCCTTGTGCACCGAAGCAATGAAGTTGTGGTCTCTGGCTTATTCTCTGAACACCTCCCTTACGGCACTTCACCTGCCAGGCAAGGACAATGTCCTGGTGGATGCTCTCAGCAGGATTTCCCAGGGCCATCACGAATGGTCACTGGATCCCCTAGTACTGGAGGTAGTATTTGCCAGATGGGGCACCCCGCAGATAGATCTTTTTGCAGCCCCAGACAATCACCAACTTCCCCTTTTTTGCTGCAGGCCCCCAGTGTTGGGCTCAGTCCCTCTGGATGCCTTCCTTCTCAGTTGGGAAGGGACGTTTCTCTATGCTTTTCCCCCCTTCCCTCTTCTGTTCAAGGTGCTAGTCAAAATCAGATCTCAACCCTGCAAGATGATCCTGATTGCTCCAGATTGGGCCAGACAGCCCTGGTACCCACTCCTTATGTCCTTAGCAGTCCACCTTCCCCTGTGTCTTCCCAGGAATCACAACCTGTTAAACCTGTGCCCAGGGGAGAGTTTGGTACCCGAACCTCAAATCTCTCAATCTCAAGGCCTGGCTCTTGAAGAGTTAGAGTTTGCTGACCTACACCTCTCCCAAGGTGTATTGGATATCTTGAAGGCTTCTAGGAAGCCTTCCACCAGGGCTACTTATAATTCCAAATGGAAGAGATTTTCCATATGGTGCTCTGGCAAACATATTTCCCCAGAATCTGCTGACTTACCCACAGTCCTGGATTATATGGTGCATTTGAATACTTTGGGGCTGAGACCAGCTACCCTAAAAGTGCACCTGGCAGCCGTGTCTGCTTTCTTATCAGCAGGTAAACCCTCTTCTCTTTCAGCTCATCCTGTATTCTCCAAGTTTTTCAAGGGGTTGCTTCACACCAACCCTCCATTCAGGGACCCTGCCCCTGCCTGGGATCTTAATATTTGCATTGCCCAGCTTATGCAACCCCCTTTTGAGCCCTTGTCTTCAGCAGAGCTTAAGTACTTGACTTGGAAAACTGTGTTTTTGGTAGCCATCACTTCTGCCAGGCGCATAAGTGAATTACAAGCATTGTCAGTGGAGCCTGATTTTATCTCCTTTCATAGAGATAAGGTGGTCCTCAGGACTAACAGAAAGTTCTTGCCTAAGGTGGTTTCAGACTTCCACCTTAATAAATCTATGTCTCTCCCTGTGTACTTCACTGACCATTCCTCCTCTGGCGAGAGGAGACTGCACAGTTTAGATGTCAAAAGAGCCCTTAGTTACTACATAGAACGTACCAAGGGTCACAGGTTTGACTCCCTCCAACTGTTCCTCACTTATGGTGAGGTTGGTAAAGGAAACCTGCCACTAAAAGATCCATTGCCAGGTGGATTGTCTCCTGTATCCACTTTTGCTATGAAAACTGGGTAAGGTTCCCCTCAGGCCTGAGGGCTCACTCTACCAGAGTGGTGCAGCTGGTTCTGGCTGCTGCCAGGGACATCCCTATCCTAGAGATATGTCAGCAGCTACCTGGAAAACAGTTCACACTTTTACCAAGCATTACTCCTGGACATCCAGGCTAGGAGTGATGCTTTGTTCTACACAGCTGTGCTTTCAGAGCCTATTTCCTAAGTAGGTTCTGTCCTCCTCCATGGAGGTACTGCTGTGTAGTTGCATATGTCATAATATAGCAAGACTTCATGTTGTTTGAAGAAAAAATTACTCACCTTAGTAATGTTGTTTCTTCTAATGGAGTCTTGCTATATTATGACCTCCCCCCCTGCCTGCCCCTCTCAGAACCTCTACTTTTGGGATGTGGGTGGGCAGTGCACTGTGGGCACTTACTAGATGCCCACCTTATTTTTCACCCCTCTTTTTTGGGGTGTTTGGGTGTTTTTAATTTTTTGGGTCCCTTGACTTGAGTCTTTGTTTTGGGACCAAGAAAAATGTGTTCTTATATTTAGTAGCCAGTTGGCTAGTGTAGGTTTACGGCTTCCAACCAGAACCTTAGTGAGTTTTGCTCGTAAAGATCTTACAGTTTGAGTTTAAAGAACAACAGACAGAGTTTTCAACCGAGCTCGTGCTCAAGGTTCCATGCCTGGCATGGAAAGTTAACTCTTTCACCTCTGGAGCAGTTCGAAGGTTGGGACTCACTGCATATGTCATAATATAGCAAGACTCCATTAGAAGAAACAACATTACTAAGGTGAGTAATTTTTTCTTCTGCACCACCTGCAAGCAGTGGATATCACCCCCTGGTAGCCCTAGGTACAGGTAGTTACAGTAGTCAAGGTGAGAGGTCACAAAGGCGTGAACCAAAGTTGGAAGGTCACCATGCAGAACAAGGTGCTTAATCTGGGCAATATTCCTCAGATGGTAAAAAGAGGATTTGATAACGGACAACATTGAGACTGACACGTTAGCCTATCATCAAAGATAACACCCAGATTCCATGCCTGCTCAGAGATCTGCAGCTGTTGGTCCCCCAAGCCAAAGTTCAGAGGCCAGACCAGTCGCTGACCCCTCTGCTCGGAGACCTGAGCCCACAACCAACACCTCAGTCTTGTCAAGATTCAACTTCGGCCAGCTGGAAGTCATCCAGTTCTGGATCTCAGCGAGTCAGTTGTTAAACACAGAAACTGCACTCTCCTGCTTGGTCACAAAAGACAAGCAGAGCTGGTTATCATCTGCATAGCAGTGAAAACCCAGCCCATACCATCTTACAATGTCCCTTAATGGCAGCATGTACACCACGAACAACATGGGGGACAACACCGAGCTCTGCGGTACCCCACATGGCAGTGAGAATGATCCTGAGGAATAAACTCTGGACACCACCCTCTGAAATCTGCCAGTGAGAAAAGAATGGAACCATCTGAGGACCGTACCCAACAGGCCACAGATGAACTGCAGTGGCTCAAGTAGCATCCCACGGTCCACAGTATCAAATACTGCAGAGAGATCAAGAAGAACCAGGATGGAATGGCTCTTCCGATCTCTCGCTATCAGGAGATCATTGAGCACTCAAACAAGGGCCGTCTCCCTGCTATGCCTCTTCCGAAATCCCGACTGGAGAGGATCACATATCATGGATGGTTAAATGATTCTCCTGCTGCTGTGCAACCACTTTCTCAATAACCTTCCCCACAAAGGAGAGGTTAGAGACTGGTCTGTAGCTGGCAGAATAGTCTGGGTTGAGCGAAGCTTTTTTAAGAATGGGTGTAACCATCGCCTCCTTCAGGGAGTCTGAAAACTCACCTGACTGCAGTGAGCACCAGACTATCTCTGCAAGGGCTGGGCAGATGATGTCACCACACCCCACTAAGAGGCAATTTGGACCCAGATCAAACTACAGCAGGTCAGTCACAAACTCTGGACAATATGCATGATATCTACAAGCTCCAGCCGGTCAAAGTCACACCAACCAGACTGAGGAGTAGTAACCTCCCACTGACCACTGCTACCCCTTTTAAAGTGAGCTGCATGGATCTCAGATCTGATGTCTGCAACCTTATCAGCAAAGAATCAAGCAAACTCCTCACACTTTTCCTGTGAAAACACTCTTTGAACCTGGAGACAGATTGGATTGCACCTTCTGTCCACAGTTTGAAAGAGTTGAGCTGGTCAATTCTGTGCTGCAGCAATGTCGCTGGACAGGAATTCTGCCTTCTTACATGAGATGGCCGATTGCTAGACCCTATAATGATCCATCAATCTGAGCCTGTTGGCTTCAAGGCCTGACTTCTGCAGCAATACTCTATCCTTTGGCCCACTCGCCTCAACTCCCTCAATACCTTGTCAAACCACGGGGACCAAGGGCAAAGGGTGAGAGGATGAACACGGACAGGAGCAATGGCATCCAGAGCCTCTGTCACAACCTTATTATAGGCCTGCACCAGGTTCTCTGGACCCATGCTTGCACTCGGACATCCTGATAGGTCAAGTACCGCCATTAGGCCATCTGGTGTCACTTACCTTAAAGGGCAGTATTGCACCATCTCCACAGGGGCAGGCCTATTGGTGCACCATCTCCACAGGGGCAGGCCTATTGGGGGGAGCCTGAAAATTTAATCTTATAATGTGATGGTCAGACCACCCAATGGGTTCCACCACCACCACATCTGATGTCTCCATCCCTAGTAGGAAGATCAAGTTTAATGAGTGACCGCAATTGTGTGTCGCAGAGGTAACCACCCATGTGAGACCTAGCTAACTCATAAGCTGGAGGAAGTCCTGCCCAAACTGCGAACTGTCGACCCAGGCATTGAAGCCACCCAGAACCATCAGTCTGGGCGACTCCAAAACCATGTCAACAACGAAGTCCGCGACTTCCTGTAAGAACTGCTTCTCACTCCTGGGTGGATGGTATAAAGAAAATCCTGCATCCCACACCTGCGACCACTGTACAACCAAAGGCTCTGCCTCCTGATTACGTTTGTAGAATGTATGCTCCATTATGTACGCTATTTTGACTATCAGTTTTTGGGAAGTTGGAGTTTGCTGAGATTGTATCTGAATGGCATTGCATACATTGTTCAGCCTTATTAGAAGACACGTTTTTATTCTATATATGGTTGCTGATTTGAGAAATAAAATGAATAATTTCATGATTGCAAGCATGATGCCAGGTTACAAAACCGCTACTAGCAGAGTGACACAAATGCTCTTCAGTATTCCAAAGTACCTTTTTATGTTTGCTTGCACGCATGTGCAAGAAACATATTGCCACCATACTAAGTTTCGTAGGTGTGCCACCTCACTTCCAATGCCCTGCTCCTTGTCACAGGCATGGCCTCACAGCACCAATAAATGTCCAAGCTATCTATGACAGCAGTTCAGATGCAGTGGCATACAGTTCCATGCAAAACACCGCTACAATCAGTGGTGGTAACGTGTAGGCAATTTGCATACTGCCGTTGGCAGTATGCAAAGTGCCTACATGTTGGCACTGCACTGGAACAGCTGTCATAGACAGCTCCGTCCCCCTCCCCGTAACAAACACCCAAGTAGCATGCTGGGAGCCCACTCCAGCGTGCTCATGCGTTCCCCCCCACACTCTATATGGCCGATGAGGGTGCCCAATCCCCCGTCGGCTCCACTGCCCCCAACAGACTTCCAGGTGCCACACTGGGAGCTCACCACAGTGTGGCAAATGTCCATAAGGCTGACAGGGGTGCCCAATCCCCCGTCGGCTCCACTGCCCCCAAACAACCTTTCAGCTGCCACACTGGGAGCCCACCCCAGCGTGGTAAAAGTCCCGCCTCATCTTTAAAAAAAAAAAAAAATCACCTGTAAGAAAAAATGGTCCCTCGCTGACTGTATTGCCCCCCTTCCCCCAACCCATGCCCATCCTCTGATTGCCCCACCTCCCCACACCCCCACCGCATCCCTTACTTACCTCCGGTGTCTGGCGCGACGATCTTCGGTGGACCGGGAACACGTCTGCACTCTTCAAAGTTGACCGTGAGCTGAAGAAATGCCAGTAAGCGGAATAATGGCATAAACAGGATTTTTTCAGCTTTGGTGCATATCTTGGGCATTTTGGGGAATTTTTTTCCCCAGTTTTCAACATGGGGTTCTTGGGACCCCACCTCATGAACTCAGTCACTGTCATTTTGTTATTTGGTCCAGAAAGGTGATTTTGCAGTCACTGCATGGAACCACCTTTTGGGACTGATTTACCAAATGACAGTGTCACAGTTCATGAGGTAGGCTCCCAAAAACCCTATGTTGAAAATTTGGTGAAAAAATTCCCTAAAATGACTGTTTTACGAGCGTGCGTTGCGCAGTTCCTATGCACGCTCGTAACTTTGAGAATCTGTAATATTTTCACTCTAGATTTTCAACATTGCCATTTTACCACACCTCCTCATGAACAATACAGCTGTCATTTTTTACGTCTTGCTCAAAATGTATTTTCGAACATGTAGCGCACATTGGTGTGGTCGGTTTGCGAAATCAATGTTTGGGACACATTAAGAAAATCACAGTGATGCTGTTCATGAGCAAAGGTGTTAAAATGGCTATGTTGAAAATTTGGTGACAAAAGTCCATAAAATGACTGTGTTACGTGCGTGCATTGCGCAATTTCCACGCACCCTTGTAAGGTCATTAATTTGTAATATTTTGATTCCAGATTTTCAACATTGACATTTTTCCACACCTCCTTATGAATAGTACAGCAGTCATTTTTCACACCCTGGCCAAAATGTGTTTTCGCACTTCCAGCGCAGAATAGCGCGGTTGCTGTGGAAAATTAGTGTTCGGGACAGATTAAGAAAATTACAGTGACACTGTTCATGAGCGAAGGTCCCAAAATGCCTATGTTGAAAATCTGCTGTAAAAAATCCTCAAACTAATTACATTACGGGTGTACATTGCGCAGTTTCTACGCACGCTCGTGACTTCACCAGTTTTTTTTTATATTTTCACTCCAGATTTTCAACAATGCCATTTTTACATCTCCTCATGAACAGTGCACCTGTCACTTTTCACATCCTGTTCAAAATGTGTTTTCAAACCTGTGGCACCAAATGGCGCAGTTGCTGTGCAAAATCACTTTTCGCCTAACGAACTGATAGTGTCACTGTTCATGCGGTGCGGTCACAAAAAGCCCATGTGGAAAACTTGGAGTAAAAATACCAGGAAACGCCCAGGGCTTTAGGGTTTTCTACCATAACACCCTACGCTGTAGGGACTGACAGGTTTCAGGGGTGTGACTTGGGATTGTCGACAGTAATGCTCATGCCATTGCACCCCCACCCCACCCTCCAGCCAGTGACAGGCATCAAGGTGTGCCTTGGACCCTTTGCCCCCAGAGTTCACCCCGTTCTCCTATACTGCACCCATTTCAGCGTATTTCCTTATGGAATGATGTGAATGTAAAGCCCAAACATCCCAAGGCACACCTCAACACTTGTCAGTGTCTGAAGGGTAGGGTGAGGTAAAATGTCATGACCGTCATGGGTGACAACCCATAGGCACACCTCAATGCCTGTCCATCTCTGCAGGGTGAGGGTGGAGTTGGCATCAGTTCAATACTTCAATGCCATTCCTATACTGCATCTGTCTTAACTCCTGCACTTCCACTGCTAATGCCAGCAAGCAAACATTCGGCATTGACAAATGCTTGTTTTACAAAGTTGTTTTCTTACAAACATTGAACAGGGATAGCTGAGAGCTGGTGAGTGTTTGTCACTCAGGAAATTCCCTGCCGACACACTGCTGACATGGAGAAGATATTTTATGACATCTGAAGAAACCCTCCTGTGAACAAAGCAAGTTGGCAAAACTGATGTAATTAATCAATGCCATCAATGTTAGCAAATTATGCTTTTTACAGCCAGGCACAGCAGACCATGGCCTGTACATAATACAGCCTCTCAATGATTACTATTTTATTTGTACTATACTCACTGCATGGATAGTACAGAAGAATGAACTCTTATGTCAAAAACATTTATTGAGACTACACACAATCTGTCCGGTAACATAAACTAAGCACACGAGGAGATCCCAAAAAGTATGAAAGCAGACTGTTTCTTTTTTATTTGTGCTGACAAGAGTTTTCTCCCAGAATAGTGCAGACTTAACCATTTCAGTACCATCCACAGTGTAAAGAAACATAACGTGCAAAACTACTATGACAAAACAATCCCAAGAACTATTTTCTTATATATTATTTACTATTTATACAATGGCAAGAAAGAATCCTGGCTTCTGATTGGTCAGTAGGCCATCACAGCAGGGATGTTATCCTGGCATAACATCCCTGCTGTTCACAGGTCTACTGGCATCATGATTGCCACTATGGATGCATCTCCTCTTTTTCTACTGTAATAAAAACATTATTTAAAATTATTGTTTTATTTTATATATAACAACGAGCCATTGTATAATAGGAATAATGCCCTCCAGTGTGGGTGTTATGCTGGAATAACATCCCTTCTCGGGTGTTGGATGCCCTCGGCCACTGGCCCGGGCCCAACCACCCAAGGTGGGATGTTATCCCAGCATAACACCCACCCTGTCAGGCATTATTCCTTTATTTTAAGTGGAGGGGTGGTGGGAGGTTATTTTATTTTATTTAGCTTTTGTTGACCGGGTAAGTGCACTAGACAAATCCTGCCTATTTTCAGGCACGACCCGGGGGAGGGGGATACAGATGAATGCCAACTGACCTTGAACCAGATTAAGCTGTTGGTGGTATTTTTCAGTGAATGAGGGAAATTTGGCCAGGACACCGGGGAAATTCCCCTACTCTTTCGATAAGTGCCATGGGATCTTTAACATCCACCTGAACTACCACCAATCCAGGCAGATGGGACCTCGGTTTAACGCCCATCCGAAGACGGCACCTCAGAAGTGCAGCACCCCTCTCATGCTGCACTACAGTGTCAGTACTGGGATATTAACCCATGTGCCAGATGTGGGAACTGAACCCACAGCCCTCTGATCTCCCGGCCTCAGAGGCGAGTGTGCTACCTACTGAGCCACTGACACTGACATTGTGTGTTATACTGTGACACACTGAATATGAGTGAACACACACAAAAAATAAACTTACATTTTTTGTGCTGTTACACAAAGGATTAAACAATGTTTAAACCAAATAACTAACTCTGACTCAGAACAAGGGCTGCTAGAGCAACTAGAGAGAGATTCTTCATCTGCCATAATTACTCTGATTGCTGTCCACTAGCTACTAATGTGAAAGAGCACAGTGAGCAAGCATTTCCAAACTAGTGCATCATGAACTAGCAGAGGTGCATTATAGCACTCATTGCCATTGGCAAAAATATTATAATTCTGTCTGGTTTAATTTGGTTAAAAAGGGTGATCCTGGTAAGGGTACATGTTCATCAGGAGCATGTCCAATCTGAATATAAAAAATTACAAAATTACAAAAATGAAAGTAAGTATATTTTCATTAATCATAAATACCAACATCATTACCTGTCAAAATTCAACCCCAGGTTTCTTGTACTGTTGCTTTAAACCCCAATAAATTAATTTGTTCTCTGGTCCTCTGGCAGATCAGCCTTTGTGCGAGCATGATTCCTTCCTCCTTCCCCACTACACATGACAGTCATCTTCTCTCTAACTATGCCGTTATGTTCCTGCCATGGAAAATTGTGATGACAGTGTCTCCCCATCTCATGTCTCCCAAATCCCGATCAGTCCCCCTCTCCACTAGTCTATCCAATTCCCAGACTCCATCTGGTCTGATCAGACTGTGTTGCACTGATTGGCACTTGACTCAGACTGAGTGCAAAATGGCAGCACTGTAACTGTGGCTGAACTCACAAAGATCTATTTCAACAACAGCTCAGGTCTTGGAGACACAGTGCTGACTCTGCAGATGGAGAAGAGGAATGGATGGATCTCCTAGCCATAAACTGCTGTGCTCCACTGGGGACTGTCTCATCCCACCCGGAGACTGTTGCAAGTTCCAGCAACCCCGCCCAATCTGGTACTCATGCAGGGCAAGCTTGCAGCACCCTGCCCAGACATGCAGCAACCACTGGCCACCCGGGCCTCCATTGTGGTGGCAATGGTGCCTTTACCATCATTTAGGTTGTCTGATAATGAGGAGAGCAGAATTTTCTGTGTTCCTTCTGAAGTCAATCAAGTGACCACCATCGCCTACCTCAGCACCACTGTGAAGCTGCTGCCAGCCGAAGGCTGACTCCTCTGAGTGAGTAATCTTGTTGGAGAATCAGGGGAGGGGACTGGGCAGGAGAGCACCCTTGCCTAACATCATACTAACTACTTTTGGCTATCACCACCCCTTGAGGTGTGTTCTTCCTCCCTTAGGCCTGTTCCCCCTCAGGCCAGATTGACACCAAACTAGGCAGAACACACAAAGTTGCCATACCAAACTGTCACAAACTACTGCCTATGGCCTTCGCTCGCTCATGGGAATCCCAATCAACCTGTAAGGTGGCAGTTGCTAGTCGATATCCATTTCGATGGGCAGCAGCCCCAGATACTGTCTGGACTTAGGTGGAATGACTTGAATGTCACTGGGTTTATGTACATCAAAGGGAGAAGTGGTATGCTGCCTTCCTTTTGCCCTTTAATTTCTTTTTTTCAGTTGCTAGAGTAGGATTGCATTAGCCTCATAGCCCCCTGCAGCAAAACTGTGGTTACAGTGTAAGACACCAGCCTGACTGTATACCTCAAACAGTGGACTCTCTGCTAACAGTACCCTAACCTGAGAGTGGGCTACCATACCCGTACATGGAAAGGCTGCAATCCTTCCTTCATGAAACCTAGCATCTCTCTTTCTCTCTCTCTCTCTCTCTCTCTCTCTCTCTCTCCTCCTTTTCATTTGAGGTGTACTTCAGGTTAAGACTGTGCTTCCCCATACCTACTTTCCTTCCCCTCTCCTGGTGCATACCTCCTCAGACGTAAGGATGCTCCACACATTACTAGTGCATTATAACAAGCTCCTATGGGTCCTAAAGGATGTGCGGTATCCCCAGTTACAACTGGCAGATACTCATACAGTGCCACTCATCCCCTAGCTCCTTGCCAGAAGACCCATTTACCAGGGGCCCTGGCAGTGGCCAGAGGACCTCAAATCACACTACTAGCAATTATAGCAAGGCTCCATTCCTTCCTAGTAAGCCAGTGAAAACCTGCCTCACCCATGGCTTCCCATTATCTTGGGGTGGATGAGGGAGCGCAGCCTCATATGCAAGATAAATTCTTTGGCGGGTGTAATGGAAACTTCCTTTCTCTGTTCTAGTGGGGTGGTCTCTCACTTACCTACTTCCTAGCCAGCCTCCAGGGATCCGTGTACACAGCCTGCCCCGTGGGCTGAAATGTCAGCACACAGAATTTTGCCCTTTATATGGTACAGCACCACAAGGTTCCCCACTCCCCCTTTTTTCTTAACCCCTCCATGGACTGAAAAAAACAACGAGCAAGACTTCCCCGATAAGGGGGATGGGAAACCCCACTTCTTACCCTCCCATCAGGTACACCAGCCACAATATGTAAGAAGGAAATGGAAAGGTGGATCCTCTTATGCCGCTCATTTTAGCACAAGTGCCAGGTCCTTTACATTCCTGGGACACTTACCAACTTATAATTCTTTTTTTTTCTGCTCATCACATGGCTGAGGTTTGGGAGGGAGGTCATCGTTTTACACCCCAGTTAGAGTGGGCCAACCGAATGACACTGGTTATTGGATCACACTGCCACCACTGGGGCAGCAGGAGAACCTGGGCCAGTTCATTATGTCCCACTCTTAATCTTGATGCCCTGCATTAGTGCATATGTGTTACTTGTTCTATTGCTGAATTTTTTTGTTTATTCAATGTGTGGTACATAGCTCAGTGCTTGTGATACATAAGAGCTGAATGAGATATGGTTGGTGCTTAGATATGTTTGAGGTGGATTGGTACATAGGTCAGTGTTTGTATTTCGTAGGAACTGGATGAGGTATGGTTGGTGCTTAGCTACGTTTGAGCTGGATGAAATGTAGATATGTTAGAATCTGATCTTTGGTCTTTCTCTATATCCCACCTTTGGTGGGATGCTAGGTAAGTGTAGGTTTGAAGGCCCAGCACAAGGTGAGATATGAGTGCCGGAGAAGGAGGAGGAGGCAGGGGAGGAAGGAAGAGGAGTCCGACTTGCTTGAAGCAGAGGAAGCAGAAGCTGGACGTTTAAGAAGAGGATGGGGAGGAGCTATGCCCCCCCCCCCATCGAACTTCAGGCAAAGCCTTCCAATTCTGTGTGCGGTACATAGCTCAGTGCTTGTGATACATAAGAGCTGAATGAGATATAGTTTGTGCTTAGATACGTTTGGGTTGGACTGGTACATAGGTCAGTGTTTGTAGTACGTAGGAACTGGATGAGATACGGTTGGTGCTTAGATACATTTGAGCTGGACTGGTGCATAGGTCAGTGTTTGTAGTACATAGGAACTGGATGAGATATGATTGGTGCTTAGATAGGTTTGAGCTGGACTGGTATATAGGTCAGTGTTTGTAGTACGTAGGAACTGGATGAGATACGGTTTGTGCTTAGATACGTGTGGGCTGGACTGGTACATAGGTCAGTGTTTGTAGTATGTAGGAACTGGATGAGATACGGTTGATGCTTAGATACATTTGAGCTGGACTAGTACATAGGTCAGTGTTTGTAGTACATAGGAACTGGATGAGATATGGTTGGTGCTTAGATACGTTTGAGCTGGACTGGTACATAGGTCAGTGTTTGTAGTACGTAGGAACTGGATGAGATATGGTTGGTGCTTAGATACGTTTGAGCTGGACTGGTACATAGGTCAGTGTTTGTAGTACATAGGAACTGAATGAGATATGGTTGGTGCTTAGATACGTTTGAACTGGATGAAATATAGATGATGGTAGAGTCCGATCTTTGGCCTCTCTCTACATCCCCCCTTTGGCGGGATGCTAGGTAAGTGTAGGTTTGAAGGCCCAAAAGAGAATGAATTACTGTTGTGATTACAGCCTCCAACTCCAGAGAGTGTGGCCAGTAGCATGCAAGAGAGGAAAAACCCCCTTGGGGGAAACCTCTGAGGACCCATTGCTACTGACCTGCCCATCCTCTGGGCATACTAAAAGGAGAGTAATTCTAGTTAGGCTAAAGGGCTAAAGTGCTGACTTAGTTATCTTAGTACTAGATCCAGATTGTTGGTAGAAGAGGCATATCTTTGATTTCGATGGTGAGCAGAGTAATCCTGGAGAATGAGGTACTGGCGGATGAAGAGTCCAACATGGAGAGATGATGGCATAAGAGGTTGGTTAATCCAAGTCTATAATATCTCTAGGAGAAGAAGGTGAGGAGCGTAGGTTCCAACAAAGAAGGAAAGACCCCATGTGGGTCGGCTGAGGTGACGATGGAATGTGTTTGAGCAAGCAGCCAGGCCCCCCGTGTGGGCGAAGCAGGGATAATGGTGGAAGTCTACGTGGTCCACTATTGTATAGATTCCTGAAGAGAAGGTGAGACCCCCATGTGGGTTGTTGGCAGCAGCCAGGCCCCCTTGTGGGGCAAAGCAGGAGATTGATAAATAAGCTGGGTAGGCTTGGGGTGGGTCAGAAAGTTGGTCAACTGGGTGGCAAACTGGTTGACGGGCAGAAAACGGAGAGTGGTGGTAAATGGTATACAGTCAGAAGAGATGCAAGTCACAAGTGGGGTACCTCAGGGATCAGTTCTGGGGCCAGTCCTCTTCAACATCTTCATTAGTGACCTTGCAGATGGACTAGAGGGTAAGGCTTGTCTGTTTGCAGATGACACCAAGATCTGCAACAGAGTAGATGATCCAGATGGGGTGGGCAGAATGAGAAGAGATCTGGATAAACTAGCAAAATGGTCAGAAGAGTGGCAACTGGGATTTAATGCAAAGAAGTGCAAAATCATGCACATAGGGAAGAGAAACCCTGAAGCCACCTATAGGCTGGGAGGGGAGCTGCTAGCAGTCACAAAGGAAGAAAGAGACTTGGGCATCATCATCACTGATGACCTGAAATCATCCAAGCAGACCTCTAAAGCAGTAGGTAAGGCTAGGGGGTGTTAGGGTGTATTAGTAGGGGTATCACAAGTCGTAAGAGGGAGGTAATAATCCCTCTTTACAAGACACTGGTTAGGCCCCATCTGGAGTACTGCGTGCAGTATTGGAGGCCACACCTTCACAAGGACATTAACCAAATTGAGGCAGTCCAGAAAAGGGCAACCAAAATGGTGCAGGGACTGCATCAGAAGACATATGAGGACAGATTAACAGAGTTAAATATGTATACCCTTGAGCAAAGGAGGTAGAGAGGTGATATGATCGAGGCATTCAAACACCTTAAGGGCATTAACAGGGTGAAAGAGTCTAACATGTTTAAATATAAGAAAAATAGCAAGACAAGAGGACACAGCATGAGATTAGAGGGGGTCCAATTAAGGGGGAATGTGAGGAAATTCTTTTTCACAGAAAGGGTGGTGGATGCATGGAATGGCTTACCACAAGAAGTGGTGGCTATGAATACAGTGCAGGGCTTCAAACAGGCATGGGATAGACATAAGGGAGCAATACAAATGACTATGAATAGATAAGCCACTGACAGAGCAAAGGCTGATGGCATATTTATATGGTAGAAAAAGAAATGGGTAAACTGGATGGGCCTTGCGGTCCTTATCTGCCGTCAACTTCTATGTTTCTATGTTTCTATGGCAGGACCCCACATGGTCCGCTATCATGGTAGACTAATGGCCTGACAGAGAGAGGGGTAGATTCAGCAGATATGGTAATCAGATAAAAGGTCGGAGAGTCCTGTTTCTGAGGTCGATGATGAGCAGGAAGTCAACCCTGAAGATGAAGGTTCCAGCAGATGAAGAGATCCAGCTTGAATTGATGTCTGGATGAGAGATGATGGTTAATTGTGGCCAAGGAGGCTGTGAGTGTAGTAGCTGTAAAGTGTACATATACAGTCAGCATGGTTGAGGAATGTGTGCCAACGTTGCAAATCTTTTGAGGATATAGAAATCATAGATGATGAAATGATCAGGAATGTTGCCCAGCAGGGAACGATGATGAGGTAGGAGTCTATGCAAATTGGGAGGCTTGCATGGCCTTGTGTAAATCCAGGAAACGGTAGGGTATGATCGAGTACCTTGTAAGAAGGGAGAATTTTCCCAAGATGTCCAAGGAATTGAGGTATACTCTACGGAGATGTCCAGCATAGAAACTTGGTTGGAACTGGAACAGAAAGGGAGGTGGATTGCAATGGAGCATAAATGAATTATGAAGTAGGGTAGGCCCAGACGTTGACTAGCTGGAGCATGGACCCCATGTAGGTCTGGGGTATGCAGTATTCGAATGCTCGAGCAATCGAGTAGGTCTCAGGTGGTCAGTCTAAGGAAGATGAGATCCCGACATGAGTCTGCTTTAGTGAAGATGGAAATATGTTAGAGGAATGAGAAATGCTCCTCGTGGGCACGATGGATTCGGGATGGCAAGACCCCCACATGGGTTAACCATCACCACAGTATGATATGCTCCGAGGTAAGGGGGCAGAACCCCTGCATGAGATCTGCTGTAGTGACTTGAAGTACATTTGTGCTATGAGTAGGGCCACCTCGTGAGGCATGTATGGTTAAGAAGGTGGGATCCCACATGGTCTGCCATCATCATAGTATTGCGCTGTCTGAGTTAAGGATGGTGGGGCCCCCCATGGTCCGCCATTGCAGGAGTAGCATATAGTCCAATGCAAGTAGGACAAGATCCCAAGTGAGTCCCTCTGTAGTGTGGAAATAAGTTGTAAGCGATGAGTAGATACCCTCTCGTGGGCACGGTTGGTTGGGATGGTGGACCCCTGCAGGTCTGCCATCGCAGTAGGAAGCATGGAAATGTGAGCTTTCCGAGGTTCCCATGAAGGCTGAACTGAACTGGAGAATCTCGTGCAGGATGACTGGATGAGTAGAATGGAATGCCAGGAGGCCATTGACAGAGACAAACGGGATGCTGAACCTTCACAAGGGGTAGCGAGGAAGGTGTAGAATGGACATGTGTGGTTGTCCACCATGGCAGCAGAATCACACGATTTAAGGGTTGCACCTAACTTGTCATGTTATGAAGGTCTCAGGTCGGTACACCAGTGGACCCCATGGAGGTCTGCTAGAGGACAGTGTGTAAGGTGATTGAGTAGCGAGCTAGGCCCCCATATGGGCTAGCTTGAGCTGCACGACCCCAATGTAGATCTGCCAGAGGAGTAGTAGAAGTGAGTGATCTCACATGGGTTTGCCATAGTGTATTACTGAGAAGTCCAAGGTAAGGAGAGCAAGACCCTGCTGTGAGTCTGCCATAGTGATGGAAAGACATTCAGAGCACTGTGCAATGCCTCCACGTGGGCATAGTAGAAGGAGATGGCGGACCGCCCTTCTCCGAGTCCACCATTGCCATAGTATAACACTGGCAGAGTAGGGGCAGGTGAGGTCTCTCTTTCAGCCTGAGGAAGTGAATGGGTTGTGCTAGGCTGCTATGCAGGCTCGCCAGACCAATAGGAACAGTACTGTCCCAAGAAATAGCAAGGCAGTGGTGAGCACAGAGATGCAGCAAATGAGTTTGTAACTCAGCAACTGGTCCCAGTTAAAGTTTCCAGGCAATGTATAATTACTGGATGAGGTAGGCAATGCTGGTTGTATTATGAACGTGAGTCGAAGTCCACTTAGCTGAAGTTTGTAAACAGGTGAGATCGGATCACAGAAAAGTTTGGATAATGCAGAGGAAAGCTATCGAGTGAGCTATAGCCATATCAGGAAATAGGTAAAATCCATGGAGCCCACTGCAGGTTTGGTCAGGCAATGGTGAGGAAGAAAGCTGGGCACAGAGGGCGATGTCACGCCTGAAGTGCCGGCTAGACAAAGGAAGGAAACGATGGAGCATTGGATTGCTAAATGGAGGCAGTACTGGGCAGAAGAGATGGGAGACTGTGTAAGAACTGACTGGAGATGTGCCCGGAGCAATCCTGGGAGTTGCCAGAACCAAGAAGAGGACCCAGCAGATGTAACAGGCCTGGGAAGCCAGAGTGGAACATGCAGCTGCTTGGAAAAAAGTGGAGCAAGTAAACCCCCCCAAAAAAGAGAAGACAGGTGAACCCATAGGCAACAGTACAGACCAGAGGTAGGGGGTCAGATGAGGGAAAAGAGCTGATAGCAGAACAGTGAGGGAAACAAGAAGGGGGGGCAAGACAAGGAAGGGGAAATGGGAGCAGACAGCGTGTGGGGGGAGGACTGAGAGATGTGAACAAAGGCTGCCGAGAGACAAAAAGAAAGGACAAGGGGAAGGAGGAGACCGAATGGGAACAGAGAGAGGGGGCAGCTGTGGGTCCCACGCAGCCACCCAGGCAGCAACTCAAATGCCGGCGAGTCCGACTCACTTGAAGCAGAGAGAGTGGAAGCTGGACATTTAAGAAGAGGATGGGGAGGAGCTATGTGCCCCCCATCGAACTTCAGGCAAAGCCTTCCAGTTACCAATCCATTGTTGCTGATGTACTGTCTTGTGTTAAGTGGTACCCAAATGATAACTACTGGTACTCTAAAATAGGGGTAGATGACTTTCACATGAGAATAGCATATCTGATGACTACACTGTTATTCAGAAGAGGATACTGTAACTTGGTATACAGAGACAGACAGAGAAGCCACCCTCCGAAGTTACAAGATCTCCCTGCTTGCAACTTTAACAGCCTGTACTGCCGCAGATTTCTTTTCCAAAATCCCCAATAATGTCTGACTTGCACTGCAACAGCTGGAATATTCAGGAATTGAACTCTGGTAAAGTGCAAGCAGGTCTTTTATAGACTGTTGCTGGCAGTGTAGACAGCAGTGTCCTTGACATACATTATCACTCTAGCAGTACAGTAAGCAGATAGCAGATGAAAGAGTTATCTTCTTCTTAATAAATGATTTCAAACAACCATGTCTTTTCAAGTGAACAGTACTCTGGCACAAGCAGGTAATGCTTTGTTTAAGAGTGTAACACACCTATTTTTGTTTGCACTTGGTTCTGTTTTCTTCCATCAGGCTGGCCACCTCATCTGACACACTGACCAATCCAGCCCTGTCACCCTGGCATCCCATGGACTTACCGTCTAACTCCTGTCTTCCTGACTGACCCCCCCCCTTGGCAGGGGTGCCCTGGTGGCCACGAAACATATTCTCAGGCAAGAGGTGCACCATGTTGTAGGGTTGTGGGACCTGTGGAGAGTTGCACCTATCATTCTGGCCACCCTGGTATTTTCCTCTCTTGTATGATGGCTGGTGGGGGAGGGGGTTGGTCAGGAGGGGGTTGGTCAAAATGGGGCAGCTGGGGCAGCTCAGGAGGATAAAAAGCCTACAGTATATGGAGAAAAATACCTAAAGCCAAGAACCAGTGGAAAATGAGATACAGTACTGCGTCTCACCTGGACTACCATGGGTAAATGCATGCATAACTCCCCTCAAAAAACACTCCCAACAAACTCTTACAACATGCATGCATACATATGGCATTGACAACTGCTTATTACACCCTGTTTTGATCTTTACTTCCCAGGAATAGTTCTTCAGTCACCTGCATGCTGTAGTTCTCTTCCACTGGGGGTCACCCTCTGGCTTGAACACCGCCCTTTGCTCAATTTCCTACCACCACTTCCTGAAGCTTTCCCCACCCAGTGCCCCCTCCTGATTATTACCAGCAGAGGGTATCACCCAATATCCCAAGTGGTGGTGGGAGGAAGACATTGGCCAAGAAGGCCAGGAACGAGCTCCTGAATTGCTCAGCTGGGGAGATGGGATCATCTGCTGGTTACCTTACTTCTTTTTTCCTTGTGTCTGTGAGACACTTCAGACACTACCTTTGAGGACACAGAGATGCTGGGGCCAGTATGCCAGCCATAGCATGCATACATCATCTCCTCCCCTTTCCTCAACACCACTCCACTGAAGTGCCACCTGTAGTCACCTACATACTATAGCAGTATTAGAAAGAGAGAATTATAGCTCACCCTTCTTGGATGCTTGATTTTTCACTGCTGGTCAGCATCGACACATTGGGCTTGAGACATGGAACCAATCCCACGGAATAGCAGCAGCACCTCCTGCTAATATGTTATTGAGATGGCTTTTAATTTTGTAGTTCAGCTACATTTTCTTTGTAAAATAAATATTTTAGTCATCTGTTACCCTAATGGTCTAGGGGTTTCACTGGCTGATGGGCTAGACTTCTAATTCTGCACCTTATTGCTCCCTAGGGTGGTTACAGTGAATTTCAGTTTAGCCAGTTCCAAAAGGTAAATGAAGTGGGCAGGCATTTCTTTTATAAGTGCAACTGTTATTAGCATGCAAACATATAAATATGCACTCCAGCAAGACTCCTTAGTTTAAAGCTGACATGTGAACCTGCACGGCTGCACCCCTTCAGTTTTCATGTAGGAGCCCACAGAGTTTACCTTTTTAGTGACTGTTTTCCTCTCAAAGTCTGTAAGATTTTTTTTCAAACGTCAGTATGCAGTGATATAACCAGTTTAAAAGTATCCAGGGCATTACCACGTGGGCCCCAGCTCTGTGTGGGCTTTGATACTATTTGTGTCTAACCGTGACCAATAAATATGTGAAATATTTTAAACAGTAACTTAAATATAACATTATAAAAATAGTAGCGGTGTAACTTTAACCAATGTAGCTGTGCAAACCTCTGAGGACAGCTGAATCCCAGGAACCCAGGGCCTGATAGCATCCTTCACTTCTGAAAGCATGGGGCACAGTCCTTCAATCTGCCCCTGCTGTTATGCATATCTGCCTCATTTCTAGCTACACTGTTTATAGGCTCTAAAAATAAGAGTTCTGCTTCCACTGAAGAAATGAACAAGGTTGTCTGGGGATGGTGTGTGTGCGTACATGTGGGGGAATTAACAAAAAGCATTATTTGGTAGAAACGTGAATCATTTTTGTTTCTATTTGCAAAGCAGAGATCATGGTGGGACGTTTTGCTATGCCACAATACTATGAAGAGGTGAACTGGTGTGAATTGTGCAGTATAATTCCTTCATTCCTTACTGTTTCAAGATAGTGTAGCTATGGCTAGCCTTTCATCAATGCATCTTGTGGCTATAGTTAGAACCTCCTTTCTCCCTGCTTTTCAGAGAATGTGACACTGATGACTTCAGTTGCTCCACAATGCTAATGAAACTAAGTGGAAAACATCTTGGACACATATGTAGTTTGAGTCCGTTCATATTGTTCAGTCAGACTTGGAAGCTTATTTATTTAGTTTTTATTTACCAGCTGGATGCACGATACAAAGCATTTGCCTATTTTCAGGCATGACCTGGGAGAGTACAACACAGGAGTTCATTATAACAGTATACAAATAACAAGAAAGCATCGCGCAATGATTATATAGCCAAGCAGTAGTACAGGGAAATAAATAGAGCAAGAGAAATTATACACACGAAACAGTGTATGAAGGGCATTGTGCAGGATATGTAAGCATTAAGCCATGACACAACATGGTTCTAATGGAGAATTAATCCATGCTGGGGGGGTATACGAGGCTGCAGGCCGAGTGCCACCAACCACCTGTAGAACCATGCTGTGGAGTGGCTTAATGCACTTGTAACATGGCAAGCAGAAAAAAAAAGTTTATGTACATACCATTAGTTAATATAGTAACACAAACAGACACTGAATATAGTTGAAACATAAACACTGTATTTGAATGGAACAAATTCTGTCAAATGGCATAATTACAACTACAATGTCATGAGTGAAAACAGTAATATTCTGAAACACTCACATTAAACAGGTTGTTGAACAACTCTCAGACATGTTTTTCCCGCATGTACCTGATTTCCAGGGAGATTGAAGGCTCTCCATTACATCGTGGTTTGTGATTCTGGAATATCTTGCACTGCGTGCTGAGAACAAAAACATCATGCATACATTTGCGTACATAATAAATAGAGGTCAATCAAACAAATGCGGCTCACACGTTTAAAAAAACATAGGTATTACTACGGTGGGAAAATTCCATGATTTCCATACTGGGTATCCACCCAGCTTGAAATTCCCCACGATTCCACATACTGGGAAGGTAATATTGAAATTCTCCATTATTCCTTTCAGTGGTGAATGAGAGAACTGCTTGAGCAAGCATGGATTATTAGAAAATTAATCCATGGTCAGGTGCTATATTATAGCCAATGAGTTCCTTGCTTGACACAGACTCAAACAAAGCCATGCTACAAAGTACTATGTTCAACAGTATACAAGCAATCAGGACACAGGGATAGGCAACATTCATTGGTACAGTGTTTAGCCAAAATAGGCAAGGTGGCACAATTCCTGGCAGCCTAAGGGCAGGTACCTATAGATGCCTGGTTAAGAAGAGTGTTCAGATATCTGTGCTAAGAGTACCAGAATAATACTGATATTCTATTCTGAAGTGCCTGTGCTGAACATAAAGCTCTTTGTTGAGTATACAGGATCTGTTACTAGACAAGCTAATGAAGCAGTTTCATTAACTCATCTGAATGAGTTATTGCCTTGGAGACCAAGAACCTCTAGTTAATATCCAATCTCCTCTTGTCTTTTTTAACTTTGAATGTTTGGGTGTTGCCTGTCACTAGATAGAAGTGTAAGCCTTCCCTTTTTGGGGGCTTACTAGTGTTATCTTGCTCTCCTCCCTGGGGTCAACCTTAGGGATTATTGACAGCTGGTGACCACCCTCTGGATGTGTCCGGGTGTCCTACCACTTAAAAAAGGGTGGCAGGTGTGAGAGTGTTGAGGAGGCTGGCAGTGTTACCTTGCACAAGTTAGGGCTGGGGTTCGAACCCCAGCCCAGTGAGTTTGCGGCCTTCAGCTTTTTGGTGTTGCTTCATGGTTTGGGCTGTCTGGGGTGGATGGCAGGGGCAAGCAACTGTGGGATGGGACCCCATATTAACATAGGAGGGAGCTGTGGCCTGGAGAAGTGCACTTGAGGCCCCCCCTGTGCTCCATGGCACCAAGGTGGACCAGGGCCCTGTTACAATTTTGTCTGGAGATGGCAGTAGGGTGCTGCAGTTGTGGCAGAGCCATGGTATGGTTGCCCTGGTGGTGGCAGCACCAAGGGGCACACTGCTGGTGGTCTGCCAGGAGAGGAATAAATGGGCCTACCATGCCCGTGTCTGGGGTAGGTTCTGTTTGGTCCAGTTCTGTAGATTCGGGAGAAACTGAAAGTGTGGGAGCTGGTAATTTGCTGTGAGAGCTCCCTTTATGATGCGTATGGTCTGCAGGCAGTCTGGAGCAGCGTTTGGTCAGCTGGTGTGAAGATCTAAGGCGTAGAGTTTTGCTATGGAACCCTAGTGGTGTGAGGCCTAGATTTGGTGTGACCACCCCGAAGTTTGGCTTCCTTTAGTTTTGAGCTCTCTCAGCACAAATTACAACTGTGTGGAGCTCGTTCCTGGCCTTTCTGCGCTTTGTACTGCAGCTCCCTGCTGCATGAAACTTATGCCTGTATGACTTATGCCAGTCCTCTGTTGTCCTCCAGCCCCACGGAGCTATGAAAATATTTAATTTTATTAATTAAATTTATTTTATTCTTCATTTGGTTTTCCTGGTTCTATGTTGCTCCCTGCTCTGATACTGTTTTGCCCCTAGCATGTATCATTTCGTTCCTCTGGTTTTGCCCTCAGTGCCCTCTCTCTCGCTCTCTCTCTCTCTGAGTGCTAGCACGGAGATTTCCTGTTCGGTATGAACGCTGCGGGCAAGGTAAGATAAATTATTTATTCCAACAGTGTGATTCCTGGTTGTTGATTTCCTGATTTGTCGCCCCCTCGACCCCTTTAACATAAGGACCCCTATACTGGGCCAACAAGAGGGTTACAGCAGCAAGCAGCTAAACAGACTTCCAGCTGCTAAAAGAGTCAGAGGGAAGCTAGCACCCACCACAGGCGGCAATGCGTCGAGGGGCAAAGGACTCTGCTGCCTCAGTATTGCAAATTTGGGAGTTTGGGCTAGAGATGGTACTTGACTGCAGCATTTAAACTGCTCTGATTTTTACTGTTTACATTTTGCTGTGATTGCAGCTGATTGTTTTTTTCTGGACACAGGGAGCCCTGAGGCACCTGCCCACCCTACCCCGCGGCAGTGACTTTTATAAAGAACTCAGAACTCCCACTTCCAGCATGGACACAGGAAGTGCTGAATAAAGATAATAAACCTTCTCTCTTGCACAAGGACCTGCATTGAGCTTCCACAACACTTCCTCCCTAAAAACCTGAAGGACTGTATAGTACATTTCAAACAACATGAAGTCTTGCTATATTCTGACATATGCAGTGAGTCCCAACCTTCGAACTGCCCCGGAGATGAAAGAGTTAACTTTCCATGCCAGGCATGGAACGCTGAGCTCGAGCTCGGTTGAGACTCTGTCTGTTGTTCTTCAAACTCAAACCGTCAGATTCTTCACTCCGCCTCACTGAATAGTCGCTCCGGAGATTTCTCCTTCTGCTTGGTTCATTTTGTCGGTTAAAGACCGCTTTTTCTTGGTTTTCGACTGAATTTAAACCGCAACCTGTCGGTTCAGTCTCTGTCTGTGGTATTTGTGAGTACTAGATAGGTTTTACATTAATTCTATTCTGTGTGAATTTAGAACGGTTTATCGGTTCGGTTTGAACCGATCAAGTTGTTTAAAAATCTTAATCTGTGATTTAGAGTGGTTACCGTTCTTATCGGTTCTAAAAAAACGGATTTTATTACGGTTTTTCCATGACCTGTGACACAGTTGGGAACCGATAAGAGGGTCTTACCTGGTGGATTGCCATAAACGGGTAAGTTTGGATAGGACTGGTACTATGTCTGAGAAACCCAAAAGTAAAACCGGGCCCACTGGGTTTCAACACTGTAGTGTGTGTGGGGAAGTCTTTGCCAAGGCTGATCCCCACACCACCTGTGTTTACTTTCTGGGGTTTGATCACCTCAATGCAGACTTCCAGATTTGTAAAAGTTTTCCTGCAGCTACCCTGGAGAAGAGAGTTGGTAGGCTCAGGGAAAGGGAGGCCAAAAAGTCCGCTGAACTGGATGGCCAGCCTGGTTCGGTTCAAACCAAACCAGAAGGAGTGCCCTCTGACCAGGGCGAAACTTCTTCGGGCAAAAGAAGAACCGACTCTGAGGAGTCGGTTCCAGCAAAAAGGACTAGAAAATCAGCTGGTGTGGAACCAAAACTTTTCTCTCCAACCACTGAAGAAATAGCCAAAGCAATCAAAATTGTCCAGTTGCTTTCCCCGGTTCCGACCGAACCGGCACCGTCAGGTAGGTGCTCGGTTTGGCCGGTTCCACCGGTTCAAGAGTATGATTTAGAGGAATTTTATGAACCGGAGGAGGGGAAGAGGAGTATGAGGAGAGTGAATGTGGATTTGAAAGTCTGGATGTGCCCATTGACCCGGACATCTCCCCAGACAGACCTTCAGGAGTGTCTCCTCCTAGGCTTTCTGAGTCCCCTTCTCATTTTATGTTTTATAAAAAAGTGGCTGAAACCCTCCAGCTTCCTATGGAAGAAGCTGTGGATGACCAAGAGGAGCCTGGCTATGTGGAAATGATGGATATCCCAGAGTCTAGGAGACTGTCTATTCCCTTGCATAAATCTTTTGGGAAACAGACATTTAAAATTCTAAAAACTCCTCACACTATACCTCCTGTGGATAAGAGGATGGACAAGAGGTATACATTGTCAGACTCTGTTACGGAGTTCCTTACACAACAATGCAGCCATGTTGGGGTAGTGCAAGCTGCAGCCTGTGACAAGGCAAACATTCCCTTGGCTTCACACCCCCCAGACAAGGACTCCAGGAGGATTGATGCCATGGCAAAGAAACAGTACATGGCAGCATCCTTGGGACTCAGACAGGCAAATTATATGGCTTATGTTGCTAGATATCAGAAATCCAGATGGGACACTGTCATGGCTCTAGCAAAACAGGTCCCTGGCCAGCTTGCCAAGGAGCTGGAGCAGGTGGCTGCTGATGGTATTGAGCCATCCAAGGTGCAATTCCATGCTGCAGTGGACTCAAATGATGTGTCATCAAGAGTCATGGCTACATCTGTGGCACTTCGAAGAATGGCTTGGCTCAGATGTACTAGCCTGTCACAGGATACCCAGACTAAGGCCATGGATTTTCCTGTTGTGGGTAATTCCCTGTTTGGGGAGCAGACAGAGAATTACATGAAGAAAATGGACGAGTATAGGACCATCTATAGGAGTGTACAGGCCAAGGAAAGGTAGGCAACTCCTCAAAGGCAGCTTCCCAGGGGCAGGGGCAGGACTTTTCTTAGGCCTTTTTACCAAGCCCAGGCCTCCTCTTCTGCTTATGCCCAGAGGGGGTTCTTTAGAGGGAGAGGCAGACGGGGTACAAGCAGGCCTGCTTCCACCCCTCAGCCGAAAGCCCCTGCCAAGCAGGCACCCTGATGGGGTTGCCAGGGCCGATTCTCAGCTACCTGTAGGGGGCAAGCTGGCTTACTTTGTCCAGGACTGGGAGTCTCTGACATCAGACAAATGGGTCTTGGAAGTAGTAAGCCAGGGACTGGTTCTCAGCTTCAAAAGTTTCCAAAGATGAGAACCAGATCCTTTCCACCTGCAAATCCATCAGAGGCACTTGCCTTAGAGGCAGAGGTCTCTTCCTCCTAGCTCTCAGAGCTGTGGAAAGGGTTCCACCTCTACACCAGGGCAAAGGATTGTATTCCAGGTACTTCTTACCCCAAAAAGACAGGAGAATGGCGCCCATCCTGGATCTCAGATACCTAAACAAGCACCTTTTAAAACCAAAATTCAAACGTGACTCTGGGAATTATTCTACCTCTCTAAGGCCAGGGACTGGCTAGTGTCCCTGGACCTCAAGGATGCCTACTTCCATATTCTCATCAGAAGCTCCCATTGAAAGTACCTCAGGTTCGAGCTGCCCTCAGGCCATTACCAGTTCAGAGCAATGGCCTTTGGCCTCACCTCTGCTCCAAGGGTATTCACAAAATGCCTGGCAGTAGTAGTTGCTTCTCTAAGAAGGCAGAAAATTGCCATTTTCCCTTACCTGGACGGCTGGCTCATAGTAGGCCAGTCCCCAGACCAAGTCAAGTTACACTTACAGATAACTCAGCAACTGCTCACTTCTTTGGGTTTCCTCCTAAACCTTTCAAAGTCAGTTCAAGAGCCTGTCCAGCTCCTCACCTTCATAGGCACAGAGCTAGACACAGGAAAGGCCAGAGCTTTCCTTCCCCTGGAAAGGGCAAGGACCCTGGTCTCTCTGGCCTTCTCATTCACCCTGCAGGTGTCTCGACCAGCAAGGCATTTTCTACAGCTCCTGGGGCACATGGCTGCTTCTACAGCAGTAGTGCAGGGAGCAAGATTTCAGATGAGGGACATTCAGTTCCATTTGAGAGCCTTTTGGTCTCAAAGGAAGGACCCTCGACCAAACTGATCCCAGTAACTCAAACCCTGATCCAGGCCCTACAGTGGTGGCAGGATCAGAACAATTTGAGACAAGGGGTTCCCTTTGTCATCCAGTCTCACTCTTTAATCCTTACTACAGATGCCTCCCTCTTGGGGTGGGGGGCTCACATGGGCGACCTTACCACCCAGGGGTTGTGGTCCCCTCAGGAATCTCTGCTCCATATCAATCTGTTGGAGATCAGAGCAGTGTTTTCTAGCACTTCAAGCTTTTTCCAGATCTGTTCAGAACAAAGTTGTACAGGTCAGAACAGACAACACCACCACAATGTGGTACATCAACAAGCAAGGAGGCACTCAGTCTGCGGCCTTGTGCACCGAAGTAATGCAGTTGTGATCTCTGGCTTACTCCCTGAACACCTCCCTCATGGCAGTTCACCTACCAGGAAAGGACAATGTCCTGGCAGATGCTCTCAGCAGGATTTCCCAGGGCCATCACGAATGGTCACTGGATCCCCTGGTCTTGGAAGTGATTTTTTCCAGATGCGGCACCCCGCAGATAGATCTTTTTGCAGCCCCAGACAATCACCAACTTCCCCTTTTTTGCTGCAGACCCCCAGTGTTGGGTTCAGTCCTCCTGGATGCCTTAGCTCTCAATTGGGAAAGGAAGTTTCTCTATGCTTGTCCCCCCTTCCCTCTCCTGTTCAAAGTACTAGTCAAAATCAGATCTCAACCCTGCAAGATGATCCTGATTGCTCCAGACTGGGCCAGACAGCCCTGGTATCCACTCCTACTGTCCTTAGCAGTCCATCTTCCCCTGTGTCTTCCCAGGAATTACAACCTGTTAACCTGTGTTCAGGGGAGGGTTTGGTACCCGAACCTCAAATCTCTCAATCTCAAGGCCTGGTTCTTGAAGAGTTAGAGTTTGCTGACTTACACCTCTCCCAGGGTATAATGGATATCCTGAAGGCTTCTAGAAAATCTTCCACCAGGGCTACTTATAATTCTAAATGGAAAAGATTTCCATATGGTGCTCTGGGAAGCATATTTCCCCAGAATCTGCTGATCTGCCCACAGTCCTTGATTATATGGTTCACTTAAATAGCTTGGGGCTGAGACCAGCTACACTGAAAGTCCATCTGGCAGCTGTGTCTGCTTTTATTTCAGCAGGTAAGCCCTGTTCTCTCTCAGCTCACCCTGTTTTCTCCAAGTTTTTCAAGGGATTGCTTCACACCAACCCTCCATTCAGGGCCCCTGCCCCTGCCTGGGACCTCAATGTTTGCATTGCTCAGCTTATGCAACCCCCTTTTGAGCCTTTGTCTTCAGCAGAGCTTAAGTACTTGACTTGGAAGACTGTGTTTCTGGTAGCCATCACTTCTGCCAGGCGCATAAGTGAATTACAAGCTTTGTCAGTGGAGCCTGATTTTATCTCCTTTCATAGAGATAAGGTGGTCCTCAGGACTAACAGGAAGTTCTTGCCTAAGGTGGTTTCAGATTTCCACCTTAATCAATCTATGTCTCTTCCTGTGTACTTCACTGACCATTCCTCCTCTGGTGAGAGGAGACTGCACAGTTTAGATGTCAGAAGAGCCCTTAGTTACTACTTAGAGCGTACCAAGGGTCACAGGTTTGACTCCCTCCAACTGTTCCTCACTTATGGTGAGGTTGGTAAAGGGAAACCTGCCACTAAAAGATCAATTGCCAGGTGGATTGTCTCCTGTATCCAATTTTGCTACGAAAAACTGGGTAAGGTTCCTCCCTCAGGCCTGAAGGCTCACTCTACCAGAGGTACAGCTGCTTCCCTGGCTGCTGCCTGGGACATCCCTATTCTAGAGATATGTCAAGCAGCTACCTGTAAAACAGTTCACACTTTTACCAAGCATTACTCTCTGGACATCCAGGCTAGGAGTGATGCTTGGTTTGGCACAGCTGTGCTTCAGAGCCTATTTCCTAAGTAGGTTCTGTCCTTCCTCCATGGAGGTACTGCTTTGTAGTCTGCATATGTCAGAATATAGCAAGACTTCATGTTGTTTGAAGAAAACATTACTCACCTTAGTAATGTTGTTTCTTCTAATGGAGTCTTGCTATATTCTGACCTCCCCCCCCGCCTGCCCCTCTTAGAACCTCTGTTTTTGGGATGGGATGTGGGTGGGCAGTGCAGTGTTGGCACTTAGTAGGTGCCCACCCTTTTTGTTTCACCCCTTCTTTTTGGGGTGAGTGGGTGTTGTGTTTTCATTTTTGGGTCTCCTGACTTGAGTCTTTGTGTTGGGACCAAAAAATGTGTTCTTATGTTTGGTAGCCAGTTGGCTAGTGTAGGTTTACAGCTTCCACACAGGACCTTAGTGAGTTTAGCTCGTAAAGATCTGACGGTTTGAGTTTGAAGAACAACAGACAGAGTTTCAACCGAGCTCGAGCTCAGCGTTCCATGCCTGGCATGGAAAGTTAACTCTTTCATCTCTGGGGCAGTTCGAAGGTTGGGACTCACTGCATATGTCAGAATATAGCAAGACTCCATTAGAAGAAACAACATTACTAAGGTGATTAATTTTTTTTTCCAGTGCACAGAGCCTTCATCCAAAGAACAGGAGGAAGCACTAGTATATATAAAAAAATTCTCTTACACAGGACCTTCTATTTCATCCACTCATCCTCTCTTCTATTTCCATTAACACACCCTCTTTTCCTCCCTAGGAACAGTAAGAAAAAAAAATATAGGTTTTTGGTAGTTCCCTCATGCACAGGACACTTTGTTTTCATCCGCACTTCCTCCCTAGTGATGAGAGGAAGAACTATATAATTTCTTTCCTTATGTTTCCATCCTAAATACAGGTCAGAACACTTGTATTTTCCTATCCCACTCAGGAGGGATTTACCTTCTGTTTCATCTGTTCACAGTATAAGGCAGGTCTTTTTTTCCTTTGACACTACTTGGGAATATGAACATCGTAAACTGCAGAAATTGCGGGACCCTAGACACCAGAGCTTATGCATTGCGAGGGGCATTGTTGTACATGCTCTGCCCTCAATGACCCACGTTACTCAGCTCCATGTTGCATGGGCAGAGATAAACTACCTCAGGATGCAACTCTATCATGCAACACAGAAAAACCCTTCAGCGTATTCAACCTTTAGGTGCCAACCACAAAAGTCACTCCACCAGAGGACCAGCAGACCTGGGGGCTGGCAATTGGTGGGAAATCGGGAAGCTCAATCAAATGGCATGCCCAGGGAGACTCCAACACCAAGCCACTTGTCAAATAGGTTCTCTCCACTGCCATTCATTCCTATTGCTAGGGCAAACAAGCCAGAGGAGGGGGCCCTCATGCAACACATAGAGGGTCAAACCAAACCAAAAATTGCTGAACACAACAAAAAGCACATACTGATAATAGGAGACTCTGTGGTCCGTGGAGTAGAGTCTCACATCCACCAAAGCAGCACATCAGAGGCTGCGGTCAGTTGTCTCCCAGGAACATTGGCATGGAAGGATGCAAACTGCATCAAGGGAATTGTGTGAAACACCAAGCAAGACATGCATATTCTGAGCCATATTGATACAAATGACCTAGTTAGTCGCTCTGTGGAAGAAACTAAGCTAAATCTTTCAAAACCAGGAGAAAACTAGCTTCCATTTCATCCAGTATCTCCTTCTTGGAGATTCTGCCTATGTGGGGAAAAGAAGCCAACAGGCAGAAAATCAGAGAGAAGGACATCAGCGAGCTTAATACCTGGCTTAAAAATTGGTGTCAGGAAAAAGGGCATGGCTATATCGGAACTGGCAGAATTCTGGGAAAGGGAGTTCTTTAGATTCGATGACCTGCACCTTACAAAGAAGGGGACATCAGCCATTTAAGCTAATAGGTGGGGAAGGGGCACCTGCACCCATTGTGTCATATGGGCTAGTAGATGCCCCTTCCCCATCAAAGGTTACTTGGTCAGAGCCAGGACACTGCATTACAAGCAGCACATGTGACACAAATTGCAAAATCCCCACAAAGATGTTCCAAACGCATTAGGAACATACAGTACACTATGGACACTGGGAGGGAAAAAAAGAAAACTACTCCAAGGATGACAGAAGCATTATGGGAAAGTGGGAATGTCAATGATCTGGAGCCAAAGAGTTCCATCATGGAAACTATAGAAGGGAGGGAGGGCTTCAGGGAGAAATCATGCTTGTAAAAAAAGGAGGGTAGCACATGGAAGGGAATGGTACCTAATGCCAGAAACCTGGTGAACAAAATCCACGACCTCACGGCCACTATAGCAAAGGATGGACTAGACTTAGTGGCTGTGATGGAAACTTGGTTCACAGGAAGCCATGGATGGGACATGACCATTCCTGAATTCGACATGTACAGGAGGGACAGAAAGGGGAAAAAGGGAGACAGGGTAGCATTGTACAACTGGGAAGAAATCAAAACCACAGAAATCCAGGGGACCCTAGGTGACACTGAGTTAACGGTGGGTAACAGCTGAGACAGGGAACGGGGTAGCCATTAGGTTAGGAGTTATCTATAGGTCCCTGTTACAGGGGGAGATGGGGACAAAGAAACATTAGAAATGATACATAAAATAGCAGACAAGGGCGAGGCAATTATAGTAGGGGACTTTAACTTAACTCATGGTCTCCTAGCAGACACCTGTAGTCGTCAGTAAAAAAAAACAGTGGTGTGTCCTGAGGACGTCTGTAGAAGTCGGCTACTGACTCCCAGTGTGCCCAAGCAACGTCTGGAGAAGTCACTTATATATTTTAATATACAGTGTAACAGAATATAATATATATTTGACTGCATAGCACCGCTGGAAAGGTAATGTTATGCTGAACAACTCTGTCACTGATATTTTGTGAATATCATGTATACTTTAGGAGTTATTTGCATTTGTTTATGGTATGGTGTGTATGGCTTATGTTGCCTGTATTAATGAAAAAAATATTTTTTTTTGCTGTTTCAACCAGCTTAAAAAAAAAAAATTACATATTATTATTTGCATACCACCATTGGGAAGGTAATTTTGTGCTGAAAAACTTTGCCACTGATATTTTGTGTATATCATGTATACTTTAGGAGTTATTCACATTTGTTTATGGTATGGTGTGTATGGCTGACATGTTTTCCATCAAGATTCACCTAAGCAGCTTGAATAAAATTCACTTTTTTTGGCACTTCAGCAGGTATAAAATAAAAACCGTATTGATTACAACTGGTTGCATAGCACCACTGGAAAGGCATTTTTGTGTTAATCAACCTTTGGAGATATACGCATTTGTTTATGATATGGTGTGTGTGGTTGAGATTCAGCCCTCAAATCTCACCAAAGCACCTTGACTAAAATGGGGAAAAATTACTTTTTATAGTAAAAATATATCTTTTTTTTAACTAACGTAATATTAAAACACCATCTAATGTCTGTATGCTTAATTTGGTGTTGATATTTTACATATTTTCCAACAAAAAATGGCTTATGTTGCCCTTTTTTAGTGAAAAAAATATTTAGTTTGCTCTTTTGACCAGCATAGAAAAAAAACAAAATTACTTATTATTACATGCATGCCACCATTGGAAAGGCAATTTTGTGCTGAATAACTCTGCCACTCAAACTTTGTGCCTAGCAGGTACAGTTATTGAGCTATTAGCATTTGTTTGCAACATGCTGACTATGGCTTGATTTTGCTAAGAAAGGCCCAGGATTCACTGTTAAAAGTATATAGGAGATTCAAGAGGCAAGTGGTGTAATCTCAGAGTGAGCCTGTGGAGGCAATGAGTTAACCAGACATTAACTGGGGTTCTCAAACAACATCAACAACAAGAGGCAGGGAATTTGTAATGGCCCTACAGGGAGCAGGACTGTAGCAACTCGTTGATTCAACAACCAGAGGTGGAGCTGTCTTGGACTTGGTTTTGACCAATAGTGAAAGGGTAGAAAAGAGTCAAGGTAGAGTGCCATCTTGGCAACAGAGACCATCGTATGGCCGGTTTCCAAATCAACACAACTATGGATAGTAGCCATTTCAAGATTAGAGTTTTGGACTTCAGAAAGGCAGACTTTCCAAAATAAGAACCAGCCTAGCAGAGAAACTCAGGTACCGGTGGGGTGGGGGGGTGGTGGAGGAAATGTGGGAGAACCTCAAGGGAGCTATCAAGGCGGTAACCGAACAGTACACTAGGAGGATCAACAAGGCAAATGAGAGAAAGAAACCCCTCTGGTTCTCCAAGGAGGTGACTACTATAGTAAGGTGGAAAGAAAAGGCGTACAAGGCCTATAAGGGGCATCAAAAAAGGATGAAGACAGGGAAACTTACATAGTTGCACAGCGGGAAGCAGGAAAAGTTATAAGAAAAGCTAAAGCTCACACTGAGCTAAGGATAGCACAGGGAGTTAGAGGAGGTGACAAAACCTTTTTAGGTACATAAAAGAAAGGAAAAAGACTAAAGGAGGAGGAGTAAGGCTAGCAGTTTCGGGAAGGGGACTAGTAGAGAAAGACAATGAGAAGGCAGATGTCCTATAAAAATATTTCTCTTCCGTGTTTACTAAGGAGAATGCAGGGGATGGCCCAAACCTTCAAAGCAGTTGCACCCAGGGACCAGGGGTAGACCCAAGCCCCTTCACGGAGGGACAAGTCTTGGAAGCCCTAAATAAATTGAAGGTGGACAAGGCCATGGAGCCAGATGGGATTCACCCAAGAGTTCTTAAGGAACTGGGGAGTGTGATGGCAGTGCCCCTGGCAGAGCTTTTCACCAAATCACTGAAAGTGGGACGTGCCTGAAGACTGGAAGAGGGTGACAGTGGTCCCACTTCACAAGTCAGGGAGCAGGAAGGAGGCTGGAAATTATCACCCAGTGAGCCTCACATTGGTGGTAGAAAAACTGATGGAGACACTGCTCAAGCAAAGAATAGTAGCACATCTAGAATTCAGCGGGCAACAGGACCCAAAACAGCACAGTTTCACAGCTAGAAGGTCATGCCAGATGAACCTGGTCAACTTTTTTGACTGGGTAACAAAGGCAGTGGACCAAGGAGGAGCGGTGGATGTGGTCTGTCTGGACTTTAGTAAGACCTTCGACTCGGTTCCACACAGAAGGCTGGTAAAGAAGCTCGACCACATCAACGCAGGTAAGGAAGTGGTTGGTTGAGTGAGCAACTGGGTCTTTGCTGACCAGGTATGTGCACTGATCCAAGGGACCATTTTTAGGCATAACCTGGGCCATTATCAAAGGCACATTTAGCAATACAGATACAATACAGATTCACTTAGGGAAAGGAAACCCCAAGGTGGGATACTGCCTGGGCGGGGGGAGGAGCAGCTGACATGCACCAACGAGGAGTGAGACCTAGGAGTCATTCTATCAAATAACTCAAAGGTGGGGGAAGCAGTGCGAAAAGGTAGCACTAAAGGCCAGTGGGCTGCATAGGGAGGGGAATCATGAGTCGCAGAAGGGAGGTGGTGCTGCCACTTTACAGGGTGCTGGTGCACCCCCACTTGGAGTACAGCATACAGTTCTGGAAGCTGCACCTTAGGAAAGACATTGATAGGATTGAGATGGTGCAGAGAAGAGCCACAAAAATGATTCATGGTCTGCATCACATGGCATATGGGGATAGGCTGAGGGAGCTCAACATGTTCTTCACTGAGAGGGTGATCGACCTGTGGAATTGCCTGCCCTGGGAAGTGGTGGAGGCCAAAACAGTAAACAGGTTCAAAAACATCTGGGACAGGCACAAAGGTATCACTTCACAGAAAGGATTGGGGGGTAGTTACCCATACCAGGTAGACTAGCTGGATCTTGTGGTCCCCTTCTGCCGTCAGTTTCTATGTGTCTAAGCAGCTCAGACAGATTCAACAGAGCCTGGCATCCCTGGCTTTCAAAGCAACTGCCCTGGTATCACCTTGGGATAAGAGGTGGCTAAAAAGGACTAGGCACTTGGGAGGAGAGGGTAATATTCCAGTTATAGTATACTGTACTGTAGAAACTACCCTATTTTATAAGATGGTGGAGCTGCTAATTTAGTATATTTGGTGCATTAGTGAAACATAAAAATTGTCTATCACACAAACCTTTCTAAAGCTTTTTAAAGCTGGCAGCACACATTTAAGACTTGGTAAAACTAATGTGTTTGTCTTTACACAACTGCAAACTAAAACATAGCATTTTAAATTTGAAATGAAAAAACTAAACAACAGCAGAAGCTGAGGAAGGAAAACTCATGAACCACAAAAGCTGACTGTAGCTATCTTCCACCTCCTCACAATCACATAATCTAAGTCATATGATTATTTCAGTGATGCAGTGATTAAACTGATGTAACCCCTAGGCGGTGCTATTCCACGGGCTACTACCCCTGTCTGCCTTCCTAACAACAGGTTGAGGGACCTTGGTTCAAAACTGTCAAGTACTGGGTTGTCCCCACCCTTGGTAAACACACTAGTTTGGTGCCTCCACCCAGAGTACGGTTTGCATCCGTGGGTATCTGTCTTTACTGGTGCAGCCCTCTGGGAAGCTATCACCACCCACAATCCCACTTAGTGATTGATTACCTAAATATTGACAATGACCATTAACAGTATGCACTAGACAGTTTGCGACAGACATTAACAATATGCTCCCAGTTGTCCTACTTACTAGCAGGGTCTTTGGCCCTGGTATACGCCCCGTGAACCTCCCTGTTTATTTATTTATTTATTTTTACTTTCGGAGAGACCTTTGAGCGTGAGCTCTTTTACAAAGGTTCCACGTCAGGGTGGACAAATAGGACAGTACACATATACAGTGGTTATAGAAAGCCTGCTCAATTGGCATACAAGAGCAATTACATCAGAGTTGGACAGATTATGAACAAGAATTATAACAGAACTAGAAGATTTTTAGTAACAGGATCATAGGCGCTACCTGCAGCGACCACCAGGATCAATTGTTAGACTAAAGTCGATACGACTGCACAGTGGTTAAGAGATTACTCCGCTGGTAGTGGGCTAGTTGTAAATAAACCAGAAGGAAGGGTTTGAAATTACTCTCAGAGGGCGGAAGAGGGGGTGGTGGGAGGGGTGCAATGGGGGTGGTGGTGGGAGCAGCACAAAAGGCCTTGTCTAGTTGGGGGTGGAGAGGGGGAATGTGGATAGTTTGGAAATACAGCATGCACTTTCAACACATTCAGCGAAAAGCTTATCACTTTAAATCAAGTAATATTATGCTCACAAGTTGGGTTCAAAGTAACACAGTAAATCGAGTTTATTAAAGGGTAGTGAACAAGGAGGGGGAGCAAATCTGGGTAAATGATTACTGTTCTGGAAAACCAGGTTACTAAACACAGTTAATTTAACCCCTTTGCCACTGGGTACCCTGGATCTATGCTGGCTGGCCAGAATCAGTGCCCGGGGTTGCAGCTGTTGTTGGGGCCCTTGAAGGAAAAATCACATTAACTATACAAAGCAAATTAAAATTGTTGTATCCATGGCTGGTTGGCCTAGTCTATTGGAAACCCTTGAAATTAAGCTGAGAACAATTAGATGATACCATAAGAAAATCAAGATGCCTGTTGCAGGGGAGCTACTCTGGATTTACTCACTGTACTAGTCAATTTAGGGTGGCCTGGCGAAATGAAGAGCCAATACTGGAAGCTGCTGCACATAGGGAAATGGGGCCAGCACAGCTCACCTCCACTTCACGGCCTTTCCCTGTAGGTGGCCGCAACCTGCGACAACTTACTGCATAGGGGCTGGATCCCCAAAGCTGATCTCTTGCCAGTAAAACTGTAGCTGGCACAAGAACAGATGGATTGAGCTGGGTTGGACATGGGCCCAAGTTCAAAAAAGTGTCTCTGACAAAGATCAGTTTATCTGCTGGTGATCCCTCCAGCTGGTAGGCAGTTCAGTCACTGGTAAAGGTGGGCTTCCTCTCTGGCAATCAGGAGTCCCTGGACAGTAGGCCTTGATCCACAATAAGCATTCAGCACATTTCATTTTAGAAACATCAAACTCTCTGATTTCTCTTTCGGCTCCTGACCAGTTTGCAATGTCAGCCGTTTGCTGAGCAAACCTCCTATCTTGAAGTAAGACAGTTCTGGGTGATTGATCCCCCCTTTAGGACTGCAGGATGCACACCAGAGGAAAACTAGGCTTCTCTCAGGCCGGATCCCCACAGAGCTTACAAGTTCCTTGCTCCACAGAGTCTCGGGATGACCTGCCACTTTCCTGAAGTCTCTTTTCTGCTGTTAGGCAGTCTGATGCTGAAAAAGTAACAGGAAGGCAAGTCAGGCCTTTCCCCTGCCAGTTTTCTTAAGCTCTTTTCCCCAAACTGCTTCTTGATGGCTTGAGCTGCTTTTTCTCTCCACTCTACAAACAGCGGAACTCTTTTTTTCTATCAGTTCTCGGACTAATCTGGTTTCTCTGGATTTCAGTTGGCTAGGAGAGCTGTCAATCACAGTCCTGGTGCTCCCATTTGTCTGTTTATGTGCCAACCTGAAAAACTACAAAAACTACAGCTTTTTCCCATGAGGCACCTGAGGTAAGGACCCCTTGAGGTCCCCTGTGTCCTAATTGGTCCAAACGAGAAGTCCCAGTCCAAAACATAGTGGCTTCCACTGGAAAATGCATGCTGCAATAAAGGCAAGTTAAACAACAATCTATATCTTAAAGACAACTGTTAATTAGAAGTAAATAACTGCAGTACTATGTAGAGCTCTCTTTGCTCTATTAGTGACAGTAGAGTGGGGCAAATTGGGGTGATGCTTGGCTGGTGGAGAGCTTTGAAACACATGGACCCAGCTCAGGGTATCTACAGAATTTACACTGACTGTGGCACTTAAAGAGACAGGCGGCAGACACATCATGGCACTCTCACACAGATCAATAGGAGGACTCCAATCATTATGGATTTACCCTCTCTGAAGGACGTCTGCCTGGCAGTGGTCATTACTGGAGCCCACGGAGTTACTTAAGGTAAGCCCTCAATTTGTGTGTGTGTGTGTGGGGGGGGTTACACTGATACTGCTGACCTTCTCATACGCATTAAGGAATTAACCCATTCCTTTCTGGAAAACTGTTAACATCTCTGAAAAAGTTAAAAATAAATCAGTTTTTCAGTTAAACAAATATAGTACATAAAACAGACGGTAGAAACTTGCTACATGCTTATGACATAATGCCATTGAGAGGGTCTAAACCTCTTTGTGCTTGTATAATCTACGTTAAATAAAAAGCTATGGTCTGGAAGGAGGTCAGCTGATCCCTTATTTTATTTGTTTTATGCAAGAAAATCATCACGTATATTCTGTTGTCATATACTGTACTGTACATAATGCTACCATTTTACATACAGATTGCTGTCTGTGTTTTAGCATTATATAATTATTTATTCATGTTTATATAGACTAATTGTTGTTTTGTTGGTTACATTATTTGTGAAGTGCTCTGGGTTTTACGAAAGCCACCAAACAAATTGAAATTCCTAGTCTACATATCCTAGTCGCCCTGCCAAAGAAAATAATTAGGCCTCCCAGCAAAGGGGCTGTGGAAAAGCATGCATAATTAAGAAAAAGGCATGACAGTGTGTGTGTTGTGCTGAGATAATGGCACTCCTTGGGAGGGGTTGAAGCATAAGGACTAAGGTCAAGTGCTTCAACCACACAAGAAGTGCTGTTATCTTAGCAAAATGAACATCCAGGATTGCCTTATTGTGATTATGGAATGGGTCCCTTACTGTGACAAAGTAAGATCATTTTTAAAGATTTTTTTTTGTGTGTTTTGCTCTTTTACATCCTAGTCCATCCACATTTTTTATTTATATAGCCTAGAGGTTAGAGGAACGAGGTGTGAACAAGCTTGATAACATCCAGCAGACCAGACCTGAGTTTGATTCTCATAACCTCCACTTGCATACTGTGTGGCTCTGAGCAAGTCACTTAACTGTCCAGCGCTCCCAGGTCGCCCCTGAAAACAGGCACTTGTGCCTAGTGGGCCTTACCGGGTTACCAAAAGACTGAAAAAAAAAATGAAATTTATTTTTTTATTTATTGAAATGTTTCACATCGCCCACTCCTTCAGGCTGCTTTAGCCAGCATTCCACCGCACTGTGCTCCCTCCTGTCCCCGATCATGCCTTTTCCCCTGAATGACTCAACATATCTTTTCGTCAGGGGGGTTCCCCTTCCATGGTCATGAATGGGAGGGGAGACTTTCATGTGCCCAAATGCACATTCTTCCGTTCTCACCGAGGCTAGACAAGGGTACAGCTTGGGGCTATCCCAGGCTTTGTGGCAGTGTAGAAGTGAGCCACCATCATCTGGGTGGCGGGGCGGCCATGTCTTTTTCCACTTTTCAGCCCACCCACCTCCCAATGCGACCTATCGAGGACATCCTGGGGTGGAGATGTACAGTGGTGCGTCGAGGCCACACACCACCAAGTACGTCTCCAATCCACCACCAAGTAGTCACAGGTCTGCCCACCCCCTGTGGGGAAGCATTCAATGGACGCTCTTCACTCCCTCCCTGCTGGTCTCCGTTCCTGGTACCAGGGCTGGGGACATGAACCCAGGTCACCAATGTGCCGAGCGAACCCCTTCGCTCGGCGCCACGACCCTGGCTTAAAGATTTTTTAATAAGAATTTGTAAAAGAACAAAGGGAAAAAGGTTGCTAAATGTAAAATAGTCCCTTTCAGGTGGTACGTATGACTAAGTTTCAGCTTGAGCATGGGCAAGCTGCTAGTAGTGGAAGTCAGGGTCACATCCAGTATTGTGCTGCAGGTTTAGTATTGGCAGCGGGATGATGGAGAGGAGCATTAGGAATCTGGGAGCAGATTTAGTTTTTAGCATGTGGAGCTGGCAGCTCATGGACTAATCTTTGTG
Organism: Neoceratodus forsteri; assembly: GCA_016271365.2. NCBI lineage: Eukaryota > Metazoa > Chordata > Ceratodontiformes > Ceratodontidae > Neoceratodus > Neoceratodus forsteri. Next base: position 149,503,123 of record CM057451.1, read on the forward strand.
CATCATTGTGGAAGGTGGCAGCGAGAGAAGCAACTCCAAGGAGCTGAGCAGTTGCGGTTTTACAGCATTTTGGGTGTCAGCGGGAGAAGAGACCTTGAGTAGCAGGGCGTTTTCATTTTGCTAGCATGGTGGCTGGTAGCAGGAGAGAATACTGTGAGGAACCACAGTTGACAGCATCAGGAGACAGGTTAGTTCAGTGTCTCAGAGGGGGAGTGAGCGGGAGTTGTGATGGCAGAGTAGTGAAATCCCTGTGACTGAACAGGGTAAAGAGGGCTCAGATCTTAGTCCCCCTGCTGTGATGGCAGACAAGGGCCGCTGGGCTCACCCAGTGCTGTTGTGCTGGGATAGCAGCATGGGGCATGAGGTCCTCAGCCAATCAACTTCCTATATTTTCTCCATCTATTTCATAATTCTATTTACTATAGTGACCTTTCCTATTGACTCTGGGTGCTTCTCAGTGCAGCAGTCAAGGATGTCAACAGTCAAAATGGAACAGTTACTCATGCACTCAACAAGCACAACTTCAGAACTGCTCAGTGCTCTTCAGCTGTTCAGTGCCTCAGAGTATAGGTAAGCAATAAAACATGACAGGGTGTAGGTTATAGTGGGATAACAGCATGCCTGGGGCACACAGAGGCATGAGGCACAGATAAATGCCTTCAGCCTCTAGAATTGTGGTAATCCTAGTATAGCCCACATCCTGGAGTGTCTAAAACTGAGCTTTGTGGAAATTTTACAAAAATTAAAAAGAAATTCTACAAGTTTAAAATACAATTATTTGGTTGTGTGGCTTGGTGTCCCCATTTGTGTTTTAATTGCTGATTTAGCCATGTGTCCCACATGAATGGGAGGTGGGTTATAAGAAAACCACCAGTTTGGGGGTGCAGTTTGGCATCTGTGTTGTTTTCCAAATGTAGGTGCATGGTTCATCATTGCAGGAAAGAAGTTTTACTTAAAAAATGTGGATTTCACAATGTGGTCCAGAGCAGCAGGAAATGTCAGTTTAGGATTGTGGCTCTAATACACTGCAGCAAGATTAAAGCATCAGTTTGGCAACCAGCAGATCACAGGTTCAAACTGTGGTAGTACTAAATACTCACTGTGTGACCTTAGAAAAGTCCCTTAACCTCCCAGTGCTCCAGCCTTCCCAGCTGCAGAAATGGATAGAGGCAGCACCCCACTGGAAATTAAACACTAAACCTCAGCTGTGCTAAATAAATTGTAAAAGAAAAATATACTGCCTGTTCTACAGTGAGACACATGTTTGTCTCAGAGGTTGTTCAGTGCAGCAGTGGGAGAGGAGGTAGTTGAAGGGAGAGGCATTACTTGAAGAGGATTGCTTCAAATTTTAAATGTGTAATTAGATTGAGGAATCTGATTAAGGGGTTACCCATAGCTGTGAACGCTGCAGGTCACATGCCTGCTAGTGCCCAATAGGGTGCTAACAGTCCCACTTTTGAGTCCAGCTTAACCAAGGAAAAACCTTAGAGAGTGCACAGCATGGAGCAGGAAGATAGCATCTGCAGTGCTGTCCACAGGAAACTCTACCCATTGTCTCCATGACTAAGGTTATAGCCAACTGGTTATCACCCACCAAGAGATTTCTTCACTTGTCTTTTTCTCATGCTACTCTGAAGGCATTTTGTATTTGCTCTGCTAGGTACACAGTTGCTTGGTGGGAGGTTAGGGAGGTCATAGCAAAACCCTATCTGGGATACCTTGAAGTGTCAAGGTATTGCAAAAGGATAAGAGCTGTGATAAATCCCTATCTAGGGTACTTCGTAACAGACATGTGTTGATACCAAGAGCCAAGAGGTCACAGCAAAACCCTATTAGGATGCTTTATCATCTTCTGCTGTTATCAGGTAATGAGAAGGTAAATGCCAGGAGCCTTGGAGAAAGAAATGAGTTGACCTGGCAGTGGCAGCAAAGGGTTGCCAGACATAAGGGCCATAACAGAAATACGGGCAACATCCAACCACAACTGGGGCCTCAAAGTCCCTTATCGATTTTGAAAAGAATGAGAGAAGAGGCATTGTACAGCAGGGAGGGCATCAGGGAAATGGAGGATAAGGAGATGGTGTAATCCCTATGGGTTCAGCTGATGGTGGTGGTGGGAAAACACCTTCAAATTGTGGGGGCCTACAGGTCTACAAACTGGTAAGAAGAGATGGGCAGAGAACTAACAAGGGAGATTGGGAAGGTAGTGGTGGTGGTAGGGGAGGGGGTGGAAGTTGTCCTGTTTGGAGATTTCAACAGGCCAGATGTGGAGCCTTTCTGGGACACGAAGAACTAGGAATTAAGTGCTTGTGGATGTCTTCTAGGACTGTTTCCTAAAATGGCACATTAAAGAAGTCACCAGGGCCTGATGGGCTGCATCCTGTGGTCCTCGGGAAGGTAGGGTAGGCTCTGGCGGCACCCTTGTCCAACCTGTTCAACTGCTTGCTAGAGATAGGCATTGTCCCTGTGGATTGGATAGTGGATGATGTTTGGCCTCTACATAAGAGTGGGGGTGGGGCCACCCAGGTCACTACACACCAGTCAGCCTGATCTCCATCATAGGGAAGCTGTCGTAGACTATTATCAAGGAGCAGTTGGTAGAGTCCTGGAGAATCATGGTTTCCAGGACAGTAAACGTCACGTTTCATGAAAGGGATGTCTTGCTAAATGACCTCATAGAATTCTTCAACACAGTATCTCAGACACTGGGCATGGGCTTAGCAGCAGTGGACATCCCGTATTTAGACTTAGAAAGGCCTTTGACTTGTTGCTCCATAGATGTCTTGTAAAGAATTTGGGCAATTTGGGGGCAGGAGAAGATGTAACAACTTGGGTAGAGAACTGGTTATGTGGAAGAACCCAAAGGGCAGTGCTGAACAGAAGGCACTCTGAGGTTAGGAGGGCGATGAGTGAAGTGCCCCAGTAGCTGATCCTGGATTCAGTGCTCTTCAATCTATTTATATATGACATTGGAGAAGAGGCCCAGAGCAAAATGTGTCTCTCTGCAGACAATATAAAGATTTGCGGCATGGTGGACAGTGAGGAATCAGTTAGAGACAGGAAGGAGAACAATAAAAAATTACAAAAGTGATCTATGTTCTGGGGATTCAAATTTAATGCCAAGAAGTGCAATGTAATGTACATGGGGAAAAGGAATCCAAAAGCACAGTACTGGATGGGGATGGGGGGGGGGCAGGTTAGACGAGACCTAAGAGAAAAGGGAACTAGGGGTTACCATTAGTGACAGCCTCAAGAACTCTGCCCAATGCAATAACACATAAGGAAAGTTACCAAGATTCTAGGGTGCATGGGCAGGGCCTTCCCCTAGCAAAAGGAAGGAAGTGATTCTGCCCCTGTATAAGTCCTTGGTTATACCACACCTAGAGTACTGTGCACAGTTCTGGAACTCTTCTTCAAAAAGGGAAAGGATCTCTTAGAAACACAGAAGCATAGATTTTGTTGGCAGAAAAGGACTACTTGGCTCATGTAGTCTGCCCAGATGGTCCCCGCCTAGTCTGTTTCCTCAGACCATAACTGGTCTCCTGCAATTCTCCCTCCCTCCCTCCTTCCTTCCAGCCTATTTACTAATATTCCCCTATGTCTATCCCACATGTGCTTGAAGCCCCCTGTTTTCACCTCCTCTACTTCCTCTGGCAGTCTTTTCCAGGCATCCACCACTCTTTCAGTGAAGTAGTATTTCCTCACATCCCTCTTAAGCACCTCCCCAGCTTCATTGCATGCCCTCCTGCACCCTGTTCAACTCTGAGAAGTACTTGTAATTGGTCTCTCGATCATCTCCCCCTTTGCTGTCTCCTCTTCCATGGCATATATGTTGAGATCCTTCAGTCTCTTCGTAGAGGGAAACCCTTGCACCATTTTAGTTGCTCACCTCTGAACTTCCTCACCCTGCCTATATCTTTTCTGAGGTGCAGCCTCCAGAACTAGACACAATACCCCAGGTGGGGCCTCACAAGTGAGCAAAACCACCTCCCTCCCCAAAGGTCCCTTTCCTGCTTAGCGACTGTCAGTACCTCCCCCATCCCATACATAGCTCTGCAAAAAAGCATCCTTTACCTTCCATCTCTTCTGCAGTGTTACTTATGAAGACATTATAGAAGACTGATTTCAGTACTGAGCCCACAGCACCCCACTGGTCATTCTCCCCTCATTAGAGTGAGTGCCTTGAACCACCAAGCTCTGTCTTCTATCCATTAACCAGTTATTTACCCAGTTCACCACTTTGAGTCCTACGCCTAGACTCCACAATACCTTTGTCATTCTCCTGAGTGGCACAGTGTCGAAAGCCTTGCTAAAGTCTAGACAGGCCACATCAGCTGCCCTCCCCTTACCTGTTTCCCTGGTCACCCAGTCAAAGAAATCAATCAGATTTGTCTGGCATGACCAGCCCCCACAGCACCTGGTATATGCAGGCTAGCCTACAGGCGCTTCCCCCCTGGAAGAGAGATACTCTCCCAATAAAGGGATATGTTGGGTTACCTGGGGGCTGCTATTGAGGTCGGTGGATGGTGGAAGGGGATGGAATGGTGGCGGGGACCTAGGCGGTCTGAAGGAGTGGTCGGTCGGGGGTGCCTGAGGGAGGATCATAAATAAATGATAAAAAAACAGTATTTACATTAATTTCTCTACCACTGAGTTACTGGTCTATAGTTGCTAGCCCCCTCCCTGCTGCTGCTGTTATGGAGAGGGACCATGTCTGTGCTCCTCCAGTCCTCTGGAACCACACCTGTTTCCACTGAGCTTTTGAATAAGGCCATCAATGGGGCAGCTAGTACCTCCATGAGTTCCTTTAGTACCCTTAGGTGTATCCTGTCCAGTCCCATAAACTTTTCCACTTTTAGAGCTGCGAGTCCCTTTGGGACTCATTCTTCTGGTAATGGAGTTGTGTCCTTTGTTCCTGCTGCTCCCTGGTGGTCTGTCCCTCCTCCCTCCACTGTGTAGACTGAGCAGAAGTACCTGCTCAGAATTACTGCATTTTTGTATTCTCTTTTGTGCAGTCTCCCCCTGCCACCTCCTTATCCTCATTAACCCTCCTCCTGCTTTCCTCTTCTCACTTATGTATCTGAAGAAAGTCTTATCTCCTTAAGCTATCCCTTGTGGCAAACCTTTCCTTTGTCTGCATGTTTACTGTCCTCACTGCCTTTCCAGTCTCCCTCGGTTTTACTTGATATGCCTTCCAGTCTTCCTTCCTCCCTCTGTGTTTCCTTATAGTCCTGAATGCGATCCTTTCCTCCCTTTTAATCTTGGCCACTTCCCTGGAGAACCATAACACTTTCTTTTTCCTCCCTCTTTTACTCACCTTTCACACAGAGGTTGGTTGCCTTAATTATGCCTTTCTTTATTTTTCCCCACTGTGCCTCTACCCCTCCCTGGGGCATCTTGTGAGTACAGTGAGTTAATTTCAGCGACTCAGTTTGGGTGATGCGAAAATAGCGAGTGCAAAATCGGTTATGTGCTCTTAACAGCACATGGTAAGTTCAGCAATTTCATTTCGGTAGGGAGTGCTTTTTCTATAACTATATAGTGCTTTGTTCGTCAGGCCAGTTCCAAGCTGGCCATATAGTGCAGTGGATACAGTCACTGCCTCTGTGGCTGGCAGATTTGGGTTTGGGGCTGTCTGTGCGTGATACTTTTTTTTTTTTTTTGTGGTTTCATTTCCTTTTTTTCTTTCTGTACTTCAACTCCCATTCCCCTGCCCTTCCGACTTTGTTCCCCCTGCTGACTTGTGCCCCCCCCACCGGAGTAGCTCGCCTTGAGTTTTCCTCTGTCCTCAATTGTCTCTCCCTCTCCGGGGATGATTATAATAGTTTTGGGGTGGGGTTGGGGGCTAATCCCCCTGCAAAGGGGGAGTGCAGGGGGCTATAAAAGTAACCACATGTCACAGTCCCCTTACAGACAGTGGCCAGTTGTCACTGTTTCTGTGAGTCGCTGTAGTGCTCATCGCCATTTTGATTTTCAGTGATATGCACTCGCTGTTGTTGTCGGCTGTATTTTGCAGCTGCCCTTATTATATAGAACCCCTCCCCGGCAGTCCCCCCCATGAGGCAGTTTCTGAAGTAGTCTCCCATTTCTTTAAAATCCATGCTCTTAAAGTCTGGGATCCTCGTCCTTGTGTGGTTTGTCTCTGTTCCCATCTTAATGTTAAGCCACACTGTACGGTAATCAGTGGTACCTAGGGAACTGCCCACTGTAACATTTGTAGTGCTGTCCCAGTTTGTAAACATCAGGTCCAGCACTTCCTGTCCTTAGTGGGTTCATTGACTAGCTGCCTGAGAAAGGCCCCTTGTATGGAGTTAGGGATGGCCCTGCTCCTTGCTGAAACTACAGTTGGAAGGCTTCAATCCACAAGTGTCAGACTGACATCTCCAAAATAGCGGCACATCCTCTTTAATTGACATCTTGCTGATGGCTTCCTAAAGTGCCTTATCCAACTCCTTTCCCAGTGCTGGAGGTCTGAATACCACCCCTGTGCAGACAGCGGTCCAAGTACTGTACCTGTCATTAGGAAGACCCCCAGCACCTCCAGCACTTCTCTTCCTCTGGTTGCCCCTGTACTTCCATGGCCTTGATTTTCTCTTTTACATATAGTGCAATCCCTCCTCACCTCCTCCTTTTTCTGTCTCTCCTGAACAGAGAGTAGCCTAGTATTGCCATGTTCCACTCATTGCTGTCAGTGCAACATATTCCATTATGGCCATCAAATTCAAGCTAGCCTCCACCATGATGGACTTCAAGGGTTCCATGTGATAATGGTGAAGAAATAATAGCGCTGTATGCATGAGCAAGTGCACGGCGCCGAAAACACAAATGGTATCCGTTCACTACAGCGATCATAACATAAGCGACCACAACACATGGTGTGGAGCGATATTTGCTTATCATTTTATACTGTGGGGCTGCACCCCACCCCCCAATCAACTCTGAGGAGGGCCTGACACTGGGGTAAGGATGCAACTTGGGAGGGGGCAATTCAGGGGGGGCATGAGGGACAATGGAGCACAGTTTTGGGTGGTCGAGGAAGAGGGGACAAAAAATGTTGGGTAGGGACTGGAAAACTGAATATTTTAAGTACAGGAACACACACACTGTAAAAAATATGTAAACTGACCTAGCAAGGTCTAAACCTGGTACCTCCTACACTGAAGGCAGTAACCCAATCCATAGCACTAAGCAGCCAGCTTGACAGTGTCTGGCCCAACTACGTAGCCTATCCTTCTCCCCTATAGCACCCTCTACCATTCGCTTTCTTCCTTACTCACCGTCTTGTCCCGTTCAGTGTAGCTCTTACTGTGCCTCGCTATACTTTTACATTCACTCATCTGACAGGCAATCAAATTGAGTCACCCATGTTGAGTCACTCAATTTGACTCGTCCATATCCTTGAAGTCTGTAATTTTATTTTCTAAACTCCTTGCATTGGTGCACATAGCTCTCCATACCTCCCTCCCTCCCTCTCTGTTTCGTTGCTTCCCCCTCTGGTGTTGTTCCCTGAAACTCTCCTTAACCCCTTCTTCCCTTGTTTCCTTCTTTGTTACCTGTCTTCTTTGCTCCTTTCTTCTTGCATTCCTGATTTATACCCCCTTGTTATCTGCCTTGTTCCCATCCTTGTCTTCTTACACCCCTGCCCTGGGGGAGCTTACTCCCCCCTGAGGTCTCCCTCCCTGCTGCTTCATCAACTGCGGAGGCAACTGTTGCCTCCCTTGGTTTTACAGCCTGCTTCTTGCTAGTTTAAATGCTCATTCAAGTAACATTTGAACCTCCCACTAGGGACTGTTGTCCACCTCCTGGAAAGATGTAGACCATCTCTCCTATAAAGACCCATATCCTCCCAGGTTACCCCAGTTTCCAGTGTAGCCGAAGCCCTCCTCCATATACCATGCCTTCAACCAATTGTTGAAAGCCCAGGTGCGGAGTGCCCTGTCTGCTCCATGGGCATATACAGGTAATAATTTGCATACCACTGGCTTGAGGCTCCTCCCTTGCTCCCTGAAATTTCTCTGCACTACCCCTACCTTGTGCCTTGCCATGTCATTTGTCCCCAGTTAGTCAATGACATCTAGCTCTGTCCCATCTCCTGCTACCCTGGCAATCCACTGGATCCACTCTCCATCCCTCCAAGCTGAAGCACCAGGGAGGCATTTCACCTTCCTCTCCCTTTCTCCCCCTACTCCCAATCCTATTCCCTTAACAGTAGAGTCCCCCAACATCAGCTGCTTCCTTCTTAGCTGGGGGCATCTTCTTCCCTTACTGGGGCCTCCCTTTCTGAAGACCTTCACTTCCTCCCTTCCCAGTGCCATGAGTGCCTCTTCCCAGTTGCCCTGTTCCAGCAGTACAATGAAGTAGTTGTGCATGGGTGCAGGCAGAAAAGTGTGCACCTTTCCCACCTCCCCACCCTCCCAGGGCTCACTGAATTTCAACCACTCTGCCTTTGCTGAGGCATCCTCTTTGGGAGACTGGCAGACTTGGTGGCCACTGGGTGTGGCAGAAGGTTCGATGCACCCTTGCCACTTCAGCCTGGAGTGCAGCAACCTCTTCCCTCAACTCAAGGAGCTGAGTACAAATGGGGAAGCACCTCAGTCTCTAGGAGGTGTACAGAAAAACTGTTACTGTACACCCACTGCACTGCATCCCATGCTTTTTCCTTCCTTTATCTTAGTGCCTGTTGAAACGTCACTATACCTTACTGCCTTTTTTCTAGGCCCATTGAATTCCTACCTCTCCCCTTGCTTGTCTGAAATGTACTTGGTACCCTGCCCTAGATAGGATGTCTCTCGTTTTCCCTTTTTTAACCAACCTATCTGTGCCTAACTTGCTCTGGGTGTCTACTACTCCTTACCCATTTGCCTGAACTTACTTGTTACCCTACCATAGTAGAGTGTCTCCTACTTTTCCTTTTCAACCCCCTTACCTGTACCCAGTGCTCCAGAAAAGAAATTCAGGCATGAGTATTTTACTCCTCATTTTTAAAATGAGGTAAGTAAAACCAATTTCAGATGCATACAAACCCAGTAGTGGCACTCTCTTGCCACTGAGGTATGCATCCACGTCTGGAAAATCGAGGAAAAGGGGTATTTTTCAAAGTGCAGATGTGGATGCTTGCCTCCATGTATTTCTTGGATAGGGTAGTTTTTTTTATGGTATCCATGCAATGTGACTTCTCAATGTGTTATGAATAGGGGTGGGCCGGTGAAGAGCTGGGAGAGGAGGACAAGTGATAATTCGGACCATAATTCAAGATGTTTTGTGCCCACTTGTGCATGACTCCTGTCTGGATCAGTGCTGTATTATAACATTTGTGGGGGGTGGTGGTGGGGGGGTGGTTCTGCAGCAAGAGAGTAGGAGGAAGCTGAGAAGTTCAACCAGGTCACATCACAGTGGGCATTTACAATTGGCTGCTGCGTTAGGCAGGGGGCATGGCTAGCTCAGCTGTGGCAGATTTAAATGTCCTTATCTTCTGGGAGGCATTATCATGGAAGACATAGCGAAGAACAGAAGTGTGAGAAAGCTCACAATGGAGGGGTTGATGGGCATATTGCAGCAGCACACAGCAAAAGGAGCAGGGAACAGGAGCAGCTCTGGTTTGAATACAGCCACGGAATGCAGGCAACAGAGGAGAGGTCCCGGCCAGCACCAGTTTTGATCAACAGCAGAAAATCCTTGGGGAAAAGCACTTTTACCTAACTCTCCCAATTGGCAGTCACCACTAGACAGCAGTCTCACCCTCTAGGTCCTAGTTGGCGGTCATCCTCCGCTGCAACCTCACTCAGAACCCAGGCCGGAAACTCATCTGTGGCGATCTCCATTCTTCAGGACAACCCATCCCAACTGCTGCATTCACTCACGCCCGGCACTCACACTAATCCTCAGAGTACAGAACCAGAGCAGTCGGGCGGAGCAGCCAGAAAACACAAGTTACATTTACTGTCAATGTATTGCATAGCTCATGTCCTTACCAGTTACCTGAGAGGCAGAGAGGAAAAAAAAGTTTTGGTGAGGCATCAGAGCAGGACTTAAAGATAGTTCCGGGGGATAGCTTCTCAAATTGTGAGGAATTGATGCACTTATTTGAGGAAACAAAGCAGACTGATCAACATGCAGTACAATGTCTATCACATTTCTCTTTGATACATAATTATCTTCTCTCAGAATTGTTAAAAATAACGTATTACCTTATTTATTTGGTGATGGAACACTGCAAATAGCTTTATTCCAGCCAGTGATAATACACTGTAGATATTTTATGGTGTGTTCATCAATCGGGTTTGGTTTCTCAAATAACTGCTTTAATTCCTCATATTTGAGAAGCTGTCGCTAAGTCCAACTCTGGAGGATGCTAAATGAATGCTTGCTAAATGAATAAAATCTCCTTTCTGCATGACTTTCCTGTTTATAGCCACAGACTCAGAGTTTCCCTGAAATTAAAGGGGTATCTGATTTAGGGGTGTGTTTTTGCATTGTCCCTGATATGCTTGTATTATACGGAAGTGGGTACAGTAATTTGTGTTTGCTGCATCTGTTAGGTAAAGCTGTCAAGATCCAGTGTAAGAAATTAAATTTATCTGCATTTTTTACTCACCCATGTTGATATCTTCTGATTGTTTAAACTACGTAAAAGAAGAAATAAAATCTGACCTAGTGCTAACCCACCCAGCCCCAGCACCCTCTGTTAAAATCCTGGCTTGCGATATGATTAATCACTGGCTGCCCTCAATTGCTGGGCCTCTGTGGGCTCCAGAATTTTAGAGCTTGCCCACCCTTGCACTGTTCTGCTAGCTGGTGATATCACTAGTGGAGTGGGAGGAGCTGTTCTCCTTGTCTGTATCAGTGTGTGTCCCAGGGTGTGACCAGACTGCTTTTGTCTGAATAAATGTGACTTTATTTTTATCATAAAAGTTTAGAAGTCAATCTTTTCAAGAAAGGGGCATCTGTAGTGGAGGGGTTGTTGTGCATTGCCTTTGCTTCCCGCTGATTGGTGGCATTACTAATGTGGCACTGTAGTCCCCAGTCGTTAAGCTTTCTATGGCCTTATACTGAACTTGACCTCTGTACCTCATACTCACCTGCGTTACTCCGCAGATGTCTGATAAACGCTGGCATCAGTGTGCTGCAACCGGATGTCTGTTGGGATGCAGAGACATGGCATGGTACCCTATATATTAGTATGCATGTCTGCTCAAAAACAAACCTGTCCAGAAATATGGGGGATTATTATACAAATAGCTTTAGTGTAAAGTAAATGCATTATGTTTACCATCTATTCATTTATGAGTGCTTTTCTTACATGCATTGGAGGATATTAAATATATTGGAAAATATATGTGTATATATGTGAAATAAGTACATGCAGAGGCTTCTTAAAAATGATATTTTGTTTATGTCATTATACCTTCTATAGCTGAACATGCATGGACTTTACACACAGGTAGCTGCACAGTTATATCTCCCCCCTTCCCTATATATCCCACTCCAATTACCACTCAGTCCCACCTTCGAACATGCACAGCTCATGTGTCTGGGGGGTAGACCCAGTCTGGTGGCATGGTACAGATTGGGGGGGTATATTCAACCCTCTGCTTCAACAGATGCTGCATCCCCAGCCACTGCGTGTGGCTAGGCTGGGCCCCAGGTGCTTCCCAGAGTGTTTCTGAATGTTGTGTAATACAACATGACATTAATTAATCGCATGAAGTGCAATAATTACATTGTGTATTATACTGTCAAAGTATGGGGTCTACACGGGAGTATACTGTTTATACCAAGGGTCTTTACCAAGCTTATATAAGCTCCACAGATTTAAATACATTTCTGTGCATTTAGCAGCATGAAGGTCTGTCAGAAAAGGGTTCCAGTGTCTTAAATGTTGTAATAAGATCCAAAATAAGATACTCTGTACAGCTGCTGCAAACCCATTCCATGGTTCCTCACTTTATGCTAAAAGGAGGGGGGGGGGGGTCATAATTGACTCCTTGTATTTGTATTTAAGGGGTGTGATTTTTTTAGGCCAAAAACAAGGAAAGGGGTAATTTCTGAAAAGTGCAGACGAGCATGGGTACCACTTTTTATAGAGAGTGCCACCACCAGGCATACAAATAACTTAATGCATTTGGCTGAAGAGTACATTTCTGGAAAATGAGCGTATTTGTGATACACAGACAGCAGTCTGGCAACCATATTTGTTTGTTTATTTATTGATATTATATAAATACAAAAATTAATAAACAAATGTGGTTGCCAGGCAGTTGTAAATAGTGTGGACTACACTATCTACAGCTGTGTGGAGTTAGCAATTTAGCATGAGAAGAAAAAAGTACTTCTAGCAAACAGTGCCGGCTAGTTGTTGCAGCCTGCAGGACTCTGTGTGCTATGTGTGAGTGTGCCTACAGCAAGTGCAAATTCCAGACTTTAGACGTGAACTGCACAGCATCTACAAATTACAATAGAAATGAGACAAGTCAAGGCCACACACCACACAACATACAGTGTCACTGAAACACACAGGGCAACTTAAACACATAATGGCAAACGGGGCCTCAGAATGTGCAGATCACCCACCTACCGCATGGCATAGACAACGCTGCGCAGCAAACTCAGTCAGGACTGTTTTTTTTTCTGTTTCTTTTTTATTATAGCAGAGGCTCTCTAAATAAGTCAGACTAATTGTGCCTGCAGGCACTCTCACCAGTCTGAAACACTAAGAGCTACAGTACTTAATCTGACTGACGGCCTGATGCCATGTGGTAGGTAATACTAGTCCAGGCATCAGAAGAACACAACAAACTATGGCTTTGGCCCACTGCATGGCATCAACTGCCATCCAGCAACACATTTTTTTATATCTGCCCGTTCATTTTGCTGTTTCCTCATCCGTTTCATACATTTCACAAGTAGCTACTATTTACAAATAAGCATGGCAGCCAGATTCATCTACTTTTTACATGATCTACATAACAGTTATTTTGAACATATTGAAATGTTATCGTCTGCTATGTATATAACGTAAAGTTCTCTACTCACTCATCAGGTACTTATTTCGTCACACAAAATTTGTACAGACTCAGATGCCATCGATCAAAATACATAAAAAGAAATACCCCCTTTCAGAAAATCAGCAGCAGTGACAGAGAAGGGAGTGGTGAAGCAGCATAAATGGACTATTGCTATTCGTACACAGATGTATAAACAGAGCAGAAAACAATGGTACAGCAATTGCCAATTGGATAAAATAAAATTTACAGCCGCACCGCCAATCCACCACAGAGCATTACTCCCCTGTGCACACTACAAGTCCTGCTTTGCACTAACAAAAGACATTATGTGGGAATTTTACTCTTGTTGTCACTGCAGATCATTACCTTGTTCTGATCAAATTTACTCGCAGCACCCTTCACAGTGATTAAGACCACCCACTGCCACCATTCCATCTTGTCTGCCCACCATCTGTCTGCCATGCTGTGTGGAATTCCCACCCAGTCACTTAGTAAAAGCTCTGTTTGATGCCTTACAGCCAATTATGTGACAGATTCTGGGTGGGTACTGTGGAGGCTGCAAATCTGTGTGCTGCGCATCTTCAGATAAATTAACTAAAAATGTCCGGGGGGGGGTGTCAAGGAGTTGTTTTTTTTGAAGGAGGATGCGACCAGAGGAGGAAAAAACCTAATAGGGCACACACATTAACCTGGTTTTAGATGTGTATCTGATACACAAACCAGGATAAAAAATTAGCAAAAATGCAGTTTTAACAAGCATAAATAAGCACTGTACACAGCTTATCTGGAGCCCTGCCTGTACCTACCTTATCCTGGTTCCTACTACACCTTGCCCACTAAATGTTTACCCACTACCTGTAGCTACCTACCCTGAATCTGACTGGTTCAGTATAGCAGAACACAGTAGTGTGCTATCTCCTACTTTTGTCTGCTGTTTCTAGTGCAGAGACTCCTGTGGACTTCGGACTACTTATTATCTGCAGACATCTGCAAATGCCTTAAGATAGATGTTCCACTCCTGAGCTGTTCCACTGCATACACCTTAAGATAGATGTTCCACTCCTGCAATGTTCCAGTACAGACACCTTAAGCTAGATGTTCCACTCCTACACTGTTCCACTGCAGACATCTTAAGATAGATGTTCCTCTCCTGAGCTGTTCCACTGCATACACCTCAAGATAAATATTCCATTCCTGCACTGTTCCAGTACAAACACCTTAAGATAGATGTTCCACTCCTGCACTGTTTCACTGCCAGTACAGACACCTTAAAATAGATGTTCCACTCCTGTACTGTTTCAGTACAGACACCTTAAGATAGATGTTCCACTCCTGCACTGTTCCAGTACAAACACCTTACAACTAATGTTCCACTCCTTCACTGTTCCAGTACAGACACCTTAAGACCAATGTTTCACTCCTGAACTGTTTCAGTATGGGCACCTTAAGATAGATGTTTCACTCCTGAACTGTCCAGTACAGACACATTAAGATAGATGTTCCACCCCTGCACTGTTCCAGTACAGACACCTAAAGATAGATGTTCCACTCCTGAGCTGTTCCACTGCAGACACGTTAAGATAGACGTTCAACTCCTGAGCTGTTCCACTGCATACACCTTAAGATAAATGTTCCACTCCTGTACTGTTCCAGTACAAACACCTTAAGATAGATGTTCCACTCCTGCACTGTTCCACTGACAGTACAGACACCTTAAGATAGATGTTCCACTCCTGCGCTGTTCCAGTACATACACCTTAAGATGAAAGTTCCACTCCTGAGCTGTTCCAGTACACACCTTAAGATAGATGTTCTACTCCTGCACTGTTTCAGTACAGACACCTTAGGACAGATGTTTCACTCCTGAACTGTTCCAGTACAGACACCTTAAGGTAGATGTTTCACTCCTGAACTGTTCCAGTATAGACACCTTAAGGTAGATGTTTCACTCCTGAACTGTTCCAGTACAGGCACCTTAAGATGGATGTTTCACTCCTGAACTGTTCCAGTACAGACACCTTAAGGTAGATGTTTCACTCCTGAACTGTTCCAGTACAGACACCTTTTAAGATAGATTTTTCACTCCTGAACTGTTTCAGTACAGACACCTTAAGGTAGATGTTTCACTCCTGAACTGTTCCAGTACATACACCCTAAGATAGATGTTCCACTCCTGCATTGTTCCAGTACAAACACCTTAAGATAGATGTTCCACTCCTGCACTATTCCAGTACATACACCTTAAGATAGAAGATTCCACTCCTGCACTGTTCCAGTACATACACCTTAAGATAGATGTTCCACTCCTGAGCTGTTCCAGTATATACACTTTAAGATAGATGTTCCACTCCTGAACTCTTCTAGCATACACCTTAAGATAGATGTTCCACTCCTGAGCTGATCCACTGTAGACACTTTAAGACAGATGTTCCACTCCTGCACTGTTCCAGTAGAGACCCCTTAAGATAGATGTTCCACACTTGCGCTGTTCCACTCATGCACTGTGACATGAATGTGATGGGACCCACTGGTTAAGAGGGTCTTTTATAATGCTATTGCTAGAAGGCATTAAGCCTCTGGCAGCTTCCCCCCCCCCCCAATCACACACCTGATTCACAGGGCTTTCTTAATCTACTCAACCCAAGATTAATTTTCTGAGCTAGGTTGCTACACTACCTGTTACAAATTTAAAGACCCATCTCAAAATGCCCCAAACACTGACTAGGAATCTCTTTCCTACTCATTTACACTGCTACTTTAAATATGGAGAGAAATATGAATAAATCAATCTATCTATCTATCTATCTATCTATCTATCTATCTATCTATCTATCTATCTATCTATCTATGTCTGTCTACCTACCTACCTACCCACCCACCCACCCATCTGTCTGTTTGTCTGTCTGTCTGTCTGTCTATCTATCTATCTATCTATCTATCTATCTATCTATCTATCTATCTATCTACCTACCTATCTGTTTTTCTTAGATTAAAGCTGGGTGCTTACACTCATCTCTGTCAGCAACTGCAGCACTACCAGCACAGGATCCCAACTGCCGTCGTCCTACCCAATCTCATCATCGCCCTCATCCTACCCCACTCCATCATCTCGTGCCATCTTCCCTATATCATGCCTCACCTGCCTAATCCACCCTACTTCCCCCTCCCCTAGTCCCCCCACTCCCCTATCTCTTTCCCTATCCCCTTCTCCTCTCACCCCTACACTTAGACCTCCTCTGTCCTGCTTCCTTCCCCCTTCCTCATCCCCACGCCCCTACCACTACCCCTTCCTCACCCTCCTTCTTCACCCCCACCTCTCTATGGACAAAGCCATACCTGACTGCACCTAGTTGCTTTTCTCCCCCCAGCAGCCTGGGTCCCTCTTGTCTCTGGATGCACTTTGATCTCCACAATGTTTTGGACCACACTCTTGTAGTGTTGCTATTGATGGTAATTCTGCAAGTGTAGACGTGTACTATTACTTGCTGACCTTGTATTCATGTATGTGATGTAACTGCACTTGTAACTTTGATGTTAATTTGTGTTTTCACATTTATGATCTGCTATGTCATGTATTTTCTGCCAACTTGGAGCCTTAGTAAACAAGCCCACAGCTCAAAGGTATTAATCCTAATCTGAAATAAATAAATAAATAAACTGTCACTTATATCTGCTGTCTCTTGTTTGAAGGCACTAAGCATCTGGCAGTTCCACCCCCAATCACGGACCTGATTCACAGGGCTTTCTTAATCTACTCACCCCAAGATTAATTTTCTGAGCTAGCTTCCTCACACTACATGTTGCAAATTTAAAGACAAGTTTCAAAGTACCCCAAACACTGACTAAGAATCTGTTTTCTACTCATTTACACTGCTACTTTAATGGGACACTATCAACCCCCTGAGACCTCAAACAGTCCCTCATTTAAACAATCATTTGTCAATGCCGAATGTTTGCTTGCTGGTATTGGCATTGGTAGTGCAGGAGTTAGAGAGATGCATAATAAGAATGGCAGTGAAGTACTGAAGTAACACCAACCCCCACCACCACCCTGTAGAGACTAACAGGCATTGGGGGTGTGCCTTTGGGTCGTTGGCCATAAAACACACACCATTCCACCTCACCCCACCCTGCAGACACTGACAGGTGTCATAGTGTGCCTTGAGATTGTCAGCCCTTATGCTCACCCCATTCCATAAGAAAATAAGCTAAGTTTAGTGCAGTATAGGAGAATGGGGTGAATGTTAGGGCCGAAGACCCCAAGGCACACCCCGATGCCTGTCAGTGGCTGCAGGGTGGGGGTGGAATGGCATGAGCATTATGGACGACAACCCCAAGTCACACACCCTGATGCCTGGCAGTCTATACAGGTTGGGCATTACGGTTTGAAACCCTAACGCCCCAGGCATTTGTTGGTATTGTCACTCCAAATTTTCAGCATGGACTTTTTGGGACCCCATCTCATAAACAGTGGCAATATTATTTCATTACTCAATCCCAACCCCAACAGGTGATTTCGCACAGTGAGTGTGCGAAGACACATTTCAGGCAGGATGTGAAAAAAGATAGCTATACTGTTCATGAGGAGATATGAAGAAAATGGCAATGTTGAAAATCTGCAGTGAAAAAATGAAAAATTGGCGAAGTTACAAGTGTGTGTAAAAATTGTGCAACACACGCTCGTAACACAGTCATTTTTTGGAATGTTTTCACCAAATTTTCAACATGGCCTTCTTGGGACCTCCCCTCATGAACAGTAGCACTGTGACTTTGTTAATCCGTCCCGAAAGTTGATTTAGTACAGCGACCGCGCCATTCTGTGTCACAGGTGCAAATACACATTTTGAGAAGGATGTGAAAAATGACAGCTGTACTGTTCATAAGGGTGTGTGAAAAAATGCCAGTGTTAGAAATTTGGAGTGAAAATATTAAAAATGTATGACGGTTTGAACATGCATAGAAACTGCACAATGGACACTCATAACAGTCATTTTTTGGATTTTTTTCACCAAATTTGCAACAAAGGCTTTTTGGAACCTGCCTCATGAACAGTGCCACTGTTGTTTTGTTAATTGGTCCCAAAAGGTGATTCTGCGTAGCAACCGTGAAACCATCTTTCGGGACAGAGAAACAAAATGACATAGCCAGTGTTCATGAGGTGGAAACCCAAGAACCCCATGTTGAAAATTTGGAACCAAAACTCTACAAACTGGCTGAGATATCGACCTAAGTTGAAACCACCCATTGACTGCCATTATAGGGTTTACCGTCATTTCTTCAGTTCCCGGTTAGTCTTTGAAGAGTGCAGACGTATTCTTGGTCCACGGAAGATCACTGCCCCTGACCTCTGGAGGTAAGTATGGGTGAGGGGTGCAGGGAGGTGGAGTGTGCAGAGGAGGGTGTGGGTTGGGGAGGGGCTGGTGAAACGACGAGGACGTTTCTTTTCATGTTTTAAAAAAAAAACACTGGGGACTGTTTTCTTTTACAGGTGAAATATTAACAAAACAGATTTTGGCACACTGGGTGGGCTTCTATTGTGCTAGAGTACTTGGGAGGATCAATGCTGACCTGAGTTGGGCACCCTGAGGTCAACTAGAACATAGGGGCTGGGGGCGGTGTGGGCATCCCGTGTTACAAACATTAAAGAAGTATTTTTTGGCACACTGGGGTGGGCTCTAAGTGTACCACATTAATGGGGGGAGGGGGGATACATGCTGACATGGGGATTGAGCACCTGATGTTGGTAGAGGACACAGAACGGAGGGTGTGGGGCAGGCAGCAGCAGCAGCAGTGGGAGGGAGTGGGAGAGTTTTATGCCATTGCAATGGAGAATGGAGGGTGCAGGGTGGGCATCAGCAGTGGGAGGGATTGGGAGGGTTTTATGCAAGTGCATTGGGGAACAGAGGGTGTGGAGCAGGCAGCAGCTGTAGGAGGGAGTGGGAAGGTTTTATGCCAGTGCAGGGAACAGAGGCTGAGGGTCTGGCAGCAGCAGTGGGAGGGAGTGGGTGGGTTTCATTATATGCTGGTGCAACAGAGAATGGAGGGTGCGGGGCAGGCAGCAGCAGTTGGCGGGAGCTAACATTTAAATTTGTTGTTCTGCTGTGTGCCTGGGTGGGGGAGCTGACACTGCAATGATGAAACTGCCTCTGATTGCAGTTGAAGATTTCTTTCAAGTTTGATGCTCGCTCTGAAAACTGCCGTGATCAGTAGCTTCAGCGTTAATTGGTGGCCAAGGGATGTGCCCATTAAAGTGTCTGCTGCATTGGCCACAACACTGCCACACCTCTGCAATGCTCTACTATCTCAATATGTTTCTTGTGCACTGAGCATGTAAGCAAACATAAAAATACATTTTATGATTGTTCACATTCTGTAGAATATGCTGATGTAGCTGGTAGTTTGATTCTGATTCTTCTTTTCTTTTTAAAACTGAAAAACAAGACTGCCACCATACTGGTGTTACAACACCTAAATGTGTTTGTTTACATTCCTTAATCAATTCCCACTGCATCTCTCCCAGACTTAAAAGCACCCCAGCACAGTCTAGCCACCCAATATGCAGTAGGATAAGAAGAGACTATTGTATCAACAGTGGCTTCTCTATTTGGTTGTGTTCCTAATGTTCAGGATGTAAGCAAAAAAAGTAAATCAAGGATTTGAAACAAAATAAGGTTGAGTACAATTACACCATTAGCATGCATTTCAGTTCTAAGAAAAGAGGAAGATTAAACAACTAGGAACACCAATGAATTTTAGAGAAGGTACACAATTATAAAATGTGATTTTACAACTAGAAATAGTATGATGCAGCAAGGTTTGACAGTGTCCCTTTAGGTATGGAGAGGAAATATAAACACTGTGTGTGCATGCATTTATGTGTATTATAGTGGGCGCAGTCATGCCCCTATAGTTAATGTTCAATGGTCACGTCTATGTTAAACTCAAACTTTTGCACTTTTATAACTTTGCAGCCATTCAAGGAATTTACATCAAAGTTTACATGTGCCATCAGGGACCACAGGTCTCTTGACGTGACAATTGTTGTTCTGGACAGATGTGTGGGTGAAGAGATACAGTGTCAAAACATTTTAAAATGAACATTTGTGTGTGAATTCTTTGTCACGCCATTACGCAAAAACTGTGGAATTTTGGTCTGAAATTTGTACTATACATAGGTCTTGGGTCACAGATGTGCCTTTTGAAGGGTTTGTTGGAAATTATTAATCCATTCCAAAGTTATTACATTTTGAAATTTCCCATTATTTTCAATGGGAGCAGTTAGATGTCCCACTCAAAAAAGGATCCTTTGTCGCAAATTGGTAATCCTTTGTTGCAAATGGGAAATCCTTTTTCATGCTGCTGTCATCTTCTTTTCAGTTAGCGGTGGCAACAAAATGAAATAACAAAAAAGATAGATGCCTTTAGTAAACACCAGTGGTCATGTTTACCTAATTGGGGCCTGTAGAGTCCGATTCTGGGTTTACTTTTTTCATAACTGAGTCAGAAATGCAGTTTCTTAACTTGCCGAAATCCTTTTCACAATTTGCGGAAAAGGATGTGTTCCTTCGTTGCAAATTACAAAAAAGCAATCACAGGAAAGGATCCTAAGCCACAGACAAGGATTCTTTTTTGCAAATTGTGAAAAAGGAACCATGGAAAAGGATTCTTTTTTGCATTTTGCAAAAAAGGAATTCAATACCTGAAGAAATGGTGTTCATACGTTTAAAAACACGTATAAATTCCCTGGATTGGGTTGGGGGGAGTGGGGTGGTGGGTGAGTACCTGACAGGATGGGGGTTCCACTAAACCACCAGGGTTATGTTTTTACTATTTCACAGGAGAGAGATTGGGGATGGGAAGGGACCACTGGACTACCAGGAATATTGTTTTCAATACTGGAGGGTGATTGGTGATTGGGGAGGGAGGATGGGACCACTAGACTACCAGGTAATTATTTATTTTTTTGAATAAGGAGACAGCGATTGAACATCAGGGGAGGGGGGAAGGATCACTAGACTACCAGGGAATTTTATTAGTTAAGTTAACGATAGGCTGTTTGGACACTGGGAGAGGGTGGAGGGACCACTAGACTACCAGGGAAATATTATATATTTTTTATATGGGGTGTGACTGATGAACGGGGGGGGAGGGATCACTAGACTACCAGGGAAATATTATATATTCTTATAGGGGATGGTGATCGGTGAATGGGGATGGGGGGGAGTGGTCCACTACACTAACAACTATATATATTTTTAGTGGGGAACAAGGATGGAGATGGTGGAAGGGGAAGGGCCTCTGCAGTACCATGGAATTCAGAAACTAAGGTAAAGGAGGTCTAATGTATTTCAGTGGGGTTTTCAACTTTGGTGCAAAACTTTGTCATTTTTAAAGATTGTGACACAAAATTTTCAACATACCCTTTTTGAGACTACTCCTCATGAACAATGTTGATGTCATTTCCCAAATCCTGCTCGAAAGGTACTTTCACAGTCAATTGGCGAAATCACCTTTTGGGCCACATTTCAAAATGTTCACCATACTTGTTCATGAGGTAGGGTCATCACAAGGGTATACTGAAAAGTTGGGGTCAAAATGTGCTAAAATGGTAAAGTTCTGCCCATCTATTGACATTTTACTACACTCACTGCTAACTTTTGCAATTTTCAATATTTTCACCCCAAATTTTCAACATAGCTATTTAAGCAATAAGACCGGGGGTGTTGTGTGTGGGATAGCGCCCATCTCGGGTGGGTTGAAGCACAACTGGAAGAGGTAGAGTGCTTCCACCCAAGAAGGGCCATTATCCCACCACAACACCCCCCCCCAATGGAGTGACTTATTGCTATTATGAAATGGGCTCGGCAACATATAATTGTATGAAATAAAGACATAGAAGCTGCTATGTTTGGAATAGTTTTATCAAGTATTTTTTCAAACATTTTTTTTTTGTTTACACTAAATGGACATAAAATAGTCCCAAACTGAATAAATAGGAGTTTTAGATATTTCGTTAGCATACAACTCATGTATGATAAACAAAATAAATAAACAGATAACTGAACTGTGATGAAATAGGGCACAACAGTTGTAACACATTAAACAAGTACAGTATTTATGCTTCACTAACAGCTGAACAGCTTAAACCGCATAGCCCGTACAGTTCTGATTACTTTGCAGTAGTTTTTTTAGGAATTCATTTAGCTGCGTAATTGTACACGTTTAGTTGAACGTTTCCTTGCAGGGTGCCTATATTAATATAACGTTCAAAAGGCATTGTGGAGCTTGTGGTACAAGATATTGTGAACCTACTGGGATCAACTTCTGCTGCAGCTGCTTGGACGACTTCTGCGGTTTCTCCCACTGCCTGGCTGACTTCAGCTGTTTCTCTGGAGACCTGGTTCACTTTGAACATTTCTCGTGCTTGGCTCATAGAGAGATCGGGGGTCTGGTTATCAGGAGCTGGAGCTTTTCTTAATGGATCATTTTTAGGGATGAGGAACTGAGCAGTAGGCATCAGGAAGTCGTTTACATTTCCTGTAGGAGGCGGATCCCGCTTGTTTTCATCAGTGGAAAATGGTGTACTGACAGATGCTGACATTGATGGCTGGTCACAAAACCAAGCCTGCTGCTGATTTACAGATGTGGATGAACATTGCCCCGCTAGGATTTCTGACCAAATTCACTGGTCCTGCAAGCTGGGAGCCCAGTAACTTCTTCGTGATGATTCCGACCGGTGGCCAGTCTCAGACATAATTTGCCTGGATTTGAGACCTACGGGAGACAGCAGATGAACAGCAGTACTACGGAGACTGTGATTGGTAAAGGTGGGTACCTCTGTGAGTTTGCAAATTCGGGCTAACATTGTGGCTAGAAAGTTTTTGCCCATCACTTCTTTAGTGAACCAGATTTGTTCTGTTGCTAACTGTGCTTTGGGGATGCAGCGGAGATGCAAATAAAATGCTGGTGCATCTGAGGGGATTTTGCTTCGGTACAGAAGGAGAGATTTGATTGGATACAGTGGATCATCTGGTAACTTAGGCATAAAATCTCTGTTACTACATCATGAGGATTTGTGGGGATCTGCATGATTTTTTGTTGCCTCATTGTATGACATAGTGCAGTAACGCAGTCCATTTTCATTGGTTAAGATTTGAAAACTGCTAGGTTTCAGTGCATGGAGTCCTTCTCTGCCGCGGCAGGCGAAGAAAAGCTGTATGTCCAGCCATACTTTTTGGACCAGTCCTGCTGCGGTGTTAATATTCAGGGCTTCACTGAATCTAATTTTTTTGAGTACTGCTGCAGGAATACATGGATGGTGACAAGCTTTGTCTTTCCCCTGTCGCCTTAGTGTTTTTAGGATACCAAGAAATACATGGTTACAGGTGATGAATTCTGTGTCCTGCATTATGCTAAAGCCATAGCTGAGAGGCGGGTTGTTTAGGTACCAATTTATGTCAGCTTGCAGAGACACATATGAAGAGATGTTATACATTTCACTGCTGCTATTCCGGATTGTGCCATACAGTTGCCTTAGTAACAGGTTAAGATCTTCTTTGCTTATTGTGTCAAAGTTGGCTACCATTTTTTTTCTCTCAGCCAGTCACTGAGTTGGTTAATGGCCCAGGTTATTTGTCTCATTGTATTGGCTTAGTTTCTTGTCCGTTCCAGATTTGACAGCTTGGTTTGTGAGGCACTGACATGGTGGCTTACTGCTGTTGAAGTTTCTTCATTTGTAGTTAATAGGCTGCTTGTTTCTTGTTGCGGATTTCCAGTTGAAGTTTCTTGGGTTGTTTGCTGATTTGATTCATTAAGAATGTCAGCGAAGAGTTCAATGATTGTCAACATTTTCTTTCCTCTGTCAGGAGAAATCAATGGCTGCCAAATGGAATGTTCACTTCTGTCAGATGAAGTGATTTAGTGATGAGGTCGCTGTAGTCCCAGCATGCTGTTGTGCTGGGATATCAGCCCTGGTCAACTGGCTAGTTGACCAATCAGGGACGTTGATTTTTTATACCCATTTCATAATTCTTTACATCACCTCATGAACGTGACAGCTGTCGGTTTTCAATTCCTGACCCAAATGTGTTTTGTCACCTGACGCGAGGAATGATGTGTGGTGGACATTTGAAAATTCTCAGCTCAGTGTTCATGAGATGGGGTAATAACAAGGCTATGCTGACAATTTAGTTGCTGTTTTGGCTGAAATGCTTGAATGGCAACATACATGTATGCATTGATGGAGGGATGGGAGTGCCCGGTGCTCCCACAAGCAAAAAAGGCTGCGATCATACTCTCTTGAAAGGTAGGGAAATTCTTGGCAAAAAACTTTGTTAATGCATCACTTAGGGTTCCAGCAACAAAAGTGTGAAAATGTGGTGTTAGGGTTTCCAACTCTAACTCCGCACCCCACCGTGCAGGCAGAAACAGGCATGGGGAGTGCTTTGGGGTTGTCAGCCCTAATGCTCAACCCATTCTCCTGTACTGTACCCATGTCAGCTTACTTGCACATGGAATGGAGTGAGCATTAGGGCTGACAACCCTAAGGCACACACCCCCATGCCTGTTGCTGCCTGCACAGTGGGGGTGAGGTGTTAGGGTTGGAAACCCTAACATCACTAGCCGACTGCTAGTTTAGCATGTTTGCCTCAATCAGTTATATCAAATCTTAACTTGAGATTAGTCCAAAATTCATGTTTGCCTGTTTCTTGTATGCTAACAAATGTGGGTCAAAAATCATTTAGTTTTGGGGCTCTTTCTCTGTGGAACAACATTCTGGTATCAAAATTCATTAACCAGTTTTGCTAGATCATCGAAAGAACTGCAGCTGCATCATTCAGCAATGAAGAATTGTGTCTGTTCTGCTTGAATTGTATTCTCGTTAACGTTTTTGTTTTATAATGTAACATTCTAAATTTTTTGATGTATTATGTTATACTATTTTTGTACCATTGTACACCAGGTCATATCTGTAAAAGGTGCCTTATGGCACCAGTGTATCTTACCCGGTTAACAAAATAAAAACAAAACAAACAACAACAAAACAAAACAAGTGCATGAGTTTGCACTTTTTTTGGCATCGAAGCCCAACATATTCTTTTTGAATCTTCCACCCCAGCCTAAAAAAGTGTGTTATTATCTTCTAGAATTATCAGTATTCTTTAATTGGCACCCCATGGTTAAGGAGACTGGAAGTCCAAATTTGGATAAATCACAATTTGTCTAATAATAAGATAGGTACCAAATGTTCCATTGCACTCACTAGCGACAGACTGTGAATGAAGTCCAGGTTTGATGTCAGATACATCAGCACGAGCGTCTGATGTGACCACACTGGATGGTAGTGGCAGGTTAAAAAACAACATGGCTTGGGGAACGGGAACTTGTAGCAAGCACTGCTCTGTGTACTTTACCATGTGTATACAAGCTGTGTGCTTCGTGAGCGTTTGCATCTTGACGAGACACTGCAGTTTGATAAGAATACTTTATACAAACTGGTTTACAGGAATGGCATTCCTAACATGACTGAGATTAATGTGCATTTGTTCCAAATACATTTTGATATTCTCTTCACATGTAATATGAACTATGGGGGCTAGGCATGAAGTTGCGATGGGTGTGTGCGAGTCACATGTACCCGGTCTGCATAGCTATGCACCTGTGGACAAGCACAGAGTGCATGGTATGCACAACTGCGAGCACCTGCAGGGTGCCTGTGCATGGCCCCACCCCTGGTGTGCAGCTGTGTGAGGGTGGTTTGAGGGACACAGGCAGGCATCCAATCGGATGCCTGTCCTGAGTCCAGATGTGGATCCCCTGCTCTGTGCAAGCAGGGGATTTGGAGGTAGGTGCGAGACTGCATTTTTTTAAAGTATGGGTGCGTGCCCGTCCAGTGGTCTGGGGCAGCATGATGGAAGGATTCCCTGTCCTGCTGCAGCTGGCCTGTGTCACTGAGGGTCATGTACATTGCCATTGCATTGGAGGTCACATTGTCATTACGGGTCATTCATGGATATCCAGCCCGCATAGCTATGCAACTGTGGACAAGCACAGGGTGCATGTTATGCACAGCTGTGAGTACCCGCAGGGTGCCTATGTGTGGCCCCACCCCCGATGCGCAGCTGTGCACGGGGATGGTCCAAAGGACACAGGCAGGCAACCAATTGGATGCCTGTCCTGGGTCCCGAAGTGGATCCCCTGCTCTGTGTGAGCAGGGGATTCTGAAAAAGTGTGGGACCACCTCGTGACAGGGAGATTCTGCCTCTCTTGAGGACCAACCTTTTCTTAAATCTGTTGCAATAGTTCTTCTATTTCTTAGCCTAATCTATCCTTTACAATTTCTAGTCCATAAGGTTGGCCACCTATAGGCACCCCCTCCCCCTTTCTTGACTATGCTATAGTGTCCTCTTTAATTTTCCTTTTCCCCTCTCAGGTCCTCATACAGGAAGGTTATTGTGGTGACCACCAAGCTGATGTAAAACAACAGGCTGTGTTTCTCATTGTTGGATTTAGTATGCAATAGCACTATGTCATAAAATACCTTGATGTATATGCCTTATGCGTATGAAACCTGTAAATGTTGAAAATACCATGGCACTATGTGTTTCTGATAAAGGTAAAAAGTTACTATGTGACTGTATTATAAAAATTAAGTTACCAAGGTAGAGATATCAGAAACCCCCCATTGTGTTATTTAAAATGCATAGATACATAGACAAAATTGTCGGCAGATAAGGGCCTACAGCCCGCCCAGTCTGCCCATTTCAGCTTGTAAGTTCACTTTATGTTTTCCTAGAAGTCTGTTGCCTTTTACCCCTGACCTCCAGAATTCCCTTATGTCTATCCCATGCATTCTTAAATCCCATGATTGTTTCAGCCCCCACTACTTCCTCTGGCAGGGTGTTCCACTTGTCCACCACCCATTCTGTGAAGAAATTCTTCCTCACATTTCCTCTGAATCACCCTCCCTCCAAATTTATCCTATGCCCTCTAGTCCTGGAACATCTTTTTCACTGAAAAATAGTGTATTCCTGTACACTGTTCCTCCCTGTAAGATACTTGTATGTCTCTATCATATTCCGTCTCTCCCTCCTTTCCTCCAGGGACTGCATATTCAGGTCCTTCAACCTGTCCTCATAGGACTTGTGATGCAATCCATGTACCATATTTGTTGCCCTCTTCTGAACCTTCTCTACCCTGTCTATGTCCTTACGTAGGTAAGATCTCCAGAATTGTACACTGTACTCCAGGTGGGGCCTCACTACTGTCTTGCTTAGTGGAATTATGACCTCCCTTTTCCTGCTGGTGATGCCGCTGCCTATGCATCCCAGCATCCTATTTGCTTTACCTGCTGCCTTGTTGCACTGTTTCCCTACCTTGAGGTCATCAGAGATGATAACCCGAAGATCTCTTTCCTGCTTAGTGCATGCTATATCCTCACCCCCCCAACTGATATGTTGTTCCAGGGTTTTTGTGCCCCACGTGCATTATCTTGCACTTCTTTGCATTGAATTTCAACTGCCAAACCCCTGACAATTCTTCAAGTTTCTGCAGGTCCCTTCTCATTCTGTCTACACCCTCTGGTGTGTCCACTCAGTTACAGAGCTTTGTGTCATCAGTGAACAGGAAAATTCTGCCTTCTAGGTCCTGCACAATGTCACTGACGAAGACGTTGAATAGGACTGGTCCCAGCATTGATCTCTGTGGTACCCCACTGGTGACCCTTCCCTCTGTAGAGTGACAGCCATTTACCACCACCCTCTGGTCTATGTTACCAATGCATGTAAATTAGAGATTGTTTGAGAGGCCCTTTGGCACCGTGCATTCTTGCTTTAAGCTGAACCAGCCTAAAATGTGCATATACATCCCTTGATGCTTTGCATCATGTGGGTATGTGTGATGTTGTGTTTCTTTAAAACTTGGCTTTATTGCCAGTGCCCTTTGGGGTAATCCTTGCTTCAGTGCTTCTGCGTTGAGGTTCTTTGTCTTTATCTTGTTTTTGAGTTTTTCTTTTTTGAGCTCCCCATCACCCAAACACACAAGACCAACATAGGGAATGAAAGAATTTTCACTCAAGAGACAGATCAGCGGGTCAGTAGGTGCTGACTAAGGGCAGAGGAAGAACATGTATATTCTGTTGCTACAAACTGATGTATTGAAGAAGGGATATGCCATTGCTTAAGGTTATTCCCTGCGTTTTAAATAAACATCACACCGCGATTGTGTGTTGAACCTGAAGTTCTGTGTCTGGTCCATCTGTTAGCCCACAACCCCTCAACACAACTTTTTTTAAAGTATGGGTGAATGCCCTCCCAATGGGCTGGGGCAGCAAGGTGGAAGGATTCCCTGTCCTGCTGCAGCTGGCCTGTGTTCTTGGGGGTCACATAAAAGATATAGCAGGGTCTCCACTGCCATATCTTGCACCCCCCTTGGCCAAGACTCTGTGCCTTAGTAAATGGTGTGGAGTGCAGTCACACCTCCCAGACACGCCCCCACAGCCTGGCCATGTGCATAGCTGCATGATAGGCAGAGGCGTCAAGTGCAGAAGGGATGCATATCCCTTTTGTTCATGCACGCAGGAGTCTGCGGGACCCCTGGTGCATTGCATTAACACTTAAGATTGTGTACGTGCCTCTTGTCCATGGCGCGTAGGCAATCCACACCTTAATGCATAGGCCCCTATATTTTTAATTGATTACATAACCAGAGTGGTTTAAGATTCGCATTGTTTTCTTTGATGTCATCTGTGCTTTCTGTATTTTGTTTTTTTATGAATTTCTTGGTGTTCACAACACTGTGGTATGAGCAATGCATTGTCACTCTCAGACCTGGCTGGACCAGTAACTGGTACCTCCTGCACTTCACTCATGCCCATGAGTTTTGTAAGCTGCCCCCCAATTATAGTAGCAGTATGAATTGGTAACTGCTACTAATATTATTATAATACTTATTCACATATGGGGACAATTTGATAAACAAAAAGTATAACCTAGGAAACTACAAATTAACTGACAAATGGGAGGTTATGGTTGGCTGAGGCCAATTCATCCACTAGCACAGTACATTTTGGAGGTCAATTCACATATAGGGATGACTTTAGACACAAAGTTAGTGCGTCTGATGTCAGGACAGTGCACATTGGTGGCAGCTTTTAAAGTTCATGGTGGACAAAGAACCCCTAGAAGACACCGCAGGGAACACTTGTCATGAACGCATACACATAGTGTGCTACACCAGCATGAAAAATCAAATAAACTTGTATATTTGGTGAGTAGAAACAGAAACCTTGTATAAATACTATAGGTCTTATACGAATTGGCCAAACAAATGAGAAGCAATATATAAATATACTGTATATGTTTTCAGGTCTCTGGTTTCAGTGCTTCAGGGCCTGTATATATAATGAAATATTTATGGCATTCTTTTTGGTATACTTTCAGGACCACTTTCCCTTGAGAAAGCTGTTGAGTACACCAGTGAAACATCAGAAGAGTTAAAAAGTGGCTATAGCTGTAAATTAAAGAAACATTTGAAAATCAGTTCCATGATTTTGGTGTTCACTGGTTGAATTAGTCCATCTTTTTGCTCCAATTGAACTCCAACTGCCATCCATGTGCTTGACCACTGCTCAAGTTTCCCAAGATCTGTGGGCATTCTTTCCACTCCTTCTTTATTGTCCACCCTATTATAGACTTCAGTATCATCTGCAAAAATACATACCTTCACTTCCAGTTCATCTGTTATGCCACTTATGAAAACATTGAAGAGGACCAGTCCTAGTACTGAGCCCTGCAGCACCCCACTGGTCACTCTCCCATCATTAGAATGAGTGCCATATACAACCACCCTCTGATGCCTATTCATTAACCAGTTTCTAACCCAGTTCACCACTTTGACCCCACTCCTAGGCTGTACAATTTTTTACTCAATCTCCTGTGCATCACAGTGTCGAAGACCCTGCTGAAGTCCAGATAGACCTTGTCCACTATCCTCCTCAGTCTAATTTTCTGGTCACCGAGTCAACAAACTCAAATTAATCTGGCATGACCTCCCCTAGGAAATTCATGCTGCCTTTGGTCTTGTAGCCCATTGGATTCAAGATATTCTACCAAGCTTTTCTAGGTTAAGCTGGGTGCTTACTGTCTTCTCTGTCAGCAATTCTAGCACTTTCAGCACAGAATCCCAATGAACGGTCCCTTAAACCTGCTGTCTCTTGTTAAAAGGCACTAAGCATCTGGCAACTCCACTCCCCCAATCAAACACCTGTTTCACAGGGCTTTCTTAATCTACTTTTTCACTGAGAAGGTATGGCAGTTAGGTTTCAGTGGAGAAAAGTGCAAAATCATGTACCTAGGGCACAGAAACTCAGAGGAAGTGTATAGAATGGGGGATGAGATATTGACATCACTAAACAGGAAAGGGACCTAAGGGTTATAATATTTCATAACCTCAAGGTGATGAGACAGTACAACAAGGCAGTAGGCAGGGCCAGCGGGATGCTGGTGTGCATAGGGAGGGGACTCACCAGCAAAAGAAGAGAGGCAGTGTTACCACTGTATCGATTGTTGATGAGACCCCACCTGGAGTACTGTGTCCAGTTCTAGAGACCACATCTCTGGAAAGAGATAGACAGAGTAGAGGCTATCCAGAGGAGGGAAACTAAACTGATGCAGGGGATGCATCACAAGCCCTGCAAGGAAAGACTGAGGAATCTCAATATGTACTCCCTGGAAGGGGGGGTGACATGATAGAGACTGGTAAGTACCTCACAGGATTGAATAAGGCACAGAAGGGGAGTATTTTTCAGAAGAGAAGATGCATGAGAACAAGGATGCATGCAATGAAACTGGAAGGGGGGAATTCATGAGAGATGTGAGGAAGCACTTTTTCACTGAAAGAGTGGTGGATGCCTGCAACAGTCTTCTAGCAGAGGTGATGGGATGAAAACAGTGGTGAGCTTCAAGCTTGCAAGGGATAAGCACAAAGGAATCTTGGTAGAAAAGGAGAGGGCACGTAGTCGGAGATCAGGTTGGGTCTGGTGGTGGCAGTATAGGTAGTCACAAAAAATGGGCAGACTGGGTGGGCCAAGTAGTCCCTATCTGATGACAAATTCTATGTTTCTATTTTTCACCCCCACAAAGTGTCCTACACTACCAATTACACATTTAAAGACAAGTCTGAAAGTGCCCCAAACACTAAGAATCTCTTTCCTACCCACTTACACTGCTACTTTAAGTATGGAGAGAAACTATAAATATATATTCACATTTATTATAGGGGCACAGTCATGCCCCTATAGTTAGGATTGAGTAGCCTGTTTATTGTTAAACCTCAGATTTTGCACTTTAATGACTTTGCAACCGATTAATGGATTTGCACAAAATCTTGCATGCGCTGTCTTGTGGAGTAGATCTCTTGATTCGATCCTGTTGGATGTGCAGATTCTACAATCTGGATAGTGCAAAAACCTTAACAGTTGCCACTTTTTTAAGTTTTTAACTCATCACCTTGCACCCAGATGGTGTGGAATTTTGGTGTGAATTGTTTATGATAGAAACAGCTTGAGTAACAGAACTGCCATACATTTGTTTGGTGAAATAAATATTAATCTATTGTAAAGTTATTCAGATTCTAAGTTCCCAGTATTTTCAATGGGAAGATCACTTTCCAGGTTGGAGGAGTGGGTTTGAAAAAGGATTTGGCCTCACAAAAAATAATTCTTTTTCACCAGAAAAAATTCCTTTTCCGTGAGCCGCCATCTTATTTTCTTTTTTTCACACAACAAACTGTCATAACACTGTCCAGGGGTGTCTTTTACAGACATCCAAACATGTATGTTGCTCATCGGGAGCTTATGAGCTTCACATAGTATTGTTTTATTGCTTCCATGGCTTCTGAACATTTTTTTTTACTATTTAAATCCTTTTTTGTCATTCGCTAAGATCTTATTTTTGTGAATCCTTTTTCGTTCAAATGAAAAAGGATTGTGAGTAATGAAAAAAAGATTTCAGACACACAGAGAAAAGCCTTTTCAAAGCCTTTTCCCACAATTTTCTGTTTCTGTAGTGTAGTGGCCACTCCCCCCTCACCAGACACTGATCCCATATATTTCGTTTTCCATAGTGTAGCAGTCCCTCCCCCCTAACTGGTCCCCGATCCCATATGTAATAGTTTTCGGTAGTGTAGCGGTCCCTCCCCCCTCCCCGATCACAGGTCCCATATGTAATATTCATTTTCCATAGTGTAGTGGTCCCTCCCCCATCCCTGGTCACCGATCCCATATGTAATATTCATTTTCCATAGTGTAGTAGTCCCACTCCCCTCCCAGGTCATAGATCATTGATTTCTCCAGATTAATTCTAAGTGATAGGGATTCTGAAGTTTTTGTCAAAAAATCGAGCTTTTTTTTGAAGACCAGAGACTGTTAAAGAGCAAATGATAAGGTCATGGGCATATGCAAGTGAGACAAATATTTGTGCCAATTTTAGGTGAGTCAGAGTCAGAAGTCTGTAATTCTTTAAGAAGGTTGTTTAAATAAATGCAAAATAAGAGAATAAGAGAGTGGCTAAAATACAGCCTTGCCTGATCCCCTTGTTAGTCCTAATGCTTTAGGAAAGATTATGACCTGCTTAAATTTGAGCCCATGTATTTGAATATAAGTTCATTATGCTATTTGCCAGCATAGGAGAAAAGCCTCGAGAAAGCATTAATCCCATAAAGTGGATCTATTGATGGTATCAAATGCCAAGCTGTAATCGATGAATGCCAGATATAATTTCTATTTTCTAAATTTGACATATTTTTCAATTAGATAAGAGAGTATATAACAGTTATCTATGGTGGAGTGGTTTTCGCGGATACCAGCCTGAGCTGGGGCTAGTCCACCAAGGGCTTCAAGTTCCAAAAGTAGTCTCCCAAGCAAGCTTTTAGAATAAATGTTACCCAAGATATCTAAAAGACTGATTTGTCTGTACATTGATGGGTCATGTTTTGGGCCCTTTTTGTAAATCAGAACAATTATTGCACCAGACCGAGATAGAGGTATATTGTTCTTAATCATACAGTGGTTAAAAAAAGACACTAAAGAACCTGCCCAACTTTCTATGGAGCATAGAAAAACTTCCCCCGGGATCTTGTCTGAGCCCGGAGCTTTATTTCCTTTTACAGAAGATAGAGCTTTCTCTACTTCTTGTTCAGTTATATACAGATATTCTGAATCATTAATTACCAATGCGTCCATGAAGTGGACACATTTGGATCATACAATATCTTATTATAATAAGCAGTCCAGATATTCATATCAATTTCGTGAACCAAATCATTATTCCAATTTTTGCAATGCTTTGCACCTAATAACCAAAAAGCCTTAGTATATTTTTTATTAATAACTGTTATCATCTTCTACCATGAAAGTTCATGATAGACTCTTTTTTTTCTGTTTTAAGAAGACCCTATATGTTCTTTTTGCATCTTTCAGTTCATTAGCACTAACTGAATCAGCATTTCTTTTGATTCTCCTGATGACCTTTCTTAGTTGTCTTTTTTCATCTCTGCACTCATTATCATACCCGATGGAGGGTTTATTATAAGATATCTTCCCAGTATAAGATTTGCTTAAGTGATTTTCCAGTTCAGAGAAAAAGGTCTGTAATTTTTCGTTCATTAGAACAGGGTCTATGAAAGAGCTAGGCCAAGCAGTAAGGACTAGAACTATCAGACCAACTTCATGCTCTTTCAGAAAGATAGACCAGTCCAACATCCTGACGTATCTAACAGCAATTGAGTCGGGGGGCTACATTGTGAGTTACCCTTTTCAAACTTTCCATACTTTTATATATTGTAACTGGAAAGTGATCATTTTCAGTTCTACAGTCAATAATTAAGTTACCCCAAAAATCAGGATGACCTTGCCAAAAGAAAAGGTCCAGTACTGATGCTCCATTTTTAGTGAAAAAAGTTGGCAAACCATGGATATCACCTTTTGTTCTGCCGTTAAGGGGAAAAATTAAATTGTCACTCATTAATTTAATCAATCTTTTACTGCAGAAATTATGCTTAGCATCAGTTGTATTTCTGTTATTCCTTACTGAGTCTGGATACATAAAGCCAATAATAGAATTATCACTGAGGCCATCAAATGTGCCAATCCTGGTATTGAAATCACCTATAAGCAGCAAAGAAGCATTAGGATATCCCAGCTTGACTTCTCTCATTGTGTCTGTGAAGTTATCCCGTATAATATTAGGCTGTGGCCTAGTTTTAGTTGGAGGAAAATAACAGTTAAATAACAATAACCAAGTTCCTTCATAGAGTAATCTAATCCCTATAAAGTTTGAATTCTGTACAATAATCTGTAAATTAGTGAAAATTCCAATTTTAACATAAATGACAAGCCCTTCAGCTGTGAGCATGCCAGGTTTCTTGTAGGCAGATTAAACAAAATTTTAAAATATAATTAAACCTATCAGATTCTTATAATTTTGGCTTCAAACCAGCTATATTCCATGAAATTATGAATGGGCTTTTTTTTTTTGAAATTCAACATTTTATTGATTTTATAAGATAAAGAAGCACCAACATACATGTTCAAATATGCAATAACCAAGATAAACAACAAACCATTCTGCAATCGGACAAATTATCCATATTATATGATATAGGAAAAAAAAAGCCCTCTTTAAAATAATCCCCAAGTCCCCCCTCCATAAACCCACCCCCTCCCGGAGTGTGCCAACCTAACCCAACATTACAAGAACATAGTAGAAACCGTGAACAAGTTAATTACAGTATACCAATTAAGTACAAAGGTGCTTATAGAGACATACCTAAAATGGTTATTAATGCAAGTATAAAGCATATAGTTTACCCCATTTTTTGCTGAAAGAGTCCATACTGTTGCGAGAGCTTGCAACCAACCTTTCAGTATTGAAACAAACTGATAAATCCCTTAACCATTCAGCATATGTTATGGCCAATTGGTCCATCCAGTGCTTAAGTACCAATTTCTTGACCACCATTGACATTAATGCCATATGGAATTTACGCTCTTGAATTTCAAAACTGTAATACATTCCTAAGATTCATATCTCTATAGTAAACAACTCATCCAAACCTAGTAATGGATCTAGCTTTGACTGAATTGTATGCCACAGAGGGGCTACCTTCTCACAATACCAAAAGATGTGTATCAGGTTTCCCTCAGATTGACCACATCTAGTACATGTAGAGGCAGGAAGCTTACCCAATTTAGCTCATTTAACCGATGTATAGTACATGTTATTTAAGATATGATACTGAGTGAGCCTAAACCTATCCTGGGTGTGGTATCTGTGTAAATCCTTCCAAATTTGGGACCAAGTAAGAGTAATGTTCAGCAGAAGAGAAGTCCAGACTTTGGAACCCAAAGGGGTATCAGGGAATTTAAGACCCAATAGGAAGGAATAGATCATTGAGATCCCATGGGGTCTGTTTACATATTCCTGTATTTGAAATAGAAAAGGCCTAACCTGAGACTCCCTGAAAGCAGTACCAAAACTACTATTAATAAGGTGCCTCAGCTGGAAGACTTTAAAAATCCTCTTCTGGGGTACTTTAAGTCTGGTCACGATTTTGGGAGAAGAAAGAAGAAAGTCATGAGAATAAAGATTTTCTATCAGGGCACCTTGTAACTGGGGAAGCCAATCTGACGAGATCAGTGAACCACCTATTCTAATATTAGGATTTAACAAAAGGGGTTGCACTGTATCTCTCTTAGGGGAGATTCTGAAAAAATGCCAGCATTGGGCGAGAACTTTAAGTGAGATACCAATAACCGAATTTTGTATTGGAATTGGTAGTGCCGAGTTAGAAAGGAAGAAGATAGTAGACTAGTTGAGATTATGCAATTCTAATATCCTTCTTTCAAACTGAAGCCAAATTGGAGGAAGGTCATTGTCCCTGACCGACAACCATCTCCCCAATTTAAACAGATGACTAGCCCAGTAATACAAAACAAAATTGGGAAGATGGAGTCCTCCCATATCCTTGGGAAGACTAAGCTTGAGAAAGGAACGTCTGGGAAGCTTACCTTGCTAAATAAATTTGGAGAGGATGGAATGAAAGTGCTGTAAATAGGATAGAGGGAGCCACAGATTCAAAAGATTTAAAGGGTAGAAAAGGTGAGGCAAAACATTTATCTTAATGATACTAATTTGACTCCATAAGGAAAGAGGAAGTTTAGTCCATCTTTGGAGATCTTGTTGAATATTTGTCATTAGATCATCCAGGTTAAGTTTCCTGAGCAACACAGGGTCCTTAGTAAGATATATTCCTAGATATTTAATTGAATGTGGGAACCATTTCATCCCGAACTGGGTGAAATTGGCTTTGTAGGTGAAGGCATTTAAGGGAAATATTACTGTTTTTGCTAGATTTAACTTGTAATTGGATAAAAGACCGTACTGTATAATAATCTGTAAGGCATGAGCTAAAGATGTATCGAGATAAGCCAAATGAAGCAGGATGTCGTCGGCGTACACTGAGAGAGTCAATGACTGCTGAAGCACTGAACAACCCTGAACGTGCGGAGACCGTTTGATACTGAGAAGAAGAGGTTCCAAATATAAATTAAATAGGAAGGGAGATAAGGGGCATCCTTGTTTTGTGCCAGTGAACAGAAAAAATTGAGAAGAGAAAACCCCATTGCAATAAATTTTTGCAGAAGGAGACTTATATACAGTCTGAATCCACTGAATAAAAGAGGCGGGAAAGCCCATTTTCATAGTGTTGCCCAGAGAAATTCCCAATTGACTCTATCGAAGGCCTTTTCGACGTCTAACGAAATTAGAGCCATGGGAATCTGAGAGGTTTGGGCCACGTGGAAAATATGTGAGAGAGTTCTAAGGTGGTCAGATGAAGAACAGCCTTGCACAAAACCGACTTGCTCAGGGCTCAGCAGATAGGTCCAGATCTTTTTAATCCTATTAGCTAGAATTTTTGTTAATATTTTAATATCGTAGTTTAAAAGGGAAATTGGTCGGTAACTGGCAGGATCCTTTGGTGATTTGTCCAGTTTGAGAAGTAAAACTATCATGGCTTCTAGTAATGTGGGATCCAAAGTATCTGCGATGAACATATATTCGTATAAAGAAGAAGACAGGCCAATTCTTTGCAAAAAGTTTTATAAAAATTGGAGGGAAAGCCGTCAGGCCCAGGTGACTTGTCTAATGCTAATCCTGTAATTGCCTCTTCCACTTCCAACAATGTGATAGGAGAAGACAGAGCCGACCTGTGCTGGGCTTGTAAACAGGGAAGATTCAGGCCCTCCAAATAACTTTCAATATTCGATAGAGATACCGGAGAGGAACAATTACTATAAAGTGTACCATAGAAGGCTTCAAAAACCTGGGTAATATCCCTTGGTGAGGTTTTAATAGTGCCATCCGATGCTTGTAGTGCCAGGATTAGCCTTGAACTTTCCATTTTCCATAGACGGAGGGCCAGCATTCTACCAGCCTTCTCCCCTTGATCAATGTATCTAGATTGGGTTTTTAAAATAGCATACTCTGCTTTTTCCTTTAATAAATCTGCATATTCGTTCCTTAATGTTAGCAGGGTTTCTAGAGAGTTTGGGGGCGAGGTTGAAGATAGAGAACTTTCTGCTTCTCTGATTTGAGTTAACAGGGAAATTGCTCTTGCTTCTCTTCGCTTTTTCCACCTGGATGCTAGTTTAATTAATTCCCCTCAAAGATAGCATTTAAGGGAACACCATATTAAATCCTCCCTTGGCGTAGAACCTTTATTGATCTCTATAAAAGTAGAGATTAAAGTTTTTATATGGGAAACTGTTTGTTTTTCTTTAAGAAGTTGTGTGTTTAGTCTCCAAGCAGTGCCTCTATGGAGGTTAGGGTCAGGAGAAATCTTCAGCCATACGACCAAATGGTCTGATAAGACAATTGGTTCGATACCTGTGTGTCACAGGCCAGATAGGAGAGAGATACTGATCAGAGTATAATCTATTCTAGACCAGGGTCGGTGAACAGGAGAATAGAAAGAGAACACCCAGTGTGAAGGGTTGAGAAGACGCCAGGGATCACACAATCCCAAAAGTTCCATGAAATCTGCTAGGGCCTTTTGAGCTGGGGATAAAGGCATACATGTGATATCTCCCTCTTTACGCAGGAGACTCCTGTTTTTTTTTGACTGAACTCTCACCCTCCCTCCTGGGAAACAAAATCTTCTGCTTAAGTAAAATTCTGTCCAAAATATCCATCTTTTTTGGGCAGACAAAGACGTATAAAAATTTAGTCAGTGATGCACAATGTATCTGATAACTTTATATAACTAGTTGTTTATTCTTTTTAGTGCTTATTCTTGACAAAATGAAATGCATTACATTTTTGTAATGACTTTTTTCTTATGTTTTTGACGCCATTTAAAGACAAACGCACGACGTTACGGCATCTCCCTAGTAGCAGGGCAATCTCCCTTCTAATTTGACTCAAATCTCCCTCTTAAGCAAGTTGGACATATCACATGTATGTAAAGGTTTTAATGGTAGATACGTTCTATCTAAGTCCTGGGATGGTGGGATGTTCCAGTCGCCACCCAGAATTAACTGAGATGGCAGCATACCACCTATCTTGTCAGCTAAGCCCATAAGGAATTCGGCATCTCCTCCTACTGGTCCATAGATGGAGCCCAACACTACTATAATGTTACTAAGAGAACCGTTAACTAATATAAACCTGCCTTCTGGGTCTGTTAGACTCTCTTCTGCCAGGAACGATACATGTTTCTTTATTAAAATAGCAACACCCCTGCTTGATGCTGACCCACTTGCAGCAAAGACTTGGGAGAAGCCTTGTCTGCGTAACCAGTTTGATTCTGTATCTAGTAAATGGGTTTCTTGAAGCAAAAGGATATCTACATTTAGTAGATCACAGTTTTTAAAAACCTGATATCTCTTCATCATGTCTCTGAGACCTCTTATATTCCATGTGGCAATTTTAAGTGGTGCAGTAAACATTATGAACAATTAAATGGAAAAAACAGTCATAAATAGTTGACCAAAGTAACCATTCTGAAAGGCACACTCCAGACCCACCCCCTCCCATCCCCTACCCTGAAAAAATATTCCAATAATACCCCACCTGATAAACTGTAACAAACTGTTCCCCACTACCATATACTCTACCCCAAGAATTAGTCCCTGTTTCATAATGCCCCCCACCCCCCCTCCTCCAAAAAACTAACACAACTATATACAAAGGGACCCCAAGTATATCCAAACAATAACCCAAAAAGCCATGCACGAGTACTTGGAGTCCAAACCCTCCTGGCAATATCTCATTCAAACCATAACCAATAATGCCCCATCATAGCATAGGAGAGGAATCTAGTTTGCAGTTTGGGAGGGTGCTTAGCCAAACACTGGATAAGCCCGCACAGTGCCAGACTCCTTCGAGATTCACCATACCCCCCCACTTACCAGCCCCCGATGCAGTTTTCCCGGAGTGTACCTCGATCCGAGCCTCCCCCACCTCTACTACCCCCAATCCGATTGCCCTTCATGGAAATTACTTGAGTTGAGAGTCTCCCAACTATATATATACCCAGGAAAAATGAGGCCTTACATGTCACTGGAGTCGAGATTGTCATAGCAATATGTTCCCCGGGATTGATCCCCCACTTTGGCACAAGCGCTCTATTCTACATAGCATGTCTTGGTGAAATACAATTGACTTACCGTGCCAAAGCTTGTAATCTTAGCTCTTGGGGCAGCGCTTTCCCCAAAGTCGACAAAAGGTAAAGAAATAGAAAGGTAGGAGTCCCCCCCTCCCAGAGATACCGTGCCGCACACCACATAGCATCAGCCAGTTAGAGGGTCCAGGTCTCCAAAATAGCACGGAACTGATAGGGGAACCAAAATAGTAGTGGGACCAAAACCGGTCCGCCTCATAAACTGCTTCCCGTGAACTCATACCAGCCCTAAGGTTCTCAGTCCTCCCCCACCCCGACATGAGGGTGAGTGCATGACCCCAGGAAGGAAAAGATGGGCCTCTCACCCGCCAGTAAGGCCTACTCCTCCCCATCCTCCCATCGACAAGAAACCCAGCAGGTACTCAGCCACAATTATAATAACAAACATTAGAAAATTAAAACAGAATGCATAGTTGACCCCCGTTAGTCTCTGTATGCTCAGCCTATTTTAAAGAGATTAGGAAGCCTGGAAGTAAGGTCTTTTGTAGCTTGTTCTGGAGAATCGTAGGAGTGCCAAGTGCTTTCAATTGCCACTTGTAGTCTGGCCGGATATAGCATCTTGAAACGAATACCAGCAGCAATTAACTTGCTAACAATCGGGTGAAAAGCTGCCCACCTTTGTCTGGTTTCGAAGGGGAGATCTTGTGTAATTCTAATTTTGGAGGAACCCTAGGTTACTGATTGCAGATCCTTAGCTTTGGTAATGACGTGCTGTTTCTCCACGAAACTGAGAAATTTTATAATGATAGGTCGGGGAGGAGATCCTGCTGGAGGCTTCGGTCTAAGGGAGTGGTGAGCTCCTTCTATATGGTATTGGGGGTTCAAGGGAGAGGGCCCCACGACCTTGTGTAGAAACTTCTGCATAAAAGCGATAATGTCGGAGCCCTCCTCTGCTTCGGGTAGCCCAATAATCAGGAGGTTATTTCTCCTGCTTCTGCCCTCTAAATCTTCAGATTTGAGCTGAAGTTTGCGAACTTGTTGTCTGAGCAGCACGATCTCGGGGTCGATTCTTTCCTTCCATTTCTCCTGGGATGAAACTCTGGCCTCTGAATCAGCAATTCTCATCTTAAGGCTGGCGAGATCACCTTTAATCGACTTTAGCGCTGTAGCAATATCTTCCAAGGACTCTCGAAACGGGAACAGCTCCTGGAGGAATCTCTCCTCGGACAGAGGGGTTACTGGAGGATTAGGGCTACTCGTTTTGCTCGAACTCCCCGCTCCTTGACTTTTTGGAAGACGTTTCTGGCGTAGTCAGTGGAGTATGCCTAATTGCGGCCTGCTTCATCTCGGCATCCATCGCCACTAAAAGGCTTTGCGATGAGGAACTTTAATTGGCCAAATATGGTAGGCAGGGAAGCAGTAACTATAGATATCACCTGCAATCCGCTTTTAGACTCACACAATTCAATATAAGAGGCTTTGCAGAGGGCAGTAGGCTGGAGCTCAAGACAAGTGCTGCTACAAGGTAGACTGCATCACGTGACCTCCCATGAATGGGCTTTTGTCCCTCCTCAGAACTCGAGCTTAACATAATTGAGCTGGACGACAAGTCATTATCACAGTTAATACTGTCCAGCCTAGTTATGAAAATGCCTGACTGTCATTATGCAACTCCTGCCTGAAAGGTTATTTTGCAGTTACTTGGCAAAATCACCTTTCAGGCTGGATTTAGAAATTGTTCTTCCCTTGTTCACGAGGTGGTGTCATAAGAAGGCTATGTTAAAAATTTGGGGTCAAAATATGAAAAAAAACCAAAGTTATGACCATTTGCTGGAATTTCACTATGCACACTTGTAACTTTGGAAATTTTAAATATTTTGACTCCAGATTTTCAACATAGCCTTCTTATTACCCCAACTCATGTATGCCACAGCTGTCATTTTTCAAATCCTGCCCAAAATATGTTTTCATACCTATGGCACGGAATGGCGTTGCAGTTGTGCAGAATTATGTTGTGGTGGGTATTTGAACATTTTCTGTACCGGGTACATGAGCTGAGGTAAAAAGAGGGCCCTGTGCTTCCACAGCTACATAAATATATGCATCTACAAAGGGATGTGAGTGCAGGGTCCTTTGGACCCTGCGCTTCCACAGTAAAATAAGGATACTATTATACTGTCTCAAAAAGTATGGAAATAAGTAGCAAAAACTACTTTAAACTCCAGTTAGGGTCAAAGTGACAAAACTTGGGAAATGAGGCATTAAGGTTTCCAACCCTAACACCCTACCCTCCCAAACCAGGCAGGAGAGCAGGTGTGGGTTGTGCCTTGGGCTTCTCGAGCCTAATGCTCATCCCATTCTCATAAAATCTACACATCTGACCTTATTTACAGATGGAATAGAAACATAGAAACATAGACTTTGATGGCAGATAAGGACCACTTGACCCACCCAGTGTGCCCATTTCCCTACCTATTGGATAAGCTGCAGATTCTAGTTAACCAACAGCCTACTTCCTGCAAGCCCCCCACTATAATTACCTTATTTCTGTCCCATGCATGTTTGAATTCCCCCACTGTTTTAGACCCCACAACCTCTCCAGGAAGGCGGTTCCATGTGTCCACCACTCTCTCCGTGAAAAATAATTTCCTCACGTTACCCCTGAGCTGTCCCCCCTCTAACTTTAAATTGTGCCCCCTTGTTCTTACACATCTCTTTTTCTGAAAGATGCTACCCTCCTGGACTTTGTTGATTCCCTTGAGGTACTTAAAAGTTTCTTATCATGTTTCCCGTCTCTCCTTTCATCAAGGGTATACATATTAAGCTCTCTCAGTCTCTCTTCATATGGTTTCTGATGTAGACCCTGCACCATTTTAGTTGCCCTCCTCTGGACTGCTTCCATCCTGTCTATGTCCTTGCATAGATGAGGTCTCCAAAACTGCACACAGTACTCCAGATGGGGTCTCATCAACTGTCTGTATAGAGGGATAACCACTTCCCTTTTTCTACTTGTGATGCCCCTCCCTATGCATCCCAGTATCCTCCTGGCTCTCCTTACTGACTTCTCACATTGCTTACCCACCTTTAGGTCATCTGATATGACTACACCCAGATCCCTTTCCATTATTGTTGTTGTTAGTACCTCCCCTACTATTGTGTACTCTTCTCCTGGATTTTTATTTCCCAAGTGCATTACTTTGCACTTCTTTGCATTGAATCTAAGTTGCCATATGTCTGACCATTCCTCCAACCTTGCCAAGTCCCTTCTCATCCTTTCTACTCCCCCTTGTGTATCAGCTCTGTTACAGATCTTCGTGTAATCTGCAAAGAGGCATACCTTTCCTTCCAGACCCTCTGCAATGTCACCTATAAAGACGTTAAAGAGGACTGGACCCAGTACTGAGCCCTGAGGTACTCCACTAGTAATCCCCCTTTCTTCAGAATGTGTTCCATTCACTATTACCTTCTGTGTCCTGTTGTGCAGCCAGTTTGCTACCCAGGCTACCACCCTGGGACCCACTTCCAGGCTGGCTAACTTGATTATTAATCTTTTGTGCAGGACTGTGTCAAATGCCTTGCTAAAGTCTAGGTAGGCCATATCCACAGCCCCTCCTGGTCTATTACTTTGGTCACCCAGTCAAAGAAATCGATTAGATTCATCTGACATGACCTACCTGCTGTGA
Organism: Neoceratodus forsteri; assembly: GCA_016271365.2. Lineage (NCBI taxonomy): Eukaryota > Metazoa > Chordata > Ceratodontiformes > Ceratodontidae > Neoceratodus > Neoceratodus forsteri. The sequence continues at coordinate 149,546,489 of CM057451.1, forward strand.
ATCCATGCTGCTTTGGGTCCTGTGCCCCGCTGGCCTCTAGGTACTCAACAATTCTTTCTTTCAGAAGTGATTCCATCATTTTCCCCACCACTGAGGTCAAACTAACAGGTCTGTAGTTTCCTGCTTCTGCCTTGCTTCCACTTTTGTGAAGGGGAATCACATCTGCCTTCCTCCAGTCCTCAGGTACCACCCATCTTCCCATGATTTGTTAAAAAGCGTGGTTAGTGGTGTCATTATGTCCTCCCTTAGCTCTTTTAGGATTCTAGGGTGAATCCTGTCAGGCCCCATTGCTTTGTCCACCTTGAGTTTTAGGAGTTCTTTCAGTACTCTTTCTTCTCTAAATGGACTGGTGTCAACCCCACTACCCAGAGTGCTTCTACTGTTTGGTTTAGGTAACTCCTCCTCTTCTTCTTTTGTGAATACTGAGCAAAAGTATTCATTCAGTCTCTGCCTTTTCACTGTCTCCCTCTGCCTACCTACCTTCTCCTTTATTAATCTTCATTATCCCTCCCTTAACCTTTCTATGCTCCGTAATGTACCTATAAAAGGTTTTATCCCCCTTCTTAACTGAGTTGGCCATCTTTTCCTCGGTTTGGGCCTTTGCTTTTCTGACTGCCTTCCCCACTTCTTTCTGCTTTAATTGATACAGTTCCCTGTCATGCTCCGTCTGTGATTCCTTATACTTTTTGAATGCAGCCTTTTTCTCCTTAACCTTCCCTGACACCTCTTTTGAGAGCCATAGTGGTTTTTATTCCACTTTGTTTTCTTTATTTGTTTCACACAAAGGCTTGTTGCCTCCATGATGGCAGTTTTGATTTTTCTCCATTGTTCTTCCACCCCCTCCTTCCTGGCCATTTGCTAATGCATTACTCAGGTTTTCACCCATTATGCCAAAGTCAGCCCTTCTAAAGTCCAGTATCCTTGTCTTTGTATGGCTTGTCTCCATGGTTGTGTTTATTGTGAAGCACACTGTGCAGTGGTCGATTGTTCCCAGATGTCTACTGACTTCTAAGTTTGTGATCCTCTCTCCATTTGAGAGTACCAGATCTAATATTGTTCCCCCCAAATGGGTTCCACCACTAGCTGTCTAAGGCATGCCCCCTGTAGGGCATCGAGAATGACCCTGCTCTTGGATGTGGCTGCAGTCCATGTCACCCAGTTAACATCTGGCATATTCAGGTCCCCCATCAACAGTATCTCCCCTTTTTCAGCCATTTTGAGAATGCCCTCCATCATTTTCTTGTCCATTTCCTCCCCTTGAGATGGAGGTCTGTTTACAACCCCTGTGTGGATTGTGATGCCATTCCCTGTCTCCAAGGTGACCCAGAGTTCCTCTTGTCCTCCCCCTTTACTTTTTAGTTCTGTAGCTTTGATCCCTTCCCTTATGTAGAGAGCTACTCCACTTCCTCTTTTACCCTCCCTGTCCCTTCTGTAGATTGTGTACCCTGGTATGTTGACATCCCAGTCATGGTTCTCCATGTACCATGTTTCTGTGACTGCCACAATATCCAAGTGTTCCTCTTCCATCAGGGCTACTAGGTCTGGAAGCTTGTTTCCAAGACTACGGGCACTGGTACTCATTGCCCTCCATTTAATGTTGGCTTTATCCTTTTTTACCCTATCCCTGCTCTTATTGCCCTTGTCCATTTTTCCATTTACCCCTGTCCTGACCTCTGTCAAGCTCTGTACCTCAGTGTTTACCCTACTACCTGCCATGTTTTGTGGGGGGAGGCTTGAACTTTCCTGTTTCCTATCAGCACCTCCCCCCTTGGCTAGTTTAAAAGCTTGCCAAGGAAGCATTTAAACCTGTCACCTAGGAGCGTGTTTCCCTTCCTGGACAGATGCAGACCATCATGCCAGTATAGACTTTCATCTCTCCAGGTGGACCCCCAGTCCCTAATGAAGCCAAAGCCCTGTGCTCTGCACCAGTTTTGCAACCATTCATTAAACTGCATGGTGTGCAGTACCCTAGCCTCACCCCTGCCATAGACTGGCAGCACCTCTGAGAAGGTTACCATGCTTGCTACCTGTCAGAGGCCCCTCCCCAACTCCACAAATTCATCTTGCACTGCACTGATCTCATGCCTAGCTAGGTCATTTGTCCCGAGGTGGACAATGATATCTAGTTTCCTCTCCTGTGATGCTGCTTCTGCAATCCTGAGGATTCACTTCCTGTCCCTCCAAGCCATGGCACCAGGAGGGCACCTTACTTCCCTCTCCTCTCCCTTCCCCAGGTCTACACCCCTAGCAATTGAGTCCACTATCAGAAGCTGTTTCTTTCCCTTGTGGTGTCCCTTACCACTCTTTTGTGGGTCTCCCTTGTGGGTGTCTCCAGCATTCTTCTTGGTCTCCAATGAGGGTATCATCATAGAGGAACCTTGATTTGCCAGACTGACATATGATTTGTGTAGAGGTGCAACTCGGGGGCTACGCCTCTGTTTCACCACCCTCACCCTCCCAGAACCTACTGTGGTCCATCTGCTCTTCACACATGGCAACCTCTGAGGCACTGGTTGTGGAACTGGTGCTCTTTGGGTGGGGGAGGCCTCCTTAGTCCTTGCCAGTTCAGCCTGGAGATGGGCAACCTCCTCCCTCAGAGCTGACAGTTGCCTGCAAACAGGGAAGCAACGCAGGTTCCAGAATGCCTCCCGGAAAATTGCTGCCCCACAGCCAGTGCATTGCACCACTCCCCACATGTCCCTCTTCCTTATAATATACAATGAGTAATATATAATTTTTTGTTTGTTTATTTGTGTGTACTTACCCTTTATGCACTGTGCTGGGTAATTAAGAATATGACAGTTCTGCTCTAAGACCTGTTGAGGAAATGATGTCAGAACCTTGGCTATAAAGGAAATGCCACAACCACTGGTGACTGTTAGAAACAATCAAATACACCACTGCTCCACCACCCTGGTGAGTACTGCCCTTTATAGTAAGCCAACCAACACCACAATGTACTAGACCACTGCTCCTACACAAACCACTCTACTGAGTCCAGGGATAAAAATGAACTCCCTGTTCAGCCAGCAGGACACTTCTAAAATATTGCACAAATATCCTTCCAAATCCTATGTGTCTAGCACAGAAATCAAGCAACTTCAGTTGTATTTCAACCCCTCTGGTTATAAAATTACTACACTTTAATGGAATCCTGCAATTCTTAATGCCAATAAGAAAATAATGAAACTTTCTGTAGAAAGCGTAGCTTACTTTCCTAACTAGTCCCCTACAATATTATGTTTTACCAAGTTCCCAGTTCCTCAAATGCGTTCTAGTTTGTTCTCTGCAGTATAGCAAGTTTCTCAGCTTCCAACAGGAGCAGGCAAGTCTTTTCTGACTGACTTTTCTCTGTGTAGTTTGCCTAAGACAGCACAGTGATAAAAGCCCCACCCAGAATCAATTGATTGACTAGTGACACCTGTGATGTAAGCAGGCCTTTCAGTGAAGACAGTTTACTATGTCTGCTTCTAATACACACACAAACCCTTTATCTGAAACCAGGGATAAACTCACTGCTTAGCCAGCAGGACACTTCTAAAATGGGATGAGTGTTAGGCTTGAGAAGCCCAAGGCACACCCCACATCTGCTCTCCTGCCTCTTTTGGGAGGATGGGGTGTTAGGGTTGGAAACCCTAATGCCTCATTTCCCAACTGTTGTCACTTTGACACTAACTGGAGCATTAAGAAAGTTTTTTGCAACTTACATAATACATGGATGAGAACTTTTCCTGATAGAAATGGTCATCATTTATTTCTCTGTATACCTGTTTCTAATCTATCAATTAAAAGTGTATACCTGCACTAATCAAACAATTGCAGCTATATACCTACACTAATTAAAATTATATACCTACACTAATCAAACAATTAATGGGACAATACTGTTAACACAATTAACACGTCATTAGGAAGCCAGCCAAACCAATTAACAAGCTGCAAGAGAACCTGAAAAAAAGACACACAAAAATCTCCCATACCCTGAAATCTCCCAAACTCCTACCAACACTCACTACACACCATTCCCTCCTTACTGCAAGAGACTTCCAGGTGCCAGGGAGGGATGGCCTACGATGGGCTCAGGGAGGGCCAGGGGAGAGGGGGCAGAGGCACATCCCCATCCAGTCCCGCTCAAGAACTCCTATACTGTTCTGTAGGAGCAGGAGAGTCCCACAGTGAAACCCAAGGCTGCGACCAGGGTGGAGGTGAGGGGCCTCCAGGATGGAGCCCCAGTGGAGGGAGGAAGAGGACCTCAACGGAAGAAGTTACTCCTGGTGGGGGACTCAATTGTTTGGAGAATGGAGCTGGGCAAAAATTGCAGAGAGTAGAGTGAGGTCAAGTGCCTTCCAGAAGGCACAGCTTGGAGGGAGGGAGAGTGGATTCAGAGGACCGCTGAAGCAGTGGCAAGGGGGGGTTGGAGGTTGTGATTCACATGGGAATGAATGACCTATCTGACAGCAGGACAAGCCTAGAACAGGTGCAGAAGGACTTCAGGGAGTTCGGGGGTGCCTGGGGGAAGGTAGCAAGCTCCATGACATTTTCAGAGGTGCAGGTGGTCCATGGCAGTGGGGGTGGGGGGGAGGCTACAGGAATGTCCATATTAGTACCTTCAACATGTGGTTGAAGGTCTGGTGCAACAAGAAGTGGCATTGCTACAATGGGGACTGGGGACCCACCTGGAATGATGCGGACCTGTAGAACGGTGATAGACTGCATCTGTCCAGGAAGGGGAAGGCAATCCTTAATGAAACATTTAAATGCTTCACTGATGGGTGTTTAAACTAGCCAAGGGGGGAACACACAGGAGTGGGGAAAAACAATAGCAGCCCTCCCCCACAAGGCAGTGAGATTAGGACTGTGATGCAGAAAGACAAATTCAACATAGAGGTGACAGAGCCATGCACAAAGGAAACAGCAGAAGATTCGTAGCTACATAGAAAAGAATAATACTGGGGGGTGAAGAATCAGGGGAGCAACAGCAGGAGTAGGGGAAGGATAGGGAGCAAATCATGGAAGGCCATTGTAATGAATGTCTGCAGCCTGGGAAATAAAATCCCAGACCTGGAGGCATTACTAGTAGAGGGGGACCTGGACATAGCAGCAATAACAGAGACTTGGCACAGTGCAAATCATGGATGGGACATTAATGTACCAGATTATGCTCTGCTCAGCAGGGATAGGGAGGGTGAAAAAAGGGGCGGTGGTGGTCTTGTATGTCAGAGACAGTATAAAGGCTATGGAGGTGCAAGGTAGACAGGGGGAGGCCAAGGCACTGTGGGTCACCCTTGAGCCTGGTAATGGCACAACAGTATTCTTGGGGATGATTTACAGGCCTCCAGCACAGAGGGAGGAAGCATATAGGGAGCTACTGGATGAAATACATGAAATGGCAGCAAAGCGGAGGTTCTGCTGTTGGGTGATTTCAATATACCAGATGTGGATTGGACTACCCTGGCAGCTACCTCAACCAGGAGCCAGGACATCCTAGAATTCCTACAGGGGGCAGGCCTCAGGCAGCTCGTGCTGGACCCCACCAGAGACGGGGCATTACTGGACCTGATACTGACCAATAGGGACAGGATTGCAGAAGTCTGGGTAGATGGTCAACTGGGGTCCAGCAACTACCTCATAGTGTTGTTTAACATGGGGCAGGGACACAGTCAAGTTACTCAAAGGCAAAGATCTTAGACTTTAGAATGGCAGACTTTGCTAAGATGGGGGAACATATCAAAGAAGAGCTGATGAGGAGGTGGCTTGAGGAGGAGTTGAGGAGCAGTGGGAACACCTGAAAGGAGCCATAGATGAGGTGATGAAACAATGCATCAGGTTGGTAACCAAAGGCAAGAGAAGGAAGAAACCACCATGGATCTCGAAAGAGGTGGCAAAGTATGGGCTAAAAGGGCAGGGTTCAGGAAGTATAAGGAAACGCAAAGGGAAGAGGACAAGGAAGTGTACCTAGAATGTCTGAGAGAAGTGGGGAAGTCTGTAAGGAGAGCGAAGGCACAGACTGAGGAAAGATTAGTGCAGATGGTAAAGAAGGGGACAAGACATTCTATAGGTACATCAGCGAGAGAAGGAAAGCAAGTGGGGGGATTGTAAGGCTCAGAGAGGTTGAAGGGGTGTGTAGGGAGGGAGACCTGGAGAAGGCAGAAATACTGAATAAACACTTTTGTTCAGTATTCACCAAAGAGGTGGAGGGTCAGGGGCCACAGTTGGGCAACAGATATGAAGGGGGGGAGGTGAACACTAGTCCATTCACAGAGGAGAGAGTCCTGGAGGAGCTCATGAAACTGAAGGTGGACAAAGCAATGGGGCAAGATGGCATACACATGAGGATATTAAGGGAACTGAGGAAAGAACTAGCAGCACCTCTGGCAGCCATGTCCACCGAGTCTCTAAGCACAGGAGTAGTTCTGGAGGACTGGACGAGGGCACATGTAGTTTCTCTGCACAAAAGTGGTAGCAGGGAAGAACCAGGGAACAATAGGCCAGTCTGCCTCACCTCAGTTGTAGGGAAGATCATGGAGGCACTACTTAAAGAAAGACTAGTGGGACACTTGGAATCCAGTGGTGCCCAGGATCTGAGGCAACATGAATTCACAGTTGGGAGGTTGTGGCAAACAAATCTGATAGATTTTTTTGACTGGGTAACGAGGGAGGTAAATCGGGGTGGGGTGAGGGCAGTGGACATCGCATATCTTGATTTCAGCAAGGTCTTTGACACCGTCCCACATAAAAGGCTAGTTAATGAGATGGATAGTCTGGCATGGGCCATAAGGTAGTAAACTGGGTAAGGAACTGGCTAACAGACAGAAGGCTGAGGGTGGTGGTAAATTGGATTCAATCTGGGGAGAGGGGGGTGACCAGTGGGGTAAATCAGGGATCAGTCCTCGGGCCAGTCCTGTTTAATGTCTTCATTAGTGACATAGCGGAAGGGCTGGAGGGAAAGGTCTGCCTGTTTGCAGATGACACCAAGATCTGCAATAGGGAGGATACTCCAGAGGGGGTGGAGAAAATGAGGAGGGACCTGTGGAAGCTTGAAAAATAGTCCAAGGATTGGCAGCTGGGGTTCAACTCAATGAAGTATAAAATAATGCACCTGGGATGAGGGAACCCTGGGCAGAGCTACAGAATGGGGGGTGAGAGTTACTGATGATCACCAAGGAGGAAAGGGATCTGGGGGTTATCATTTCAGATGACCTAAAGATGTCTAAGCAGAGTACAAAGGCAGCAGTGAGGGTCAGTGGCATGCTGGGGTGCATAGGCATCACAGGTAGAAAGAGGAAGATGGTGGTGCCATTGTACAAAGCACTAGTGAGGCCTCACCCAGAGTACTGTGTACAGTTCTGGAGACCACATCTATGCAAGGACATTGAGAGGGTGGAAGCAGTCCAGAGAAGGGCAACAGAGCTGGTATAGGACTTGAACCAGAAAACATATCAGGAGAGGTTGAGGGACCTCAATATGTACTCAGTGGAGAAGAGGAGGGATCAAGGGGACATGATAGAAACCTTTAAGTACCTTAAAGGCATAAACAAGGTGTGGGGGGGTGACATCTTCCAATATAGGAACAGTACAAGAACAAGGGGTCATGATATGAAATTGGAGTGGGGTAGACTGAGGGGAAATGTGAGGAAGTTTTTCTTCATGGAGAGAGTGGTGGACGCATGGAACAGTCTACCACAGGAGTTGGTGGGAGCGACCACAGTGCAGGGACTTAAACATGCATGGGACAGACATTGGGGAACCCTAGCAGCAGGAAGGAGTAGAGAAAGCCATTGACCTGGTAGGGTCAGTAGCGGCAAAACAAGAGGAGGGCTTATGGGCAGAATAGATGGGCCTGGTGGTCTTTATCAGCCAACAACGTCTATGTTTCTGTGTTTCTATAATGTGATTGCAAATGCGATCTCCATAACAATAACCATCCTAATATATTCAACAAACAATGGGTTTGGGTGGAACACTCTGATGTATATCCATCTTGGGGGTTAATTAGGACAATAAAGCCTCTCGCTCTTCAGGCTCATGGCCTTATAGCAATAATTATCCTTTCATTGGGTATGCATCCTTGTATGCCACCCTTACCCATTATTTATGTATATTATAGGGGCACGGTCGTGCACCTATAGTTAGTGTTGAATAGCCTGTTTAATGTTAAACCTCAAATTTTGCACTTTAATAACTTTGCAACTGTTCAATGGATTTGCAAAATATTTGGTATGCACTGTCCAGTGGGGGGGTAGATCTCTTGATGTGGCAAGTTTCATTCCTGTTGAATGTGCAGATTGAGATCCAGATAGTATCAAAAAGTTAAAAGTCACCACTTTTTGCAGTTTTTGCCTCATCACCTTCTGGCCAGATGGTGTGGAATTTTGGTATGATTTTTTTTATGGAAGAAAGAACTTGGGTAACAGAACTGCCAGTGTTTGGTGCAAAAATATTAACCTGTTGCAAAGTTATTCAGTTTTTAAGTTCCTATTGTTTCCTTAGGGAAGTTCCTTTTTCAGGATAGAGGTAAAAAGTTAGACAAAGGAATTGATCTCATGAAAAGGATTCAATGTTGTGAGATAATTTTCTTTTTTGTTAGAACAAACACCTTTTTCGTGAGAGAAAATTCCTTTTTCGCGAGCTGTCATCTTGTTTTCTATTTTTTCATAAACAAAAAATTGAAAACCTACAAAAATGACATAGTGGAGAGAGACCAACACACCTGACGGGCTGAACAGGACCCTCTTAGTTGTAATCAGCACTTAGCAGTTGCAGATATGTCCTGGAAATTTTTTTTTTTTTTACTTTTATGAATCATTTTTTATGACCGTGTGATACGAAAAAAGAATCCTTTTTTGTATCAATTAATTCCCTGGTGTCTAATGGCACCCCACTCTCTGATCGCTGTCTCCATATTTGTTTTAATTTCCCTGGTGTCTAGTGGCACCCCCCACCAGGGATCGACAAATTTTAAAATCTCATGCTAGTCCAGGACAAGTGGCCTTGACAAAAATGGTAGTCCTCGAGTTCAGAGTGGTAGTCCAGTACATTTCAATTGAAATATTCAACCGACTTAACAGAAATAAGTTAAATGGTGTGGCTGTGTGGCAGTGCTTATATATTGTACTATTATTTCATAGGATGGATGGAGAGATGTAGAAGAACTTCATAAATTAGGAAAACAATATTTTCATATATTTTTGTTAATACAGGCTAGGGTAGTAGTACAGGCTGGACACTAAGGCACCCCAGGCAGAAGTCTGTATTAGAAGAGATTGGAGAAATGTTACAGAATTAGTTAAGGACAAGCCAAAACCAGCTAGGCCGTTGGTTGAGAAGAACATTAAATGGTGATTAAGGGCTAGGCCAGGAAGAAGATGATGGGGCACTGGGAGCAGGAGTACTAGCATCAAGAAGATCATCAGCAGCAGAAGCAGCTAAACCAGAAGATAATGTATCAGCAGCAACAGCATGCCCACGAACATGTCGAGTGCCTGAACCAGAGAGCAGCCAGTGGTTAATTGCTGGATCCGGATCAAAGTCATGCAGTTCAGGACCTTCTACTGCTATCTGCAGGAGAGACTGTAGTGAATCCTCAGCCAGCCTTGTCCTGATTTTTGTTTTGATTAGGTTCTGAACAGAAAAAAACTCTCTCACATTTTGCAGTCGATACACCCATTGCCATGAGTATTTCAACTAGGTCAAGAATGTGTATAATCTGGGGTGGTTTTTCTTTTAGTAATCTGGTATATACCTGCAAATAGGGTTTTTCAATGGCAGATTTCAATATTGTTTTAAATGCAGCATACTTTGACTTTATATGTTCCTGCTGCTCCTCCGTGAAAAAGTGAAAATATTCTGCCAGGTTTGCAAGTTCAGAGGTCCCAAACACCCGCTAGTTGGTCTCTTGGCAGATCAAACTGCTTAAAATCTAAGCAGTTGAACCATTTGAGAGGCACCTCTGAGAAATTTTTAAATCTGTTGTCAATATACATTATTGCTGCATCTATTAAAGTCTGCAGTTGTCCATCTGTCACAAAATTGAGTTCTGGGCAGTTGCCTCTGAATGAAAAATGAACAGTCTTCTCCTCCCCTCCCCTCTTTGTCACAACATATTCCATACATTTCTGTCCTGGTTTGTAATGGCCGAGGAAAGCTGCCATGTATTGCCCTGGCATGGTTTTCAGTTCCATAACCTGGAGTAGGCAGGTCTCAACAAGCTGTGGAACTTCCAGTATTACTATGTCATCTCGTTGAAACTGCAGTGACAGGTTTTTTAGTATTGGCAGGAAATCTTGCAGTATATGGATAGCTTTTACAAACTGCACACTCTGTGTTTCTTTTAAGAGGCCCTTTGTTTTTGAACTTTCATCACCACCAGCAGTCAAAGATGCATGTAGGTGTTGTACAACAGTAGGTAGGTTAACCTGAACTGCATGTACCGAACGTGACCTACTGGCAAGCCATCTCACTTGTTTAATTGCAGAAAAGTGCGTCAGATCAGTATCCATCACGTTAGCAATTTCTTGGAGCTCTCTCATTTTTCTGGGACTATAGTGATAAAATTTAAATATTCCCTTGAGAGTACTTTCCAGCTTTGATACAAATGGATTTTTTTTAACACATCGAGAACTGCCAACTCTAGCTTATGGGCAACGCAGTGCATCGCAATTATTTCAGGATGGCAGTGTTCCCGCAACTTTGCTATGGTTCCTCCTCTTTCGCCCATCATGACACTGGCCCCATCAAAATTTGCTGAAATAAGAAGAGGTCCTGGATTGTTAACATTTTGTAGGTTACTGAGAGGAAGATTTACTGACTCAATGCAGTTGATATTGCATGGAATACACCTTCTGCATGTGCATGTTCCAGTGGCACAGCTTGGATAAGCAATGTATGCACCTGTTTTGAATTAGGTTCAACAAACCTTAAGAAAACATTTTCCACTCAGTTATACTGTAATCAGTACTGCCGTCAGCAAGAACTGTCACATACTTAACATTAGCAAGAGTCTGCATCTGGGTTCTGGATATAACTGCTGAAATAGCACTGCAAAAGTCCCTGGCTCAGCTTATCGTTAGTATAATTAGAACCTAGCTTAATGCCATTTTTTCTGTAATTCACAGAGCCACTCCATGTCTGAGAAAGGGCGAAGATTTTTGGCTATGGAATATGCTGTGTTAAACAGGTGTCTCATCTTTGCTTTTGTGGCCTCTTCCAACTGTGCAAAGGCTTGGTAAAGTGGTGACTCACTAATCTCACAATATACTGCTTGGTGGCCACTTTCCAGAATATGTTGGTTCTGGCATAGCACATGTGGATTGGATTTTTTCATGTGCACATAGTGACTCAATGCGAAAGTTGTTAGAGCCTGTGGCAAAGACATTTGTTTTTTTTGAAAATGCTGGAGTTGCAATAGTGGGATACTTTTCACATAGTGTGCAGTACGTAAGCCCCTTTTTATCATCGTATCTCAATCATTTATAAGTGGACAACCAATGACTCTGAAATAGTCTAACTCTTTTTTCTTGGTCATATTTCTTGTCTTTACTACTCCCAACTGCCACCTCATTATCAAGCAGTAAACTACATTTCTTAGCAAGTGACACAGGGGCTTTTTGAGATAAGGCTACTACGGCTTCTCTGTTTACATCAAGTACCTGGTCAGCAGTTATATCCAGAACCACAGATGCAGATTCAGTTTCATGACTTTTATCTGTGTAAGTAGTACCAGACTGTGTTTGTCTCATAAAAGATGGTGCTGCTGCTGACCAGAGAGACAAGAGACTTTGTTGTTTGGCTTTGTTCGTCTGCATATTGTCCATATAAATTTGGTGGTCACTTTTTTTTTAAAGACTAATGGAACCAATAATAATAAACTTATTTTAAACACTGGTGTCTGTGTGTCCTTTTTTCACTGGTGGTTAGTGTGGGCTCATCATGGGCTGGGTCACCAGGGGACAGATATATGCTTTTTTTCTATACACTGAAAGTTGTCTTGTCCTGTAACAAGTCATGCAGCTGGCTGCAGAACACTCTCCACACAGTCACTCACTCTCCTCTCTCCCAGCACAGCCCCCCGCTCCCCGCAGTTAGGCTCCCTTATTTTATTTTACCGTTACTTACATTTGTCGTATATATATTTTTTTTACTATATTTCTCTTTTTGTTTCTTGGGTACTTCAAGCCAAAAGCCAGCCAACCGGCTGCAGGACACCAGGTCCTTCACTCCTTTTCACAAAATCTATCTCTCCCAACAGCCCAACCAAGCCAGTTTGAGTTATAGGCTTATTTCTTCTAAGTTCTTATCTTTTTTTTTTTTTACTAACTTTCTCAAGTCAGTCCTTTCCTTCACCCCACCTCTCTCCAAGCTCCTCCTTCACTCCTTTACACACAATCTCTATATCTGCGCTCTCCTCTCCCAAGAGCCCACCAGCCTCTTCTCTTATTTTCTTTCTTTTTTTTTTCTTTGTTTATACAGCTAAACTGCTGTTTTTACTGGTGGGCAACACAAAGCTCCCCGCCCACAGTAGTAGTCCCCTGCCCTTGCTTTCTTCCTTTTTATTTTCTGTAGTCAGTGACACTTTACGCTGCTGCTAGTTCTCAGTTGTCAGGGGACCAGGGTTCCCAACTTCCCTTCCTTCTTCCACCCTGCTACACAGACAGCAGACAGTCCCCCCTCCCAAGTTTCTGTTTTGTTTCCTTTTGTCCTTGTTTCAATAATTTTTTTTTTACTTAGTTGTTTAACCAGGTATAGCACACTAAGCTGAAAGCTTTTTACAGGAGTGACCTGGGAGCACAAGGAGGTTAAGTGACTTGCTCAGGCAGTATGCAAGTGGAAGCTGTGGGATTCAAACCCAGGTCTGGTCTGCTGGATGTCACCAGATTTGTAGCTCAGAGCCTTAGACCACTGCACTATACTGCCTACTTAATTTATTTTATATGCTCCTAGTCCTTAGTTTGCTTTCACCCTGTTATGCCCAGTTCTGTGACAAGCCCAACCTAACCCTCCTCAATATTTTATTTACCCTGCCTGCAGTGCACACTCCTTATTTACTCAGATTACTCTCTTCATTAATTTTGCACTTTTGGCAAAACTGGCATGGCACAGGGCAGGTAAATTTGCTTGTCTGCTGCACTAATGCACTTGTGTGCCGTTATCAGTGCTGAGCCACATTGTCCCCGCTCCTTAGTCCTCCTAGCTCCTGCCTTCCTCCTCCCCGCTCTTCACTCTCACCAACCCTCCTTCCTTAATTCAGTTTAAAATAATATTTGTTTTCCCAAGTAGTCCACTCCACACATGCAAAGTAAGGCAGCACTGGTTGGACTCACAGTCCCCTCTCCCCGATATCCACAACAATGGACTGTGTAATTTGTGTATCCTCTAGTCTCCACCAACAGACAGTGAATGAGGGTCTCTAACGCAATGCACGTCTTTACTCTCGTCTCCACTATGCACCAAATCACCACTGCAGCCAATGGGCATTCTTTGTATGACTTACAGTTTAAGATTGTTTTCCTCATTTGGCCCCATGCCTGCCAGTCTGACAGCTTGCTTCTCCTCTGTTTTCCTCCGATGAGACACTGCTAGCGCTGGCACTCGCTCGCGCTCGCTCCTGACTCTGAGGCAAGTTCACACACTCACCGCTCATTCCCAACCAGTAGGTGCACTGCTTGGTAGGTCAGATGACCACCGTGACAGCTGGAGCAGTGAGCACCCTACTGGTGGAAGGTAGAACTGCAGCAGCAAAGATTTAAATCAGTGCTAGCCCGTGGAGAGGTGGCACAACAGAAAGTGCTTGTCCCTGCACTGTAACTGGTAGCCCGGGATGTCGGGCAATAGGATTTGTCAAACCCTGCCCCCCACCCTCAATACCCATTACTATTATTTTCTTATTCATTTTCCCCTTTTTATTTTTATTTTATACACCCCTGTGGTGTTTGGCAGTCCCCAGCATCTGTTTTTTATCCCTGGTGTTTTGTGGTATGTCCTCATCTTCCGATGCCCCTTTTCTTTGTCATTGGTGGTTGGTGGCATCCCCCCACTGTCCCATGTCCTTTAAGTGATGAAAATAAGAAAACCATCCCATAATGTCTTTTTTATTATAACCTGTAATAAAAAAAGTCCATCACCAATCACACCTGCACCCCTAACCTGACCTTTCACTATGCATCCACCTCCCAACACCCCCTTGATGCCCCCTCACATCCTTACTCACCTGAAGAGGTCCCAGGTTTGAGATCCGCTCTCTAGTCGAAGACACACCTTGCTGCTGGAACTGACGACTACAGCATGAGAAACTAAGATAAAGGTCAATGTATTTCAATGGGAGTTTCAACTTTTATGCATAACTGACATTTTGACCCCACATTTTCAACATGGCCTTTTGGGGACCCCCATCTCGTGAACAATATGACTGTCAGTATGCAACTCCGTCCATGAAAAAGTGATTTTGCAGTAACTTGGTAGATTCACCTTTCGGGCAGTTTGTAATGACTGTCATAATGTACTGAGTGAAGTCCCCAAAAGATGTTAGAAAATTTTGATCAAAATATTGCTGAAGTCATGACCATTCGTTGCAATTTCACTACATACTCTTGTAACTTTGTAAATTTTAAATATTTTGACACAAGATTTTCAATGTAGACTTATTACCCCACCAAATGTATGTCACAGCTGTCATTTTTCAGATCCTGGTGGAAATGTGTTTTCGCACCTGTGGCATGGAATGGTGCTGCAGTTGCGCAGAATTATATTTTGGTGGGGATGTGAATATTTTCACTACTGGGTACATCAGGTGGGGTAATAACATGGATATGCTGACAATTTTAGCACTCTTGTCCTAGAAATGGAAGCACAGGACCCCGTAGGGCCCTGCGCCTCCGCTGCTATGTACATATACACATCTATAGAGGAATGGAATGGTCTTGCACTACCACAAGCAAATTAGGATATATTTATACTATATCAAAAAGTAAGGAAATAAATTGCAAAAAATTTCATTAATACATCAGTTATGGTTAAAGAGACAAAGGTAGGGAAATGTAGCATTATGTTTGCCAGCCCTAACACCCCACCCTGCACAGACCAAGAGGCATTGGGGGCAGCATGGTGGTCATCAGCCCTAACACTCACCCCATTCACATTAGAAAATAAGCTGAGTGGATACAGTATCAGAGAATGGGGTGAGCATTAGGGTCGATGACCCCGATTCCACCCCAATACCTCTTGGTCTGTGCAGGGTGGGGGTGGGGTGTTAGGGTTGGAAACCCTAATGCCACAGTTCCCTACATTTGTCACTTTAACTCTAACTAATGCTTTAACAAAGTTTTTTTGCAATTTATTTCCTTACTGTTTGAAATAGTATAATCATATCCTAATTTGCTTGCTCTGGGCCCTGCACTCCCATTCCTTCATAGATTCGTATATGTATGTGGCTGTGGAAACACAGGGTCCTCCGGGCCCTGCACTAACATTTATAGGACAAGAATGATGAAATTGTCAGCATAGCCATGTTATTACCCCACCCGATGTACCCAGTAAAGAAAATATTCTAATCCCCACCGAAACATAATTCTGTGCAACTGCAGCACCATTCCATGCCATAGGTGTGAAAACACATTTTGTCCAGTATTTGAAAAATGACAGCTGTGGCATACATTCCGTAGGGTACTAACAAGTCTATGTTGAAAATCTGGTGTCAAAATATTTTAAATTTAACAAAGTTACGAGCTTGTATACTGAAATTGCAACAAATGGTCATAACTCAGCCATGTCTGGACATTGTGACCCCAAATTTTCAACGTGGCCTTTTGGAGACTCCACCTCATGAACAGTAAGATTGTCATTACACAAATCCTGCCCAAAAGGTGAATTTGCCAAGAAACCACAACATTGGGCAGTAGTTGTGCAGTGACAGCCATAGTGTTCATAAGGTGGGGTCCCCAAATGGCCATGTTGAAAATTTGGGATCAAAATCTCAGTTATGCATAAAAGTTGAAACCCCCTTTGAAATACATTTAACTGCATTTACCTTAGTTTCTCATATAGCAGTCGCCGGTTCCAGCAGCAAGATGTGTCTTCAATTGGGAGAGTGGATCTAGAACCTGGTACCTCTTCAGGTGAGTGAGGGTATGTGGGGGTGTCAAGGGGTTGTGGGGAGGTGGGTGCATAATGGGAGGTTGGGTGGGGAGTGCGGGTGTGATCAGTGATATACTTTTTTTACAGGTAAAAAACACAATATAGGATGGTTTTATTTGTTTCAGGACATTAAAAATATATAAGGGGGAGCCACTAACCACCAACAAAAAAAAAAATGGGGATTGGAGGGTGGGGGTGACACTAGACACCAAGTAAAGATACGAGAGAATGGAGGGGGTATCACTGCCACCAATGGATAATGAAAAAAATATTTACATAGGGATCTGAGGGGGTGATGCCACTAGACATGAAGGAAAGAAATGGGAGGGTGGGGGAGTACCAGTAACACCAATGAAATAAAAAAAAAAACAAGATGGGGATCGGAGGGTGGGGATGCCACAAGACACTAGGGAAATGTAGGGGCAGGGATATTGGAGGGTGTGGGGGTACTAGATACCAGGGCAAACATTAGAGTACTGGAGAGGGCAATGGAAGGGACAAGCAAGGATTCTTGAGTGACGAAAAAGTATCCTTTTTCATGACTCGTGATATGAAAAAGGATTCTTTTTTTCGGATAAAGCGAGCATGAAAAAGGATTCATTATATTAAAAAAACACATTTCAAGGGCATATTTCTAACTTTGAAGTGCAGATTGCACCTAACGGGGTCCCAGTCAGCCAGCTAGGTGTGGTGGTATCACTCTGGGATATCATTTTTATGGCTTTTGAAAAACATTTTGTTTAAGGAAAAACAGAAAACAAGATGGCGGCTTACGAAAAAAGATTTTTCTCTCATGAAACAGGATTTTATTCTCACAAAAAAAAGAACTGATCTTGCGAGAAAGAATCCTTTTTTGGAAGGTCAACTTTGTCCCGATGATTTGGACAGTGAACTTCTCTTTGAAAACAATGAGAATTTAAAAGTTGATTAACTTTGCAACAGATTAATATTTTTTCACCAAACAAATATGGCAGATCTGGTACCCAAACTGTATCTACCATACAAAACTCAAACCAAAATTCCACACTGCCTGGATGCAAAACGAAGAGGACAAAACTGCAAAAAAGAGGCAACTTTTAAAGATTTTGCACTCTCCAGATGTCAGCATCCGTACATCTGATCAGAACGAAACTTGCCACATCAAGAGATCTACCCCCACAGGACAGTGCATACCAATGTTTGTGCAAATCCATTGATCGGTTGCAAAGTTATTAAAGTACAACATTTGAGATTTAACATTAAACAGGCTACTCAACCCTAACTATATGGGCACAACCATGCCTATATATATATATATATATATATATACATATATATATATATTATACTGGCACAGTAGTGCCAGTATTGTTAGGGTTGCACGGCCACTTCTATGTTAAACCCCAAATCTTGCACATTAATAACTTTGCCACTGTATGACCAATTTGCCTGAAATGTTGCATGTGCGGTTTGGTACCATAGATCTCTGGATATGGTAAGTTGCATTACAGTCAGAAAAGTGGTTGTGGAACTGCAGAACACCCAAAAACAAGACAAAAAGGGGTGTGTGTGCGCATTTCTTTGCTCATGGCTACAGCCCACACAATTTGTCCGTTTGGTCTGAAATCTTCAGGGAAGATGCAGTCTGGGTCACTGATGTGTCTTTCGTAGATTTGGTGAAAAAAATATTAAACTGTTCAAAAGTTATTCAAGAAATAAGTTTCCCATTAAAGTCAATGGGAAAAAAATATATATGTGTCTCTCAAAAGCTGCTGCCACTACATTTTACTGTCACAAATGGCCCTTTTACTGTTGTGTGGTGGCCATCTTGTTTTCAGTTAGCGAGAGAGAAAAATGACTGGCATTTAAATTTGGGACACCCTAGGTAAACACTGACTATTGTGTTTACCTAGTCAGGTCCTGAGGATCACATCACTATCTTTTTTTGGAGGGGACCCCAAGAAATGCCTTTTTAAAGATTGGAGCCCCCGTAGTGTCACAAATTGTGGCAGAAACGGCTACGACACTTTCGCAAATCATGAAAGTATCATGCCTATTTTTGCGAAAATGTCACAATTTGCTACAGTACTTTGCCCAAAAAAGTAATTCTTTGCCATCCCACTGCAGCAAAACAGTTGGGGCTTTTGGCCTGAAATTTGCGGGGCGGCAAGCCCTGGTCCCACAGATGTGCCTTTTGGTGGTTTGGTCTCAAAACCTTCAATGGGCCCATAGTTACAGTGCTCCAAAGTTCAGAAATGTCCCATAGGCTAACACTGTGGCATCCACAGCAACTTTCAGCACCCGTATCTCGGAAATGGTGCAATAAATGGATTTTTCATTTTCCGCATACATGGAGGGTTTGAAATCATGAATACCACTGCAGTGGAATTTTTTCCCTACTTACTACAGTTACATAGATATTGCCAAAAATGTATTACAAGGGTTCCTTTGAAGTATTGTACTATGGTGCTGCTGCTGTATAGCTATGTACTTATGTGTAAGTGGGAGCGCAGGGCCTGGAGAGCCCACGCTCCCACATACGCATACCATTACACAAAAAAATGCGCAATGTGAAGGGAGTGCAGGGCCCAGAGGGTCCGTGCTCCCACTAACACATACCAGTTACCAGTTATGTTACACTTTCTCAAAAAGAAGGGACATTCATTGCAAAAAACTCCATAAATGCATCAGTTAAGGTTAATAGCACTGTGACAAAAGTATGGAAATGTGAAGTTGGGGTTACACCCCTACCACCCCCACACCATCCACTCACCAACAGATATCGGGGTGTGTCCTGGGGTTGTCAGGCCTAACTCTCACCCCATTCTCCTATGCTGTAGCATGTCAGCTTGTTTACACATAGAATGAGGTGAGAGTTGGGCCTGATGACCCCAGGGCACACCCCAACATCTGTTGGTGAGTGGAGGGGGTGGGGGTTGGGGTGAGGTGGTAGGGGTGTAACCCTAACATCACATTGTCATACTTTTGTTGCTGTGCTATCATAGAATCATAGAAGCTTGATTGCAGAAAAGCAGCATATTGGCCCATCTAGTCTGCCCTTTTTTTCTCCCCCTACACGCCCCTTCCCTGCCATCCCCTGCCCTCCCCTGATATTCAGCCCTATATGCTTGTCCCATGCGCTCTTGAATTCTTCCACCAATTTAGCCCGCACCACTTAATCTAGTAGTCTGTTCCAGGGCTCCACCACCCTCTCCATGAAGAAAGGCCCTCTCACATTGCCCCTGTATCTTTTTCCTTGCAGTCTGAGGCTGTGCCCTCTAGTTTGGACCCCATCCTTCTTCTTAAAGGAAAACTACACTCTCATATTTTCTAAATGTTATTTCTTTCCATGTCAATAGTCAACTCTTTTCATGTAGCTTTTAAGGATGTATGCAAATGTTTTAGTCTGTTTTTACAGTTCATACTAGGCCCTGTGACTACCCTGGGAGTCTCCATTTCGTGGTTGTTGAAATCGCATTGTCCCTGAGAGCTGCATTAGCATATGAGAACATGGTGTCAGATCACCCATTTATACCATGTGTCTATATGCTGAAAGAACAAATACCCTGCAAAAACTCTCTGGAAACTCATAAACTGAGTGAAGTTTAAAGGAAAAAAACCTGCATTATAACTCAAGATAGTTTGCAAAGCTCACTGAAGGTAAATGTGGTATTCCACACCTTTTTGTAGCTTGTTTCTTTTAATACTAATTAAGCAGGCAGGCATACTGGGGAGTTTAAAAGGTGATTATGCATTATGGTAGGAATCCAATGTAGCAGAGTGGCAGGAAAGGCCAATGGAATGTTGGCATGCATAGGCAGGGGCATTACTAGCAGAAAAAGGGAGGTAATAATGCCCCTTTACAAAGCCATGGTGAATCTGCACCTGGTGTATGGAGTTCAGTTTTGAAGGCCACATCTCCGCAAGGATATAGAGGCATTGGAGAGGGTTCAGAGAAGGGCAACCAAGATGTTGCAGGGTATACAGGGAAAGTCATACTAGCAGAAGTGTAAGAAGCTGGATCTATATATGCTGTATACCTCTATATGTTTAGAGCAACACGGTGTAGCTAGGTTGAAAGAGGTTTAAGCTGCCTTTGACTGTAGGAATTCTTGTTCTTGTTTTATTATTTATAACAAAAAAAGGATGATTCTATGACAGGCTTTAAACCTGCTTCCCCTCCCCACCTGGAGGTAAACCCCATGTCTGTTATACATGCGACTCGTGGGAATGGGCACCCTACTACAATAACAGAAATGGGTTTGGATGTCTGGGGTAACTGCAGGGAGGGGAGTCTCAAAAAGTTATGGAGGCATTAGTTTGGAGGATAGACTGCCTTCAGCAGCAGGAATCCTTTTTTATTAAAAATAGAGCTCCCCCACCATACATGTGGTAGTAACTTCCTTGTTTCCACTTGTGGCCCCATGATCTGCTCCCCCACATAAGTACAACATTGTGTACAAATAAACTGGAGAAGCTAGTAACATACCACGACATACTGGAATGTGCCCCTGAATAACTGGTCAGGTGGAAACAGGATGCCCCCCCACACAAAGTCTCATCTGCCTTTTGTGCCCTGATGTTCTTAAATAAAAAAAAGAATGTTAAAAATCTGGAGCTGTGGTTTCCTGGTTTCATCCCTCATACCCTGATTCCCTTCTTAGTGTACTGCTGCTTTTAAATATTTACAGTTTGTAAATTTAACTTAGAATTTGTTTATGTATAAGCAAAGCCCTGATTTTTCTGCAGCAATTTGGGTCTAAATTAATTTCCTATTTCTGCTGAAATTCTGTGGTGGCCGTTGGGGGCTTTGGTAGCAGTCAGCAACCCCGCCCCCCCCCCAAACACTTAGGTAGGGGAAAAATGTTAGTTTTTGGCCTGGGGCCTACAAACCAGAGAAGGCTGTCAATTAACTCCTTAGTTCTTAGAAAGTAAAGAATCCACCCCATTCATCTCAGCCTGATTCCCCCTACCCACCCTAGTCTGAGAGTCTCCAAGGCCGCCAGATTTGAATGATTTAATCTTTACTGCACAGAGGACTGACTTGTGAGACAGCCAAAAGCTGTGGGACAGGCTTCAGTCCTAGCTTATTTGTTTCACGTATTGTGTAAACTCAGTGTGTGTGCCACAAAGTGTTAAGGGACAGGCTTAATAGCTGTCCTCTAAGGAGATAGCTGGGAAGTGTAGTTCTCATAGCAGACTACAATTCCGATTGAAACAGTCAAATAGGCAAACTTTTGTGGGTAAAGCAGGCTACAAAGCCCTGTATGGCTTAAAGGCTTGAAGGGAGTATAACGCTGTTTTAACCTGTTTTTTAAACATTTTGTACTTGTCTGTAGTCAGGATGCCTGGAAATTGGAGATGTGACTGCCAGTGACTTCCGGGTCATGACTATAAGACATTTGCACTAGCAAGCGGAGTAAGCGGGAGCAGGGTGAGCATGTACGGTGCAGCACGCAGAGACGCGCGCAGACACGGTCATCTTTGCACACGTGTCTAACATGTCCAGTGGGATCAGAAGGAGCAGCAGACAGATCATTCTATCTAAACCACTCAGGTACAGAGTAGGTTTGGTTCTTGCTTATATAGCAGTTTGTGCAACTACCCAATCTTAACGGCACTGACATGAGTGGTCCAGATGTTAATGTTGTTTCTCTGCCCCTTGCTAATGGACATGTTCTTGTGATCTGCTGTTCATGTAATCATATTTTATTTAATCTAGCCTACATTAAACCAATTACCCTCTGTATATGCTTGTAAATATTGTATGGACATTTCAACCCTAAAAAAAAAAAGAAATCAACAGTCTGTCTAGTGAATTGCAAAAAGCTAAAAAACTTAGGGCGTTAGAAAATTATGTGGATAACATGGTAAGTCTTCCCACCATAGCCAATCAACAAAAGGATCATTCAGATACTGATTTGATGCAAGTCAGTTCTTCACAATCTATGCCAAAAACTATTTCAATGATGGAAAATTTGAATTCACTGTCCCAAGAGTGTCAAATAATAATGGTGAATAGAAACCAAGTTGCTACTAATGAGGTTCCTCCAGCAACTGAAGTCAGTGCCTCTATTCAGTATTGTAGTAGTAGTAGAACTAACAAAAGAATTAGGGATTCCGATAATGACCCCGGTATCGATGAAGGATGGGTATCACTCCCAAAAAGGAAATTAAAAAAGGGTAGAAGGGCTGACATTTTATGACCACCAAACCCAGTATGTCCTGGATCCGATAATCTATTTCATCAGCCAGTCTTCATTAGCAATAGATTTGAGCCCTTGGTTGCCATTCACAATGGAAATGATTTAATGAGCAGTGATGAAATTAACACATTGCCTACCTTAATTATTGGTGACATCATTATTAAGTACATGGACTCCTTACTTTGTAATGATAATAACAGCTGTACTTCAGTCAACTGTTTTCCTGGGGCTAAAAGTGAGGACATAAAGACTAGAATTGATACCTTTTTTCTTTCAACCATCTAATGTCATTATTCATGCTGGCACAAACAATGTGGGCTAGTCCCACGGAAATGATATATGTTATGACCTTATTGAAATAGAGAAACTCCTTAAATCCAAAAACTGTAAAGTTTTCATATCTGGCATTCTTCCTATACCCCAAGCTAAACATGAAAAAAATCTTGCAATTGCCTGGATCAATGCAAGACTACAAAATTGGTGTGCCAGGGAAAATATTATTTTTATTCATCATTGGTCTGCATTTAAGGAACATTAAAATCTGTTTGCAAGAGATGGACTCCATCTTAACAAATATGGTGTTAAGGAACTCAGCCTTCAATTCCATAGGCATGTACCCTCCCTTAATTTAAACTGGTAGAATTGGGGGAAAATGATAATGCTTCCAATTCCTGTTCAGGTAACCATTGTAACCAAAACAATAATAAAAAGAGCAAAATAAAATTGTTACTTATAAATGCTCACAGCCTAGGTAATAAATTTGATGAATTACTTGTCCTGGTCAAAACAGACCAACCAGACATCATTGGTATAGTAGAGACCTGGTGGCCAAAAGAAACTGCATGGGACAAATTTATTCCAGGCTATACACTGTTTCAACTGAGCAGAGAAAGGAGAAAAGGTGAGGGTATAGCAGTATTTATTAACTCTTCCCTGAATGCAATTGATGTATCCTCTAAAATTAAAAAGGCATCATATTCAGTTGAGTCATTACGGATCAGTTTTAAAAACCTTAAAACTAACTTAGTATTAGGGCTTTGTTACAGATCATCAGATTCCCAGAGTCTAATCCTTAATGAAATTCAGTTAGAAATGGAATCTGCTGCATATATGAGAAATATGATTTTTATGGGTGATCCAAACTTTAGAGATATTGACTGGGCGAATAAATATGCTAACTTCCAGGCCTCTAAAGAGTTTTTGCATTTCTGTGAAGAACTAAACTTAACTCAGTTGTAACTTCACCTACACAAGGAAGTACTACACTCAACATTGTACTAGGAAGTGTATCTTTAAGAATCTGCATTGTAAGGTCACTGCTCCATTAGGAAACAGTGACCATTGTACAGTTAAATTTGATTAAGATCCCTCTTGGGTGCAATCAGTAAATCTGACAGAAGTATTTGCTTATAACAAAACTGATAACATTGCCCTAAATAACAATCTAGCCAACATCAACTGAACTGAAATTTTAAACAGCACAGATATAGATGATTTGTGGGCCTCCTTCAAAAATACTATTTTGGACACAGCCTATAAGTTCATCCCTAAAGTGAAGAAAGGAAAACTTAGTTCAAATCCCAGATGGTTATCTGGTAATTTGATTAGAATCATAAAAAAGAAGAAAAGAATGTTCAAAAAATATAACACTAATAAGTGTGCAAGAACCTTGTCAGGTTTTAAAAAAAATTCAAAAGAAATGCAAAAAAGAAATTAGAAAAGCCAAACTGAATGCAGAAAAATACATTGTCGCTTAAGCCCCAAAAGGAAATAATAAGATTTTGTTTAGTTATCTAAATTCGATCAAGAAACAAGAATGCAAAGTTGGTCCACTCATGACTAACAATTCTTACATCTGATCCTAATGACATGGCACATTTACTTAATTCTCATTTTTGTAAAGCTTATAATATCTCAGCAAACATAAAAGATGTCAAGGATGAACTGCTGTCTGGTACTGTGTCAGTCTTTCTAGATGTTATAAAGAAAAAATTAAATACTATTAAAAATATTCTTCCCCAGGCCTTGATGGTATATCAGGTGGTATTGTATTTCTAATGAAAGATCACATATGTTTCCCTCTAAAGATCATTTGAGATGAGCCTTAATACCAGTCAAGTACCATCTGAATGGAAAAAAGCTAACGTAATGCCTCTATTTAAAAAAGGGGATAAAGGTATTCTTGATAACTGCCGCCCCATTAGTCTCACACTGATTTTTTGCAAAATATTAGAAGGAATAATTAAGGATATGTTAACCCCTTTTCAAGCAGATATTGATGCAAACCAACATGGGTTAGTTAAAGGGCAGTGTTCAACCAATCTGTTAAGTTTTATATCTACATTAGTCACAATCTCAACAATAAATTACCCTGTGATGTGATATTTCTCGATTTTAGAAAGGCCTTTGATTCTGTGCCACATTGGGCATTAATACATAAGTTACAGAAAACAAGGTATCAATTTTTTAATTATACGCTGGATCACAGACTGGTTAAGAGATAGAATGCAGAGAGTTGTTATCGATGGACATAAATCATCATGGCTGCTGGTATATAGTGGTGTCCCTCAGGGATCCGTACTGGTCCCAGTTATATTCCAAGTGTTTATCTCTGACCTGTCCGATAACCTAAATTGTAACATCATCAAATATCAAGATGACTGTAAAATCTTTAATGTGTGCAGTGACCCTGAGGAAATTGAGGCAGTACAGTGATATTGATGCCCTAGGGGCTTGGTCCGTCAAGTGGGGCCGTCGATTTAATACATCTAAGTGTAGTGTCATCCACTTTGGGAAACATAACTTTAGAAATTCTTATTTCTTATATAATGAAACATTAACCAGTGAGGTCAGTGAGCAAGATCTTAGCATTATCATTGATTCAGAACTAAATTTTGATCTTCATATAACTAGTACCATTAGTAAAGCTAACAAAATTTGGTGGTCTGTTAAACACAACATAACCTCCAAAGATCCAAATATTCTGCTCCCTCTATATCGTGCATATGTTAGACCTCATTTTGATTGTTTCTCAAATATGGTGCCCCATATGCAGAAAGACATACACAGACTCGAGAGACTTCAAAGAAGAATTACAAAATTGCTCTGTCTGGTAAAGAATCTGTCATATGTTGAAAGACTTTCCAAATTTAATTTGATGTCTTTGGAACAATGCCGGCTAAGGGGTGACCTCCCATTTACCTGGGACATTATTAATGACCTCTTTTTAACTTCAGAATGTGGGCTTGATTTTAAACAAGTAGCTATTGCCACTAGAGGTCATCCACTTCAGCTGAAGAGAAATACATTTCAATCAAGGAAAAGGGCATTTTATTTTTCTCAGAGAATAATAAACCCGTGGAATAAACTGCCTACATCAGTTATTATCAGCCAAAACATTTGTTTAAAAATAGATTGGATAGATTTTTGCTTTCACATAAAAATATGTTGTACTATATGTAGTTTGAGGAGCTTATATGGGCTATTCGCCTTTCTGCTCCAAATGCATCCTTAGTATAATCCTTTTAGCAGCTACGACACTGCACAGGGATCCTCAGCCTTTTAATTTAACCACTAGTCCAGAATGCCAGTTTCTCATGTAACCCCACTGTGGGACTTAACCTGTTTTGCCCCATGTTCCCCAGTGTTTCTCCGTAACCTGCCCCTGTTCCCCATTTGCCTCCCTAAGCCTCTGTTCTGCCCCTGCAGTGTTTTATTCAGGTTGGGGCCGGAGGAGCTAAGCCGAAGAGCTGCCAACTTGTTTCTGCACTCTGGTATGGTTGGGCAGCCTGCATATGTGCAGTAGCATTTCTGGTTTTCCGCCCACTGTGGCAACCAAAAAGGATGTCTCTCCCGTGCTCCCAGTCGTCTGTATCACTAAAAAGGGGTCTGGAGACACAGGGGAGGCAAAAAGAAAAGCAGTCAAGCTGTTCTTAACCAGCACCTGTGAGTGCTATGAAAACGGGGGTAGTATAAATATTAATAAGGATCCTGTCTGCTGCATGGGGATTGTATATTTCAGCAGCAGTGACAGGCAAGAGGATAATTAAAAATGTTAAACTCTGCAGCTAGAGGAAAGAGGACAGGGTCTACTACAAGATATTGGGGCACTAAATAAATCTGCTTACCCTGGCTGTTTCAGGACCTCAAAGCTGGACTTGAATGGACTCCTCTTGAACTAATTTGCCAGCAGCCATGTTGTGATACTATGACCCCCTATGGACAGCCAATCAGCTTCTTATGTGCCTAAAAGACAATAGAAATGGCTTATAGGAAGGGTGTGAACTAAATCTAGGTGCCAAACACCCCATACCAATCAATAACCAAATGAGGCTAATGATTATTAATATTTTTGAGGGACAGCAAGACTCGACCAATCAGAAGCCGGGATTTTTGGGTGAAAGCCCTAGGACTTTGGGCAGTTGGGGCAGTCTGTGCTGGCTCTACTTGAGTCAAGAGGGGCTCAGTTTTGTGAAATGGAGATTCAGGAGGCCTTTTACAGGACTCAAATGAACAGTTTGAAGGTTGGAAAAAGGGATTCATTTGAAGAAAAGGACTGTGGTGTTACAGTTAACTGGGCAAGGTATGTTGTGAAAGTTTGTGGTGTTATTGGAGACCACATGTTGCAGTAAGCATGCATCAGTTTGGAAGGTGGAAACCCTGAGCCAATGAAAAGGACAGTTTGGAATTGTGTGTGTGTGTGTGTGTCTGTGTGTGTGTGTGTGTGTGTGTGTGTGCCAGAGCTGAAGGTTGGCATTGAGTCTGAATTTGAGGACTTTGGAAAGAAAAAGGTTGCAGGTATCCAGCATTCTGGAGCCTGTTGTTGTTGCTGAAAGCTAGCTGTGGAAAGGCTGAGGCTTAATCCAGAGATTGCAAGTCACTAGCCAATGGCCACTGGAAAGGTGGAAAATTTGGAGAACTTTTTTGCTGCACACCAGAGCTGTTTGTTACTGCTTAGGAGAAAGATGAAAGCTGAAAGTCATTCACAGCTGCAACTGGGAGCCATGTAGGCCACCTGTCAACCCTTACCAAGTGAGAAAGACTTGGCTGCAAGAGGCCATGGGTGCATGCCTGAGTTCTAGGGCACTCTGGACTCATTGAGAAAGCCAGACTGTGAAGTCACTCCAGGGTCTGGGTTCCGTGTGGCCTTGTAGGCTGTGTGCATGTGGTCTGCATCTGGCCTGGAAACAGGCTGAAGGCAACAAGCTGCAAGACCTTCAAGCAAGTCAGAAGGTGACAATCTGCAAAACCTTCAAGCAAGTCCAAGGTTGACAAACATCTTTTCTGCCCATCTGCTTGCTGCCCTCTCTGAAATTGATTGACTGATCCCTGATTGGCCAGAACACACTGTGCCAGTTAACTGAATCCCCATGCTTCAGGACCGTGAGTAACCCAGGGCTTGCCCTGACACAAAGGGAGTAAAAGGATTTAAAGGTGTCAGCATCTTAGGAAGAGTTAGTCACAGGGCCCCAATGCCGGCCAACCTGTGGCATCTAGCAGGTCTGCTTTAAGTCTGGGTACCCAGCTAGGACTGTTAGGACATAAAGGGGTTTGCACTGGTACCAGTGGGGGTTGGCACTGTGTGTGGTTTGGCAGACTGGCCCTGTTAACCCAAATAATCAAACTTTCTTCTCCACAGTAATCCTGTTCCTTGTACCCCCTTTCCTAGCCCTCCCCCCTACAATAAAGCTGTGTTTGATTTGTTGTAATTTTGTTGTGGGCAATTTATTGGTACTGGCTGCTAAGTATGTGTTGTTTACATTATTGGGGCACAATGTGGTATCCAGTGTGTGGGGTGGTTGGAAGGGGAGGTGGGAAGGAACAGCATTCCAAGGGGTTGTACCAATCAAACACCTGGTCCACTGTTACTTCACTCTGGGTGCAGGCACTGTGCTACTTTCTTCCTATTCTACGAGAGAACCCCCAACCACCATTGCAACAGAATCCATGCCCCTTAACCTGTGTGTTAGTCAACAGGCAGGGGTAGTAGCCCACTGGCACACGACGCCTGGGCTACAATCATTCAAGTAGTGCTTTGTACTCAAAGCACTTCTGGGACATGAAACCAGAATTCTGGCCCAGTGTTGAAATTAGAAGGATGAGGATTGCAGCACAGTATGGGACCTGATAAAAATGTTTCTACTTCAAATAAAGGGACTCAAAGATGTGCTTAGGGTGGGGTAGGGAGGGAGGTGGTGATGATCTGGATGAGGGAAGGGGATTTACCCATTTTGATTTTTAAGGTAAAGCCCTAGCAGGCAAACTAATGGTCAGGGGCTGTTTCAAAATGCTTTTCAGATTTGTGTTTTTCCACAGAACTCCAAAAAGGATTCTGCAGAATTTACTATACAGTAAATCATGGAATAGTTTTCTGGGGTTTATATGATCCATGGAATAATCACAGTTTATACAATACATGGAAAATTTTCCTTGGTCAGAGTCAATGTAAACTGCAGATTTTTTTTACTCACAGTTTATACTGACTCTTCATCTTTTTATTTATTCTGCTTTTTTGCCTCATCTGCCATCCCCCATCAGTCTGATCTACACATGCTCTGCCCTGCCATGCACTCCAGGACTTACCTCACTGCTGAACACCCCTGACCTACCCCCCCAAGGGTGAGGCCGCTGGGGGCCCCCTTCCCCCAACGGAAACGAAATGGTAGAACAGGAGCGAGAGTCCGATTGGTGGTGTGGGGTCTGCAATGGGGTGGGGGGGCAGACATCATTGTACAGTGGTGGAACCTCCATTTTCCCATTTTCTCACTGGGAGGTGTGTCACGCAGTGACATTGGGGCGGCAAGCCAAATGTCTGACATGCCTCCCAAACATAAGTCAATCCTGGCTGTCGTACCCCAGGTTATCACAAGGGATTACCAAAACACCATTGACCCCCCCCCCCAGAGGAGGAGAGGGGTCCATAGGATGCTCAATCCTCCTTCCCCTGGCCATCCCTCCAACTTCCCAGGCTCTTTCCCAAACCCCAGTCATCAGCGTTATGAGCAGTACTGATGTGCCGGTGGGTTGGCTAAATACTGACTCTTCGGTATAAACTGTGGAATAATACTCTGCATTTCATGTAAGCCATGGAATAATATTCTGCTGTTCCTGTAAACTATAGAATAATATTCTGCAGTTCATGCAAACTGTGTAATAAATAATATTCCGAAGTTTATGTAAACCACGGAATATTCCGCAGTTCATGTAAATTGTGGAATAATACTCTGCACATTTCCCTAGGTTTTCATTAAAGTCCATGGCAATCTCAACAGCCATGGAGTCATGAAAAAATCAGCACCTTGTGTATAGGGTACAGGAAGAAAAAAGGATGTTTTAATTTGTACAAACCTGTGGGATTTAGCTGCAGCAGCTTGCATTCAGCTGCTCGGCCCCCTGAAGCCTTCAGGGTTGAAACCAGGTTTCATCCCTCATGACATTGATTCTCCTGCTAGTATGTTACTGCTTTTTAAATGTTCATAATTTATAAATTTAGTTAATAATCACGTTCAGCCAGGCACAGAGCTAATCATGAGTAATACTGCTGGCTGCACCATCCGCATCCTTCCATGAAAAGGAAGGCAGGAACATATATATATTCCTAAATATAGTAACATTCTAGTGCTGAAAAAAGAGGGGACAGAAGATCTTGAAGAGGTAGCCCAGGCATTCACAGCAGTATATAGAATACAGAGGTATTACTCACTCATCACAGCAGTTATTACGTCAATAGCTTCTCTAAAACGTCAAGAGGGATAAAATGAAATCTGTTTATTTCCCACTTAATATATGATCGATATGTCTTACAAAACTGTCATCACATGCCTGTATATGTAATTATAGGTATTTGTCTCAGTCAAAACAGTATAGTGTAACTTGTCAGGCAGCACGTAAACCACAAACATTGAACTTTTTAATTCTTCAGTTAGTCTACACACAGTGCTCAATGCTGTGTATCTGTCATCCCAGTTAGGAGAAGCACTTGCGGATACCTTGTATTGCTTAACAAAGTGCATTAGTACTGTATTGCACAGACTTCAATTTTTTTTGTGATCGCTGATTCCGTTCCCTTCCCCTACACTTGCTTGAAAAACTGCAAGCATGATTGCCGTTAGCTAGCTGTCACTGTTATTGCTTTGAATGTCAAATGTTGGAGGCTGTCATACTCTGTAAAAGCTTATTCTCACTGTTGAATATAAGCAGGTGTCTTATCTCCTACAGACAGAAGGCCCTTTTGAAATTTTTAGCTCACTAATCTGGATTGGTTTGTTTTTCTTTTTTTATTTAGATAAAAAAGTCAGATTTCTTCATACAGAGTGGTTTTCATGATACAGTACAACTGTTGCAATTTCATTTATAAAAGGCATAGCAGTGACTATTGACACAGACCTTTGTTTTATTTTTGTCATTTGATTTATTTTGTATTCAATTCATCCTTGTTTTTATTTGCATAGCAATCAACTGATCCATTGCACCTGTGATCCGTGGATACTGTGATGACTGAGGGACCTCTCTAGCTTCTCTCTTGAGGTCATCAGTCATCATGGTATCCACTGGGGTGGAGGAATAGCCTTGCTGTGTATGATTCTCCATACACGATCCTATATGTTATGGATCATTGCATGGACAGTCATCCCCCCACCCACCCCACCCCATCATTTGCAGACAGAGGAGAAACTGAATCAGGGATAACAAATAAATATTGAAAACTCTGCAATACAATACTAATGCACTTCAACATAACTTGCAAGGTATCCACAAATGCTTTCCCCAATTGGAATGACAGTTGCATAGTGTTGAACACTGTGTATAGAGTAAATGGCTAATTAACAAAAGTTAAATTTTCGCAGTTTATGTGCTGCCTGCTGACTTGCATTATACTGCTCTGACCTTGACAATTCCCTGTAATTACATACACAGGCGTGTGATGACAGCTTTGTAAGATATAATCAACATATATTGAGCAGGAAGGGAAACAGCTAGATTTATTTTTTCCTGTTGAAGTTTTGGAGAAGCTATTGACATAGTCACTGCTGTGATATCACAGCATGAGCCATCAGCGTCGGTGACTGGCTACGTGGTCAGTGAAATGATCATGAACATGATAGAAACTTTCAAGTACCTCAAGGGAATCAACAAAGCTCAAGAGGGTAGCAACTTTCAGAAAAAGAGATGTGCAAGAACAAGGGGGCACAATTTTAAGATAGAGGGGGGACGGCTCAGAGGTAATGTGAGGAAGTCTTTTTTCATGGACAGAGTTGTGGACTCATGGAACAGCCTTCCTGAGGAGGTCATGGAGTCAAAAAGAGTGGGGGAATTCAAGAATACATGGGACAGACATAAGGCAATTCCAGTAGGTGGGTAGGAGGAAGTAGGCTGTTGGTTAACTAGGATCTGCAGCTTATCCATTAGGTAGGGGAATGGGCAGACTAAGTGGGCCAAGTGGTCCTTATCTGCCATCAAATTCTATGTTTCTGTAAACTTAAACAAAGTCTGAAAAAACAATAGATACACACGCAATGGTTCACAGTTAAAATTTAATTGTAAAATAACAAACTAACCCAGTTATGAGGCAAAATGGAATCTTTTTTTATTCTTTGGTAAACAGGTAAGGCTCACTAGGCACAAGTACCTGTTTTCAGGGGCAACCCTGGAGCCCTGAGGAGGTTACATGACTTGTTCAGAGTCATACAGTATAGCAGTAGAGGTTGTGGGATTCAAACCCCGTTCTGCTGGATGTACCAAGCTCATAAACAGCTCATTACTCTAACCTCTAGGCTACACTGCCAGCCCCATGGTATGCCGCATCCTATCAAATGTTATCTGCCATTGATCTTTAAGTTTTTTTTCCCCATTCTTTTTTCGTATGAAGGCATCCTTTTCATATACTTTTTTCGTTCATATGAAAAAGAATGCCTTCATACGAAAAAAGAATTTGGATTTCTGGAGTTAGCACCTGCGGCATTCCTGTCTTAATGCTCTACCAATTACCTGTCAGTAATGTCTTTAACAAAAATTGTCAATGTTGGATGTTTGCTTGCTTGCAGCCACTACACCAGCTTCCATAGGTGGGATTATGTTTCCCTGGTGTCCAGTGGAACCCCCTTTCAATCACTGCCCCTTAAGTTTCCTGTTTCCCTGGTGTCTAGTGGCACCCCCCCATCCTCTGATCACCGTCCCTTTATGTTTCTTTTTCCCTGGTATCTAATGGCATCCCCACCTCCGATTGCCATCCCCTTAAGTTTCTTGTTTCCCTGGCATCTAATGGCACCCCCCACCTCTGATCGCCGTCCCCTTATGTTTCTTGTTTTCCTAGTATATAGTGCCCCCACACTGCTGCTTCTTATGTTTCTTGTTTCCCTGGTGTCTAGTGGCACCCCCCAGCCTCCAATCACTGTCACCTTATGTTTCTTGTTTCCTTGGTGTCTAGTGGCATGCTCCACCCTCCAATCCCCGTCCCCTTATGTTTCTTATTTCCATGGTGTGTAGTGGCATTCCCTCTCTCTGATCACCATACCCTTATGTTTCTTGTTTCCCTGTTATCTAGTGGCACCCCCTGCTCTCCGATCACCATCCCCTTATGTTTTTTGTTTCCCTGGTGTCTAGTGGCACCCTCCACCCTCCAATCCCTGTCCCTTTACATTTCCTGTTTCCCATGGTATGTAGTGGTACCCGCTTCCCTCCGCTCACCATCGCCTTATGTTTCTTTTTTCCCTGGTGTCTAGTGGCACCCCTCACCATCTGATTGCCATCCCCTCATGTTTCTTGTTAGATACATACATAGATACATAGACAGTGTTGGCAGATAAGGACCTATGGCCCACCCAGTCTGCCCATTTGAGCTTATAAGTTCAGTTTGTTTTCCTAGAAGTCTGTTGCCCCTTACCCCTGACCTCCAGAATTCCTTTATGTGTATCCCATGCATTCTTAAATCCCATGATTGTTTCAGCCCCCACCGCTTCCTCTGGCAGGGTGTTCCACTTGTCCATCACCTGTTCTGTGAAGAAATTCTTCCTCACGTTTCCTCTGAATTGTCCTCCCTCCAACTTCATCCCATGCCCTCTAGTCCTGGAACATCTTTTTCGCTTGAAAATAGTGTATTCCTGCACCCTGTTCCTCCCTGTAAGATACTTGTATGTCTCTATCATATCCCCTCTCTCCCTCCTCTCCTCCAGGGAGTACATGTTCAGTTCCTTCAACCTGTCCTCATAGGACTTGTGATGCAATCCATGCACCATCTTTGTTGCCCTCCTCTGAACTTTCTCTACCCTGTCTATGTCCTTACGTAGGTAAGGTCTCCAGAACAGTGCACTGTACTCCAGGTGGGGCCTCACCAGTGTCTTGTATAGTGGAATTATGACCTCCCTTTTCCTGCTGGTGATGCCGCTGCCTATGCATCCCAGCATACTATTTGCTTTACCTGCTACCTTGTCACACTGTTTCCCTACCTTGAGGTCATCAGAGATGATAACCCCAAGATCCCTTTCCTGCTTGGTGCATGCTATATCCTCACCCCCCAACTGATATATTGTGCCAGGGTTTTTGTGCCCTATATGCATTATCTTGCACTTCTTTGCATTGAATTTAAACTGCCAAATCCCTGACCATTCTTCAAGTTTCTGCAGGTCCCTTCTCATTCTGTCTACACCCTGTAGTGTGTCTACTCTGTTACAGAGCTTTGTGTCATCAGCGAACAGTAAAATTCTGCCTTCTAGGTCCTGCGCAATGTCACCGATGAAGATGTTGAATAGGACCGGTCCCAGCACTGATCCCTGTGGTACCCCATTGGTCACTCTTCCCTCTGTGGAGTGATAGCCATTTACCACCACCCTCTGTGTCCTGCCGCCCAGCCAGTTACCTACCCACCACACTACTGTCCTGCCCACACCCATATTCCCCAGTTTGTGTAATAGTCTTCTATGTGGCACAGTGTCAAAGGCCTTGCTGAAGTCCAGATAGACCATGTCCACTGCCTTCCCCTGATCCACCTCCCTAGTCACCCAGTCAAAACATTCAACGAGGTTGGTCTGACATGACCTCCCCCTGGTGAAACCATGCTGCCTTGGGTCCTGTAGTCCATTGACAACCAGATGTTCCACCAATCTCTCCTTCAGTAGTGCTTCCATGATCTTCCCCACTACCGAGGTGAGGCTGACTGGTCTGTAGTTCCCTGCTTCCTCTTTGTTCCCACTTTTGTATAAGGGGACTACATCTGCTGTCCTCCAGTCTTTGGGTACCTCACCTGTTTCCCAGTGATCGGTTAAACAGGATAGCCAGAGGGTCAGCCACCATCTCTCTTAGTTCTTTAATGACCCTGGGGTGCACCCCATTGCTTTATCAACTCTTACTACTTCCAGTCCTTCAGGACCCTTTCTCGTGTAAAGGGACTTGTGTCCATTTCTGCACCATTCTCATCCCTTGTACTCCCTTCAGACCCATTACCCTTCTCTTCCTCAGTAAAGACTGAGCAGAATACCTGTTTCAATATGTCAGCTTTACTGTTGTCATCCTCCACCGCCCCCATCCTCCCCTTCAGTCTCACTATCCCTCCCTTTGCCTTTCTTTTTCACTAAGTACCTGTAAAGGTTTTGTCCCTCTACCCACTGATTTTGCAATGTGTTCTTCTGTCTGAGCTTTGGCTTCCTTACTGACCTCCTGCCTCCCTTTGCTTCCTGGTGCTTCTCCCTATCCCCTTCTGCCTGTGTCTTTTTGTATTGCCTGAATGCAATCTTTTTGGCTTTCACTTTCTTTGCTACCTCTTTGGAAAACCATAATGGTCTCCTCTTCCTTTTCCTCTTGCTAACCTGCTTAATGCATAATTCTGTTGCTCTTGTAATCCCATTTTAAATACTGCCCACTGTTCCTCAACCCCTGATTCCTGCCCCATTCCCTTAATGCTTCTTTCAAGTATCTCCCCATTTTCCCAAAGTCTGCCCCCCTAAAATCCAGGATACGTGTTTTTGTGTGGTTTGGTTCTGCTCTTTCTGTGATTTCAAACCACAATGACTGGTGGTCACTGTTCCCCAGGTGCTCCCCCACTGTTACCCCCATCACGCTGTCCCTGTTTGTGAGCACAAGGTCCAGTATTGCCTACTGCCGAGTTGGTTCCATGACCAGTTGCTTGAGGAAGGCACCCTGAAGGGAGTCCAGGATAAATCTGCTCCTAGTTGATGCTGCTGCTGGGATGCTCCAGTCCACGTCTGGAATATTGAAGTCTTCAACCAGTACTACCTCCCCCTTGTCTGCCATCCTTTGGATGGCTAGCATCAGCTCTCTATCTGTTCCTTCCTCCTGGGCTGGTGGTCTATAGACCACACCTGTGCAGATGGCTGGCCCCATTTTCCTTTCCAGCTTAACCCACAGTATCTCTCCCCCATTTTGTTCCTCCTGGATCTCTGTGGCCATTATGTCATTTTTCACATACAGTGCCACTCCTCCTCCCTTCCTGCCTGCCCTGGCTCTTCTGAATATGTTGTAGCCAGGTATGGCCATCTCCCAGTCGTGGTTATCATTACACCAGGTTTCAGTGATGGCCACAATGTCCAGGTCTGACTGCACCATGACAGCCTCCAGATCTTCCATTTTGTTGCTAAGGCTCCTGGCATTTGCACACATGGCTTTCCATGATTTGAGCTCCCTAGACTGTTTCGCTGTTCTACTCCAGCCCCTTCCTTGGTTGTCCTTTATCCCTGGTTCTCCTTGCTGTCTGCCCTTCTGCTGAATTTTGCCCCTTTTCTGCCTATCCACCTCTTGGGTGCTAATCTCCATCTTTTGCACACTGCTTTGTAGAGATAGCCACTCCTCTGGTTCACTGGTTCCACTGCTAGCTGTGGGGGGTGAGCAAGCAGGTACCCTCCTTGCTGACCTGCCACCCCCCCTTTGCTAGTTTAAATGCTTGTCAATGTAGCATTTAAACTTATCATTGAGTGCTTAGATTCCCCTCCAGGATGGATGCAGGCCATCAGGCTTGAACAAACCTCAATCCCTCCAGGTGGGTCCCCAGTCACCAATGAATCAAACCCTTCCTCACAGCACCAGTTCTTCAACCATGAGTTAAAGTTCCTGGTGCATGTACCCCTATGCTCTCCCTTGCCTCTCACAGGTAGTACTTCTGAGAAAGTGACAGAAGTAGCTACTTGCTTGAGACCCCGCCCCAATTTCCTAAACTCTTCCTGAACTTCCTTTGGCTCTCCATTTGCCAGGGCATTAGTACCTAGGTGGATAATGACATCCAGCTCACCCTATCTGTCTTGTCTTCCCAGTGATCTCCAGGATCTTCCTTTCATCCCTCCATGCCGTGGCATCTGGTAGGCACCTCACCTCCCTGTCCTCCCCCTCCTGTGTTCCTAGCTGGATCCCTCTTATGATGGAGTCCCCACCAGGATTCGCTTCCTCCTCCTCTGGGGTCCACTGCTTTCCCCGATGAGGTCACCTCCTTGGCTAACCTCCACATCCTTTCCTTCTGCTTCTCTGGGTACCTCTATTTGGTTGTCCCCGTTTGCCAATGTGGCATATGAGTTCTTGAGTGGAATAGGATCTGGGATGTGCCTCTGCCTGACTGCTCTAACCCTCCCTGAGCCCACTGTCATCCAAGTGCTCCTCGTTCTCGACATCCTCTGAGGCAGTTGCATTGGACTGGGTGGTCTCTGGATCAGGGTGATGGTACTCCTGACCCAGTTTGCTTCCGCTCTGAGTCTGGCTACCTCATCCCAGAGTCAAGAGAGATGCATGCAGATTGGGCAGCACCTCAGTGTCCAGAAAGTCTGCCTGAATATGGCTGCCCCACAGCCACTGCATTGCACCACTCCCCACATTATACTACAATTCCACTATTTGTCTGCTACTGAAGCTCTTCTAGTTCCCTTTTTATTAATTTACTGTCCTAAAAATCCTGCCACTGATCTTCAGAAACATAACATTCTTGTTTCCCTGGTGTCTAGTGGCACGCCCCTCTGATGTCTCTTATGTTTTTTGTTTTCTTGGTATCTAGTGTCACCCCCC
This sequence comes from Neoceratodus forsteri, assembly GCA_016271365.2. Classification (NCBI taxonomy): domain Eukaryota; kingdom Metazoa; phylum Chordata; order Ceratodontiformes; family Ceratodontidae; genus Neoceratodus; species Neoceratodus forsteri. The sequence goes on from CM057451.1 coordinate 149,583,799, forward strand.
ACCCTCCAATCACTGTCACCTTATGTTTCTTGTTTCCCTGGTCTCTAGTGGCACCCCCCACCCTTTGATCGCAGTCCCCTTAAGTTTCTTGTTTCCCTGGTGTCTGGCAGCACCCCTCACCCTCCAATCACCATCCCCTTATGTTTCTTGTTTTCCTGGTGTCTAGTGGCACCCCCTCCTCTGATCGCTGTCCCCTCATGTTTCCTGTTTCCCTGGTGTCTAGTGGCACCCCCACCCTCCGATCACCGTCCTCTTATGTTTCTTGTTTCCCTGGTGTCTAGTGACCCCCCTCTCCCTCTGATCACTGTCCACTTATGTTTCTTGTTTCCCTGGTGGTCTACTGGCATCCCTGACCCTCCAGTCACTGTCACCTTATGTTTCTTGTTTCCCTGGTGGCCTAGTGGCACCTCAACCCTCCAGTTACTGTCCCCTTATGTTTCTTGTTTCCCTGGTGTCTAGTAACACCCCCCTCCATCTGATCACTGTCGACTTATGTTTCTTGTTTCCCTGGTGTCTAGTGGCATCCCCCACCCTCCAGTTAACGTCACCCTATGTTTCTTGTTTCCCTGGTGGTCTAGTGGCACTTCAACCCTCCTGTTACTGTCCACTTATGTTTCTTGTTTCCCTGATGTCTAGTGACACCCCCCTCCCTCTGATCACTGTCCACTTATGTTTCTTGTTTCCCTGGTGTCTAGTGGCACCCTCACCCTCCCATCACCATCCCTGCATTAATATTGCCTGTAATAAAGAAAACTGTCCCTCGATGTTTTTTTAACCTGTAAAAAGAAAACATTCCCTGGCTGATCTAACCCCCCCCACCCCGACCTCCCACTGAACACTCACCACCCTGCACCCCCTCCCATGGCTCTCACACACCCTCACTCACTTCAATAGATCCCAGGGTGGAGATCCACTCTTTGACTGAAGACACGTCTTGCTGCTGGAACTGCTGACTGCAATATGAAAAACTAAGGTAGGTGCGGTTCAATGTATTTCAATTGGGTTTCCAACTTTGATGTATAAATTTGTCGGATTTGCATATTTTGACCCCAAATTTTCAACATTGCCTTTTTGGGACCACAACTCATGACCAATGGCAGTGCAATCATGCAAATCAGTCCAGAAAAGTTATTTAATTTGTTGCTTGGCAGAATCATCTTTTAGACAGGATTTGAAAATTTTCAGTCTTTGTTCACGAGGTGTGGTAATAAAAAGGCTGTGTTGAAAATTTGGGATCAGAATATTTAAAAATGACAAAGTTATGAGTGTATGTTGGAATTTTGCAATGCACGCTCATAACTTTGATAATTTTACATAATCTAACCACAGATTTTCAACATAGCCATATTTTCACATGACAACAACTGTCATTTTTCAAACCCTGACCAAAATGTGTTTCTACTCCTGTGGTGCAGAATGATGTTGTCAATGCACAAAATCACCTTTTAGGTGGGTTTTGAAAATGTTCTCTACACTTGTTAATGAGGTGGGGTCATAAGAAGGCTATGTTGAAAATCTGGGGTATAAATATTGCAAAACAAAGTTATGAGCATACATTGAAATTTTACAACGCACGCTCATAACTTTGGTAAATTTAAATATTTTCACCTCAAATTTTCAACATTGCCATTTTTTTCACATCACCTCATGAATGTTACAACTTACATAGAAACATAGAAGTTGACAGCAGATAAGGACCGCAAGGCCCATCCAGTCTGCCCATTTCTTTTTCTACCTTATAAATGTGCCATCGGCCTTTGCTCTATCAATGGCCTATCTATTCATACTCATCTGTATTGCTCCCTTATGCCTATCCAATGCCTGTTTGAAGCCCTGCACTGTATTCATATCCACCACTTCCTGAGGTAGGCCGTTCCATGCATCCACCACCCTGTCTGCGATAAAGAACTTCCTCACATTACCCCTTAATCTGCCTCCCTCTAATCTCATACTGTGTCCCCTTGTCCTGCTATTTTTCTTATATTGAAACATGTTAGACTCTTTCACCTTGTTAATGCCCTTAAGGTGTCTGAATGTTTCGATCATATCACCTCTCTCCCTCCTTTGCTCTAGGGTATACATACTGAGTGCCATTAATCTGTCTTCATATGTTTTCTGATGTAGTCCCTGCACCAATTTGGTTGCCCTTCTCTGGACTGCCTCAATTCGGTTAATGTCCTTGTGAAGGTGTGGCCTCCAGTACTGCACACAGTACTCCAGATAGGGCCTAACCAGTGTCTTGTAAAGAAGGATTATTACCTCCCTCTTCTGACTTGTGATACCCCTACTAATACACCCTAACATCCCCCTAGCCTTACCTACTGCTTTAGTGGTCTGCTTGGATGATTTCAGGTCATCGGTGATGATGATACCCAAGTCTCTTTCTTTCCTTGTGACTGTCAGCATCTCCCCTCCCAGCCTATAGGTGGCTTCAGGGTTTCTCTTCCCTATGTGCATGATCTTGCACTTCTTTGCATTAAACCCCAGTTGCCACTCTTCCAACCATTTTGCTGGTTTATCCAGATCTCTGCTCATTCTGCCCACACCATCTGGATCATCTACTCTGTTGCAGATCTTGGTGTCATCTGCAAACAGACAAACCTTACCCTCCAGTCCATCTGCAATGTCACTGATGAAAATATTGAAGAGGACTGGCCCCAGGACTGATCCCTGAGGTACCCCACTTGTAACTTGCATCTCCTCTGACTGCAAACCATTTACCACCACTCTCTGTTTTCTGCCCGTCAACCAGTTTGCCACCCAGTTGACCAACTTCTGACCCACCCCAAGCCTACCCAGCTTATTAATCAATCTTCTATGTGGAATAGTATCGAAAGCTTTGCTGAATTCAAGGTAGGCAGCATCAACTGTTCCCCCTTTGTCCACCACTCTGGTTACCCAGTCAAAGAAATCTATGAGATTAGTTTGACAGGACCTTCCTTTTGTAAACCCATGCTGTCTTGGATCCTGTGCTCCAATGGATTCCAGGTGTTGCACTATCCTTTCCTTAAGGAGTGCCTCCATAATCTTATCCACGACTGAGATAAGACTGACTGGTCTGTAGTTCCCTTCCTCCTCCCTGCTACCACTCTTGTGGAGCGGGATCACATGAGCCCTTCTCCAGTCTTCTGGGACCTCTACTGTGCTCAGAGACTCACTAAACAGTTCCAATAATGGCTCTGCTAGTTCCACCCTTAACTCATTTAGTACCCTGGGATGTATGCCATCAGGTCTCATTGCCTTGTCCACCCTGAGCTTATCGAGCTCTTGTAGGACCCTTTCTTTTGTGAAGGGACTAGTGTTTACCTCCCTCCCTCCTGTGTCCATGTGCCGAGCTGTGGGCCCTGCCCTACCTTCTCTTCAGTAAATACTGAGCAGAAGTATCTATTTAGGGTATATGCTTTTACATGGTCCTCCTCCTCACATGCTCTCTTGTCTCCTTTGATCTTAGCAATACCCCCGCTGGACTTTCTTCTTTCACTAATGTATCTATGGAAAGTCTTGTCACCTTCTTTTACTGTCTGTGCTAGTGTTCCTCAGTTTGGGCCTTTGCCTGCCTTACTGCCTTCCCTGCTTCCCTTAGGGAAGTTTGGTATGCTTCCCTATCTTCATCCCGCTGTGTTCCGTTATATTTCCTGAAGGCCAGCCTTTTGGCTCTGACCTTTTTTGCTTCTGTTTTTGAGAACCAAAGTGGTTTCCTTCTTCTTTTGCACTTCCTTTTCTCTCTAACACAATGGGACGTTGCTTCAAGTATTGCATCCTTATTGCTTGCCCACTTTGCCTGTACCCCCTCACCTGTATTTCTTTTTGCCAGGGCTAGCTTAACTCTGTTGGCCATCTTATCAAAGTCAGCTCCTCTGAAGTCTCATATTTTTGCCTTGGAATAGGATGATTTAGTTGTAGTGGCCAAATTGAACCATACCATGTGATGGTCACTGACCCCCAGTTGACCTTCTACCTGGAGATCTGTGAACCTTTCCCTGTTAGTCAGTACTAGATCTAGGATAGCCCTGTCTCTTGTAGGTTGTTGTACCAGTTTTTTGAGGCCTTTCCAACTGCCATTTTTCTAAACCTGGCTAAAATGTGTTTTTGCACCTGTACTGCAGAATGATGCTTCAGCCAAGATTTGAACATTTTCACATACTGGGTTCATAACAAGGCTATGTTGAAAATTTGGGGTAAAAATATTTAAAAAAAACACAGTTACGAATGTACCTTGACTTTTTTCTACACACTTTCATAAATTTGGTGACTTTTGACACCCAATACTGCACAGAATGGCAGAGTCAGCACGGCCCTGCACTTCCTATAGACCCTGCACATCTGCACCTGTTTACACAGGTCCTGAAGGGATCTGCATAGGGTTTCCAACCCTAACTCCCCAACCCCACCCCTCAAAGCAGCAAAAGGAAAAAACATTAGGGTTTGGGGTCTTTGGAGTCTTGGTGAATCAGTGGTGGGGTCTTCCTTGGGGTTGTCAACCATAGTGTTTATCCCTGCCCCAAGCCCATTGCCTCCAATCTGAAGCACAAGCTATAGCTCCAAGTCACTGCCTCATATGCTCTTCAAAGGTAGAGAAGTATGTGTCACCACAGATTGCCAACACATGCAGGAAGGAAGTAGATCGTGTGTGATGTTGTTTGCTCATGGTATGGAGTGGGCATTAGGGTTGACAACCCCAAGAAAGACCCCAGCACTTATTGGCCAAGGCTCCGGAGACCCCAAACCCTATGTTTTTTCCTTTTGCTAGTGGGAGGGGCAGAGGGTTGGAAACCCTAATGCCACATTTCCCTTCTTTTATGGCATTAAGGTACTCTAACTAGTGCATTAAGGAAGTTTTATTTTTGCAAAGAATATGTATATATATATATATATATGCATATGTGTATATATATATATCTGTATATATCTGTATAGCAGGAGTGGGGTAAAATGCTGAGATAAAATAAGTATCTTAGCTAATAAGATCAGTAACAGCAGCATAACAAAACAAGCATTTGCCAATGCCGAAATGTTGTCCTGCTGACATTGACATCGGTAGCACAGGAGTTGAACAGATGCATAATAGGAATGGCAGTGAAGTATGAAAGTGATGTCAACCCCACATCACCTACAGAGACTGACAGGCACTGAGGTGTGCCTTTGAGCATCGGCCATAACGTTCATGGCATTTCAGCTCAGCCTACCCTGCATTGCGACAAATATCGCATTGTGCCTTGGGGTTCTCGGGCCTTCGCTCACCCCATTCAGCTATAACGCTCATGGCATTTTACCTCACTCTATCCTGCAGACACTGGCAAGTGCTGAGGTGTGCCTTGGTGTGTTCAGCTTTACAGTCACCCCATTTCATAAGGACATACGCTGAGATGGGTGCAGCATAGGAGAATGGGGTGAACTGTGGGGCCAAAGAGTCCAAGGCACACCTTGATGCCTGTCAGTGGCTTGAGGGTGGGGGATGGTATGGTGTGAGCATGATAGCTGGCAATGCAAAGGCACACTCCTGACACTTGTCAGTCTGTACAGGGTGGGACGTTATGGTTAGAAACCCTAATGCCCCAGCCGTTTGTTAGTATATGCACTACAGATTTGCAACACAGCATTTTTGTGACCCCCACTTCATGAAAGTGTTTGTTACCTCTGCTCATGAACAGTGGCACTGTGATTTTTTAATCTGTCCCGAACATTGATTTCTCACAGCGACCAATGCCATTCTGTGCCAGATGTGGGAAAACACCATTCAGGCAGGATATGAAAAATGACAGTTGTACCATTCATAGGTAGGTGTGAAGAGATGGCAGTGTTGAAAATCTTGAGTGAAAATATTAAAAATGCTTGAATTTATGAGGATATGTACAAACTGTGCAATGTACACTTGTAACAGTCATTTAGTGGTGTTATTTCACCAAATTTTCAACATAGGCATTTTGGGACCTCTGCTCATGAACACTGTCATTATGATTTTCTTCATCTGTCCTGATCGTTGATTTCCCACAGCGACCGCGCCATTGTGTACCAGTTGTACGAAAACACATTTCAGTCAGGATGTGAAAAATGACAGCTGTATTGTTCATAAGGCAGTGTGCAAAACTGATAATGTTGAAAATGTTGACTGAAAACATTACAAAATCTCGAAGTTACGAGTGCATGTGGAAACTGCACAATGCATGCTTGTAACATACTCATTTTGTGGACTTTTCTCACCAAATTTTCAACATAGGCATTTTAGGACCTCTACTCATGAACACTATCACTGATATTTTCTTAATCTGTCCTGAACACTGATTTCCCACAACGACCGTGCTATTCTGCACCGGTAGTGCGAAAACACATTTTAGACAGGATGTGTAAAATGACAGCTGTACTGTTCATAAGGAAGTGTGGAAAAATGGCAATGTTGAAAATCTGGAGTGAAAATATTACATATGTACAAAGTTACGAGCTTGCGTGGAAACTGCACAACACACACTCGTAAAACAGCCATTTTTTTATATTTTCACCAAATTTGCAACATAGGCTTTTTGAGAGCCCACCTCATGAACAGTGGCACTGTCATTTCATTAATAAGTCCCGGAAGGTGATTCCGAGCAGTGACCACGAAATCACCTTTCAGGACCAAATAACACCATGACAGTGACTGAATTCATGAGGAGGGGTCCCAATAACCCCATGTTAAAAATGTGGTGCTAAAATTCCCAAAAATGCCTGAGATATGCACCAAAGCTGAAAAAACACTATTTATGCCATTATACAGCTTACTGGCATTTCTTCAGTTCGCAGTCAGCTTTGAAGAGTGCAGGCGTGTTCCGGTCCACTGAAGATCGTCCGCCAGGCTCTGAAGGTAAGTATGGGATGAGGGTGTGTGGTGAGGTGGGGTACTCAGTGGGTGGGTGGGTGTGGGGTGGGGGAGGGGCCAGAACAGCAAGGTACCATTTTCTTCTTTACAGGGTTAAAGAAAGTCACCAACATCGCGGAACAGTTTTCCATTTCACGGTACTTTTGTACGATGTGGTGGGCTCCCAATGTACCACCTGCATGTTTTGGGGTGGGGGGAACTGGTGCCCGATGGGGATTGGGCACCCGTCAGCACATACTGGGGGGTCGCATCAACCGAGGGGGACTGGGCACCCCCTCAGCACACAAGACATTGGGGGGAAACATGCCAACTGGGATTGGCATCCCCGTTGGTGAATTAAGTTAGATGGGGGCATGCCGAGAGGGGGATTGGGCACCTCCATCAGTTTTATGAAAGACTGTGCGAGGTGGTGGCTGTTCCTTGGCTTTTCTGTCACCGCCACCATGTTGCTTACAGGGGACACCAACAGTAATTGGCTGCTGCAGTCAGGGACTGCTTCATGGTGCTTCCTGTTTGCAGCGGCTAAATTCTTTCAAGGTGGTGGCACATTTTTCTCAACTGCTGTCATAGACAGTGTGCTATGCCATTGGCACCACAGAGCCCTGCCACAAAAAGCAGTGGTGCCATTGGCTGCAGCAGGACTGCACCACCAAAACCCGCTTCTCAATTGAAGCAACCACAATATGTTGTCTGCTTTGCGCATGCAAGACAACATAAAAATTGTTGTTACTATTGTCACTAGGGATATTTTTAAAGTTACTGTCATCACAGTAGAATACCAAACTAATCAGAGAGCAGCTTTCAGCTGCAGAATAAGGAGTGCTAGCTGCACATTAAAGCAGACTTGATAGACCTCTAGGCCTTTATCTGCTGGCAAATTTCATATGTTCATATGTTCACAGTGCTGATGACATCACCATGCATGGTGCAACACTGAAGCAAGCTGTTAAAATTAAAGAAAAAGCAGCAAAATCTTCAAACAAACTTTACATTTAAAAAGCTGCAACTTATAAATTACTGTTGCATATATCATATATACAATAGACTTACTCAAAATAGGTTATCTATCATCACTCATTAATGGGCAGGACTTTCAGAACTCACTCGTGGCTCTGTCACTCATGAGTTATGGTCCTGCCAATATATATATATATAGATAGATATATATATATATTCATTGCAAAAACTTTGTTAATGCTCCAGTTCAGGATAAAGTGACAAAAGTAGGGAAATGTGATGTTAGGATTCCCAACCCTAATATCCCACCCCCGCCCTGCAGGCAGCAACAGGAAAAACCATTATGGTTTCACCTCTCTGAATCTTCACAAAACAGGTGTAAGTTCTATCTTGGGGTTGTCAATCCTAACGCTCACACCATTCTGTCAGTAAATAAGCTGAGATGTGAAGAGTATTTGAGAATGGGGTGAGTGTTAGGGTTGACAACCCCAAGGTACACCCCATGCCTGATTTGTGAAGACTCAGGTTAGTGAAACTATAATGTTTTTCTGTTGCTACCACATGATGAAAGTGGGGTGTTTGGGTTGGGAAACCGTAGTTATCACATTTTCCTACTTTTGTCACTAACCCCAACTGGTGCATTAACAAAGTTTTTTTTGCAATGAATTGCCTTACTTTTTGAGAATCAGTAGTATCATCATATCCTCATAAAGGACTTGTGTGAACATATCCATTTGTCTGTGGAAGTGAAGGGCCCTTCAGCCCCTACGCTTCCATTCCTGCATAAATGCATACATCCATATTGGTATGGACGCGCAGGATTCTCTGGGCCCTGTGCTTCCATTTCTGCCAAAAAGCAATTTAGTTGCTTGGCTGTATGGGTTGTTCAACTTCTAATGTTATCTTATGGGACTTTTCATGTTTAAATTTTTTATATGCCCTCTAAATTGGTGGCAGTGGTGGTGGGGGGTATTATGCGCTGTTCTTGTAGTATTCATTAAGACCTTTGTTTTGATATAAAGATTGTCCATTAACTGCAAATAATGAGGGAGTTATGGTTTGTTGAAGCTGAAATGTAGAAAAACAACTAAGTCCAAAATCTTTTTTTGTATGAAGGCATCCTTTTTTGTATGAATGAAAAGCCCATGTGAAAAAGGATCCCTTCATACAAAAAAAGAATCGGGAAAAATAAGTCTGAAATCTTTTTTCGTATGATGGCATCCTTTTTTGTATGAAAGAAACAAAAATACAAAAAAGGATCCCATCATGCAAAAAAAGAATTAGGACTTTGTTTTTTTCTGATTCTTTTTTTGTGTGAAGGGATCCTTTTTCATTCATGTGAAAAAGGATGCCTTCATATGGAAAAGAATTAGGAAAAAAAAACTAAGTCCAAATTTTTTTTTCCTATGAAGGAATCCTTTTTTACATGGCTGAATTTCTTTTTCGTATGGCCGTACAAAAAGAACTAAGCATAGAATCCACCTAAGGGATCCTGATTAGCAAGATACAGGTGTTGGTGTGTGTGCAGGATGCTATTTTTGTGGGTTTTGAAAAATGTTTTTTTGGAAAAAATGGAAACAAGATGGTGACCATACAAAAAAAGATTTTTTCCTCATGAAAAAATATTGCCACCATACAAAAAAGGATCCTTTTTTTGTATGGACCAAATTCTTTTTTTTTTTTTGTTCCAAGCAACTATCCAAAAAACTGTACTGAGCATGCTCAGAACTGAAATTTTAAAATGTAATAACTTTGGAAAATATTTATATTTTTTTCACCAAACCAGTGAAAGGCACCACTGTGGCCCAAGCCATGTCTACACTGAAAATTTCTAGGTGATGACAAATAAACTGGAACCCCCCACCAATATTTTCACTTTTTCTCTATCCACATCTTGGAGTCTGCACATCCAACCAGAACAAAACCTGACTCACCAAGAGATCTCCCCCCCAAACCACACATATTAAATTTCATGCAAGTCTGTTGAATGGCTATGAAGGTATTAAAGTGCAAATTTGAGGTTTAACATATAAACCCCTGCTTAACCCTAACAATAGTGGCATTACCATGCCACTATAATAGACATACATCCCTCTAAGTTAAAGTTGGGTGCTTACACTTCTCTGTCATCAATTCCAATGCTTTCGGTTAACTTAGAATTGGTCCAGAGGAGGGCAACCAAAATGATTCGTACGAACATACATATGAACATACGAAGAAGCCAGCAGAGAAAGGCCATTTGGTCTATTAAATCTGCTTGTATCGCAGGGTCCACAACTTGAGCTGATGTCCCTGCCCTCCCTTCCCACTCCTCTCATCCTCTCTACCCATGATCAAGGCCACTGATTTACGGTGATTAAAATAATAAAATTCCGTTTTCAAGACTTCAGATTCTGGAATTACACCGGTGATTGTTACTCTAATTTCTGGATTTTACCGGGATTCTGCTATCATTCTTTTAGTATGTGCATAAGTAATCAGAATTAAAGAAGGCTTAATATACAGAGCATTAAATAGAGCAAATTGAAAATAGTACAGGAAGGAATTAAAAGAAAAACACAAGTTTTGTAGATCTACTGATCTGATATAAAATGCCAGATTCGATGAAATCTTTGTTTTTACCGGTCTTCTGGCAGCCCTAATTCCAGAATTTTACCGGATTTTCCGGTAAAAACCGAAAAACAGTGGCCTTGCCCATGATCCTTACTTTCCCCCATGCCCATCCCAGCCTTTCTTAAAGCTACCCACTGTCTTCAACGAGATGACCTCTTCCTGCAGTGCATTCCAGCTGTCCACCTCCCTGTCTGTGAAGAAGTGCTTCCTGATCTCCCTCCTAAACCTCCCACCCTCCAGCTTAAGACTGTGCCTCCTAGTGTTATGGTTGCCACTCAGCTTAAACAGCTTCTCCTTATCAACCTTATTTATCCATTTCAGTACTTGAAGGTCCCAATCATGGTCTCTCTCTCTCTCTCTCTCTCTCTCTCTCTCTCTCTCTCTCTCCTGTCTTTCAGGGAGTACATGTTCAGTGCCATCTACCTCTTCTCATATGCCTTACCCTGCTGACCCACTGTCATCTTTGTAACCCTTCTCTGGACCTTCTCCAGCAGGTTAATGTCCTTTCTGAGGTGTGGGCACCCGTACTGAACTCCATACTCTAGATGCAGCCTTACCAGTGACCTGTACAAGGGCAGCATAACCTCCTCTCTCCTACTAATGATCTCCCTAGATATGCATCCCAGCATCTTGTTTGCCTTTGCTGCTGCTTTCTTGCACTGCGTGCAGTGCTTCAATACATGAGGAAAGACTGGTTGATAAATATGTACAACTGAAGCGCAAGGGAATATGATTAAAACTTTCAAAGATCTGCATGTTTGGGCAATGTAAAGGGTCTTCAACAACTGGACATAATCATAAGCTGGCGTGTGTGTGTGTGTGCTTGTGTGTGTATGTGTGGATTCAGGAGGCAAGTGTGGAAATATGTGGAAACACTTCTTCACAGAGAAGGTTGTAGACAGATGAAACTCTCTACCCTGGGTTTGTCAATTTTAAGGTCCCCTGTTTACCATAGTTCTGCAGCTGGAGAGCCAGCTGCAGGAGTAAAAAACAGCTGCAGAGATCAGGGTTGCTTGTGGAAGTTTGTGCTAGCCATGGCAGTACCGCAGCTTTACTAAAAAATATTAGTATAAATGTTACACCCCCCCGCCTGACCTGTACATATAGAAAAGCTGTGCCAGTAGCTGTCCAATCCCACTATGGATGCCCACTCTCTCCTGGCCATCCAATCTATATGTTAATCATTGGCAGTGATTGGCCAGCTCTACTGCCTATGCTAGCCTTCCTCCCGGCCCCACTGAGTATTAGACAAAGACCATCGATAAATGCCCAATCCCACCACTGGTACCCCCTCCCTCCCTGCCCCTGATAAGTATTTTATTTCCTGCAGTGAGGACCCAGTTCTACAGCCAGTACCCCCTTTGATCCATCCTGCAAACCCTTGCCCACTCTTAGCACCCAACCCCACCCCACACCAGTACCTCTGGGCTCTCATCATGGGTCCTCAGGGCCTCTTAACATAATACCTTAATTTCTCTGGACTTTTGAGCATAGCTTGGTCAATTTTGGCTAATTTTGAGCCCACATTTACAGGGTGGCCAAGTCCCCCCTCCCCCCAACAAACACATAAGTGGAAACTTAATCTGTCCGAAATGTGTTTTTGAGGTGCTGTGCTGGTAGGAACTAAGGTGGGGACTGGGCAGACTCAATAGATTGAAGTTTTTTTCTGTCAGTAAAGTTCTCTGTTTCTTTGTTTGTAGGAGTGCCAAGCATATATGTTACAAAATCCTCCTGCAGGAATGATATGTAGGGTGAGTTGGGTGGAAAGGAAAAGTTGGTTTGCCAGCCCAGACATAAAAAAAATATCTGCCAGTTGAAAATAAAATTCTGCCAGTTTGGCACATTGATCTAGTGAGGTGGCATGTCTTGGTTGGGAGAACTTCTTGTGGCATTTGTTGTAGTCTTGTAAAGGGAATATTTGAGAACCTATGTCAGCCAGCTAGAATGCTCCAGATTCTTTACCCATTTTACCTGTGCTTAGTACTGCTACATCAGACATGCCATCTGCCACTACCATTCCTGTGTGTTCACTGCAGACCTTTGATCATCCATGTCTGAGGAAGGTAGAGAATGGTATAGCTGGCTCTTCAGCTGCTGAAGGACCTACTGGGTCAGTATCTCATACGCTTAATAATGTACGTTAAAACCGCGCAACAGGAGCAGCGCGGTAGAGTAGAGCAAGAGGGTGCAAAACCATGAAAGGGTGTATACACAGTAATGCACCCTCTCACTCTTCCTAGGTAGCGGATGAGACCTGTGCTGGGAGGTGGGGCTGGTGAGCAGCTGCCATGGCTCGATGGGATGAGCCACAGACAGCAAGGGAAGGAGGCAGTGCATTTGGGACTGGGTTTCGATTTCTGGTCTCAATTGCAAGGGCTTTTTTAATTTTGCACTTTGTGTGAAGTTAAGTGTTACCCCCCCCCCGGAGTTGGTTATTTTAGTTGGGGGGATTCAGGGGTACATCTCCCTGTAATGGGGGTGCAGAGGGCAGAGCCCCCCACAAAAAAGGGACATATGCCACTTGCAATATATCACACTGTATTGGCAGTGCAATACATTGCTGCGGCATAATGTCTTGTGACATTATGACCCCTTGCCACTGAAGGAGACCTACCTAGCAGAAGGCACAGTGCATAGAGTGTCACATAAACACTGAAAGAAAGTCCCTACTGGCGTTCTTGTCAATGGACTGAGGTTTTTTTTTAAGTTGCTACTTTTTCTCCTTGGCCATAGTTTGTCTGCTCCCTTTCTACTTGGCAACCCATTGGGATTTCCATCTGGCATCTGCCCTCCTGCACTCCTAATTGAGGACCGCCTGGTCCCCTGCAGCTTAACCCCCGCAGCGGGGTGGTGGGGTGCCCCCAACTCCCCACCCCAATGGATCCAGATTATGCGCATCCTCTCGGAACCAGAGATCTTCAGAACCGCCATCAAGCCGCTCAACAAGGACACCATTTTTCCCTATTCACTGTCCCCTTGAAGCTGGGGGCATGCAGTGATGCCAAGCAGAGGGGAGCACGCATGCATCCGCACGTGCTCCCTCCAGGCATCTGCTCCCAGCTCCTCCCCAAGCAACTGCAGTGCTCTGTCCCCAGCCTCCACTAGGGGGCAAATGGGCACTGAGAGTAGAAGACCCCCCCCTCCCTGGAGAAGGAGAGCAGTCCATCGGACGCTCAATCCTTCTCCGCCCCTGCCAACCTCCGACGACGTGTGCTCATTACCGAACCCGGGTCGCTGGTGTGGAGAGAGGTAAGGCATCCAGCGCCTCAGCCCTCAGCGCCACTGGGCCGGCAATGGACTGAGTTTTTGATTTTAGTTATTGTTGATAAGATGTCCCTTGCTTTTATGGATTAATAGCATTCATAGTTCAGCTGTTTGACTGGCATGCTGTTATAGAATTATGTACAAAAAGCAGAATGATTTCTTTTTATTCTAAAGAATTTATTCCAAAATAGGAACTAGAGCACCCAGTCTTGAAATAAGGGATCTCAGTGAGAAAATGTTCCAGCAGGATTAGTAAAGAACTCCTAATTCATGGAAAAATGGATGAATGTTCTGTTTTGGCAGTCCAGTGTGGAAAGCTGAATCATGTTTTTGAATAGTGGGGTCTTGAAGAGTTTGACACACAGGAGACTGGTGATGTAGGTTTGTATTAGTAAGACATTCCAGTGCTGGGTGAGACAGTTTTCACTATGAAGCCTTATTTTAGCTGCAAAAAAAAGTGAGTACTGAAAACAGCCACAGCACCTAATGTCTACATTTTATTGAGTCAAATGAAACAGTTGTGTACCAGAGCAAAAAAGGGGAAGAAAAAAAACAGTTCCAAGTCCCTGAAATAGTAAGTACCTGACAAACATTTGTTTGTATGCCAGGGCTTCAAATCATATTATACAATGGCAAGAAAGAATCCTGGACTTTGATTGGTCAGTGTGTATAGCTGAGACAGTGATGTTATTACACAATAACATCACTGTATTGATTTGTTGCAACCACCACAACTTGTACCTCTTTTATCCTTCAGAAACAAAGATACATTGCCTCACTAAAAATCTACTAAAAACATTTTTAATTTTTTTTTTATTTTGTATAACAACAAGCCATTGTATAATAGCAATAAGGCATTCCAGGGTGTGTGTTATTGTGTAATAATGTCACTCCCGGGGTGGTGTAAGCACTTGGCTTCACCTTGTGCTTCAACCCACTCGAGGAGTGACATTATTACATGATAACATACACCCTGTCATGCCTTATTGCTTAACTAATTCTTTGTCAGCCCCCTGACAAAGAATCTGTGCAATCTGAAGTGCTGAGTTACTTGAGTTATCTTTTCTTGTGGAGGGTAAATAAATGTTTATCAGATGTTTACCACTTCTGGACCTAGGCATTATTTTTTTAACCTCTGGTGCAATGCTGCTCTGTTTGTCTCCAGTATTCCTTTTTAGTGAATGTAGCCGATCCCTGGTAATGCAAATTCCCACTGCTTGTTTTTGTTAGTGTTGCTTTGTTTTATTTTGCCTGCAGATGGGGCTCATGGGTCAAAGTCAAGTTTTTTTTCTGTAGCACCAATGTGTCTTTTCTATAAATGACATTATTTTCCAGTACGAAAGGGCTCTTTTCTTTCTCCTTAAACAAAAAAATGACTGTTTAATTTTCCTTGTAAACTGTGAGCATACTGTACCTGCAGTCCTTGGTGCTCTGCCCATGGGTATATGTTGGTCATAAAACTGCATCATATTGTCGTCTAGTAAAAACAGTCCCCTGGTGCCGAGAGTCTGCTCTGTTCAATGCGCCTCTTCGTGATAGAGCGGGTGCATTAATGAATGGTGAGGCTGTCTTTGTTCTAGTTAAACCTGATTGGCTGAATTCTCAATTAGGTTTTACTACGAACAAAGATATCACCATTCATACATGCAATGGCATCATTAGTTACTGGGACACTGAACGGAGCAGACACTCTACACCTAGGAATTATTTTCTTTATTACAGCATGACATTAAAATGTATTTTGGTGCTGCTGGTATAGGAGAAGTGTGGCAGGGCCAGAAGACACTGGGGGAGGGGGACAATTTATAAAGGTCTGGTCTGGTGGGGGAACACAGGGAGATTATGTTTGCAGGGGAAGGGTATATATAAGCGATGATGGGGATGTACAGCTTTTGAATTGTAAACACAAATTTGCCAGGGCAGAGTGTGAGGAGGGAGGAGGGTGCTAGAGTGGGGATGGAAGGGGGTTTGTAAGATTTAAAAGTGGTTGTGAAATGGGGGGAAATTTACACCCAAATGAGTAGTAGAAGGTATTTTATGTCCTTCACAGATTGCAGTTTTCTTGTTTTTTGCCAGTGAATTATACAAATTAGTGTGGCAGAAGTATGCAACCTGCCCAATTCTCCCAGTAGTTGCCAATTCGTGTTGTTTCACCACATGAATTTGGGCAATTTACTGGGTGAATAAATACCTGAACTGAAGTTGTCATCATAACACATTTTCCGTAATTTGCAAATTTCAGCAGCTTCGCACACCTGTAGTTATCAAAGAGGTTTATAGACACTATAACAGTAAACGTGATTTTAACCGAATGTAATGTGGCTAGGAAAGCGTTCTACACTGGAGTGGCCTTGTTTAGGCACAACATACACCTGCTTCATAAGAAAATCCTAAAATGCGAAGCAGCAGCAAACAATGACCTGGTTGAAAAGCAGTATACTGGTGTTACACTATTAAACAGTTTTATGACTCCTTGTTAGCGAGTCCCCAATGGGTGACCGCATGAGGCAGAATGCAAGGAGGGTGACGGGGATAACGGCGACTAGTGTGGAGAGCACCAGCAGGAAGCAGAGGATGCCTGGATGAGTCAGAATGGGCGACGATGCCATGGGGCAGCAGGCAGTGGGAGACAGCACCCTGGCTAAGAGAACATAGTGAGCATAATGTGGTGATGGGATGGTGGCGAGTAACACACGGTGACATGGTGTGGGTAACTGGCATGTTGCCAGCACATGCCACACAGTGCACACCTGTATCAAGCATCGCCCCCCCACATTGCCACCCTGCCATGCACAGTGCCAGCCCCATCCATCCCTGGAGAGCCAGTGTCCTGCCCCCCACAACAGTCCAAAGCAACTGCCCACCAACACCCCACCACCCCTGAGGTGACGTGCAGGCATGGACCACAGCGGTAGTTGTCAGGAAGAGCGCTAAACAATCACCTACCTCAGCACCCATGCCATGCCCACCAGCAGTGCCCGAGGTCTGCAGTTCTCCCTTGTGGGCTAGTGTCCCCCCCTGCGGGAGCCACACAAGCATGTCTCGTGTTTCCTGTGGCGTCCTTCCTTGGGGTGCCACTGCAGCATGTGCCTTTCTGTGGCTGCCTGCACCCGGCTCTTGCTTCTCTGCTGCATGGGCTTGGGGGGCTCGCCTGGTAGATTGTAGCCACTTTTCATGTGGCCCTTACTGGGCTGTGGCTACAATCGCTCATATACTGCCATTCTGTGTTTTGAGGCGGTCACCGTTTAGGCATCCACTCTTCTGCACTTGCCCACCAGAATGCATTGATTGTTCAGTGCTCTTTTTGGCAACAACCCTATCAAACAAAATAAGAATTATTGCCACAGCAGTATATAAAGCTTTCATGTGGAATAGTCCTAAAAGAAACATAACTTACAGTTAATGGAGTACGTAGAAAGTCAAACAGAGTTGAAAACAAAACCAAAAAACAATTATTTTTTTTTTAGTTGTTTAACCAGGAGTATCACACTAAGCTGAAAGCTTTTTTACAGGTGCGACCTGGGAGCACAGGGAAGTTAAGTGACTTGCTCAGGGTCACACAGTATGCAAGTGGAAGCTGTGGGATTCAAACTCAAGTCTAGGCTGCTGGATATCACCAAATTTGCAGCTCAGAGCCTTAAACCACTGCGCTATACTGCCTCTCTAAAAGTAAAACATTAGAAGAAAACTAGTATAAATACATGGGATTGGGGATTTACATACTTATAATTTAAAAAACAAGAGCTAGTCTCCCATGCAATAACCTTGTGTTGGAGGCAGTGCTGTTATAGATAGTAAGCAGGTGAAATTAAGTTTTTTTTGGTGCATTTACCCAGATGTGCTAATATTCGGGATAATTGTGAACTTTTCTAATTCAACATTCTACTAGAAAAGTCCCTGAGGAAACTATAGCACTGCACTTTACCGTTGTGTGATAAAATCAGGAAAGGGTGTGTTTGTTCCTCAATAGAGTAATCACTAGTACTGTACAGTATATTCTGACTGTGGATGTAAGTGGTAACACAAGACAGTGCAGTTGTGTGGAACAAAATGTATTTGTGACATCAACTGGACAACGAAAACAGCTGCATCAGATAAAAGTGGGGACCTCTTAATGGCCCTGCAGGGAGCAGATCTAAGGCAGCTTGTGGAGGTTCCGACTAGGGGCGAAGTCATCCTAGACCTGGTCCTCACAAACTGTGAGAGGGTTAAAAACGTGGAAATTGGGAGCCACCGAGAGAATAACGATTATCGTATGATCGCATTCCATGTAATCACGACAAAAGAGAATACATATTCTAATATCAAGGTCCCCAATTTCAGGGGGACAGATTTCCAGGAAGTGAGGTCCAAAATAGTGGAAAAACTAACGGTTAGGACTAGTGGGAACACAGAAGACATGTGGGACAGCATTAAAGGAGCCATTGAGAAGGTAACAGACCAATGAGTCAGAAAAGTAAGCAAGGCAAAGAAGAAAAGACATCCGCTATGGTACTCAAAGGGGGTGTCAACCATTGTGAAAGAGAAAAGATCAGCCTACAGGAAATTCAAAGTGTCAGATAAAGAGGATGATGAAGAAGCATACAAATGGAAAATGAGGGAAGCAGGAAAAGTGATAAGAAACGCAAAAGCCCAGACTGAGCTGAGAATTCCTGAAGAGGTAAAGAAAGGTGAAAATATCCTTTTTAGGTACATTAAAAAAAGAAGAAAAAACAAAGGAGGTATAGTAAGAGTAGCAACAGAAGGGGGGACTATAGTGGAAGGAGATGAGAAAAAAGAAGAAGTCCTAAACAGGTACTTCTGTTCGTTATTTACAGAGGAAGAAGAGGGAAACAGACCAACGTTACAAGAAAACAACCCCCCAGGTACAGGAGTGGATACAATGTCCCTTCATGATGGATGAAGTCCTCACAGCTCTAAACAATCTAAAGGTGGACAAGGCCATGGGGCCAGATAACATGCACCCGAGATTCCTGAATAAACTGGGGTAAGAACTGGCAGAACCCCTAGAAGAACTTTCACCAAATCACTGGAAAGCAGGGAAGTTTCCAAGGACTGGAGAAGGGTGACGGTGGTCCCACTGCACAAATCTGGAAGCCGAGAAGAGGCAGAAAACTACCACCTATCTATCTACAAGATCTCCTTGTCCCCTACCATCCGCCCCGGACACTCTGTTCCACCGGGGGAGGCCTCCTTAGAGTTCCCAGGGTGAGGCTGCAGCATTCGTGTGACAGGGCATTTTCAGTGGCCACACCTACCCTGTGGAACTAATTTTCTGCTTACATGAAGGAGGCTGCCTCAGTGGAAGCCTTTAAAAAAGGGTTAAAAACCTGTTTGTTCCAGTAGGCTTTTATTGACTGGAGAGTGACCTGTTAATGATAGATAGATGAATTTTAATGACGCTCCCGGTAGAACTGTTAAGTACATAGTTGTACATTATTGTATTTTATTATATGGTTGTTTGTTTATTGTACAGTGTCCGGAGTCCTTGGAAATGGTTGCTTTTATAAATAAAATATCTGTCTGTCTATTTATCTATCTATCTATCTATCTATCTATCTATCTATCTATCTATCTATCTATGTACCTACCTACCAACCTACCCAGTAAGTCTTACTTCTGTAGTGGGGAAAGTAATGGAATCATTACTTAAGGAGAGAATCATAGGATTCCTGGAATCCAGTGAACAACATAGACAGGACAGGTTCATGGCAGGAAGATTATGCCAAACTAACTTGATCGAGTTTTTCGACTGGGTAACCAAGGCTGTGGATAAGGGAGGGGTGGTCGATGTGGTCTACCTAGACTTTAACAAAGCCTTTGACTCAGTCCCACACAGAAGGCTTGTTAATAAGCTAGAGTAGATGAGGATGGGACAAAAAATGGTTGGGTGGGTAAAAAACTGGTTACAAGAGAGGATGCAGAGGGTGCAGATAAACAGTAAATTATTAGCAGAGAGGGAGGTAACCAGTGAGGTGCCCCAGGACTCCTTATTAGAGCCTCTGCTATTCAACATATTCATAGCAGACATCACAAAGGGGCTCGAGGGCAAGGTGTGTCTGTTCGTGGATGGCACCAAAATATGCAACAGGGTGGATTCTACAGGAGAGGAGAGAATGAAGGCTGACCTAGAGAAGCTGGAAAGATGGTGTGCAGCATGGCAACTAAAATACAACACAAAAAAAGTGCAAGGTTGTGCACCTGGGAAGAAGCAACCCAAAAAAGGACTACTATCTGGGGGGACAAAAACTAGCAGCAACTAGTGAGGAATGTTGTTTAGGGATCATAATAACTGACAACGTGAAGGTGGGTAGACTGTGCGAAAAGGTGGCGCAAAAAGCTGGCAGCATGGTGGGTTATATAGGGAGGGGAATCACAAGTAGAATGAGGGGAGGTGATTTTATCGCTATACAGGTCGCTGGGCAGACCCCACCTGGAGTACGGTTAGAAACAATACAAACGAGGGCAACAAAAATGATTCAGGGATTGCACCAGAAGCCCTATGGGGAATGGCTAAGGGATTTAAACATGCACTCCCTGGAGCAGAGGAGAGAAAGAGGCAACATGATAGAGATATTCACATATATCAAGGGCATGAACAAAGTGCAGGTGCAGGACCCTTTTCATTGCAAAGGAGGTAGCAGAACGCAAGGGCATGATTTGAGGCTACGGGGGGCAAGTTTGGGACACACATCAGGAAGTTTTTCTTCACAGAGATGGTGGTAGGTGCCTGGAACAGCATGCCCCCAGAGGCCATCTAGGCCAAAACTATCGGGGGCTTTAAGGGAGCATGGGACAGGCACAGGGGTATTATTATCCAGAACGGGTAATCAGGGAGGGGTAGCAACCTACAAATGGGCAGACTAGATGGACCTTGTGGTCCCCTTATGCTGTCACTGTCTATGTATCAATGTTACTATCCTGGACCAAATGAGTATGCTCTGAAGTGGTGCACAGAAACCACTGGAGATAGTAGAAAAAAAGTTTCTGGCACATGCAAACCTCATTAGTGGGATGCAAAAAACACTAGTAGACAGAGTCTTTAATTAGTCCATTTATTGTACTCCCAAGAACCACGTTCCACCTGACATGTTTCAGATCAGACAATCCTTTTTCAAAGGCTGGGGACTGATAGTAACTGCCAACCATATACTGTATAGGGCAAAACACCCAAAGAGATCCATGACACTCAGACCCTAGCAATCCCTCAAAATGAAGGAGAGGCTGGTGAAAAAACATGGTGATAGTAACACCCATTAAAAAGCAATGCTTTAATACATATGACTAAAAATACCTAAATAGTGTAAACAACATCAAAAGTGTCCCATCCTCTAGCTTCTATTTTTTTCATTGTCCTACTGTGTTCTGTTTGATATCTATTTGATATGTAGTGCTAAGAGAGCACTTTCTTAAATTTAGGCACTTTTGATGTTGTTTACACTATTTAGGTGTTTTTATTCATATGTTGGTCTCATGCTGCCAGATGTCAATCCTGTTGCCCCACCCTGCATTTGTCTGTGTTGAGATCACTCGCCCCATGGCTGTCTGTGTTGTGGCCACTTTCCCCATGGCTATCAGTGCTGTTGCCGATTGCCCTGTGGCTATCTGTGCTATTGCCACTCGCCCTGTGGCTGTCTGTTCTGTTGCCACTTTCCCGCAACTGTCTGTGTTGTGGTCAGTCACCCCGCAGCTGCCTGTGCTGTGGCTGCTTGCCCCACAGCTCTCTTCTCTGTTGCCTGTTGCCACCACCCTGCCGCTGTCTGTACTGTTGCCGCTCTCCCCACTGCTGTCTGAGTTGTTGCCGCTTGCCCCGCATCCAGTTCTGCTTTTGCCGCTTGCCCCCTGGCATCTGCGTTATTGCCACTCACCCCGCATCTCTCTGTGCTGCATACATCTGTCTGTGCTGTTGCTGCTCACCCCGCAGCTGTCTGTGCTGCATACATCTGTCAGTGCTGTTGCTGCTCACCCCACATCTGTCTGTGCTGTTGCTGCTCACCCCGCATCTGTCTGTGCTGTTGCTGCTCACCCTGCATCTGTCTGTGCTGCATACATTTGTCTGTGCTGTTGCTGCTCACCCCACATCTGTCTGTGCTGCATACATCTGTCTGTGCTGTTGCTGCTCATCCCTCAGCCGCCTGTGCTGTTGCCGCTCGTCCTGGGGCTATCTGTGCTGTTGCTGCTCATCCCACAGCTGTCTAAGCTGTTGCCTCTCTCCCTGGGACTGTCTGTGCTGTTGCCACTTGCCCTGCAGCTCTCTCCTCTGTTGTCTGTTGCCACTGCCTGCCGCTGTCTGTGTTGTTGCCATGTGCCCCACGGTGTATGTGCAGTTGCCACTTGCTCTGCGGCTGTCTGTGCTGTGGCTGCTTACCCCACATCCATCTGCTGTTACTGCTCATCCTGCAACTGTCTGTGCTCCTGTTGTTGCTCGTCCCACAGCTCTCTGTGTTCCCCCTTTCCTTATTCCATCATCTTTGTTTACCTCTGCATTTTTTTGAGTTTCTCCTAAGACTTTGTCTTGTCAGTTTTGTCCTGTCTGATACATTGTCAGCCATCACTAAACAAAATGTCCCTAAGCCTGGAGAGAAGGTGACCTAGGCCTTGGATCTCCAGAGTTTTCCTCCTCAAATGTTTTTTTTTCCTCTCCTCCATGCCAGTGGTCATAATACCTAGATAGGGTATGGTTACATATTCCTTAGGTTATTTAGATAAGTTTCCGCTGTTGGATGGAGATGGATGGTGGCCTCCTTTACTGTTCACTCTGTCCTTCAGAAGTCACGCCCTCTTGTTATAATTCAGACCTACTAGCTGGTCACTATATGTTCCCACTGTCTCCTGTTGCCATAAGTCAAGCTCTTCACTATGTGATGCCTACTGACATATGTGCGGGTCTTCCCTACCGATATGTACTCGTCCTTCGGCAATGCATCCTGCTCTACAATCTTTTATTTTGGGGCTACCTTTAGCCAAGGATACCATTCCCATGGCACCTCTAGTAGTGGAACCCTGTGCTAGGGTTCCTTGCCTTTGTACCCCTACAGGGTGGTATATCCCATGGATAGAGAGGTGAATGGCCACAAAGGTTCATCACAAGTTGCACAAGCGTAACACTATACTAAGTCACATAAGCCCATTGAATTGGAAGGCTGTGTCTGTGGTTCAATGGGGTGGAGCAACCAACCACTCCCCCCACTCTAGCCACAAAAGGCTGCACCTTCCCACTGCCTTTCTGAAGTGTTTTTCATTGCCCCACTATCCTCCCCTCCTCCTCCTCCTCCAGTGGCTTGCTCTCTCTCTCTCTCTCTCTCTCTCTGTCCCCGGGACTCCTTCCTAAGGTACCTTTAGCCAAGGGAATAATTTCTGTGGCACATCTAGGGACAGAACCCTGCACTAGGGTTCCTTACCTTCGTACCCCTACAGGGTGGTATATACTGTGGGTAGAGAGGTGAATGGCCACAAAGGTTCGTCACAAGTTGCACAAGCATAACACTATATTAAGTTGCGTAAGCCCATTGAAGTAATTTTTTGTGTGCTTCTGTAGGCTGTCTGACTGGCTATGTATGTTTTCATATGTTCAGTCTCTTCGAAGAATGAGCATGGCTGAGATTATAATGTCACAGTGAATATTGTCTAGCTGTTGGTGATATTTGTTTTGCAGCTTACAGTATGTGTATTATAATACACAGACAGTCTGTGATCTCTACCTTCTCATGTAAGACTTGAGACAGTCACATACATAGAGACTAAAAGTACCTCTGTGTAATCATTTAAATAGCCCAGAAACTCGTAAAATCACTCTGCTAAATATGAATGATCACTCTGCTGTCTCTACTCCAGCTGCAAAAACGTCTGAAACTGTGGTTCTAGTCAGCGATCGGCTGTTGTACTCATGATACTTTCTCTTGCACTTGAAATGGAGAGAGAGTGCTTATATGGTCAAACAGCTGACCACTTGGCTTGCAGCCTATTTTAAAAGCTTGCATCTAAGAACAGTTGGCACAAGCATATACAGTCACATAATTTGCACAGCTGCATAGAAGGTCAGCACATGAAGCCCAAGTCTGTTTTCTGTAATTGACATCACACAGACTGGGGCTTCACTGTGCACCAGGGCAGGCAGAATTTTTTTTCTGGCATCAGAAGTCTGCGTGCATGGCAGCATGGTGAGACACTGAAACGCTGCAGCAATGAAAATAAAAAACATCACACAAAAGAGGTCCAGCGAAAAGGTTTATTATACATGAACAAAACCACATTTTAAAACCAACACTGTTAAGTGACTACCTGATCTTCAGTGTAAGAAAGGTACAAATAAAGGGGAATTATAGAATAGCAGAGAGGGTATCTAAGACTCTCATTGGTCAGTGACCACTTTGAACTGTGATGTTATCCCCACGCAACATCACTGTAAAAAGGTCCAGCAAACGTGACCGTGCCGAAAAGAAAAAAAAAATCACCCCCCCCCTCTAAAATCAATCATTAGCTTCATGAAATCCCAAACTGACCAACAATCTAAGTAGAAATGTAAGTAGGCAGGGTTTTACACAGGAATGAAAATGTAGCTATGATTTAACCCACGGATGCTGAACAGCAAACTGTTCATCTGCATCTGCATCTGCTTTTCTTTTTTTTTTTATTTAAAGTTTATTAATTTCCAACAACAGTATACATCCACAATCAATCAGAACAAACAGTGACAATATACACATGAAAAGTAACTCCCTCCCCCTCCTCCCCCCACTGCTGTGGCATCCCAATAAGTGTCAATATCCACCAACAGATGGACATGAGTGTTATTCCGAGGTCTCTCTAAAGAGAGTAAAGGGTGTTAAAAGTACTCCAGATTCTGTTAAACCTGACCAGCTTATTGTTGAGGCTGGCAATCATTCTTTCAAACTGGAGGTTGTGCAATAACTCTTGCAGCCATTCATTGTAAGTTATATATCTACCATCTCTCCAGTATCGCAGTGTTAGTTTCTTAATCGACATCAAGATGAGGGCCTTGTGAAATCTCCAGGCCATCACCCCTATGTTGGAGTTGTCCCCTAGAATGCATATGCTAGGAGTGAATAAATCTTCCAAACCTAATAGGGGGTCTGCTTTGCTCTTGATAAGTGACCATAATAAGGTTACCTTAGGACATTCCCAAAGAATATGAAAAAAGGTACCATCCTCCTGAAGATACCGCACACATTGTGGAGATACTAATTTGTTGAACTTGGACTTTCACTGAGGTTAGGTACATGTTGTTTAAAATTTGATACTTAACTTATCTTGGGTAGCATATTTATGGCAGTTCTTCCACAAAGCTGTCCAGTTAAGGGGCATGTCAGAAAAAAGGGCATCCCAGTATCCTACAGAGCCTGCAACATCAGGGAAGGTCTATTCATATAGAAGTTGGTATATACTAAATATAGCATGTGGTGCCACTGCCAGGGGCATCAGCACCACTTAGAAGCCTGGTATGATTGCATGGGGTGGAGGGGTTCTGGAAAATTGTACTAGGACATGGTGCAGCTGATAGGTTTTAAAAACTGAGCTGACCGTAAGGTTGTACTGTTGCATGATTTCTGGGGATGTCTTCCAGGAGCAAGTGCTGCTTGCCAGGTGAATTAAATCTAAGGCAGCTAGCTAGGGTAACCAATGAGGGGAAATGAACTTCCCATCTATCTTTAAATTAGGGTTCCCACTAAGAGGCTGGTTAAGGTCTTCCGTGTGTCTATATTTTAGGAATCTGCATAGCTGACTGTGGACTTTAATTGAGATTTTGATTGGGGAGGAGCGTAGAGTTGAGGGGAGGTTACTGGGGTTAATATACAGGAGTGCAGTATATGAGGTGCGATTGGATTGTATTAGTCCCTGTTCCAAAGTCAACCAGAGAGGCACATAGGTTCGGGCATTTAGTTGGTCCTCTGGTTCAGCCCATCAACAGTATTTGCTCGCCTGGCTTGCCCAGTAATACAGTCCCATGTGGTGGAGCCGGAGGCCACCTTTGGATTTAGGGGCAGCCAGTCTATGGTATGCCTTCCTCGGAGCCTTCCCTGCTCATATGAAATCAGTGAGCTATCTAGGGTTTCCTGGGAGGCTTATCGGTTGGTGGACTCTGCCAGAGAAGTCCATAGTAGCTGCTACAGCCCGAAGCCGTCCACCAGGTCAGTTTTGTCTGGGTTGCCCTGGTCTCAGAGTTGTGACTGATCCCGAAGAGGCCTGTTTGAGGAATTTTGGAATCCTACTCCTTCTCTCCTGAGTTACGGTCAGACTGTTTTATTTTATTTACTTGTCGACAGTGAGAGTGTCGAATAGCAATTCCCCAGACTCTAGTAGTGAGAGTACCTGAGGACTGGGGATTATTCTTTTTTATTTTTGGAAAGATTTTTGAGACTATTCCATCTATCTGCCTTGGGAGGTGTGAGCACCCGAGAGGAGTGTCCATCCCTGCTAGTGGTGAGAGGACCTTTGGGACTTGGACATCTGAAAGTCTTTCCTAAATGGTTTTAGTGTACTATCAGCTTACTTCGCCTGCCTGTATCAGCTGTGTTTATTTGGCATATTTATTTTATATTGTTTGAGTTATTATTTTTGTTTTAAAGTTTTAGATTGTAGGTATGTGTTGTTAGGAGATGAGTTTTATGTTTTATTGTTTGGGGGAGTGAATTTATAGATATCTATTATTTTTTTAATAGGATTTTGTATGTTATTAGTTTATTTTTTATTTTAGGTTTTGGTTTTGTGATTCACGGTTGGATAGTTTGAAGAGTGTCATTTGGATCACCAAAATGTGTTGGGAGTCATGCCCCTACAGTCGTGCGCTGTTCATCCTCCGCCTTTCATGCTCTCCGCCCCTCCCCCCCACTTCAGTTTACAACATACCTGTGCTGTAGGGTGCTGGGTATTGTGCAGAGGGGTCGGAGGAGGAGGATGTGAGGGTGTGAACAGGGAGGATGAATGAGGGGGGGCTACCGCATTGGGGTAGTGAGATCCAGGAGATGCCCTGGTGTGAAATGGAACCCGGAACGTGGTTTGCCATGTCTGGTTTCCATGCCCAAGGGCACTACAAATGATGGTAGACAAATGGTCCGGGCGGCCCGAAAGGTTCGTCCAACTCAGGCGGTGTTATGCAATGCTAGGTCCATTAAAAACAAGATTGCAATTATTGCAGATCTTGTTGAATTAGTGGACCTGGCTTGCATCACTGAGTCCCGGCTGGATGAAAACTCTGGCCCCATTTTGGAGGCTGCAATTCCGGCTGGGTACTTGGTGATACACCGCCCGAGATTGGATCGCGGGGGAGGGGGGGGTAAAGATCTGTTTTAAGACCGAACTTAACCTCTTGAATGTACCAGTTGGGCAGACTGAGTCATTTGAGTGTACCATGATAGCAGGTGTTGGCTATAGGATCGTCCTCATCTACCGTCCACCAGGAGATGAGAAACAATTCCTTCAGGAAGTTGCGGACTTCGTTGTTGACATGGCATTTGAGTCACCTAGGCTGATGGTCCTGGGTGACTTCATCGCCTGGGTCGATGATGAACTCTCGCAATTTGGTCGGCACTTCCTCCAGTTGATGACATCTCTGGGCCTTAGACAGGTAGTTACCATTGCTACTCATAATCATGGTCACTCTCTTGACTTAGTCCTTCTGGGGATTGAGGCCTCCAACTTGGGGGTGGAACCAATCAGATGGTCTGATTACTACACTGTGGGGTTTAGTTTTAGCACCCCCCTGTGTAGGCCTACCCCTGTGGAGATGTCTTGATACCACCCTTTGCGAGATATAAATTCTCAAGGCCTAATGACAGTGCTGGATCTCTCACCCCTCTCAGAGGCAAACAGTGACCCAGAGGCCCTCTTGGTGGCTTATAACTTGGCCATTGTGGCAGATCTGGATGTCATTACTCCTGTCCATGTCTGTCCTCTCTCCCTTCACCCTCGATCCCCATGGTTTGAAGGGACTCTGAGGGAGATGCGGCAACTAGGATGAAGGTTAGAGCATTGTTGATGAAGTCCACTCTTGATGCTGACCACCTTAGATTGATGGACCATTATCAAGCCTATCAATCTGCAATCTCCCATAAGAAGGCAGAGTTCCTGTTTGGGGAGATTGCGGCTGCTCAAAATCGACTAGCTCAGCTGTTCCGAACTGTGGACAGACTGTGCAGCCCAGCCTGTCTACAAGTCCAGAAAGTTTTTTCACATGAAGAGTGCGATGAACTTGCTCGATTTTTTGCAAATAAGGTGGCTGACATCAGATTGGCTTTCCATCCAGCACACTCTGTGGGTGTTGCTGTGGATCAGCATGGGATCGCTCATCTTCGGACTTCTTGGAGTACCTTAGTCTGACCGACTTTCATGGATATCATGTGGATCATCCAGAGTGTGTGCCCTACATGCTGTAGTTTGGATCTGGGACCTACGTCCCTGATTTTGGACAGTCTGGTGTTTCTTGGAGACAGGTGAGTTTCCAAGTTCACTGAAGGAGGCAGTGGTGACACCACTCTTGAAGAAAGCTTCCTTGGACCCAGACTGCCCTGCAAACTACAGACCAATCTCTAACCTTCCCTTTGTGGGGAAGGTGATTGACAAGGTAGTGGCCACGCAGCTGGAGGACCATTTAACCATCCATGACATCTATGAACCCATCCAGTCCAGATTTTGAAACAGACATAGTACTGAGACAGTGCTGGTTTGGGTGCTCAATGATCTCCTGATGGCTAGAGATGGGAGGAGCCATTCCATTCTGGTCCTCCTAGATCTCTCACCAGTGTTTGACACTGTGGACCATGGGGTCCTGCTTGATCACCTGAGGTTCATCTGCGGACTGTCGGGTACAGCCCTCGGGTGGTTTACATCATTCCTCATGGGAAGATCTCAGAGGGTGGTGTCTGGGGTTTTTTCCTCAGACCCTATTGCCCTATCATGTGAGGTCCCTCAGGGTTCAGTGCTGTCCCCCATGTTGTTCGCAATGTACATGCTGCCCCTCGGAGACATTGTAAAAAGGTATGGGCTGAGGTTTCACTGTTATGCAGATGACACCCAGCTCTACCTTTCTTTTGCACCCAACCAGGATAGAGCTGTCTCGGTCTTTAATAGCTGCCTTGCTGAAATCCAGTTGTGGATGGATGCCAGTTGGTTAAAGTTGAACTCTGATAAGACTGAGGTTTTGGTTGTGGATCTGGGTCGCTAGACAGGGGGGTCAAGTGGGGGTTAACCCTCTGGTCTTTACCTTGGGGGTGTACCACTTTTGACCTCTGAATGGGTGCGGAACCTGGGGGTTATTTTTGATGAAGGGCTGACCCTACATTCACAGGTGTCGGCTGTCATCAAATCCTCATTTTACCATCTGAGGGATATCTCCAGGATTAAGCGCCTTGTTCCATCCTGCGACCTTCCTACTCTGATCCATGCCTTTGTGACCTCGCGTTTGGACTATTGCAACTCCCTGTACCTAGGGCTACCAGGGGTGGAAATCCATCACCTGCAGCTGGTGCAGAATGCGGCAGCACGGCTATTGACAGGATCATCTCGATCCTGTCATATTTCGCGTGGACTGCACTGGCTGCCAGTTCAGTGGCGGATCACCTTTAAAGTCAGTCTTCTGATTTTTAAACCCCAACATAGACTGGGCCCAGACTACCTGAAAGAGCTCCTGGTTCCTCACTGCCCGGGGTGATTGCTCCCCTCAGCCAACAAGGGGTTGCTAGAGATTCCAAGGGAACGTTTGAAATCTTCTGGGGCGAGAGCATTTGGGTATGCTGCCCCCACCCTTTGGAATTCTCTACCGTGTCAGTTACCTAAGTGTATGACCATAGAGGGCTTTAAACAAGCATTGAAAATGTACTTGTAGAACCAAGCTTTTGCTGATTAACTAAAGGGCGATATCAGCCTGATTATTTGTTTTTGTTGCGATGTTTTTGTTGTTATTGTGATTTTAATTATTGTTAAGGAGCCTTGTTTTTTTGAAAAGGCACCATACAAATAAAGTTTATTATTATTATTATATTTGTGGACTTTTCTGAACCACTTTAGGGGTAGACAGATGTTTGTGAGATTGAGGGGATAGAAGAGGCGAGGAAGGATAGTCATCTTCACTAAGTTTATTCTTCCCCAGAGTGTGAGAGGCAGGAGACTCCAGAATGCCAAGTTCTGCCTGATGACCTGTAAAGTATCATCCAGGTTGAGTTTCTTAAAGAGAAGGTCCTCCTTAGTGAGATGGATCCCTAAATATTTTAAAGATCTCAGGGTCCATGAGAGACTGAGGGACGTGGCTTCACTCTTTTGTGCTCTGTAATTCAAGGGAAAGACTGAGGTTTTCCCAACGTTAATTTTTTAGTTGGATAACAAACTGAATTCTTCAAACATCCCCAAGATAGATGGGATAGAAATGCCGGGGTGGGTGACATGAAGCAGAATGTCATCCACATAGGCTGAGATTTTGGCCTCTTGGATGCCGAGATCTATTCCCTTAACCATAGGACAGGATTTTAATTTGTAAATTAAGGGTTCTAGATAGAGATTGAATAATAATGGGGAGAGTGGGCAGCCTTGCCTAGTGCCAGAGAAAAGTAGAAAGCGAGAAGAAAAGGAACCATTACAGTAAATACAGGCCATAGGGTGAATATAAAGGGTTTGGACCCATTGGATGAATTGGGGGGAACCAAAATGGGCCATAGAGCCGAACAAGAACTGCCACTCAACCCTGTCAAAGGCTTTCTCCACATCTAGGGATACCAGCACCACTGAGGTGGGGGCATCCCTAGATACAGAGAAAATACGTACAAGTTTCCTAAGATGATCTACTGATGATCGTTCTTTCATAAAACTCACCTGTTCAGAACCTATGAGAACTGGGAGTACTTCATTCAGGCGATCTGACAACAGTTTCGCTAGTATTTTGATATCCTAATTAAGTAAGGAGATCGGTCTATAACTAGCTACAAGTTCTGTATTTTTGTCAGGTTTATGTAGTACAATGATCAGGGCCTCAAAAAGGGAGTTGTCTTCGGACCCTTATTTAAGAATGTGTTGGAAAAGGGATTTAAGGAGAGGGGCAAGTTTTTCGGCGAACACCTTATAGAAATTGGGTGAAAACCCATTTGGGCCTGGAGCTTTGTTGGAGAGGAGTCCTTTGCTTGATCTAAGGATCTCGGACTCTGTGATCGTGGCCAGTAAGGAAGGCTTAAGGGCACCTGGAAGGATGGGAACTGGGATGCTATTTAAAAAATCATTAACTGTTTCTTCCGTGAGTAGATTCAGCATGGAACTATAAAGGGTGCAATAATAGGATTCAAATTCCTAAGCAATACCTGAAGGGGAAGTCTGTAGAGAGCCATCTGAGGTAGATCGTATAGAGCTGATGAGCCTAGAGGCCTCCTGCTTTTTAACTCTAAGGGCTAGGAGACACCCTGCTTTCTCCCCCGATCCGTAAAGGTAGCTTTAGATTTCAGTATGGCGTATTCTGCTCTTTCTCTAAGGAGATCTGAATATTGGCTTCTCAGTTTAATAAGTGTCTGTCAGAATTCCTCAGAGGACTACGGTGAAAGTTAGGCTTCTTTGCTCCTAAGTTGGGAAAGTGTAGCGAGTATCTTCTCATTACGTTTCTTTTTCCTATCAGAGGCAATACCAATCAGGACCCTTCTGAGATACGCCTTGAGGGCTCCCCACTCCAGATCTGGTTTACCTATGGAACCCCAATTAGTGTCCAGAAATGAATCTATATGCTCGTGGAGAGACTGGGTGATTTCCTCAGACTTGAGGAGCCGGTTGTTAATTTTCCAAGTCCCTCTTGAGTTCAGTAACAGGGGAAAGGTAGTTTTGCATGTCATCTCTGCATGATCAGAGGACATCCCTGAGGAAATCCTGGCTTCCAGGACTCCAGGCAAGAGCAGATGGCTAAGAAGGAAGTAATCAATGCAGGATGATGTCCCGTGTACTACTGAGTCAAATGTGAAGGCTCTGTCTGTTGGATGGGGAACCCTCCAGACGTCACATAAGCCTAAATGATCTAGAACATCACGCAGAGCACGCTGTACAGCGGAGAGACCTTTTCTATGCTTATCTGACCTGTCCAGTTCAGGATCAAAAGGGAGGTTTCAGTCACCACCAATCAGCATGGGAGTTTCTGTAAAAGGGGATAGAATGTTTAAAAGTCGCATAAAAAATTGAAGGGTGTCCACATTGGGACTGTAGAGACTTCATAGAAAAATCTCCTTAGTATGTAGTAGGCCTTTGATGAAGACATACCTCCTCAGGGGATCACTGACAGTTTGAGGACAGATAAAGGGTACTGACCTGTTCACCAGGATCATCACCTCGTGACTCTGAGTGCTGTCCCCCGCTGAAAAGACCTGGCCTGTTTGTTGCCACTTTAACTTATTTAATTCCACCTCCAACAAGTGGTATTCTTGGAGGAAAGCCACATCATTTTTCAGCAATTGCAGATGTTTAAGGATTTTATACTACTTAATTTTATGCCTGGCTCCTCTAATGTTCCATGTTGTGAAAGTGAGGACTGTGGCCATCATCCCCATTTAAGTGTATAGTGAAGTCTAAGCAAGGTGGTGTAAGTGTTGCGACCTCAGAAATCTTCCCCTACATGGATGCCATTTCCCTTCCCCTCCACCTCCCCCCCAGCCCGCCGACCCCCCCCTTCTCCCTCTGAACATATACCAACCAAGTGTATTGAAGAAGCCCCCCATTTATCCCTCTACATCCTGTGGAACATACAACGGAACAATAGACAATGTCTAAAATGTGATACATGAATTTGCTTACCCCCTCCCTCCCAATATAACTGCAACTTGGCCCATGATTGCCAGTTCACCTACTCCATCCCCCACCCCAACCCTGTAAACATGTTATACCAGTTAACTACCTTAATAGCATGCAGTAACAATTCTATTAAAAAAAACAGAAACAGACCCTTTGCTAAGTAATCTAAAACATTGTGTCCATTCAGGACGAGGCAAACCCCGAAATTCACCATAGAAGATGAAGCTCGGAGGTCCCAAAATCCAGTAGTGAGTGGATTAGGCAAATAACTAAACACCTAAACCAGAACAAAATCCACTCTGTTTAGGCTGAATAAATCAATTAACTAAACATTGGAGCCGAGCAAATAGCACTGGGCTCCTATTGATAACCCATATTTCAAAATACCAGAGACAGAGCCATATTTGTGAGGAGAAATAAAAGTGCTGGCCCTGTAGTCCAAAGTTCTGGAAGTCACGAATTATTGATCTGGGATCTTATCGAGTGTCCATCTTCGAAGTCAAAGAAGTAGATGGCTTATGTATATTAAGATCCAAGGTTTGGAGATAACAGCAAGTCTTAGGCTGAGCCTAGGAGCAGTAAGCAGTCACTGCTTTGCAGTAGGGAGGAAAAAAGGGAAGGAACACTGATCGCAAGGCTCCCTCTAGTGGTGCAGTGGGGTTAATGTCGGTGTTCGGGAAGAGATTTCTGTCCTTGTGAGTGTGCAAACATTCACAATGCTGCAGCCCTGCCTCTCCACCAGACATCAAAGAAATGGGGATAACAATTATACCATCCATGAAGAATCAGTTGCACAGTCCAAAAAGTCCTGCGTTCATTGAGCAATAGCAGGAAGAAAGCATCCAGAAAGAGAGACAGATAGGTGATGGTGTAGATGGGCTGCTAGATAGAGTCCAGATTAGAAAAGCAGACCATATGCTTTGCAGAGGCTGATAGTGGAAAGAAATGCAAATACTTAGTGACTCCTCATACTAATTGTCCTCAATCCATAAGGCCCAATCTGTGTTCAGCAGTCCTTAAAGAGGTCTGGCATAGTCGCCCTGAGCCCGGCGGTCGTGGAGTCTACGTTCTCGAAGGTGGTCCAGGTGCCAGATAGGAGTACCTGCAGTCTCACGGGGTACCCCATTCTGAAGCGTATGCCTGCCACTATTAATTTCACAACCAGGGGATGGTAGGAGGCTCTCCATTGTCGCAGTGAAGCCAGGAGGTCTTGAGCGACATGCAGGTTATTCCCTTCCCATTTTATTTCTTGTATTTCTCTGATTTTTGAGAGAAAATGTTGCCACTCTAGGAAGTTGAAAATGATGCTGAAAATGAATGGGCGAGGAGGGGTCCCCGCCGATGGCATAGGCCGGAGAGCATGGTGGGCCCACTCTATAATATATTTGGGCCCAAAAGATAAGGGGCCTGCCAATTTTTTGACCAGCTTCTGAGTAAAGCCAATTGCATCTGTTCCCTCTTCTTTTTCTGGAAGGCTGATAATAACAGCATTGTTTCATCTGCAACGGCCTTCCAGATCTTCAATCTTGGCCTCCATCCTGGAAATCCTTTACTGCGCTGCTGTAAGGTCTGGATCAGGTTTTGCAATGTGCTTCTCTAGCAAGACCAGTCGGGCTTCATTATCCCCGGTTCTCCGGGAGAGTTCCTCTGGGGTGTGTGTCATGCTTTTAAGATCAGCCGTTATGGTGTGGAGCTCCTCATGAAATGTCTTAAATTCTTCTAAGAAATGCGATAGTGTAAGCAGTTCATGATCCGGAGAGGCAGACCCCGATTCCTGGTAGTCTGAGGAGGCAGAGGCCTTGAATTTCTTGCTGTCCTTCGCCAGAGATGCAGGAGGTGTATGTTTAGGCTGAGCTTTTTTCATTTCAGCCTCCATCTGAGACTGTGGAGCAGTAAGACAATGCTTTGGTGTCCCAGATTAGCAAGGAGAGTGTTTGATGAGTGTTTATAGCCTGATATAGTCGGAAAATTGAGTATTTATGTCTTGGGTAGCTGGAGCTGTGGAGGTAGGCTGCTAGTCAGTGTCCTGCATCACGTGACTCCCCGTGGATCTGCTTTTCAAAAGCAGCAGACTGCGCTTTACTGAAAGTCTGACAGCTTATCCAAACATTTAAAAAAATAACTTTGCTGTCTCCCTACAGTGCTGCTTTCTTAAATGGAATGGCTTATGTACAAACTGATTTACTTGACACTGTGGAGAATAAGGTGTAGTGCATGGTACTTACCGATCACCACCTTCACTGCAAGAGTTTTCTCTACTCCCGATTGCTGCTCACAAGTGGCAGAATTTAAAATACATTTCTCCATGTCTCGGTCCAACTTGTAATGTGCTACAATTAAAAAAAAAACACTTGACCACAGGAACAGAGGAGAAATCAGCATAGACCGAGACACACATTACATCCAGCAACAGCACCACCTACTGGTTAAACCAGGATGACTTGTTTTTGTTTCAAAAAGAACTCAACATCTTTAAAAAAAGATGTATATGATTTTTAAATAAATGCACCATTGTATAATGACAATAATGCTCTCTAGGGATGTGTGTTGTGGTGGGATAACATCACTTCTTGGGTGTTGAATGCACTCGGCTTGTGGCCTTGTGCTTCAGCCACTTGAGGTGTGACATTATCCCAGCACAACACACACCCTGTCATGCATTACTACTTAAATAAAACAGCAAACAGTAAGAAAAGGAAAATGTAACACTTGCCTTATCTACTGTATTTTGTTTTGTGTGTGTCCTCAGCATCCTAATGACTGCACCTGAAAACATTGGAGGAAAACTTCTAAAGAATCACATGGCCAAAATAGGTGAACAGTGCATCTGAAATGAGAAATATACTTTTGTAAAACAAATAAGTTAAGGATTACTTATCTAATTTTTTGTTCTAAGTGTTTCTTCCTTCAGAGTGCCATCTCTTTAATCTGAAAGGTAAAAGCAGAGTAATCATTACTCATACACAGATCTGCTTAAATCCAAGGTGCAAAAGCAAAGACTAGGCAGCAGAAAGGCACTGTTCACTGAGCTGCTATGTGAAAAACCTGGGTTCTGCTATAATGTCTTCCTACTCAGGCTGGCAAAAGCAGAGTAATGTTGTACATGGCATACGTCCCAGACAGTAAACAAGGTATTTATTGCACATCACAACAGGTACAGAGCACAGAGACTACACAACACTGCTTCACTAGATCAAATGCATTGCTGTGGTGCTGTCCCTGCAGTGCTGTATACCCTCCTCATCAATCTCCTATACCCCCAGTCAGCTGATCAATCCAACCCCTCACAATGCCTGTACCAATGCTTTCCCATCACAACTATAGCCAGCAAGTTAATGAAAATCACAAATCAAGCAGCGTAGAAGAATTCTGTCAGAGAGCAGAAGAGTCAGTTAAGATAGAACCTCCTGGTTTTTAGCTGGCCAAATGTTTCATGGAAAAAAAATTCCTCTTCATCAGGGCCTGCTACTGTAACTAAAGGTTATATCCAGTCATACAAGCTGATAAATACACCCCAGTGTCAAAAACACCCTGTGCTGCAATCCTTAGAGATTTCTCTCTCTTGAAGTGATCATTTAGACTGAAGGTTTTTCTTATCTTTAATTCTCCTCCTAACCTATATGGGTCACAGAGCAGTAGCCTTGCGTGCTGCATGTCAGCACACAGCCCTGATTGTGACGCCCCCATGCAAGGCCCTGATTCTGATCTGCCCCGCATGTCCTGTACAGAGTACAACTAGTGCATGGCCCCAATTGTGATCCCCCACCCTGTGCCAAACCTGATTGTGATCCCCCTGTGCACAGCTATGATTGCTGTCCCCCAGCAGGTCCTGTACTCAGTACAATGCATGATCACAATCGTGATCCCCTCCATATCAAACCACCATTCCAAACACTGTCAATGTACCTACTGCATAAAGACAGAGCTTCTGTGAGTAGGGGGTATCACAAATGCATTACTGTATACAAGAGTATGGGTGTTGACAGTTTAACTGTCCCCCTATAAATGAATACTTACAGAAAATGTCACTTCCCACATGGCAGTCTCACCAAATTCTCAATACGTACTCAAAAAATATTACATATTTGATAGCTATATTTCCAGCATATTCATTATTTGTATGAACATAATTTTGCTGTAGTTTTTGTGTTGATTATTTTTAATACTGTTCATTATTACGGACAAAGTTTTAAACTGTATACAACAATGAATTAATTTCTGTACCCTATATGCAAAAAAGAAATGCCAAAATAAAAAGTGGAAAAAACAGGTGTTTTATTTACTTGCTTTACATACTATGTGCCAGTGGCCACAGTCCACAGACCATACATATAAATATAAGTAGTAGCCATAGTGGCAGACCATCAAGAGACAAACACACACACACACACACACACACACACACACACACACCACCAACAACACAAGTTAAGCCATGCAAAGCAGCACACATCTGCTTTTTTAATTTAAATATACCACTATAAAATAGTACAACCAAGTATTTTTGTACAGTAGTCCATCAATGGCAGTGGTGAAGCAGTGTTGTGTATGGTGTGCAGTATTCAGTATACAACTACTTTAATTAAACCATTTCCCTCTCACAGTACACCATACATATTTGTATATGTGACTGTGTGCCCCGTCAAGCTATAAATGAATTTACCAATTGTACAAGTAATCATGAGCAGAACATATGTGATGCTTAAATCAAA
The DNA here is from genome assembly GCA_016271365.2 of Neoceratodus forsteri. Classification (NCBI taxonomy): domain Eukaryota; kingdom Metazoa; phylum Chordata; order Ceratodontiformes; family Ceratodontidae; genus Neoceratodus; species Neoceratodus forsteri. The sequence continues at coordinate 149,620,963 of CM057451.1, forward strand.
AATATACAATATCACTATACACTAGCATTACACCATATCAGTTGTGTTCTTGGTCTGCAGATAAAACTACCATGCTGGATTCATTTTACGTATCTTGGAAGATATGGACACTGTGTCACTGCACTAAATTACATTTAAACTTCATTTGTAAACAGACAACGAGTATGATTATTAGTGAAAGAAGTAACTCACAATTTTGTTGTGCTGATGTTTCCTTAACCGGTCAGGCCCAGGTTTCTACCCACTAGGCAAGGAAGTGGTGCACTCAAGAGAGAACTGACAAAAGCATGAAATCATATCACAGATTCATTGTGCGTATTGTATATAACAATGCAGAATCAGACTATAGAACATTATCATGCAGGTGCCCCGTTGCTTTGCTTCTTAAAGCTTTAGGGGTTGGGAAGCAAGCTGCAGAAGCCCCTTAAGTCATCCATACCTGATGACATCAAAAAGAGGAAAAATAATAATTACAAGAAATCATCAGGTACAACCATGGGGCTTGTCACCCATTCACCTAAAAAGGAACTTTTAAATAAAATGCAAAGGAGTGAAATAAAACATATAATAAATGCTAGGTGAAGTCTTGATTGCCAGTTAGTTGTAATGTAGTAGATATAATTCATAGTGACATGGTAATCCAATAGGGCTCAAAATACACAAGTAACAATTACATATGTTAACTAGCCTCATGCATATTCAGTAAGGTGAAACCTGGATTGTAAGAGGCTGTGGGCACCATATCAATATCAATGCATTAAGACAGCAGGAAAGTATCCTGTACTGCCACTGAACAACAAATGGGATGAATGATTGAATGCAAGTATACGTGACTCTGTGACAGGGTGTGTCCCTGCCACTGTAGTAGGACCCCTTGAGTATATTAGGTTGCAACCTCTCTCTCTCTATATATATATATATTCTTATCTAATAATGCTATCACTTTCTTTCCTTCCAGAGGCAGGCCACCTCCAGACAACCCTCTGTGCTTCTCTTTAACTTTCTTTTCTCTTCCTTCCATGGGTCTGTATGTATGGAGGTCAACTTGCAGTGACCTCGAGCTCCCAGACAGAATGGGACAATAAAATAAAATAGTTTTAGCTATAGCTCTATAGAATGGCTGGCTATTTTAGCTAGAATGAAAGATATGTATTGTATACAGTAAAGCACCCTAATCAAAAAGTGATACAGTGGCTATTCAGTGTGTAGGCAGAGAAAGACCTACATGACTAGCCTGTACATTAGTATTTATTGCAAAATGGTAAAGCCCTTTCCCTTTATTTTCTGTAACCCTGTTGCCACTATGGAAATGTTAGAACCTGTACTGAATGCTGCAGTTTATCTACTGGATGCATTATGCTGCTGTTAAACTGTAGTTGCATAGGCAGAAATTAGAAGGAACCCTGTTGTAGTTATGCCATATTAGATTCCAGAGCCTAATTGTAAGAAGTAGTGATCACCCTTTACTTAGCAAAGCACTTTACCTAGCTGCACCAGAGATAAACAATAAGGGTGCAGAGCGAGTATTAGGCATGCTCTCTTAGAGAGAGAACTATACAGTAATGCGTAGAAGCCTATGCAGGGCTAAGTGAAAGTGTCAGCCGACGGCTTGACATTTCAGCTGAAAGTACATTGTCTTGCCCCAAATTAGGAGAAAATGTCCTGAAACACATGGCTAGCTTTGTGCTACACGAGCAAGAGATGTAGGATAAAGGGTTTTCCTGCTATCCTAGGATAAATATGAAAGGCTAAGGGATACAGTACTGCATAATAAAGATTACAGCATGGGGAATTCTAGCATACTAATAAACCTGGCATAAACATAGCTAGTGAAAACCTACAGACTGGAAAACTGAAAGGGGGTAAAGTAAACACAAACCTTTTTCTGGCAACACAATATGCTTTAAACAAATGTACTTCTTGAAGAAGAAGGAATAAATTAAGTCTGTCCTTACCTGAAGCAGGGGAAAGAATGAAATATCATGTATAAGGGAACAGCGGCCCCTTGTGGCCCCTTTTTATAGTAAGCTGTCTGTCACTCAAGTCCTAGTGGAAAGTTTTCTACTTTTAAAAAAGGGGAAAATCCTTCTGGGAAAGTCCCTTTTATTATCTAAAGCTGCTCCTCATCATAGAAGGGTAACTAAGCCCTTTTAGCCTGTTATTTAATTAAATGAACGGCCGTGATGATGCTTGGTCACCTGACCGAGGTGGGCGGGTATAAATAGGGTGTACCGACATGAGGTAGAATCCACCACCACGATGTCCAGCACAGCGACAGAATTCGCCTGGATGTGGCGAGTCACTGTAATGGATGTGGTGGGGTTAGGCTACACCCTCGGCTGTGACTGATGGACCACTTTTCTATCTCCTTATTTCTTAGCAACAGTTAACACTTTTCTCTTGGCTTTTCTTCTCCCCTCCCCCCCAACCTAGGTTGGCCACCCAGTGTAGCTCTTTACTATTCCTACTAATCGTCCTACTAGTTCTTTTTTTTCCCCATTTCCATCTATCCAGTCCCTGGAATGACACCGAACACCAGAGAGGTGTTGTGTAAAGTGCATAAGTGCATTGTGTGTAAAATAAATATGAAGGCTATTTTAGATAGCAGGAAAGAATACAGTTAATAAAGCCCTTTTTAAAGAAAAAGGATTTAGAAGTCATATAAAGCAATAATAATGTCATAATTAGTACAGTTGTAAGAAATCCTAAAGGTATTTTCATAAATTCACATTATAAACTTGTTACTGTATAAGGTTCTATGTGTAAAAGTGCTTAGTCACTGTGGATCAAAGATATAGAGAGTCAATATCTGTGGATATATACACTGTACCTTTAACTAAACCAGGAAGTCCCCTGAAATAAACCCTCCCCCCTTGGTTTTAAAACAACATGGTCAGACATGAAACAACATGTCCAGATTTGTAAATACAGAAAGGGCTAGTCAGGTGACCCCCACCAAAAGATATGAAAAGCCTCTTCACTAAGTTCACTTCAGTTCAGGCCAGTGGGGCTCAGCCCTGAGAGAGAGAGAGGAGAGAGGTTCTACTGCTACTGTAGACAAGCTATTTAATGCAGATGAGAAGAGTCTTAGGAGCTCTAAGATCCAGGACTGTATTATGGGAGAAACTACTGATGTTAAGTAGTGATTTTCTTTGCAATAGTTTGTTTTTTTGAACTTTTGAAAAGTAAATATCACACCAAGGTGTGTTAAACCTGTAAATTTGCCTCATCTGAAATTTATTACCACACACTGTGACACTGGACATACAGAAACCATCAGTGCGACTCCTGGTGTTGCATTCCCCTCCCCCCCAGTCCAACTCCAACTCGGAGTTAGATATCTAGAGACTGGGGGTGTTGGGGACACAGCCTCCCCAACAGAATCACACTGCATCCCCGACAGTACAATGCTGACACTCGGCATTGTGTCTGTTGCTGTCGTGGATGTCGGTGTGAGCATCGAGGCAGCACAATAGTAAAACCATAAATAGTACTGCCAGAGCAAACAAATGTTAGATAGGGTCAGTGTCTTCTGACTGAGTGTAGGTGAAGGACTAGGAGAGTCCTGTGCCGCACTAAGGAGAAAATTGTGAAAAGTATTTACAAGTCTTTTCCTTTGCATTGTTTTGATTGTTTTGTTTTTACTTTATATATGGTGCAAATCTGTTGTTGTTTATGATTACAAAATAAACATCCCACTTAGAAAAAGTGGGTTGCACCAAAAATCTTGTGTTTGTGTCCATCTGTATTTGCCACACCTTTACAGACTGCAACAAAATAATAGCAAAATTGCTGTAGTTGTGGATCCATGATCTTTACATTCACATCCCATGCTCTAATTCATGTACAGAACAACAGCAATGGACTTGAATAAACTGGACTTCAATTCTGAGGTTACAAATAGTATAAAGGAAAAGATTACTGAGAGCAGACAGATATCGTGAGTGACTGTTATTTATTTATTTAGTTTTTGTCAACCGGGTAGGTACACTAGACAGAAAGTGTCTGTTTTCAGGTACGATCTGGGAGAGTACAATAATTGCAATACATATTAGGGGAAGACAAAGAAAATAGGAAGTGTGGTGGTGGGTGGGGGTTGGGGGACAATAGTATGGGGAAAGAAAAAGAACCAAATGAAAGACCAGTGTTATAAAGAGGTAGAGGGGTAAGTATTCTGGGTGGGGCAGGGGAGGGGGAATGATGAAAATGGAAAAAAGTCTAGGAGAAGGTATAGTCACAAGTTATACATGTCCCTTGTAGAGCAGAACAATGCTGAATTTCATAGGAGGTCAACCTAGATGGGAGGGGCTAAAGGAACAGTCTCAAATCCCAATCTTCATTAAGACCATGTGGCTTTAGGCTGTTAAATATAAAAATCCAAAAGATTTCTTTATAAAAGAGCTTTTTTAATCTGTCCCCTCCACAGTCGTTGAAACGAATGTGTTCTAGTCCCATGAACTGCAAAGTTCTTGGGTTCCCATTATGTGCTTCATAAAAGTTCTGTCCCCCTGGTGTTACCACCTCATGATTTATTATGCTTCTAACATGTTCCAAAATTTGCTGTTCTACTGGGTGAATGGTGTGCCAAATGTAAATCTTCTGACACTCACACCAAAGAACATATATAATAAGCTTGGTAGTATAACTAATGAATTCTCTCACTTGTACAATTTTCTTTAAGTGTGGTAATGAGAAAGCTTTGGATTGACAACACTATTAGTAGGCTGAGCAGTTTCCAAATTTGTATATGCCTGATGGCCAAATCAGAAGCCATGACAAGTAGTCAGGAACTTGCTTGCCTATATTGGCTATAAACCAGTGAGTCATGTGGATTTTTTGCACATCTAATGGCTATCTTAGATCTGTTTCCAACAGCCATACTGAGTGTGGTATCACTCTTAAGAATTGGCCAGTATTGGTAGATAATGTTCCCTACTTTGCTTGCTAATGGGCTGTATACTCTGTGACAAAACAGTTGTTTTCAAATTCAGCAGGATTTTTGTTTTCGGAACGAGAAGACTGTGTCAAGGGCTTTATTGTATGCCTCTTCAGTGTACTCTTGACTGTAACCCCTCTCACAGAAGTTGGTTTTGAGTTGGTCAGCCTACATCTTAAAGTCTTCGACTAGTGAGCAGTTTCTCCTATATCTCAAAAATTCCCATATGGTATTGAGCATATGAGGCTTTTGAAATGCCCACTGTCCACTCTAAGAAGGCTATTAGTAGCAGTGATTTTTCTTTAACCCTGCTAGTGACCACACCATGAATAGCCTAACAAGCATTGCGTCAGGGCACCTACACAGTACTTCTCTATTGTCTGATCCTGTGTTGTGTTATATGCACAATAAATTTGTGATTGCATTTCATGCTTTTGTCATTCTCTCTTGAGTACACCACTTCCTTGCCTAGTTTGTTGCCAAGAGAGGGTGGTCCCCCTCCGTGGTAGCACTTCCACACCTCTCCCATTAGCATCAGTCATCTTTGCAGCTTCCAAGTTTCTTTCCAACCTGCCTCCCCTCATGATTACTGCTGCTTGCGCTACTGACCTTCCCATTCACCCCTTTCCTGACATAGAGTGGTTTGGGAATTTGGGGGGGGGGTACTTTTTCTAACAAAAATGAAATAACTTTCAGAGGCTGTCTGCCAAGTTTCCAACTCACCAACTTCCCAATTCACCAACTGAGTGACCTACTGTCTGGAAACTGACTTTATATGGTAATTGACATCAATCATCCCGATTCCTGACCCTCAGCTCTCCCTCTCCAGAGCACTTAGTGACATGTGCCTAGCTGCTGACTGACAAAATGGAGACTGGCAACCAATTTTCAGCAGCAGCAGCCAGCAGGCCAGCAGTTAGGCATCATGGCAGCTTGTTCCCATCATCAATGACTCTTCTTGGGCCCTCGGATTTCAACTTTGACTCCTCCTTCTTCTCTGACTGCCTCAAGCTAACAGTCAGAGCAGGTGGATGGTTACGATGAGATGGCACACATACGGACTGGCCCAGATGGTGCAACGACAACTAGAGCTGTATAATGACTGACTGAGAGTGTGTTGGTCTCAGATAAATGGTGGCAGTTTCAAATTAGCTGCCTCCCTCATCTCTGTGCAGCTGAAGACTTTACTCATGCATCAAGTGAGACCACCAGCGGGGCACCATATAATTAAGAGGTGCAAATATGATTTCAACAATAATGGAGGCACCCTGGATAATTACAAAGGACTAATATTATTAGTACCAAAAAATAAATAAATAAAAGGAAGGTTTATATCCCCAACAGCTACAGAAATGGAGTTGACTGGCGGCAAGGAAAATATACAAAAATGTACATGATACAAGGATGTAGAGCTTCTTTAACTGCCATTTTCTGTACCTTCAGCTGAAGTAATAGACTTACATTTAGCATCCTTTCTCCTGGTTGTCAACAGGAAGTCCATGATGTCTTCAATTTTGTGAGGCTAAAAAAAAAAAAAAGGCATGAACACATTTCTGGGACCACAAAATGAAGGTTAATTTAAAAGCAAAAGGACACAACCATCAATCAACTGCATGTATTAACTGCCCACACTGTAGTCACCAGCATGCGCTCTAGTTTTCCCTCCTGAGACCTTGGCAGAAACTGGCACTGACCTATGCCAAATGCTGGGTAGACATTGTATTGGGACAGTGAAAATGTCTTATCTAGCTATTCTGGCTTGTTTTTGAAGAGTTAATTTCTCCCCTAAACTATTTTTACTTTTTTAGGTCTATCTGGTGGGACCTTCTTCAGTCTTGACCAGGGTCACTGCCATCCTCTGGTGGGACCTCCTTCAGTCCTGACCAGGCCCACTGTCCAAGGGGGCACTCCTAATCCATATCCTCTACTGGGGCCCTTGTTCAGTCATGACCAGGGGACACTTCCCGAGGAGGCACGCCTGATCCACATACTCAGGGACTAAATGAAGCTGCACTCAACCCTCTGCTACATCTATCCATCCTCCTAGGGGTCCCATCAAGCCATTCAATTCCTAGCAAGTGACCCATCATCCCCCCAAGAAATCTAGTTACATGTGGGGTGTTTTGATCCCCTCGCACATGTTCTCCTTGGTACACCACCATGTGTAGTCACCCTGGCTGCAGAACTGTAGTGGAGAGCATTGACTCTTACCCCCAGAGAGCATCCAGTGGGACTCTATACTTATTGATAGCCTGCAGCAACATCTTCGGGGACTAGCCAGAGTCACCAGTAGGCCTACTGGTGCATGGCTTCAAAAGCTTAGCAATCCTGCTTTTTCTGAAATTCCCACCAAAGCCCCTGGAGCAAGCTTACCTGATATAGACTTAACTAACTCCCCTTTCCCCTCTACTACCTTCTCAACCTTCACCACCTCTCACTCCCCCTCTCAACAGTTACCATCTCTCACTTCCCTTCCCACTCCATAACCTTTGCCCCCCATGATCTCTAATGACCTAATGAAGGCATTCGACCTAGTCAACCGCTCACTTCTCATCTGTAAGCTTTGCTGCCTTCGTCTTGACAACAACTCTCTTTCTTGGGTCTCTAACTACTTAGAGAATAATTTCAATGTGTCAAATGGGCCAGAACCATCTCAACCTTATCTCCTATCACTGACGGGGTTCCCTAGGGATCAATCCTATTGCCTCTTCTATTCCCAATATTCATTAATGACTTTCCCTTGAACTGTGGAGGTGCATCGGTTCAGCTATATGCGGATGATGCCATTATATAGACCCTCCTGTGATGTCTCAAGTATTAACCCTGACCTAACAAACGACTCCAGACTCTAGAAACATGGTTTAAAAATAACCTACTAGTCCTGAACACTAAAAAGACTAAATCCATGTTGTTCCACCATACCTGCTTTGACACAAACTCACAGCCCTCCCTGGTTATCAAAACATCCTCTAACACTCAACTCGAAAATATTATCTCCTCTAAATACCTGGGTATAGTGCTTGATAAGCATCTATACATCAATGAGCACATAACCAGTGTCACTAAGGCTACTAATCAGAAAATAGGCCTTCTATATTGCACTGCTCCCTACCTCTTAAGTTATGCAAGATGCACTATTGCCTCTGCCACACTTCTCCCCGGCCTCTGCTATGGTGCCTCAATAATTCACTCCTCTAAGTCTACACTCCTGAACGAACTCAAAATGGCCTATCACAGACTTACCCATTTTGCTAGTAAGGCTCTAGCTCATGCCCATCACTGTGACATGTTGAACACTTTGGGTTGACCATCTTTCATGGCCAGACCTAACTCCCAGTATATTGCGCCACCTTCAAGCTAATACACCTCCCACCTCCTCCAAGTATATCTAACCTACTGACCCTGAAACCCTTCCCATGAACACTTAGGTCCTCACACCTACCGATATGCTGGGTCTGCCCAAGACTCGCCTAGCTGTTGGAAGAAGATCCTTCTCCTTCGCAGCAGTGGAATGACCTTCCACACTCACTACTGTCTTGCAAGACTCTTACTCTCTTCAAAAGACAATGCAGGGAAATATTTTACAAGCCTCCTGTCTGTAATGGAAACTGTGCCTAACTTCTCTGCCTGCTGCCTATACTTTCCTTGTGTGTATGATCAGTGTCTAGGGCTATGAGTCTGTACACAGACAATCATCTATACTCCGCACTTATGTGCTAATTGACTCTACTATGATTATATTGTATGCTCAAATTAACCTTACTGTTTGATCACCTATGCTGCAATTGACATCTGTAATTGGACTATCTCCCAATGAATGGGATGGCTACTTTCCTCCATGAATGTATGTAACTGTCTAAGACATTTGTATATAATATCTGTATCTGTACAGTTTTCTTATGCTTGGAACATTTAGTTCCCTGGGTCACCCCTGAAAAAGGGACTTCACTGTCTTAGAGGGCCCACCCAATCATCAAAATTTAAATAAATAAATAAAATAAAATAATGTTACTATTGCTAATGCTCCTGTCCTCCACCCTGATACATTATTGATTATTTTAAATGGAACCTAGGTACTCTCTGGATGGATTAACTTGACATATGTAATCAGTTGCTTACTGTGTAATCTATGTATTGTCTACATGTGCTAGGTACTTAGTATTTGTTGATTCTGTGATTCTCTGTATTCCTGACTTGTATGCTGTCTTGTTTGTAATTGCTTCATCTCTGGCCACCCAGGACCATTTTGTAAATGAACTTGCTCAATGGTGTTTTTTCCTGGTAAAATAAAGATTGATTAAGTGCTACATGACAAAAATTTATTTCCTTGCAATATGTAGAACAGGATGAGATTATAACTTTCCTCTGAGGAGCTGACCGCACAATCCTTCCCCTTCCTATTACATGTACCACTACCTCCCACAAATCCATATAAGCTGATTAGAGCATCTTTTAACTCACTTTTTAAAAATGTTTCAGAGGTCCATTTGTGTTAAATCAAATGCTTCTCAACCAACAGTTTAACATTACAGAGGAGAAAGTCCTCAGGGTACTAGCACAATTAAAAGTAGGCAAGGCAAAGGGATCTGATGGGGTACACCCCAGGATACTGAGGGAGCTCAGAGAGGTGCTGGCTGTACCTCTGACAACTCTGTTCAAATTACAATTAAAAACAGGGGAGGTTCTGAGGGATTGGAGGAGGGCAGATGTGGCCCCACTTCACAAAAGTGTGAACAGGGAGGAGGCAGGAAATTACAAACCTGTCAGCCTGACTTCGGTAGTTGTCCAACTGATGGAAACACTACTGAAGGAAGGCTTAGTGGAATACCTTGTAACCAGTGGATTACAGGATCCAAGGCAACATGGTTTCACAGGGGGAAGGTCTTGCCAGGCAAACCTGATCAAGTTCTTATGGCTGGGTGACCAGGGTAGTGGATCAAAGAGGAGTGGTAGATGTGGCCTACCTGGATTTCAGTAAGGCCTTCAACACCCTTCCATATAGAAGACTGGTGAATAAGCTGGCCTGTCTAGGCATAGATTAAAAGCTTTAAACTGGGTAAGAAGTTGGTTAAGCTACAGGAGTCACAGAGTGGTGGTAAATGATGTCCACTCTGGAGAAGGCAAGGTGAGCAGTGAGGTGCCTTAAGGCACAGTAGTAGGCCTGGTCCTTTTCATTGTCTTTATTAGCTACATTGCAGAAGGGCTAGAAGGGAAAGTATGCCTGTTCTCAGAGGATATACAAATCTGCAACAGAGTAGACACACCAGGAGGGGTGGAAAAAATGAGGGATAATTTGAAAGAGCTGGAAGAATGGTCAAGGATTTGGCAGCTGGGTCTCAATGCCAAAAAGTGCAAAATCATGCATTTGGGACAAAGAAACCCAGGGGCTATGTACTAGTTGAGAGGGGAAGTACTTGCAACCACCAAACAGGAAAGGGACCTGGGGATAATCAGTTCTGATGACCTGAAGGAAGCCGCCAAGCAGTGTGATAAAGCAGTGGGGAAAGCTAGCAGGATGCTTGGGTGCATAGGGAAGGGTATCACCAGTGGGAAGAAGGAGGTAATATTACCCCTGTACAGATCATTGGTAAGACCCCACCTTGAGTACTGTGTCCAGTTCTGGAGGCCCCACCTCCAGAAGGACATTGATAAGGTGGAGGCAGTACAAAAGAGGGCTACCAGAATGGTGCAAGGCCTGCACCAAAAGCTCTATGAGGAGAGACACAAGGAACTGAATATGTACTCTTCGGAGGAGTGAAGGGAAAGGGGGGATATGACAGAAACATTCAGATACCTAACAGGAATTAATAAGGTACAGGAAGGTAGCATTTTCCATAGAAAAAGAAGCTTGAGGACAAGGGGTCACACTATGAAATTGGGGGGAGGAGCTCAGAGGAAATGTGAGGAAATACTTCTTTATAAAGAGGGTGGTGGACACCTGGAACAACTTTCCAGTGGAGGTGGTGGGTGCCAAAACAGTGACAGGATTCAAGCATACATGGGACAGATACAAGGGGACCTTGGTAGGAATTCAAGGGGAGGAGATGACCAGAGATCAAGTAGGGTCTGAGGTGGCACTGTAGGCAGGGAAAACTAGGTAGACTAGGTGTCCAAGAGGTCCTTATTTGCTGACAACTTCTATATTTCTATGTTTCTATGGTGATCAGTGGGTTTGATTGGCCCAAACAAGTCTTTAAAACATTAAAAAATCCAGTTAAAGACATGATCAGGTTCTATGGAGTCTACCCCTATGCTTACCCAAACAGTCATTATATATCTATGGTCTGGTGGGCCCTGACACTACATACCCATCTTGCTTAAATGAGACATAGATACATAAATGTCCACAACAGAAAAAGGTCATTGACCATCCAGTCTGCTCGTCTGCTCACACTACGTACGGTAGCTATTCTGTCTTTCCCTAGTGGCACTCCCCCCCAATTAATGTCCCTCCCTTTCTAAAAATTCTACCTGCCTGTCCCATCCCTGCTTAAAGCTGCTGACTGATGTGGTCTGTACCACTTCCTGTGGCAGCTTGTTCCACTTATCCACTACCCTTTTTGTGAAGAAGTGTTTGTGGGCCTCCTTTTTGAACCTTCCCTTGCAAGCTTTAGTTAATTCCCCCATGTAACTGTATTTGAACTCAAGGAGAAGAGTTCTTAAACGTCCACCATATTTATCAAGTGCAGGTACTTGTCTGCCTATCATGTCTCCCCTTTCCCTCCTCTTTTCAAGGGTCAGTGTTTCAGCTGCCACTTACCAGATGGCATTTTGCTATTCATGTCAGAATTTTACTATTTTTTATGGGCTTTGAATCATCAGATGGTGGTGCCAGTGACTGCTATGTATGTCTAACTAAATGAAATTTGGGGGTAGGTGACAGTTTTAGGGATTTCACCACAAATTCTCAGTAGCAATTCAGCGAGTTCTACTTTTTCTGGGGGAAAACACAAAATTCCTATGTATTATTTATACAAATTTAGCTGCCTCTCTCCTAAAGTAACATCAGACACCTGCAGACCTAGGCCAGCCTATCGGTGCAGCAGTCACTCTCATGATGCCGATGACCTGGGTTTGGGAACAAGCTCAGGTCACCTTGGCCAGCTGGAGGGGGGGGAGGATGATTCAGCATCCTGGGGAAGCTCTCCTCCTCCTCTGGGGAGGGTGGGATGCCATCTTTGCTGCAGTACTGCCAGCTGGGTAACCACAGGTAGCAGTGTAGCTGAGGGTGCTGTGGGAGGGGTGGACACAGGCTGGGGGGTTGGTGTGGCACCACGCTTGCATGTACATGCACCTAGGACTGCTCTTGCATGCCCATGCCCATGGGTGAAAAATGAAAGAAAAAAAACACCGTCTGACAGATGATAAACCCCAATAAACCAGAGGAGACTGGACCTGCACTCCCCGGCTGACCTGCCTGATGCAGCACAATGTGTCAGAGGGGGCTTCATACCACTTCCCTGCATGGGGGATAAATAGAGCAGTATGGAGATAAGGCAGTTGTAGTGGTCGGGTCCTGGTGAAACACAGGTAGCTAGGGCACCCGGGGGGGGGGTCATTATGGTGGCATAGGAGGGGGTATAATAAAAGAATAACAAAACAGAAAAGACACCTGCAAACCACTTAATTATTCTGTGTATCAAACACACAATGGGCATAACTGGAGAATTGCAGGCATAGAAGTACTGTAGCTAATACTCAGGTCTGTGCTACGCGATCTACTTATGCCATTCAGCTTAGTTAGTATCTTACCTTTTTCTTTAGACATAATATAAGGGGTGTGTGTGTGTGTGTGTGTGTGTGTGTAGGGAGGCACTGCCCCCACATCCCCTGCAAATTAAACTAATACTTCCAGAAAAGGGGGGGGGGCATCATAAATCAAATTATGATTAAAAAGAAAAAAGTCATCACTCAAAGCCTGAGCAGCAATTATTTCCCATCTTGTGAATCGCCAGTTATGCCCACACAATGCAGCACCAACTGTTTAATTTCAGTGGAGCAGTTAAGCAGTAAGGTGACAAAGGAAATCATTTTGCTTGATTCGTATTTTTGATCAGGAAAGGCATACTAAAGTACAACAGATTGTTTCCAGGCATGTCCTATGGTGGATTGTATTCATTTGCTTTACTGACAGTGGCAATGATGGTCAGGACATAAGGGGAAAATCCCCAACTCTTACAGTTCCTGGTGTGTGACTAGAACCCATGGCCTTCAGGGCACAGAGGCAAGCGTGCAGCCTACTAGGCCACTGACATTGCAGATACTAAAATATGAATAAAATTAACCAGGTTGACTGAGGACCAAACCTTGGCCAATACTAGCCCCATCTGATTGGGGATAATGGTGATCTGAGAAAACAGTGAACCGATGAACCAGTACCAGACCAGCCAATACTGCGCTATGATGACCACGCAACCCTCTTCTGGTGGTGACACCCAGCCCCATCACCCACTGTCTAGGGCCTTACCCCCAGCTACTTACCACAGTGGGTGAGTGGGTGACAACAGCTATGAAGCAGAACCTGCAGGGTTGCCACCCAACATCCTGCTGCTCAGGGTATTTCATTCTGTTTCAGCTGTCCCTTTGAGAGAGACATGCCAGATGATATTCCTGATTCTACATGATGACCACTTCAGGATACAATGCAGTCCACGGAAATGTATGTCTCATCTGGGCTTTCCAGACATCCAGAAAATGGTCCAAATGTTAGTTGCCAGTAAAGAAAGAGAGTTCAACACCAGAGGCCAAAACAAGATATTGCTGATTGGGTCGCAGAACTTTAAAGCTAAAGGAATATGTTGTGCACAGGTGGGTTGGATTCTCAAAGAGAGCCAAAAATTCTGTAGTTGCGAAAAAATGGCTTGTAGCACTGCAGAAATTTAGTTGTGGCATATTCACAAAAAAAATTTCAGCAGTTGCAGAAAATCGCAAAACAGGCAAGTTGCAGATCTGCAGCTGAGGAAAAGGCTCAGCAGGCACAACAACAGGTTATCCACATTAATTGGAGCAGCAGAATTTGGCAGTCTTGCCATAGGTGCAGCAGTGAGTATTCACGGAGAGACCAGCAGCCAGTCCCTCAACTGAGACCACTGCAGCACCACTGGTACCAGCAGGGCCATGCACCACAGTGGCTGTCTGTAACTGATGGTGGAGCTGATGGTTGTGTCTTTCCCTGGAGTGTTTATGTTGCCTGCTTCAGTAGCACTCACTGCAGGCTGTTACCAGCTCTGCGTCTAGTGCCTGTGAAGCTCCTCATGGGCTGCACTGGGTCTAGTGATTGGGGTTTGTTGCCTTTCAATGAAAATGTGAGCTGTTTTTGTTGTAACAACTGACACTACTATATACCCACTGGTTTGCTGTTGCTTGGTGCCTGAATCTCCACTATAATTGTATCTCAGTTGTTGGTACACTGCATTTTGCTCAGGGAGAATTACACCTCACTCTCTGTGGTGTAGCATGTGTGCAACATTTTTTCTGCAACTGCGGAAGAACACTGGCTGAGAAAAGCCTTTAAGGGGATATGCCATACTTTTCAATGGCTTTTTTTTTTCCCTCAGAAACTTCAGCAGCTGCACCTTTTCTGCAGTCCACAGTTTACTTTTTCTACCACTGCAAAAGTTTTGTGTATACCACTCAGCACAGTTTCCCCTTTTGTTCCACAACTGCAGAAATTTTGGTGACTTGCAGATGGTTTGGCACCTTCAGAGTTTTTTGAGGATCGAGCTCAGTATCTATAAAATTTACTATAAGCAGCATGGTTAAAAAAATTCTAGAATGTAAAAGCTTCTCAACTTTTGGCTGAGGTCATGTTTAGCATTGATTTTTATCAATGTAGTAATGGTATGTAGTAATATGAGAGTGGAAGCTATAATTCTTAGTCACTACTGTTGTGAGCTGTGGCAAGCCCATTAATAAAGATTGCTACTGTTGAGCGCTATGTGTAAAATCATTACTTAGGCCACATTTTGTCTTCCTCACTTGTTAATTTAAGGGATAATAATCTGACAGTTTGCGCTGAGAAGGTTTAACACATCATCACCTTGTAAGGTAATATAAAGCATCTGTCAAGATATGTACAGTAGGTTGTCTTACAGTGGGAAAGCAGGTGCTTACAGCCAAGTCTGCAATCACAAATGTTGTTCTGGTATTAGTTAGTTATCTGTCATATATTTTATGCATACAAATTCCAGCTTGGAATATTTTCTTAATTACAGCACATATCTAGAGATTGGAAATATATGTTTTCACAGTTGACCAGCTGCTCCATTTACATAGGTGGCTATATAATTGTCCTTTGGGGAACCATTAAAAAAAATTTCCCAAGCAAATTTATTTTTCGTCTGTTTCCTTTAATGTCTAGCCAGTGACTGGATCAGAGTTAACATCCAATTTACAGTAAATGGTGTGACCGTAGTACAGTTTCAGTCACTAACATGTCTAGATATTTCCTGAAATTTCTGTGACATTTCTCTAGAGAAATTTCCTGCTTGTCTAAAGTACCATTGTAGGGCCATGAGAGAAATTTCCTGTAGAAATATCTGGAACCACTGTATAGTAGGCCTATAAACCAAGCTTGCTTTATTCAGTCTAGGTAGTACTTTTCATGCCAGAATTATTAGTCTCAGTATGGGTTATTTGACAGAGACATTTCTGGAATGTCTTACCGCATATTGATAGCTGGTCTGAAACTTGACATTTCTTTGCAAATCAGATGAAGTTGAGCCTCTTCAGATTACCAGTGATTACTTTTATGCTATAAGGCATGTCATGATGTCACTGACTAATTGCATACTGGAAGGATTGCTTTATTATGAGGGACCCCACCCCCCCTTGAAAATTTGACGTGGCTTGCAGAAAATAATTCATATTTCTAACACAGCATTATTACTTCTGCTACTAACATGTAGCCACTTTAAGATGACAGGTCAAAACACAGATTAAACTGGAACTGAAAATAACTTAAGAGTGAAAAAGTATTTCAAACCAATTAAGTTCCCAGAACTACTAGAGGGAGAGTTAAAATCCCATAACAGTTAACCAATGAAGAAGCATGAAGTAAAGTTTTGTATATGTGGGCCAGTTCAGAAGCTGAGAATGCTTTGACAAGTAGAATTCCTCCATTAGATATTTTATTTTGATGTCTCCTACTGGTGTTTATTTCCATGATATTCAACGGATATATATGGGGGCACTAGCACTTTGGGGTAGAAGTTGTACATTACAGCAAGTCAGGTTTTAAACTAAATAAGGGGAGGGCTCTGTAACAGGTAAATTGTAGGATCACACACAAACACACAGAGGAAGCAATACAGGCTCTCCCAGTCATCCACAGGTCAATGGACACAAGAGGAACAGGATAGTGTCGTAGTAGTAAACAGCAGAAAACCAGACATCAACAGTATAAATGAGCATTCCAAGCACTTGTCAATGCCAAATGTTTGCTTGCTTGTATTTGCTGTGTAGTTGTCAGGTATAGCATAGAGGCAAGAATTAACAAAGTAATAACAAACATGATAATAGTAAAATTGTCTACATTATCATAGTTTTTTTTTTATGATTTTCTCTTTTTGTGATCATGAAATTATATCTTCATTCATGCTGACCCTTTAGCAACAGAATAAACAGAATACTGGGGATATTTCAAACCCCATTTTTCATGCCAACCCACTTTTTCTGATACAGTATGTGGCCCCATCAGGCCATGACATGCATGTCAAACCCTTGTAAGGGAAGGCTCCCTGGCTCATCACAAGGTGTTGTCTGTGTGACACCACACTATGCAATATCTTCCCAGGTTCAAAGCAGTGGCGTATGACAGTGCTGGCCCCCATCCTCAATGCTGCCCTGTTGGCTCTCTGAGCTGGTCACCGAACTTGAGTTGCAAGCACAGGAACACACTGTCCGCTGGGTCAATGACTGGCCCTGCACACAATATTTCTTAAAAACATTTTTTTAACAGTTTGACCCCAAATTTTTAGCATAGTCGTTTTACAACTCCCCCTTCTGAACATGACAGGTGTCATTAATAAAATACTGCCTTAAACATAATTTTGCACCACAAGTGCAAAAACCTGTTTTCACCAGGGTTTTAAAAATGACACCTATCCCATTCATAAGGTAGTGTGAAAAAATTTCTATGCTGAAAATTTGGGGTCATAGTATTGAAAATTACTAAAGTTATAAGTGAACATTGAAAAATGTTTGATTTAGAGGGTTATGATAGGAGAAGTATTCCTTGTCCTCAGTGGTCCTTCCCTATGGTATACCCCAGGGCTTGGTCCTTTCACCTATGCTGTTCACAGTGTACATGCTGCCTCTGGGGTGGATCGTTATATAATATGGATCTGGGTTTCACAGTTATGCAGATGATATCCAGCTTTATTTGTCTTTTGCACCCGAGACACAGGGTATGGTTGATGTACTTAATAGGTGTCTGGCCAAGATCCAAGACTGGATGATAGTGAGCTGGACTGGTTATGTCTCAACCCAGACAAAACTGAAGTGCTGGTGACTAAGCAAGGTCAAAGGGGTGGAGTGATGGCTACTGAGAGGGAGACAAGGCCTTGGCTTGGCTCTGCTAGGCTTTTGGCTGCCACAAAGGGGAAAAATTTGGTGGTCATTCTAGGTCAGGGGCTGACATTTGAGGCTCAGGTACCAGCAATAGTATAGAATGACTTGTACTACCTGAGGAACATCTGTCAGATTAAACCCCTTATCATCCCTGGGGTCTTGATCCAGAAGCAAATAGTTTGATAACTTTTATTGGACCAACATAGATGTTACAAAAAGAAAACAATGTCTAAGCTTTCAGACCATCCAAGTCCTTCCTCGGAGACTTATGCCAGTTGTTCAGAGAGTCACTTTCTATTAACACCCAGATCATGCATAAAAAAATGCATAAAAAAACAGAAACAACTTCTCATTGGTTTAAAGTACCTATTTCAAAAAATCACAGATTTAAATGGAATGAACAGCACTCAATTAACTTGCTACTGCTGAGAATCTTTTCACGGTCAAATAACATCCACAGCAGATAAGCTGAGCACTCAAGTAGACAAAACTTCTGACTGAAATTATTAATTTCTTTACAAGATAATATCAATTGTCAATATTATTGCCAAATAAAAAATAAATCTCTCAAGGACCACCTAGGAAATGAGTTTATGCATCTTAAAATGTTCAAAGTTCAATAATGAGTCAGTATATATTCAATTAACTATATGAACAGAAATAGTCTTTAGAATCTGAATAAAACCCCAATGGAATTAAATGCCCCCACCCCCTGAAAAAGATAACTAGAAAAGAAGTGTATATTCACTATGTATGTGAGCCAAGAGTCCTAACACTCTGTAGCATAATTATAACATGTACCTGAATATAAGCCTACCTAAATATGTTAGCAAAACCCAACCCCTCCCCCACTCAGCCCCTCCCCAAAAACAAAACACCATCCTGCAACCCCCAAAACACACACAAAGTTACCCCCCACACACTAAATTCCCCCCCTTATAAACACTCACCCAAGATAACCCAACGTCCCCGCACGCACACACACACACATGTATATTTGGTGAGAAATCAACATGTTTGTAACCAGTTAAAAAGGACTTTATGAAAATAAAAACAACAACAACACAGTGAAGTCCTATTAAATGTCCGTCCTATGAAGTAAAAGTCTGTGTAAGTTTAAGTGGGATAATGTGTCATGAAGCCCAAATCAATATTCATGCAATCTGCTACCATATTGAGAAGTAAAATAAGCTTAATCTCAAAAGACTGTCTCTGTTGTGTATTTTTTAAATGTCATCACTGCCAAATCTGAGATAGAGTGGTCATTCTGAAAGAAGTGTTGCACACTGGTTTATCAGTCATCTTCATATTAATGGTACGTTTGTGTGCATTCATTCTTGTGCAGAGAGGTTGGCTTGTCTTTCCAACGTACCCTGGTTGTGGACATCTCTTGCATTGAATGAAATAAACAACATTACGTGATGTACAGGTATAATTCCCCTGTATCCTGAATAGTCTGTTTTGTGATATAACTGCACAATCTGAAGCAGAAATAAGCTCACAAGTCCTACATCTGGGTTGATTAAAGGGTTGTATACCATTTAATGTCATGGTACCCTGTTCTGGGGTAAGTTTACTCCTAACAATCAGGTTGGCTAAATTAGGTGGTTGTTTAAAAGATAGTAGTAGTAGTTCTTGAAAAATACAGTTTAGGGTCTCATCCTCACTAAATATAGGGTGTAGGTCCTTAATAATTTTCATAGAAGTTCAAGGTCAGGATGATATGTGGCTACTAAGGGTATTCTGTTGGTAGTGGTCCTTTCCGTATACTGAAGTAGTTGCTCTATTGGTACCTGTGTTGCATGTTCTACTACTCTGTCAAATTCTCAGGAAGAGTGTCCCTGCTCCATAAAGGTGTTTTTCAACATAGCCAAATGTGTATCTCTGTCTTTCTCATTTGAACAGATACGGTGATACTGAAGTGGTTGATTGTACATGACAGATTTTTTTGTGTGACTCGGGTGATTACTATTCCTGTGTAAGTAAATCTGTCTGTTTTTTGGCTTCCTGAAAATACATATATGTAGGGTTCCATCCTTGATGGTGACAGTGGTGTCCAGAAAATTAACACTGGTGGCAGAATATTCCAGGATAAGCTTTATAGTAGGGTGGAGGTTATTAAGTTCATGATAAAAATCTGTAAGTGGGCCAGTGCCCTCTGTCCAAATTATAAACAAATCATCAATATAATGGAAATAAGCGAGTGGTTTGTAAGGATAGTGCCCTAAAAGGTCCTCCTTAAAATTTGCCATAAAGAGATTAGCATACTGTGACGCCATCCTGGTGCCCATTGCTGTTCCCATAGTTTGAACATAATGTTTACCATTGAAGCTGAAGTTGTTATGTGTCAGAATGAAATTCGATAAGTTTCCCCACCACTTCAGGGTCGATGTTTTGGTCTAATCCTTTCTCATGTAGGTACTTAAGGTAGGCTGAAATGCCATCCTTGTGTGGAATATTAGTGCAGAGGGATGTTACATCCATTGTTGCTAAAATGGTATCAGGCGGTAAGTCCTTATAACCAGAAAGTTTATGCAGGAAGTGTGTGGTGTCCTAGATGTAACTATCCCTTTCAAAAACCAGCAGTTTTAAAATGCTTTCTACAAATCCTGAGATCCCCTCAGTCAGGGTACCATTGCCAGAGACTGTGAGTCTCCCTGGATTGCCAGGTTTATGTGTATTTTAGGCAGTATATAGAATGTCCCTGGCTTGGGATCAACAGGGATAAGGTTCATTAGTCTGCCTTGAACATGGTTTGGAAATGATCTAATTAAGTCCTGCAGTTCTCTTTTATATTCTGTGATGGGGTCACTTTTCAATTCCCTGTAGTAGGTATGGTCACTTAGCTGTCTGTTGGCTTCATTAATATAGTCCTCTCGGTTTAATATCACCACTGCAGAGCCTTTATCTGCTTTTTTTTATGACTATGTTGTGGTTCGATTTCAGTGTTTGTATAGCCCTCCATTCCAATGTTCCAATGCTGGAGACTTGGTGAGACTGGTATATGTGTTTCTTACTTTGAGGCTTGATTACTGCAATGCTCTTTACCTTGGGGTCACTGGAGATATGGTGCAACAACTGCAGTTGGTGCAGAATGCAGCTGCTGGGTTGCTGACTGGCCTTCTGAAGTCGTGTTATGTCTCTCCAGTGCTGCATGATCTGCATTGGCTGCAGGTGCAGTGGACTATCTCCTTCAAAGTGGGCTTGCTCACTTTTAAGGCCCAACATGGGTTGGGCTCAAGCTATCTGGCAGACCTTCTGCATCCATTTATGCCTTCATGCCCTGCCACTCCACTGAGGAGGGTTCCTTGTGATACCAAGGGTGAGATTAAAAACCTTGGGAGACAGGGCATTCGAGGAGGCAGGCCAACTGTGTGGAATACTTTCTCAAGAGCTCTAAGGAGGCCCTCTTAGGGATGGCCTTGAAAAGGGGCCTGAAAACATATCTTTTTATGCAGGCTTGTGGTGATTAAATCTCTGTACTATTTGTTATCCCAGTCTGTTATTTATGATTTATAAATGTTTTATCTATTCAGAGCTATTTTCATTGTGTTAACTAATTTATTTATGATGATATTTATTCTGAATTTATGTGGTTGTTTTTGACATTTCCTACCCTGAATACTGTAGTATAATGGTGCCCTGGGCCTCTGAGGAAAGGTGCCAATAATTACAAATGGACTCTATTACTACTACCACCACCACCTTCTTAACTTTTTTTTTTTTTTAAGATTTTGACCTCAAATTTTCAGCATAGTCTTTTATGACCCCACTTCATTAACCTGGTGGGTGACATTTTTCAAATCCTGTCCAGAAGATGATTTCACAGAGCAACTGCAAAATCACCTTTCAGACAAGGTTTGAAAAACAACACTTGTCACATCCATGCAGTGGTGTGAAAAAATGGCTATCTTGAAAATGTGGGGTCAAAATATAGAACATTACTAAAGTTATGAGTGAACGCTGAAAAATGACAATGCTGTTTTCTTGTTGGGAGCTGCCGTGAGGGAGACGGGCAGGAGATCTAGGGGTGCATTGGTGGTGGGAGGCAAAGGGACCACATTGGTGGTTGGAGGAGAACTGGGGGGCTGTAGGAGCCGCATCAGTGGTGAAAGGAGAGTCGGAGGGCCGCCATCACTCAGGAGCAAGGAGTGGTGGAGCCAATCAGCCCCGAGCATGCAAACTTTGGTTGAGTGACTGGACGATAAAGGCCATTAAGACCAGTCATGAGTGCTGCTGCTGTTTTCTTGTTGGAAGCTGCCGTGAGGGAGACGGGGGTAGGAGATCTAGGGGCCGCATCGGTGGTGGGAGGCAAAGGGACCACTTTGGTGGTCAAAGGAGAACTGTGGAGCTGTAGGAGCCACATCAGTGGTGAAAGGAGAGTCGGAGGGCCGCCACCGCTCAGGAGCAAGGAGCGGTGGGGCTAGTCAGCACCGAGCGTGCAAACTTCGGTTGAGTGACTGGGCCATAAAGGCCATTAAGCCCAGTCACAAGTAATGCTGCTGTTTTCTTTGTCCCACACCACCCACTGTGGCCCCGACCTCTATCAAATAGTCGTTGGGCATGGAGCCTTGGAGGGGGAAGGCTGTGAGTGGGTGTCCTGGACTGCTGTGGGTGTCCTGGACTGCTGCTGCTGACTGGATCTGGGAACAATGGAGCTGTACGCTGTGCTTGCATGGGCAACACTGATCATCTGAGAAGAGCAAGCTGAGTGAGGGGGACTGGACTTTGGATATTTAAATGAAAGGGCGACTGTACGCTGTGCCTACTTGGGCGCCATTGACTACCTGCTATATACAGCTGCGAGATATGATGATTGTGAACTGATTCCGGGCTGAGCTGTTTACTGCTGCTGAACTTTGGGGTTAGGCAAAAACGGTGCTGGTTCTGGTTTGTGGCAGGTTGCAGGAAAGGGGGACTGCATGCTGTGGCTGCTTGGGCACCATTGAATATATGCTATATATATATATGTATGGCTGCGGGATTTGATAATTGTGAACTGTGATATCTGCTGAATTGTATATTGCTGTCTGATCTCGTGAGGTGGGCAAGAACTAAACTGGGCTGCAAGTGGTTGGTACTGCTCACACCAAAATGAGGGTGGATTTGGTGCTGGCCAGAGCAGGCATCTTCGGCAGGGTGATTGGGTGTACAGGGTGTGGGGCAGCAATAATCCTAAATTGGGCATGGAAGAACGGAGGGTGTCCAGTGTGTTTCCAGCTGGCAGGACTTAGGGAGGAGGTAGAAGGGATCAGAAGAGAACTGGAAGGCATGAGGGGGGAGGAAGGGGTGGAAAAGGAGTGGAAATGGTCCCATGGAGGGAGGCGAGGCCACTACAGCATACCCCAGGGAGCACGTAGGAACGGGCCCTAGAGAAACTCTGGAGGGGTAGGGCGTAACACAAGCAATGGATGGAAAACAGCTCACAGGAGTGGGGCCAACCAGGGGGAGCAAAGGGGAGGTAGGAGAAAATGTGCTGGGGGCAGGCATCACACTTAGCAACAGATACACCATGCTGTACCCAGGAGAGGAGGTGGATGAGGCTAGCATGAGGGGCAGGCCAACTGTGTGGAATACTTTCTCAAGAAAGGGGGGGGCAGGTGGTCAGAGAGAGTTTGGTCAGCAAGCCGGGTGGGGTGGGAGTAGGAGGGTAGTGAAACTGGAGGGGACGGACAGGCAGTGAGGTGTGACCAATAAGCTGGGGGTTGGAGGCAAGAGAGGTGTTGGGGACAGAGGGGAGGAGGGAACTTGAGACCAGAGCAGGCACTCAGGCGGGGGAAGTCAGCCAAGGGAGGGGGTAGGGGCACTCTAGGAAGGCCAGTGTCAGGAGGAGAAATCTGCTGAGGATGGAGGGGACAAGGAGGGAGGGAGAAATATGCCAGACGGGAGGGGACACAAGGCCAGAGGGGGTTGGAGGCAGGAAGAGAAGCAGTAGAAGGGTGTGGGGGGGGGACCTGTGGATTCTGACCCAAAAAGGAAGTCTGGGGGAGATCAGGGCTGCCAGCAGTGCCAACCAGGAGGTAGTGGGGGTGAAGAGTAATTTGGGAACTGCATGCAGAAGGAAGGGCATGGTAGGACATGCACAGACTAGTGATCCCCAGACTGAAGGTGGTGGGAGGAGTAAGCTAGGGGCCAATGATAGAAGGAAGAGCCTGGAAGGGGTCAAAAGGGCCAGTAAGATGGGGGTGAAGGTGATCCTGCTGGGGGACTCCATGGCCAGCGGCATCCAGTGGGAAGGAGTAGGGGAGAGTAGAAGCAACCCGGTCACGGCTAAATGTATTTCTGGCCTATCCATTCACAAGGCTGAATTCCAGCTATATTCATTAGCATTGGAATGCGGGGATCCCCAGATTTCCTAGTACAGCTGGGCACAAACAATTTGGAAGGGAACAGTGATCTGGAAATCCAGGCGAGGTTTCGGGAACTGACCAGAGTCTGCCATTCTATAGGGAGTTCAATTTCCTTCTCGGAAATCCTGCCAGTACCTAGGGCATCCGGGGAGACAAAGCACAAACTCAGAGGTGTAAATCAGTGGCTCAGGGATTGGTGCAGGGCAGAAGGGTATGAGCTGGTGGGGGACTGGGGGTACACATTGGATGATAAGGGGTTATATGCTAGGGATATGATACATCTTAACCTAGAGGGGAAGGAGATCTTAAAACTGCAACTCGCTGACTTCATAAACGAGAAGTGGGGTTTAAACTTGTAAAGGGGGGAGGGATTAGTGAAGGAATGGAGGCAGGAGGACTCACCGAGGTCCCTGGTCTAGGGCAGCAAATGAGGACAGGAGACTGCGATGTACACAGAGAAAGAGCTGTGCAGGAAAGGGCAAATAGGGAGTGCACAGGGCCGAGTCAATTGGGTAGGGGAGGGGGGAGAGGGTGGAGGACAGTCCTGATCAACACCAGGAGTATGGGCAACAAAATGCCCAAGCTCCAGGCGATGCTGACAGAGAGATCAGCACATGTGGCAGTGATTACGGAAACATGGGCCACTCAGAAGAATGATTGGGACCCAAACTTGGAGGGATACACAATACTCAGGAGGGAGAGAGAAGAGGGTAGAGGAGGGGGTGTAGCACTGATAGTCAAGAATGACATATTGGTGAGTGGAGTGGAGGAGGCAGAAGGGGGAGTGGAAGCGATTTGGGTAACCCTACAATTGGGGGAAGGCAAAAGATTGAAAGTAGGGGTGGTGTACAGACCCCCCCCCCCTGCAATGGATGAGGAACTGGAGGGAAAATTGGTTGAAAACATCAAGCTGCACTGTGACCATGGAAAGGGTAGGGTGGTGGTCATGGGGACCCTAAATATTCGAGGGCAGACTGGGACACCATGTCATCAGCCGTGGCCAGGGAGCAGAGGCTGATGGATGTGTTTCAGGATGCCTTTCTGGTCCAACAGGTGGGGGAACCTACTGGGGGGGGGGGTGATGCTGGATGTTGTCCTTGCAGACAGTGACCAGATAAGGGGTCTGGAGGTGTGTAGCCTGCTGGCAGGAGGAGATTATGCCACTGTCTGGTTTTTGCTGTGTCTGGGTGGGGGAGGACAACCGTGCAAACACAGTAGTAGTGGACTTCAGGGGGGCAGACTTCATGGGCATGGGCAGGATTCTGAGGGGGAGCTTCAGCCATATTAGGCCAGACATGAATGTTGGTAGCTTGTGGGAGACCATCAAAAAAGGGGTACAGGAGGCTACTAGCTTGTGTGCAAGGATAAGGCATAAAAATGGTAGGGTCAACAAGCTGTGCTGGTGGAGCAGGGAGGTGCAAGAGGTGGTGAGGGATAAGAAAGCTGCCTATGCATGTTTTAAGCACTCCGGTGGGGGTGGGGGTGGGGAAGGAGAGAGGTGAATATGAGTTGTCAGCTAGAAGGGTCACAAGAGTGGTGAGGGGAGCCAAGGTGAGGATGGAGCAAAATCTGGCTAGGGATATACGAAGGGGTGGAAAGGGATTTTATAGAGACATAGGGGAAAAGAGGATAGGGAGACCACAGATCTCCAGGATTAGGACTGGGGAAGGATGGGCTCAGGAGGTGGGGAAGCAGGCAGAGGTACTAAACAAGTACTTTGCCTCGGTATTTAGGGAAGGAGACATGGGATCCATTTAACTGGAAGGGAAGGGGGACAGCTGAGAGGAGAGGATAGATGGAGTTGAGAGGACCAGAAGAGGCTGGGGTTCTGGGCGGGCCAGGCATAGAAGGGGATAGGTGCCTTTTTGAGGGGGTTAGGGAGGGAGAAATCACAGAGGACAGTGTGAGGGAGGCTCTATGGGCACTGAAAACTGACAAGGCATCAGGACCAGATGGGCTGCATCCAAGAGTGCTGAAGGAACTGGCGGACGAACTAGCAGTTCCACTAGCTGCGCTGTTCAATGCCTCTCTTCTGTCAGGAAGGGTGCCCCAGGATTGGAGATGGCTCATGTGGTGCCTATCCACAAAGGGGGGGTCTAGGGAGGAGATGGGAAATTACAGGCCTGTCAGCTTAATATCGGTGGTAGGAAAACTAATGGTGGACTTCTTCAAAGGGAAGCTGGGGAGGCAGCTGGAAAGTCTGGGGCACATGGATGACAAACAGTATGGTTTCACCCCAGGGAGATCGTACCAGACTAACCTCGTAGATTTTTATGACTGGGTGACAGGGACCCTGGACAGACAAAGACTAGTGGATGTCCTATATCTGGATTTCAGTAAGACATTTGACTCGGTACCCCACATTGGGTTACAACGTTGGGGGGATGGGG
Source organism: Neoceratodus forsteri (assembly GCA_016271365.2). Classification (NCBI taxonomy): domain Eukaryota; kingdom Metazoa; phylum Chordata; order Ceratodontiformes; family Ceratodontidae; genus Neoceratodus; species Neoceratodus forsteri. The sequence continues at coordinate 149,647,209 of CM057451.1, forward strand.
GTGGGAGGGCAGTTACTTAGATGGGTAGAAAACTGACTTACAGATAGAACACAGAGGGTAGTGGTTGGTGGGATAGTCTCCTCCCTAGAAAGGTCTTCAGTGGGGTACCCCAAGTTTCAGTACTGGGGCCACTCCTGTTCAATGCCTATGTCTCTGATATAGGGACTGGGGTTAGGAGTAGGATGAGCCTCTTCGTAGATGACTCAAAACTGGGAGCACTGGCTGACAGGGAGGAAGCGAGGGTGGCAGTCCAGAGGGATCTGGATACCCTGGAGGGTTGGTCAAGGAGGTGGGGGCTGAGGTTTAATCTGGGGAAGTGTAGGGTGTTGCATCTGGGAGTCAGAAACCCAGGTCATGTATACACCCTGGGAGGTGTCTCACTGCAAGCCACATTGAGTGAAAGGGACCTGGGGGTGGTGGTAGACTCCAGAATGAACAACACTGAAAACTGCAGAAGATCGGCAGCAAAGGCAAACAGGATACTGGGCTGCATAGCCTGGGGAATAACATCAAGGAGGAGCGAGGTGATCCTACTTCTATATAATGCCTTGGTCAGGCTGCATCTTGAGTATTGCTTGCAATTCTGGAGACCTCACCTTAGGAGAGACATAGCAGTGCTGGGGAGGGTCCAGAGAAGGGCAGCCAGGATGGTCCGGGGCATGTGTGGTAGGACCTATGAGGAAAGGCTGGAAGTCCTTGGGCTGTACTCGCTGGAGGAGAGACGGGGGGACATGACTGAGATATTAAAATATGTGAAAGGGATTTACAGGGGCAGAGCCAAAGAAATGTTCAGGATAAAGAAAGGGGGTAGAACCAGGGGGCATGACTGGAAGTTGGAGGGGGGAACCTACAGGGGAGAACTTAGAAGGCATTACTTCACTGAGAGGGTGGTGGAGCTATGGAATGCATTGCCCAGGAGTCTAGTCGAGCAAGGCACTGTGGAGGGCTTCAAGAGGGGGTAGGACAGATGCATGGGTGTGCTGAAGCCAAGGTTGACCCTCTCGGGGGCTGGGGGGGAGGAGGAGGAACTAGAGCCCAATTGGGGCTGGCTACCGAACAGACACGAAAGACTGTTAGGCCTATTCTGCTGGCATTTTGTATGTTAGTATGTATCTTCATAACATCAGTGTTTTTTAAGGTTCTGACCCTAAATTTTCAGAATAGTCTTTTTATGATCCCACTTCATGAACCTGATAGGTGAACATTTCTATATCATGCCTGTAAGGGGATTTCATGGAGTGATTGCAAAATCACCTTTCAGGATGGATTTCAAAAATGTCACCTACGTTGTTCATGAAGTGGGATCCAAAGAGGACCATGTGAAAAACTTGGTAAAAAATATTATAAAATATCAAAGTTTCGGGTAAAAGTTCAAAACACACTGAAAATACATTGACCACCCTTACCTTGGTTCTTCAGTACCCAGCTGGCATTGAAACCGAAGGATGTGTTTTCCTCACAGAGTGAAATTTTGGTGCTGGACTGTTTAAGGGGAATAAAGGGTATGTGGTAAGGTAGAGTAGTGGGTGGTGAGTGGGGGGTCAGGATGGCCACAAAAGACATCTACGGAAAGTTTTCTGCTTTTCAGGTTTTAATTTAAAAAACAAAACAGAGAGACCAAGGGTGACACTGGGGATTAAGCATCCCAGTATCACAATGGGGAATGCACATCAGATACGGAGGAGTTCTCAGTGGATCACACAGACTCAGCCCAGAATGGACTTGGGAGGGTGGTCAACATCAAGCAGCCTCAGCTCAGGATGGACTTTTGGGGGGATGCAGCAGGGTCACGCAGCCTCAGCCCAGGATGGGCAGTTTTAAATTAAATGTTATGAGCATGAGCGTGACGAGGCTGATTCACACAATGCAGCTGCAGCGTGTGGTCATGCAGCCTTACTATGGATACAGTCAGTAAGCAGGGGTGTGTTATAGGAACCAGAGATGGGATGTGATTAGCTGATAATGAAGCCACTCTTCTGGCTGCTGGGTGGCATCTTGTAGGTGAAAGAAGGCAGTAACTGCTTCATAGATGCGGTTTCCTCCTTTCGAGCACACAAAGTTTCTGCCCATTAACCAGCAGAACAGTGCCATGCTGAGCCTCGCTGATCATTAGGCTGTCACTGTCGAGCCCATTGCAGCCTGAGGTAAACTGGACCCAACAGAGATATGCCTCTGAAATCCTTTTCTTGCAACAAGCTGTTTGCTGTGCATGGGCAAGCAAAGATAACAAACTCTGGCCAGAGTCAATAGGGTGGCAGATGAGGAATTTACGGTACAAATATTGTAAATTAGCAAAGTTACAAGCGTGCATTTGTAAAATGCAACTTAGGCTCATACACACTGCATATGCCTGCTGCTTGGTATGAAAATATCTTGAATTAACTTTATATATCTCAAGTCTCCATAAACGCTGAAACACATTTTACTTTGCTGAACTAATCTGTTACCCTCATGTGGTTTTTTGGAATATGTTCCATTTTATAACAAACAACTGTTAGATTAACATTCAAGCATTTGCACTTTGCAGAAAAAAAGTTGCTTTTGGCGCCAGGTTAAACAGAACGCCAGTCACTGCTTCCATATACACCTCAGCTGTGTGGCTGTCGACGATATTATACCTGACTGGAATTAGCATTATGAAAGGCATGCAACTCGGCCACCCTCTCTGAATATGTAAATTAGGCTCTTACTGTAGCTTGATTTCAATCTGCGATCCCCCAACATGTGATGTCATTTTTTTTTTTCACTAACTTATTAATTTCAGACTGCCTTTCCTTTCGACCAGCAGTGGCAGCTCTGCGAACTGTACTTGGTACATCCCAGACATTGTTTTCGGTGTTTCTGTGCCAAATAATCACAACATTCCCTCTGAAGTTTGCAGGGTAAATGGAAGGTGAGCGCAATGTGCCTCCTGTGCTGCCTAGTGGGAGGGCGGTTGTGTTAATTCACACAGCAACACTGCGGAGGTGCAGTAGTATGGTGCATTTTCTGTACTGGCAGGGTGGAGGCAATTGTGTTAATTTGCATGGTGGCCATGGCTTTGATTGGGGGCATGCAGTAGTGTGGCACATCTCATGTCTTGCGGGGGGGGGGGGCACTAACTTGTATTGTTGCATACAGAGCCAAGCAGCAGAAGAGATATGTGAAAGTGGCAGTATAGCCACCCTGTGTGCAGTAAGCATGTGTATGTGCTCTTGCTGTGCTGGCGCCTCAAGCAGCTACGTGTTTCACGTGTACTAAACACCACTCCTGTGCAAATGCAAGAACTGGGAGCAATAACACAGAATGCAACAATTTTGTAGGGATGGATGATTTCCTTAACATATCGCAGAGATGTTGAAGTGCTGGTTTTATTTATAGTCAAGGCAGAAAACTGCCTAAGAGTTAATAATGGGAGAACAATGAGTGATATTTCTGGGAGGTTTACTTTTCACTCTGGCTGGTGAGGTATGGCCATTGACAGTGTTATACATCATGTACTAATTAGAGTGTATGTTTTTTTGACTTTAAGGTGGAAATCAAATTGATAGTGATCATAATGCCATTAATGCTAGACCTGAAGTTGGATCAGCCGTTTATTAGTAGAAAATCAAGGTCTGATGATTTTGCAGAAAAAAAAATTTCTCTTTAATGAAAAAAAGATTAAAGTGGTCCAACTACACTGTACGCTTAACAGATGATAATTATCAAACTATTAGATTTATTGAACAGCTGGATAATAAACTGGATGATTTAGACACCTTGACATCTTTACAGGGAAGAATACGACAATAGCACATTGTTTGAATGTGGTGGCTAATATGCTTGAAACTTTGGGGAAGCTCCAGTTAGGGAAATTAATAGAAGCCATATAAATAAAGCATGGTATGATCAGGCATGCAGAAAAGCAAAGCATGATTTAGCGTGTTTGATCTGAGTGCATACAGAACATTTTACTATGGAGGGAAGGAGAAAAAAACATAAAAACAGTTAAAAGCATATTTTAATCTATTAAAAAGTAAGAAAGTAAATCACAAAGATCTCCTGTGGAATGAATTAGAAGGTGCGATCCATAATAATGAGAACAATTTTGGCAACTAAGCTGTAGTGGCACAGGTAATATTCAACAAAATATTGATCACCAAGAAATAGTAAACTAAGGGCTCTGACCTCACCGGTCAGTGCAAGTGTGGTGCACACTGGAACAGAGCAACGCTACTAGAAAAATGCGTGGAAGCTATGTTTTCTGTCTTGTAGCATTGACCTGGAGCGGCTAGCTCCAAAAAGAGAAAACCAGCGTACCTTATACTGTAGGCAGAAATAACTTTATTCAACTGTGCAAGTGCTGAAGTGGAGCAATGTCTGAGTTACGGTTGTTTTAATGTATACAATAAACAGAACGGAACTGAATTTATTTACTCAGGAGAGCACAGCTGAGATGCAACATGTAGTTTCCAATGGGTTCTTGCTTCTACACATTTCCACAGCTTATGGGAATCTCATCCATGCATTTTCTTGAGGTACCTTTAGTCGAAGGGGACCCATCCCTGCGGCATCTGTTTGGTCACATGAACTCTGTGGCACCTCGCAAGGGTGGTATTCCTAGCTATAGGACAGAGAATGTGAATAGCCAAATTTCCATTACCCAAGCATTTCAATACACACATACTGTATTTGTCCACCAAACCTGAGAACATTATGTTTTTGGAACATAATGGGTTAGATAGGGAGGGAGAAAGCAAAATGTTTTTCTTAGAAATGATTGGGAAATTATTTCCTTATGTATAAATGTTTGATTAATGAAATGTGAAATGAATATGCCATGTGCAATTGTGTGTGGAGAAAAAGTACTGGCAAGCTGTTTTATTTTTACCTCTTTTGTCAAAGATCTGCTTTTCTTTTCTTATTAGTTGGCACGTCATTCAGTGGGCAAAAGCTTATTCCAAAGGTATGACTGATTCCATCACCACCCCCCAAAAAAAAAAATGCTAGAATTTTTCCCTGTGGCTAAAACTTTGGCTTACTTTATTCAGATGAAAAATGAAGAGTTATACCATTGACTTGGGGCAGGGGTCTAACCACTTTCTCTTTTAGTAATAGGGTTGCTGGAATTTTGAATCCTTACTCTACCCAGAAAAATCTGGTAGCTGTAAATTAGAGTCTTTTGAGTAAGACCTGAGTTGAAATCAGTGCTTCTTCTTAACTAATGTCTCTATCCATCAGCTTTCAGTAGGCCTGGGCAAACCCTTGTGAAGGAAATACAAACTTTCTGAACTGGGAGAGGGAGGGGGTCATTAGATTACAATTAGCCAAACCAGACTTAATGACATTTAGTTTTGTTGGTTTATGTTTGACTACAACTAAGAAAGAAATCCATTTTTCCATGATTTCACATTTAGTTTACCTTAGATGCAATCGCATGCTTATGACTTATTCCATATTTTATGAGAGAAGGCAATTTGTTTTAGTGGGTTGAGCACTGAACAGCAAAATGGAAGACAGCAGGTTCAAACCCCAGAACATCAACACTGACCTACTGAGTGACTCATTTGGAAGAAGCAGGGCTTCTGTGAAACCCAAGGTCCCTATACATTGTTGCAAAGTGTATGATGCAAAATCAGAGACACAGAAGGCTCCCTGTTCTGCCACCATACTTTTTGGTTATACTCAAAGCTGGAAGGCTTTGGGCATGGGGTGGAGCCCCCCCCCCAACCATGAAGGTTTTCCATGTCACACAATGTAAAAAACATACAGATCACACCCATAAGGAACTACAGTATCTGGGCCCCCATATTCAAAGGGGATACACGGTGCATTCTGGCAGAAATAGAAGATGGGCCACGCATATCCAACAATGCGCTGAAGCGAGATATCAAAGGGGCAAGATGTGCTGCCCACAAGGGAATGGGCCAGTGCACAAAATAATGCATGCCACACAAGTGGAGGGGGCGTTCCCATGCATATGCCATGCTGCAGCATATTCAGAAGGAATGCGCCCCTCAAAGGCCGGAAATGCGCGGCCCACAACAGGGTCAGCAGAAAAAGCTGGCCTAACCCGACAGCCACCAACATGGTATCAGAAGTGCACAGAAGCGCACCAGCCTGCCAGCCCCAGCAGGCAAGTGCCAACCCCCCTTCCAGCTCCTATCCCCAATTGGTGAAGATGTCTGCAACGAACCTCCCTGGAAGTCTAGTGGACCCCTGCCCCATCCCCGATCGCAGTTACTGTAGTATACCCCACCCCCTCCCTGGTAGTACAGTGGACCCCCCGCCCTGCCCTAATCCCCAAAAGTAGATAACAGAAGGTTTACCTCCAGTCCATAGTGTAGAGAACACTCCGCTACCCCACCTGTGCTGGCAACTGGTACAGCCCACCACTCCCGTCCATGGCCAGCCGCCAACTCACAGACACTGGGGAGCATCATAATATAGGACGATGGTTGTTGTTTTTTTCTGGCAACCAATGAGCATTGTCCTATATTATGATAGCTCCCCAGTGCCTGTCAGTTGGTGGCTGGCCATGTAAGGGAGCAGTGGGCTGTGCCAGTCGCCAGCACAAGTGGGATGGGGGAGTGTCCTCTACACTATGGAATGGAGGTAAGCCTCCTTTCATTTACTTTTGGGGATTGGGGATGGGGTAGGGGTCCGCTGGACTACCAGGTAGTGGCACAGGGTTATAACAGTCACTATGCCCAGGGCTGGGGTGGTGGGGTGTTCCATTAGACTACCAGGGAGGTTCGGTGTAGGATGCTGCAACAATCGGGGTTAGGGGCCGGGAGGGGGTGTGATGGGCACATTCCTGATGGGCACACCTATGCTAATGGGCTCATAATGAGCATGCATGGTGCCCGATTACACCATTCATGCCCAATGAGCTCATTAGCATTTACTGGCTCAATATTGACCTTGGGGTCATGGCGCATCCAGGTATGCACCACGCACGTCCCAATGGCAATAGTCAGCCCCAACCCTGAATGTGCTGTGCCAGACCTGGCAGCCGACCACTCTGGGCAGCGCATCCAGGGTCGGATATTCAAACAGTATGCACAATCAGACCCGATCATGCATACTGTTTAAATATACCCTCAGAGCCATCTGACACATCTGTTCTGTGCGCTGCATCTTTGCGCTCACGCAATCGGCCTTTTCTGAATAAGTCCCCCCTAGTGTTTTAAAACCAACAATATTGGTGGCTTTTTGCATTTAACACCAATAGGGACTCATTGGTAATCAAACTCAAGAGCATGAAAGGCAAACTGACCCACAAAAATGCCTCTTTTTTTATTTACCTTGATCTCACAGATGACTTACCATGTGGAATCAGGTCCAAGTTTTGGGGCCCATTTTTCTTTGATGCAGCTGGCGAAGGTCAGAATATTTGCCAAGAATACCAAACCAATGTTCTTCGTCTCTGACCACCTCCCTATCTTTATTCAATCTAAAAAATCAAAAATCTGAAAGACACCTCATCTATTGTAGGTAGCGCTGACATCCCGGACACTGCAAGACTGGACATTTTACAACATGGGATGCTATGAATGGAAGGCCTTTCTTTTTAAAAAATTATGGTACACTCAGTATACTGATGGTTATCTACTGTAACAAATATGGACATTAATAAAAGTCTGATTTTACTTTATTTGTGGTAACCTGGTGTTCAACTCCATATACATATATATATATACACATATATGTATATATATTCTTTGCAAAAAAACTGCATTAATGCACCAGTTAGGGTAACTTAACACCTACAAAGTAGCCAAATGTGGGGTTTCCCACCCTAACGCACCCCCCACCCCACATACCAAAAGGAAAAACATTAGGGTTTTGGGTCTCCGGAGTCTTGGTAAATCCATGGTGGGGTCTTCCTTGGGGGAAGCTTGCTTGTCACTTCTACTCCTAGTCTACCTGCCCTCCTTATAGCTCTTCTTACAGCCCACCTGTTGGCACTCAGAGCGGATAACAAAGATTACAGTTAATAGTTCAGGAGCATCAATTTACTGAAAGAACTTCAAATTTAGTATCTTCGGCCACCTGCTTGATATCGCACTGCTTGCTCTTATAGTCCTCGGATCACCTGATATAACAACGGTACTGGGAAAATCAAAAGGCTTATCTACTGTATTATGATTTATTCTGTTCTTCAATATACTCTTTTCGCCCTGTATGTGAGTATAGAGGCAGGGTACTGTAAAACTATTTTTGATGTACTGTACATACCATATCAAGTGTGACAAATAATTTATTTGATGCATTACTGTAGATACAACAGAAGTGCAAACAATGCCATAACATTAATTTTGTTGGAACACGGTTGACACATGCTGAAAAACCATTATTGGCACAGGGATGTGAATGTCCTGATGGAGGTTTACTGTTCTCGTCATATACAGTATGTAGATGGTCTATCTTTCAAATCATAAAATGTATATTACCAGTGAACTGTTTTGTTGTATAAACACAATTTATTGCTAAAAATGATAATTAACACTTTTTTCAGTGAGGCAAACCAGCTAAACAGCAAATAATCATACATGTAGCTGTAAATGAATGAAGTGCAACAGTATTGCCTAAGAATCACTGACATTATGATTTGCATTACCTTTTCAGAACATTAATTATAAAATGTTGCCATAAACATGAACTCCATAATCTTAATGTGATTCAATTTATTTGTAAATTATGGACCGGAATACTGCAAAAAAGTAAAGCATTAATGACAATGTGTGATAATTTTCTGGTGATCTTTCCTTTGAGTTCTTCACAGGTTTATGTATATGCAACATGTTCACAGGTGGACTTTTTTTAACCATTTTGAAAGATAAAGTGTGAAACTATAACAGTGATAGCAGATCTTACTTCGAGATACAGCTCTTACAGCAGGTTACACCATTAGGACCGAAGCCGTCAGGCGCCAGGACCCCACGGAAATTTTCTAGCTAGCAGTCTTCAGCGGGGACCGCCTCCAACGTCGGTCCCGGCCCCGATGTCAGGCATAGTACATAAGGAGGCGGTCCCCCCACAATCCCCAGTTCTTTTCCCGCCGTCGACATCGCAAGCATCGGCCTCTCGGTCACTTTCTAGTGTGCGACGACTAGGAACTACGACGTTTTCCTTTTTTTTTTCTCATTCGAACTTGAATTCATCTGATGTCCTCTCCAAACACCTCTCTGGAAGGTCAACCATTGAAGTGTGCCTGCTGCAAACAGATCCCCTTCAAGGATCCTCACTCAGCCTGCGTGCGTTGTCTAGGCCCAGAACATGACACCAAGGCCTGCTCCTTCTGCCAGGGCTTCAACAGTCGCACCAGGATCCGCCGCCAGAAGGCCCTTCAAGCATTTCTCTTGGAGGAGAAACTCAAGACCATGGATAGGGAACCTTCCTCCAGGGGGGAGTCATAAGGGAAGACCCACAAGCACCGGGAAAAACACCAGGAGAAGGAAAGGCCCAGGTCCCCGTCGAGGGCCTTCAACTCCCGAAGCTCCGGTTCACGGTCAGACCGCTCTCCCTCCAGGGCTCAATCTCAGCCTCCCCGGTTCAGGTCAGATCCTCCAGTGACTCCTCCTCCCTGCAGCCTATCAAGACTTCCAGGCCATCGGCTTCATCCACTCCTTCTAACGCCTCGTCCAAGTCTGGGGAGCGCCACAAGTCTTCCTCCCGCTGTCGGGACTCCGACGCCAGGTCGGTATCCCAGCCTCTGCGTGGGTCGGACCCTGTCCCGCGTAATACTAAAGACCTGACATCCTTGAAATGGATACCGGACCCGATATCAGCCCACCCGACGTCGACCAAGCATCACAGGCACTCCCAAGAGCTGGCTACAGTAAGACACCCATCGCCGGCCAGGTGTTCGCCTCCCAGGGCGTCGGCCAGGGGACCAACATTGGCTACTCCAGAGGGGAGGACCGCACCACCGTCGCCCACTGACATCGGTCGGAAGCTATTATCGGAGGAGGAGGACACCACTCAGTCTGAGGACCAGGCGGGTGACTCCAGAACCGTCGGGCTCCCACGGGAACCCTCTCCAGAGCGGGAGACCCCCAGGGACCAGACGCAACAGGCCACTGGTACCCAGCCCGTCGTCGGGCCTGAATTTGGCAGAGGTGAAGGAGCTCTTCACCTTCTGGTGGGACACCATCAGGAAGGATGTGGTCGCCACACACCCTCCTCCTACTCCTCCGGCTCCACCTCCACCTACTCCTTCAACACCTATGCCCCCTCCTCCATCCAAGGGGCCCGTAGGACGGTCACCAACACCTCCTCCTGGGGCAGATCCTCAGATAGGAGACGACCTCCCTCAAGATCCACTTCAGGGTCACCCAGTCCTAAGAGACCCAGATGACGCCGGTACACCTCGTCCATGGAGGATTCTAGATCTGACACCTCAGGGCACTCCAGATCTCCTTCTCCAATCAACATTCCCTCCCCAGACCCACACGACCTTCCCAGGTCTCCTCCGGATGACTTCTCGTTCGCTGAGATCATGAGGCACATTCAGGAGAATATGGGGTGGGATGCTGAAGAACTGGACCCCGAGAGACAGCGCCTTGCCCGCTACCTTCAGCAGAAAGATCCAAAGCCTGTGGTAGTCCCACCCTTGGTGGACACCTTCACAGACATCACCAAGGCTGTGTGGAAATGTCCACATTCGACTCCGGCAGTGCTGAAGAAGGCTGACCACCTATACAAGGCCCCAAGGGAGGACCAGTATCTGGTGAACCATCCTCTGACTGATTCCCTGGTCATCACGGCCTCGCATGACCGGTCTCAGAGACCTCAGCACTTGAGCACACAGCCACCAGACCCAGAATCCAAGCAGTTGGATGTCCTGGGTAGGCGCATGTATGCGACTGCAACTTGCGCCATCAGGTCTCTAAATTACCTCACCCACATGGTTCAATTCCAGAACGCACTGTGGGAACAGGGACAGGACCTGGTCGAGAAGATGCCCGACAGTGGTCAAAAGGAGGAGCTTTTAAATCTCCTCCATACGGGTTCGGATATGGGGACCCAGGTGCTCAGAGCCGCATATGATTCTGCGGACTCCTCAGCCAGAGCTGCAGCCTCAGGCGTGTGTTTCCGGAGACACTCTTGGCTCCGCGTCTCCGGTTTTAACCCGGATGTCCAGAAGAATATCATGGACGTCCCTTAAAATGGGAAAGTCCTTTTTGGTGAAGCCTCTGAGTAGGTGATCACCAAACTTCAGGATGCAGGGAAGGCAGTTAGACCTGTCCAGGCCATGTACAGATCTCGGCCTAGTTCCCTTCTTAGGAACCAGAGTCGCTTTCGTGGCCAGACACAAAGGCAACAACCGCGTTCCGGCCAACAGCAGAGGGGCTCCTTTACCCAAAAAGTCCAGGCCAAGTCATCTCCAGGCAGAGGCCACCGAGTCGCAAAGTCAACCCAAGCTGCAGGATCTAACGCTGCCACAGCGTGACTCCTTCCCGGCCCCCGCCCCTCCTCAGGATCAACGGGGAATGAAGGTCAGGGGTCGCATTGCACGTCACCTGCCAGGGTGGCAGTCGATCACCACCAACAGGTGGGTGCTGCAATTGGTCGAAAAAGGCCACTATATAGAATTCGTAGGCAGCCCACCTACAAGGCCTCCCCTGCTTTCCCGCTACTTGGGTCAGCATGCCCTGCTCATACAGCAGGAAGTGCTCGCGCTTCTGCAGAAAGAAGCCTTAGAGCACATTCCAGAGAACCAGAGAGGGTTAGGCTATTATTTGCACTTCTTCCTAGTTCAAAAGAAAACAGGGGACCTCCGTCCAATTCTGGACCTCAGCGACCTCAATCTGTCGGTCGTCTACAAACGCTTCCGCATGGTGACCCTTCCGGGCCTAATCCCCTTGCTGAAGCGGGACACCTTTCTGGCATCATTAGACATGCAGGACACCTACCTGCACATCCCAATTGCTCAAGCACACAGGAGGTTCCTGTGCTTCGAGTTTCAGAGCCGTCATTATTAGTTCCGAGCGCTTCCTTTCGGGCTGTCATCGGTGCCTCGCGTTTTCACAAAGTGCATGGCGGTCATAGTGGCATCTCTGAGGAGACAAGGCCACTATGTGTTCCCGTACCTGGATGACTGGCTTCTCATGGCTCTCTCCAAGGAGGCACTGATGATGGCCATTCATCATACCCAGGCCCTCTTTCAGTCACTGGGTATTCTCATCAACTACGAGAAGTCACTCCTGGTGCCGTCCCAGAAACTGCAGTTTATAGGAACAGTTCTGGACACCGTCAGAGGGAAAGCTTTTCTTCCCACGGACAGAGCGTAACACATCAGATCCCTCATCAGGAACCTGTCGGTGAAGAAGACTGTCCCGGCCAGACTGGTCCTTCACCTGCTCAGACACATGGCTGCGGCCATTGCAACAGTCTCGATGGCAAGGCTCCACATGCGGGTAACTCAGTGGATGCTAAGGGTGCAATGGGACCAAAGGCAAGACCATCTGCAGCAGCCAATTCGAATCACGAATGCCGCGATTCGGGATTGGCAATGGTGGCTAGATCCGGGGAACCTCTCTGCGAGGGTTTCCTTCATAGCACCGTCTCTGACTGTGACTCTCTCCACAGATGCCTCAGGGCTCAGGTGGGGAGCAAACCTAGATGGGGTGAGGTCTCAAGGCACATGGACAGCCCAGGAATCTCATCTCCACATCAACATTTTGGAGATGAGGGCGGTTCTTTATGCTCTGCAAGCCTTCCAGTCGTAGATTCCACCGGGTACTCTCCTGTTACAAACAGACAATACTGCGGTGATGTATTACCTCAACAAACAAGGAGGCACTCACTCCTACCTGCTTTGCAGGGAGGCCATGAGAGTGTGGGAGTGAGTAGTGCAGCACGGCACAAACCTAATTGCAGTACACGTCCCCGGAGTGGACAATACCGTTGCAGACAGCCTGAGTCGCTCTCAGGCCAGAGTCCACGAGTGGGAACTTCTACAGGAGGTGGCAGAGGATCTGTTTCACAGATGGGGCATTCCAGAGTTAGACCTTTTTGCGTCCCGATCCAATGCAAAACTGCCCAATTTTTGTTTGCTAGATCCAGGGCCTGGTGTTTTCTGGTGAGACGCGTTGTCCCTCTCCTGGGCGGGAAGATTCCTCTATGCCTTCCCTCCTTTCCCGTTGATCCAGAGTGTCCTCTTAAAACTTCACAGGGAGCAGGTGACACTAATTTTGATAGCACCTTTCTGGCCCAGACAAATTTGGTTCCCGCTTCTGCATCAGCTATCCAGAGAACCTCCACTTCCTTTGCCAATCAGCTCCCATCTGCTATCTCAGGAGAAGGGTTCATTAGTCCTTCCGGACTTGCATTCTTTGAACTGCATGCTTGGCTCCTAGAGACATAGCCATGTTGCGATACGGGGTCTCGCAAGAAGTGGCAAATGTACTCTCTGCCGGCAGAAAACCGGCAACCCATGCAACGTACGCCATGAAATGGCGTAGAGTTTTCTTGTGGGCTCAAGCGCACGGTTTCTCACCATTAGAATGTCCCAAAAAGCTGGTTCTAGATTACCTGCTTTCACTTTTTCAGTCCGGACTGGCTTACTCCTCGATTAAGGTGCACCTTTGCGCAATTGCGGCTTACCATGCCCCCATAGGCCATCGGATGGTGGCCTAATTGGACACTACTCGTGCCTTTTTAAGGGGAGTTCTCCACCTTAGGCCACCTATCAAGGATCCGATTCCTCCTTGGGACTTGCCCTTTGTCCTGGAGCAGCTTACGCTGCCACCTTTTGAACCAGCTGCGGATTGAAAGCTACGTTTTTTGTCGTGGAAAATGTTTTTAGTTGCAGTTACTTTGGCAAGAAGGATTTCCAAATTGCATGCACTGATGTGCAAAGAATCTTATTTAGTTTTCCATCAGGATAGGGTATCCCTGAGGACAAACCCAAAGTTTCTGCCTAAGGTGGTTTCAGCCCTCACCCTTAATCAGGATATCGACTTACCAGTGTATTTTCCTAAGTACACCAACTGAGGAGAAGCCCTTCTTAACACCCTTGATGTACACAGGTGCCTCAGATATTATCTGACCAGAACCAAACAGTTTCCAAAGTCAGATCAACTGTTTGTCTCCTTTGCTGTTAGAATGAAAGGAGCTCCTGTTTCTAAACAGTCCCTCTTGAGGTGGCTCATCCAGTGTATCTCTTTCTGTTATGATAAGCGCAATAAAACCTTACCAGGTGTGGTTAAGGGTCATTCCACGAGAGGAGTGGCCACTTCCTTTGTGGTGCTAAGGAATGTCTCCACCTCAGCTATTTGCGCTGCTGCCACTTGGAGCTCGGTGCATACCTTTATTAGGCATTACAGCCTGGATATGGCATTGAGGCGAAGAGCAGGTTTCGGCCTAGCCGTCCTTCAGGGACTTCTGTCTTAGGCTCTAGTAGGGTTGTGATCCCTACCTTTCCTCCTCCTCCCTGTGGCATAAGATTGCCACTATTGCTTGGGAATCAGTCCTAATGGTATAACCTGCTGCAAGAGCTGTATCTCGAAGTAAGATAGTACAGTTACGTAAGAACTTACCGTAACAGTAGATCTTCGAGAATAGCTCTTGCAGCAGGTACCTTCCCGCCCACCATTCCTCCTTTTGTGGAGGTAGGTAGTAACCAAACATCCATCTTAGGGGATGGGAAGTTCTTTTTTAGTCTTGGCCATCTGGTGGCGGATCCTCGGTCTCCTCTTCTGATGTCATCCAGCGGCTGGGAGTCTCTGGTGGGAGAACTGGGGATTGTGGGGGGACCACCTCCTTATGTGCTACACCTGACATCGGGGGCGGGACCAACATCGGAGGCGGTCCCTGCTGAAGACTGCTAGCTAGAACATTTCTGTGGGGTCCTGGCACCTGACGGCTTCAGTCCTAATGGTGTAACCTGCTGCAAGAGCTGTTCTCGAAGATCTACTGTTACGGTAAGTTCTTACGTAACTGTACTTCACAGCTATAGAAAGTAGCAACTGAATAATGGGATGAATTTTACATTTTGACAGTTCTGTGGTCCTCACCTCTAGACAAACCATTGATTCCATCCTGCCCTTACCCCCCCAATCCAGCACACACACACATATGCTCTTACACACACACACACACACACACACACACACACTAAGGGACATGAACACAATGTTACCTAAATTTGAAAACAGAAAGCCAATCAGATATAATGGGTGTGTCCCTGTCATCTGTGGCTCTGCCTGGCTATTGAGGGGGGGAGGCAGATTACATTTTTATGGGTACCATTTGAAAATCACAATGTCTGGCATTCATAGGGGACAAAATGCTGTGCATGGGAAGGTAGCATTCCAGATCATGCCTTCTATGATATATTCCCCATCAAGTCAAAGTCTAGGATCCATCTCATTCAAACATGAAGTCATTTCAGGTCAAAATGAAACAGATAAAGAGATTGCAGGTAAAAAAAAAACCTTGCTCTCCATGGCTGCATTAGTATTATAGGGCTTCTCCAGTTCCTAGAAGATATTAGCATGAGATTCATCTCAAAACAGGGTCTGGCTGTGAATAAAAACGGTTGTGTGCTCTCATGCATTCTCTATTATAAAATCAAATATAAAGTGGGGAGAGAAAGAAAAAAATTAGCTTGTTAGAAAAAGAATTTGCAGAGGAGCCAGCGCTACTTACAAATTGTGAAACTAGATCCCACAGCCTCTACCACTGCTGTTTATTGGCAGTGCGGGAAAGGGAGATGAATGAACTGGGATTACAATTCCCATGGATAATTTAAATGGTTTGATAGATTCAAAAATCAAATGAAATTCCTTTGCCTCCTATGAGTTATTTTTCAGTTTTAGCCAGTTGAATTTCTTTCAGGCAAGATGCATATAATGTGCTCGACATATAAGTTTTTTATTTATTTTATTTTATTTGTTTGTTTGTTTAGTTATTTATTTACTTATTTATTTTGCTTTTCTGGTTGTCCCATAAAAGCTGAACAGCACATATTAAGATTTTTGAAATAACATAATGAATTAGCATAGCTGGATGCCAGAAGGGCCAAGTGACTTGCGGTTGCTAAATTGCGGTTTTGCTAATTTCTGTTTTCCACGGTCTATTAAGACTGCTATTGGGGAACCATAATTATTTGAAACAAAGAGACTAGAGTGTAGGTCTGCCACATTGAACATTCCTGACACATGATGGATTGTGTTTACCTGTGAATTCATCTCCAGAAATTCTAGCTGATCTCTCACATCTGTGATTGCCACATTTAGCAGCAGTTCCTATGGCACGACACTCAGAGGCTGAGTAGCTGCAAATATGTTCAGATTCCTGCACCAAATATTATGGGGTTTAAACACACTGCTTCAAATGTAGTTGACATGAAATAGAAAAGAGCTCACCATTTCTTTCCTACCCAATGCACTACAAGGGACTGTTTTCTTTATTTTGGATAGGGATGGGGATTGGAAAGTGAGGGGTGCCACTATACACCAGGGAAGAACAAAACTTTAATGGGGATGGTAATTGGAGGGTGGGGTGGGGGTGCCACTAAACACCAGAGAAAGACACAGCCTTAACGGGGACATCGATGGGAGGGTGGGGGTGCCACTAGACACCAGGGAAAGATAAATCAATTAGGGAGATGGCAATCTGAGGGTGCGGAGTGCCACCAGGACAAAATCACACACATAAAGGGACAGCAATGGAGTGGGGGGGCATCACTAGACACCAGGGAAATGGCTCACAGCTCACATTGCAGCCTGCAGAACGAGTTCCAGCTATGGCTGCAGAACTCAAGAAAGTCCTGCTGTTCTCATACAGATAACATAGGTTAATGGCTTCCCTCCCTAAGCTGGGCAACCTAGATTTTGGGTTGCCCAGAAAACGTATTTATGGCAACTTTTTAAACAAACAAACAAACACAAGAATCTAGCGGAATGGGTCCTGTTTACATAGGTTCAGTTTTTTTTTTTAAATACATAATTTAATTGTACTTGTGGTGTTTAGAAGTCCAAAACAGTAAAAAGAAAATGGCAGTCATCTCGAGTGTTTCCCCCCATGGCAATTAAATCATGCAAATAACCACCCACAGTTTTTTTTTTACCTTCTGTGGTAGGTTTTTCTCTACATGCAAACAGTAAATTATGACCTGTTAACACTTGTGAATGTTTTTTTTATCAATCGCACTGTTTTTTTAATCAATCGAAGTTGAACATTATCCCCCAAATCGTTATAATTCAAACACTGTATACTTTTATTTTCACCAAACCATCCAAAGGCACACCCCTGACACAGGCCCCATCATCCCTGAAAAAAATCCATGAGGAAATTCCATACTGTCTAGGCTGTAAGTGTGTGTAAAAATACCCAATGTTTAAGTATAGGGAAAAAAGTATGTTTTTTTCACTTTTCTGACCCTCTGTATCTCAAAAACCATACAAGATGCTGTCATAAAACTGTTCATGTCTTGAGACTCTGATGGCCTGCCAGTGCATACCAATTTTTGTGCTATTTCATCCAACGATAGCAAAGTTATTAAGGTGCAAAAAATTGGGTTTATAATTGAACTGATGTCTCAATCCTAACTATAGGGGTGCTACCGCACTCCTATAATATCTATCTATCTATCTATCTATCTATCTATCTATCTATCTATCTATCTGCCTACCTATGTACAGTATTTATTACAAAAACTGCATTAATACACCAGTTAGGGTTCAACTTACTACCATAAAAGTAGAAAAATGTGGCATTAAGGGTTCTGTAACTCCCCATCATCCCAGGCAACAAAAGGACAAGAACACACCAGTCATCATCATCAGGTAAGACAAACAACATACACTGATGTGCTACCTTTGTGGATTTGTATCTGAGGTACTCTCACTGTAAGACATACACACTCATTTCTGGCTGCAGATGGAAATCCACAACACTTTAATCACAACACCACTTTTGTGTCCAGAAGCACAGACCCCTGCAGTCATAGACAGAAATCCACAATACCCAAATTACAAGAGTTATTTTGTCTGCAGAAGTGCAGGCCCTGCAGACTGTAAGACATGAGCACAGTTGTGGCTGCAGAAGTGCAGGCCCCTGAGGGGCCTGTGCTTCTGCAGCTGCAGGTGGGAGACATACACATGACCTCTGGCTGCAGAAGTGCAGGCCCCATGAAATCCATGATACCAAAATTGCAACAGTATTTCTGTCTGCAGAAGTGCATGTCCCTGAGGGGCCTGTGCTTCTGCAGATGCAGGTGTAAGATATGCACACAGACTTCTGGCTGTGGGGTTGCACTTCCACAGCTTCATACAGAAGTCCATAATACCCAAATTGCAACATTACTTCTGCATCCACAGGTACACATGCATGCTGTAAGATATACACACACCGTTATGGCTGCAGATGCAAATCAACAAAAGTAGCACATCAGTGCTAGTATATTTGTGCCATCTGGAAACAGTTGTATGTTGTTTATCCTACCCTGATGATGGCTGCCTGTGGCTACTCGTGTGGTCTTGTCCTTTTTCTGCTTGTGGGTTGGGGGTTGGGAAGTTAGGGTTGGAAACCCTAACACCACATTTTTCTACTTTTGTGATGGTAAGTTGAATGCTAACTGGTGCATTAGTGCAGCTTTTTGCAATGAATACCCTTTATTTTTGAGATAGTGGAATTGTATTCTCATCTACGCAGATCCCTTGGGGAACCTGCATGAAGAGATGCAGATGCACAGGCCCTTGGCACCCTTCTTTAAGGGAAGAATCTGCTTGCATATGGCAGTGAATGCAAAGAATAGTTGGGGCTATCTTGTGGGATACAGAAGTACAAGGACCTCTGGTCCCTGCTCTTTCATATGGCTACAGACACAGACATACAGGGCAAAGAGTCCACACTTTATTTTAAGTGTCAGTTTCAATGTAATTGTGGGGGTAGATAATCATTAATTACATGCAACAGGGGTAACTACATTGTAGTTGCATGTAATTACATTGCAATTGCAGTGCAGTTCCAGTGTAGTTACACTGTAATTACAGTGTAGTTAAAGAAACTTTAAGTTCAACATAGTTGTTTTATGATCCCCTTATAAATATGACATGTGGGATTTAAAGAATGCTGGCCAAAATGTAATTTCACACCACAAGTGCAAAGACATATGTCAGCCAGGATCAGAAAAACAACACCTGTCATGTTCATGAGGTGGTGTGAAAAATGGCAATGTTGAATGTCTGGAGTCAAATATTAAAAATTACCAAAGTTTTGAAGGTGCATGGTAAAATTTCAACATACATCCACAACATCATTGTTTTTTAATATTCTGACCCCACGTTTTGAACATAGTCTTCTTATGACCCCCCCATCTGATGAACCCGGTAGGTGAAAATGTTTAAATCCCATCTGAAAGGTGATTTTGCAGCGTGACTGTGAAATCACCTTTTATATTAGATTTGAAAATTTTACCTGCCTTGTTCATGAGGTGGGTTTCCAAAAAAAAGGCGAGTTGAAAGTTTGGTGGAAGAATATTAAAAATTAGCAAAGTTATGAGTGAACATTGAAATATTTAAATGTTCACTAATAACGTGGTCATTTTACAATACTTCCCACCAAATTTTCAGCTTAATCTTTTTATGATCCCACCTCATGAACCCAGTAGGTGTAAATTTTCAAATTCTGCCTAAAAGGTGATTTCACGGAGTGATTACAAAATCACCTTTCTGGATGACTTTGAAAAATTTCACATACCTTGGTCATAAGGTGGAGCCCCAAAAAGACCATGTTGAAAATTTGTTGGAAAAATATTTAAAAATGACAAAGTTATAAGTAAAGGCTCAGAATGAATGGAAGTATATTAACCAGACTTACCTTTTTTCCTCATATTGCACTTGTGGTTTCTCAAGAAGGATGGCTTTCACCTTGGAGATTGGATCTACAATGTGGGACCCTGTTTAGGTGAGTGAGGGTGTGTGTGGGGTGTGTGTGAGGTGGTGGGTGCTGAGTGGGGGGTCGGGGTGGGGAAGTACAGATTGATGAGGGACCATTTTCTTCTTTTCAGGGTTACAATAAAAGAAAAAAAAAGATCAATGAGGGACAATTTTCTTTTTTCCATGGATTGGACCTGACACTGGGGATTGGGCACCCCAGTGTTGGCATTTAGTGCTTGATGGCACAGGGTGTGGGCACCCTGGTGAAGACACTTTTATATTAGGGAGGGGGCAATGTGGATAGGAGGGGGTTGTGAGTTGTACTGGGGTGGGCACCCTTATCCACTTGAAGATTAAATTAAATGGAACCTGACTGGAGAAATGGGTTTATAGACACGATCACGAGGTGGGCAGGCTAAATGGTAGTGGGAGGGACTGTAGGTGGTAGTGTTTGGTGGCACCAGTGGTGGGCACCCCGATGTTGCCACTACTGGGTTTCTAACAGAGATCAGGAGGTGTGTGGGCTATATAGCACTGGGAAGGACACCGGCTGTTGTATTAGGTGTGAGTTGAAAATTCCCCTATCACAGCACTTTCGGTACGAAAGGGGAATTCTTAGCTCATAACCTCAAAAATGGCTACGCTCATTAAGCTGGGCAGCCAGCATTTGGGGGTACCCAGAAAATGTATTTCTGGCTCAAATTTGAAAAATTAAAGAGCAGAATCAAGCTAAACTGGTCCAGCTTACCAAGGTTCCCATGTTTGTCTTTTTCAAAAAGCCTCATTTGTGCACATTTTCCAAGTTTTCTATTAAAAAAAAAGATGGCAGCCATTATGACCTGAACATTTTCCTCATGACCTGAACAACACTAATTACGTGAAGGGTAAATGCTCATGAAAGGTAAATTTATCTTTCGTATCAGAGGGCTACCCTAAAACCCTACTGAGCATGCTGAGAAAGAAAACATTATATCCTGATCACCCTGGAACCGATTAATATTTTTTCACAAAACTTTCGAAAGACGCTAGCTTGGCACACTCCTCTTCTACTCTGAAGGTTTTTGAAAAGAATTCTGTACCATCTAGGCTGTAGGTTAGAGGAAAACAAGTGTTGTTAAAGCCTGAAAATTTTGAAAATTTCTGTAAAGCTGACACATTTAGATATCAAGAACCACATAAACTACCATCATGAAACTTATCAAGTCTTGGGAACATGCCTCCCTGAGACAGCAGGCCAAACACCGCCAATGGTATTAACATGCAAATGTAACTGTTTAACATGGAACACTGTCCTCAACCCTAACTACAATGGCAGTACCACACCAGTATAGTATCTATCTATCTATCTATCTATCTATCTATCTATCTATCTATCTATCTATCTATCTATCTATCTATCTGTCTGTCTCTGTGTCTGTCTGTCTTTACATATGCATTCCCTTTCTCTTTCACGTCTTCTCTTCCTGTCTCTCATTTTCTTGATTTACTAGGCATGTTTCACGGAAAATAAATAAAATATAACCCTGTCTTAAAACATGCACAGAGCTTAAAAAATCTTTACTCTTCACACTTTCTCATTTTCAAATGCTAATATTTGTAACATTTCCTCACATTATATATACAGGTTGTTCATCTTGCACATATGCCACTTACTTGTGATTATAAAATAAATTTGTTGCATCTCACCATTGTAATTAAAGGCTGAAAGGTACTGTAAGTCCATCATGTCTACCCTTTCCCACTTCATTAACTTAATGAGTATGCTGTGCTAACATGAACAGTACTAGTTTGTCTGTTATTTTTACACCTGCAACTATCAATTTATATTTACCGTATTGCTAATATGAATTGTGGGATTTAGCAGTAATAGTGTGCACGCAAATTATTTCTTGGATCCCCATAGTGCTGTTATAAACATCAACAGATTTATATTTTTCTTTGTAAGACAAGAAAGTGAACACAACTACAGTACAATAATTGTTTGTAAAAACATTCAAAGAAACAAAAACAAAGAACATGTAGCACTGCTGTCCTATGAAACTATCGTCTTAGTCACTTCCAAGTATCTTCATTCTGAATCTACCAGCACCTGCCTGACCTGAGTGTGTGTACAGATAATAATTTAGGTCTTCTTCATCCATTTACTTCTCTTCTTATAGCCCTCTACGTGCCCTTTAACTTTCTACATCACATGCCTCCTTATTGCTGACTGTCAGACTTCGGCAGAGCAGCAAAACAGCATGGCACACATCTACACTAATGTGTTATAAATGTTAATGACATTAAAGCTACAGGGAGAGTGGCATTAGTGTTTTCCACCTAAAGAGTTGGGGGGGATCTCCTCTTGGACAAAATGGTCATTATTATAAATGTATAGGTCCTGCAGTGGAACCAAGATAGAATACTTCTACACAGAAAGCAATATTTTGTAGGGATTGGGTAGATTAGTATACCTCCTTGCACCACACTGGAGCCACTTATGTACAGCAAGACTGGGGAGCCAGAACTCACTGATATGTATACAGTCATATCATGTTATAAATGATGAATAACATATAGAATAATATTGTACATTAGGTAAAAACACATGAAAACAAGGTTGTGATTCCATTGGTGTGGTTGGCGGTCAGGTTCTGGTAGTAATCCGACGACTGAATCACAAGCCTTGTGTTCATGCTTTCCTGTTTTGTTACAGTATGTGATTGGCTATTGTTTTCCTTCTCCGCCTACCATTTTTTTTGTCCTGAATACTTTTCTGAAGTTCATCATTTACTGATGGAAAATATTACAGTATACTTTGTTTTGCAATTTTTTTGTACTTGGATTCAGTCAGAGTGAGTATTTTGTTTGCAATGGCAGCACTCCAAAGCTGCAATTTAATTGCATCACTGCCCATTCAATATCAGAATTATGGCACAGCAGCTAAATGATGACACAACCCTCTACCAGAGATTTTGGTAGCTATTCCATCCCTACTGAGCAACATAGCCATCCATGTGCAATAATGAGTGTTCATATTAGAGGGTGCTGCTGCTTGGGAAAGGGGGATTTCCAGAATCCTTGAATGGTCAGAATGCCAGAACCCACACAAATCCAGACTGTCCAGAACCACCAGAATGCATGCACGTTTTGTGTGGGTTCCACATTCCAGAAGTTCTGGTAGTTCCAGATTTTAAATAAGGTCCAGCATTCTGCCTGTTGCATGGTTCTTTACAATGACCACAACCCCTACATGGAACTTGGTAATTTTCAGAACCCCAGAATGGATGGAATGCCAGTACTAGTGCAAGCAGTAAAATCCGGAATTGCTGGAGCATATGAACCCATGCAAAAATTGTGTGCAGTCCATGAGTTCTGGATTTCATCATTTACACAGGTGCCAGTATTCTGCAGTTCTGGACATTACCCAGTATCCTGCTGTCCAGTTGATTGTAATGAGTGATTTTGGGTAGTGCAGCAGGTTTGTTCAGCTCTTCCTTACCACACTCAGAGTTAGGACCAGATATGAGATGCTGGCAGCCATTAGTGGCTTAGTGGGTTGCACAGGCACCTCTGAGGCCAGAAAATCAAAAGGCTGTGGGTTCCATCCCCACAGCAGGCAGTTGGTGTAAATCTACACTGTAGTGCAGCATGAGGGGTGTGCTGCACTTCTGAGGTGCCATCTTTCAGATGAGACATTAAACTGAGGCCCCCTCTGCCTGTTCTGGTGGTTGTTTGGGTGGACGTTAAACATCCCATGGCACTTCTCAGCAAGTTCTGGCAGAGCCACTACGGCTGTAAATGCATTAACTAGATAAGGATGTTTCATGTGCTGAAACATAAACATGAATTGCCATTGCATACACTAACAGAATCAAAGTACGGTACATTGAGAAAGGGCAGATAAAAATAATGCCACTGTCTGTATTACAGTTACCTATATGTTTCACATTTTATTCTATGCACTGTTATAGCAATCAACTCAACAGAACTGGGCCATCATATACATGAAGGTACTGTACCTTAATTGCAAACACTGCTGAGACAACTATATGTTGTGACAAGGTGGAAGATAAACACAATGTTGTGACATGTTTAGGAAGATGTTTGATGTGTTTAATTGATTTTTTTAGAGATTGCTATACAGTACACACACACATAATTAGTATAATGTAAAAAGTGCATATACTCAAATGTCAATGTAAATCTTACAAATTTCATTACAAGTTGTTCTCTTGAAGGAAGATCTTAATGTACAAGGCCTAAAAATGGGTGTTGGGTAAACGTTAACTGGGGTAGGTGTGTTATTGAGGGAATTGCATAGTTTATGTTTTATTGCTGCTCCACCCCAGGCACACACAATATGAAAATCAACAACCTCTTGATATGAAGCAACAGGAATTAGTACAAGGAGAGAAACAAGTAGGAGACTAAGTAGATAGACAAGCATGAGTATGGTAAGTCAAATAACATTTCAAAAAGTCTCACTATTATAATTCATTTTTTACAAATGCGTCTGCACAGTTGACAAGTTTTGTAAAAAAAATAATAACAATGGGAGTTATTCCACGTATGTCCACAGGTGCCATGCATGCATGCAGGTGGAGGGATTTGAGGCCCGAATGTACCAGTCTGCCCTGCTCCTGAGTCAGAAGATCATGGCGGAGAGGCAGAGGTACAGGGGGTTCCATCAATAGCTGTTGAAGCAAAGGGAACCAAATCTGATGAGGCCAAAGAGGGGCTGTTAGAATCATCAGAATCAGTGAGCCCCTTCTGTCTGTATCTTCAGCAGAACCCACTGAAGCACTTGGAAGGGAGGAAAGATGTACAAGGACCTCCCTGTCCAGCAAAGAGACAGCGCATCTCACTAGAAAACACCACACTCAGGAATGAGTGAGCAAAAATTGAGTAGTTTTGCATTGAATGAGGAGATGAAGAGGTCTATTCTAGCCAACCCCACAGGTTGAATAAGCTTTCAACCACCTCTTGATTTAGCTTCCACTTGTGAGCCCTGACAGTGGTGTGGCTGAGTCTGTCTGCCAGGACTTTGCTGATGCCCAGCACATGGACACCAGTCAGGCGGAGGTCATGCTGGACTGCCCAGTATCATACTTGCATCGCCTCCTGGCATAGAGGGTACGAGTGAGTGCCTCCCTGTTTGTTCAGGTACCAGACCACAGACATATTGTCGATCTGAACCAGTAGTGTCCCTGGACAAAGAAGAGGCTGGAAGTCCTGGAGAACATACAGCACTGAACTCATTTCAAACACATTGATGTGTAGAGATGCTTCCAGCTGAGACTATGTTCCCTTGGTCTGATGGTCTTCTAGGTGGTCTTCCCAGCCTTGACATGAAGCATCCATTGTAAGGGTCATGGTAGGAGCAGGGGGTTGAAAGGGGACCTCCCGTGGAGAGATTGGACAACTCCTGCCACTAAAGAAGATCCTTCTTCATGTACTCGGACACTAGGACCCTGTGGTCCAAGTTGTCCCTCCACTGATACCATTGAACACATAGAGTCCACTGGGTCACCCTCATATGGAGACTGGCTAGAGGAATTGTAGGGATCACAGTTGCCATCAGCCCTAGAAGATGGAGGATCGACCAGGCTGTGGGCCAGCGTGAGTTGGCCAATAATCTGGCCTGTTCCTGCAGGGTGTCCGCTCAGTCTGATGGGAGAAAGACCTTGCCCTGGAGCATATCCAGCACTGCCCCAAATGAATTGTAGGCATTGGGAAGGGAGAGGTGGGACTTGGGATAGTTGACTGTTATTCCAAGTCTGGAAAAGAGGTCCAGGGTGAAGGAGAGGGACTGCCTCAGACTGCTCTGTGATGGGGCTGACAGAAGCCAATCATCCAGATACAGGCACAATTAGATCCCTCTGTGGCATAGGGCTGCAGTCACCACTGCTAGGCATTTGGTAAAATCCCTAGGTACTGAGGATAGGCCAAAAGGGAGAGCCTTGAACTGATAATGTTCCCCCGGAAGGCAAATAGAAGAAAGTGGCGGTGGGCCTGGAAGTCAGGAATGTGCAGGTAAGCATCCTGCATGTCCAGTGCACAAAGCCAATGGCCCTTGTGGAGCAGGGGTAGAAGTCCGAGAATGGTGAGCATGCGGAACCTCTTGTACTTGATGTACAGATTGAGCATGCTGAGGTCCAAGATGGGTCTTAGGTCGCCTTTTTTTTTGGTCACTAGGAAGAAATGGAAGTAGTACCCTCTTCCTATCTGTGCCAGAGCCACGGGCTTTATGGCTGACTTTTGCAGAACAGCCTGGCTCTCATCCCCTATTAGAGACATGTGCCTTGGAGGATAATGGGAGAGGCCTGAGGGGTTGTCCTGAGGCCTGTCTAGGAACTCTGTGGTGTGACCTCTTGCTGGTTCCCCTAGATGATCTGGAGAAGGCAGGGGGGTTCCCCTTGAGTTAGGAGGCCAAGGGGAAGGAGCTGGCAGCTCCTCCATGGGGCTTCTGGGACTTGGCAGGGGGGTCGGGGTTCCTGATGCTGGATACCAGCATTTGGCCTGGAGTTTGGCAGGGACCTCTTTGGTCTGGCATCTCTGTTGCTGATGAAAAGGCTGTTTGCCTTTGTAACCCCCTCGGTACATGAAGTAGACGTCATGGATGGATTTACTGTGGTCCTGCAATTCAGTGATAATATCCTTGGCGTCACCTCTGAATAACATGGATCCCTTGAAAGGGGCATCTAGGATGGAGGTCTGAATGTCTTGTGCCAGTCCAGCAATCTTCAGCCACAAATATCACCTAATGCAGACAGCAGTGGCTATGGTGCGAGCAACTGAGTCTACTGTATCATAAGTGATCCAGAGGCATGAAGACAGGAGATTTTAGCCATTCTCACTATCTTGGCAATCTCTGCCATAAGCTCCTGGTCCTGGATAGCTTCCAAGTTGGACTCGAATTAGACCAGGGAAGATTTCTGGTAGGAAACCATATGAGCCACATAAGTAAGGGACCTGAGGAGGAATGGCTCTTGCGACCAAAATTGTCCAGCTGCTTAGACTCCTTATCAAGAGGAGACATGCTCAAATGTTTAGGTTTAGAGGACCGGTCATGGGCAGCCATGATAACAACTGAGTCCACCTTAGGATAACCAGTAAGATGTGTGACCCCATCTGGGGGTGGTACATCTTGTCTGTCTTTTTTGAAACAGTCGGAATGGAGGAAGGCTGTTTGCCAGACAGTGGATGTCAGGTTTTCATGGGGCCCAGTCCAAGGCAGTATGGGCATAAGAGCTGTGTCAGTCACGTCTAGATGCTCCACAAGCCTTTTCTGCTTTGGATCCTGTTCCTGGATAGCCTAGCCACAGGCATTTTGTATAGTTATGAGGAGTTCTGCAACATAGAAACATAGAGGTTGATGGCAGATAAGGACCGCAAGGCCCATCCAGTCTGCCCATTTCTTTTTCTACCTTACAAATGTGCCATCGGCCTTTGCTCTGTCAGTGGCCTATCTATTTATACTCATCTGTATTGCTCCCTTATGCCTATCCCATGCCTGTTTGAAGCCCTGCACTGTATTCACAGCCACCACTTCCTGAGGTAGGCCATTCCATGCATCCACCACTCTTTCTGTGAAAAACAATTTCACATTCCCCTTAATCAGCCTCCTCTAATCTCATGCTGTGTCCTCTTTGTCCTGCTATTTTTCTTTATATTTAAACATGTTAGACTCTTTCACCTTGTTAATGCCTTAAGGTGTTTGAATGTTTCGATCATATCACCTCTCTCCTCCTTTGCTCAAGGGTATACATATTGAGCTCCGTTAATCTGTCCTCATATGTCTTCTGATGCAGTCCCTGCACCATTTTGGCTGCCCTCTCTGGACTGCCTCAATTTGGTTAATGTCCTTGTGAAGGTGTGGCTTCCAGTACTGCACGCAGTACTCCAGATGAGGCCTAACCAGTGTCTTGTAAAGAGGGAGTATTACCTCCCTCTTACGACTTGTGATACCCCTACTAATGCACCCTAACATCCCCCTAGTCTTACCTACTGCTTTAGAGGTCTGCTTGGATGATTTCAGGTCATCGGTGATGATGATGCCCAAGTCTCTTTCTTCCTTTGTGACTGCCAGCAACTCCCCTCCCAGCGTATAGGTGGATTCAGGGTTTCTCTTCCCTATGTGCATGATCTTGCACTTCTTTGCATTAAGGAAGGGTCTTCCAGAGGGGACTTCGGGGACTTCTTAGGCTGAGGCTCTATAGGTGTATGCGTTACAGAGCTGGAGGATGAGTCAGAATTAGAGTCTGAAGAGTGCCTGCTGGGGGTCTGAACCCTTTTTAAAGAAGTATCCTGGGTTTTATCCCTGACCTGGTGTCTAGAGAAGCCTTCTCTGGAAAGGTGGGAATCCACAGGAGAGGCTGATCTAGGGTTTGGAAAGGAGGCAGGAGTAGAGGCTGCCACTAGTTTCCAATGGTCAAGCTCTGAGGCTAGTTGAATCCTGGCCTCCTGAATCAGGGTCTGAAACACTGCCTGGATATCAGCCTGAGGCTGCTGTGGAGGCAGAGGCTGAGGCTGAGGAGGAGGAGGAGACTGGTATAATGAATATCCTGGTGTCTGATATTGAGGGTATCCATGAGCCTGACAGAAGTAGGGAAAGCCAAAAGGAGCATACCCTTGTTTAGACATAGCCTGGCATATGGTACCTCTGTACCTAATGGGGTTGATGACCAGGAATCGGATACCCCAGCGAAGGATATATTTGGTATTGTGGGTACTGATAGACTGAAACAGTGCCCATAGGTCCAGCTGGAGGTGGAGCTTAAGGCCCAGCAGGAGGTCCAGAAGGAGCAGGTGTCAGCCCTGCAGGGACATTTGAAGGGGCTGGCACTGGATCAGGCACAGGAATGTCCAGGACCAGAAGATTTGATGCCTGGGGGCCTGACAGAAGGCTGTCCAGTGTTTGAGGAATGGCTAGAGTGCCAGACATACCCAGACCCAGTGAAGGGTCACCTAGCGAAGGGTCACTTGACATCAGGGTGTGAGTAGAACCTGATGGAAGACCCACCATCGTCTGCAGAGCCAGAGTCCAAGATGGCAGAACCTGGTTGTCCAAGGGGGCTTGGGTTGAGGAGGTCTTGATGAAAGGTCTCTGGAGGGATTAACAATAGGCCCAGTGGGTGAACCAGGAAGAAACTGACCCGGTAAAGGAGGGGGAACTTCCAGATTAGTGCCCACCTCTGGCTCTTGATCTTCAGGCAAGTCCGGAGGGTCTTGTTGGGTTAGTGGGAGTGAGGAACCCACTAAAGACTGTTGTGTGTCTGGCAGCTGGGCTCAACTCGATGTCGTAGGTATCCTGTGATCCCGATGGGAGAGCCTCAGCTGTGTGGTCCCCAGAGGAACCAGGGAGTGACTTATCAGCTGTGGCCATGCAGACATCAGAAGAGTTAATGTCCGACTTATTGGCCTGGGCCATGCAGACAACAACAGAGCTGGAGTCCAGCTTAGCGGCTATGACCATGTGCTTCTCAGTGGGGCCAGGGAGTGACTTATCGACCTGGCTGCTGGTGATAAACCCTGAAGAAGATATGGGCCTAAGGAGCACAATAGGGATTCCATCATCCAAGAAGAGCCCCGACTGCACTGTGAGTAAATCAGGCAGGAAGGCCATGGTCTGATCCACCTGAGTGATAGGAGACCTGGCAGTAGGGGTACTTACCAAAGTGGAGGCTCCTCTGGTGTCAGTGGTGCCCGATGGTCACCACCAAGTGGATGGAGACCTATCCCGATCTAGGTGCCTCTCCTTGTTCTTTTTCTTCTTTTTGGGTTCTGGCATTGGAGAAGAAGATTTTTCCTGCAGATTCTGCAGCTCCTTTTCCATCAAAGCTAGGTACTTCTCCAGAAAGTGGGCTTTGATATTTTTCTGGTGCCTAATCCGTGTGGCCTGGTTGAAGGATTGGCTGGGCGCACAGTCCTTGACCTGGTGTTTGGGGCCTAGGCTGATCTTGCAGCAGGAATGCTCATACACATACAGGATCTGGGTGCCTCAGGACTTGCAGTTCTTCTTTTCGATGCATCACCCAACTGTTCATGTTCCTGAATTGTACCTCCAACTATATCCCATGATGTAAATTTGTCACTGTTATTTATTTGCTTCCCATTTCTTCTGTATATCCCTCATGATCTCTGTATTAGTCCTGTTTATGTTAGGCTTGTTTATATTGTATTTTACTATGTAATTGTTTGACCTGGTGTTCTGTTCTCTTTTTATGCTTAACTGGACGTTTGTATAGACGGGCATTTTTGCTCACATACCTTATAGTATAAAGTAAAGACTGATTGATTGATTGATTGATTGATTAATTAATTGATTAAAAACTGGACTAACAGACCTGAACCACAGCAATTCTGTAAAAATCCAAACTGGCCATACTGGGTGCAGCTTGCACAAATACTGCTAGTCTGGTCACTCTGGCTGCACTGTTCAGTCCAACCTTTACATATCTGGCTTGCTCCTGGAAGTCTGTTTTTCAACCCTTCCTTGGCATAGTTGAAAATGGAACTGTCAGGACCAGACCATATAGGTAAAAGCCAGACCAGATCATCTGGAATGATTGGATCAGCAATATTTGCACAAGTTGTGCCCAGTCCAGGTTTTACAGCTCTGGTCTGGGTCTGGTGATCTGGTTTTTACCCATACCCCACTGCATGTGGCTTAGTGACATACTGTACAGATGGATACAGAGTCTAACCCATTGAAGTTTGAAGTTTCAGAAAACCATTATGCTAAAAATACCAAGACTCACTCAATTCCTGATGATCCCCCACCCCCAAGTCACACTTAGTCCTCTACCAAAGTCATGCTCAAATATTGGTGCCTCTACATCTACACCGTTAAGCTTTTAATGCCATCATGCCTCTTCTAGGAAGATAAGGGAGAGTGTGTGGAGGAGGACCAAGGAAAAGCATCTATCATAAATAGATACTTCTGCTCAGTATTTACTGAAGAGAAGTTAGGGCAGGGCCCACAGCTCAGCAACATGGACACGGAGGGGAGGGAGGTGTGCACTAGTCCCTTCACAAAAGAAAGGGTCCTGCAAGAGCTCGCTAAGCTCAGGGTGGACGAGGCAATAGGACCCAATGGCATACATCCCAGGGTACTAAAGGAGCTAAGGGTGGAACTAGCAGAGCCTTTATCAGAACTATTTAGTGAGTCTTTGAGCACAGGAGAGGTCCCAGAAGACTGGAGAAGGGCCTAAGTGATCCCACTCCACAAGAGTGGCAGCAGGGAGGAGGCAGGGAACTACAGACCAGTCAGTTTTACCTCGGTAGTGGGCACGATTATGGAGGCACTCCTTAAGGAAAGGATAGTGCAACACCTGGAATCCATAGGAGCACAGGATCCAAGACAGCATGGGTTTACAAAAGGAAGGTCCTGTCAAACTAATCTCATAGATTTCTTTGACTGGGTAACCAGAGTGGTGGACCACGGGGGTGCAATTGATGTCGCTTACTTTGATATCAGCAAAGTTTTTGATACTGTTCCACATGGAAGACTGATTAATAAGTTGGGTAGGCTTGGAGTGGGTCAGAAGTTGGTCAACTGGGTGACAAATTGGTTGGCAGGCAGAAAACAGGGAGTGGTGGTAAATGGTATACAGTCAGAAGAGATGCAGGTCACAAGTGGGGTACCTCGTGGGTCAGTCCTGGGGCCAGTCCTCTTCAATATCTTCATCAGTGACATTACAGATGGACTGGAGGGTAAGGTTTGTCTGTTTGCAGATGACACCAAGATCTGCAACAGAGTAGATGATCCAGATGGGGTGGGCAGAATGAGAAGAGATCTGAATAAGTTGGCAAAATGGTCGAAAGAGTGGCAGCTGGGGTTTAATGCAAAGAAGTGCAAGATTATGCACGTAGGGAACAGAAACCCTGAAGCTACCTATGGGTTGGGAGGGAAGTTGCTGGCAATCACAAGGGAAGAAAGAGACTTGGGCATCATCATCACAGATGACCTAAAATCATCCAAGCAGACCACTAAAGCAGTAGGTTAGGCTAGAGGGATGTTGGAGTGTATCAGTAGGGGTATCACAAATCGTAAGAGGGAGGTAATAATCCCTCTTTACAAGACACTGGTTAGGCCCCATCTGGAGTACTGCATGCAGTACTGGAGGTCACACCCACACAAGGACATTAACAAAATGAAGGCAGTCCTGAGAAGGGCAACCAAAATGGTGCAGGGACTGCATCAGAAAACATATGAGGACAGATTAACAGAGCTCAATATGTATACCATAGAGCAAAGGAGGGGAGAGAGGTGATATGATCAAAACATTCAAATATCTTAAGGGCATTAACAAGGTGAATGAGTATAACATGTTTCAATAGAAAAAATATAGCAGGACAAGAGGACACAGCACGAGATTAGAGGGAGACTGATTAAGGGGTAATGTGAAGAAGTTCTTTTTCACAGAAAGGGTGGTGGATGCATGGAACAGCCTACCTCAGGAAGTGGTGGATATGAATTAAGTGCAGGGATTCAAACAGGCATGGGGTAGGCATAAGGGAGCAATACAGATGAGTATGAATAAATAGGCCATTGACAGAGTAAAGGCTTATGGCACATTCATAAGGTAGAAAAAAATGGCAGACTGGATGGACCTTGCAGTCCTTATCTGCCATCAGCTTCTATGTTTCTATGTTCTGCTGCCATGAGCTCCCCCATCCATGAAGTCCCATTCTGCTTGTGGCAGCCCCCCCCCAAACCAGGTAAATTTCCAGGGAGCAGCTCTTTACACCACATAACTAAATTACTGCTAAACTCCTTATTTTTAAACATTTTGTTGAGAAATTTTTAGTTTTAGTATATCCATGGTCAGGAAAAATTAATTTGTAAAATAAACCAAAACCCCCACTTATCAGTTCATTTAATCACAATACAGCATGTTATGAACTGATCAGATTCTATGTGTAACCTAAGTCAAACAAAAATTAGACACACACACGTGCCTACCAATTTGCAAGTGAAGCAAATGTGGTTACTATCATTCAGTTGTAAACACCTATATTCACAAATTGCATGGTAAGAACATTCAGTAGAATATAAACAGTAGCCCAGAACTGCCAGCCTAAGAAAATGAAGTTGGTGTATTATTTTGAAACAGGCATCACTAGGACTCTTTGCTATGGAATGTCCTGCAAAGTAGCAGAATGACTGCTCTTAAGATGGTGGTGTCAAATGGTTTAATGAGGGCACAGCGGAGCTTATTTGTTATGCAGAAAGCACCAGGAAGTGTTTAACCAATTCTGCTTCCAATAGCTTTCTATGATGTCTGTATTATCCATTGGAATCTGACACAGAATGACTGCCGGAAGATAATGAGTTAACTTTCTGTGGGCACATACAGGGTCATTCATTGGATCTGGTGTTCCTGCTAGGGATGGAGATCTCAGATGTGGTGGTGGAACCCGTCGGATGGTCTGAGTACCACACTATTAGGTTCAGCTTTGCGGCCCCCCCAAACAGACCTGCCCCTACGGAGATGGTCCAGTAACCCGAGATGGTCTGACGGCAGTTCTGGACCTATCGGGTAGTGTGAGTGTTAGCAGGGATCCAGAGAATCTGCTATGAGCCTATAATAAGGCAGTGGGGGAAGCTCTTGATGCCACTGCTCTTGTCCGTGTTCGCCTGCTCACCCTTTGTC
Organism: Neoceratodus forsteri; assembly: GCA_016271365.2. Classification (NCBI taxonomy): domain Eukaryota; kingdom Metazoa; phylum Chordata; order Ceratodontiformes; family Ceratodontidae; genus Neoceratodus; species Neoceratodus forsteri. Next base: position 149,680,705 of record CM057451.1, read on the forward strand.
CTCGGTCCCTGTGGTTTGATGGGTCTTTGAGGGAGCTGAGGAGAGTGGGTAGAAGGTTGGAGCATTGCTCATGGAAATCAGGCTTGAATGAGAACAAACTTAGATTAATATCTCATTATAAGGTATATCAATCTGTGTTTTCACATAAGAAGGCAGAATTCCTGTCCAGGGAGATTGCTGCCGCGAGAAATTGAACAGCTCAGCTCTTCCAGACTGTGGCCAGGCTGTGCAATCCAGCCTGTCTCCAGAATCAGAAAGCCTTTTCACAGGAGAAGTGTGAGGAGTTTGCTTGATTTTTCATGGATAAGATTGTAACCATCAAGTCGGAGATCTGGGCAGCTCACTCAAATGGGCAGAGCGGAGATCGGTGTGGGATCACTAGCACCTATGGTTTGCCTGGTCAGACTTTGCTCAGTTGGTGATTGATGATGTTGTGAAGATCATCTAGGGCTTGTGACTGACTTACTATAGTTTTGATCCAGGTCCGACGTACCTCCTAGTGGGGTGCGTGAAGGCAACAGGACCAGTCCTTGCTGAGATAGTTAGGTGTTCTTTAGAGACCAGGGTGTTTCTGGACACCTTGAAGTAGGCGATGGTTCACCCCCTCTTGAAGAAATCTTCTCGGGACCTTGATTGTCTCACAAATTAGAGGTATGTCTCTAACCTTCATTTTGTAGGAAAGGTTATTGAGAAGGCAGTCATATTGCAGCTCAAGAGCCATCTGACCACCCACGACATCTACGATCCTCTCCAGTTCAGTTTCAGGAAGAGACATAGTACTGAGTTGCTGCTGGTACGGGTACTAAATGATCTCCTGACAGCAAGAGATTGGAGTAGCCATTCCATCTTGATCTTCCTTGATCTCTCTGCACCATTTGACACTGTGGACCATGGGATGTTGCTAGAGCTTCTGTGGCTTTTCTGTGGGCTGAGTGGCACAGTCCTCAGATTTGTTTCAATCATTCCTCATTGGCAGCACACAGAGGGTGGAGTCTGGGGTGTTTTCCTTGGCTCCTCTCTCCCTGCCTTGTGGGGTGCCAAAGGGCTCTGTGCTTCCCCCATGTTGTTTGTAGTGTATATGCTGCCACTGGAAGACGTTATTAGGCAGTACGAGTTGAGTTTTCACTGTTATGCAGATGATGCTCAACTGTACCTGTACTTTGTGCCCAGGCAATGTGATGCTGTTACAGTATTTAACAACTGTCTCTCTGAGATTCAGGATTAGATGAGAGCCAGCTGGCTTAGGCTGAATTCGGATAAGATTGAGATGTTGGTTGTGGACCCAGGTCACTGGATGGAGGGATTATCGGTGGGGCAGCCATCTGGGCTTTGGCTGGGGGGCAACCAGTTGATGACCTCTGACTGGGTGCAAAATCTAGGCATCATACTTGATAGTGGACTGACATTTAAGACCCAGGTGTTGGCCATTGTCAAGTCCTCTTTTTATCACCTGAGGAATGTCACCTGGATAAAGCACTTGATACCACCCGATGATCTTCCAATGTTGGTCCACACCTTGGTGTCCTCGTGCCTTGAGTACTGCAATGCCCTATACCTAGGGCTATCGAGGGTGGACCCCCTGCCACCTGCAGCTACTGCAGAATGCGTCTGCCAGATTGTTGACAGGTTTACATAGATCTGACCATGCCACACCTGTGCTCTGCACTCTGTACTAGCTGCCGGTGTGGTAGAGGATCACCTTCAAGGTCGGATTACTGACCTATAAGGCCCTATGTGGACAGGGGCCACAGTACCTGTAAGAGCTCCTTTGTCCCTACCACCCCCTTTGCTCTCTCCGCACCACTGGAGAGGGATTGCTAGAGATTCCCAGGGTCCATTTGACAACATCAGGAGCTAGGTCATTTGCTTTTGCTGCTCTGACCCTGTGGAATTCTCTACCTCGTCGGGTAAGGGAATGCCCGTCCATTGAGGTCTTCAAGTCGGCCTTGAAAACGTATTTATTTGAACTGGCTTACACTGACATTCAAATTCCGGCTGTGTCTTCAGAAATGAGTTTTATTTTTAAATTGTTTAATTATATTGTGTAAAATCTATTTTTGGAATAGCATTCTAGAAGTAAAGTTGATTTGGTTTGGTTTGGGGGAACTCCTCAAGCCAGAGGAAAAATAGTGCTCTACAGCTTCCTATACACACACAGGCAGCGTAGTAATAAAGCTTCAATGGAGAAATCTATTTTTAACACTCTATCATGTTTGTTAGCAAAAATGACATCAGCCCTTTCCTGAATGCAAAACGTCTGCTGGGCTATGCCCACAGCTGTAAAAAGAGTAGGGCAATTTCCCTGATGCCCTAGCCAAATTTCCCCCATTCACTAAAATGACCAACAACAGCTTAGTCTGGTTCAATATCAGTTGGCTTCCATCTATATCCCCCCTACAAGGATGAAAATAGGCAGAATTGCCTAGTCCTCTTTTCTTGGTCAACAAAAAAAAGAAATAAATTAGTTGCTCTTGAGCCCAGTCATGGGACAGTGGGCTAGTGAACCCACGTACCAGGATTGCAAGTACTGCACTCTAGTTGGGGGGGGGGTTTGCAAATCAGAGGGTCTGCAGTTGGTGCTAGTGTTGAAATTATACCACTGAACAAGAGTTCCTGCTTCTTGGGTATACTGTCACAAGAATGAGACCTAAATAGCAGAGACCATTACAGCTACAGAAATCACCAGGTAGCTGTAATGATCCCTGCTGTACACCGGCACTGCATCTCATGGTGTTTTGCCCCCTCCCTGAAACAACTCCTACCTGGAGCTGGTTATCTAATTAGCGGGGAGGGGGGGTGACAGAGCAGCCCCTCAAAAAAACACATTGGCATTCTGATAACACAATGCAGACAGTCTGCATTGTGTCTGTTGATGTGCTGGATGTCGACTACTTTGTTGTCACTGCGGCATGGTAGAACCTGCTTCTTGGAGGATCACTTCATTGATGGTGCTAGATTTACCTCAGTACTGTAGTTAAGAGGCAGTGTCATATTGTGCATATAATAGGCACCTGACTGCAGATCCGGAGATGTTTGTTTGAATCATAGCTCATGTAAGATCCTAAAGCAGCAGTGTTTAACAGTGACAATTTTGGTGGGTACTTTTTAGGTGCCAACAGCTTAGCTGTTAGCACCTATGGTGGTCATGTGTACTCTTTTGTGCATTTGGTCAAGTTTAAGGCTACATTTAATGTGAGTGATCTGGCTGCATGATGTCATTGATGGTGTCAGTGATAGGGCTTTTATGTCTTAGCACAGGCTTTCAGACCTACACAAGCCTGGGTTTGATCTCCTGTATTGCACAATTCCTTCTTTCTCACTGCAATTTTTGTTATATGAGAGAAACTGTTAGTTGTCACTGCAGTTGTAGTGAACGGTTTCAGCAGTGCTAAATAGTAGACTTTCATATTATTGAACTTAGTTCTACGGTATGTTGTAGTCAATTAAATTAGTCCCAGCTGAGGCTTGTCTAGATTTGAATACAATTTGAGTCACTTGTTTTGCAGGCTGCGATATGACCTCTCCACCAACCTTCACTTATCTGTAGCTCAGTAACACACTAACTGTACTGTATATGAACATACAAAAACACCAGCAGAAAAGGGCCTAAAGGTCTATCAAGTCTGCCTGAGTGTGCAACTCGCAGTTTACTTTACTGCAGCTACCCCCAGTCCCGGTGCCCCCTCTTGATCATCCCAGCCCACTACCACTATCCTCCCTAGCCTTCCTTCAGTATTGACCTTTCCCTTGACCCTATCCTATCCCATCTCCCTTTTAAAACTGCCCGCAGTCTTCAGAGAGATCACCTCCCCTTGTAATTTGTTCTACCTTGCCACCACCCTTTCCATGAAATAGTGTCTTCTCATTTCCCTCCTGAATCTTCCCCCTCCAATTTTAGACTGTGTCCCCTCAAGACCCTCCCTTCCTTCCTTTCACTGAATATGCCCTCTGCACTAACCCTATTCATATCTTTTAAGTATTTGAAGATCTCTATCATATCCCCCCTTTCCCTTCTATCTTCCAGGAATACATGTTGAGCTCCCTCAATGTTTCCTCATGTGATTTACACCCCCATTCCTAGGATCATCTTTGTTGCCCTTTGCTGCACCCCCTACAGTAGTTTGACATCCTTCTTTAAATAGGGGCACCAGAACTGCATTCAGTACTCCAAGTGTGGTCTCATCAGTGACTTGTACAATGGCAGGATGACTTCCTCCCTCCTAGAGGTGATTCTTCTGGCTATGTACCCCAGCATTTTGTTATCTCTTGCTGCCACACTATGGCACTGCACAGAATGTTTCATGTCCCCTGTGACTAGCACCCTAAGTCTTTTTCCTCCTCTGAAATGGATACCTGCACTTTTCACAGCCAGTAGCTCATCCTGGGGTTTCTGGCTCCAAGGTGTATGGCCTTGCATTTCTTAGTGTTAAACCCCAACTGCCATATACTTGACCAGTGCTTGAGTTTTGCCAGGTTCCCCCTTAGTTCTTGCCTCCCTTCTTCACTGTCCACTGTCGAACAGATCTTTATGTCATCTGCGAACAGGCTGATCTTACTCTTGATTCCTTCTGGTATGTCCCTGATAGAGATGTTGAATAACACCAGTCCAAGCACCAAGCCCTGAGGGACCCTACTAGTTACAGGTCTTGGCTTTGAGGGTTCCCCTCTTATAATTACTCCTTGCTGTCTGTTCTGCAGCCAGCTCCTGACCCACCCCTCTAGTTTCTCTCCAGCTGCCAGGTTCTTCAGTTTGCCAAGCAACCTTCTATATGGCACTGAGTCAAAGGCTTTGCTGAAGTCCAGATACATGGCATGGCCCCTGCTGAGTGCCCTTGTGATCCAATTGAACACATCACTTAGGCTGGTCTGGCCGGATCTGCCTGAGACAAACCCATGTTGTCCTTCATTCTGGAGACCACTGTCTTCCAGAAAGATCACTAAACTCTCTTTTAGAATGGTCTCCATTAACTTCTCTACAATGGAAGTAAGGCTGACTGGTCTGTAGTTACCCAGCTCATCCTTGGGACCACTCTTGTGCAGAGGCAGCACATGAACTGTCCTCCAGTCCTGGGGCCTGCAACCCATCTCCAGTGAGGTGTTGAGCAGGTCTGCCAGAAGTCCTGCCAAGACCTTCACTAACTCTCACAGGACTCTTGGATGCACTCCATCTGATCCCAGGGCCTTGTCCACTTGCAGGGCCTTTAAGTCCTTTAAAACCCTATCCACCATTATTACCCTATCCATTACCCCTGCTCCTCCTGTTCCCATCCCTTTCCTCCCTTGTGGCATAGGCCCATACTTTTCACTAGTGAACATCGAACAGAAGTACTCATTAAGTGTCTCTGCCTGGTCCACCCCCCCTTTCTGCCCAACCCCCTTCCCTGTTGATCCAGAAAATCTCATCCTTACAGTTCCTCTTCTCTCTTATGCACCTGAAGAAATCTTTTTCCCCTTCTCTTATCCCCTGTGCCAGCCTTAGTATTTTTTTATTTAGTTTTTGTTAACTGGGTCAGTGCACTAGATAAATTCTGCCTATTTTCAGGCACAACCTGGGGGAAGGGATACAGATAAATGCCAACTGACCTTGAACAAAATTAAGCTGTTGGTGATATTTTTAGTGAATGGGTGGAAATTTGGCCAGGGTGCCAGGGAAATTCCCCTACTCTTTCTGAGAAGTGCATTGGGATCTTTAACATCCACCTGAACTACCACCAGAACAGGCAGATGGGACCTCAGTTTAACATCTCATCCAAAAGATGGCACCTCAGGAGTGCAGTACCCGCCTCGTGCTGCACTACAGTGTTAGTATTGGGATTTAACCCAATTGCTTGACATGGGGATAGAAACCACAGCCTTCTGATCTCCTGGCCTCAGAGATGAGTGTGCTACCTGCTGAGCCACTGACACTGACAGTATGTTTGCTTAGCAGGCAAAGAATCAGTGGTTCAATACTAGCAGGAACGTAAACTTTTTTGTAAGATGGAAACTCACTTGAGTGGCAACTCATGGTGGTGTGGAGTTGGAATAGTAAATTATAAAAAATAGCTAAGAACAACAATTTGTGAAGGTAAATCAGCTGCTGGGATTAGATCGACAATCACCTATTTTGTAGGTTGTGACATAACCTCTCACTATAGGAAATGCAACCCACTCATCTGCAGCTCGTTGGCATACTAAATGTGTATTTGCTTAATAAGCAAAGGATCAATGTTGTTTAAATTCAGGTTGACATAGTTTGAATCCTGGCAGGGATGTAAACATTTTTTTCAACCTTTTTTTGTAAGATGGAGACTCACTTGAGGTGTAATTGCTGGTGGTGTGGGGTGGAATGGTAAATAATATGAGAAGTAAATTTAAGTAAGATCAGCAATTTGTGAAGGTGAATCACCTGCTGGGACTAGATTCCCAGTTGCTTATTTTGCAGAGATTACATAAACTCTACATCACAGGAATGGCAACTCACTTACCTGCAGTTCAGTAACACACTGAGTTACTGTTTGATAAGCAGGTAAAGGCCAGTGGTTCAAATCTGAGCAGGGACTTAAGCCTTTTCTTTCCATTGTTTTTGCAAGATGGAAACTCACCTGAGTGGTGATTCATGGTGGTGTGGAATTGGGATAATAAATTGTAGAATTGCATTCAGCTAAGAACAACAGTGTGTGAAGGTAAAACACCTGATTAGAGTATATCTCTAGTCACCTATTTTTCAGGTTGTGACATAACCTTTTGACTACAACTCACTTTTCTGTAGCTCAGTAACACAATGCATATCTGCTTAGTAGGTATAGAATCAGTGGTTCAGCACTGGCAGGGACATACAATTTTTTTTAGATGGAAACTTACTTGAGTGATGATTCATGGTGGTGTGGAGTTGGAATAGTAAATTATATGAGAGGTAACTCAATGTCCAAATGTGGCTAAGATTAAAAGACTGGTGCTCAAGCAACAATATGAAATCAATTACTCGCTCACAGTGCAAGAGTCCAAAAGAACACTCAATAGTGTTGTAGGATAAAAATTGAATTTATTCACACATAAAAAAAAAATTATAGATGCAAACAGTAATTGCCACAACTCCCCCTCCATTAAGGTCCTATTATGTGTACATAAATTCAGCGTTTATCCTACAACACTATTGGGTGTTAATTGGATTCCTGCACTGTTGGCCAACCTTTCTGTGAGTAATATATAAGTAAACTTAGCTAAGAACAACCATTTTTGAAGGTAAATCACCTGCTAGAATTAGATCTCTAGTCACCTGTTTTGCATGTTGTGACATAACCTCTACACCATAGGAAATGCAACTCACTCACTTGTAGCTCAGTGGCACACTCAATGTGTGTCCACTTAATAAGCAAAGGAGCCATGCTTTAAATTCAGGTAGACATAGTCTGAATTATTGCAGGGACTTAAAATATTTTTTCCATTTTTTTTTGTAAGATGGAAACTCACTAGAATAGCAATTCATGGTGGTGTGGAGTAGAAGAGTAAATTATATGAGAAGTAAATTTAGCTAAGATAACAATTTGTTAAAGTAAATCTCCTGCTGGAGTTAGATCCCCAGTTACCTGTTTTGCAGGTGTGACATAACCTCTCCATCATAGGAATTGCAACCCTTTTACTTGCAGTTCAGTAGTACACTGAATGTGTGTTTACTTAGCAGTTGAAAGGTCAGTGGCTCAAATCTGAGCATGGACGTAAGCATTTTTTTTTTCAAAATTTCTTTGTAAGATGGAAACTTACTTGAGTGGTGATTCATTGTAATGTGGAGTTGGAACAATTAAATTATATAAGTTCATTCAACTGAGAATAACAATTTGTGAAAGTAAATCACCTGATGGAATTCAATCCCCAGTCATCTGTTTTGAAAGCTGTGACATAACCTCTCCACCTTAGGAACAGCAACTCACTTACCTGCAGTTCAGTACCACACTGAATGTGTGCTTGCCTTAGCAGGCAAAGGGTCAGCGGTTCAAATCAACAGGTGATTCATGGTAGTGTCCATCAGACACAGACTATTAAAGGACACCACAGACATTGCCTGTTAATGGTCAGAGTCTAATGGGAGCTATTACTTGTCAGAATCATTTTTTGTGTCTTACTTGTGGATGAAGAATAAAGAGGTTGGATTCTATTCACAAAAAATATGTGGACAATCTTCATTGATGGGGTGAGTGCTGCTCCTACTTCTACAAGGTGATCAAGTTGGTTTGGTGAAATCTGTTCCTCACAAAGCCATGCTGAAAGGTAGAAAAGATAACTTTGACCTCAACCAAGTACTCCACTGTTCTACCCTTGATAATAGGTTCCAGAACCTTGTTGGCACTGATGCTATGCTGACTGGCCTTTAGTTGCCCAAGTCTGACTTTTCTATTTTTTTCAGAGATGGAGAAAACACTGGCCAGTCCTCAGGCACCTCACCTGCCCAGACAGACTCCTGAAAAAATTACTCCAAATGGTCCTGTCTGTTGTTCCTATTTCCATTTATGTACTGGAAGAAGGCTTTAGCATTGTCTGCACCTCCTACTGCTGTTGTGACTTCCAGACCTTTCTTGGTCTCCTGAAATCTAGTCTTTCAGTCCCTTAGTATTGCTCTGTACTGCTGTCTGGGCAAGAGGTAGCCCATCTCTTTCCAGTGGCCATAGAAATTTTATTTGTTCAAGATCTTACCTTGGGTTCATGTTCAGCATGGGAGACTAGTTTGTGGCTCTTTCCCCTTATTTCTGACAAGGATACAGACCTCTGTGCTTTCTAAAAATACCTTCTTTCACAAATCCCATATGTACTTTGTATTACCAGCCTCATGCAGCAGCTCCAGTCTAGAACCTTGGACACCAGGCCCTTCATCTTGGCAAAGTTCACCTTTCTGAATGTTTGGGTCCCGATGACTGAGGCCCAGCTAGTTTTTCTTGTTTGTGTTGTGGTCTGCCTCTCTCACATTCTTTGTCATTCAAACTGGAGATTACACCATCCCCACCGCTGAGAACAAGGCCATGGGAGGTCTACAACCTAGTCCCCTGTTGAACATGCTGCTCTAGAAAGCAGCCCTTGAAAGAGGACAGGAACTCTATCTCTACTCTACCATTAACCTTCTCAAAATGTCAGTCAATGTCCAGGAGATTAATGTCCCACAGGATCCCCACTGCATCCAGTTTGGCTGCTCTCATGATTTCCCTGACTGGCTGGACATCATGTTTTGTTATGCTGTTCAGGAGGCCTGTAGCATACCCCTGGGGTGATTTGTCTGCTGTTTCCCTTTAGCTCATCCCAGATGAACTCTGTGGCACTGTTTGTCCCTCTATTGTCCTCCTTATTATTGATAGTGCCTGCCTCCCTTTTGAAAAGAGCCACACCACCTTCTATCCTGACATGTCTATCCCATTAGAGTAGTCTTCATCCCTCTACTGCGGTTTCCCAGTCAATTTATTTGCCCCACCACATCTCTCAGATTGCCGTTAAGTCCTATTCTTCAAAGTGCATTAGGCCTTCAAGCTCACCCATTTTACTGGATGTGCTCCTCATATTGGCCTGAATGCAAGTGAGGATAGTTGTCCCTTTATGCTTCCTCGTCCTCAAACGGGAATTTCTTTCCTAGCACTCCCTTGCTCTGCTGTCTTTCTCTCATCTCCTGCATGTGCCTCCTGTCCTTGGTGATCCTTTGCACCATCCCCCCAGTATTTTCTAGATTAAATATCCCTCATTCTCCTGGCCAGTACCCCAACTCCCTCCTGGTGCAGGTGCGACTCATCCTGGGTATACAGATATTCCTTTCCCCTTAAAGGCCTCAAATTGGCCAGAAAAAGAAAACCCTTTCACTTGCTCCATACCCTTAGACAAGCTTTAGCCTGTCTAATGGCCTGGTGCAAGTTTTTGCCAGTCTCCAGGACTGGGAGAATCTTGCAAAAGATCACCCTGGATACCATCCCCTTCAGGAACATCCCTAGTTCCATGAAGGAAGTTCCATCATCAGGAAGATTAGAAGATGTTTTTATGCTTATGACTCCTTTTTCAAGCAGACATTTTTGTTCAGTGTAGGTTTTTAGTGTATATTAGTATAATGATGCACAGTTTTCTTTTAAACTGGGGCTGCCAAAGACATGGCACTTTGTTTATATTTTCTTCTATGGCTGATGCAAACTCTCACAATATTAAAGTTCAGCAACAGTATGAGAATTATCTCCCTGCCTTGCTCAGGGACTTGAGTCATGAAGAAGAGTCTAACCTACTCAGCCAGACCATTCTTTTCCTCATTATATACTCAGACAGCAGAATCTCCCACACTGATTCCAGTGTGAGCTGGTTCTCTGCAGAATAATGCCATAAAAAGCAGCTGGTACTGCAGACTTCTGGAAACATGATGCAGGTAACATTTTGCAGTTACCACATCAACAATGCTTAAAGTCATCTCATTCTAGATTGGAGTTGAGGCAAGATCCTGAGTCACTTATCCTTTTTTTTTTTTAAATGTTATTTTTATTGATTTAAAGAGAAACAATTACACTTTTTCCACCACTTTGAAAGATAGTATGGCTTATGAAAAGAATCACAAACTAGGACCATAACAACCTAAAGTCCTTTTATTTGCCACATAGTGGGGGAGGATCCAATGTAATATCATAAAAGAAAGTCCAACATGTTCTGCAAGATGAGCTGCAATGCAGCAACACTTGGGCGTATAGTACATTGTAATACAGTATATATCAAAGCAGGGTTACAAATAAACCACATCTATTTGGTTGTATTGTCCAATATCATTAGCAGTGTAACTAACAGCAAAAAAAGTACACCTTTCATACTCATAAGAGTTCTACCTAAACAACAGATGAAACAAAGGAAATAGTAAAGATTCCAAACAACAGTGAAGGGGCCAGAAATAAGACATGATGGTAGTGGTGCAGTGCAGTGGCTGTGGAGCAGCAGTCTTCCGGGAGATGTTCTGGAGGATGTGGTGTTGTCCCATCTGCAGGCACCTCTCTGGGCTGAGGGAGGAGGTTGCTCATCTCCAGGCTGAATTGGCCAGGATTTGTGGGACCTCCTTTCCCCTCCAGGGACCACCAGGGCCACTGCCGTTGCCTCAGAGGTTGCCAAGAAAGAGGAGCGGTTGGATCACAGTGGGCTCAGGGAGGGTGAGGGTGGTAAAACAGAGGTGCATCCTTCCAGTTGTACCTCTCCACAATTCATATGCCATTCTGGAAAAGTGTGGTTGTTCTATGGAGGCACCCACAGTGGAGACCAATGAGGATGCTGGGAACCTCCACAAAGGAGACCCACAGGAGGGTGGCATGGGACACCACAGGGGAAGGAAACAACTCCTGATGGGGACTCCATTGTTAAGAAGGTAGAACTGGGGGAGGAAGGGGAAACAGAGGTAAGGTGCCTGCCTGGCTCCATGGCTTGGAGGGACAGGGAGCGAATCCTCAGGATCGACGGAGCAGCTGCACAGGGGAGGGAGTGGGATGTCATTGTCCACCTAGGGACAAATGACCTGGCTAAGAAAGGGATCAGAGCAGTGCAGGAAGATTTTGTGGAGTTGGGGAGGAGTCTTAGACAAATAGCACACACGGTAACCTTCTCGGAGATGCTGCCTGTCTATGGTGTAGGTGAGGCTAGGGTGCTCCACACCGTGGGATTCAATCAGTGGTTGAAAAACTGGTGAAAGGCTCAGAGATTTGGCTTCATTGGGGACTGGGGGTCCACCTGGAGTGATGCAGACCTATACTGGCGTGATGGTCTGCATCTGTCCAGGAGGGGAACCAGGATCCTAGGTGATAGGTTTAAATGCTTCATTGGCAAGCATTTAAACTAGCCAAGGTGGGAGGCACTGGAAAGTAGCAGGGAAATCCTAGCTCACCCCAAAAAAGTCAGGGTAGTAAGTGAGGTAAACACCAAGTTAGAGATGTTGATAGGGAGAAGGGCAGGGGTACATGGAGAAAGTGACAAAGGCAATAAGGATAGGGATGGGACAAAAAGGGGTAAGGCCATCAGGAAATGGAGGTAATGAGTACCAATGCCCATAGTCTGGGCAACAAGCTCCCTGAACTGGTGGCCTCGATGGAAGAGGGATGCCTGATATCGATCAGTCACAGAAACATGGTACACAGAGAACCATGACTGGGATGTTAACATACCAGTGTACACAACCTACAGGAGAGACAGGGAGGGGAGAAGAGGGAGAGGAGTAGCTCTCTATGTAAGGGAAGGGATAAAAACAACCAAACAAAAGAGTAAACAGGGAGGAGAGGAGGCACTGCGGGTCACCTTAGAGACTGGAAATGGCACCACAATCCGCACAGGGGTTGTATACAGACCCCCATTTTAGGGGAGGAAATGGACAAGAATATGATAGAAGGCATTCTTAGGATGGCAGAGAAAGGGGAGATACTGTTGATGGGAGACCTGAATATGCCAGATGTTAACTGGAGCACATTTGCTGCAGCCACATCCAAGAGCAGGGCCATTCTCAATGCCCTACAGGTGGCATGCCTCAGACAGCTAGTTTTGGAACCCACTTGTGAGGGAGCAATCTAAGACATCATACTCTCCAATGGGGACAGTGAGAGGATCTCAGATCTAGAAGTGGGTAGCCATCTGGGAACAAGTGACCACAAACAGTGTGGTTCACGATAAACTCAGCTACAGATTCAAGCCATACAAAAGTGAGGGTACTGGACTTCAGGAGGGCTGACTTTGGCAAGATGAGAGAGTGCCTTAGAAAAGCACTAGCAAACAGGCTAGAAGGAGGGGTGGAGCAACAATAGGGAAACATCAAAACTGCCATCACAGAGGCAACAAGCCTTTGTGTGAAGCAAATAAATCAAAATGAAACAAAAATCCACTATGGGTCTCAAAAGAGGTGGCAGGGAAGGTCAGGGAGAAAAAGATAGCATTCAGGAAGTATAAGGAAACACAGAAGGAGCAGGACAGAGAGCTGTACTAGTTAAGGCAGAAGAAAGCAGGGAGGGAAGTCAGAATAGGAAAGGCCCAAACTGAGGAAAAGATAGCCAACTCGGTTAAGAGGGGGATAAAATATTTTATAGGTACATCAGGGAGCGTAATAAGACAAAGGGAGGGATAGTGAGGCTGTATAGAATGGACGGTGGGTGGGCAGAGAGGGACAGTGAAAAAGCAGGGATACTGAACGAATATTTCTGCTCAGTATTCACAAAAGAGGAGGAGGGGGAGGTGCCTAATTCAATTAACAGAAGCACTCTGGATAGGGGAGTCGATCCCAGTCCTTTCACAGAAGAAAGGGTTCTGAAAGAACTCCTAAAACTGAAGGTGGACAAAGCAATGGGGCCTGATGGAATTCACCCCAGAATTCTAAAAGAATTAAGAGGAGAACTAGTGAAACCACTGACTACCCTTTTTAACAAATCATGGGAAGATGGTGTGGTACCTGAGGACTGGAGGAAGGCGGATGTGATTCCCCTTCACAAAAGTGGGACCAAGACAGAAGCAGGAAACTACAGGCCTGTCAGTTTGACCTCTGTGGTAGGGAAAGTGATGGAGTCACTTCTGAAGGAAAGAATTGTTGAGTACCTAGAGTCCAGTGGGGCACAGGACCCAAGGGTTCTCAGCGGGAAGGTCATGTCAGACAAATCTAATTGATTTATTTGACTGGGTGACCAAAGTGGTAGACCAGGGAGGGGCTGTGGACATGGCCTACCTAGACTTTAGCAAGGCATTTGACACAGTCCCACACAAAAGATTAATAATCAAATTAACCAGCCTGGGAGTGGGTCCCAGGGTGGTAGCCTGGGTAAAACATTGGCTGGATAACAGGACACAGAAGGTAATTGTAAATGGAATCCACTCTGAAGAAAGAGAGGTTACTAGTGGGGTACCGCAGGGTTCAATACTGGGTTCAGTCCTTTTTAATGTCTTTATAAGTGACATTGCAGAGGCACTGGAAGGAAAAGTATGCCTCTTTGCAGATGACACAAAGATCTGCAACAGGGTTGATACACAAGGAGGTGTGGAAAGGATGAGAAGGGACGTGGCAAGGTTGGAGGAATGGTCAGAAGTATGGCAGTTTGGATTCAATGCAAAGAAGTGCAAAATAATGCACCTGGTAAACAAAAACCCACAGGAAGATTACACAATGGGGGTGGAGGTAGTAACAACAATAAAAATGGAAAGGGGCCTGGGGGTAATCATATCAGATGACCTTAAGGTTAGCAAGCAATGTGAGAAGGCAGTAGGGAGGGCTGGGGGGGTACTGGGATGTATAGGGAGAGGCATCACCAGCAGAAAATAAGAAGTTGTTATCCCTCTGTACAGACAGTTGGTGAGACCTCATCTGGAGTACTGCGTCCAGTTCTGGAGACCCCATCTCCACAAGGACATAGACAGGATAGAGGCAGTCCAGAGGAGGGCAACTAAAATGGTGCAGGGTCTGCAAGAGAAGCCATATGAGGAGAGACTAAAAGAGCTTAATATGTATACCCTTGAGGAAAGGAGGGAGAGGGGGGACATGATAGAAACTTTTAAGTACCTCAGTGAAATCAACAAAGTCCAAGAGGGTAGCATCTTTCAGAAAAAAGAGACTTGTAGAACAAGGGGACACAATTTAAAGATAGAAGGAGGGCGTGTTCTAGGGCAGTGTGAGGAAGTATTATTTCACAGAGAGGGTGGTAGATGCATGGAACAGCCTTCCTGAGGAGGTCGTGGTGGTCTAAAACTGTGGGAGAATTCAAGAATGCATGGGACAGACATAAGGCAATTTTGGGGGGTAGGAAGAAATAGGCTGTTGGTTAACTAGGATCTGCAGCTCATCTGTTAGGTAGGGAAATGGGCAGACTAGGTGGGCCAAGCAGTCCTTATCTGCTGTCAAAGTCTATGTTTCCATGTTTCTATATACGCTGAACTGTGCAGCAATTAAAAAAGTTAGGTCAAAATTTGCTTTTTATTCGGGTATTTATGCTCCTAGGTTGACTGTGTGACTTTAATAAGCCCTTTCTCGGGTGCCAACTGCTGGCCTGTTTCCTCTTTCTGGTCTTCCTCCAGATGTCCTGTTGGAGCAGCAGGGTGGGCTGTGGCACCTCAGACAGGGCTTCATGAAGTCCCCCCCATCCATTTTCCTCCAAAGTTTTCTCCCTTCCCAGGACTATAGCAGACAAGGAGGCACATGCACATGGAGGTTCACATGTGCCCCAGAACCACGAGCCCCATTCCACCCACCCAGCATACTGCCAGCCAGCCAAGCATTGGCGCTACCACTGGACCTCCACTCAGTGGCACCCAAGAGCTGGGATGGCTTACCACCATAATCTGGGTGAAGAGAGCTGTCAGACAGCTGCTTGATCATCTCCCAGCCCTTCCCCTGGCTGACCCTGGCAACCTGAGCTCTTTCCTGATCTCAGGGTCACCAGCATGGGAGAGGTAGGGAGTATTACAGCATCTCGGCCCTGTACATCGCTGGTCCGGCCTGAAACTTACTCAATCCAGCACACTAAATAGAAGACCTTGGTATGAGTCTGATAAGGATTTACCTCAACAGGAGATATACCTCTGAACATTTAATAAGGAAAGATGACCTGCTGCATATAACTAGTGGTGGCATTGCAAGGAAACCACTCGAGTATCATCCACATGGCATCCACCATCTTAGAGTGATGCCATAGCTGTGTTACTGTGTCTAGTGCCAGGCCTGTACCCCAGCAGCATTAAAGCTTGAGGCTCTGCCTTTCTCACTAATACTTTTTTTGCAGGCAAAACATGGTAACATGGCATCCTTAAGGTACAACACAACCAGTTCGACTGCTGCAATGATACTTTTAACACATACTAAAACTAGTCTTCTTAAAAAACATTTCTCATTTTACTTTTTTTAATAATTCGCATTTTTCTTCAACAGACTGATGCCTCTGTCATCACAACCATTAGCAATGACTCTTCAGCATGGCCAGCAGTATGTAATTAAACCTAACTATTATCCAGTTCAGAAAGTGTACACAGGAGGACAGTCCACTGAAGGGTCCTTGCCTCTAAGCACAGGCCATGGGCTAGGAGCAACACCATTTCAAGGTATGTGCAAAAAAGTAATAAATATGTTTTTTATCATTCATTTTTCTGAATGTTATCTCAAGGTATGTGCAAAAAAAATAATAATAACCTACAATTTCAGGACCAGTTAGTTCAAAATCGATTTTACGTGCATATTATTTATTTCTTGCATAGCCTTCATTCAAAAGTTTTTGTTAATAATTCATCCAAAGTTTTGAGATCTGAATCCAGTCTCTTCATCAGGGAACAGGCTAAATAAACATACATAAATGCACTGTTAATAAATGTACTTTGTTATCATCACAAAATATTTATTAAAGTTGTAAACTTGGAATAGACAAAACTCCAAGTTACCGTATGTGTTCTCACACCAGAATGCACATTTGCTTTGTTTTAATGTTTCACAAGTTCCTTCATCTACTAAAACCAAAATTTATATATGCAGGAATTATTACTACAGGGTCTCATTCGTAACATCTTTTACTTCAAAAAACTTCAAAAATATACAACATTGTTCGAATTATATTCATTTTCAATGTATCAACATCAGCATTAAATGAAATACACTACATTAAATTCACATCGAAATTCTCAGTGTTACCATATCTGTGTGCATCTCATTTTTAGAGGGGTCCTCATTTTTATACCAATGCTTAAATGGCTTTTATGGTTCTAGAATAAAAAGATAGTTCATTTTACTAATTCATGATTTGAGATGAGTTTCCTAATTTATTATTATGTTTAACACTATGCTTGTTTTCATAAAAAAAGTTGCACTCATCATGAGCTCCCTGTTGTAACTTCCTTGCTTATCAGTTTTCAAACTTTAATGTTTTTATTCACTGCCTTTCATCTATTTTTATTTGAAGGCTGTAACAAACAAGCAAAACAGACATTCTTTGAGTTACTGTGCATTTTTCTTAACACAAATGTTGCTATCTCTTCTAAAAAGTTGCATTTACCTGGTGTTTTCTAACTGGGTGCTCTACTTTTGGCATCCTCATATTGCCATTTTTGTTTCTGAGGGACTTCCCTTCTTCTACCTTTGAGGTGAAAGGCACTCTGGGCAGGTTGGGTGGAGCCGACAACCATGTGATGTTGCTTTCTCCCAGGTCTCAGAGAAACACCCTTTCCTGCCCAGTCCAAAATATTGGAAACTTGTGAGTGCACTCCAGTTGTGCTGCAGAGGATCAGTGCCAATTTCTGCTTACAAGCAGTGATTCATATTCTGATACATCGATACCTGTTTACTTTACTCTTTCCACACTGCCACAATATCCTTCAAACATCTCTGTGCTCAGCACTTTAAATTATACTGGGAAAATGAATGTGGCTATGTATTTGAAACAAAAATTAAATGAACTATCTATGTTTTCTAGAACCACAAAAGTCATTTAAACATTGGTATAAAAATGAGCACCCCTCTGAAAATAGGATGCACACAGATAAGGTAACATTGAGAATTTTGATATGAATTTCATGTAGTGTATTTCATTTAATGCTGATGTTGATACATTGGAAATGAATATAAGTAGAACAACGTTGTATATTTTGAAATTATTTTGATGTAAAAGATGTTAAGAATGAGATCTTGTAGTTATAATTCCTGCATATATAAATTTTGGTTTTAGCAAATGGAGGAACCTGTGAAACATTAGAACAAAGCAAATGTTCATTCTGGTGCGAGAACACATACGGTGACTTGGAGTTTTGTTTATTTCAAGTTTACAACTTTAATAAATATTTTGTGATGATAACAAAGTAAATATATTAACAGTGCATTTATGTATGTTTATTTAGCCTGTTCCCTGAAGAAGAGATTGGATTCAGATCTCAAAACGTTGGATGGATTGTTAAAAAAACTTTTTAATGAAGTCTATGCAACAAATAAAGAATATGCACATACAACCTATTTTGAACTGACTGGTCCTGTTGTTGTTGCTTATTAGCACTTTTGAAGAGCTGTTTTCACCTGGACTAATTGGAAGCAAAAGGACACATAATTCACTAGAATTCTGATTTACCAAAAAAGTAATAAACAATTTTTTTGTCATTCATTGTTCTGAATTTTATCTTGATCTTATCACTTAAGGTGGGCTCCCATTGTAAACAAGTTGCTGAGGTTTGTTTCTACATATTATATTTGTAAAATAGGTCAAGACAGTCACCCCAAATACTCCTTTCTGCTTTGGTGACCCAAGTTATCTGCTGTGCCTGTATTCATTAGCGAACACATAGTGCTGGATTTTCTAAGTCAAAACATTTTAACACCAGGCCATTTTATAAGTGCTGTAACACACTCAAGCATGTTGTGTTCATTGGGAGATGTAGACATTCCTCTGGTGTGTGTGCTGTGGCATTTGTAGCCTCATTACTCAGCATGTACATTGTTGTGCCTATATCTCCCAACAAATGCACACAGTTGTATACAATAATATACAATATATACAACAGGATGTGCATTAAATAAGTTAACACATGCCCTCTGTGTAAAGGCACAAGACCAAAGTGAAATCATGAAATATTGTCACATCTTAGGTGAGTTGTGAAGCATGAGGTGAAGCACAGTCCATTCAGACACTCAAGATCTGACAATGTCCATTGATATGCCATGTCCTGGGGGGGTATTATTACAATTATAAAATGATCCTCAAGTGTTGGGATGTGCCTGATCCTGGTTTTCAGTTCTAAACTATGATGATATACTATACTAAAATATCATCATGGGTCAAAGCCTGCTTGAGGCAATCAGCTCCCAGGATTTCTCATATCCATTTTAGAATACTGTTTATTATATCTTAATATTTGATACTTTAATAATATTACTACCAATTTCACAGGCATAAGGTAACACATGTAACACATGGAGATATGTTTCTAAGCAATTATATGAATGTGTGTATGTGATGTCCAAATTATGTTTCCACTGGATTATCTGAATTAGCTTTGTTTAGTTACTGGTTTGTTCTCTGTAGAAGTGTGGTGGCTTGGGTTTTAATATCATGAGGCTGCATTACTCAACCGAGCCAAGAAACTGACCTATTTTTTGGAGATTATATGAGCCCATCGGAATCTTAATAGTTGCTCAAACCTTCATAGTAGAGAGCCTCTTAAAGAGGGATGGGGTCTGGGTAGGAGAAATTCTGTTTGTGCTAGCCCAGTCAAAGTCTTTTGCATGCTAAATAATCTCTGAGAGGAAGTCGCTTCCTGGCATCCAGGATGTCAGATACTATCACAAGGTAAATATCACCCAAATTTCAGGTGTAAGTTGGCTTCAGCTAATTGGATGAATTGGGTTACAGGAACGTGATTTTATAGTCTCTTTCAGCAAGATGCTGATGGAAAGAGAGGGTATAAATTATCTAGCCTAGCTCTTCTCTCTCTCTCTCTCTCTGCTGGGGGATTCTGTTTGAGCTAGTTCCAAGAAGGGAGCCAGATCGTGTGTGCAGACATATTTGAGGTAACAAAGGGCAGTGTGGAAAGTGGGTTAAGAAGATGCTGTAAATGGTAAGGAATATAGAAGTGTTTACCTGAACTAGAGTGCAAGCTTTATTTTTTAGTCCTGTATGTATACTGTTGTTTGATTGTGTGTAAATAGTGTAAATACCTGAATAATACTGCTCTATTTGAACCAGTGTTTAGTAATAAATTTGTAATGTTTCTAGAGACCGGAATACAGTAGACTTCCGATTATCCGACCTCCGTTCATCCGAACTCCCTAACAGACGGTTGGATTGTCCCCCTCAAATATCACACTTAGACATCAGACCTAAAAATTCTGTGCTAAAGGTGCTGCAACCACAAGTATCCTGTACACAGACCTCTTCAGGCAAGAGAGGGGGGATAGTAAGCAGCGCAATGAAAACAATTTCCTGTACTGAAAGGGGCTATACATGGGGCTGACGTGTGCTGGTGACCCGGCTTCAGGAGTGACCCTGGGACACTGGCAATCAGGAGTAGGAGTGGCTGGAGTAGCGCTGCATGTGTGTGAGTTGGCGCAATGCTTAACGCTTAACGCTGGGTGGAGGGAGTAACAGAATAAAAAAAAACATCCATGCTGTTTACATGGCAGCTGTTAGCACTCTTGGGGTCCCCTTTTCCCCAAACCATGATCCACTTGGATAGCGGTAATTGAACTGACTTTTTGAAATTGGATGGCTCTGTTTCCTCGTGTTGCCTGGCTCAAAGCAGAGCATGAATTCTGCAAACAGCATGGCCTCTGGTAGCCTGCTTCAAACCCTTGCTGCCCTCTGAGCAAAATGTTTTTCCCCTATCATCCAGTTTGCAAATTTCTCTACTCGACTTTTTAAGCATGGCCTCTTCTGTTGCACCCCCACCAGAGTTATAATGAACAGGTTACATTTACTTGATCTTGCAATACTGTTTTGAACATATGCATGTGAGCTGGCTTAACGCTTAACGCTTAAGGCTGACTTCTCGTTTATCCAACCTCCCGATTATCCGAGCATTTTGGATGTCTCCGAAGGCAGCCGGATAAACGAGAGTGTACTGTAACTGGTTTGACTGCATCTCTGAGTGAAAGGTATGTGGAAAAAGGGAAGCATAGTAAAAGGTCTTGGGGAGAGTAGAGTGTTTCCTACCCAGAACAGATACCCACATTCTGAGGAGTCTAAAGGATAGAAGGTAGTGGAAAAGGCTTATCAGAACACTGGAGTCTACACTCTTGTTAAATAAGAGACGTCAATGGCAGCATCACTCACTGGTCCAGATGGTCTCAGTGGCAAAGGTGTGAGAGAGGGAAAAATGCCCAATGGGGACTGTGGGGTGTTTTGCCTGCTAGACTGACGCAGTTCTTAAAATCCTGACTTTGAATTTCCTGTTTCAACATTGTCTAAAACCCTTAATTACACTGCAATTTTTAATATAATACCTTATTTTTGGAGGTTGTCACATTTTATTATTATGTTTCCCCATGTCATTCTGATCCCTCTCTCCCCAACCCCAGTGATCATTGTTGCCATGGCTGCACCCAGGGGACAGGGAGATATTACTGTGGCGACTACTGGCAAGGGCATCCAGCCACTTGCCCTGCCCACCAGGAGAGCACCAGGCTCACTCTCATGATGGGGGATCTGGTACAGCCATTGCTAGCCTGCTGGAGAGCCTTCTCATACCCTGCCCAGCTGGACCAGCCCCAGACCCCCCCAGTGCAGTTCCCTGAGAGTTCTCACAGCAAGGTAGGGCATGGCCATCAAGCTGCATGGTCACACCTAGCCATTTTTCCACTACATTGTGCCCACTGGAGCACAGTCGTGCAATGACATCTAGGCACAGCGTGCCGATATCCACCATGCTCCCCCCACATATTCACCAGCATGTAGTGCCCCCAGACATCCCCAAGGTCCACTACAGTGTGGTGGATTTCTCCAACCCTTCCCAGGATCAGGACAGCAGTCTACGGATGCTTGATCCTGATCCTCCCCTGCCAACCCACCGATGACCTGAGTCTGTTCCTGAGCCAGGGTTGCCAGCATGGTGCGAGGTATGGCATCCAGCATCTCAACCCTCAGCACAACCAGGCCAGCTGGGGACTTACATTTTAAATGTTTATGCGGGTGCTGCATCACCTGCATCCCCATCACTAAAGAATTCTCAACTCCAGGGGGGGTGCATGTTGGAGGGGGGAGGTGCAAATAAAAAAAGTAAAAAAACCAATTTCGGGCCAGGCACACCAAAATGTATGCGTGCCTGGACCTGAACCCAGCACCCTCACAGCCATAGCCTGCGACTCTCTCACCATGCCATGGGGAAGCTTGACAGCCCATTGCCACAACATGCTACACAAACCCTCCCTTCCCTTCCGCTGTGCTTGCGTCCCCCGCGAGCATGTATATATAGTGACAGAATGTTGCTATACCTGCAGTCGCCACCCCGTCCAATAGCTGTCCGATAAGGCGCCGCTATTGAGTTGCCCTTTTTCTGAGAGCTCAATAGAGAGTGCCCTTATCACTGGATACCATGTGACACTAAGGCTGGGTGTAGGCACTGGAGTTCTTAATGTTGGTTCAATGTTTGTGGAATAGCAATGGAGTATATAGTGCTTGTATAACTTGTAGTACTTTTTGTGGCTTTACTCTATTCCCACCATTGAGTAGTAGGTATGTAGGTAGTAATTTGCAGGGAATAGAAGGCCCAAAAAGATACCTCCTCCAATGCACAGAAAGTATGACCCCTGGCACTCAAGAGAGGAAAAAACCTCAGATGGAGGAAACCTCTGAGGACCCATGGCCATAGGTCTGCCTGTCCTCTGGACATACTAAGAGGAGAAGGACCAGGTTCTAGTAACCATGGCTAATTTAAGGAAGGTGAGCTTCTTGGAGATGATAGTCCATCCTTGATCCATGGCTGAAGTAGATTGAATGATGATCTGGAGTTTGAGGAGTAGGTCTTTTCTGCAGGAATGGTAGAATCCTAGGTGTGAAGCAGATCCAGTTGAAGAAGGGTGAATGAAGTCCAGATTACTGAGGTGAAGAAGGGTGCTTGTCCATGGGGCTTGCATGGATGTAATGAGCAGAGAGAGCATGAATTGATCAAAACATTACTAGGCAGTGGAGGGTGGACATGCTATGATAAAAGAAGTCATGGGTGAATGCTCGAACTTGTGTAAGGTTTGATTTTCAAGGTAAAGTCTGGAGGCCAGGAATTCAGTAGTGAGTGAGAAGTCACTAAAAAAGCATCCATGCAGTGGTACTTAGAAAATCTTATACACGATTCAGATTTGGATATATAGATAGTCAATATTTAAGATTAAAGTATGGCACCTCCAATACAGGAATGTGTGCTTGTTACTTGGAGGAGGATAAACCAGTCCACTTACTTCTCTTTTGCCCTAAATATAATTATGAGAGAATGAATATTCTGGGGGACATCCTTAAATCCCTGGATATGGAACCCTGATACCAATATAACTATTAATGAAAACATCTAATATACAACATCTTGAGGCACTAGAACGATTTTGTAATATAATTGTGAGTAAGAAAAAACACATCAAGAAAATAGCTGCTATAGTATAAAGGTTAACACGAAAAAGGTATTATAGAATAAGTAAAGTGTTTTATAATTGGATGTATATTGATTGTAGTTTATTGTTGAGGAATATAATGAAACTATATGATTTAGATATTAATAGAGATTTTATAGTGGTATGTGAATTTGATTAGAGAAAGTAAGAGTACTGTATATCTGTTTTCAGTAACATGCATTATATGAAGTTTAAAAAATTGTATGTATGTTATTAATGATTTGTAAAGGCTTATTTTTAAGCTGAACAATAAACTTGAACTTGAACTTGCATCTGTGGAGTGGAAAATGAGTAGAAGAGATTCCTTGGTTGCTTTGGAGATCCTGGTCCAGCTTCAATCCGTGAGCAATGCAGATTGATGATCCTGACGATGAAGGGTAGGCTTTTCCTGAAGGAGCCGTAGAATCCTAAGTGTGGAGCAGATCCAATTGAAGAAGGGTGAATGGGTCCGGATTTCCAAGGGGATGAAGGATGCGTGTCCATAGGGATTGTAGGGGTGTATGAACCAGGAGAGCATAATTTGATCGATAAGCTACCAGACAGTGAACAGTGGGAATTGTGATGATTTGTGCAGTCATAGGTGGATGATCCGACTTGTGTAAGGTTTGACTGTCAAGGTAAAGTCTGGAGGCAAAAAATGTAGTAGTGAGCAATAGATATGTAAATAAGCATCCGTAGAAAAGAAATGAGTAGAGGAGAGTCTGTGCATACCTGATAGGAGGACTGCCATAAGTGATTAGTAGACAAATAGAGGATGATTTGCAGATGCAGTCCTGATGGTAATCCAATATGTATAGAGACTGATTAGAAGTTCAGTTTAAGGAATGCATGGCTTATTTGGACATGAGTGTCGTAACCATACTTATATATGCTCGGCTGGTATGCTGACTGAAGTAAATACAGGTAATTCTGCGGTGTGATTGTCCATGAGATGCACTGTGCTGGCTTATAGTTGGTTAGATTTACAGGTAATCTGATGCCGAAGTCCTTGAGAGAAGCTTGGCGGTGGATATGTTGAAGAGTCTGTAGGCTGTAACTGGAAGTTGAGGTCGAGAAATGTAGACTGGTAGAGGAGCTTAGAGCTATGGCTGATTAGGACCAGTTGGGAGGCAAGACTGGTTTAGTGAATTTGCCTTAACGGTTGTGAATTTCTGGATGGAAACAGGAAAAGCCTGTTCTCGGTGATAGCCTTTAATGGAGAGATCAATGTAGATAATTTGTGAAGGAGAGGCTGGAGGGTCTGCTGGAAGGGTGGTTAATGCGACTTAAGGTACTAGATGAAGAAGTGCGGATGATTGTATGAGGAATAGTGACGTCCAGGAGCCTAAAACAATGGTTTGGATGGTATGGCATTCGTAAGCAGCTAGGCAGTGGAGATCCAATGATGAATATTCTGAAAGCAGCTGGGAAGGTCTTAGAACAAGCAATGTCTGATAAGGAAGTAAGCATCTAATAACATAGTCAACAAATTTGGTGATGGTAGAACGCTTCCGACTGAAAGTAGGTAATGTCCGAGGTACCATGAAGTATCTTTCTAGTTCCGGGATCTGGAGGAGCAACGATGGAGACTAAGTCAGAGCATAACAGAAGAAGTTACATCCTTACCATGCAAGAGGATAGTCTGTGAGGCATGGTAGATGGGAAGTCCTCGAAGACTGAATGGGCAAGATTCATAGGGAGCATCCAATGGAGAGAGATAGGTATGTTTCTACTGTCCAGACAAATGAGAGTCCTGACTGATCGAGGGGAGCTGATTGGGTAGTATGGAAAATGTTAACTTAACGTAAGAGTTTCTGAGGCATGTTGCCAAGTGATGCGTGCTAGAATTAGATTCCTCAAGTCAGATGAACAGTGATCCATCCTGAGTAGTGGACGGGAGCTGTAAGGATGGCCAGAGCAGGAGTAAGCAGTGGATAACTGAAGGTAGTAGTTGTCTGAGTGGGAATACTGGCCAGGGATATGGTAGGATGCCCAAAAGAGCCACAGTACACAGAACAAAGCCCTGAGCCTACAAGGTGGAGATGGAAGGGTAACTATCCGGGATGAAGGGAAAGTCTGGGGTGAATCATGATGGAATGAAGGACTGATCCAGGAAGGTGTCCAGCTGTATGAAGCAGGATGACATACTGAGCAGGATGGAACAGGTCTGGGTTGGCTCCACAACGAACGACAGCAGAATGAGGGAAGGCTGCAGCAGGCACTAGAAGATAATCCATGGAGGGCTGAGGAGCAAAGCGAAGGTGAGGTATGGAGGTTCCATGTCAGATGAAGACTTCAACCATCCAGGGAAAGGATGGAAGATGCTGGAGTGAAGAAAGATAAAGATCCCACAACTAAAGGAGAAATGAAACTCGGACAGCAACTAGATGGGTGACCTGCAGCAAGGAAGTCCCAGAGGCAGTCAAACTGAATTGAGATAACAGGTAGGATGCTCCAGAGAATGGTTAAGGGGAAAAGCACAATTGGGACATGCTCAAGTCCAGGAGGGAGCTGCAAATGACATTCCAGAGGAGAGCAAGTAAGATCCAAATAGTTGATTGTAGAAACTAACTTCTAGGCTTGAGAAACTAGGAGAGAGAACAATTCTTGGATACTACTTTACAGAGGTAGGAAGATGAAGACAAATAAGTTATGGAGGTCCTTTCCAGATGGGAAGTGGCAACCAGGCAAAAGACAGAGAATAAAATGACCTAGTGGATCCAGAGATAGGCTACCGCTCCCTGATGTCGATGGGATGATGTGCAGTCAATACTGGCAGGCAGAGCCGAGGGAGGAAAGCAGTTGGAGTGCCATGGTCCCATTCACAAAGGGAAGTAGTGACCTTTGTCAGGTAGAAGATGCAGAAAGTGAGAACAGTGACTGTCATACCAGATGCAAGCTCAGGATCTCGACCATGAAAGGTAATATGATGAGACTTGAGGGAAATCTGCTGGCAATGTAGGATGGAGGCTATGAGCAGGAGGAGGTCCAGGTCCAGAAGGGTTGCAGCATTCAATAGCAGATGGAGTACAGATACAGGAAGTGGTGTATTGTACACTCGAACATCCATCTAGGACGGCCCAGGCAGGATAATCCTGATTGGATGCAATGCGGAGAGATAGGACAATATGTGAAGCAGTTCTGTGCCCAAAAGAAACAGCAATCAGCATCAGGAATGAGAGGCAGATGGTGGAAACAGTTGAATATGGATTCAGGCTCCTGGTTATGGTGTTAATGGGAGGGGATTGTGAAACGAGGCTGCAGACTAGGCATGATGGAAAAGGCAAGTCGGGCGAATCAAGGTCCTGAAGGGAAGCAGCTTCTGGGTATGAGGCTGAAAACATGTCATTTGAAGCAGTAGACTGTAGACTCAGGTACCTGGTGGGGATGGCTGAGGTGGGATGATGATGACTTAAGGCCGCCAGGCATAGTTAGAATGATGAGGTCACATGGGGTGTAGAAGTTCTATTCCCGAAGGGAAGCTGCAACTGATATGAGGTAGAGGAGGTATGGTAGAAGTCTGTAGATTGTAGACATGGCTCCCATCCCAAGCTAACCATCACTCAATGCTGCCAAGTAGAGTTAGGGATGGAGGATTTCAGGATGGTAAGTAGGAGGCAGTGATTGTAATGGAATCCCATTCCTGGTAGACAGGGAAAGCCTACCTTCGCTCAGCACCTCAGAAGGTACGAGTTAGGGACATAGTCTGGAGTACTGCTGCTATGGGCTGGCCGAAGCTCAGAACACCACTGAAGAAAGAGAGTAGATTAGGGAACTGAGATGAGATGGGTATGATGAATTAAAAATAGGTAGGGAAAGACAGGTGAAGCATAATAGAGATGGTATGCATAGAAACAAGCAGTGCTATAGAGAAGGTTCAGCTGTGGAAGCAGTAACAATGCAAGGGAAGGAGGCCCCACTGTAAACTGAAGCAGGAACCTAGGAGAGAAGTAGCAGGCGCTGGTGATCTAGGATGGAGGCAATAGTAGCGAGAAGTCCAGGAGGACTAGGGGCAGGAGAATGGGAGCACCCCTTCCCCTATGCTTACCCCCTTCTCACACCCCCATACCCCCACCACAAGTACTGCATACAAGTTGAGCAATGGTCACAGAAGCACCCCACCTGATACCGCCAACTATTACCCGTGGTGAGAACACATCAAACAAACTGCAGATGGGTATGTGGTTGGCAGGTACAGCTCAGGGTACTGGTTCTGGGGATGCAGCAACAGGTGCCATGATGCAGAGGAAGACTGAAGTAAGTTAGGCAGGACATGCCAGGACAGGGATGGAGAAGAACAGGGGGTACAGATGGTAATCGCCAGATTAGCACAAACAATAATGAGAACATACTGCTAAATGGAGGAAGGAGGTGTAGCGAGAGTGCCGAACATCCATTCCAATGCCCGATGCAAGTTAGGTTGGTCACCAATACAAGTGACATGCAGTGGTTGCAGAAGTGTATGTGGTAGGGATCACAATGGCAAAGGAGCAGCGTAACATGCAGAAAGCCTGGCAGGGGCCGTAGGAGGTATCAGGACAATTGCTTGTAGAGTGTCATGTCCAACACAGTAATGAAGCAGTAATGGGCTACCAGAATATGTGGAGACTACAGAGCTGCCCCGGACCCTGTATGAATGCAGGAAGTAGCAAACGAACATATGGCCCAGTTGGGAAACCTGGGTAAATGAGGCCCATAGGACTAACTCTGTTAAAATGGAGTTATGTGTAGACAGAATAGGGAAGCCTCACACTGTCTCAATCCCTGAAACAGTTCCTTAACTCACTATCTGGGGCGATTTGGGTAAAAGAAGTGCTGGGGGCACACAGGTGCAAGGCCTTGCAGACACATACCTTTCTTGTGTGCTACTAGGGTCTGGCAAAACACTCAACTCTCTCCCTGTATACTCATTTCATTCTTAGTAAGAGTTAAAACCATGCAGTGAAAATGATGCTGGGCCACACCTGGCCGTCAGTATTTAGTTCTCCAGTTGTTCATCGCCAGTTCAAAAGAAAGTCACAGCTGTGTTCAGATGGAGTAGAAGTACAATTCAATATGACTGCTATAGTAAATATAAATTCAATGTTTAGGGATAGAAAGCTGTGCTGTTAAAGGAGGTACTTACTGCGCTAGACGGAGTGCTATGGAGAAAGGTGACAGGGAATCCAACGTGAGCGCCATGGAGAAATGGCTTGCAGAGAGCCAGGGGGGTGAGGAGAGGAATGCAACGCCCGCAGGGAATTGACAGGAAGCAGGTGTATGGCAGAGAGGAGAAGGAGGAAGCCCTAAACAAAGAGAAGAGCTGGGGGCACCCGCAAGCATCGGTGGTCGTGGGGATGGAATGTGGGCAAAAAGCCCAAAAGGAAACAATGGGGACAAATCCAGGAACTGAGGGAAGGGGATGAGTGGAGGAAAGGAGTGAGGGGTAGCCAAGCCGCCAAGAAAGGAGAAAGCAGCCAGGTGACAGGCAGCAGATGAGAAAATACAAATGACACAACATAGCAATGACAGGATGGCAGGAAGGGGGACAGAAGGCAGATAAAATGGATGAAATAAGAGCAGCAGGAATGGAGACAGCACAGCCACACGAGCCATGCAGGGAGCTCAGGAAGAAACACTCCCTAAGCAAGGGAGATGCGTTAGTGGAGGGCTAAAGTAGAGGTCGTGGGAGGAGTTATTCCCCTCATTGAACCTCAGGCCAAGACCTCCCAAAATGTTATATAGGTGTAATACCTTTGGGGAGCCCCTAACTATTGCTCCAATGCCTAGACACTTTCAAGAACCCTGGTCAATTCCCTGCCCAAGGGGTGAAGCACATAGCACCCAGCATCCAGGTGATCAGTAACAATGTTCAGACATAAGATTTCCCCCATGAGCACAAACTACTGCTAGGGACCCCTGTTGCTGCATTGCAGGCATCCAGTATGTTCCGATGTTAGAAGTCAGAGTCACAGCACTCACCTCCAATACACTAAAAGGGGAATCCACATCAATATTAGTTTAAATAACTTCCCTTTTATTCCGATGCAGATAAAAAATGTGTTCCACAGCATGGAGGGACGAATACACCTGATATTTCACCTGTATTAGGCTTTATCAGAGGTGATGCCCTCTAGTGTAGGTACACTTATATATCAGGACAAACAGAGAGTGATTAAAATTTAAAGATAAAGTGCAAGCTAGTGCAATTTAAATATATAAATATGCATACATACACCCCTTTACCTGAATTCATACAAACAGACATTTAAAACACAGTGCCCACATATACATATTCCCATTTAAACATCTGTCAGAACAATCTAAAAAGAACATTTCATGCAGATGTGGGTACCCTTAGCTTAAGAACTAACCCATTATGATGTCTACAATATAATAAAATAAAACAAGCTTTACATGTAAATATACTGAACAGCATCCATCTAAAAATTGAAACAAAAACAAGGAGTATGGGAATGAAAGAAGGAAAAGAGGTGAGAGGTATTAGCAGAAAGGAGGGAGTGTTTGGCGGGGGTTTTGAGGGAGAAACAGGTTACTAGTGTCAGTTGGTGGACTTCAATATTTTCCATATGTAGTGGATCCCCTGTATTGTGGACCCTCACAGGTACCCTTGGTTTATTTTATCCTGGGTTGTTGGGGTTCCTCCCTTTTCAGTAGTCCAAAGTCAACCTCTATATCCACTGTCCAGTAGCCCTCTGACAGCTATCGAGCACTACTTATGGTTCCTAGTACCCCTTTTACAGATAGTATGTGCACATTACTTTTGTATAGGATACACTTTGCATGGGATACCTTTAATATTATGTGGATGGTACTCAAATGGTGTCCCTTGTACTTTTACACAGTTCCTCTTAAATTTTTATATTGAGTCCTCTGAACTGGGGCCCGTATGCACACTGGAGTTTCACTGTCCTTGGCAATGGGGTCACCGAATGAATGGCCCTGTGTAAATTACTGAACTCACATTGCTTTTTCTTTACACGCTGGTCATCTATGCCCAGGACTAAGGCACAGATTCTCTGCTAAAGTGAGACATTACCCCCCTCTCTGCACAGAGTCTGTGTCTCTCTCTCTCTCTAACAGGCTCTCAGAACAGCTCCCTCCACAACCCCTAGTTCGAACTTGGTCTTATGATGTGACATCTTGGGAATTCAGCTGGCAAATGGCCTCCACTAGTGCTCTACACCTGGTTCTGGACTCCTTCTGGGGACTGATGACCATGAGCCCTGATGTGGGCTCCAGCTCTGGCTGTCTCCCGGCAAGTAGACCCAAACTCACATAGATTTAACTGGTGTCTCACTTCCTCCCTCCCCAGGATGTACCATATGGCAATACTGCTACCTTGAGAGTAATACTATGAATGTACCATAACCCCCAGAACTGGGGCAGGTAACACTATTGACTAGCAGTAGCTGATACTGTACAAACAGCTCTTCTTAATTAAAATGTTTGGGTCTACAGGAATTTCTGTTTTACCGATAAAAAGGCCATGGTCAGGCTAACCAGATGTTGCTCTTCAAATAGCTCAGCTGGTGGAGCACCTGGACAGTATCTGGGAGAGCCTCAGTCCAGTTCCCAGTTGGTTTACATTATTCTTTACTGACTGCAACATGCCAGTTTTAAAATACGTTCTTATGTGAATTTGAACTTTTATGTTTGAGTACCAAATTAGCTATAGTTTAAAAGTGCTGGGTAAAGCACTTAACTACTTGATAGGTTTCATCTGTAGTAGGTCTGAAATCCAATCCACTGGTGACCTCCTGGGTATAGGTCTTTTCAGTTTAGGTTTTGTCCTCATTAGTGCACTTGACAGTGAGGCAACACTTGAAAATATCATAATATTGTTTCAGCCATTTGGGATACTTTTTGATTAAACCTGTCATCTAGGGAGAAATGAAGTCAAAACAGTATGAGATCATGCATGAACACTAGTGATAACAGGTGTTGTACACAACAGTGTAGGCTGTTCTATGGGTACCAGTGAAATATATCAGTACATTCTTCTTCTTATATCTTGTGGAAATAGTTCTCTTTGTTTTGAAGTTAAAACACTTTACAAAACATTTTGCAACATAACACAGTACGTGTCTAGAAAAAAACAGAAACAATGCAGTGCCATGACAACATACAGTTGTACTTTGGCTGCATGTAAACAGGGTTCAGTACTACTACTAATACCCTATGTTATGTGGTATCTCAGTATAATATTGCATTTCCTAGTACTACATCATGCTCCAAGGGGTCTTATAAACAATGTATTTGGACATTCCACACTTATGCCTGGTAACCACCACTTATGGAGGTTTACAGAGTGAAGATAAGTATTTCCCCCACATTGCCTGAAAGGTGTCCATTTTCAGGATTGTCCAGTGACTCATTCTCTCTTAAGATGTTCTGATTCCCACAGCATCTTTTCATTTACTGAGACTTATATCATTTAGAGACCTCCATTAATACAGCAAGAGCTGATTGGCTTCTACTCCATCCACTGTTATCCACTTCTGCGCTATGTTTGGTACCCCTATCAGTTGCCAAGTGTGCACCAGGATAGATATTGAACTTTACTATGGGAGGAGGTCCTCACTGTCTCTTGACATGCTACCCTGATCCCTCCTTAAAAGGTCTGAGGAGGTGGCACTCTCACAGAATATGGGGTAAAGAGCCCTTGGCAGAACCACATCTACAACATTTGTCATCCCCTATAACTCTGAAGTAGTGTAGGACTGCCGGGGTTCTATACCCTTTGAGAACAACTTTTTTTTTATATATATATATATTAACTTGCATCTAATGTCCCTGCATGCTACATGGGCTTGGAAGCAACATATCTTCCAGTTCTGCTCTGTCCAGGAACTCCTTAGCTCTCTCTCTTCTAGGCTTGCTCATCTGAGGAAATTAGGTAAGGAAGGGTGCCTCAGATGATGGAATAGGTGCCACCCCATCATCCCTTTGTATTTGGTCGACCACGATTTCAGCAATATAAGGCCCTCTTATGCCAGGATTTACTACACTGCTCTCAAGGATGAATGAAGGAGGCTTTTAATCTGCAGGTATTTTTCAAAAGTCCTGATGGAAGAGGCTGTGCATCTGCTGTAAGGAATCTTAGGGTCCAAGACATTGTACATGGGGACAACAGATCACTGATAGTAATTTAGAGGTGCTTCCCCCACCATGAATTCTCCATTATCACAGAAGGAAGGGCATTGACCAGAGGAGCATGGTATACATTAATGTGCTTTTGGAGTGTTATCCATCCACTGTGCGAGGCCCCATGATAGGGTTTGCAGGAATATCAAGGGAGCTAGAACCATATAACCAAATATGAGGTGAATGCTCATCCAAGGAACCTACCTCCATGTACATCCAGAGTGGAGAAGAGTGGCCCAGCAGAGCACACTGTCTGAGGGTTTGTATGTCTGGAAAAGTCAAATGGAATCTCTGAAGCCATGGTAACCTTCACACACCATTCTTTCAGTGAGTACACAACTTCAATCTGCTATATCTTGGGTTTTTACCCTCCCACAAAAAATGCCCAAAGAATTGATTGATTCCGTGGAACCCTTTAGGGTAGTGTTACTGGGCTGGATAAGACCCTGTCTCATTTGCTATGCACAGAGAGTTAAAAGCAAGGATCTGTTTTTCTCCTATCCTATTCTGCCACTTGTCTGTCTTTTGACTGTCTGATTATGCAGTCAAATTTTCCTTGTTGCATCTAAGAATTGGCTACTCCAATGGTCCCATGATTCCCCCTGTTATCTCCCTTTCTTCACTTGTTGTTCCTATTCTGTCTTTCTCCCCTTGCTTCTTTGTGGTTAAAAAATATATGTGAATCTTTTATGTGAAACTGGGATCCCTTAGTTTACAAATGTATATAATTATAGTATTGAAATGTTTGTAGAAAGCTTGAAAGCTCTTTGGGTTTATCTGGAACATAGGGGGTTAACCTTGAGGTGCATTTTGACCTCCACAAGCTTGCTAATAGCATTTTCAGCAGGAAATCAGCCTTAGGACAGGATGTCTTAATTGGCTGCATCTGTTTAGAAGACTAATGTACTCTTCAGGCCAGTCACAGGAAAGTCAATGAAAAAAATGTTGCATTTTGTGAAAAATAGTAAATGGAACTTACAAGAACAGGATGCAGAGATTAAACTACCAGGCAAAGACATTTCGTATAAAGACAGCTATGGTTTATTTAGAGTGAGAGAGTGAGAGTGAGATTTAAATTGAAAAGAGACTTTCAGATAAAAGACTTTGTTTCTTTGTCTGTACTGCCTTTGTGAAGAGCTATCCTGTACATCTCTATTGTTTTTATTGATAATAATAATAATGAAACACTATGTGCAAATTTTATGACCTCCTGCTTTATCTATGCTTCCTGACCTATGCCTCCATGACATTTGGTGTCAGACAAGGTGGGATTTACACCAAGCATACTCTATGCCAGGAGTTTTATGCATGGGTACTAGAGCTGGTGCCTGAGAAGCATAGAAGAAAGATATGAAACCTGCAACAGCAAGCCCAGGAGTGATTACCCAATGAATGGCAGCCAAACTAGAAGTAGAAACAAAAGTCCAAACTGAGACTGTACAGCTGCTATAGTCATGAGAGAAGAAGAACAGGCAGAGGCGGAACCTGAAGGCATGTCTGTCTTCTTCAGATGGTGGGCTATACAACAATGAGAGTCTGAGTATCAGAAAAGAGAAGAGATACAGCAGAGAAAAGAAGAGATGCAGTGACAGGAGCAATGATGGCTAGATGCCTTGCAAGCTGTTAAAGCTGGAGTATCCGGTACAAGCCTAGCAGGGCAACAAAACACAAACAACATAAAAGACATTAAAGTCACATAGTTGTGTTCACGGATGATATTGAAGCATACCTACCTGACAGCTTTTGAATGGGTTGGAGGAGCATGCCAATGGCCAAAACAGCAATGGTTAATCACGCTGTTACCTTACTTGACAGGTAAAGCTCGACTTGTGTTTTAACCACATGCAATTCAATATTAAGGGTTTGGCAAGCTTAGCCCATCACATTTACAATGTATCTTTGTAAAAATGTATGGGTGTGCACCTGGTGTGTGAAAGGGTAACAGCGGTTGGGGGGGGGCAGCAGGAGCAACAGCCATCGATGAACCATTTTCTTTTTTGCATGGTGCAAAAAAAAAAAAAAAGACTATATGGGATGGTTTTCTCTATTTCAGGTGTTTGAAAGGGGAATGGGGCATGGGAAGTGGCATGGGCAGGATACTTGGCAATGGGAGGTAGTTGCTTTACTATTCATGGGGCACCAGGACAAGAATTGGGAGGTGGTTGGGATACATGGCAGTGGGAGGGAGTTGGCTTACTATTCACGAGACACTGGGGGAAGAATCAGGAGGTGGGAGAAGTTGCATTATTATTTGTGGGGCACTGGGGAAAGAATCAGGAGGCGAGATGGATAAGTACACAGTCAAAGACAGTTCAAAGATCCTTGGTGCATTTTTTCAGCAGTTTTAAACTAAAAATTTTCGATTAAAAAAAAACACACACCTAAAACCCTGTAACTCGTGGTAGTAATCACTTTATTATTGCAGAACAGTGCAGTGCATGGAGCAGCAAGCTAGCCCACCCATGACAGCTTCAACATGGCCTCCCTGGCTTAGTGCTGGGAGGGTCCCCTTGCATTGTCCAGATGGGTAGAGGATCTGGGCATGATCCTTGATGACAGCATGACAATTAATGTTCAGGTGTCAGCCAATGTTAAAAGTGAATTTTACCATCTTAGGAACATTGCCCGGATCCGAGCCCTGATCCCGCCTGAGGACCTGACTACACTGGTGCATGCTTTTGTTACATCCAGATTGGACTACTGTAATGCCCATACCTGGGGTTATCTGGAGGCAACCTCCACTGGCTGCAGCTGGTGCAGAACGTGGCAGCAAGACTATTGATGGGAGTAAAAAGGAGTGCTCATATCACCCCAGTCCTCTGTGAACTGCACTGACTGCCAGTTAGGTGGAGGACTGTCTTCAAGGTAGGGCTCCTGACCTTCAAGGGCCTACATGAAAGAGGGCCAGTCTATGTGCAAGAACTCCTTATCCCCTACCGCCTGTCCCGGGCGTTCCTTTCTGCCAAGGGCTGTCTCCTTGGAGTTCCCAGGGCTAGGCTGCGGCATTCAGGAGACCATGCATTTTCATTAGCCACACCTACCCTGTGGAACTCACTGCCTAGGTATCTTGGGGAGGCTCCCTTGGTAGAAGCCTTCAAAAAGGGTCTCAAGACCTATTTGTTCAAGCAGGCTTTTAATTGCTAAATTGATTTTATTGTTGTTTTAAATTGAATAGATAGATCATTTTAATTTATTGCTGACTCTCAGTTATTGTATTACTATAAGATTTTTGTTTTAATATTTGTATTATGCTTTGAATGTATAGTGCTCTGAGTACCTGGAAAGGGGTGCTTTATAAATTAAGCATTTATCTATCTATCTATCTATCTATCTATCTATCTATCTATCTATCTATCTATCTATCTATCTATCTATCAACCCATTTTGCACAGGTGCACTTTGCCAAGAAGCAAAGACTGTCCCCACAAATTAGTGTTAAATACAGTGCCATTTAAAGGGACAGGGGGAGAATTAGGGATAAAAACAAAATAGAAACATGTTAGTTTCAAAATCCATGGTTGTCAAGTACAGTATATCCTGAACACTGAATGCTAGTAGAGTTGGTAGATACCAGGTAGCCACTTCTTAATGCATCAAGGAAAACCTGAAAGGAGACAAACACACAATCAGCTACACAGAAATACTGTAACATCAATTACAATTAAGCAGTTATGTAGCATTTCAAAAAAGGCACACATTCTATTTTATCATTCAGACCCATACCCAAGGTTGCTCCTAGTTTATGGTTCCAAAATCCATCTCTCCTGGTGAGGATATTGACCAGATCACCCCAGACCCAAAGAGACTTTCTCAATGCCAATATGGGGCCATTTATGGATCATTGGATTAGAAGTCCCATAAGTGTAGGTTGCTGTGGCATACTCTTCACTTTTCTTGTGCTACTGCCCTCACATGGTCCCCCACCCTCTCCTTAATCTTTTGTTTAGTCCTCCCCACATAAAATTTTGAACAAACACAAGCACATGTGGTGAGGTACACCACATGTGTATGTGGTGTACCTCATTTGTGTGGGGATTTTGAAAGGTCTTTGTAGGTGTAATGACATCACAAAAGTTACACCAGTCACACCGGTGGCAACCTGGTTCAAGGACGGGGGCAAAGTGGTGGATGGATGGTGGATTGGCTGTAGACTGTTGGACAATCAGTCAGCAAGATTCACTGGCCTTTTAAAAAACATTATAGGTGGTTGTTCCTCCTATCCTAGCCAACTTGGATGCAGTACCCATAATGTGCCAATTCTTCCTAAGGATATTTTCAACCATTCCTGCTTATGTGCTATAGGTTTGAAAGGGGCATGGGGCACAGGGCATGGGAAGCGATTTGCAGGTGGGGTGGATACAGTACAGTGGGAAGGATTTGCTTTACTATTATACTTTATACTGGGAGGCAGTATAGCGTAGTGGCTAAGAGGACTGAGCTGCAAACCTGCGGGACTGAATTTGAATCTCAGAACTATAACTTGCATACTGTGCGACCATGAGCAAGTCACTTAAGTTCCCTGTGCTCCCAGGATGCACCTGGAAACAAGCTTTAGCATAGTGTGCCTTCTCTGGCCAAAAATGATAAAACAAAAATAATTAATGGGGCATCGGGACAACAATCAGGAGGCGGGAGGTGTTCTTAGCAGTGAAGGGAGTTGGTTTACTATTCACAAGGCACTGGGGGAAGAATCAGAAGGTGGGAAGGATACTTGGCAGTGGGAGGTTGTGTTGGGGGGAGGATGAGGTACAGGCAGATCATGATGCCAGTCAGCTGTACTTGCTGGGTGCTATCATTCAGATCGAAGGAAAGAGCCACCCTGTGATTCGGGCTGCTCTTTTCCTTGAATTTCACAAAGTTTCTGCCTAACAGGCACTGAAGAGCATCATGATCAGCCTAGCTGCTGACTGGTCTGACACTGTCAACTCCCTTGCAAGCTGCCCTGCATTGGATCGACAGTGACACACTTCTCAAATCCACAATCATAGCAACATGTTCGCACTTTGTCCTATTTTACTTTTGTTTAGTAATTTCTTAGAAAAACTGTAAGCAGAAGTTCTTTATTAACTAAACTGCTCTGGTCAAAAGAGCAACTCAGACAGCTCTCCATTCAACAGTGTATTCCACAGAACTCTCGAGAAGCTAACAAGAAGAAAGCATTCCACAAGAACTAACTACATACACATTATAGTATAAACCCAGCACTCAGTATTTGATGATAGTGCCATCTAGAGGCTCTTACATAATATTACATCTCCCTTCTTATAAAAAAAATAATGAAAATGTTCAGCAGACTATGCAATATGAATTTGGAATTGGCAGGATGTCAATTGCATCCAACAAATAATACAAAACAAACTTTATTACTGCAGTTCATAAGTTCATTCTCTGAGGTGGCTTTACCATATGACCAGCACGGGTGACATATAGATTTCCCATGTCCTTTGCTTGTTCTCTGGGATCTGGTGGCAAAGTCTCTAACGGTGGTATTGCTGGTTTAGAGTCATTTTGAGAAACTAAACCATCTTGTGGTGTGGCAACAATGTTCTGAGTCTAAATCATCACTGATTGAAGTTTGTTGAACATCCTGCGACTTGAGCAAATGGCGACGGTTATGCCCGAATTCTTCTCCATTGTCTGCTTGTACTAGGTATGATCTTGGAGTGTGCAATTTTGCTGCAACAGTAGCGGGTTGCCATTTCCTATCAGGTCTCTGCAAGCAGAATCTGTTTGCTTTCTGAATGAGAGGTAAGGCTTTGGTATTCCTGTTGCAGTATTTTGACTGATGACCCTGCTTGTCTCTAAACTTTTTCTGGGCCAAAGCTGGGCTAATGACCTTTGGTTTGAGCTAGTTGCTTGTAGATGGTAAAATTGAATGCAGGCGATGGCTCATCAGTAGTTGAGCAGGTGAGCTCATACTGTCAATAGGCGTATTCCTGTATTCCAACATTGCAAGGTATGGATCCCCTCTACTTTGTTTGGCTTTTACCATTAAACATTTCACAGTTTGTACCATTTTTTTCTATTTGCCCATTTGACTGTGGGTAAGGGGGACTAGATGCATGACAAAAATCACAATTATATGGGTTCCTTTGAGTTTGACAGGCGTTGCTGTAGGCACTTTAGTACAGCTTCCTCGATCTGGGTATTCATGCCTGGCCAGTACAGCAGATCTCTGGCCCTACGCTTACATTTTTCCACTCCCTTGTGTCCAGAATGAATAAGCCATATTAATTCAGACCTCATTGACCTTGGTATTATGAGTCTTTTTCCTTTGAAAATCAAATTTCCCATGACTGTTAATTCCTCATGGAAATTCCAGAATTCTACCACTTCTGGCCGACACAAATGTTTTTCCCTCAGCCAACCAGTGTTGATTGTTTCAAGCAGTGAGGATTACTGAAAGTCTTTCTCAGTTTCTGTCTTTAATTCTTTCAACTTCTGGTCCAATACAGGTAAACGGGAAATGACTAAATTAACTTGTGCTTCAAATGACTCTTCCATACTGTCCTGCCCAGCCAGTGACAGTCTGCTTAGAGTGTCAACAACTGGGATATCTTTCCCTGGCCTGTATTTCACTAGAATGTCATATCTCTGCAGATGCAACATCATTCTCTGCAGCCTGGGTGGTGCTGCTGCAAGGTTTTTTTTCATGATAATCTCCAGCGGTTTATGGTCTGACTCTATGGTAACCTTTCTCTCATAAACATACTGATGGAAACGCTCACAACCGAATACAATTGCATACATTTCTTTCTCGATTTGAGCATAGTTAATTTTTGTAGTTGTGAGAGACTTAAATGCATAAGCCACTGGTTTTCCCTCTTGTAGTAATATAGCCCACAGTCCTCGCTTGGAAGCATCGACTTTGTCTGTTACCTCTTTTCTTACGTCATAATATGCTAAAGTGCCTGTGCTGGCAATTAACTGTTTCATATTCATGAAGGCAGCCTTTTGTTGCATGTCCCATTGAAACTTGGGGACTTTCTTCAAAAGGTCTCCCAGTGGTGCTAAGAGCTCCACAAGGCATGGTGTAAACTTTGCCAGATAATTTGCCATCCCTAGTACAGTTTCCAGTTCTGCACGGCTCTCCGGTGGCCTCCCTTCATCTACAGCTATATGCTGTGTACTGGGCCCAGGCCCCCAGGTCGCATCTGGAATCGAGCATGTTGCTCAGTATACCTTCCTGGTAAATCTCGTAAATAAATAAATAAATTGCTGCAACTTTAGTTGGATCTGGCTTGAGAGCTTCAGATGAGAGTATAATGCCAAAATACCTGACTTTCATTGCCCTAATGGTGCATTTTTCTAAGTTCAGTTTAACCCCTTTCTCTTGAGATCTCTGGAGCATGGCTCACAAATTTGCATCATGCTCTTCCATGATTGCTCCATATATTAGAATATCATCTACATAAGCTGCAACACCCTTGAGTCCTGCATAAGTTTCATCTACTTTCTTTTGAAACACTTCTTGGGCTGAGTGTATGCCGAAAGGTAAATGAGTGAATCGGTATCCTCCCTGTGGGGTGCTGAATGTTGTGAGCATTGAGCTTATCTGGTCTAGTTTTATTTGCTAGTAACCAGATCTAGCATCCGGCACACTGAAATACTGGACTGCTGCCAACTTGCTTGTAATATCATCAAGTGTCGGCATCTGATAATGCTCATGCTTGATTGCCTGGTTCAAGTCATGTGGGTCCAGGCACAGTTGTAGCTCTCCTGGTTGAGGTTTCTTCACAATGACCATAGAGTTCACCCACTGCATGGGTTCCTCAACCTTGATGATGACCCCTACATTTTCCATTCTCAAAATTTCTTTCGCCAGTCATTCTCTGAGTGCAATTAGGCCCTTGCATAGAGCATGCACTACTGGGTATTTAGTGGTATCTACTTTAATTTTGTATTCACCAGGAAACTGCCCCAATCCATGGAAAACATCTACATATTCTTTTAGTATATCATTAGGTTTGTCAGTTGCTGGTTGCATTGGATTTAGGCAATTCTCCACAGACATCACCAATTTAATCAATTTGAGATCTAGGCATGCCCTTACCCCAGCATGGGAAAGTGCTTTTGTGTTTATAATGTAAAATTTTAGAAACTTTGCATCATTCTTATACTTACAGTCTGTGGTACACATGCCTTTCACATCCAGTGGCTTCTGGGTAGTGGACTCAAAAAGCTTTGAAAGTCCTAATTGCTCAAACACTTTAACAGGTATCACATTGACTTGCACACCTGTATCCAGTTTGAATGTTACCTGCTGATTATTCTCTCCAACTGTTATTTCTGTAAACACTTGGTCTGTGCGGGCCTTCATGGCAGGAAGTGCTGATTCCCTTGAACTTACTCTGGCGACAGCTTCCACAAACACATATTTAGCACTGTAGTGTGGGTTATCATCTACTCCATGCATTTCTTTTTATTTACACACTTTGCAAAATGGTTCCCCCTTTTACATTTGTGACAAACTTGCCCTTTGGCTGGACACTCATCAGGCTTATGTGATCTCCTGCATCTGTCACATGCTTTCTGCAAGCTGGTTGCCTTGTGGCTTGCCTGCTTGGGGTATCTGCTACTCTATATTTCTGTTGTTGCCTGGGAGTATGGCGCGGCTTGGTTACTCTGTAAACCGTTTCCTCTTTAGCCATGGTTTTCAACTGAGCCTGATTCAATTCATGTGTCATAGCAATATTCAGTTCTTTGCTCAGATCGAAATTAGCCCCCTGACTTATCAGTTTTTCCTGAACTTTTGGTGAATTTGTTCCAAACACTAGTCTGTCCCGGATCATTTCATCCATGTCAGTGAATTCACAGTCTCTGGCTAGCAATTTTAATTCTGTCACAAACTGTTCCACTGGTTCACCTACTCCTTGCACCTTATTGTAAAATTTGTAGCACGCAAACACTGGGTTGGTCTTTGGGGTGACATATTTTTCAAACTTATCATAATAGGTACTCACTTTCTTTTTGTCCTCTGCTGACGTGTCAATCCAAGTATTATAAATATATTATAAATATCCCTACCTTTCTGTCTCTCTGACCTATATGAGTAGGTAAAAACACTTTTCTTCTTCCTTTTTTGCCTTCAGATGGCCCTTGAAAATGAGCTTAGCATGCTACTTAAATTTCTTCCACTCCTCTGGGAGATTCATGCTTTCCCAGTTCATTCTGGGCAACTGGATCCCTGCAAATTCCATGATATTTTCTGATCTTCTGTTTGCTTGGCTGCTTCTGCACTACATGGACCGCTGACACCATGTGCTGTTTTACTTTTGTTTAGTAATTTCGTAGAAAAAACTGTAAGCATAAGTTCTTTATTAACTAAACTGCTCTGGTCAAAAGAGAAACTCAGACAGGTCTCCATTCAACAGTGTATTCTACAGAACTCTCTAGACTCTAACAAGAAGAAAGCATTCCACAAGAACTAACTACATACACATTATTGTGTAAACCTAGCACTCGGTATTTAGTGACAGTGCCATCTATAGGTTCTTACAAAATATTACACTCTTGTGCTTGTGCAAGCTCAAGGGCAAACATAAAAAAAGGGAGTCAATGCATATTAAAGCAGTGGTGTATGAGAGTGGTGAATTTTTTTTTTTGCATATGTAATTTCTGGGGTTTTGTGGGTTTTCTCCTGGCCCCTACTCCCTTGCATCCCCGATGTAGCATGTACGTGTGGAAGCATGTGTGCGCACACCATTCGGGGTTCCCCTCCCTTCCAGTCATGCTGTTGACCACCTGCACTGCCACTGAACCTCCATTCGATGATGGCGGGATTATGGGCAGGCAACCCCACCCCTTGCCAGGGAGAGGACAGCCAATGCTCAATCCTGCTCCCCTCCCCCCGCCGTGCCAGCACCTCAGTGACCTGAGGTTGTTCCCAAATCTGGGTCATCAGTGCAGTGTGAGGTGTAGCATCCAGTGCCTCAACCCTCAGTGCCACCGGGCCAGCAAGTGGTGAAAATTTTGACCTAAAATTTTTATTCTGTTTTAGATTGAGCCTCATCTCCTAACTTGTATGAAAGCCTTTTTTCCCAACCACCTCCCCCGGTACTTAGCAGACCTGAGTTTCCTCATAGATTGCCCCTGTTGGTGGGGCCTGGAGGGGGAGATACATCCTCCACCCCTCCAGAACACATATCCAGAGCTGGTCTTGGTGTTCCCAGGTGGTGGCGTGGGTCAGGGACAAGCGTGCAGGACTTCAGAAAGGCCACACGTCTTTACCACTTTTCTGTTCCTTCCATCCCCTGCTGTAGACAGGCAGTTGTGGTGCCTTCAGGAGGCACACATGCATTATGCTAGTGACCCCTCCGCTATGTGCTGCTCCAGCATACACTATCACCAGGCCCCCACCTGGTTACAGTCGATGGCGGGGCTAACAAGCCCCCACAGGACAGGAGAGCAGTTCATCAGACACTCAGTCTTCTCCCCAGATGAACCCTAGCAACCTGAGTCCACTCCTGAACCCGAGTCGCCAGTATGGTGGCCGGTAAGTCGCTTGATGTTTCAGCCTTCCATATCACTGAGCCAGCAATTTCATGGGTTTTAAGGGATCAAACTATGGTCTGCTTTCTTACTTAGTATGGGAAAACAGATGTTGAAAGTATAAAAAACGAAAGCTAACCACTTATGCCAATTTTCTCTTCTATGTGGTGCAGAAAATATACATTTTTTTAATGTTGCCAATTACTATATGTAGAATTAGTCCAAGAAAAGTTGTTAGGATTCTAGAACAGTGAAGGGTGGCATGAGAATTACATACAGCAAGGAAAAAGCACAGAAACGCTATGTAGGAGGAGATCAGAAAATTACATTGTTTAATGATACCCCAATACTGTTAAATGTTATTTATTTTGTTGTTATGTAAATATTTGACCAAGAACAAATTTGCTGGTGTTAGAAAATACAAAATAAATCTCTAAATATTGAAAATAATGTTGCAGACTTAATAGAGAATAATGCATATGCAACTGTGTGTTATGAGGTTTTTTACATACCGAGGGTGTGTAAAAAAACCTCATAAGCACACAGTTTTATATGTTTTATTTTTTATAATTACTGGTGCTTGGTGTTTTAAAGAAATAAAAAGTTACAGCTTCTTGACTACCCCATGCTGTCTCTTGCTTTTGTAAAATGATCCATAAACTCAGTTTAGCTTTTGTTGAATTTGTTTTTGTGAAGTAAATGTTAAAGTTTACTGGGTCTGAAAGCTTAGCACAATCCACAAACTATTGCTGCTTGTTTAAAAATAGGGGCAGGCATATAGCGCTGCTTATGCTGCTCATTAAGGACCCCAATGTTTTTGTACTAGTGTGGAACTGTATTGGCTCTCAGTTTTGGTTTCGTTTGCTGCCTGTTTGC
This sequence comes from Neoceratodus forsteri, assembly GCA_016271365.2. Classification (NCBI taxonomy): domain Eukaryota; kingdom Metazoa; phylum Chordata; order Ceratodontiformes; family Ceratodontidae; genus Neoceratodus; species Neoceratodus forsteri. The sequence goes on from CM057451.1 coordinate 149,724,248, forward strand.
GTTTTGATGAAAGGAACAGTTTGTGAAGCCTGCCATGAGGGTGGGTGAGAATCTTGTTTTTTTCGGACCTGCGGTCGAGATCTGGCTTTTCTCGCTTGCGCTTTAGGGACAGTTTGATTTGATTTGACAACATTTTATTTTTATATGGGAAAGCAATCTTTAGAGGAGCGTGAGCTTTCAAAAGCCATAATAACTGGTTATTACGGTGTTTCCCAGTTATTACAGCTTTTGAAAGGTAGCTCAAAGCTGTGCATTAAAGGGGGTCACCAATAATTATAATATATATTTATTTATTTAATTTTGGTAACCGGGTAGGCCCACTGAGACCAGGTGGTTCTTCAGGGGTGACCCTGGCTTAATTACAGAGAAACATAGAGCAGTAACACATCCATTATACAATTAGGGAGCAACAAAAAATTAATCATACAGGGGTGTACGGCATTATTAGTCCACATATTACTTAAAGTGACGCAAGACAATTTACAGAGCAATAGATAGGCTATAATTCATCGAAGGTAATGTGCTCACAGGTTAAGGCCTAGTATGCTAATTTTAACTATTTTTACTTGTAACAGCAACATTGATTGAATTTCAGTAGATGAGATTTGAGCTCATTCTTGAAAACCCTTAGGGAGGCTGATGTTTAGATGCTACTTGGAACCACTAGTAGGCAGTATAGTGCAGTGGGTTAAGGCTCTGAGCTGCAGATCTGGGTTTGAATCCCACAGCCGCTTAGATGCATACTGTGTGATCCTGAATAAGTCATTTAACTTCCTTGTGCTCCCAGGTTGCATCTGGAAACAAGCTTCCGCATAGTACGCCACTCCTGGTTAAACAATGTTCCCTTTACCTTTCAAGCCAGTTCCACTGGGTAGGGGTGAAGAAGGAGAATGACCTATCTCCAATGGAGGTTTTCTCCCTGGGCACCTGGAGTAGGTGGAGATCCAACTATCTTAGTGTTTTTTTGCATTGTTTTGGTAGCGAAAGATGATTTAGGCTAGGAGGGGAAGTATCCTGCTTTTATTTGTAGGCGAGGCATTTGGTGGGGTATGCCGGCCTTCTCTCTAGAGTCGACCAGTTCAGGGATTGTAACACTGTACAGTGATAGTCAGGTGGTCTTGCTGAGTTGGCAAACCTCGCTATTCTGTGATATAAGGTTTTCACTGTCTGGATTTCAGTTCCCTTGACAGAGGCCAGCACTGGGGCCCCATGGAGCAGTGTAGGAAGCAGAGTACATTGGGCAATTTTTTTGCGAGACTCAGGGGTAAGAAAAGGGCTCAAACAATAAAGGAGGCCAACCTTTTGGTTAATAGTTTTAGTTAGATGGTTGAGGTGGGTCTTGTATGTACAATCCTGGTCAAGGTATAATTACCCCAGGTACTTGATGGAGTTAACCACATCTATTTTAGTACTGTTTGTGAGACATAGTTTGAGCATATCAGTATGGTCCAAGCCTAGTCTCCTGGGTCCAAATACCATTGCCTTTGTTGTCTTTCCATTGAGCACCAGTTTACTGGTAATGAGCCATTTTTCTAGCATCAGGAGATCATTACCTAGCTGCTTAGTCAATTGTGCTGCGTCAGGGCCTGTACTGTAGAGTACTGCATCATCTGCATAAAGGGTAACCTTAGCTTTTCCAGTGTTTGTGGGGGATCATTTATAAACATTTAAAATAATAGTGGTCTGAGAACTGAACCTTGTGGGACCCCCTCATGAATGGGATGGTGGTCAGAGAGAACCCCACACCATTTAACAATTTGTGATCTGTCATCTAGAGAGTTTGATAACCATTTTAATGAGTGGTTGTCTAGTCCCAGGGATGCTAATTTTTCAGTTAGTAGTTGGTGGTTCACTAAATCAAAAGCTTTGGTGAGGTTTATAAAGACCCCACCTACTATTAGGCCTTTATATACTACATTTAAGATGTTGGTGGTCAGATTAACAAGGGCTGTATCAGTGCCATGTTGTTTCTGAACAGCGCAGCTTCCATAAACGTTTTTGAATATAGTGTGTAGAATAAAATGTGATGCTGAAAACTGACATGTGTGGCTAATAAGTATTTGAATGATAATCAGAAGCATGCTTATATTCTGAAACATTATATTCTTACTCTGTAAAGCTTTGAATTGCTTGTTTACTGAGAACTTTGCAGTGGTGAACCTGAAAGGAAACCAGCCACAACGATACAATAGAACTCTGTCTTCAGATAATGGGAATCTACTGTCAGCTGAATTGCCCTATTCTTATATACATTTAATTATTTTAAGACTATGACCTTTCATTTCTTCTACATGGGATTAAGTGTCTCAGTAGCCATATTGTTGCTAAATAAGGTCTTTAGACTAAGAGCCTGTGGCAAGTAAATCATCTGGTATAAGCAGTCGTGTTCCTTCCTGCGGTTATTTAAGTTAATATGGCCTACTTTCTTTTCATTTGGAATGGCCATAAGATATGTAGGCTTGTCTACTAAAAAAACAAATTCTATTCTGTTCCAGTTATCATTACCTATGTTTTTAAACCCTAACTGTAAAAGAGACCAAAACTGAAGAAGTAATGTTATATAGGCTATTTCTTTATTTGTGTACTCACTCTAACAACTTCTTACTTGAACTTTAGAGCTGCTTTTTTGAAACATCTGTTACATAATAATACCTGCTGTTTTTCTAGATAACGTGACTATACTCTATGCACTAAATGTTATGTCCTGTTGGCTACTGTCTTTATAAGTACTATTTTCTTTTTAGGTTGTGCCTGAAAATAGAAATTTGATTGCTTACTTCACTCACCTGGTTGCCAAAACTAACTAATTAACTAACCAAAAAACATTAAACATCTTCGAAGGGCCCATTGCATGTATCAAGCACTGCACATACAGTACATATTAAAATCAAAATATCACAATGGAATCAGCACATCTTATGTCCTGGTAACAATCCATCCCCCAGAGTGGTGCTAGATGTTGAAAAGTATACAAGCAAGAGCAATAATGGGACACTTGTAAAAAAAATGAATTTTTAGAGCTTAAGTTCCATTGAGGACCATAAGGGACAATAAAATCCCTTAAAGGTACCCCCTGGTGTTCCCTCTGTGCAACTCTCACAGTGCATTGGGAAGTAAGAGTGCTGCCCAAACTCATCAGTAGATCACTCAAGCAATTTTTATTTTAAACATTACAAACAGAGGGTTGGTGATGATACAAAAAATCTTTTGAGGCCCAGATATATATATAAACCATTCATACAATGCTGTAAGAAAAGCAAACACATACTATCTAAATATAAAAAGCCATATTTTCTCATAAAACATTTCACAGCCCAGGGAATGAAACTGTTTCCATAATGACTGGTTCAAATTTTCCTTCCCTTCAGTCTCCACTGCCAGAGAGTGTACCAACAGTCAACCTGAGGTTTGAGTAGATGGTACAGTTTACAAGGATCTATATTTTGTTAAAACTGTTTGGCATGCATTCATTATTCTGTCTGCAAGAGGAACAAGTCCAATGGATTACATTATAAATCCTAATCTGCATTGTAGCCAAACATGATTTAAACACCATGGCCTGATTTTCAAATGATCTGCAAATTCCACAAGCCCCTTGTGCACTGATCACAGGCGCAGGGGGGCTTGAGGCATTCTTCAAGTGCCGATTGGGATTTTTATTCCTGTGCACCAAATGCCGCAATTTAGACCAGCTCGCCCCGGTCTAACTTTATTTATTTATTTATTGAAATGTTTCACCAGGAGGGAATGCTGAGCAACAAGTTGCTTGTCTCCCAGTACAACCGTGGGGAACAATGGGATAGAATACAGAGAAATGTTACAATGTTGGAGTACAATTTGCTTACTTGCATACAATGAGAGCAGGAGGGATTTCAGGTGGATCACATTGGCTAACAATGCAACAGCTAACTATAGTAGATATGAAGACACATATAGCAATTTGGCAACAGTTGGTAACACTGGAACACATATAATAACTTGGTAACAGCATTTAGCACTAGATGGTAAGGCGACACAATAGTAATTGGTAGCCATTAGTGTAACATAGATATTCAAGATTTACAGTGATTGGAGTAAAGGGAAGAAGAATGGAAGGAGGGAATAAAAAATTGCAGAGGGCAGAATGGAAGAAGGGAAAGGAAATTTATGGAGAGACACAGGCAGAATACGCTTTTCGAGGCAAGCAGAGATGACAGGGTGGACTAAAGTGCATTTAAGAGGGGTATGGGGTATGTTATAAGTGCTTAATTGAGTGTAGGGGTAGGCCAGTGTTAGGCTATGTTAACCGGGGGGGAGGTAGGAGGAGGAGAGGAGAGGAGAGGTACAGTGTGGCAGGGTGATGAGAGAGAGGTATTGTAGGTGGGGGGGCTAACTTGCTCTATTTGAGGGACCCATTTTATGGGGCTTGCACCAAATCTTTGGTGCATGCTGATGTAAAGTGAGGAAACTGTCACAACTGTGCCTGGTGCGCTAAAATTGGGTGCAGTTGCATCACACGAGTTTGGTGCAGTAGCACTAAAGGGGTTACACAGGGCTTGATGCAAGCGCTGTGTCCACCCTTGAAAATTGGGCCCCATGTCTCCGTAAGGATCCAAATAAGTTGCAGCCCTGATAAGTGAGAGAGGACTGGCATATGGGATCACCATTATCATATTTTAGAACTGAAAAACATATGGCCTTAAAAATTGTTAACAAATCATTACAGCAAATTCATACTCACTTCAACACCAACAAATGATAAACCCTGTTATTGGTTCTATTGCTCAATTCTGTAATGTGATTTAACCACTTATTTTAAATAGTAATGCCTAGCAGAGGAACTGACAGTTTCTGTTCCACTAAAACACAATTAAGATGTAAAGGGGTAGGTTCACCTCTCCATGCTTTGATAAAAGCAAATTTACTTGATTTTCTTTTGGATTAACATTATAGGATTCATCCTAGTTCATTTACTAATCTTCTCCAGTTAAGACTGCATGTTACTAATACCATCTCTGTTCAGAGGTTTATAGGTATTGTATGAGTTAGGAGGTCATAGATCTAGTATAACTCTACACTTTAGTGGTAATATACACATTTTTCCATACCCATGTAGTTGTCCAGAGAGTGTTTGAATGTTTCCATAGAACTACTTGTTACCACATTCTCTGGCAAGGAATTCCATATTAAGATTACCCTTTGTTTGAACCAAGTCCCTCTTTTTGTTGTTTTTGCAACTTCACCTTTTAGTTTTAGCCCATGAGACCTAGTAGTTTTAATAATTTGCTGTCTACTTAGCCCAGTACTTTCCCAAGTCACTTCGTTATTCATCGCTGTGAAGACCAGACACAGGTCTTCTCTAGTTCTTCTATATTTAATGGACTACAGACCCAGTTCCCTCAGTCTGTCCCCATATGTTTATTAATTTTTTTGCTGTTTTCTGTTGCGCTTTTTCTATAAGTTTTTTTCCTCCCTTACTCTGAGGGGCACAGAATAAGGTACAGTAGTCCAGGTGGGGCCACACCAGCACTGTGTACAGTGGCATAATTAGTGAGGGATCCCTACTCTTTATGTTTTTAAATATACACCCCATGATCCTGTGGCTTTTTTTGACAGTACTCCTGGTGTGTGTATTAAAGGATAGATTATTTGTGATGGTGACCCCCAGATCCCTTTTGTTAGTAGTTTCTTGTAATGTAGTGTTATTTAGTGTGTAGTCATATCTAGGGTTATTATGCCCCAGGTGCATAACCTTACACTTTCCTTCATTAAAGGTCAACCTATTCCTATGTGCCCAAAGTTACATCTGCTTTAAATTTGTTTGCAGTTGTTCTCTGGCCCCGTCATTTCTGACCATGACCCAGATCTTACTATCATCAGCGTAATTGTAAACCCTTGCTGTATCTGATGTCTGCATTGATGACACATATATATTGAACACAGTGGGCCCCAGCACAGATCCCTGGGGGACCCCACTTGTCACTTCTCCCCAGTCTGAAAAGTATCCTCTGATGCACACTCTTTCCCCTTCTTGTGCTTAACTAAGATGCTACCCAGGATATTATTCTTGGGTGTATGTGTAACTCTTTTAATTTTTCCATTAGAATCTGGTGTGACATGCAGTCAAACGCCTTAGAATAGTCCAAAAATACTATGTCTACAGGTAGTCCCTTTGTCTAGAGCTGCATTCACAGGCTCGAAGAAGTGGAGCAGGTTTGTAAGGCATGATCTCCCAGTGCTGAATCCATGTTGTGATGTATCCACACAACCATTTTGACTTATATGTTGAACTAAGTAGTCTTATATTATTCCTTCCAATATTTTTCCCAGGGCAGAAGTTAGGCTTATTGGCCTATAGTTGTTGACATTCTGCCTATCTCCCTTCTTATATATCAGTGTAACTGTTGCCTCTCTCTGTTCAGGTATTGTTTTACCCTGCCTTATGGATGCTGCAAAAAGTATCATAATTGGACCTGCCAGTTCCTCATCTAGTTCTTTCAAGAGTTTGGAGTGTATCCCATCTGGTCCTGCAGATTTATCTGGTTTGGTCTTAGCCAGCCTTTCATGCACATCTTGCTCTGTCATAATTAACTGTTGTGTACAGACACTGTCTTGGTTAATACTATAATCTGACGTTTCTTTAGATTGATATGTACTTACAAAATACTGATTTAATTCAACTGCAATTTCTTGTTCTTCCACTATTAATTTGTCCCCTATTTTCAGTGGTCCCACAATTTTTTATTTACCTTTAAGGATCCAATACAAATAAAAAATTGTTTTTTTGTTCTCCTTAACAGTTGTTGCCAGTTTAATTTCGACATTTCTCTTTGCAGTTCTTATTTTATTTTTACATTTATTAGCCTGTTTTTTATACTTATGCCATTCTCTGCACTTGGTTGTGATTAGTATATTTTGTATAGTTTTTGCTTTTTTTCGATATTTCTCCTGATTTGTTTATCACACCAGACTAGCATTCTTCCAGCCTTGGTTATTTCTTTCGCTCAGGTACCCATGTATTGATGCAGTGCTCAATTTTGAATTTAATCTTACCCCATATATCTTGCATTTCTTGCCCCTTAAGCTCCCCCCCATTTCTATGTTCTTAGGTACATCTTCATTTTACTGAAGTCTGCCTTATGATAACATTTTACTGCTGTTTCACCTTTTATAATCATACTTGCAGTATTTACTACTACTATGATCATGTTGTGACCGTTGTCACCCAGTGGTTGTCGTATGTTTAAGCGATTAACCTTATCCTCAAAATTACAGAATGCAAGATCCAGCTTGTTTTGTCCTCTTGTATTTTCTGTAACTATTTGGTCAAGGCTTTTCCATAATATTATCTCCATGAAATTATTTTCAAGAGGGGTTGAGCCTCCTAGCCTATCCCAGTTTATGTTTGGGAAATTGAAGTCACCTAGTAGTATATAATCTCCTTCAATATCCACCATTTCTACAGCTGCAAGGAACTGATTGTTTTGATCAGTGGTAAGATTTGGTGATCGATATCCTATACCAGTGGCAAGTTTTTTGCTTACCGGCATTTGAGCCTCTATCCATAATGTCATCGAGGCACAGGTCAGAAAGCATGGGAAAACCAGGAGCAGTTCCAAAATTTGAAAATAGCATTTTATTTTTCTCAATAACAGCAACATAAAAATTAAAAATTATTCAGTATAACTATTTACAAAGGCAGTACTAACAGAGAAAACTAAGTCCTTCTTCTGAGGGTATCTTTTAATTCCAAGTTTCAGTCTCTCAGTCTTTCACTCTCCTTGTCTCTCTAGCAAAAGCATTGCTGTTCTTTTTATAAGTCTTTGTATGTGAACTCACTAAGAGAGCCTGCTTCTCACAGAATGTTCTTGTAAGTTTACAGAATGTTCTTGTCAGTTTCATTCCTTGCAGGTACAGCAAAACAGTACATGGTGCCCCAAAACTGACCTCTTGTTGACAGCTCTGCAAAGTGCTTAAAAACTGCATCTCAGGTTAACCCCCTTGAGTTCCAAATAGCTTTTTGCAATCATTTCAACAGTATAACTATATACAGTTTTAAACAAAGGGATCCCAATATCAGTGACATTTCCACATAAAGATTCACATATATTTTTATACCCGCAGATATGCAAGGGAAAGAAAAGACAGAAACAGCAAGGGAAGGCAGAGAGAGATAGTGAGAGGTGGAGAACTGCAAAAATGTTGGAGTGATCAGGTCCTAGGTCTCACAAGAAAATTTGGTTGCACAACCAGACAGGAGACCGAAAAGGAGAGGCTAGAATAGACCCCTTGCATTTAAACTCTTTCTGCATAACAAACGGGGCAGGGCCTTATTCAACCCTGTCACACATAATACTTCAATGTCATCTGAAATGTTATATTTCAATGTTATATCATAGGCTTTTATATCTACTGATACATAAACAGCTATTCCTCCCACTCTCCTTTCCTTATGGTCTTTGTGATACATAGTATACCCCAGTATTTCAGTGCCCCAATCACCCAGTTTATACCATATTTCAGTGACATTGCATATTGTTATGTTCTCATCGTATAGTTTCAGTTTGAGTTCATCTATTTTATTTTTGAGGCTTCTTGCATTAATCAGGAGGATTTTTATTTCCCTTGATGTTATTTTCTTAGTCCTATTGTTGTTAGCATGTTTAGTGTTTTTGTTCCTTTCCTTTTATTCTTGGTTTGTTACCTCTGCACCAAATTTATCCCTTCGCTCCTAATATTGTAGTTTAAAGCCTCTTTAATAGCGTCTGTGAATAGTTTTCCCCAACTAAACGCTTCCAGCTCTACTTAAATGCAGCCTGTCTTGACTGAACAGGTGTTTTTTGTCTGTAAACTTCTCCCATTTTCTGAAACATTTTATCATTACATAATTATAATTTTCCTGTTGGTCACATAGTTCACTCTAGGTGAGGGTAGGATGTCAGAGAAAATTGCTTCACACTTGTATGAATGTATATGTATATATGTGAATATTCTTGCATCTGTTCATTTATAATGTCTTTGTTTTTTGTATTCAATCTGTATCTTGTATTTGTGTAAAAATTGTACCTTTATATTGTTATGACCAATCAGGTCCATCTTGTAAATGAGCTATGCTCAATGATGCTCGACTGAATAAATAAAGATTTTGATTGATTGATTGATTGTAGTTGGACAATGAGGAATACATTTCTTTGTATGCAATGTTGGTATGTTTGATGACAGTGATGTCATCTACATATATGATCAGGTCACAACCCACATCACATGATATCCTGAGATCATTGATTAGGATCAAGAACAGCAAAGGGCAAATTATGTGCCTTGTGGGGCCCCTCCCTTAACAGAACCCCAACTTGAAAAACAATTCCCCAGTTTTAATGTGCTGGGTATGAGCTTGCAAACATTCCCAAATGCATCTAATTATACTGAGTTGCTGTTGATGTCAGTACTGTCCCTACCTTATGGGCTGAAATAAAGTTGAGGAGTCTGAGTCATTAAAATCCTGTCAGGGTTCCTGATCCAAGTTAAGGTTAAGTGCATAGAGCTTCCACTCAAGAAAAAGTTAAATGTGGGCTAGGTAACAAGCTAGTACTGCCCGAGGAACAATACCAACCCACTGTGACCCCACTGGTTCAACCCACCTGAGTCCCACACTGTGCAATAACATTAACACAATTTTAGTACTCTATGTAAATAACCAGGCTTCACTTTCAAGGTCACTCTGTCGGCATGGCAACCCCTCAGTGGAAACACAGCCTTGTTATGTGTGGTTGCCCATACATTATTCTAGATGTTCAACTTAATGATGGTATAGGTGGTGCTGCTGGCCCAGCATGCAGTGGTGCTATGCCTGCCCTTTTTCAAAATGTGAGCCTGGCAATATACTTAAAATACTTAGTGGAGATGAGTGAAGCATTATAATATTGCAAGAACTTTAGGTACTCCACCAGCCTAGCTCGCTTTGCCCTCCTATGCCTCAGGAGGATTTCCCAATGCAATACGTTCTTCAGTGACATGCAGAATTCTGAACCCAAGTGATGCTATCTCATTAGGGTAAAACAACCCCACAACTACAACATCAGAAGGGAAAACATAACTAAATGGCCTGATTCTAAGTGATTCTCATTCCTTATGTGTGGCATTGCAAAATGGGGTGCAAACTGGTGCTGCATTGTGACCAAACACCTAATGGCTATCTAGAAAGGGCCGACTTAGAAGTCAGTTGGAGGAGTCCGATCTGTGACTAAATTGCAATGCAAATGAATAAAAGCAGATGTCAGCATGTGCAGACGGGGTTTGTGGACACTAACACCTGAAAAAGAACACCCACAGCTTTATGTGGATGGCATAGTACTGGTCACATGGCCATGGATTAGCTGCTACTGCCAATTCATCCTCCCACCCCAACACGACTCGTACCTTAAGGCTCATTGTAGGCTGAAATGTGATAGATTTTGTTGGGCCTCCTGGTGGTCCAGTGGACCATCTCCCAATTTATTTATTTATTTGTACAAGTCAGATTTACAACCTTTGAGTCAGAGACTCATTTACAAAGGCACCCCGTCTCAGGGAGGGCAGACAATGGTACAGTGTAAAGGTTACAACAGTGGGCAACATTACAGGTGCAGACATAGAGCATATAATACACTTAGTTACATATTGTTATAAAGTACAGGTTTACAATTAAAGGTGTATTAAATCCTCTGGAATTACTGTGGAGTACATCCTTGTATAAACCTAGAGGGGGTAGGTAAAAAGGGGGTAGGGGGAATGGATCAGCTGTCCAGGGGACATTGTTGAAATAGGGGGGCCTGGCAGGGAAAGGTCCCGCAGTGGGATTAGGAGGGGCAGGGCTAGTTGCACCTACAGCAGCAGACATTAAAGAGATGGTTCCGGTGGGCGGTTTTGAAGAGACCAATTTTGACACTGTTGGTGATGCAGGTTGGGAAGAAGTTGAACCAGACGGGGGCTCGATAAAAGAAGGACCTCTGGGCGAGGGAGGTCTTGGTTCTAGGCACTTGGAAGGTGGCTTTAACTAAGCTGCGGGTGGAAACAGACGAGGATGATTGCCATAGGGAGGTGGAGACTCGGGGGGGGGAGTCTGAGCAGGGATTTCTTAGCAAGAAGGCAGGTCTGATACTACAGATGCTCGTTGAAGTTGAGCAGATTGGTGGAGGAATACAGCAGGCAGGTGTGGGTGCATCTGGAAGCATCGGTCAGGAGCCTACAGGCCTTATTGATGGAGAGCTGGATTTTAGAGAGGGCGGTGTTATCAGCCGCAGCATAGATGGGCAAGCCGTAGTCCACTAGAGGCAGGACAGAGGAGGTGATGGCCAGCCAGAGGGCAGCGTGGGGCTGACAATCCCTATGGCGGTATAGTAGGCCAATCTGAGAGTTTATGGTGGAGGAAAGAGCATTGATGTAGGTGTGGAAGATGAGGGCAGTATCAAAAGTGATGCCTAGGTATTTGTATGTGGACACTTGCTCTAATGGGTGTTGAGAGCTGGGGGTAATCAGGATGGGGGCGCTTCTAGCTTTATTTTGGTGGTGAGAGAAGAGCATTGATTTGGTTTTCTTTAGGTTTATGATTAGTCTGTGATCAAGGAACCACCCATCAGTTTGGTTGTAGGCGAGTTGGAGGGATGATTGGAGAATGGAGCGATCCGGGTGTGCGGCAAAGAGAACTGCATCGACAACATAGAGGAACATCTTGCAATTGCAGGAGCTGAGGAGAGTGTTGAGGTAGAGACTAAAAAGAACGGGACCCAGGATGAACCCTGAGGGGCACCAGAGTGAACAGGTCGAGTGTTGGAGAGGGAGCCATTGATCTTTACATGCTGAGATCTAGCAGAGAGGTAGCTGGAAAACCAGGCAAAGGGGGTCCAGCGGAGAAACCGAGTTGGTGAAGAGAGTCGAGTAGGAGTGGGTGACAGACAGTGTCAAAGGCCTTGGAGAGGTCAATGAACACTGCACCGACAAGGTTGCCGGAGTCGAGAGCAGAGTGCAGGTATTGGGAGAACTCCAGGAGAGCAGTGGTTGTGCTGTGTCCTGGGCAGAAGCCGTGCTGCTCCAGGCATGTAATGTCATACTTGGCAAGATAGTTGGATAGACACCACTTTTTCGAGGACTTTGGAGAGTGGGGGGAGGATGGAGATTGGCTGATAGTTGTTGGGGGCAGATCGATCACCACTCTTGTGTATAGGAGAGATTTCAGCAGTTTTTCAAGCACTGGAGAACTGACCAAGACATAGGGACCGGTTGAGTAGGTAAGTCAGGGGGAATAGGACAACATCCAGGACCAGACGGAGGATCCTGGAGTCGAGGGGGTCGCTGCTGGGGTTATTGCTGCCAATGGTTTTTAGCAGGTGCGGCCTGGCTTCATGGGGGGATAGGGTGCGCAAGTAGAATGGGGGCAATGCAGGGTGGGGGAAGAGGGGGGATTGGATCAAAGAAGCTGCTAGGGAGGACAGAGCTTAGATCAGAGAAGTGGTGTTGAGGCAGTCAGCTATAGATGCTGGATCAGTGGTGGTAGCACCGTCGAAGGAGAGCTGGGATGGAGGGGGGAGCGGGTCTTCCCATTTAGCTCTTTCATGCTATCTCAGAAGGTCCGAGCCGTGCCCAAGTGGAAGCAAGGGTGGCCTGGTAGTGCTCCGCCTTGGCTCGTCTGGGAAAGGGGAAGGGAAAGGGGAAATTGTTTAACCAGGTAAGGCACACTAAGCCAGAGCTTGTTTCCAGGTGTGACCTGGGAGCACAAGGAAGTTAAGTGACTTGCTCAGGGTCACACAGTATGCAAGTAGAAGCTGTGGGATTCAAACCCAGGTCTGGTCTGTTGGATGTCACCAGATTTGCAGCTCAGAGCCTTAGACCACTGCGCTATACTGCCACGTCTGATGGCCCAGGAGCACTTATTGCGCTCCACGTTGTAGGCTTGTCTGTCAGATGACTTGCCTGAGTCTATAGCGATATGCCAGACATTATCCCTATTCTTAAATTTCTGGATGAGGGATGGGGTGGTCCAGGGGTGTTGCGTTTCTTCGTACGGATCCTGGTGGGGGAGGCGAAGAGGTCACAGGCCTTGCAGAAGGCACTTGTGAAGAGGTCTAGAGCTGAGTCAATATCTGGGGCATGTCAGATAGGGGACCAGTCTAGCTGGGCTAGGTGCTGCTTCAGCATTTTTAGGCCACTGGGGCATAGACACTGGCGCAGTGTAGCCTGGGACACTGGTTTTGGTAAGGAGGGTGACCAGAGACAGTTGACTGGAGAGTGATCACTAAGTGAGTCGGGGAGGACAGTGATGTCCAGGATTTTGAAGGGGCGGTTTGATAAGATAACATCTAGGAGGGTGTTGTTTCCACTAGACTGGTTGACCTGGTGGTCTGGGAGACTAGTTGGGACATATCCAGGGCAGCGAAGGAGTCCCTGGTTTGGGAGGTGGTGGAAGCAAGCCAATTAACATTAAGATCACCAAGGATGACTTGCTCAACTTTGTGTGGGAGGGATGTGAGGTAGCCGATGAGGGACTGGACTTCTGAGTTCTGGTTCCTTGGGGGTATATAGGAGACTGTGAGGAGGAGAGGGCCTCTGGCGGGGTCAGGGATGATTTTTAGCGTGAGGGCTTGGGCACAATAGTCAAGTTTGGGAGCAGGGAGTGCATGACCTATAAGGGTGTCCCACATGAATATTGCACACCCACCACCGTGTTTACCTACACGGTCTTCCCTGAATAGGGTGTATCCAGGGAGGGAGATAGCAGAGCAAAGTGGGGGACTTGGAGAGCCAAGTCTCTACCAGTGCAGTAATGTGAGGTGGATTCTGAGTGACTCAGCACTGGACAGCAGTGGTTTTCTTTAGGAGGCTGCATATGTTCAGGGATGCAAAACCGAGACCGGTAGCAGTACGAGATTAGGGAGGGCTGGCAGATATAGGTCCGGGGTTGGAGTGTACTTTCCCAGACAGTAACAGTAGCAATGTGATTATTCTAATTAGGGGACGGTGGTGGCAGAGACCCATGGTTCGGTGCCCAGGTGAGGAGCTGGTGGTGAGGGTGCAGGGGATAGGAAGACCATGGAGGGTGGGTATGGCAAGGAAGAGGTGGGTCCAGGGCAGGCCCAGGAGGGCAGAGGGAGTGGGGGTGTAGGCAGGGGGGCGTGCTGGGGGTAAGGGGTGCTTTTAAGGTGTGGGTCATAGTGGGAAAGCCTAGGGGTGAGGTGCCAGATGTAGTGGGTGGAGGCTTAAGATGGGGGGAGGTTTGAGCCAGGAGGATAAGAGTGAGAAGACCTAGTAGGAGAGTGCGAGCACCTATAGTTCTATGCTTATGGTAAAAGATAAGGCGATAGCTGACCTTCAGTGAGGGTGACTGCCACCTTGGAGTAGTGATAGTGCTACCGACTTTGGTGTGGGAAGTCCCAGGTTTGAGTACAATGGGGAGGGCTAACATCCCTGACAAAAGCTGTACAGGAGGAAGGTCACCATTACCTCTTAGCACCTCTGGAACTACCGCTACAGCCCGGGAGAAGCTGCTTCAGGCAGCGATGTGAAGAGCAGGAAGAGGGGTACTCCAGAGGCCTATAAAAGGGAGAGAACAAAGGATTCACATTAGAATGCAGTGGGACTGCACATGCACAGCCTGGTAGCCCTGTGGGTCTCAAGCCAGCCCTCTACTGCACGTGCACCAACTAGCCAGAGAGTCAGGACACCCCTATCATGATTGGGACAGGGGGGAAGACAAGAGGGAACCTGGATGAGACGCAACCACTCACAGGACGGTCTAACAGGACTCAGAGGAGCAGTTGCAGAGTACACAATTAGGTAAAAGGCTGTACAATCACTGACAATAAATGCAGGCTAGCTAGCACGTCTCACAGATCCCACTGAGCCCATAGAGCAAGCACAAACAATCCCTTGAAGTAATGCCAGACATGCACCAGAATCCCCACAGTACAGGCACAATCCCCAACAGCATAAACAGTCTGTCGAAATCGGAGGTCAAATACTTATAGTCCAGTCTGAAGAACCCCTGGCAAAGGCTGTACAGGAGGGAGGTCACCATTACCTCTTAGCACCTTTGGAACTACCGCTATGGCCCAGGAGAAGCTGCTTCAGGCAGCGATGTGAAGGGTGGGGAGGGGAGTACTCCAGAGTCCTCTTAGCACCTCTGGAACTACAGCTGTGGCCCAGGAAAACTGCTTCAGGCAGCGATGTGAAGTGTGTGTGTGTGTGTGGGGGGGGGGTACTCTGGAGGCGTCTTAGTGCCTCTATAACTACCGCTATGGCCTGGGAGAAGCTGCTTCAGGCAACGATGTGAAGAGTGGGGAGGGGGTATTCCAGAGGCCTCTTAGCACCTCTGGAACTACCGCTATGGCCCAGGAGAAGCTGCTTCATTCAGCAATGTGAAAAGTGGGGAAGGGGGTAATCCGGAGGCCTCTTAGCACCTTTGGAACTACCGCTCTGGCCCAGGAGAAGCTGCTTCAGGCTTCAATCCCCAGCCTGTTAGAATTCCCCTAGTGTCCAGTGAAACCCCTTTACTAACCCCATTCCACTCTGAACAGTTTCTGGTCTCCTGACCCTTGTCAATGTCCAGCCCCTGCCAGCTCCTCTCAGTAGTACTGCATTTCTAGTGACAATAGCAACACTCCTAAGAACTGCCTGAAATGCTCCTGAAGGCAGAGGTGCCACTAAAGATGTAATTGGCCCTGTAAGGGTAGACATGTTTTGTGGATGACCTTGTGTGCCATATACAGTGGTACCCAGTGATAGGTCATTCCATCTTAGGACATGTCAATCAGTAACTCCAGTTATGTACATATGAACCTACAAATAGTGGTAGCAGAAAAAGGCCTTAAGGTCTGTGTAGTCTGCTTGAGTTTTTAGACCTACCAGTAATTACTGAGTGATCTGTCCTCCTCCCCGCTATCCATTCCTCCATTCCCTTAGATACCCTGCACCCCCCATGCATCTTTCCCTTTTACTCTGTACCAACCTCTGTTGAAGCTGTCTACAGTCTTCAGCGAGACAACTTCATCCAGCAACTCATTCCATTTTACCACCACCCACTTAGTGAAAAAGTGTCTCCTCATTTACCTCTTGAAGCATCCCCAGGCAGTACCCCCCTAGTGGGCCTGTTCCCCCTAAGGTTGAATGGACCCTTGAAGTTCACTTTGTAGAAAACCATAAGGTATTTAAAGGTTTCAGTCATGTCACCCTTCTCCCTTCTGTCCTTAAGGGAGTATATGTTGATATCTCTTAGTATCTCCTTGAATTGCCTGCCATGTTGTCCCTGGATCATCTTGGTCGCCCTTCTCTGTACCGTCTCCAGTAGGTTGATGTCTTTCTTTAGGTAAGGGCTCCAATAGTGCACAATGTACTCAAGAAATGACCAAACCAGTGACCTGTACAGTGGCAAAATGACCTCTGCGTTTGGTTATGGTTATACACCTGGCTATACATTCAGCTTTTGATTTGCTTTGGCTGCTACTCTCTTGCAATGTGTTGAGTGTTTCAGGTCACTCATAATGATCACACCCAAGTCTTTCTCCTCTTCTTACTTGGTAACTTGCACACCTCCCAGCCAGTATTTAAACTTTGGGTTCTTTGCTCGCAAATGCATTACTTTTCACTTTTCGGCATTGAATCTTAGTTGCCAAATACCTGATCACCTCACCAGTTTAGCCAAGTCTTTTCTAATGTCCTGTCTCCTCTATTCTTTGTCCACTCTGACACAGAACTTTTTGTCATCCGCAAGCAGACATGTTGTGCCTTTTACCTCACCTGCAATGTTGCTGATGAAGATGTTGAATCAAACTGGCCCAAGCACTGAGTCCTGTGGTACACTGCTAGTGACTGGTCTAGCCACTGAGAATGCCCCTCGATGACCAGTTTCTGATTCCTATCTTGCATCCAGTGTTTTACCCACCTAGCCAGTTTCAACCCTACCCTGACATCATCCAGCTTCCTAATTAATCTCCTATGGGGAACAGAGTCAAAGGCATTGTTGAAATATAGCTACAGTATGTCCACTGCTTGGTCCTTGTCTACTGTCCTGGTTTCCTGGTTAGCCACTCAAAGAAATCAATTAGGTTGGTCTGGTCTGGCAGGACTGCCCTGACATGAACCCATGCTGCCTATCATCATGGAGTGCATATTCATCCAGAAAGTTTACCAGCCTTTCCTTCAGTATAGTTTCCATGACCTTCCCCACTATTGAGGTCTTACTGACTGGTCGATAATTACCGGGGTCATTCCTCGGCCCACTCTTGTGTAGCAGCATTACATTTATTATCCTCCAGTTCAGGGGTACTTCACCCATCTCTAGAGATGTGTTAAACAAGTCTACCAGGCGATCAGCTAGCACATCCACTTCAGGTGCATGCCATCTGGTCCCAGAGATTTGTGTACTTTCAGAGCCTTTAGTCCTTTCCTCACTCTATCAGTTTCAGTCTTCCTGTCTGTAACTCCTCCTCCCATTTTTTTTTTTATTTAGCTGTTTAACCAGGAGTAGCACACTAAGCTGAAAACATTTTTACAGGAGCGACCTGGGAGCACAGGGAAGTTAAGTGACTTGCTCAGGGTCGCACAGTATGCAAGTGGAAGCTGTGGGATTCAAACCCAGTTCTGGTCTGCTGGATGTCAACAGATTTGCAGCTCAGAGCCTTAAACCACTGCACTATACTGCCTTCCAAATTGCCCCATTGCCTCCCTCTTCTTCCCCTGGGGTACTGGGATGTCCTTCTCCTTCATGAAGCCTGAACAGAAGTACTTGTTAAAAACAAGTATACTGTGAGTGGCCAGTCTAATGAAGAAGAAGAAAAATCCACATTTATATAGTGCTTTTCATACACAATGTATCCCAAAGCATTTTACAAGCAATGCTTGACTGGTGGTGAAGTGACTGAATGTGTAGCGGCAGCCATATCGCACATCAACACTCACACACAACCTGTACAATTGCATGAACAGGTTTTATGGGAAGGGGAATATTGGCCAGGACACCAGGGAAAGTCTCTTACTCTTTTTTGTGAAGTGTGCCTTGGGTTCTTTTACATCCACCTGGACACCCACCAGAACAGCACCAGGATGGGTAGAAAGGACCTCGGTTTAACATCTTATCCAAAGGACAGCACACCCCAACAGTACAGCACCCCCTTAATACTGCAGTTGGGTGCCAGCATTTAGGTATGAGCCCGATCCCAGTGTGGGATGAGAACTCAAGACCTTCTGGATCAGAGGTGGATGTGCTACCAACTGTGCCATGCTGACACTGTAATACACTTTGTTCTGAGCTGATGAAGTGAGTTGGTGCATTTAGGATGGAGCTCCACATAAAAGGCCTGCATGATCTCATTGATGGCCAGAGGGCAGTGTTGTAACTTTCCTAGGTTATTCCAAAGGGAACTAATATGCCTGCTCGCCTGTTGTACTTTTGAGTCTATGGGTCAGGAGTTTCTCTACATGGTCACTGCTCTCCCAATACCTGTGCTTCAGCCAAACTAGAGCTAGCTCAGCTTGCCTCGACAGAAGGATGTTTAGCGTATATTTAAGGAGAGTGATTGTAGATAAACTCTCAGCGAAAGTGTTGGACCCATTTTAGAACACATTTGCTTTCACTTCCAGCTCCACTTGAATGTTGCTTTCCTTCTGCTCTCTCTTTTTATGCCTATGGGCAGCAAAACCAATGATAGAACCCCTAATGTAAGCCTTGTAGGCTTCCCAGATGGACACGAGAGAGACCTCAGGGGAAACATTCAGTTCAGAGAAACTCTTTGAGTCTTCGATAATATCCTGATGGAAGTTGGGATCCACAGGCAGGAGGGGGTCCAGCCTCCAGGTACAGGTCTTGGACTGGGGGGAGGCCAACTATAGGGAGACAGTCACCGGGGTGTGATCCAATAGGACTTTCCTCCCAATAGAGTAGCACGTGAGTGACTGGTCCAGCGATGGGGAGAGAAGCCAGTAGTCTGTTACTGTATGTTTTGTGTACTACTGTGAAAAAGGAGTAGTCCCTGCCCATAGGATGAAGAAGACATCAGCTGTCCACCAGCCTGTGCTCCCTGATCAGTGAGTTGAGGGCCATTAATACTAGTCCTGGGGGTTGGACAGAGGGGGCACTTTTGTCCATGGTGCTGTCCAGTGGAAGGCTAACATCACCTCCTAGCATAACTGGGAGGCAATCTTGATTGAAGTCAGCCACAACTTGAGATAAGGTGTTGAAATAGGAGGGGTCACCTACATTGGGGCCATATACTCCCCCCACAATGAAGGCTATCTCCTTGGTTTTGACCTTTGTTAGACAGAAATTAGCTGCCCTGGTTGCTGGACCACCACATACCAACCATGTTGTGAGATTGTCTGATCCGGTCAAGTTCATCCATTGCCAACCCCACCCACAGCTCTAGACAGCCCATACCCATTCTATTAGAACTAATAGGGAATAGAAGTATGGGGAATGTATACCAGTGGGATACTTGGTTGGAAGTACATTCACGCCCACACATGTAGCTATGGTAACTCCATTGAATGAGGAGAAACAGACTGAGCCCAGGACTGGTATGCCATGAGGGGTGAGAGACAGTTACAGGTAGTCTGGTTTCTGTATGCCGATTCATGACACACTGACCTTTAATTCTTTCTGCAGCAAGCAGTTGTGATGTAACAAAGCTTGCACACTGGAGATGCCTCATGAAAGTGTGAGCTGAAGCTAGATGATGCCACTAACCACTGAGCCAGCCATCACATAGGGCGTCGCAAGGGTAGCAAAACAAAAACTCAGGTGGTAAAATGGTGGTAGCCTGCCATTCTTGAGGAGGAACACCTAGTCACCCATAACCAGTCTCAAGAGAAGCCCTTTATGTAGTGGCCCTGACAATTAAAAACAGTCAAACACAACTAACGTGTGGTCCAAATCTATACCATCCGGAATGCCATGACATTCGCAGCCATTCTGCACTCATCCAGTACATCCCACCATGACACCAGGCCCTGTTGGGCAGTGGAACAAAACCAGTTAAGAGGGGAGAACCTTAGCACACCAATGCAACTGCATAGCATGGTGATTCCCCCCAACACTCCCCGGACACACACACAAATGCAAGTTTCCTTAGAGCAGGGAAAGTGAGGAAAAACCTTTTGTATCAGCATGGTACAATACCTGAAAAACAACAAGAATGTGTAATCATGCCATGAGGCATTATTTTGAATAATTCATTGGCTCTTTATTCAATTCTGCCTTGGCGGGCCTTTGCAGTAACAGTGGCAGCCAACTTCTCTGGAATGGCTGCAGTGTCCTTGATATCTGAGAAGTGACTTGCGGGGAGAGGTGCTGCAGCTGCATTAGATGCCCATGATGTCGATGGAAGTTCCTGATGTGGCAGAAAGGCAGGAGCAGGCGACAAGAGGAGGGAAGTCAGCAAACCTGCTTGGGGAGGGATTGCTTCAGTGATCAGGGTAATCTTCTGATGAGAAATGCCTCCAGTGACTGGAAATCTGTGTGTACTCCATTGATGGAAATCTGGAGGGTGGCAGGGTAGCAGAGACTATAGTCCCCTCCGCAGATGAACAGCTTCTTATGGATGTCTGTGAAGGCTCTGCATCTCCTGGAGAGGTTGGGATTGAAATCTTCAAAGATTTGGATACACAGATACATAGATGCTATTGGCAGATAAGGACCACCAGGCCCATCCAGTCTGCCTGATGTGCTACCCGACGTAGCGGCCAGTGACCCTATCTGGTCATTGGCTTTAGCTTTTTCTTCCTATCTCTATTATTCATTTGTTCCTGTCCCATGCATGTTCAAAGTCTGCCAACATATGGGCTGCCACCACCTCCTGGGGCAGGCTATTCTATGCATCCACCACCCTCTCCATAAAAAAGAACTTCCTAACATTCCCCTTATAGGGTCGCCCTTTAGTCTCATGTCATGTCCTCTTGTCCTGGCATTAATTTTAAACTGGAAAATGTTGTCCCCCTTCCACCTTGTTTATGCCCCTGAGGTATTTAAATGTTTCTATCATGTCTCCTTTCTCCCTCCTTTGCTCCAGCATGTACAAGTTGAGGCCACTGACTCTCTCCTCATAAGGATTGTGATATAAACTCACCATTTTGGTTGCCCTCCTCTGCACTGTCTCTATTTTGCCAATGTCCTTATGAAGGTGTGGCCGGACACAGTATTCAAGGTGAGGCCTTACCAGGGTCTTGTACAGTGGAACTATTACTTCCCTTCTTCAACTTGTGATTCCCCTTCCAATACACCCCAGCATCCCATTGACCTTTCCTACCACCTTAGCTATATGCCTTGTGGCCTTCAAGCACTCTGTGACTATGACCCCCAAGTCCCTCTCCTCCTTACTGATTGCCAGCTGCCCCCCCAACCAGTAGCTCATGCCAGGGTTCATGCTCCCCACGTGCTTGATTTTGCACTTCTTTGTGTTAAATCTTAGTTGCCATGCCTCTGACCATCTCTCCAACAGTTCCAGGTCCCTTCTCATCCTTTCCACCCGCTCTGGGGTATCCACCCTGTTGCAGATCTTTGTGTTATCTGCAAACAGGCATACCTTTCCCTCCAGCCCATCTGCAATATCACTGATAAAGACATTGAAGAGGACTGGCTCCAGAACTGACCCCTGAGGCACTCTACTGATCACGTCCCTTTCCTCTGATTGGGTTCCGTTTACCACAACCCTCTGTTTTCTGTCCCTTAACCAGTTTCCAATCCAGTTTGCCACCTTGTGTTGCAACCTCTGGCAACCTAGCTTGCTGATCAGTCTCCTATGTGGGACTGTATCAAAGGCTTTGCTGAAATCGAGGTAGGCAATATCTACCACCCATCCTTGGTCAACTGCCTTTGTCACCCAGTCAAAGAAATCTATCAGATTAGTTTGACAGGACCGTCCTGCAGTGAAACCATGCTGCCTGGGATCCAACACTCCTATGGCTTCTAGGTGCTCCACTATTCTTTCCTTAAGCAGTGCTTCCATTATCTTTCCGACAACAGAGGTTAGACTAACTGGCCTGTAGTTCCCCGCATCTTCATTACTACCGCTGTTGTGAAGAGGGACAACATTTACCCTTCTCCAGTCCTCTGGTACCATTGTGTCCAGTGACTGACTGAAAGGGGCTGCCAGAGGGGCTGCCAATTCAATCCTTAGTTCCTTTAGGGCCCTGGGATGTATGCCCTCTGGACCCATGGTTTTTTCCACCTTCAGCTTCGCAAGCTGTTCTAGGACCCTCTCCTGTGTGAACGGAATGGTGTTTACTCCTTTTCTTTTGTTCCTCAAAAGCCTAGCCATGGGCCTGGCCTGTCCCCTTCCACAGTGAAGACCAAACAGAAATATTCATTAAGGGTCACTGCTTTCTCCACGTCTCCCTCCACTATCCCTCCTTGGTGCCTCTAAGCTTTGCTACTCCCCCCCCTTAACCTTCCTCCTCTCGCTAATGCACCTGATTAATGTCTTGTCTTCTTCTTCAGCTGATTGAGCTATTGTCTCCTCTGTTTGAGCATTAGCATTCCTTACTGCCTTTCCTGCCTCCCTCAGACATTTCAGGTACATTTCCTTGTTCTCGTTTCTTTGTGTCTCCTTATAGTTCCTGAAGGCTGGACCAGACTGCGGGTTTTCATGAGAGAAAAAAAACAATAATAAAAAGCAACCAAATGAAACACTCTACCATTGACAAAGTACAAACCTAGCTTGAGTTACACCCCCCCCCATGAGCGTCACATCCGTGGCCCATGCTAGCTAACTCTTCAGCTAGAAACAAATCATATAGTCCCTGAAAGAAAAAAACAGCAACCTGTACAAAATAAAAACAGTAAATCACCTCAAACAGCTAAGCCCAGTTGGAAATACAAAATTACAGATTATAACCCACAAGTGTACCTCCCTCAAGTTGGGATCAAGGTTCACAGCTCCTGAGCCAGAAACAATCAGCCCTCTGGCTTTCGAAACCACTGGCTTCCAAAGCGGTGCCCTTGCACTGTTAGGGGACCATGCTCTTGAGCCATATGGAGGATTTGTTTTCTCACTGGCTATCTTAGGAAATGTGCCAGAATCTGGAATGGATGTTCCCCCTCTTTGGGCCATGCGGCAGGTGAACAGTGAGCCTAGTCAATCTTGTAAACATCAGGGCCATGTAAATAAAACAAGATCGGGTGCACCTTCTGCAAGAAGTTCAGACAGTACTTACCCTTGCTGCCCTCAGGGAAGCCAACTAAGTGAAGATTATTTCATTGGCTTCTATTTTCAAGCTTTCCTATTCTGTCCCCAAAAAGGCAGAATAGCTTGTCTTGCTCTCAGAGTTTGTTTGCAGCTCATCGATCCCACCTTTAGTCCGGTGGACGCGATCTTCAGCGAGGGAAACACAATCGGTCCAGTTTTTAATATTTGTAGTTGATTGTGCACAGGCAGTACGTATCTCAAACATTTTGACTAGACTGCTTAAGGGTGCACTCAATGGTCAGATGCCATTGGATATCATTTTAGGTGGAGAAGAGGAATGCAGCCATCCTTTCAGCATCCATGCCACACCCCTCAAACTGAACTAAATTAAAAACAAATGACTTTGCTAAATGCCTGACCTGATTATTGCGTACCTTGGCAGTAAGAAAGTAATTATGAATTATTTTCAAGAGCAAAAAGAAACAAGTGAGAGCTTTTGGAAGGAACCCTCCAATCATGTTCACTTGGTTTGGATTGAGGTAACAAATCCAAACCCCACTGTCTTTATCCATATACCTTGGGTAAGAAAGTGTGCTTGAAGATGACAAAGAACCTGAACTCCATGACACTGTGAACACACTGATTGGCAAGCTGCTTGAATTTCAGCAAAGTACTTTTGCAATTCTGTTTGTAGGTGCTAATGCTGTATATTGATCAGAAATAACTGACTATGTTAAGTGCTGTAATATTTATTTATTTATTTACGAGTTTAACCAGGAAGGCATACTGAGCAGTGATGTTCGATTCCAGATGCGACCTGGGGGCCAATACCCAATACAGAGCACAGTATTTGAAACAGAGACATTCAACAGTGGAATGAAATGGCTAACTGCCTTAAAGACAAATCGGCAAATAGCTACAGACAGGCAGATAGATACATACAGTGGAATGTTTGGATACATGAATACAATTAGAAGATGTGACTAAGCTTCAGGAACACAGTAGTACATTGTTAGTGTTAATATAAATTGATTGAGGAAAAAATGTGTGGATAACTGTAAATGGATAACACTCTGAGAAGCTTGCAGTGTTGGCATTTGTATTGTATCACAGAGTACAACTAAAATGGTATTTGATTCATCATGTAATAACTTTTACCTAGGGCAGACTTTTTGGGCTAAAGATAGCACACGTTCAGTGAGGGCTTGGGCAATAATCCAGCAAACAAATAGGATTAGCATTAAGCACTGACAAAATAAGTGACATTAACATGAACTGCACAGGGTAGCAGGAAACAAAAAACAAACAAAAAAAAAAACACAGAGAAACTGTATGTATAGAGTCAGTTCACAGAATGAAAGATTGTATGAGCAAGCACAGAAAGCACAATTAAACGGCCATGCAAACAACATTAGCTATTTCTGATAGAATTATTTTCCAGTTGGTGCTTGCCCGATTGCAGGGATGAGGGAATTCCACAGTGCAAGCACCATGACATGAAACAGACTGTGTCTTTGATTTACAGTAGGGGCTCTAATTTATAGTGTGTGTGTGTTCCAGAAGAATATGAAGAAGTATCATTTTACAGAAAGAGTGGTTTAGCCACGGAATGATCTCCCGGCAGAGCTGGTAGGTGCCAAAACCATAAACGGATTCAAACATGGCTGGGATACAGTCAAAGATACTGTAGCTGATCAGCAGAAAGAGGGAGGTGGAAACTCAGAAGACAAAAGGGGGAATGGTGTAAGCGGATACCCCACTGAGACAATGAGTCACAGGGTATGGTAGGATAATCAGGGCAGACTAGATGGATTGTTGGTCTTTTTCTGCCATCAGTGTCTATGTTTCTATGAATAACTACATGACCTCTGCGAAGGCTGTCTGCAGGCATGTGCAAGAATGTAACCCATGTACCCTAAATTATCTTGGAAAATGGGTTGAAAAAATTCCGGTTGTCTAACTGGCTGAGCCCCTTACCTAGGGGTGCATTTATGTTCCAACAGAGACTGTGTGAAAACAAGACCCATGCTATCCTGCCTCACATACACTAAATCACTGACTCACACAGCATTTTAAGAAATTGAATACCAGCCATTTTCCCCCCTCAGTAAGCAAGTGATCAACTGAGCCCTGCTCCAGCTGCAGTCTCATTACTGTAAAACGAACAGAAACTGTACCTTGTGGGGAATTCTGATCCCGCTCACCATACACAAAACCATTCTATTTGTTGGCTTCAGTAATGACAGCACAGAGGCAGCTTCACACTTGTGCTAGCTCACTGTGCCAGCACTTCCCGACCGCGGCTGGGCTGAGGTTCCCGACTGCACTTAGCCATAGCTCCCCCACTCACACTCTGATAAAAAAATTAAAAGTACTGTATCTTTGTTTTAGAAAAAGTCACCTTTGTATTAGTGCTAGTAGCGCTTCCAATGTCTTGAGCTCTCATGTTAGCCTTTCAGCTGCAAGGTTCTACTGCACCCTGCTGCTCATCTCCCAGTCACCAGTACATCAGCTCCTTAAAACTGCCACAATGATTTTGTTTTAAAATAAACAACATTTTCTCACTGTACTGCTACTCACTGGGAGGGGAGGGTGGGGGACAAAATCAAGGAAGCACAAACTGAGGGAGACAGTGTGACATATAACTTACAAAAAAAAGGCTGCCAGAAGCAGCAGTGCCCTCTACAGGCATTCCTACCAGTAGAACTACCTTATCCCTAGCTCTAGTTTCATTTTCCTATTTTAATAATTTTTATTTAAAAAAAAAATCTAATAAAATCCCATTTTCTAAGTGCAATAATACCATCCAGAGTGGACAGAATGAGCTATGCCTGCTCTTCCAGGTGCAGTAAGTCACTCTGCCTTGGGCGTTGGACCCCAATATGACCCAATATTGTATATCCCAATACCACGGGTATTATTGCTAGCATAGAGCATTAATTTGGGACCATGCTGTGGGCACTGCCTGGTAGTGGTGCTGCTACATTTTTTAAAAGTTTTTGTACCACTTTTATAGGTCTGGGGGCAGCTATGATTTCTGCTGTTGTGTTGAGCTGGGCACAAAATGTATACTGGAAATATTGGTGAGAAATGGGTTTCAAAGTTACGTATAGGAGCGTTTACATACTCTTGTGGTTGCTAAATATAGAACAATGCAGAAAGAGCTGCGCATAAAGAGTTTATGAGTTTTTCAACATATTACAACAGTGAGGTTGGGTGGTTTGCAGGATCATCATAAAATGAGGGTGTGTAAAAATTAATTCAAACTCCCCATTCATTATTTTATATTTAGTAATAACTTAAAAAAAATTCCCATCCCTGACCCCACAAACTCAATAATAACATTGTCATTTTTACCAAATCCCATCACATCAGCCATGTTGCCTGGACCAAATAATAATGGCAAAATAATTTATAAATAAGTATCTGCTGATTCTTCCAGCCTCCGTGATCTTTAGCTGGTTAGTGCAGTCGTCCTGCCTCACTCTGCATTGTTCGTAGATACCTCCTAGGGGAAGGGGACATGGAAGAAATAAGGACTGGGAAATCTGAGCCAAAAGTGGAATAATGTAGTACTGGCTGCCAATCAGGTGGTGGGATTCAGTGAGGAGGCAGGACTCCTAAAAAAAAGTTGCCAAACTGAAACCTGAACTCTGCTCCTCTACTTGGCATGATCAATACCTTCTCTAGTGATCTTCAGTGCTCCAGCAGAAATCAAGAGAGGTGGGAGCATGCTTTCTTTGTCCCCCCTCCGGAGTCTGCCTCATGACCAAAAAGCCAGGATTTTGGGATCTGGAGGTCTGAGCCTGGGCTGGAATCAACATGTCCCAGCCATCAGTTGAACAGTGGGACTCAGGTCAGAGGTGACTCTCCCAAAAAAAGGCAGTGAATTGAAACTTAAACTTTACTTTGATACCTGGTATGATCAGTGCCTTCTTCAGTAATCTTTTTGTTTTTTTAATTAAAATGTATTGAACCATTTTTTCAACATAATAGACAATAACCCACAACTCTGTATACCACAGACAAAATAACACATTTTTTTTACATACAATAATCTACCCTTACAAGGAAATAAAACTATTAAAGGGACCTAGTTTGGTCCATGAAAAGGAGTAGTTCCATTTTTCAACACTGATGAGTGCTTATTTCCCGGGGGGGGGGGGGTACTATACTTGGTGCAATAAAATAAGAATCCCACTAAAAACCATAATAAACAAAGAGAACACTGACAATTCATGCAACTAATTCTCCCTGCAGCTCAGTGGTAGCTTGTTAATGCATTCCTAAGCTTCCATATGGTTTAAGGCAAGTAAATTATTTGTTCTAGGGTAGTGGTACCCTCAGTCAGTTCCAAATGATGCATGAAAGGCAGCCAATGAGGCTTACATTTCTCGGTAGACAGTCTTAATTTCTTCAGGGATCTTAAGCACCCCTTTAGTGGTGGAGAAGGGTGGGAGCACACTGTCCTTGTTCCTTCAACCCCAGCGGTGTCTGCATCATGACCTAAGAGCCAGGATTTCGGGACTGGGTGGTCTTGAGCCAGGGTAGAATCAGCCCCCCCCCCAGCTTTTAGTCAGGTGTTGGGACTTAAGTGACAGGCTGAACTCCTAAAAAGAGGCACCAAATTGAAGCTTAAACACAGCTCTTTTACCTGGTGTGATCAACTTCTCCTCCAGTCATCTTTAGCATTCTAGCAGGGGCTGAGAGTGGTAGGGGTGCTCTGTCCTTGCTCCCCCTTCCCCCACCAGCATCTGCCCAATGACAAAAAAGTCAGGATTTCAGAACCAGGAGGTCCTGAGCCAGGGGTGGAATTAGCACATCACAGATGCAAATCAGGTGGCAGGGCTCAATGAGGAGGCAGGGCTCCTAAAACAAGGTGCCAAATTGAAATTTTAACTCTGTTCCAATAGCTGGCATGATCTCCACCTTCTCCAGTGACCTTCAGTGTTCCAGCAAGAGTCAAGAGGGATGAAAGCCCTTTGTCCTTACTTCCCTTGTCCCCACTGGCATTCACCTCATGGCCAAAGAGCCTGTATTTTGGGATCGGGAGGTCCAAGCCATGGGTAGAATCAGTTCATCCCGGCCACCAATAGGATGGTGGGACTTAATTTGGAGGTGGGGCTCTTAGCTCCAATAAAGTAACTCCTGCCATTTGTAGCCCTCTGCACAGTGGCGGGACTACAAGGGCAGATCTTAAGGGCGTCACACTGGAGACAGCAGCATGGGGCATAAGAAAGCAGGAAATGGTACCTCTCATTGTGCCCCACAGCATATAGCCTTCTTCAGTGGTATGTAATCTCTCTTTTATGTAGAGGCTGGCGGTATAGCCTAGAGGTTAGAATAACACGCTGTGAATGAGTTTAGTACATCCAGCAGACCTGGGTTTGATTCCCACAACCTCTACTTGCATGCTGTGTGACACTGAGCAAGTCACTTGACTTCCCTAGTGCTCCTGGGTCACCCGTGAAAATGGGCCTTTGGCCTTGTGGGCCTTACCTGGCTATCAATGAATAAAAAATAAATGTACATTATGGCCATCTTTTTTCCTGGCATCTGCCATGACTTCTGTTAAAGGCTATATAGTGGAGCCTGACAGGATGCAACGCAATATTGTAATATTCTGTAGCAGAGTTACTGCAAGAAGCAAGTTGATTTTAATGGCAGTTAATCCCTTTTGTCATGCAGTGTCCTGTGACACTATGATGTATCCTGGCAGGTTCCACTGTATATACAGGGTTTATCATGTTGGTGCTGGGCATAGTGTGTGACTGTTCCTTGTCACAGTACATCTCTATTTAGCACCTCACTGTATCTTAGGCTAATTTCACTATTTACAGTATAACCCACTCCTCGCCATATCTAATGTTACTAGCTATACATGGCTAGTGCACACTAGGATTATTCTGCAGCTAACTCTGTTTGTCAAAATGTGCCCCAGGTAGGTTCCTATTGTTAAACATACAGCTCTACAAAGTGTGTGTCTGTATCTGTGGCAGCCTGTCTGGTGACACTGAGCCAAATCCTGGGCCCACCACCTCCTACACTTCTTATGCTACCTTTCCCCAATGGCTTAGTTTAAAAGGGTTAAAAATGCCTCACCTTAACATTCATAGCCCTCTAGCTAGTAAGCCTGAACTGGAGTCCTGGATATCCTGTTACGTGCCCAATATACTTGGAATTAGTGATACCTGGTTGACACCTCATATCCATGACTCGATTCATGATTATAACTGTGTTAAGATTTATCATCCCTTCCTCAAAAAAGGTGGTTGGCTACCAATTTATTATAAAAGCCACATAAAACTATCCGTACTTGCAACTAACTCTCCATTACAGTCCCCCTATGAAACTCTTCATTCACTACTCTTGCTTGGCAGTACTAAAAGTTGCATCTAATATGTATGCATACCCCCCAATAATGGTACCTCTGGTCTGTCCTACTTGATTGAACATGTTGGTATGCATGTAAAGAACAATGAATTGCCAGTAATGAGGACATGATTCTTGATTGGTCTGGGTCCAAATCTAAATCTCTTGCTTACGTTATTACTACATTGAACCATATTTGGCTTATTTCTAACCCTACAATATCATTTGGTAGAGGTCGGCCATCACTTCTTGATTGCCTAGATTGTTGCAAATAGGAAGGATAGAATCCAGTGTACTGAATATGGGTTTTTCCTTATTCTATTAGCAACCATTCTCATATCTACTGTATTTGGAGGGCTTTTTCCCCCCAAGAATAGTTCAACTTCAATGTCTTTTCCAAGGTAAACATTGATAACTTTATGGCTGCATATCCCTCATCGATTGGCCCCAATTGTTCAATACTGCTGATATTTCCTCTGCTTTGTCCTTCTTATCAGTCAGGAGGCAAGTAGCACCATAGTAAAAACGGCTCACAGCAACCGGTACATTTAAAACCGATTTATTGGAATACAGTGCAAATACATATGTGCAAACATTAGATGTAGTAAAAACCTTCAGACCACATACTACAAGACGCAGTGGACAGAAGACACAACTAATGTTTCACTCATAAACTACAAGCTTCATCATGGATTTGTCCTGCTATTGGATTAGGCCAAAGTTACAAGTGGAGGGCCTCAGGGATCAGTCCTGGGTCCGTTGTTATTTAGTGTTTTTGTATCATCAATGAACTGCAGTGATAGGGCATGGCTCAGTAAATTTGCTGATGATGTAAAAATGGGAGCCCTAGTTAGTAACAACATGAAAGGAAAACACTTCCAACAGGAAATCTCCACAGTAGCAAACTGGGCCACAAGCAAAGGGTTATTCTTTAATATAGAAAAGTGCAAAAGTATGCACTTCGGTAAGGGAATATAAGAGCCAACTACTATCTGAATGGCACTGAACTAAGTACAGTCAAAGAACAGAAAGATTTGGGAGTGTATACCACAAGTGACCTGAAGTTCAACAAGCACTGCAGGGAGGTATTAAAAAGGGAGAACATAATAATGGGATGTATAGGCAGGAACATCAAGAGCCGTGACAGATGGGTGCTGATGCCCTTGTATTGTTCTCTGGTTAGGCCACATGAGGAGTACTGTGTGCAGTTTTGGGCATCACATAGCAAAACATAGGTGGGAAGATAGGAGAGACTGCAGAGGAGGGCAACTCGGATGGTGGAAGGTATGGGGGGGCAGGTCTTATGAGGAGAGTTTGAATGAGTTGAATATGTTCTTGTTGAAATGCAGGAGCCTGGGGGGGATTTCTGTTTGCTGTATAAGGCATTAAAAAGTGCTGACATATGGGTATGCCTATCCCTAACAAAAAGGGAGTCAGACAAAACAATCAAAGGACACCATCTGAGGCTTAGAAGTGAACAATTCAGAGGAAATAACAGGAAGCAGTGATTTAACCAGAAACTGGTGGAAGAATGGAACAGCCTTCCATTGGAGGTTTTTTTTTTTAATTCAAAGTTTTATTCCATTGGAGGTTTTACAGAGTACAGTAGCAGTATGACCAGTTTAAGAAGCTCTTAGGTAAGTATATGAAAGCGCAAGGAAGAGTGGCGTATGAAGGGGTATAGGCACTATGGTCAAGTCACCAGGGCCTTTTTGGCTTATGACTTATAGTCTTTCTATGAATCCTATGAATATTACTGCCATCTTTAAGGCAGTTCATTCTTGGCTTAGTCTCTTCTGTAGGGTTAGAAATTTCACCTATAGAGCCTGCCTCACCATTCCCTGTAGTATCCTATCCCCCAAACACATGTTTGATATACCAGTCATTTCCAATTTAGCCAAGTCCACCTTATGGAAATGGGATCTGACTTACAGTAATATTTGTTGCTTTGCCCTGGCCTGGCATATCCCCCCACTGTACATTGTACTGTAGTCTTGGCTGGCTGGCTTTCCTCCCATCCCTTGGTGACTTGACCCTGGGTGGTATCATTTACAGTATATCATGAAACCATTTGCCTTCATTCCTGGCCTCCCTTCTTCAACCAAACCCATAGTAACTATTCTTTAAGACCTAATGATCATGAGTTACTGTCTATACATAAAGGTTGCACCAAGCAATCACATTTGCTAGCTCTCGCCTAGATTAAAGAATTGTATTCCACCAGAAATATGATCATGCCAGACTACTCAGGGTTTTCATAGGGGTTATTATAACTATCAATTAAATAATTTTGTATGCTCTTAACTGGTTTTGCTTGTACATATAAACTTGGTTTTGCATCTGTTTTAGTTAATGATGTGTTATGACTTAATGCTTATTCCCTAGTTCCTCATCCTTTCTTGGTGGTTATTGTACTAGTGCTCCCACCCTTTTAAATACTGCTATTTACAGTATGCCTCTGCATATTTATCACTCAGACTTTTGTTCCTCTTTCAGTGTTTTTTGTAATGCACTCTTTGTTACCTATGGACTTTTACTACTGCCAATGTCCGTGTCTGATGTACTGTATGTGTACACTGATGTGATTGTATCATCTTTTTCATTGTAATCTCACAGGTTATGGCTGAAAATCGGCATTTGCATGTCTACTGCACTAACCTGGTAAATAAAAACTAAACCCATAATTTTCTTCTGTATGACTGGGAAGAATTGAGGAATGCCTGTAAAAGAACACTCAGAGTGTCTAAGAGAGTTTACTGAAAAAATTCTCCTTACTGCTTCTGCTGGAGACTCACATAGTTGCTGGTGCCACATCAAGAGCCTACTGGGTTAGATAGTCACCTGTCCTTGAAAGGTATGGTTTTAAACTGAGTGCACTGATCTAATCTGGTCACCATTTCCAATTATTTCAGTCTTCACTTCTCTGACCTGTCTGGCTATACCTATCTTTCTTCTAGCCTGCATGAGTATATTGATCCACTCTCATCTTGCCATGATCCTGTCAGTCTTGGTTGTGTGCAGTTTTACCTAAGGGCTGTAAGCCACTCTGAGGTCTGTGAATTCTTGTTGACTATAATGACTGGCATAGTGTTAACTGTGATGGCCTGGATCCTAAACTACTTAAACATGCTTTCCCCTTCCTGGTGATACCACTCACCCATATTTTAATTTATCCCTTCTCTTAAGTACTGTTCCTAATGTTTGGAAAACTGCTACCATTGTCCCAGTTTACAAGTACGTTGATGCACTGAACCTTGGTTTATGCCTTTGTGATGTCTAGGCTTGACTACTATAATGCGTTCTATCTTGGGGTCTCTGGAGGTACCCTCTGCCGGCTGCAGCTGGTGCAGAATGCAGCTGCCAGGTTGTTGATGGGGCAGTCTAAGTATTGTCACATCACCCCGGTGCTGCGTGAACTGCTCTGGCTGCCAGTCAGGTGGAGGGTCCTCTTTAAGGTGGGCTTGCTCACCTTTGAGGCCCTACATGGCCTGGGCCCTGGTTACCTGAAGGACCTTCTTACACCTGCTGTCTTGGTCTGCTCCCTCTGCTCCTCAGGGGCCTCCTTGTGATTCCCTGGACGAGGTTAAAAATGGCAGGTGACAGAGTGTTTAGTGTCGCTGGCCCCGTCCTGTGGAATTCGCTACCTCCAGCTGTAAGAGAGGCCCCTTCTGTTGAAATTTTCAAAGCCCACCTCAAGGCCTTCCTGTATAATCAGGCATTCCCGGACTTTAATTTATAATTTTATCTGATGCCTGACTTTCATGCTTTAATCTGTCCCTGGTTATATATTTAGTTTCTTGTATTTTTTGCTGATCATGTTATTTATAAATTTTATAATAGCACTATGCGAATTGTCCATTAAAAACATGAAATTCGCCTTACTTCGCATTGACCACTTTGACTTCACTTCGAGTTACAGTTTGATAAGGCGAAGTTATTAAAAAACAGGCCACTGATCAGTGACCACATACCTAACTGTCTCTGCAGGTCTGCAGGTCACATTATTCAGAGAGGCAGTTAAATAGACAGGAAGTCAGTGTTCAAAGTGCAAAGTGGGTACAGATGCAGCATGCAACATTCAGCATTTGCTTTATTTCAGGGTACTGCAGAAACTCCTGTATCACCAGATTTAAACAGTAGACCATACAGGGAACCTGCACAAAGCCACCTTTGCTGATGCATTTCACAATGTTTGATCCATTATCACTAGTTATGAAGCCAGCTTTTTGGGACAGGAGATGCAGCCACTCATCAGTTTCTGTCGGTAGCAACACTAGCATTTGTTCGCCTGTACGCGACCCTGCTACACTATGCATTGCAAGCGTGGCATGCTGTCTAATGCCATGAAGACTGCTACCACCACCAGAGTCTGACTTATTACACTGCTTTCCCATCCCACCATCACAGACAACCCCAGGTAGCTACACCCAATGTGCAGTAATACACAGATAGGAACTACTCGCCTTTTTTCCACTTGTCCACATATCCATGCTTAAGTGAATGTAAGGTGATGCGGAATGTTGAAGGGCATGTCTTACAGACTCTGTCTCTGTCCGATATAAGTCAGGTACAGTATAGGTGGAAAAGTATGTCCGGGATGGGTTCTGTGCATGCCGCTAAGTGCCAGAAGCCCGCATTCTCCACAAAAGAAAATGGCAAAATATCAATTGCCAGCATTTCCTCCATGGCAGCATTGAGTTCATGTGCATCTGCATGATTGGCTGGGTATTTAGTGTTGTGTGCAAAAAGCCTGTGCAATGTGGGCTGCATTGTTCGTTGCTTTACATGTGGTGTGCCAAATGGCTCTACTCTACTAATTGACATAGATAGGGTACCTTGTATGTGTGATGGTGGGTGCATAGGTGACAAGCCAATACGTGCAGTTATTTTCCTTGTTTTAAGCACAGGGGTTGATGTAGTAGAATTATTACATGGACCACCACTGCTACTCTGACCACTGCTTGAATATTCCAAATCATCATCCTCCTCATGCCCGTAGTAATCTTCTGGTGTTATTTCACCACTTTTACTGACATGACTACTTTCACTGATGGAAAGGGATACCATGCTCACTAAGTTGGCTGAGGGTGAACTCCCAACTACAGCATTAGCTCCCCTCTGGTGCCTCGTTCACAGTGCCTTGTGCTTGCTCTTCAGATGAGTATGCTGCTCC
Source organism: Neoceratodus forsteri (assembly GCA_016271365.2). Taxonomy (NCBI): domain Eukaryota; kingdom Metazoa; phylum Chordata; order Ceratodontiformes; family Ceratodontidae; genus Neoceratodus; species Neoceratodus forsteri. Next base: position 149,758,919 of record CM057451.1, read on the forward strand.
CCAGTGCTCAAATTACTACCCTTTTTACCACACTTCACACACACTTGGCAAAGCTGGCAGATTGCCACTGTTTCATTGTTGCCATCTTGTACAATAAAATTCCAAACTAGGGATTTGGGTGCCCTACTCTTCACATGTCGCTGATGGTGCTGCTGCTGCTGTTGCATATGTAGCTGCACTTTTGGTGGCGATGAAATGGGGAGTGTAATCCATGATTTCTGCTGCTGTGCACAATTGGACTTTGGTTGAACATCACAATCTATGACTATTAATTCAGGGTCATCATCAACAGACACAGCTACAGCAGAACTTTGAGGAGGGGGCGATTGACTAACACACTGTTTACGAACAGCCACCTTCACTTTATTTTTTCCGGTTCCCAAATGAGGTCGCTAGCATCATCATCATAATCATCATCCACTAATTCACTTTGGAGGCTGTTTTCCTGCAAATATTAGAAATTCAACAGCAGCCTCAATATTATCAGCCACACTTTTTTGTCAATGTCTGAATGTTTGGATGGCCTATCCTCAACATCAGTGGAAACATGAGACTGTGAGTCATCATCATGATCAGAATCATGTTTACGTACTGTAGGTAGTGGGACATCAACTGCACTCAAGTCTGCAGATTCAACAACATTTCTCCCACAGGATAAGTTTAACTGGGTTGAACTTGTAGCAATACTCATGTTGTTATCAACCATGCCCTCACTAACTTTACTAACAGCAGGGACAACACCATCTCCAACCAGCATTGAAGTGACTGATTTAACTGTGAAAAACATAGTCAGACAAATCCCTTTACTTGCACCAATTACTACCTTTCCCTTCTACTGCGTACTACCATGGCCACGACCACTCTTAACACTGCTACTATTGGTAGCCCCTGATGAACCTGACTCATCTTCACAACAACTTTCACTGCTAATAGTCTTTTTGGCAGCAGCACCGCAGCCAGAAACTGCTTTGCCTGACTGTCTCTTCGCGGTCAGTTTTTCAGATGACACAGACCATTTACAACAACATACGAAACATACGACATATGAAATTTGCCTGCAGATAAAGGCCTAGAGGTCTATCAAGTCTGCTCGAATGTGCAACTAGCACCCCTTATTCTGCAGCTGCCCCTCCCTTCCACCCTTCCCCTTCATTAACCCTCCCCCTTGTCCTGTCCCATCCTCGTTTGAAGCAGTCCACTGTTCTACTGCATACCACTTCAGCAGGTAACGATTCCACCCAGCCACCACCCTCTCTGTAAAAAGTGTCTCCTCATCTCCTCCTGAACCTTCCTCCTCCAGTCTCATATCATGGCCCCTAGTGGCCCTCCCTCCTTACTTTGAACAGCCCTCTGTACCCGTCTTGTTTATTCCTTTCATGTATTTAAAGGTTTCAATCATATCACCCCTGTCCCTCCTCTCCTCCAGTGAGTACATGTTCAACTCCTTCAACCTCCTCTCGTATGATAAGTCCCCCAGCCCCTTGATCATCTTTGTCGCCCTGCGCTGCACCCTCCAGTAACTTAATGTCCTCTTCAGACATGTGGCCAGTACTGCACGCAGTACTCCAGGTGGTCTAACTAATGACCTATACAGTGGCAGAATCACCTCCTCCTCCTCGAGGATATACCTTGCAATACAACCCAGCATTTTGTTGGCCTTTGCAGCTGCCTTCCTACATTGTACCGAGTTGTTCATTGACCCTGTAATGAGCACACACAGATCCTTCTTCTCCTCTGTCTGGGCTAGCTGCACTCCCCCCAGCTGGTAACTCCTCCTTGGGTTCTTCATCCCAAAATGCAGCACCTTGCACTTTTTGGCATTAAAGCCCAGTTGCCAGGTGTCTGACCAGGTTTCAAGCTTTGCCAGATCATCCTGCAACCCCTGCCATCCCCCTAGGTCATCCACCACCTACCTTGGTATCATCAGCAAACAGACTGATCTTGCTCTTGATGTCCCATGATATGTCTGCAATGAATATCCCAAACAACACTGGTCCCAACACCGAGCCCTGTGGAACACCGATCATCACTGCCCTTGGGTGTGAGCGCTCCCCACCCGCCAGCACCCTCTGTTGCCTTCCCTGAAGCCAGTTTCCTACCCATCTCACCAGCTTTGCACCCGCCCCATGCCTACTAACTTCCTTCCCAGCCTTCCATGCGGCACTGAGTCGAATACCTTACTGAAGTCCAGATACAGGACATCCACTGCATGGCCCCTGTCCAGTTGCCTAGTTACCCAGTCATAGAACTCCACCAGGTTGGTTTGGCAGGATCTGCCACGTATGAAGCCATGCTGTCTGCTGTCCTGTAGTCCTTTGGCCTCTAGGAGGGCCACCAGCCTCTCCTTCAGGATAGTCTCCATTAGCTTACCCACGATGGATGTGAGGCTCACTGGTCTGTAGTTTCCCAGTTCATCCTTGGGGCCACTCTTGTGGAGGGGCACCACATGAGCCATTCTCCAGTCCTGAGGTACACACCCCAAATGTCGTAGGCATTAAATAGGTCTGCCAAAGGTCCTGCAAGGACCTCTGCCAGCTTCTTCAGTACCCTGGGGTGGATGCCATCTGGGCCTAGTGCCTTGTCCACCCTCAGTGCCTTCAAACCCTCTCGAACCCTGCCCTCCATGATTTTCCCATCTGTCACCCCTTCCCCCCCCCGTTTCTGCCATTTCTCCCAACTTGGGTGTCACCCTCCTCTTCTCTTTAGTGAATACTGAGCAGAAGTACTCATTTAGTGCTTCTGCCTTATCACACCTTGCTTCCACCAAACCCCCCTCCTTCCTAATCCTTACTATATGGTCCTTACAGCTCCTTTTCTCCCTGATGTACTTAAAGAAGTCCTTCTCCCCCTTCTTAATGCCTTGTGCCAGCCTGAGTTCTGTAGATGCTTTGGCTCTCCTTACTGCCCTTGTCACCTCCTTCAATTCTGTCAAGTACTCCTCCCTGTCCTCCCCCCCCTCCCTGTTTTTTTGTACTTCCTAAAGGCAGCTCTTTTCTTCCTTACCTTTTCCATGACCTCCTTGCTCAACCAGCTCGGTGTCTTAGCCCTAGCCTTCTTGCTCTGGGCTTTGCAGCAGGTTTTGGTTGCCTCCACTATCCCCAGCTTTATGAGCTCCCACCTCTGGTTGATATTTTGGCACTTTTGGGTGGCTGGAAAGCAAAACACTAAATGCAGCTGCACAGGCTCAACACAATACCTGTCCTTGAATCCTTAACAAATCTTCGAAAAGTCGACAGTCAAAAAACAACACCTTGTTTTGATGGGGGGGGGGGTGAGAGAGATGAAGTACCTAGCTACACAGAAGCAGGGAAATAAATTGCAGACAGGTTTAGAAATTCAGAGTACTGCTATTGTGGTGCCGCAGTGAAATGCATATCAATTGACAGAACACACACACATTAAAGGTCAGGCAAAGAAACTTTAATTTTTCAGTACAGTACTACACAGACAGTGCGGTAAAAACACTGAAAAACTGCCCAGCAAACAGAAAATATTTATAAACAATTCAGTGAAGTTGTACTGTCTACCTGAACACAAAAATAATAAAACAATAGACAATAATGGTTGGAAAAAATGCCTTTCTCACTACTCTTCCTTTTACACCATAGATCAGCCCCTCTCCCGGAGCACACTTCTACAGTGCCTCTCAGTACAGAGACCAAATAAACAAATTAACATTCAACATTCACAAAACATCAATAAATGCTTGATGATATAACTACATCAGGTTTACTACAATTGATCTATTAAATTTTGTCACAGAATTCTGTGGCAAAAAAAGCATTTTTAAAGGGTTTGGATCTCAGAACTCTGACAGCAAACTGTCTCCAGCTTTCCACTACACAGACTTGATGAACTTAGGCTGTGTAAGACAATATAGAGCCCATGTGACCTCACATCCCATGATTTACTACAAAATTCACCCTAAGGAGCACAAAAACAAGGCGAAGTAACTCAAAGTCAATAGAAAACAAGGAGAAGTAACGCGAAGTCTATAGAGAACAACGGAAATTCCACGTTACTTCGAGATGCGTACTTATTCACTTCACAGAGTAGTAAGCGAAATTTAGGTTCTACATGAAATACTATGAATCGCAAATTTTAGGGGCACTTCACCCACTACTACTCGGTACTGGATCAGTATAGAGCTGCCGAAACAGCGCACGAAAAACCACGCAGTCTATAGCACGAAATGCATCACAGCGACAGAGGTATAATAGTGGTAGGGCACTAACACTACCCCTATCACACTCTATGAACTAGAAGAAGGTCTGAAGAGGGCACAGGTGCTGTACCTGGTTGAGGTGCTCCCGTGGTGGAGTGGCTAAGGCACATGCACTGGGTGTAGTGGTGTCTCAGGGATTGGGGTTTGATTCCTCATCCTCCAAGATTTTTTTTTTGTGTGTGTGTTCCACGACAAAAAAAAAAACATAAGTGTCCCCACTCTGAGTATTCCTTTTCCCCTTGGTCCACACCCCCTTCTACTAGTTTGGGGGTGTGGGGGGAGAAGCTCCCCCCATCGGGAGAGCATGGTGCAGAGATCCCAACATAAACAAATGTTCCCTATTGTTCCTAATGGTGTGCGCATTTGTAGTAAGGTTTGCACCTTTACTAGACAGTATTTTGCCACACGCTGTCTTCTGTGCAGCATTGTTGTGATGCGTGTTTTTGACTGCAACATTGTGACCCTGTGCTGGCTAACTCTACTTAGTTATCTGTCTCATGTGATGATGGGTCCCAGTTGGAACTGGTCACCCACTTCAAATACTTAGTTGTCCCTTTGGATGCCTCACTAGACTTTTCTTGCCAGATTGCCACTGCCTGTAAGATTGTTAATTATAAACGTGTCTTGTCTATAGACTGCAACATAACCTTACACCCAAAGTTTGTTTGGCAATTACTAACAGTATCCTAATGCCTGCCATGAACTATGTCCTACTAGCTTTCCATAATGTCCTCAAATGTAGTCTGGCTAAGTGGGATGCCATTTATAATAATATTTGCAACTTTGCTTTTGCAACAGTTTGACTTGTATATCATTACCTTCTGTACTCCAAACTAGACCAGTTTTCTTCTGATGCCAAATGGTCTTTTGATCTGGATTGCTTGATAAATTACGAGGTCACATGTCTCTGCCTCCCTTGCTGATTTACTTCAGTCGACCTTGAATTCTTAGCAACAACAGCAGAAAAACTACACTCGGCACAAGATCACACACACCAAGCACTTATTGCAAATAAAAAAAACTGGGTTTCTTTCTGTCTCTGACCAACAAGGACTTGCTCCAGTGGTTTGACCAGCAATTGGTCTTCACCAGGGGGTGCTGTCATGCGAGTACATGGTTCACTTTATTCACCCAACATTTGCATACTTAATTCAATATGCTTGTTTAAACAGCATTTCAATAATAATTTAAATATAAACATGCAAATTTAAATGTGGAAGGCAGTGAAAAACATCAAGGACAATACAATAAATTACAAGGGAAAAGAGTGGGGAGGGGGGAATCTGTAACACAAGGACAAACGCAAGCCATTCATTTTGTATGTCTACTACACTCTACCCAGTGTCAATGCATCTGAAAAAACACTGCATTACAAATTATAACATAAATTGTTCAAATGTCATTTTATTGTATTTTATAATTTAGCAATAAAATATTACTTTCTTTGGAATTATGCAAACTTCAAGAGAATGGAAGACAAAAGGACACAGTGTAAAGGAATTGGGGGAGACCCAAAAACATGAAGGACAGTAGGGAAAACAAGCCAATCATTGTGTCTCTCTTTAACAAAATACCCAACATCAACATAATTGCCACTGTATAAGTTCATTGGATTCAAGATTCAAATATCAGTTTGATATCTTTAAATGTTTATCATAATAGTTTTACTTTTAACAATTGGAATCCTAAATTACCTGAACTTACTTAAAAATTTACTTCAGATATTAATATCATATGAGAGTGTGATTAATTTTAACATTTAGAGAGATTGGGAGTAGCAGAAAGTCTACATTGCTAACTTGAGTCAAATTACAATTTTCACTTTTTTAAATCTGGACCATAGTCCATTTCTTCATTCAAACCCACCGGCTGTTCTGCATCTAAAGACATGATCCACCTTGTTTTAAGTTGCAGTAGATGATTAACCATACCCCCCACATATGTGGGATGTTTTCTAATTGCATAAATTTCAAAACTGAGGGATCTTCATCCCACATACAGCTGCGTGCAGGGGCACCAAGCCACATTTACGATAAACGTTGAGGCACAGGAAACACATTTTTTAATATAAACTTTTCTACCTGTACTGGGATGTTCAAATATTTTTGCTGCATTGGCATATTTTTGTGCCATACAATTGCCACAATGAAGTTAACCTTTTGGCCGAATCAGTAGCCAGTTCCTGTATGGTGGTGTATTCCTGCTAGGGACATAATAACTGGATGTCAACATGTCACCTAGATTTTTTGCTTTTTTAAAAGTGAGCTTTGGAACCATGCCTACTTCCCCGGCAAGTATTTGGTCTGTATGTAGGATTAGCCAATATTTTATGGATCAGATTACCCACTGTTCCTGCAAGATCATTATACACAGTAAAGAATGTTACTACATCTCCTTCTCTGGCAACAATTTTTTTTTTGGGGGGGGGGGGTCAATAGCATATCTCTATTAATCTGCTTAACTTTCTCAAAAACTGTTTTCAGCACAGGTTCCTCATAGCTCCTTTCCCTAAATCTATCCAGCATTTGTAGAGCCTGTCTCTCAAATTCAGTGTCTGATAAGCAGTTTTCCCTAACCCTTAATAGCAGGCTAGATGGGATGGAGTTAATAAACTGCTTAGTGTGTGAACATTTAACCTGTAATAGTGTGTTAGCTGCTGTTAGTTTTCTATACCCATCATATGCCTTTAACTCCCTTTGTCGCCTCACTTTTCTGACTCCTAGCACATATTGCACTTCCATTATACTCACCTACTATGTGATCACTGTGTATATATTGTGTAATATTTCCTGTTGTATATCCTAATTTGCCTTGTTAATAGTGAATTGTTTGATTTCTGTATGCTGTTGCATTCCTATTCCCCTTCCCCCAGGATACACCTGGAAATGAACAATTGTGCTTAGTGTGCTGTTCCTGGTGAAACCTTTTAAATAAATAAATCAATAAACAAATAAATTTCCAGTGGTTGACACCAGGTTACCTGGAATGCCAGAAAACGTCACATCCAGAAAGTTACAATGAAGTTTGTAACACTGATATGTGAACTTTAAACTATCAGGGGCAGGATTCACAAAGCTTTGCCCAGGCGCAAACCCGGTTTGCCCAGGACAAACTGGGCTTGGTGAATTGCTGGTATTCACAAAGTCCAGTTTGCCCCTCAAACTGGGTTTGCGCTGGGGCAAAGCAGTGAAGGGGGCCACAATGCAAATGAGTGGGAGGGGGCCTGCATATCTTCGCAATCCCATTTGCTCCACACAATAGCCTTTCACAAAGGCCATTGCGTGGAGCAAATTACCACCAGGAAAAACCTGGCGGTACTCCCTGCAAACCCTAGAGGGTTGCGGAGGTACTGTAGCCCCCCCTTCCTGTTATCCAGTCACTGTTATTATACTAATAGTCCCCTTTTCTGTAGTATAGTTGTCCCTTCCTAGTCCCTGATCCCCATTATTATACTAATAAATTCCCAATTTCCATAGTATTGTGGTTCCTCCCCTCTCTCCAGTCTCAGATCCCCATATTATAATAATAAATTACCAATTTCCATAGTATAGTGGTCCCATCCCACCCCGGTCCCTGATCCTCATTATTATACTAATACCCAATTTCCGTAGTGATCTCACCCCCCCCAGTCCCCAATCATCCACCCATACTACATTAACATATTTTCCATAGTGTAGTGTAGTGGTCCCCCAACCCCCTACTCATTCCGGCAACCGAGCCCACCCTGCTCCCCCCACCCCAGCATGGCCTGCTGGTCAGTGAGCAACTTAGCCCCCCACACACCTCCATGGCTGCCTGCTGACTGAACTGTGAATGACAGTTTACAGTATATAGTACAAGCCCATTGTCTGAACTATCAACCAATGGGCTTGTACTTTATACTATAAATTGTCATTCATAGTTCAGTTGGTGGGCAGCTGAGGAGGTGTGTGCAGGGCTGTGCTGCTTGCCTACTGGTAGGCCATGCTTGGGTGAGGGGAGCGGAGTGGGCTGCAGTTACTAGAGTGGGGGGGGTTGGGGGACCACTACACTATGGAAAATATGTTAGTGCAGTACGGGTTGGAGATCGGTGACTGGGGAGGGGATGGGACCACTATACTATGGAAATTGGGATTTTATTATTATAATAACAGGGATCGGGGACCGGGGAAGGACTCTACACTAATGAAAATAATTACATTTTATTTCAGGTGGGTAATGGAACTGGGGTGGGGCACTACACTATAGAAAATAATTAATTTCTTTATTGGGTTGGTAATGGAATGATCGGGTACTGGGGTGGGACACTACACTATGGAAAACAATTTCTTTATCAGGAGGGGTAATGGAGTGATCAGGGCCTGGGGTGGGACACTACACTATGGAAAATAATTAAGTTCTTTATCGGGTGGGTAATGGAGCGAGTGGGGACTGGGGTGGGACAATACACTATGGAAAAGAATGAAGTTCTTTACTGGATGGGTAATGGAGCAAGCGGGGACTGGGGTGGGACAATACACTATAGAAAAGAATGAAGTTCTTTACTGGTTGGGTAATGGAGTGAGCAGGGACTGAGGTGGGGCACTACACTATGAGATGAATTGGTTTCTTTCCATCGGGACCATTGTTGGGGTGGGGGTGGGCAACACTGGACTATGGGGGAATGCGGTTGCATGGGGCCTGGGCTGCTGGGGGGGTGCAATCACACACTAATGGCATGCAAATGAATCTATAATGGGCATGCTAATGGTCTCTAGTGACTTGCATACTCAATGGGCTCATTTGCATACCTCCTGTTGTGGATAGCATTTTAGCCTCTGAGTGCTATTGGCTGCGGGGCCATTTTCATAGCTGCCTGTGGGGGCAGAGCTACTAGGTTTTTCACTACTTTTTCTGGGTTAGCACTGCCCCCCACCTGCCCCTATTCACAGTCAGATAGCCCACCAGTCTATCCGACTGTGAATAGCTCTGTTGTTGCCCACTAGCGCAGCCAGGGAGTGCAACAGAAACTTTTGCGCTCACTTTGCACTCCCTTTGTGAATTCTGGACCACATGTACTATTTAGATACAACATGAATTCATGAACTTATTGTTCACTTCCTTTCCATATGCAGACTATATCATCAATAAAATAATTCCAACTGTAGATGTTCTGTACAAATCGATTTTTAACATGTGAGTACACAAACTTTTCCTACCACAGGTCCATTACCAAATTTGTATAACTGGGGGCCACTGAGGCTTCCATTGCTGGTCCATATTTTTTGTCTATAAAATTGGTTATCAAAGACAAAGTAGTTTTTGGTTAGGACAAACTCAAGGGCTAGTATCAGAAACACTGTTGGTACATCATAACCATGATGAGGTTCATTCAAGAAGTGCTGTACTGCGTCTAATCCTTCATGATGTTTAATACAGGTGTGCAAACTCTTGACATCTATAGTCAACCAGAGAAAGTCTTCCTCCCATGCCACACTCTGCATTATGTTTAGAATGTGCATGATTACTCTGGTATAAGATTTCAAATTCTAAAGATGGGGTCATAGACCTTCTTCTGCTCTACTCCTACTTCCTGGACCTCCCTTCCCATTTGGATACGAAATGATCCTAATCTAAGAAAGAAATGATTTGTTCACATTACATACTTATCATACATGTGAATGTACACTATAGTACATAGTGCTGTTTTTGTGTTTTATGTAATCTTGTATGTATTGTTTTGATGACAGCTGTTACGTTGGGTTGTTGTGTGGCATAATTTCCCTGGAGTTTACACTGTACTATGTGACACTTGATGCATACATAGCCTATTGGGGCTGATCTGTTTGTAATTGTAAATATTTATACTATTATCTCTTTTGTGTCATATTTTTCACTCTTTGTTACTTTTTTGATTGCTGTTCTAGAATTCTATAATGTTGATTATAAAAATGGCTGCTACATTCATTTGCTATCAGCTTGTACTCCTCTACTAATTTCACATTCAGTAAAGATCTTTTTTTAATTTTTGTTTAAAAACTTGTGAAGTGATTATATATATTGTTTATCATAAATTGGCATTTTTTTGATGACTCTGTTACTAAAAAGTACCAACATACTGTTGTCTATTTTCAATAGACTAGCCAGAGGCTGAAATCTTGTGTGCGTTTTGGAACTACCTGATTGTTGATTTTCTTGTGTGGAGTTTTACTGCAGGCCAGCAGTAGCATTACATATCCATGGTGTTCCTGCAGGGTTAATTTGGCTCTTTCAAATAGTTGGTTATTGGACCACTCCATCTGCAGTTTTCTATGTTTCCATGTAATGTAGTTTGTTGCTATTTTGGTCTTTATTTTGCTGATCATCATCTAGTACTTGCTGAAACTTGAATTCCTCTTTATTGCTGTCATCTACCTAGTTTAACCTCAGTGATAGGGAAAATGATGGAATCACTTCTGAAGGAAAGAATTGTCAATTATCTAGAGGCCAGAGGGGCACAGGACCCAAGGCAGCATGGATTTACAGCGGGAAGGTCATGCCAGATGAATCTGATAGATTTATTTGACTGGGTGACCAAAGTAGTAGATCGGGGAGGGGCTGTGGACATGGCCTACCTAGACTTTAGCAAGGCATTTGACACAGTCCCACACAAAAGATTAATATACAAGTTAGCCAGCCTGGGAGTGGGTCCCAAGATGACAGCCTGGGTAAAGAATTGGCTGGAGAATAGGACACAGAGAGTAATAGTAAATGGAGTCCACTCTGAAGAAAGGGGTTACTAGTAGGGTACCGATGAGGGTTCAGTATTAGACATCCTCTCTCAACGCCTTTATAAGTTACATTGTAGAGGGACTAGAAGGAAAGTATGTCTCTTTGCAGATGACACAAAGATCTGCAACAGAGTTTATGCACAAGGTGGGTGGAAAGGATGAGAAGGGACTTGGCAAAATTAGAGAAATGGTCAAATGTATGGCAGCTTAGATTCAATGCTAAGAAGTACAAGGTAATGCACCTGGGAAACAAAAACCCAGGGGAAGAGTACACAATGGGGTGAGATACTAACAACAACAAAAATGGAAAGGGACCTGGGGGTAGTCATATCAGATGACCTAAAGGTGGGCAAACAATGTGAGAGGGCAGCAAAGAGGGCTGGGGAATACTGGGATGCATAGGGAGAGGCATCACCAGTAGAAAACAGGAAGTTATTATCCCTCTGTACAGACAGCTGGTGAGACCCCATCTGGAGTACTTCGGGCAGTTCTGGAGACCCAATCTCCGCAAAGACATAGACAGGATGGAAGCTGTCCAGAGGAGGGCAACTAAAATGGTGCAGGGTCTGCACCGGAAGACATATGAAGAGAGACTTAAGGAGCTTAATATGTATAGCCTCGAGGAAAGGAGGGAGAGGGGGGACATGATAGAAACTTTCAAGTACCTCAAGGGAATCAACAAAGTCCAAGAGGGTAGCATCTTTCAAAAAAAGAGGTGTGCAAGAACAAGGGGTACAATTTGAAGATAGAGGGGGGCGACTCAGAGGTAATTTAAGGAAGTATTTTTTCACAGAGAGGGTTTTGGATGCATGGAACGGCCTTCCGGAGGAGGTTGTGGAGTCAAAAACAGTGATGGAATTCAAGCATGCATGGGACAGTCATAAGGCAATTCTAGGGGGTTGGGGTAGGAAGAAGTAGCCTGATGGTTAACTAGGATCTGCAGCTTATCCATTAGGTAGGAAAATGGGCAGACTGGGTGGGCCAAGCGGTCCTTATCTGCCGTCAAATTCTATGTTTCTATGTTTCTAAGATACTGACTTTTTGGAAATACATTTTTGTTCTATTTCTGCTTTGCATTTTTTAAATTTTAAAATGAAAAACTTTTTCTGTGTTGCAAAGAACATTATCTTTGGAATCTTCAATCAGTCAATCATTCTTTATTTGTATACCGCCTTTCAATATCAAGGCGCTGCACACATTGTCACAACAAATATAAAAACGAATATAAAAGCAGATAAAAACTGAGAGCAGCATAATTATTCAAATATCATTTAGTCTGGGAAGGCCAGTGAAAATAAATAAGTTTTAAGCATAGATTTAAAACTACTGATGGTCAGGCATTCTCTCAACTGATGAGGCAGAGAATTCCACAGGGTTGGTGCTGCAAATGAGAACACACATGCTCCAGATGTTTTAAGACTAAACCCTGGGAATTTCTAGCAATCCCTCATTGGCGGATTGGAGAGGATTTGGGGTGTAGGGAGTCAGGAGATCTTTCAGGTAGCTGGGTCCCTGTTCATGTAAGGCTTTAAAGGTAAGCAAGCCTACCTTATAGGTGATCCGCCACTGAACTGGCAGCCAGTGCAGTCCATGCAGCACAGGTGTTATGTGACTGGACCTAGAGGTACCTGTCAGCAGCCTGGCTGCAGCGTTCTGCACCAGCTGCAAGCGGCGGATATCAACCCCAGACAGCCCTAGGTAGAGGGTATTACAGTAGTCAAGATGGGTGGTGATGAAGGCGTGAACCAATGTTGGAAGGTCACCCAGCAGAACCAGGTGTTTCACCCGGGCAATATTCCTCAGATGGTAAAATGAGGATTTGACTACAGCTGACACCTGAGATTTTAGGGTCAAAGTGTCATCTAAAATAATGTCCAAGTTTCGCACCTGATCTGAGGTCTTGAGATGGACACCATCAAGCCATAGGCCAGACACTTGCCCAACCCCCAGACCCTCCCCCGGGCGACCTGGGTCCACAACCAATGCTTCAGTCTTATCCGGGTTTAATCTCAGCCAACTAGAGCCCATCCAGTCGTTGATCTCGGAAAGGCACTTGTTTAGCACAGAGATAGCATCAACCTGTCCAGGCAAAAAGGACATAAACAGCTGAGCATCATCTGCATAGCAGTGAAAACTGAAGCTGTATCACCTGATGATATCTCCCAATGGTAGCATGTACACTGCGAACAACATGAGCGCCAATATGGAGCCATGTGGCACGCCACAGGACAGAGGGAGGGCATCAGAGGAATAAATTCCAGTGACCACCCTCTAGATCTGCCTGTGAGGAAAGATCAAAACCAATTGAGGACTGTACTCAACAATCCACAAAGAAGCCACAGAGTCTCCAAAAGCACTCCATGGTCCACAGTGTCAAAAGCTGCTGAGAGATTGAGAAGGACCAAGATGGTACGAGTCTTTTGATTCCTCGCCATTAGGAGGTCATTTAATACTTGGACAAGGGCAGTCTCCATGCTATGCCATTTCCTAAAATCAGACTGAAGGGCTTCATAGACACTGTGAGTTACAAGGTGATCATCCAGCTGCAGTGCAAGCACCTTCTCAATAACCTTCCCCTCAAAGGGAAGGTTAGAGACACGGTGGTAGTTAACTGGATTGTCGGGATCCAAGGAAGGCTTTTTAAGGAGTGGTCAAATGACCGCCTCCTTTAAGGGATCCAGAAAGATCCCCTCTTCCAAGGATCTCCATACAGTTTCAGCTAGGATCAGGCAGATAACATTTACACACCTCACTAAAAGGGGGATAGGGCCTGGATCCAAACTGCAACAGTTTGGGCGCAAAGTCTGGACAATCTTCACAATGTCCATGAATTCCAGTCAGCTGAAATCCATCCAGACAGACTGGGTGCTCACCACCTCCAGCCAACCTCCAAAACCCCTCATAGAGAGAGCCGGGCTGATTCAGGACCTGATGCTGGCAACCTTATCTGCGAAGAACCGAGCTAGCTCATCACACTTATTCTGTGAAATAGTTCTTCTGGACTGGAGAGAGATTGGATTGCACAATCTGTCAATGGTTCGGAAGAGTTGAGCCGGTCGATTCTGTGCAGCAGAAATCTCCCTGGACAGGAACTCTGCCTTCTTATGGGTGATTTTTGATTGATAGCCATTATAATGTTCTGCCAATATAAGCCTGTCAGCATCCAGGCTGGACTTCCGCCAAGCTCTCTCCAGCTTTCAACCGACTCGCCTCAACTCCTTCAGGGACCCATCATACCAGGGTGACCTTGGGCGAAGAGTGAGTGGTCGAACACAAACAGGAGCAATCAAGTCCAGGGCATCTCCCACTGTCTTATTATAGGCTAGTACAAGATCCCCTGGACTTGTGCTTTCACCCAGCAATCCCGATAGGTCCAGAACTGCCGATAGACCATCTGGGGTAACTCCCCATAAAGGGCGGTAATGGACCATCTCCGAAGGGGTAGGTTCAATCAGGGGGGTCTCGAAGCTGAACCCTATGGTGTGATGGTCAGACCAACTGACTGGTTCAACCCCCAAATCAGAAATCTCCATCCTCAGGAGGAACAGCAGATCCAATGTGTGACCTCCTATATGGGTAGGGGAGGTAACCACCTGTGTGAGGCCAAGCATTGTCATAAGCTGGAGGAGATTTTGACAAAATTGTGAGAGCTCATCATTGACCCAGGCATTGAAGTCCCCCAGAATTATCCATTTGGGAGACTTCAATACCACATTGATGATGAAGTCCGCAATCTCCTGCAGGAATAAAGCTCCATCACCCAGTGGACAGTAAATGAGGAGTATCCTGCAACCTACTCCCTCTCCCATGATACACTCAAAGGATCTGGTGGTCCCCACTGGAACATCCACAAGGCCCAGCTTAATCTTAAAAAAGATGGCTATACCCCCACTCCTTCGATACAGCCTCGGGCGGTGAATCACCGAGAACCCATCTGGCAGTGCAGAAGCCAATACTGAGCCTGCATTTTTGTCCAGTCAGGTCTCGGTGATACAAGCCAGATCCACTGTATCAACAAGATCAGCTATAATAGCCGTCTTGTTTTTGATGGACCTGGTTTTGCATATTACCACCCAGGTTGGATGAGATGCTGGGGAAGACCTCAACTCCTGACCAGTATTAATTACTGGGCCCTTGGGTATGGAGAAAAGGCAGGGATTACCCCTGTACTGGCACCATTTTGCCCCAGGACATCGCCTGGTCCCTACCACACCAATCTCCCCCCCTTCCCCCACCAGGCCCAGTTCTCACCCCTTTCCTGCACCTCCTAGCAATCCCCAAGGATTGACAGTGTCTATAGATCTCAGTCGGCAAATAAGGTCAGTTAAAGGGGTGTAGATCCCTAAGCCTGGTGGGGGAATACTGCCTGACCATCATTTGGCCTCCCCAACACATTCTTAAATTAATAAATACACACTAGATTAGCTTAATTCTGCCCAAACCAACTAAATATAAGATACAAACTAGAAACAGAATACAAACTATAAACAATAACAAACTAAAAATAAATTATTTTATCCAAAAATAATCATAAACTACATAAACATAAAAGTTGCAAACTTAATTATACTGCAAATACTTCAAGTATTAAAATAGATAATGTAAACATAGCCCAGTCCATGAAGAAACCATGTTTTAGTCCATAGAGCTCCCACCTCCTAGGGCCAAACAACTGTCCATTTACTAGACCTAGAGGACTCTCACTCCTAGGGTCAACAGAATAAAACTTAAATTTAAAACCTCAGTCTTTGTAAATTCCGGGCTTGAGATTTATAAAAACTGAATGTCAGTAATCAGTCCTCCATGGGCTCTCACCACCATGCAGAAACCAAAAGCTGACCACGTTTCTCAGGTAATATAATCCAAGAAGGCTTTTTAAATATAAAGTTAGAGTCAGAGAGGCATACAGAACAAGACAGCTCATGCAGCAACTTACGGCTCTCCCTCATTTGCTGCAAGTCAAGGGAAGCAATAATAACACAGCAACAATGTTACAGCTGCAGTCCAGACTCCAATCGCAACCCTCAACTGGCAAGATAATTCAGGGATAGTGTCACTTCATTTCGCTTCAAAGCCAAGATGTTACAAGCTCATGGGGCTCCCCCTGGACCATCCGCCTCTCCCCAGACCCTACCACTGCCTCAGTGACATCTTGTGACATCAGTCCATAGCAACCAGTTGTTCAGAATAAAACAAGAGAAGTCTGGCAGAATTTGGAATCTTATTTTTAATTTTTATTTATTTTTTTATTTTATTGTGATCTCGGATTAACACCTTTTGAGAACAAGCTCATTACATAGGTTCCACATCAGAGTTAGACAAACAGTATACACATAAGTGATTGCTGTTAAGCAGCAAGAATTAAATCCAAAGTAAACTATACAAATAGTAGGCACGTAAGGTAACGAGACATCAAGTTGGCATTGTACAATGTATATAAAAATACAATTAGAAGCAAGAGGGTGAGAGGTAGTAAAGGTAAACAGGTAAGACAGGCTAACACATACATAACAGATAGGAAAACTTACATAGGGGAGGGAGAATACATTAGCCAGAGAGGCTTCGTGATAAGGGATAAGGGCAGGAGGATATATTTATAAGTTGTGGAAACAGGTCCAGGTAGCAGACAACTTTAGGGATGAAAATTGGGGAGACGATAAAGGGAGGATTGGTGGGAGATATATTAGAAGAGTGGATAACCAGGGAAACTTGCTTTGGAAGGCCAAGAAAGTTAGGAACCAAGAGTAGAAAAACTTTGGGCCATCTAAGGGTTGTCCTGGGAGGAGAGTATACAGTACCAAGCCCCTGTGAGAGTGAGGGAATCAGTGAAAGCAGTCACAGCTGGAATTTGCAACAAGATGGTTCCTTAGCTTTTGTTTGAAGGGGCCTAACATGACTACAGAAGAAATGTCTGGGGGTAAGAAGTTGAACCAGTGTGGAGCTACGTGGAAGAAAGCCCTCTGTCCTTGGGAGGTATGACAGTGCGGGATTTTGAAAACCATACTATCAGTACTTCTGGTGCAGTGTTTATTATAGTGCGGGGTGAGGAGCTTCTGTACCCCAGGGGGCACCAGGCCTAGACTTATTGTTTTAGCCATCAGGCAGGTTTGGAATTTGAGCCTTCCTTCAAATTGGAGCCAGTCTGTCTTAACATACAAGTCACATGTATGTGTGAATCTTGCCGAACTGTTTGCAAGGCAGCAGGCTTTGTTTAGTGCCACTATAATCCTGCAGAGTGCCATGTCAGTTGCAGAGCCATAGATTTTTAGACCATAGTCTATTAATGAGACCACCAAACTAAAGATAGCTAGAGTAAGTGCCTCCATGGTCAGACAATTTTTATGCCTGTATAGAAGACCTATGCACCTATTAACTGCCTTAGCTGTATTGTCTATGTGGTAGACATAAGTCAAAGCACTGTCAGCTGTTACCCCTGAGTATTTAAAGTGCGAGACTAGTTCCAAAGGTGTCCTAACCTTATTTGTGATGTTAAGAGGGTAACTACGATGTCTATTGTGGAAGCTGGAGAACATTGTTTTTGTTTTCTTATAGTTCAAGATGCATTTTTGCTCACCGAACCAATTTTCTACCTTTGAAAAACTCATCTGGAAATTTATTTCCAGTTGCTTTGGGTCAGGATCACTCATGGACAGAACTGCATTGTCCACATAAAGCAGAATTCTGCACTGACAGGAGTATGGGAGCTGGTTTAGGAATAGACTGAATAATAACGGACCCAATATAGATCCTTGGGGAACACCAGAACAGACATGTCTGCTAGTAGATAGAATGTCAGCGATCTTCACTTGCTGTGACAGGTTTGAAAGGTAGCTCTCAAACCAAGCAACAGTGTCACATGCAAGCACAATGGACTCCAATTGTTCAAGCAGAAGGACATGATTAACTGTATCAAATGCTTTCGTTATATTGATAAAAACCACACCAACAAGAATACCCTGATCCAGGGAGTTGCGGATATGACCCGTAAACTCAAGCAAAGCAGTAGTGGTGCTGTGTCCCTCGTAAAAGCCATGCTATTGTGGACATTGAAGTTGATATTTTTCTAGGTAGTCAACCAGTTGATCTGCTAAAATTCTTTCAAGTGCTTTTGATAACAATGGAATGATCGAAATGGGTTTATAGTTACCGTGAGATCTGCGGTTCCCACTCTTATATACAGGCGTCACTAAGGTGGATTTCCATATCTGTGGGAATTGAGAGTACTGTATCTCAGTGAGGTGTTGATTATATGTGTCAAAGGAGTGAGTATTTCATTCAAAGTTAGTGCCACAAACTTAAGGTCCAGGGAGTCACCACTGAATCTAGCCTTCCCTACAACCCTAAAAAAGTATTTCCTAACTTTGCCCAGGAAGACAACTTTAAAGTAGAAATGAGGGTGGGCAGGTGGCTGGTCTTCAGACCTAGCATTATGCCTCAAGTTCGAGTGATGGAAGAAATCAGGGGGACGAACACCTTTCAGATCAGAAAAAGCATCATTAAATGTATTAGCAATGATACAAGGATCCAGAGTGGGTACCCCATCAATGTTAAGCATGGTAGGAGGTGACTTGTTATCTTTCCCAGTTACTTCCTTAAGATTTGACCAGAATTTTTGGCCATCGCTCCAAGAGCATGTGAGGGCATCCTTAAAATACTGGTTCTTTGCAGTCCGTATGGTCCTTGTGCAGTCATTTGGGGCTTTTTTGTAGTTCTGGATGCCAGTCTATTTACCAGTGGCTCAGAATCTATGCCACAAGTGGTGTCTCACCTTCATACACTCAAGGAGGTCTGGTGAAAACCACGGATTATTGTATCCATTGATTTTACACTTTTTTAGTCTGGCATGCCTGTCACACACATTAAATTGGCTTATCAATTGCTCAAGTGCAGAGTCAACTGAGCAGAAGAAATAGACTAATGACCAGTCCTGATGGAAGAGGTCATCTTTTAGCAATTCAAGGTGCCCCCTCTTAAGGACCCTGTTTATGACTGTTCTGGCTGGGGGTTTGGAGTACTTATTAGAGCAGTGGAAAAGGACAGGGGAGTGGTCAATGCAAACATCTGGGAATACTGTTGTGTGAGAGATGTGTTCAGGATGGTTCGGTAGTACCCAGTCCAGTAGGGTGGATGTTCCGGTCTTATAGTTCACCCTAGTTGGGGTTTCCACTAGCTGGGAGAGGTTAATTGATGAGACTGCATCCTTGTATGGGCTAGCTGCAGGGGAGAGCCAATTAATGCTGAAATCCCTGAGCAGGACAATTTCAGAGTTAAGACTGAGACTGCCTTGACACCCCACGAGAGAATCCAATCCTGGGGTCTTCTGACCTGGGGGATGTAAACCATCAGGACAGTGAGAATTTTACTGTGTGCCCCTAGGAGTAACTTTAATGTAAGAGCTTGTATACTGGTCCCAGTTCTAGGCACTGGAAGAACTGGACCTTGTATATTTTCACAGAGGTAGACTGCACATCTGCCTCCATGCTTAGTCAGACGATATTTTCCGAACATGAAATAGCCAGGAATAGAAACTGCACTGTCAGCTGTATTGGGGGAGAGACAGGTTTCGACTATTGTTTGAATGTCTGGGTTGTGTTGTAGAACCCAAGCATTCAGACTGAGAAGCATTCTTCTGAGAAGTTAAGTATTTTTAAACTTTCCTTCTATTGTATAGTTTACTACTATATACTGGAAGTGATGGAATTGCTGACAGAGATGAGAGTAAGCACCCAGCTTTAACATTTCATTTCTGCTTTCAGAAACAGTGCAATAGGAGAGCAGAGGGATAGAGACAGCTAAAGCTCATGAGGTTTAGTGGGGAGTAAGTCAGTTGCAGGGACTGTGGGGTGCTCTTCTCCAGGGTTACGCTGTGGAGGAGGGGTCACCATCCCTTCTGAAGGATCTTTGCAGGGCACCATGCTTGAGAAAAGACATATCTCTCTCCTGTGGCACTGGCTCAGCTGAGGACCACAGCCAATACCCCCACTCTCCCAGAGGCCCACTGGTCCAAGGTAGTGCAGTGGAAAGTGGTGGTGAGGGGGAAAGGTGGCAGGGGCAGCCATAAGAAGGTCAACCAACCCCTGCACAGTAGAGTTCTTGTTCAGACCCTCCCCCCACCCCTGGTTAGTCTCTCCCCTGTTGAGAAGGTCTGCTACCAATCTTTGAGGGAATTGTCCCCAGAGAGACCGCTGACAGTAGCAGATTTTTGTCTGGTGTGAGTGCTGCATGTGCAGAGGGGTTGGACGAGGCGGTGGCAGCATATAATAATGCTGTCACTGAGGCACTCAAACCCATCGCACTGATCCATATATGACCCAGGTCTTCTTACTTGAGATCCCAGTGGTTGATAGGGCTCGCAAGGGGATGAAGACCAAGGGTTGGAAGTTGTAGCATTGCTGGAGAAGAACCAGGTCCGTGGAGGACAGACTGGCTCTGAGAGCTCACTACGGGTGAGTATCAAAGAGCAATCACCCATAAGAAGGCAGAGTTCCTGTCCAGGCAGATTGCTGCAGGAAGGAACAGACCAGCTATATTCTTTCGACTGTGGACTGTGAGCAGGTTATTACACCAGTCTGTCTACAGCCAAAAAGAGCAGTTTCAATTGCTCGGTGTGAGGAGTTCGCTCAGTTCTTTTCTGACAAGGTGTCCTCCATTAGAATTAGGATCTCTCCAGTGGGACGTGATAAATCCTGCAGTATAGAGTCTGGTATGTACAGGGGCACTCCGTTTGTCTGGGAGGAGTTTCGGCCAGTGGGGGTATTGGTGGTCATCGAGATAATCTTGAAGTTGTGACCCACTTGTTGTGAACTGGATCCGGGCCCGTTGTGTCTACTAGTGGGATGTGTTGAATCCATTGATCCAGTGTTCAGTGAGATCGTCCGGTGTTCACTCTCAGCTGATGGCCTCTGACATCTACAAGCCACTCCAGACTGGGTTTAAGAGAAAGCATAGCACTGAAACAGCATTAGTTAGAGTGCAAAATGATCTCAGGGTGAAAGATAGAGGAGAGCAGTCAGTTCTCACCCTCCTAGATCTCTCTTCAGCTTTTGACACCGTAGACCACGTGGTGCTACTAGATTGCCTCAGAGGTCTCTGTGGACTCACTGGCAAAGTCATCAGCTGGTTTGAGTCCTTTTTGTCAGGCAGGAAACAACGGGTTGTGATGGGGAGTTTCTCTCCCTGCCTGGAGTCCCTGACCTGTGGAGTTCCTCAGGGTTCAATCTCGTCACCCATGTTGTTAGTGGTGTACATGCTGCCCCTGGGTGACATCATTAGATGGTATGGTCTGGATTTTCACTGCTATGCAGATGATACCCAGCAGTATGTGTCTTTTGCACCCGGAACATCAGATGCTGTGGATGTGCTAAATAAATGCCTATCCAAGATCCAGGATTTGATGTCCTCTGACTAGCTAAGGCTTAACCCGGATAAGATGGAGGTCCTAGAAATTGAGCCGGGTTGCTGAAGGGACGTTATCGCCACTGGATCAGGAGCAGGGTTGTTCCTGGGTGCCACCTCACTGATGGAGGCCAATAAGTTGCAAAATCTGGGCATTATACTGAATGACGGACTGACACTTCCTCAGGTGTCTTCCGTCATCTGAAGTGGTTTTGACCATTTGAGGAATGTCACCTGGATTAAACCCTTAATCCCGCCTGATGACCTGCCCGCACTGGTGCATGCTTTTGTCACATACAGACTTGATTATTGTAACACTTTCTAGTTCTGGGTCAATGGGCTAACCTCCACTGACTACAGCTGGTGCAGAACACTGCCTCCAGGTTGCTGACGGGCCCTCCTAAGTCCATTCATATAACTTCGGTCTTGCGCAAACTGCACTGGCTGCTGGTCAGGTGGTGGATTACCTTCAAGGTGGGCTTGCTCACCTGTAAGGCCCTATGTGGATCGGGTCCTGGTTATCTGTCAGACCTTCTGACACCTGGACACCCTGCATGCTCACTCTGCTCTTCTACAGAGGGTTTTCTCATGGTCCCGAGTGCCTGGCTCAAAACATCTGGAGATCGTGCCTTTGAAGTAATTGGACCTGTGCTGTGGAATTCACTGCCTCGATGTGTAAGAGAGGTCCCTTCTGTGGGGTGTTTTAAAAATGCACTTAAAGCACACCTGTTTAGACAAGCTTTTAATGTTTAGTAATATTTTAATGGGGTTTAGAACTTTGTTTATTATTTATTAAGTCATTTTTAAGTGCACTGACTTAAATCATTGTTACAACTGATTTTATGTTGTAAATGTTTGCACCTCTATGTAAAGCACCCAGAGCCCCTGGGATTGGGTGCTAAACAAATACAATATTACTTACTTACTTGCTTACACACAATCCCAATGGGAAATTGCTTTGTACCACTGGAGGAGACTCGGGTACCTGACTCCACCAGTGGGACGCTGGATCAGTCAGGGGGAAAAATGGGAGTGATGAGTTGGTGTCATCCAGGGGTGAGAGTAAGAAGAAGGCTGTTAGGAAAGTCTTTGTGGTCAAGGATTCTATGCTCAGGGACAGAGAGAGGGTAGTGCACCAGGAGACATACGAAGAAAGACTAAAGGAGCATAATATGTATACCCTTGAGGAAAGAAGGGAGAGAGGGAACATGATAGACACTTTCAAGTACTTCAAGAGAATCAACAAAGTACAAGAGGGTAGCATCTTTCAGAAAAAGAGATGTGCAAGAACAAGGGGGCACAATTTGAAGATAGAGGGGGGATGGCTCAGAGGTAATGTGAGGAAGTATTTTTTCATGGAGAGGGTTGTGGATGCATGGAACAGCCTCCCTAAGGAGGTTGTGGAGTCAAGAACAGTGGGGGAATTCAAGAATGCATGGGACAGACATAAGGCAGTCCTGGTGGGGGGTAGGAGAAAGTAAGCTGTTGGTTAACTAGGATCTGCAGCTTATCTGTTAGGTAGGAAAATGGGCAGACTAGGTGGGCCAAGCGGTCCTTATCTGCCGTCAAATTCTATGTTTCTATGTTTCTATGTAGTAGGTGGGGAGAGGAGGGTGGGGGATGGTCATATACCTTCCTGGGACATCAGCCATTTGAGACATAGGCTGAATAGGGAGAATAGTGGAGAGGGCAGGGGATCTGGGGTGCTGGTTCAATGATCTGATAAACCAAACTGTGGAGAAAATGAAGCAGATTTTTCCAAGGCTGGGGGACAGACTGCAGACACACTTGGCCTCCTTGGCATTTTCTGAGGTCTTCCCTGTATAGAGTGGGGGGATACCGAACTAGAAACAGAGTGGCGGCTCAAGACAAACACAGATGGAGTCAAATCTAGGGTCAAGAAGAAAGACTGGCTCCACTTCAAAGTACATAGACAAAATCTAATGGTAGGATATGATAAATACACTTTATTGTAACATGAAAAACTAGTAGTAACCCTCAAAAATGCACAGTTGATGTTTCGCATCACTGTGACACTTTATCAAGACAATTGGTTCATATAAAAGATGCTTTTAAATAGTCGGATGTAAATTTATGCTAATTTATGCTAAAATATTCTTAGACACATGTACAGAATACCTCCAACCACAGCAGTGCACAATGTACAGCAAAATACCTAAGTGCCTAAAATGGTCTAAATGTACCAAAATAAATAATATTCACACTCTATCTATGCATAATCTAATGAAAAAGTAAATACATTTAAAAATATTCAGTAGTATGCTACATATTGTATATGTTAGTACTGTGTGCTATCTAAAATGTCAAATGACACGTACAGGTAACTATAGCAGTAAAGAATATATGTAGCAAAATATGACACTGTAATATGCACAGTAGCATCCCTACTTCCAGTCTGAAAACATAATAATAGAGAACTGGAATGAGACTATTCATGTAGTGGACAGGTGGGAAGTCATATCAAGTCCTATCTAACCTTTTTAAGGAAGGGAGGAAGTTGAAAATGTTCATTAAGGTTGGGATAGGAGCTGGCTTTGAGTCTATGCTGCCAGAATGTTTCTCTGCACATAAGTGTGTTGTCCAAATCCTGCCCCCCCCACTCCACCCCCAGCAGCCAAGAATGACCTTCTACAGACCCCTGAAAGAAAAAACATGCCCAGCACCTGCAGTTTTGGTATGTAATGCTTACGTGTTTTCTAATAGGCCATTCCTTATATAGCACAGATGTTCCAGTATCCTAGTTCTAAATGTTCTCAATGTTTTGCCCACATAGTAACATGCACAAGAACAGAGGACAATGTGTACTACTGACTCAGTACTGCATGAAATAAAGGAATGTACCTGGAAATGTTCACCAGTTCTTGGAAAAATAAACTCTTCTCCCACCTGTATGTGGTCACAAACTGTACAATTTCCACATTTATGGTTACTGTTGGGAGGTCCTTTCTTTTAGATCTCTCGTTAATCTGTTGGCTGTGTACCAATAAGTTCTACTAGTTTTTTTTCCTTTACAGTATGTTATCAGGGGGCCTCCATTTGTTAATTCATTAAGTTCTAGATCCACCGCCAGGACATGCTAGTTCTTCCTGATTATTTCCTCCAAACTTGGGGCCTGTGTGTCAAAGGCGGTAACAAAATTAGGACCATTATATCTAGGGTTATTTACTTCCTTTTTAGTTCTAAGTAAGGCTGCCCTGTCCATTTTGTTCACTTTTTCTTTTACTTTTGTAAGACAAGTATTACCATAACCCCCTAGCCTGAAATCTGGATGTCAGAATCTCTGAACCTGCATTGTGTCCCTCTAAGGTACTGCAGTTGCGTTTCAAACACATGTATCATCCCATCAGTATGTTTGTGGTCACATGTCTGAGGTGGCAGCTATTGTAGTGAAGTATTGCATTTTGATCAGTGGGCTTCCGGAACAAGTTTGTGGATAGGCCCCTTTCTTAGTTTTTGAATACCACAAAATCTAAAAATGTTACTTCAGTGTAGCTTGCAGTTAAAGTGAATTTTAGGTTTATGTTTGAATTTTCTCGATATTGGACAAACTGCTCTAGTTCTGTTATGTCCCCCGATGATTATATTATCATCTATATACCTCTTGTATAGGTTCAGATGTTCATAATATGTATTGACATCCTGATCATAAATGTACCTCTTCTCCCACCATGCCAGGTGTATGTTCGCAAAATTGGAAACCATGGTGGCCCTCATTGCTGTTCCTTTGATCTAATGGTACATTTCTGACTGAAATGAGAGTGAAGAGTTCAATTAGAAATTCTATGAAGTAATTTGTGTATGTAGATCTTCAGGGATATCTCTGTCATCAGGTCACACCTGTGGAACTTAGCCATCAAGTAGTTGGGATCCCACAAAGCTTTTCTGCAGCAGTCTACTAGAGGCCACTGATGCCGATGTCATGCTCCGATGTCACTCACCCTACAAAAGGCCAGTGACAGTGAATTCGTCCAATTTGAGGGCTGGGAAATATAACTGGGTAAGGTATCAAATCATGAGTGGACAACCTTCCAGAATTAGGGTACATATGGAAACTAGAGAGAAGAAGATTTAAGAGGGATGTCAGAAAGTTTTACTTCACTGAGAGGGTGCTGGAGCAGTAGAATAAGCTACTAAAGAGGGTGGTGGAGACGGAGACAATAAATGAGTTCAGGGTCTGGTAGGACAGGTATAGGGGATTGGTGAAAACGAAGGTGACAGAGAAGGGAGTAGAGTTGAAATGCTTATCCCATGGGTACTAAGCATATGGAACAATGCATGCATAATAGCTATAACAAAGGGCAGACTAGATGGACTGCAAGTCTTTTTCTGCCATCATCTTCCATCTAGGTATGTATGTATCTACAGTATATATGTATGTATCTAATGAAGGGGGGCAGTTAAGGTTGCTCTGGAAGCAGAACCCTGAGCGTTATGATAGAGAATGAGCTTAGCTGAGACCCAAAGCATACAGTATGAGAGCCTTTAACAAGCAAAAAGAAGTCCTTGTATGTCCCAGAATACAGTGAATTTAGTTTGAAAGTTGGAAAGGGCAAAATATCAGCGGATAGAGAGCTGGAGCAGGATGACCTTGGGGAACTTTTGGGGTTCTGAACCTTGTTCACACAGAGTATACTACACAGTGGTTACTGACAGTGTCAGGGGAGGTGCCAATGTCCAGAATACAAGGGATAACCATTTACCAGCTCACTCTCCTACCATCGGAACATAGATTCTGTCGCCAAAGCCACCAACATCCATGTAGGCCTGCTCTACAGGCACAAACACTGCATGACTCCTGACACTCTCCGGTTGGCTATCAACAGCTCTGTCACCTCCATCATCGATTACGGACTAGCAATTTATGGCTCTGCCTCCGCCTCTGCCCTCCGCAGAATTACAGTTGCACCCAACAAAGCTTGCATGCTGCTAACTGGGGCTGACCGACTTACACACACTTGTGACCTGTACACTCAGGCAGGATGGCTTCCTCTCATCAGCCGGATACAGTATCAAACCTGCCTCTTAGCCAAAAGAGTCCTCCTCGGGGTCATGCCCCCAGGCATTGAAAACCTCCTTATTGACCACCACAGCACCCAGCGAACTAGAAGTTCACAACAACTAACCTTCCTTGTCCCCAGATGCTGGACTACCATGGGCCAGAGGGTCTTTGCCCACAGAGCACCACAGTGGTACAATACTCTCAACAAAGAAACTCATACTGCTGCTGCTCTTGGCCCTTTTAAGAGACAACTCCGACTTCATCTCATTTCAACTAGTCATTGTGACTGCCTCGCCTAATCAGGGGCCCATCGCTCACTGCCCTCCACTTCAGTCTTGACAGCTACTTCTCCCCGTCTTGCCCCCTCCTACCTGCCTACTCCCTTGCCCCCTCTCCCTTTCCTCCCCCCCCAGGCATTTCCTGACTTTATCCTCCCTCCTCCCTCCCCTTTAGAGCTCTCACCTCTACTCTCCGACAATGGCTTTCCTGCCTGCATACCCCCACCTGCAGCACTTATTTCTAAGATTGCCCTTGGCTGGTATGTCATGCTACCTAACATTTGGCACATTTTGAATTACTGGAATTTCCTAAGCCTCAGTCTCTTACTACTTTTTATTGTGTAACTATGTATTACTATGTTGACCTTTGTATGTATGTATACCCCCATTCCTTCGACGTGGAACCTTTGTAAACAGGCAGTTTCTGCTCAAAGGTATTTGTAATCCTAGATTTCAATAAAATAAAAAAAATTAAAATTTAATATTGAAGTTGTCCCAAACCAGGAGGCAACTAGAGAGGAGATACAGGAGAGCAGGACAAGAATAGAGTCTGGTTTGGATCCAAGACAGGAACAGTTTCCAGCAGTGAAGAAAGGAAGGAAGAAAGGAAGGGGAAGTTTGCCCACCAGAAGGTCAGGAGTAAGGGTGAGAGAAGTTGGCCAGTGGGAAATTCAGTTCTGCTTCAATGTGTGCCCCCCCTCCAACACACAGTCTTTGGTTTGACATCAAGAATTTGGAAGAAAAGTTTGGCTCACAATATAGTAATTATTATGGAGGTAAATCAGGCCACAGATAGAGGTATAGTATATAAGAACATAAGAACATAAGAATGGTGTCAGCAAATGGGGACTATGTGATCCATCTAGTCTGCCCAAGGTGGCTTCCCCCTATCCCTTACGTGTTCCTGGCTAGCTGCCCACACTGTCTGTCCCATGCTAATTTAAATTCTTTCACTGTCTTAGCTGCCACCACCTATGGTGGCAGGCTGTTTCAAGGGTCTATTGCTCTCTCTGTGAAGAAGTATTTCCTTGAGTTGCTCCTGAACTTGCCTCCCACCAGACGCATGTTGCGCCCCCTTGTCCGAGTTTCCTTTTATCCCTGAAAGAGTTTCTCTGTCTTGTTTATTTCCTTGGTGTATTTAAATGTTTCTATCATGTCTCCCCTATTCCTTCTCTGCTCTAGTGAGTATA
This sequence comes from Neoceratodus forsteri, assembly GCA_016271365.2. Taxonomy (NCBI): domain Eukaryota; kingdom Metazoa; phylum Chordata; order Ceratodontiformes; family Ceratodontidae; genus Neoceratodus; species Neoceratodus forsteri. The sequence continues at coordinate 149,786,755 of CM057451.1, forward strand.
ACTTCAGTTTTCTGTGCCTAGTTTCATGTGTGTCTTGGTGCAGCCCCTGCACCATTTTTGTAGGCCTTCTCTGCACTGTTTCTAGTCTGTTTATATATTTCTTCTGGTGAGGCCTCCAGAACTGGACACGGTATTCCAGGTGTGGCCTTACCAGTGATCTGCACAATGGCATGATCAGCTCCTGCCTTCTGCTTGTAATGCCTGTACCTATGCACCCTAGTATGCCACTTGCTCTTTGAGCCACTTTTTCACACTGTTTTGTGACTTTTAGGTCGTTGGTAATGAGTATAGCCAAGTCCCTTTTCATTTTTGTCTCTTCCAGTTGGTGTCCTTCCAGTGTGTACTTTATCCCTGGGTTTTGCTTTCCCAGGTGCATGACTTTACACTTCTTGGCGTTAAAGTTTAACTGCCATTGCCCTGACCATTCCTCCAGCTTCATGATGTCAGCTACCATACTGGTGGCCCCCTCATGTGTGTCCACCCTGTTGCAGAGCTTTGTATCATCCACGAACAGGCACACCTTCCCCTCCAATTCTTCTATGATGTCGCTTATGAATATGTTGAAGAGGATTGGGCCCAGTATCGATCCCTGTGGTATGCCGCAGGTCACCTCCCTCTCTCCTGATAGGGATCTTTTGACTAAGACTCTCTCTGTCTTTCCATGAAGCCAATTTCTAACGCAGTTAACTATCTTCTGCCCTAACCCTGTGTGCTCTAGTTTGTTTCCCAGCCTGCTGTGGGGGACAGTGTCAAAGGCCTTGCTGAAGACAAGGTACACCACTTCTACCACTCCCCCCGTCTATTATTTTGGTAACCCAGTCGAAGAAACTTATCATATTTGTTTGACATGATCTTCCTGCTGTGAATCCATGTTGCTTGGGGTCTAGTTTGTCATTTTCCTTCAGGTATTCCACCATTCTCTCCTTGAGCAATGTCTTCATAATCTTTCCCACTATTGAGGACAGGCTGACTGGGCGATAGTTTCCAGTCACCTCCTTGTTACCTCCCTTGTGCAAGGGCACCACTATTACCCTTCTCCAGTCCTGAGGCACTATGCCGCTGTCCAGTGATTTGCTGAACAGTTCTACCAGTGGTGCTGTAATTTCTTCTTATAGCTCCCTCAACACTCTTGGGTGAATACCATCTGGGCCCATTGCTTTGTCTACTTTAAGTTTGTACAACTCTTTGAGGACCCTTTTCCTTGTGAAGGGGCTTGTGTCGGCCTCCCCTACCATTATCCTCAATTGTGAATACAGAGCAGAAGAATGTGTTCAATACCTCTGCTTTGTCCCTGTCTTTTTCTATCATCTGACCACCTTGTGCTGCTAGCCTGAATATTCTCCAATTACTCTTTCTCTTGTCTCTCATGTACCTGTAGAAGGTTTTATCTCCTTGTTTGACTCCATGTGCTATTTGTTCCTCTGTTTTGGCACTGGCATTTTGAATGGCCCTTCCTGCCTCCCTGAGTTTGTTCCTGTAATCTTCCCTATCAGCCTTCTTCTGTGACTGTTTGTATTTATTGAAGGCCCTCCTCTTTTCCCCTATTTTTGCTGCTAAGTCCTTGGTGTACCAGAGAGGATTTTTCCTTCTTCTTGGTTTACTGATGCATCGTACATATTGTTTAGTGACTGTGGTTATGGCCTTCTTGAAATGATCCCAATCATCTTCCACATTCCCTGATCCACTGTTGGTTAGTATGGCTTTGATTCTCGAACTCATCTCAGGAAAATTTGCTTTGCGGAAGTCGAGGATCTTGATGGCTGTTCGACATAAACCTTCTGGTTTGTTGACTGCTAACCAGACTAACCTGTGGTCACTGATCCCTAGGTTAATGCCCACTTGTATGTCAGAGACCCTGCTTCTGTTTGTGAGCACCAAGTCCAGGGTCGCGTTATTTCTGGTGGGTGAGTTTACTAGTTGGTTGAGCACTGTCCCTTTTAGCATGAACAGGAACTCCCTGCTCCTTTCAGTGGATGCCGTGTATGAGGTTCAATCAACATCTGGCAGATTGAAGTCCTCAACCAGCAGTAGCTCACCTTTGTCTGCCATTACTGAGATGGCTTCCAAGAGTTCTCTATCTACCTCTGCCTTCTGGGATGGGGGTCTGTACATAACTCCCACTCCGATGGGATCCTTGTCCCCAGCGCCCAGAGTGACCCATTGGGCCTCAGCATTTTTGTTTTTTACCTGGTTTTCTGTTGCATTGATGCCCTCCTTAACATACAGAGCCACCCCCCCCACTCCTTTTCATCTCATGGTCTCTTCTGAAGAGTGTGTATCCTGGTCTGGATACATCCTAGGTGTGATTTGAGGAGAACCATGTTTCCGTAAGTGCAACCCAGTCTAGTGGTGTTTCTGCCAACATGGTTGTGAGTTCCAGGATTTTGTTTGGTAAGCTGTGAGCGTTTATGCACATTGCTTTCTATCCCTGGAATTGTTTCAGTTGGGCTCGATTGTGCAACTTTGGATTACTTTGTTTGTGATTCAATCTCTTACTGCCTTTTCTTGGTGGATCATTTGTGTTAGTTCTATTATGGTTGACGGTTTTGTCTTCCTTAAGGTGCTGAGGTGCAGCATTTGCTGATGAGGGGGGAGGGTTAGATGGCACCTCAAGTGTTGTGATGTGCGCCTTTGTTTCCTTCCCCCCTGCTACTTTAACTGGGAGATATGGACGTCTAACTTTTGCCTGAGCACACGCGTCCCCTGTTTTGTGAGGTGCAGGCCGTCAAACGCAAAGAATTCCCCCTCCCAGAAGGTGTGCCAGTTGCCTATAAAGTGGTATCCTTTTTCCTTGCACCTGTCCTTTAGCCATTTGTTAAGTTCAGCTGTGTCCCTTTCTCCGATCCTCTGCCTACTGTCCCCTTTCTTCCAGACAGGCAGAATCTCCTAGAAAGAGACACTGTATGAAAGGGAAGCCAGTTTATTGTCAAGTTTGGTTAGATTTTGCTTTGTTTCCTCCACTGACCGACTGGCTAGATTGTTTGTTCCTATGTGGAGGATTGCTTTCGTGTCAGGGTCCTTATTGAGCACTATGTTCTCTATGCTGTCTGTGTCCCTCCATGCCAATGTCCCAGGGAGGCACCGGACTGCAACGTTAGCCTGGTCATAACGCTGGAGTTGAGTGTCTACATTCCTAATCATAGAGTCTCTGATGATTAGTATTGGTTTTGTAGTGCTTAGTTTAGTTTTACCTTGATGGTGAGCACTACCTTGTGTGGTGCTGGTTTACCATCATTTTCCAAGCACTCCTTTTTTTCAGATTGCGTGGAGGACAGTGGAGTGTATCTGTTTGATGAGTATATAGGATGTTTACTTTCATCTACATAGCATTTTGATTTTGTATGGTGGTTACCAACCCTTTGCCATCCCCTGGATGGCATATCCTTTGTGGAAGTGGTGCCTGCGTGACAGGGAAATAGGGTGTTTGTATGGTGTTGACGTCTTATGAGAATTGAAGGAGTTTTTGTCTGAGGTGGTGTATCTCAGACCTTGCTGCATTTAGCTGAGATGTTAGGTCCTTGAGAGTGACACATGTAGGACAGTGCCCTACCCTGTGGATAAATGCCTTCACAAAGAGAGTTCCACAGTTGTTGCAGTTAATGATGTCCATAGCTGTGATAGTTAGTTTTAGTTGGTAGGGAAGTTTTAAAGCCCTCTCCATTCTGGGAGAGAGGGTAGATGAAAGAATTTTGACCTCCTAACTTGTACTGTATAATTCCAGCTAGAACGGAAGACAAACAAGGGATACATTTTTTTTTTTAATATAGTTGGAGTTGACGGAAGAAAAGATATATAGTCAGAGTGGATAGAAGAAAAGTTTTTTTTTATATTCAATCTTTGGTCTGGGCAGACTGGATGGGCCTTGCGGTCCTTATCTGCCATCAACTTCTATGTTTCTATGTTACCCCTGTGCTTTGGTTGCCTGTGTAGCCCTGTGCGGTAGGGTGATGTCACAGGTACCTTCTATAAATGTAATCTGCTGCCACCCAGAAACAATCTACTAACTGTACACAGTTGCAGTTAGCCTCTACCCTGATGTTCACCTGGACACAAAGCAAAAAGTGATTACAGCTCCTTATGCCTAGTTACTGTGTCTTCCAGGAGCTGCTGGAGCACTAGCAGACCTTCCCTCTAGTTGAGGTGTCCCTTTTCACCGAGGTCACGGGTCTGTCTGCCGCTGAAAGGTGCCACTCGCAGGTGCACTGTGGGTATCTAGCAGACCGTCATTTATCCCAGATTCTGTCTGTCAAGGGAGGAGAGGGACTGAGAAACTCCAATGCTTTCTCTGTTCCCCCTGAAGACTGCCACCCAGAGAACTAGATTACTGAACCTAAGGACCTCAGTCCTTTGTTTGAACTTGGCGCCTTTTGCCGAGCGCTGTGATTGGCCTGATGTGCTCTGATGTCACCGTTTGGCCAGTTTCCTGGGCATGGTAACTATCCCTGATATTCGCCTTAGCTGGTCAGTATTCTATATCCAGGAAAAACCCAAAAGGAAAAAGAAAAATAATCAGGTAGAAACAAACCAGTGATGTGTAGCACAGAACAGAACCACTGCAAACAATCTACTAACCATACACAGTCTCTACCCTGGCGTTCACCTGGACACAAAGCAAAAAGTGATTACAGCTCTTTACGCCTGGTTACTGTGTCTTCCAGGAGCTGCTGGAGCACAAACAGACATTCCTGTTAGTTAAGGTGTCCCTTTTCACCGAGGTTGCAGGACCGATCGCAGGGCTGCCTGCTGCCAAAAGTCGCCACTCGCAGGTGTGCTGTGGGTCTCTAGCAGATCATCGCTGATCCCAGATTCTGGCCATCAAGGGAGGAGAGGGACAGAGAAACTCGGGAGCTTTCTCTGCTCACCCCGAAGAAACCCCTAAGCTTTCCAGTCCTGAACTACCCTTCACCCCCTCCCAAATTCTCCAGACATGTTTACATAAAAAAGGTATTGCCCTGGCAGTGTGCCTGGAGCCAAAAACATCTTTTACAGAGTGCCCCCTCCCTAATCCAACCCCCATTTCCCAGTTTAGCCTTATAAAGCTGGCCCTCCTCCTAACCTCTATTCCATAATTTTAGGTAAGGGGCATTTAGTAGTTATTTTTCTGGCTAGATCAATTGCCCACCTCCTACGCCCCCCCCCCCCAGTCTTAGTATCTTAGTATAGTCAGTGACTGGAGAGAAGCACCCAGGTGTGAGAGGGTGGAGTGGAAGCATCATGAGGGATGCAATAGAGGGCAAGAAAGGAGCTTGGCTGGGGGTGGCCAAGGGACTAATGGCCACCAAGGAAGGGTTAGAGTTTTTAAAAGACTTGGTCAAAGGGTTGAAGTGCCCCCAAATTGCCCTAAAACTTTGGCATCCCCTTCACAAAGTGCCTAATTTTCAGCACTTCTAAATGAATGCAAATTTGGCATCAGATCACCCTTAAGCATGGGAGGAGGAAATGGAGGAGCAGAACACTGCGTGTATCTTGAACCAAAGTTTTAGGATGACATACATTGGTATCCTACCACATGCTGATAACAGTTAGTATAGCCAGGGACGAAAATGGATGATTCATTAAATTTGCAGGAAAGTCAGGTATCGGAGACAGCTAGTATATCTGGTTGGAGGTCCTGGCCCACAGTCATTGCTGATCGATCTTAGATGGGAGACTGTGGATTTTAACGTGAAGGGCCCTTAATTTTTGGGGTAGGGGGAAGAAACATGGATTTAGCTCAACATCACCTGCCACCATGAATAGCAGAGTGAAAATGAGTTTAGTTGAGCCTGTATGCTTACGGAGTGGAGAGTGGGGGATTGTTGAGGTTGGAGAGAGGAGATTTAGATAGTAGCCTCTAGAAAGTTTTAGTTGAAGCCAGGAGCAAGAATAAGATTGCTGGTGGGACAAGGACTACAGTAGTAGTTACAAAAAAGTGGACCTGGTATTGTGGTATAACATAGTTGTAGTAAAATGTACCCTGGTATAATGCAGTTGCAGTAAAAAACCAAAAACATTGAATAACATGCCTCTTTTTTACCACAACTGTGATAGACCATGGTAAATTTTTACCGTAACTGTGTTATAGGCAATAACAAGTCAACGTTTTTGTAACTACCACTGTATGTGAATGGGAAGATATGACTATAGGAGGGAAGGGAGGAGAGGATAGGTAACGGCAAGAGAAGGAGTGTCATCGAGGCATAGGACAGAACACATAGGAAAACTAGGAGCAGTTGTAAAATTTCCAAGTAACATTTTATTATTATCATTAATAGCAAAATAAACATTATTCAATATTATACAATGGCAAGAAAGAATCCTGTGTTCTGATAGGTCAATTGGCCATCACAGCAGGGATGTTATCCTGGCATAACATCCCTGCTGTTCACAGGTCTACTGGCATCATTATGCTGCTATGGATGAGCCTTTTTTCAATCTCCTCTTAAGAAACAAAAATATGTTTCCACTCTAATAAAAACATTCTTTAAAATATTTGTTTTTATTTTATATATAACAACGAGCCATTGTATAATAGGAATAATGCCCTCCAGTGTGGGGTGTTATGCTGGGATAACATCCCTTCTCGGGTGTTGGACGCCCTCGACGCTGGCCCGGCCCAACCACCCGAGGTGGGATGTTATCCCAGCATAACACCCACCCTGTCAGGCATTATTCCTTTATAACTATTTACAAAGGCAATACAAACAGAGAAAATAAAATCCTTCATCTGAGGGAATCTCTAATTCCAAGTTTCAGTTTCTCAGTCTCTCCCTCTAGCAAAAGCATTGCTTCTCTTATTTCTACCTCCCGAGTGCGTTAAGAGACCAACACTTTGTAAGTTTCTTTCCTTGCAGGTGCAACAAAATAGAACATGATGTTCCAGAACTGACCTCTTGTTGACAACTGTACAAAAAAGTTTGTGCTACATGTCAAGGTTAACCCCCTAAATTCCAAAAAGCTGTTTGCAATAATTTCGACAGTATAACTAAGGGATCCCAGTATCACTTATAGCTTCACACAAAAATTCACATATATTTTTATAAACATGAAATACACAAGGGGAAAGAAAAGGCTGAAACAGTAAGTGAAGGCAGAGAGCTAGCGAGAGGCAGAGAATCGCGAGACCACCAGAGTGATCAGTTCCTAGGTCTCACGAGAACATTTGGTAGGCCAACCAGACAGGCAAGAGACAGAAAAGGAGAGGACAGAAGAGATCCTTGCATTTTAACTCTTTCTGCATAACAAATGGGACAGGGTCTTATTCAATCCTCCTGTCACATACCCCGCGCTTTAAGAAGGAGCCTATTTTAAAAATTGATTTCCAAAACTTTCAATTAATGCTCTTTTAGCATTAGCTGATAACCTTTATAGTTCAGTGCATGTGCTGTATAGCAAACAGTGAAGTTTAAACTCACACTTTTTTTTCATCCTTCTGAATTCTCAGTTCCTGATCCATATCTTGAGAGAAAATAGCACTGATATTCTCTTTTCCAGATTTGTGTATCACCTTGAATTTAAATGGCTGTAGTGCCAGGTACCACCTTGTGATTCTGGAATTTTTATACTTCATTTGTTTAAGCCAACAGAGAGGATTATGATTGGTTAGAAGTACAAAAGTCAGCTCCTAGCAAATAAAACTTAAGGGACTCCATGGCCCACTTTGCAGCAAGGCATTCTTTTTCAATGGTGGAGTACTTTTTCTCTCTGTCGAGCAACTTCCTACTGATATATAGAATGGGATGTTCTGTCCCATCTATATTTTGACTTAAGACCACAACTAGGCCAATCTCTGATGCATCTGTCTGTAACAAAAATTGTTTCTCAAAGTCTGGGCTTCGTAAAACAGGAGCTGAACATAATGCAGCCTTGATGGCCTGAAAAGCTTTATCACACTCTGGGGATCATTTCACATTATTTGGGAACCAGTTCTTCATGAATTCAGTGAGGGGAGTAGCTATGGGAACAAATCTCTGATAGGAACCCGTCAGCCCTAAAAATGACCTGACATGTTTCTTTGTTTTAGGGATAGGACTGTTAGCTACAGCTTCTATTTTAGACATCTCTGGCTTTACTTCTCCGTTTCCCAAAACATATCCCAAATATCTGGTTTCCTGCATGCCCAATGCACATTTGGTAGGATTAATGGTCAGACCTGCATTTTTGATAGCTTGGATAACTGCTCATAGGTGTTCCAGATGGCTTTTCCAGTCTGGGCAGTACACCACGACATCATCCAGGTATGCAGCACAATTGGCAATGTGAGGAGATAAAATTACATCCAAGTACTGCTGGAATGTAGTGGGTGCACCATGTAAACCAAATGGCATGGTGGTGAACTGATAGCATTCAACAGGGGTGGCAAATGTGGTTTTGTTTCTGGGTTCTTTAGCTAGGGGAATCTGCCAGTAACCCTTGGTGAGATCGAGGTTACTGATGTACCTGGCACTTCCTAATCTGTCCACCAAATCATTTATCCAGGGCACAGGATAACTGTCAAATACAGACACTTGATTAAGTTTCCTAAAATCAAGGCAGATTCTTACACCCCTTTTGTTAATTGAAGTCATCATTGGTGATGACCAAGCACTTCTCAACTCTTCTATGATACCCTGTTCTTTCATTTTTGTATTTCCTTAACCATGTCTGCTCTTAACTGCTCTGGTAATCTGTATGTATTTTGTCTAATAGTGTGAGCATTCCCTGTCACTATTACTTACTTGACCCCTTTTGCTCAGCCTGGCACTGTGGTAAAAGTACTGTTAAATGCCTTTAGAAAGTTACACATTTCTGCAGTTTGTTCAGAGGTTAAGGAAACATTCATCTTTACAGCATCAGCAGTTACAGTTTGTTCCAGTCTGCCATAAGCTATATCAATATCTAACATACTAACATAACATGCTAACATACTAGATTCCAGCAGAGTAGGCCTATTGGTCTATCAAGTCTGCTTGTGTTTCAGCACCCTGACTGGGTACCGTAGCCCTCTATCTGTTTCCTTCCACTGTTACTCCATCCCCCAGTCCTGCCCTCCTCAGGCAAACCAGCCTCTGCTTCAACCCTTGCCTATACCTGCCCCAGCCTCTCTTGAATCCCTTCACCGTAGCTGCCTGTAACACCTCCCCAGGCAGCACATTCCATGGTTCCACCACTCTCTCAGTGAAGTACCTCCTTCTCCTTTCACCCCAATCCTACCACCCTCAATCTTTCAACTGTGTCCTCTGGTGATTCCACCCTCCTTCAGTCAAAAGATCCTATCTCAGCTTACCTTATTTACTCCCCTGAGGTACTTGAAGACCTCAATCATGTCCCCCCGGTCTCTCCTCACCTCCAGCGAGAACAGGTTGAGCTCCCCTAGTCGTTCCTCATATGTCATATCCCCCAGGCCCCAGATCATTCTGGTTGCTCTCCTCTGAACCCTCTCCAGGAGTTGGATGTCCCTCCTTAGCTTTGGCCTCCAGAACATAGAAACATAGAAACATAGAAGTTGACTGCAGATAAGGACCGCAAGGCCCATCCAGTCTGCCCATTTCTTTTTCTACCTTATAAATGTACCATCGGCCTTTGCTCTGTCAGTGACCTATCTATTCATAGTCATTTGTATTGCTCCCTTATGCCTATCCCATGCCTGTTTGAAGCCCTGCACTGTATTCATAGCCACCACTTCTTGTGGTAAGCCATTCCATGCATCTACCACCCTTTCTGTGAAAAGAATTTCCTCATTTCCCCTTAATCGGCCTCCTCTAATCTCATGCTGTGTCCTCTTGTCCTGCTATTTTTCTTATATTTAAACATGTTAGACTCTTTCACCTTGTTTATGCCCTTAAGGTGTTTAAATGTCTCGATCATATCACCTCTCTCCTCCCTTTGCTCAAGGGTATACATATTGAGCTCCGTTAATCTGTCCTTATATGTCTTCTGATGCAGTCCCTGCACCATTTTGGTTGCCCTTCTCTGGACTGCCTCAATTTGGTTAATGTCCTTGTGAAGGTGTGGCCTCCAATACCCGCCAGTACTCAGATGGGGCCTAACCAATGTCTTGTACAGAGGATTATTACCTCCTCTTACGACTTGTGATACCCTACTAATACACCCTAACACCCCCTAGCCTTACCTACTGCTTTAGAGGTCTGCTTGGATGATTTTAGGTCATCAGTGATGATGATGCCCAAGTCTCTTTCTTCCTTGTGACTGCTAGCAACTCCCTCCCAGCCTATAAGTGGCTTCAGGGTTTCTCTTCCCTATGTGCATGATTTTGCACTTCTTTGCATTAAATCCCAGTTGCCACTCTTCTGACCATTCTGCTAGTTTATCCAGATCTCTTCTCATTCTGCCCACCCCATCTGGATCATCTACTCTGTTGCAGATCTTGGTGTCATCTGCAAACAGACAAGCCTTACCCTCTAGTCCATCTCGGGGTCACTAATGAAGATGTTGAATAGGACTGGCCCCAGGACTGATCCTAGAGTACCCCACTTGTGACTTGCATCTCTTCTGACTGTATACCATTTACCACCACTCTCTGTTTTCTGCCAGTCAACCAGTTTGCCACCCAGTTGACCAACTTCTGACCCACCCCGAGCCTACCTAGCTTATTTATCAATCTTCTATGTGGAACAGTGTCAAAAGCTTTGCTGAAGTCAAGGTAGGCGACATCAACTGCTCCCCCTTGGTCCACCACTCTGGTTACCCAGTCAAAGAAATCTATGAGATTAGTTTGACAGGACCTTCCTTTGTAAACCCATGCTGTCTTGGATCCTGTGCCCCTATGGATTCCAGGTGTTGCACTATCCTTTCCTTAAGGAGTGCCTCCATAATCTTGCCCACTACTGAGGTAAGACTGACGGTCTGTAGTTCCCGCCTCCTCCCTGCTACCACTCTTGTGGGTGGGATCACATGAGCCTTTCTCCAGTCTTCTGGGACCTCTCCTGTGCTCAGAGACTCACTAAACAATTCTGCTAATGGCTCTGCTGATTCCTCCTTTAGCTCCTTAAGTACCCTGGGATTATGCCATCAGGTCCCATTGCCTTATCACACTGAGCTTAGCAAGCTCTTGTAGGACCCTTTCTTTTGTAGAGGAGTAGTGCTCACCTCCTCCCCTGTGTCCATGATGCTGAGCTGTGGGCCCTGCCTACCTTCTCTTCAGTAAATACTGAGCAAAAGTATCTATTTAGGATAGATGCCTTTACAGGGTCCTCCTCCTCACATGCTCCTTTTCTCCATTAAGCTTAGCAATACCCCTCTGGACTTTCTCCTTTCACTAATGTATCTATAGAAAGTCTTGTCACCTTCTTTACTGTTAGTGCTAGTGTTTCCTCAGTTTGGGACTTTGCCTGCCTTACTGCCTTACCTGCTTCCCTTAGGGCAGTTTGGTGCCTCCCTATCTTCATCCGCTGTGTTCCTTATATTTTCTGAAGGCCAGCCTTTTGGCTCTGACCTTTTCTGCTACTATATTTGAGAACCAAAGTGGTTTCCTTCTTCTTTGTACTTCCTTTCTGTCTAACACAATGGGATGTTGCTTCAAGTATTGTATCCTTAATGCTTGCCCACTTTGCCTGTACCTCCTCACCTGTGTTTCTTTTGCAGGGCTAGCTTAACTCTGTTGGCCATCTTATCAAAGTCAGCTCCTCTGAAGTCCCATATTTTTGCCTTGAGATGGGATGATTTAGATGTAGTAGCCAAATTGAACCATACCATGTGATGGTCACTGGCCCCAGGTGACCTTCTACCTGGAGATCTGTGATCCCTTCTTTGTTAGTCAGTACTAGATCTAGGATAGCCCTGTCTCTTGTGGGTTGCTGTACCAGTTGTTTGAGGCCCTCCTGCAGGGAATCCACTATGAGTCTAGTTCTGGCAGATGTTCCTCTGGTATTGACCAATCTGTATCTGGCATGTTGAAGTCTCCATTATCAGAACCTCCCTTTAGCTGTCATGTTTTGTATATCTTCTAACAGTAATGTGTCTATGTCCTCCCTCTGGTCTAGGGGCCTGTAGAAACCTCCAGTTCTTATGGCTGTCCCATTACCTGTTTCCAGGGTGACCCACAGTTCTTCTGGCTCCTTATGTGTATTCTGAATTTCTGTAGCTTTGATATTTTCATTAACATACAGGGCCACCCTCCCTTTTACACCTCGGTCTCTTCTGAACAATACATATCCAGGTACTGAAGTCTCCCAAGTGTGGTTACTGGTAAACCACGTCTCACTAATTGCTACTATGTCCAGTTTAGCCTCTGACATTATTGCCTGCAGGTCTGGGATCTTATTTTCAGGCTGTGAGCATTTGTGTACATGATTTTCCATTGGCCAGATTTTGGTGTGTTAGTTGTTGGGTGAAGTTTGGCATTACCCTGTGCATCGTGTGGGGAGACAAACCTTTTTCTTACCTGGTGATGCAAATGAATGGCAAACACGCTGAATTCCTGTTTGACCACTAGCTGAGGGAGGGTGTTCTTCCCATTGAAAGCGTATGGGGTTGCTGCACCCTCTCCCATTTGCTAGTTTAAATATTCTGCAAAGGCGTCAAACTTCTGCCCCAATGCACTGACTCCTCTTTAGTCAGATGCAGTCCATCAAATTAAAGAACTTTCGCTCCCAGAACTGTTGCCAGTTTCACAAATCTGTGTCCTTTTCCTGGCACCAGTCCAGCAGGCCACGTGTTTAGCTCCCTATCTCCCTTCTCGACCTTCCGTCCATCTGCTCCCTTCTCCCAGACTGGCGGGATCTCAGAGAAGGAGATGCCGACACGAAATAGATGATAGTTTGTCACCCAGCCTGAGTCAGGTGTTCCTTGGTCTCCACAACTGACGGCTGGCGAGATCGATAGTCCCTATGTGTACTAGGACATCAATGTTTTCTCCTGCTTTGTGAACAATTTTAGTAATGCGGTCAGTGTCTCTCCATGCTGATGTACCTGGGAGACATCTGACCATCACCCTAGCTGGAGATGGGTATCAACTCCCGAATCATGGAGTCTCCTATGATCAGAAGTTTTTAGATTCCTTTCTGCTTGTTTAGTTTTGGTTCCTGATTTGGGTGAGTATTGTTGTGCTAGCTCCTGTGCACAGATGTCCTGCTCTGCAGTGTCTTCTGCCTCTTTATTTGATTTCAGAGATAGAGGCAGATACCTGTTGTAGTGTTTATATGGTTTTGAGGTAATGTGTTGGAGAGCAGAGAGTGATGGGGCACCTGAGTTGCTCCTCCTAACCACCTGCCAACCTCCTGGACCAACTACCCTCTCGGTCGAGGTTTTCTGTTGGATGCTGGGGAAATGGCGGGTGGTTCTTATAATGTATTTCCTCTTCAATATGAAATTTGAGGCGTGCAACTCTGCCCATGCTGCCCGGAGCTGAGACCTAAGATCTCCAAAGGCCCAGCATGTAGGACAGTGTCCTAAATCCTGTAAGACTGTCCTTCTGAAAATTGTTCCACAGTACCTGCAGTTAATGAAATCCATTCCAAATAAGTTGCTGGGTTTGTAACCTAGTCAGAGTAATTAGAAGGAAAAAAATGCAAGTAATGGTTTAATTGCTTTGTTTAACTTGTTATAACAAGTTAAATTACTAGTGCCCTGTAAATGAGATCACCTTGTGGAGGCCCCACTGATCCACCCCTTCCTGTTCTGCCACAGGAAATGTTACAACTGTGGTACCCTATAAAAGGAGTGTAGTGTGGGGTGGTTGGGGATGGGGGTGGGTGGCTGGGCCCTTCCCCTGCCAAAAAAGAAGAACCACGGACGAAAGAACAAGGAGGTAAGAGCAGAAACAATCAGTCAACAACAAATGCAGTAACCCTGAAAGCTTATCCTAATGTTAGATAAAACTGTAAAACCTGTAAGCACCACCTGTAATAATTTCAGAGAAGATATACCCTGTAAGAAACACTTTGCTCCAGAGAAAATAAAAGCAGTAACAGAAGATATACCTTGCAAAGACAATTTGAATCAGAAGATTACAGCAGTAATCTGTTAGCACACACCTGTAGGCACACCTTGTAATAATGCAGAAGAAGGTATACCAGCAACAACAATTTGAATCAGAGAAAAAATAAAGCAATGAAATGTTAGCAACAAACAGTAGCAATCCCTGTGAGTAAAAAATAAAAACACCACCACACAGTAAATCTGCTTAGCCAAACTAAGTCTTAATCCTTCTCCCTTGCTCTGGTAAGGTTTTCTACTCTGCCTTTCAAGCAGTCTTAGAAGGAAAGAGCTCAGGTGAAGCTAGGTGCCTTGGCCAGCAAACCAAGTCTTATGAACTGCACACAGTACTCAAGATGTGGTCTAACCAGGATGTTGTACAGTGGCAAAATCACCTCCCTGTTCCTTGAGGTAATCCCCCTAGGGATGCATCCCAGTATCCTATTTTCCCTGACCGCAGCCCTCCTGCACTGCTCTGAATTATTCATGTTAATATCCACCAAGACTCCTAGGTCTCTTCACCCTGCTGTGGCCTGCAACTCATACCCCCCAAGGTGTACACATAGCTGGGGTTTTCCCACCCTAGGTTTAGTATCTTGCACTTGGAGGAGTTAAATTTCAATTTCCAGGTGCAGGACCATGTATCCAGAATATCCAGGTCCTCTTGCAGGGCCAATCTCCCCTCCCCACCACCACCCCCAGCATAGAGTCATCTGCAAAGAGACTCATTTCACACCCGATACCTTCCCTTCTTTATCAGTTTCTGCTAAAACTAGCAAAGCAGCCTTTAGTGTTTCTTCAACCCATTTCTATGGGACATTTATGTGGTATATCCCATTGGATGCCCGACTGGGTCCGGGGCTCCACCCTGGCTGCCCTGCAGAGTGCTGCATGCCTATGAAGATATTAAAGAGGACTGGCCCAAACACTGATCTCTGTGGTACCCCGCTGGTTACCCCCTCTCTTTGGATTGAACTCTGTTCCCCACCACCCTCTGTGTTCTATCACTCAGCCAATTTTTGACCCAGTGTACCACCCTGGGACCCACTCCCAGGCTACCCAGCTTGTTTACTATCCTCCTACATGAGACAGTGTTGAAGGCCTTGCTGAAATTCAGGTAGGCCACATCCAACGCCCCTCCCTGACCCACCTCCCTAGTCACCCAGTCAAAGAAATCTATCAGATTTGTTTGACAAGATCTTACCACTGTGAATCCTGCCTCAGATCCTGTGCTCTGTTGGATTCAAGATATACCACAAACCTTTCTTTTAGTAGTGATGCCATTAGTTTCCCCACCACTGAGGTCAGGCTAACTGGCATGTAATTGCCAGCCTCCTCCCTGCTTCCACTTTTGTGGAGAAGGACTACATTTGCTCTCCTCCTTTGGTACCACACCTGTTTTCAGTGAACTGTTGAACATGGCTATCAGTGGTGCTTCCAGCACCTCCTTGAGTTCTCCTAATACTCTGGGATGTATCTCATCCGGCCCCATTGCCTTTTCCACTTTCACATTAACGAGTTCCTTTAAGATTCTCTCCTTCTTAAATGGATTGGTGTCCACCTCCCTCTCAGTGGTGCTTCCATCGGCTAACTTTGGTCCCTCCCCTTTCCCTTCTTCTGTGAATACTGTTAAAAAATACTTGTTAAGGATTTTTGCTTTATCTTGGCCCCCCTCTGCACACTTCCCTCTTTACCTTTTTAGTCTCACAATCCCACTCTTAGCCTTTTTTCTTTCACTAATGTGCCTGAAAAAGTTCTTGTCCCCTTTTGTTATTGCATAGGTTATTTTTAATTATGTTCATACTTTTGTGTTTCTGACTGCTTTCCCTTCCTCCCTCTGCTTTTCCAAATACAGTTCCCTGTCTTATTCCCTCTGTGCTTCCTTGTACCTCCTGAATGCCACCCTTTTCGTCCTTAACATCTCGGCCATTTCCTTTGAGAACCATAGTGGTTTCTTCTTTCTCTTTGTTTTGCTTACTTGCCTAATGCAATGGCTTGTTGCCTCTGCAATAGCTCCCTTAAGATTCTCCCATTGTTCCTCCACCCCCCCTTTTCTCCTTCTTTTCCAGTAATTTCCTAAGACATTCCTGCATCTGCAAAGTCATCCTGCCTGAAATCCAGTATCCTTGCTTTCATGTGATTTGACTCTTCTGCTTTTCTCACATTGAACCATATTATACTGTGATTGCATGATCCCAGATGGCTTCCCACTTTTACGTCTGTAATTCTGTCCCTGTTGGTGAGTACCAGGTCCAAAGTCACTCCCTCTCGGGTGGGTACTGTCACTAGCTTGTCTTAGGCATGCCCCCTGCAGGGCTTCCAGGATGTGTCTGTTCCTGGCTGAGGCTGCAGTATGGTTGCTCCAATCCACATGCAGCAGACTGAAGTCTCCTACCAGCAGCACCTTCTCTTTAGATGTCATTCTGTGGATGGCTTCTACAAGTTCCCTGTCCAGCTCTTTCCCTTGTGAGGGAGGTATGTAGATCACACCAGTGTGAATGGCAGTGCCATTTCCTGACTCCTGGGTGATCCACAGTGCCTCTGCCTCTCCCAGCATTCCCTGTACCTCAGTTGATTTAATTCCTTCCCTGATGCTGATAGCACTCCTCCACCCTTTTTACTCACCCCGTACCTCCAGAATAGAGTGTAACCTGGAATTGTCATATTACAGCCATGATTCCCCATTAACCATGTCTTGATAACAGTGACAGTGTGCACGTCTGCCTCAGCCATCAGGGCCACTAGGTCCAGGATTTTGTTTCCCAGACTGCCGGTATTTGTGCACATGGCCTTCCAATTTTTACTGTCTCCTCTCCTAATAACTCCCCTCCTGTCCCTATGCCTTTCCTCCATACCCTTCTTGCCCTTACTTCCATTCTGCCCTTTCTCTGCATTTTTACCTATTTTGGTTTTAGTTATATTTGGCAATTTCTCAACCTTTGGGTCCTGTCTGCTAACTGTATCATTTTGTGGGGGGGGGGGGAGTTTGCTTCTCCCAGCTTATTTCCACCACCCCATTGGCTAGTTTAAATGCTTGCTGATGAAACATTTAAACCTCTCACTGAGGATCTTGGTCCCCACCCCCCCCCAGCTATTTGCAGGCCATCACCCCTGTACAGGCCTGCATTCCTCCAGGTAGAACCCCAGTCCCCAATGAAACCAAATCCCTCTGCTCTGCACCAGTTCTTCAGCTATGCATTGATGCTCTTGGTGCAGAGTACCCTGTTCTTCCCCTTGCCCTTGATGGGCAACAGCTCTAAAAAGGTTACAGATCATGCCACCTGTATAAGAAAAGTCTTGTTGGCATGGTGCTATGATGTTAGTTCTGTGCTAACCTTTATAATGTGGGGATCATTGTGTGTCTCATTCTAACCCTCCATCACAGACACTGAAGTATTACCCTTAACATTTAAGTATTTAATAAGTTATCTTACATTAAAGTTTTTTATGTGAAACCGTTGCACAGCACATAGAGTTTGAAAACCATGCAGTTTTTCAAAACCATCCCATAGCAGGTAGATTCTTAAAACCTTCATGAAGGATTTTGGTGCAAATGTTTTGTGAAAAGTATTGCATAGCTCATACTGTAGCTTTTGAAAAAAAAAACACTGTCCAGCACGTAGATTTTGGAAACTGTATTGTAGCATGTAAATGTTGAAAACCATAGTGCAACATGAATATTTTGAAAGCTGTCATGTAGATGTTCAAAGTATTTGTGCAGCAAGTAGATTTTAAAAAAGAAAAACTGTGAGGGATTCTTGTGGAATGTATTTTTTTTAAACTTTATTTTTTTTTATTTTATCATATATCTTGACAATATGTATAATCCATATAGTGAACAGACCACAAGTTGGTTAAGCACCATTGGTAATACAAGTTGATCCCCTACAATTCAGGACATAATAGTTTTGCATCCACTATATTTTGTTACATCATATGAGGGTACCTTCTTCATAGTAACAAATAAAAGTCCTAATTATGTTGTGGGAGTGAGCCTATGAGCAACATGGCTAGCTTAACATTATAAGATTGTCTGTCAGTGTTCAACCTTGTAAAAGGAATCCAGTCCCCATAAGGGACTTAGGGTGCCGTGTTAATACCTAAAGGAGAAAGACAAGTTCTAAAAATTAAACATTTTGCAGCAGCATCAGAGAACAACCAGAGGTAACATTTTAAACATCAAATGAGAGCTTCTCCTCTAAAGGATCAGCTAAGTAGTTAGAAAATTTTATTAATATCTAATTAATACTTTGTGCAGCTTCTGTTAGAGTTTCTTATTTTTACCTGTGGCGTGTATTTAAGGATGGCTTGTATTTGAAGGAGGCTTTTATTGCAAAATCAATATTTTAAGAGATAATAAAACATAGCTATTGGTCTACCTCATATCAAGATGAGCATAACAAACATCAGCTAAGATAAAAAGATAAAAATTATATTCACAGAGATAAAAATCACATAGTCCTACCTACAGTACAGTGTTTTATCTGACATGACTTCAACCCTGACTAGAAGCCACGGATTGTATTTGAGGGCAGCTTTTATTAAAATATTCTTATGATTAGCAGCTTATATTTAAGGGTGGTTCCTATTTGATGAAATGTGGTATTTAGCTTTTTTTTTGTGAACTGAGCATATGTGAGCTATATATTGTTAATAACTTCAAAATGAATTAACATTTTTTTCAATGAACTACCAAAGGACATATTGCTCTATAACTATTAACAAACCAATAAGAATCATAACATTAATCCTTTATAGTTTTTGTTCAGCCATTTGTTTGGTGAACTGAGTATGTTTGAAGAATAAATGATTAATAATTTCCAAATAAATTAACATTTTTTATACCAAACCACCAAAAGGATGTTTTTCTCCATAATATCTAACAAACCTGTAACTTTCATAACTTACTTTTTGTAGTTTTGTCTCTGTCCATTGGCAACCATTTGGCTCAAAAATGGACAAAATTGCATAAGTGTAACTCTTTATAACTGAAAAATTATCAAACATATTTCAGAAACATTTTTCACATTAGCAGACCCTAGAACCAATATGATGCATGCTAAATTTTACAGACCTAGAGTCAATGATGACAGCATTAGGTATCATATCAAGTCCACGTGGAACAGAGGAGCATGGTCAAGCATGCATAGCATTTATGTCAAAAGATTGAAGAGTGAAGTGTGCAAAATAATGTTTGTGTGAGACCATGTAGTTCTGAGGTGCTGGAACCACGTGGTGTCAGAGTCATACAGAGGCTCCTGTGCTGCCTTAGGGTGAATTTTGCAAGAGTTGATGGTCCATGGTGCATGGTATTAGAACAGTAAATCTGTGTGAGAAGCGAGTTAGTGTTGACAAAACAGTATGTGCAAGGTATTTTTCCTTTATGCCGTTTTTGCTTCTGCTGATTTTGAGAGGTGCAGTTCTGTCTTGTGGCATTTTGCTGACTGTTTTTTCATCCGTGCTGTATAATTTTAATTCATTCGATGCGGAACCCTGCATTATAAGGGTTTATATAGAGAGATATAAACAGAAAATCCAAATTCAACCCAAATATAGGGGCACAATTGTTAAGCTTAAATGGAACATGTCCTAACAACAGTATACCTGGTGTATGATTCAGGGTGGTTTGGATATATCGTTCATGGAATGAGAAAATGTTTTCATCATCATCTCTCTCTCTCTCTCTCTAGTCATAGGTTGTTGTGGTGTTTCATTTAGCACAGTGTGGTAATAAGTATTATTAAACGGGTTTTAAGAATCCTGAAACCTGATTTTCTGAGGGTCATTTGTACCCATGCTGCTACAGCATATCAGCATAACAGCACTGGATAAAGAGCCAGCAGCCTGTGCACAGTAAAATCAACGCTAACTGCACATCCATGATTGCCATTGCAAAAATGTCCAACACCTTTACTCGCTAAAAATCTTCAACTAAGCCCTTAAAATAAAATTGCCTTCAGTTTAAAAAAATAATAACATGGTATTTGCCCTCAAAATCACCTTCTTACACACACATATACAACAATTAAAAAAAGAAAGTGCCATAGCATGTACAGTTTTAATTTCTGTTTCTTTGCTGACCATGAAAAATCCACCTTCTATTCTTACCTTCTTACATGGGAAATCTATACTGTTTACCCTGCTACAGATAAAGCAGAAGTCCTGGCCCATATAATGCCTTCCATGTGTGAGTATGGGGTTGAACATTCTGTCAGTAGAACTAAGCAGAGATTTTAATTCTTGTATTCCATCCATAGTAAACATTCCATCCATTCAATGCAGAAAAGCTAGAAAAACAGGATGGGGAAAGGGAGGAAACAATATATACAATATAAAGAAGAAGGAAAGTTGAATAAAGAGGTAAATGGGGTGTGTTGGGAGAAATGAGAGTGTTTAAGGGCCCATTTAAACAAATGTATTTTCCTGTGCATAATACTGTACTGTGGATAATATTTTAAATTGAGAGTGTATGCCAGTGCTGCAGTGTGCTGGGATAATGTTGGTGGGGCTAAATGAACTTTTAAAATGTTTAACGTTATTTAATGTTTGGGTGTTTTATAACTACAGTAAGACACTCCAGAGTGTGCTTTGTGGTGGGATAATGGCACTTCTTGAGTTCTTGAGTACTGTAGTTTACTCAGCAATGCCTCACAGTACTCTTGAGGTGTGCTGTTATCCCACCACAGTGCGCACCCTGTCATGCTTTATTGCTTAAGTAATCCATAGCCTGGACGTTAACTCTTGTTGTGCGTGGACTTCCACAGAGTACAGAATTCAGATTTGCTAGAAATAGATGGGCAGCCATTAAAATTGACATTTCATTTAAAAAGGTTCCCTTGTGTGGCAACAGTAATGATTTAATGTTCACCAGACAATGTTAGTGGCAAATGTTCATTGACCATGCCCATCATAGTCTGAAAGCACATGAAAATCTCTTTTAATGTAGGTATTGTGCTTACCTGCAGCTAGCAGCAGTCCAGAAATATTGATAACTGTGTCTGCCCCAGACTGAAACTATATTGCCACCCTTTTTTGAACCATGTGATGTTACTAACAATTAAGCTGTGACTAACCACACTGTATTCAAGCACAGCTTGATTGTCAGTGACACCACAAGGTTTGAAAAATAGTGGCAGTGCAGTATCAATATGGGGAGACAATCTATCAATGTCTCTGGACTCCTGCTAGCTACAGAGGAGCCCAATACCTCATTTGAAAGAGGCACAGTAAGGCGAGGCATTTTTATTGATATAGCTCCATATTGCTAAGGCTCAGGACACTTCACAATGCAGGTCTGTAAGAAACAGATGTAAAATAAAGCAATGAAACAATGAGACCATTTCATGGACTTTCAAATTATGATGGGTACTGTTCATAAATGTTCCCCTTTAACAGTGATAGTAAAGTGTATACCACTTAAACAATTACATGCCTCAGAAAAGAAAGGTGTATAAATGTATTTCTTGGTGTTAAGATCAAAATGTGGTTCCTGGTGTAAATCCTTAACAAACAATTCAAAAACATGGGAACTTGATCAGAAGGAAATATTTGGCACAGAGAGAGTAATCTAGATGAATCTTTTAGAGAAATATGATTCTATGTGTATAAATTGTGCATAATGGTGGATGTTTGGAGAAGATGAAAAAAGCAGCAGGAAAGCAATGATTCCAATAAACCCATAAGGATAAAGGATTGAAGTAGGAATGCTGGCTAGCCCACAGGCTTGAGGAATGAAAGAAGGAGGAAAATAATGAAGGAATGAAAAGAATTTGTTTTTTATATAGCACATTCCAAACACACTGTATCTCAAAGTGCTTTTCAGTCCAGGAGAGAGAGAGAGAGAGAGAGAGAGACCAAGAGAGAGAGAGAGAGAGAGAGAGACAGAGAGACAGAGATTGCTTCTATTTTTAGTGCCCAGGAAGATTAAAAAAAGCAGAGAGCTAGAGAATGTTTATATTGTACAGAGGTTAAACACAAGGACATTGCACAACTTGCTCAGGGAAATTCAGTGAGTAAGTCATATAGTAGTTTTGAGAATTACACCGAGTCTCCAGGTTCACAGCTCTGTGTTCTGATCACTAGGCCAAACCTGGCAGGAGTGGCAGGGGTGTTTCATAGCTTGCCAGCTACTTAGATGTGTGTCCCAAGTCCAGGAACATGATCATACTAGTAAGAGGCAGGAGTATCCCAGGGATATGCTCTTCCTTTTGGGAGGAAAGGAATGATGATTTCTGTACCCCACTACATCATTGCCTCCTAGTGGATAGCATGGGGATTGTGATGGCCATGGTCCTGAAGAGAAGGGGCAGATGCTGAGAAGGTCTGCACATCTTCTTATGACATGCTTACCTCTTCTATCCAGACATCTACAGGAAGGGATGAAAAACCTGGGAAATGGGGGATGGGCCCACAGAGAGATGATGATGCACTCTCCACTTGCAGCATTGTCACCATTCTTGGTAGAACTGACCACCCTGCTGAACCCTACCATGGTGGGGGGGGGGGGATCATGGGGGCGCTATTTGGGGAGGATCAGCAGCAGTATGGAAGGTGACTGGCTTCTCAGGTGGGAGTTGGATTGTGGAGGACTGAAGGTGATTTTATGATAGATGGAACATGCAGCTGTGGAAGAAATGTAAGCCAAAAAAGTGAAAATCTTTAAAACTCTACAGGTTAGTTCAGTTCAGGGAATGAAACCTGTTGCAGCAGTGTTCATACTAACTACAATGTCTAACCATTTTGTTGTAAATTACATAAAATATATTCAACTGAGACTTTGAAAAGTTGCAACAAATTCCTTCTGCATAATTAAGGTGAATGGAAGCAAATTGAGATTACCCTTTAGATGAAAACAACTTCTGTTTTAGTGCAGAAAACACAATTTTATTCAGTTTTCTCACTAATTTTTCAATATGAATGTCATCAGTCAAATGTGAAACCAAAGTATTTGTAGCAGGGTACAATTCTTATTTCTGATTACCTGCTGTTATTTGCATTTATATTATCTGATTCACATATAGTGCTAAAAAACATTACTTTTTATTTTATTTTTTTATTTAAAATTTTGGTAACTGGGACAGGCACACTGAGCCGGAGCTCATTTCCAGGTATGACCTAGGGGCAGGGGTAACAAAATACATAGAGAGGGAGAACATACAGTCAAATATAAGTGCCAAGATCAGTTTAGGCAATATGGGTTGTGAGGTAAATTACAATGAATAATTAAATTGAACAATGAATGTGCAATACATATCGTGCAGAGTTTAGACATCAAAGAGGAACAATTAGGATGTCTGAATCAGCTTAATAAGTAAGATTAACTGTTCATTCAATTAGATTACAGCATGGAGGAGAAGTTGGGGAGGATGGGGGGATTAGGAATGGCAGGAGCATATGGGGTGTGGAAGAAGACGAAAGTGCTGTTTGATAGAGGAGTGAGAGGGAGCATTCCTTAGTTGAATAGTCATTTGGTTCCATATAGAGTGGAGTCTATAGGAGAATGCAGATTTTTCCAGCTGATGAGGACGGTTGAGGAATAGAGAAGGGTCAGAAGTCCCTGCTGTGAAGGGTGTAAGGGGATAAGCTAGCCAGGGATAGCATATCTGAGAGGTAGGACAGTAGCAGGCAGAACCAAAATTTTGATATGAGAGCTATCGAGTGTATGTATCGGCGGTGGGATAGGGGCAGGATACCAATGGAGTACAGAGAACAGTGGTGAATTCTGAGAAGGGAATTGGTAGCAAAATGGCAAAAGGTGTTTAAGAGTATGTTGAGTCTGGATAGAGAAGAGGCAGAGGCAGTGCTGCATACTACATCTGCGTAGTCAAAGATAGGTGTGATCATTTTAGTATCAGTTTCACGTCTGACTGGGAGTGGTAGAGAATCTCTGTTAACATATAGTATTCCTAGCTTGAGGTGAAGCTTTGAGGAGATGGCATCTAGGTGGGTAGAAAAGTTTGGTTGGGGATCTAGCCACATGCCTAAGTATTTGTAGCATGAGACATTCTCAAGTGGGGTCCCATTTAAAGAGGAGGTAGCTGGGGGTGGGGGTGTTCTGCCGAGTTTTGGAGCAGATGCAAAGATCATTGATACTGTTTTGGAGATGTCGATCTTCAGTTGGTTTGTATAGAACCAGGATTGCATGCTATGGAAATCTTGTTGTAGGAGGGTGTGGACATCAGTTTGGATGAGGCTGGAGGTGAAAAGGATGGTGTCATCCACATACATTTGAATACGGGAGCTGGAGCAGGCAGAGGGTAGGTCATTGATGAATACTGAGAACAAGATTGGGCCATGAACAGACCCTTGTGGTACACCAGCGAGTATGGGGAGTTGTGGGGGGGGGGAGTTGGCCACTTGGACAGATTGCTACCTGTTGCTTAGGTAGGATTTGATCCATTGGACACTGAAGGAGGCTAGGCTGGCTGTCTCAGGCTTTGACAAGAGATGGGGATGGGAGACAGAGTCAAAGGCCTTGGCAAGGTGTACAAAGACTGCCACTGTTAAGTGGCCTTGGTCCATGATGGTGTTAATATGTTCAGTGACGTGTAGAAGGGAAGAGATAGTAGAATGCTGCTTACAGAAGCCTGATTAGAAAGGTGAAAGTAACCCAGACAAAGTAAGGAACTCTGTCAGTCTAGTTTGGACAAGGGATTCCTGAACTTTGGTGAGGTCTGGGAGGAGAGATATACTGTAGGGCGGTAGTTATTGGGAAGGAAGGGGTCTCTAACTTTATGCAAGAGGATTAAACTGGCAGATTTCCAAGTTTGGGATACAGTTCTTGAGTAGAATAAGAGGTTTAGTAGATGGGTTAGTGGTGCAGCAATTTCAGGTGCTGATAAGCTAAGTAGTTTTAGGTGGATACAGTCAGGGCTGGATTTTGAGACATTGAGATATAGGAGAGCTTCCAAAACTTCCTGTGTGGGTATGGGTGCAAAAAGGAAGGAAGGAATTTTGTAAGGGGTTTCAGGGGTGTCGGGGGGGGGGCATTGGATGATTCGGAAGAACTTATTCCTAGACCCTCCAACATTTGACAGATGAAAATAGGTACACATGTGTTGTGTTAAGTGAGTGATTCAGACTTGCAGCTGTGAAATGGGGGGAGGGGGTGAAAACAGGATCACGGTCTGTCCTTTCAAACTTAAAAAGTGCATGCTAGAAACCTAAACAATCTACAAACCTTATTACAGAAAGCCTTTGTGTAATAAGGTTTGTAGATTGTTTAGCCTAGCACACACTTTTTAAGTTTGAAAGGAGGGGAGACCGTGATCCTGGTTTCACCACCCCCCACATTTAGTATATAAATAAATTTTTAGTTTTCCCACAACCAACAGATTTCTTGAATGAACAACAATAGAATATGTCTCTTATGTTGGCGCTGTTAACCGGGATCTGAGGGGATCGATGATCAACGGCTTACCCGATGACCGAACCATCTGGAGTTCAATTGTGGCAACAAAATAAAATACAACTGTGTCTGTGATAAAACACACTGAAAAGCAGCTGGTGCTGCGTTTCACTGTGGGATCGAGATATTAGATGTGGTCATCCCAGACAGACTAACACATGCCCCATGGTTGCACGGCTCAGCTGAGTGACTGTGACACTCAGACATTCCTACCAGTAGTGGGTCACAGGAAACATAAGGCTGCAGCAGCTAGTTCTGGGGGTCACAGGTGAGCCGGCACATGTCCGTGGTGGTTATCATGGGGATGGACGCTCCACGTGGACCCACATGAAGCCCCACTCATCACCATGCTGCTGCAGAGATAATTGGGGAACACAAAGTATTTTCTGGTGGCTGTCAAATTTGGTACAACACACTGTCTTCTCGGGATCCGGTACCACTTTAAGACAGCTGACATAGTACCAGCCAAATCGGTACAATTGGAGGTTTGTATTGTTTAGTTTTTGGACTGCATCAAAAGGGGATGGGACAGGACATGGGGGAGGGTCAATGGAGGGGAAAGATCAAAGGGAGGGAGGGAGGGGCAGCTGCAGAATAAGGGGTGCTAGCTGCACATTTGAGCAGACTTGAGAGACCTCTAGGCCTTTATCTGCTGGCAAATTTCATATGTTCATATGTATTCAGGATGTCGGCAAAGTTGACAGAGTCAGCAATAGGTAGGTCATTTAGTATTAGGATTGGCAAGATGGTTTGTGCAGTGGTATCTATGAGTGAGTGAACCACCTTCAAGAAGACAGAGGGCTGAGCATTTTGTAGGTAAGATTTAAAGTCAGCAGCTCTTGCTTGCTGGATGGCCTTGGTGCAAGCATTATGAAGGGTACTATGTACTTGATGGGATTGGGGGTTAGTGTGGACTTATACAGAGACCAGGCCTCATCATGAGCTTCACATTTGGCAATAACAGAGATAGAGACCAATGGATGGTGATGTTTCATGACTCTAGCTTTGAACAGAGGGGCATGAGAGTCCCATACCTGAGGGAAAGTGGATAAGAACCAGGCTAGGGCAGTGTCAACATCCGGAGCTGAGTAGACTCAAGACCAGTCAGCATGCTTCTAGTCGAGTAGGAGGGTATCACTGTCTAGTGAGCTTAGAGGTCGGGTTATTATGTATTCGGGAGCCAATTTGGGGAGCTGAGTTTTTCTGGTGCAGTAAGTGATGCCGTGGTCACTAATGGTGTCAGGTAGTATTCCAGTTGCAGTGATTCTTTAGGGGTGGGAGGAGATAACCCAATCAATTAGTAAGTGGCTTGTGGAGCAGGGATTGTAGCCGGTGGGCTCTGTGATCAACTTGGTAAGGTACTTTAGCTGACAAAGGGTAGCTTGTTAGATCTATCTGTTAAAAAAAAAAAAAAAAAAACTTTGTATTTTTATAGTATAGCATCATCTGCATAAATCTGGAGTTTGTTAAACTTTAAGCCATCACAAATGTTATTAATATAAAAATAAAGGGGCAACAGTCGTATAGCATTGTTGCTTCCTCACTGAAAACATTGGAAAACAGGGCTCAATTTTCAAAGGTCAGAGAATGATGCAAGGTGCTTGAACCAGAAAAGAATGATGCAAGGAGCAAGCTGTGTCAAAATGTGCATCAGTTCTGATTTTTTAACAGTGCTTGCACCAAAAGCAGAACTGCCTGCACCAGTGACTTGTGTGAAAAAAATGGGTCGGCCATGTTGCAAGGGGGCTTGCGTAAAAAAAAAAATAAATAAAAAATGATGCAACAACTCCCTCCCCTTTTTTTTTGATTTTCTAAGGTGGAAGCTGTTGACACTGCACCAAAGATGCATGGCACCCTTAGACCAGCCAGAGCTGGTCTAGCCAGCACTGGAGCATATAAAGGTGAGGGTAGATTATGTAGTGGGTTGGTTATAGAGCCAATATTCCCCTGTGGGACTAGTTTAGATAATTTTAGGGGTTTAACATGCCATTGTCTTGCCATTTCATCCATGGCATTTTTTGATTCCGCTTGAGTCATTTCTTATGATATGCATTATATTTTTGATGCAGCTTGCCTCAAATTGTTACCCCATGCATCATCTTTTTTGGCACAGCTTGTGGCCTTCTTGCTTCATGCATCGCTTATCTTTCTGACTCAGCTTGAGTCATTCTCACCCCCTGCCTCATAGCTTGACTTTAAAATGTGGATTTACTCTTGATACACCACTCTGTTCAAAAAACAAAGTACAGCAGTAAGTTCTAGTTGCCTTATTTTTTAAAGTTCAGTGTTTGTCTCAAGAGGCTCCAAATTGAGAAAACTCATCCATGGAGGAGCCTGCCAGCGCTTTGGTGTGATTTACCAATGGTAGCGTGCATAACTGTCAGGCAGCCGCTGATAAGAGTGGACTGCCAAGATTACATTGTACATTAAAAAATGATAAAAACAGGTAATTTTCAGGCTCATTCTGCAGTTAGCATACATTATAGAACCAGTATCAAGACAGCAGGGAGTGCAGGCACTTTTTTGGCAATGGGGCAAAAACCGGCAGAAGAACAGCTGACAGTGTCCCTTTAAGTAACCGCTAACCTTTCTAATTTTTGCTGGCTACATTTGCAAAAACACTGGAAAATTTTACAAAAAATGGAGTTCTTATCCTTTATGGTTCAAAATGTAGGTGTTTTCAAATAAATCATTAGAAAGGGCTAATGCTGGAACTGTTAGGACTCGAAACTTTTTTTAAAATGAAAGCGAAGAGTTAAGTTGACGTGGAGAAGTCCTGCAGTATCAGTTCAGTTTTCTTGTATCGATACATGTCAATACATACATTACAATTCACATTAAACTGCCGCACCAATGGGCTGCTTTAGTATTTTTCAGTGAGGTGCATAAGTGTTGCTGGAACCAGCACAAACCTTTGTGCAAACTGTTGCCTTTAGAGTTGCAACGCAGTTTTGCATTGCATTCATTGTGAGCAGACTGGATAGATTGGGCATGGGGTCATAATATCGCTTACAAAACCACGTGGCAATAAATGCTGCAACCAAAACAGCGTGTGCCAAAATAAGGTCGGTCAAAACACTAATCTTACAACTAGAGCACACACCCCATTCATTGCAATGGGACTTTATCTTTTTTGAGGGGAGCTTTGACCCCAACCCCCTGACATGAAGGATTTTGCCCCCCACCCGGATTTTAAATAACCAACTTCGGTACTTTGGGGATGGGGTTAAAGTTGGGAGGGTGGAAATCATTTTATTTTTTTTAAATTGCAACACCAGGAGATCTGGGGGGGGGGGGACAAACAGCAGTCCCAGGTCTCCTTTGCTGCTGTGTGCTGGTGCCCTAGCCACTTCACCACAAGAGCAGCTTGGCTAGGCACAGCATTACAGGCTTCTTCAGCCCTTCATCTACTTCATGGGCAGCGACAGGGTAGTAGTAATTCCCTACTGCTGTTCTACCCTGTTGCTGTAAATGTTTCCGTGCTTCGCACAACACGGTTTTTGTAGCGCTCTTTTTGTAGTGCTATATTGACCCAGTACCAATACACTGCAAGGCCTTTATATACTGACAGCATCTGTGTTTCTATGTGACAAAACCTCAGATGCATTCCAGCTGAGTTGCAGAAACATTTTATAAAAGTTACTTTTGAGCTGATTAAGAGTTGAAAAACAAAGTGTAAGTTGCAAATGCATTGCCGAGATAAAGAAAAATGCAAAACCAATGAATTGGCATGACAGTTTGATTTGTACTGTACACTGATTTACATCAATAACATTTATTTTTATTTTATAGTTTATGTACCCACTTACTGAGCTGATCTCTGGACTGATGCTTCCATCAGTGGCTCCCCACCCATTATTTTCACTACTTGCCTGGGGGCCTTCTGACACAGTCACTGTCATCTGTATTGCAAGGGTTCTACAGATTACCACCAGCAGTGGAATTCCCCTTCTTGGATGGTCACTTCATTTGAGAAGAGGTTGTAGAATGCAGTGGCAGCCTGGTGACAACAAAAGAGATGTAAAAATGTATGGTGCCGAAAGGCCTCTTACACAGTTTGCAAAGGGTGCCAACAGAAGACACAGATATGGGTTTCATCCTGCCAGGACTCATCAGTATGCCTTGTCTGTTTGACACCCCAGTGGAATGAACCAGCTACCCTAAGATGGTCTGTCTGGGACATGTTGTGGTGAACCCAATTAAAACAAAAAAACAGTTAAAAGACAAAGAACCTCTGTGCGCAAGACCTGAGGCAATGGTTACCTCAAAGGGCATTAGCCAGAAAGCCAAGTTTTAAAGAAATACAAAATTACACATGCCCCCAAAATGCAAAGCATCATTGACCGCATATGCAAATCATCACAGAATATTATGCTGGTTCAACTTTAAGCAAAAATGCATGGAACCGAAAGGCCTCTCACATTTTTTTTGCAAAGGGTGCCGTGTTCACCCTCTCTGCCGGACTCTGCTCTTGATGTCCTGAGTTTGGTGCATGAACGAGGGATGCAGGGTGCAGAAGTGTCCCCCTTATCTGTTTGGCACCACACAGCCAGCTCATCAAAGAGTGTTCAACCATGAAATAGGCTGAAGTTAGTCAGAAATTCAGAAAAAGATTAACAACATATTTCTGAAATTTTCTTTTCAAAACCTACTGATGCTTAATGTATTATGATACGGACTTAGCTTCCCTGTGCTCCCAGATCGCATCTGTAAACAAGCTTTCAGCTTAGTGTGTCTCTCCTGGTTAAACAATTGGGGGAAAAAACATAACAACAGGATATATCAGTACATGAAAAAAACTGATCTTCAAGCTTCAATTTTAAAAAAGAAATTTCTAATCTTAATTTTTCTAAAGTTAGTCCTTTTAACTCTTAGGCTGCCGACTGAATTAAAACATATAGGAATTCTAGACTGATATATCAGTCTGCGGCCCTGCAAGGGTAAAAATATATTATCTTTTGAAAGGGCTAACATTTGAGCAGTTAGGAAGGAAAACTTTGTACCAGGTCAGAAGAGTGAAGTAAAAATAGCGCAGGCAAAACTGCGCTGTAAAAATAGAGAATGCTAATACAGCTACAAGGATAGACTAGTGTAGGTCAGGTTAGCACTATCCCTGTAACTGTATTGCTGTGGGGGAGAGAAGGAGAAAGGGATGAAGCCTGTGCTGGGAGGGGCTCCACTGAGCAGGTGCTGTGGCACAGAGGACAGAGCCACAGGCAGGGAGGACAGTAGCACTTTGGTGGTCCAGGGTTTGATTTCTGGGAGGTCTGCTTTTTTTTCCTCTCACCCAGTCAGAAATCCCCCCCCCCCAAACAAGGTTTATCTGTGTCCCTGGGTTGCCTCCCCTCTGGAGGTAGTTACTATTAGGGAGGGATTTGAGGGGGTGAAGCCCCCTGTGATGGGAGGTGTGGGGGGTGGAGCCCCTCGAAAAAACAGAAATGTCTGTGTTTTTTCCTTTGCCATGATAGTTGTCTGTGTCTTCAGGGGCTGCTACCATTGGCAATATTGTAGCCCCGAGGTTTGTCCATGTCCCCGAGTTGCCTCCCTCTGGAGGTAGTTATTTTTAGTAAGGGGGTTCAAGGGGTAAAGCCCTGCATAACAGGGGATGCAGGGCATGGAGCCCCCCTTAAAAACAAAAATGTCTGTGTTTATTTTGGCATGGTAATGGTCCATGTCTTTGGGGACCACTACCATTGCCGCTGTTCTTGCGGTTGGTGTTTTTGGGTGGGCACTGTTATTGACAGCACCGTTTTGACTTTGTGGTTGTTGACTGTACTGTTTAAGATTTCACTGTCTTGACCTAGTGCTTAATTGTTACTGTAAGTGAAAACTTTGAGTCATGTCAATATAAATGAATGTGTCAATACATGTTGATATATGTTAGCACACAGTTCAGAAACAGTACATGAGGGTGGTACTCAGCTCATGGAAAAACAAATTAATTCAGATTTCCATATGATGTGCACACTGCACACTTGCAAGTAGGATCATTCACTTTATAAGCACAAGAAATGGCCATGCTGCAGTGATCTGACCAGCATTTCCAGTGGAAAGAATAAAGCAGCTACTTACCCTCAGTGGTCTAGATCAGTTATTTTTAATTAGTTACACAATAGTTCACAAGTTCTTATGTGGTACAGGACACAGGTAGCATGGTCCATCTCAAAGCCCCTGGATAAATCAGATGGCTTTATAATTGCAGAATGCATGAGACTTAAACATATTCAGGCATCTTGTGTGCACAGTTAGAGAGTAAGAGCAGAAGGAGCCAGATTTAAATTGCTGAACAAAATTAGTCAGATCATAGTTACTGCAGAAATACAGTATTTGCTGAGTTTTAGTGCTGAGACTTTGTAGAAGAGATTTAAGAAGGGTTTTTTTCAGACATGAAACATTTGTAGTACATATTTTGAAATGTTTTGCACTGCTTGTTTTGATATGATCTAAGTGCATTTGTGCCTAATTACAGTAGGTGGCAGAGGGGAGAGTTAACAAGCTCCCAGTTTCAATTTTCCTTGACTAAATGTTTTAACCTTTTATGTGTTTTCCAAGTGCAGCTTTTTGTTTTATGGTCTGTGCTGCTAACCAGCCATTATGAATGACCACTGGTCATCACGTCTGCAATTTTGGAAATTAGCTGAATTTTTTTTTTTATAAAGAGAAGTAAAAACAGCAAAGTGACTCAGATAAACCCTATACAGACCATCCCAACTAAGAACCATTTTGTGCCACTGACAGTGGAAAAGGATCGCAACCACAGGCACTGGATAGCAAACATGTTGAGGATCCAATGCTGCAGTCAAAAATGGCAAGCGGTGGTGGCAATAAGAAAAGGAGTAAGAAAATACTCATTACAGGAGACTCCATGATAAGGGGAGTGGAGAACCAACTGAGTGACTGCAAGCAAAGTAAATTGCTAGTCAAATGTCTCCCGGGTGCATCAGCAAAGTGTGACACTGATCGAATTGAGAGACTGGTGAAGAGAGAGGGGGATGGCTTTCATATATTGATACAACTTGGGACCAACAACCTAGCAAATCAGTCGATAGAAGAAGCCAAACAAAACCTAATGAAACTAGGGGAAGGACTGGCCACCCAGTCAACCTCCCTCATCTTCACTGAGGTTCTTCCAGTACATACCACTCAACTGTCCCTGATTTTCAGGGATGTCCCTGATTTTGCCTCAAAATGTTCCTCTGTCCCTCATAAAATTTATGTTTTTGTGACAGAACAGTTGAGATTAAAAGCTCAAAATGATGTCAGACATTAAAGTTACAGACTTGTTCTTCTTCAGAAAATACATCTTAACGCAAATCCTTTCATTCTATCACTTTCTGAGTGAATAGTACCAAGTTTTAAGATGTGTCCCTCATTTTGGGTCTTTGTCCCTGATTTTTTTAAGCCTTGTCCATGATTCATGAGACAACAGGTTGAGAGATATGTTCCAGTATGGAGAAGAAGCGGAAACATGAACAGGATCAGAAGCAAGGAGATTGAGAACTTCAATGCGTGGTTGCAGAGCTGGTGTAAAGGTAAAGGGCACCACTTCATCAGTGCCTGGGAAGACGTCTGGGAGAGAAAGTTCTTCAGATATGATGGACTGCACCTGACCAAGGAAGGAGTAAAAGCACTGGAACAAAAGTTTGATTTTAGCATTGGGCATTTTAAACTAGGAAGGAAGGGGAGTTTGTGGCAAAACACTTGTCAGTGACACATTGAAAGACAGGAACCTAGCTGTTACTCCCACACAAATGGGAAACAGACACAGGAATCAAAAGAAGATTAACAAGGGTAAGAAAGGTGGTCAGACAACAATCAATTAGCAAAGTGAGGGAAGAGAGAAGAAATACACATGAGGAGGGTAGAGAGGGAAGGCACAAGGACTGAAGAGGAAAAGGGGAAAAAAGGAGGTGGCAAAACTTGGAAAGCTATGTGTACGAATGTCCACAGCCTGGGAAATAAAATCCTGGACCTAGCGGCCTTAATGGCAGAGGCAGACCTGGACATTGTTGCTATTACCAAAACATGGTGCAGAGAGAACCATGATTGGGACATAACCATACCAGGGTACACTCTATTCTGGAAAGATAGGGTGGGGAAAAAGGGGAGGAGGAGTGGCTATCTATGTTAGGGAGGGAATTTGAGCTACTGAGGTGCAGTGGATGCAGGAAGGGACAGAGGCACTGTGGTCACCCTGGAGATGGAAAATGGCTCCACCATTCATACTGGAGTGATCTACAGACCTCCAGCACAAGGGGAAGAGCAGGACAGAGTACTGGTGGAAGCCATCCACAAAATGTCAGCTAAGGGGAAGTGCTGCTCATAGGAGACTTCAATTTGCTGGATGTCGACTGGAGCATCCATGCTGCAGTCACAGCAAGGAGTATGGACATCCTAGACACCGTGCAAGGGGTGTGCCTCAGACAGCTAGTGGTAGAGCTCATCTGAGAGGAAGCAATATTGGACCCGGTGCTCACCAATGGAGACAGAGTTACAGATGTAGTGGTGGGAAGCCACCTGGGGTTCAGTGATCACACACAGTGTGGTTTAATATGAGAAAAGTGGAGGAATCAAACCAAACAAAAGCAAGTGTTCTGTATTTCAGATGGGCTGACTTTGCTGAGATGGGCAAATGTCTTACAGCAGCCCTAACAGGGTGGGGGAAGGGGAGGGAGTGGAGGAACAGTGGGCACATATTAAAGGAGCCTTAATAGAAGAAACAAGCGTTTGCGTTAGACAAGTAAGTAAAGTGAAGAGAAAGAAAAAACATTGTGGTTCACAAGGTAGGTGGCCGGAAAGGTAAGAGAGAGAAAATGGTGGCATTCAGGAGGTACAAGGATTCCCAGAAAAAGGATGACAGGGAACTGTATCTGGAAAAGCAAAGGGAGGTGGGGAAAGCAGTCAGAGGTGTAAAGGTACAAATGGAGGAAAGAATAGCCCAGGCAATAAAGAAAGGGGATAAAGCCTTTTTATAGGTATA
This sequence comes from Neoceratodus forsteri, assembly GCA_016271365.2. Lineage (NCBI taxonomy): Eukaryota > Metazoa > Chordata > Ceratodontiformes > Ceratodontidae > Neoceratodus > Neoceratodus forsteri. The sequence continues at coordinate 149,821,035 of CM057451.1, forward strand.
TTAGTGAAAAGAAAAAGTCCAGGGGAGGGATTGTGAAACTAAAAAGGGAAGGAGGAGGTTGTGCAGAGGGCTACCTGGAAAAAGCAGAAATCCTGAACAAATACTTTTGTTCAGTATTCACTGAAGAAGGGGAAGTGGGAAGACCAAAACTGAGAGAAAGAAGCACCAAGGAAAGGGATGTAGACACCAGTCCATTTACAGAGGAGAGAGTCCTAAAGCAGCTAAAAAAGCTGAAAGTAGACAGGGCAATGGAGCTGGATGGGATACATCCCAGAATATTAAAGGAACTCAGATGGGAAATGGCTGCTCCACTGAAAGCCCTGTTCAGCGAAGCAGTAGATACAAGTATGGTTCTGGAGGACTGGAGGACTGGAGGAGGGCAAATGTGGTCCCTCTCCATCAAAGTGGAAGCAGGGAGGAGACTGACAACTGCAGGCCAGTCAGCCTGACCTCAGTGGTGGGTAAACCGATGGAAGCATTGCTGAAAGGTAGCACAGGATCAAAGGCAGCATAGATTTACAGCGGGAAGGTCTTGTCAAACTAATCTGATAGATTTCTTTGACTGGGTGACCAAGGAAATAGATCAAGGAGGGGCCGTGGATGTGACCTACCTAGATTTCAGCAAGACCTTCGACATTGTCCCAAATAGGAGGCTTATAAACAAGCTGGGTAAGCTGGGAATGGGTCCCAAGATAGTAAACTGGGTCAGAAATTGGTTGAGTGGCAAGATACAGAAGGTAATGGTGAATGGAGCTCAATCCAAAGAGAGGAGGGTGATCAGCCTGGTACCACAGGGATCGGTGTTAGGGCCAGTTCTCTTTAAAGTCTTCATAAGTTACATTACAAAATGGCTGGAAGGGAAGGATTACCTCTTTGCAGACATCACTAAGATCTGCAACAGGGTTGATGCTGGGGGGGGTGTGGTGTGAAAAGGGACCTAAGCAAGCCTGTGTAGTGGTTGAGAGTATGACAGCTAGGATTTAATGTTAAGAAATGCAAAACCTTGCATTTGGGGGCATAGAAATCCAGGGGAGGAATACATGATGGGGGGGGGTCTGACAGTCATAAAACAGGAAAGGGACCTGGCGGTGATCATATCTGATGAACTAAAGGTGACAAGACAATGCGAAAAGGCTGTAGCGAGGGCCTGTAGAATACTGGGGTGCATAGGGAGAGGCATCATAGCAGAAAAAAAGAGGTGGTAATGCCACTGTACAGGTCGCTGGTGAGACTTCATCTGAAGTACTGTGTCCAGTTCTGGAGGCTGTATCTTCAATCAATCAATCAATCTTAATTTTACCAGGTGAAACACTGTTGAGCAAGCTCATTTACAAGGTGGGCCTGGGCATACAGAAATAACATCCAATACATAAGAGATACACATATGCATACACAGGTACAGCAATACTACTCCTGATAAAAGTAGCACAGGTATAACAGCAAAATACATAGGGTAGGAATACAAACAGGATATGAATGAGGCAGCATATAAGTATATAAAGCTATACATAAGGTAGATAGTCAGGTGAGATACAGAAGTTTCACACCAAAATGTTTGTTTTGAACAGTACATTTAAAAATCCCGTATTGTTAGTATAAGGCAAAACATTATGTACCCCAAGAAAGTGGGGAGCAGCCAAGGGAAATTAGAACCTAGGAAGGAGCAGGAGGTGGAAACCTGAGGTGGAATTCTTTAAAAGTGCATGTAGGAGGTTGGAGTTAGACTCTAGGTGTCGTAACCTGACAGAGCACATCAGGAGTAGCACTTACAGCGTTCAGAGAAAAGTCTTGCATACAGGAGTTTGAATTCGGGGATTTTAATGGGAATTGCTAATTTTAGGGTTATTTGAAGCTTGTTCCAAAACTGGGGTAGTGCTAAGCTAAGGGAGGATCTGCCAAAGCGGGTTTTGACCTTTGGTAACATTAGGGAGATATAAGATTGGCTTCTCAGTGCATAGTTGCCAGAGACACATAGAGGCAGGGAGTTAGAGATGTACTGGGGCAATATCTTAATAATTGCTCTGTAGGTCCAAAGGACAGCGTTCCTTTGTTTTCTGAAAGCAAGAGACAGCCAACCCACTGCTGAGCACAAGTCACAGTGATGAGTTGAATAAGGTTTCCCAGAGACAAAACAAAGGGCTCTGTGATAGAGAATATCAAGTTTGGCTAGGGCTGTCCCATGAGCTTGACTGTAAATGAAGTCGGTGTAGTCCAAAAATGATAGGAAGGTAGTTAGGACCAGCTTCCTCTTTGACTCATAAGTGAGAAGGTACTTGATTCTGTAGAAAACACTGAACCTCTGCTTCAGTTTTTATGCGATCTCATCTACATGAACCAGGAAGGACAGATGGCAGTCAATCCACATTCCAAGGCATTTAAATTTGTCAACATAGTCAAGGGGTTCATTGAATAAGGTGGTGATCGGTTTCACAAAACCTGCTGTAGATGCCAGTGGAGCAATGCTATTCAGGGTCAGAAACATTGCTTTAGTTTTTTTAGCATTTAGCAGCAATTTTTGTTTGAGCAAATTATGCTACAGGATGTTGAAATCTTTCTGCAACTCTGTGCACGCCTGCTCGGGGGTAGGTCTAGACAAGTAGAGGACAGTATCATTCGTGAAGAGATGAATGTCTGAGGATGAAACCCCCATGTCGATATTGTTGATATAAAGCGAGAAGAGCAATGGACCCAGGATGGAACCCTGGGGTACCCCTCTATTGATAGGTTTCGGAGGGGAAAGGTTACCCACAGCTTTTACCTGCAGAGAGCGTCCGGACAGGTTAGAGGAGAACCACCTCAGGGACATCTGGTCTAAACCAAAGATGCGAAGGGTATTCAGAAGCAGTTCATGATCTACAGTGTCAAAGGCCTTGCTCAGGTCTAGGAAGACTGAGCACACTGATAATTTATCATCGAGGGCTTTCTGCCAGTCATTTGTTACCTTTGCGAGAGCAATAATTGTGCTATGGCGGGGCCTGAAGTCTGACTGGGCCTGGTTGAGTAGGTTAGAGGAGTCTAGATAATCTCTAAGTTGAGAATTTACTACTTTTTCAAGTAGTTTGGAGAGAATAGGTAATAGTGAGATGGACCTATAATTATTGGGGTCTGTTGGGTCACCAGATTTGAACAGAGGGATCACTTGGGCTATCTTCCACATCTTGGGAAATGCACCCAGTGAAAGAGATAAGTTAAAGAGGTGTGTGATTGGAACAGCCAATGCACGATAGCTAATCTTTAAGAAGTATGGCTCAACATGGTCAGCATCAGCGCTTTTTCTGATGTCCAGGTGCAGGAACAGGTCCTCCACCTCCTTGAGGGTGACAGAACGGAAAGAGTAGGAAGAGGCAGATTGGGTGTGGTGAGGATTTGATGCTACCTGTGCTAAGGATTGGGTGCAAAGGTGGCTGGCCGGCGAGGAGTCAAGTGCCAGTACTGCAGTGGCAAAGTGGTCATTCAAAAGATCGAGGATCCCTACTTTGTCAGTGAAGACTGTGTCACCTTTCGAGATTTTTGACGGGAGAGACCCAGTGGGAACATGACCTTCGATGTCTTTAAGTGTTTTCAAAAATTTTGAGGGACAATTGGCAGAGGAAGCCGGTGAAGTTTGGTAGAAAGAAGCTTTTTTAGTTCTGGTTAGCTTCATGCAGAAGTTCCTGGCAGCCCTAAAAGCAGCCCAATCTTCAGGGAGCTTTTTTTTCTGAGCCTTTTTCCATAATTTGTCCCTACTATGTAGGACTGTTTTCAGCTCTAGTGTAAACCATGGAAAGGATCTTTTCTTTATCCTGGTTTTGACTAATGGGCCTTGTGTGTCAAGTGCATTTAGTACAATGGCTTCAAATGGCTTATAGCCACCCTCGTACTGTTTTGGCCAGGTAAAATTCCTGCCATAGCAGAGACTCCTGGATATCCTCAATGAGAGCATAAGTGTCGAGGTTAACACACATCTTTTGAAGGTGTACCTAGAGGAAGAGGGGGGTTTAGATGCAGTCTTTACACAAGCAATGGGACAATGATCGCTGATATCCGAGAAGATACACCTGAGTGGGAGAATAGGTGTGGCTTATTCACGAGTACAGTGTCCACCAAGGAGCTTTTACTCGGGTTAGCTCTGTTCGGTCTTAGAAAGGACATAGAGTAGAGACAGTACAGAGGAGGGCAGCTAAAATGGTGCAAGGGGTGCATTGGAAGTCATATGAGGAGAGACTGATGGACCTCAATATGTACTCACTGGAGGAGAAAAGAGAGGGGGAGATATAATAGAGACTTTTAAATACATAAAGGGAATAAATAAGATATAGGAGGGTAGCATCTTTCAGAAAAGAAGAGTTTCAAGAACAAGGGGCCATGATATAAGGCTAGAGAAGGGTAGACTCAGGGGTAACATGAGGAAGTACTTCTTCACAGAAAGCATTGTGGATACATGGAACAGCCTCCCTGCAGAGGTAGTGAGGGCAAAAATGGTGAGCAATTCAAAAATGTATTGAATAGACATAAGGGAACCCTAGCAACAAAGAAGAGAAAGTAAGACGCAAACCAATGAGGTTCGGCTGTATAAGCACGGGGTAGGAAAAATGGACAGACTGGATGGGCCAAACGGTCCTTATCTGCCATCAGATTCTATGTTTCTATGTTTATGTTTCTTGTTTTATAATAAAATAATATATTTTAGACTGTGCCAAACAAGTCTAAGTAATTTGTATATTCACTTACAGAATGAATTGCACATTCATAGAAACAGAAACATAGCATATGTCAGCAGAAAAGAACTGCTTGGCCAACCCAGTCTGCCCAGATGGTCCCTGCCTAGTCTGTCTCCTCAGACCTTAACTAGTCTCTGGCGACCTTCCCTCTTCCCTGCCTATTTACTAATATTCCCGCATGTCTGTCCCATGCATGCTTGAAATCCCTTTACTGTTTTTGCCTCTGCCACTTTCTCTGGCAGTTTGTTACAGGTGTCCACCAATATTTCAGTAAAGTAGTACTTCCTCACATCCCCCTTAAGCTCCTCCCCCAGTTTCATCACATTCCCTGTGATCCTGGTGCTCTTTGCCATTTAAAAGAGTCTTCCTTCTTGCACCCTGTTCACCCCTGTAAGGTACTTGTAGGTCTCTATCAGGTTCACACTTGCTGTCCTCCCTTCCAGGGTACATATTTTGAGATCCCTAAGTCTCACCTTTAGGGATTTTGAGCAACCTCTGCACTTTCTGTGGTGGTGCAGCCTCCAGAACTGGTCACAGTACTCATGGGGGGGGGGGCTCAAAAGCAAGCAATGTGGTAGCAACATCACCTCCCTTCTCCTGCTGGAGATACCTCTCTCAGTGCATCGCAGCAAACCACAGGCCCATACCCGCTGCTTTGTCACACTGCCCTGCCACTTTGAGGTCATGTGATATGATAACCCCAAGGTCTCGTTCCTGCTTGATGACAGTCAGTACCTCCCTCCATCCTATACTCAACTCCTGGGTTCCTATGCCCTAGGTGCAAGATGTTGTACTTCTTGGCATTGAGACCCAGCTGCCATGTTCTTAGCCACTTCCTTGAGTTTCCCAGTGGTTTACCTTTCCTTTCAGTTCTTCTGCAAAGTAATTTATGAAGACATTAAAGAGGACTGGTCCCAGTACTGAGTCCTGCAACACCCCCACTGGTTACTGTTGTTAGAGTGAATACTGTTAACCACTAGCATCTGTCACCTGTCCATTAACCAGTTTCTTACCCAGCTCACTACTTTTGATCCCACCCCTAGGCTGCTCAATTTCTTTATCAGTCTTCTGTGTAGTACTATGTTAAAGAGCTTGTCAAAGTCCAAATAGACCATGTCCATTGCCCTCCCCTGATCTATTTCCCTGGTCACCCAGTCAAAGAAATCAATCAAATTCCTCTACCATGCCTCCCCCCAAATCCATGTTGCCTTTGGTCTTACAGTCCTTTGGAGTCAAGATACTCTACCAACCTTTCCTTGAACAGTGTTTTCATTAGCTTCCCCATCACTGAGGTGAGACTGACGAGCCTATAGTTGCTAGCCTCCTCCCTGCTGCCTCTCTAATGTAACGGGACCATGTCTGCTCTTCTCCAATCATCCAGAACCATGTCTGATTGCAGTGAGCTGTTAAATAAGGCCATGAGTGGGGCAGTTAGCACCTCCCTGAGATCCTTTAGTACCCTTGGGTGTATCTCCCCTGGTCCATTAGCCTTGTCCACATTCACAGCTGTAAGTCCCTTCAGGACTCTTTCCTCTGAAAATGGACTGTGTCCACCTCCCCCTCCTTTGTTCCTGCTGCTCCTTGGTTGTCCATCTCCTCCTCCCTTCACTGTGAAGACTAAGCAGAAGTACCTGTTCAGGACATCTTCTTTTTTCTTAATCCTCTTCTGTGAAGTCTCCCCCTGCCACCCTAATAATCCTCAGTGTCATTCCCCTTGCTTTCTTCTTGTCACTTATATACCTGAAGAAAGTCATATCCCCTTTAGCTACATATTTGGCTATCATTTCCTCTGTCTGTACCTTTGCACCCCCTCACTACCTTACCTACTTCATTCTGTTTTACTTTGTATTTTATTTTTTATTTACAAAATGTTTCACCAGGAAAGACAACATGAGCTGATGAACAGCTTGTTTCCAGAAGCGTCATGGGGGGTACAGTGATTGGGTGAGGCAAACATAAAGCAAAATCAAACAATACCATTGCAAATTCTTTACGTAACAGAGTGACTACAATAAAATAACACAATGGCCTTAAAAAACAAGAATCAGCAAAGTGCCTACAGTTGGGAGCCTGGCTTTGGTAAGTGCTAGTGAAAGACCAGAGAGAGGGGGTGGGGAGGAGGGGGGGAGGGGAGAGGAAAGGTTGTCAGGACCAAGAACCCCACTTCAGGATGCTAAGAAACCCTGAAAGGAGGGCGGGAGCAGACAGGAAAATTAGGAGGGGAGAGAAGGAGAAGGGGAGGGAGAGACAGGGGGTGGGGGAGATGGGGGTAGCTAACTAAGTAAAGGAGAGTGAAGAACTGGAGGGGGGCAGAAGAGGGCAAAGACTGCAGTTCTGACAGGGTGGCTAGGAGTGTTAGGTGATTTAAAGATAAGCAATAGAGGAGCGAGTATACATTTGAGAGGGGCGAGAAGTAAGTGGATCAATGCCCAAACTGGGGTTGGAGCACTGTTTGAGAGTACTGGGAGGAATGGGAACTTGGACTAGGGAGAAGCAAAAGTGTAGGGATGCATAGGATGATGGGCAGAATGAACAAGGATTTGATGAGGCGATACAAAGTGTAAAGATTAGTAGTTAAGGGCGGGGTGGAGGTGGAGCTAGGAGCAGATGAATGACAGCGGGAAGAGGGTGCTTAGGGTAGGGAGAGGGAAGAAGGGGTTGAGGACTGACAGAGGAAGGATACATGGAGAGTGTGGTGAAGGGGGTGGCAAAGGGGGACTAGGAGCAGGTGCAGTTAGGGGAGTAGAAGTTGCATAGGGCTAGGTAGAGGGATGATGGGGAAGAAGACAGCTGTATACCTCCCTGTCTTCTTGCCTTTGTATTTCTTTATATGCCCTGAATGCTGCCCTTTCTTCGTTCACCACCATGGCCACTTCCCTAGAGTTTCCTTCTGCTCTTACCAACTTCCTTTACATAGTGACTGGTTGCCTTAATTATGCCCTCTCTTATTTTCCCCACTGTTTCTGTACCTCTTTCTGACAATCCCTCCACATTAGGCAGCTACTAATGCAGTCTCTCATTTCTTTTAAATATACCATCCTAGAGTCTAAGACCCTTGTCCTTGTGTGGTTTGCCTCTGCTCCCACCTTAAAGGGGTAGTCCACCCAAAACTTGCAAAACATTTATGTCGTGCAGAGTATTTTAATTTGTATGTGAAGTTCTAGTGTTTCCTTCCCTCTGACTGCTATTAGTTTTTCCTAAATTAGCCTTTTAGCTTTATGCTACTTTTATGACTCCTGGGGATCTTCATCTGAGTCAGCTAGGAACATCCTATCTCCAGGATGCCCCACAGCATCTGCGGTCCCTCCTTTCTCTCTGGGTGCCCCTTTACTTCAATAGACTCAATTATCTCCCTCACATATAGTACAACCCCTCCTCCTCTCCTCTCTTCCCTGTTTGTCCTGAACAGACAGTAGTATGATATGGCCATATCCCAGTCATGGCTGTCAGTGCACCATGATACCATTATGGCCACCAAATCCAGGCTAGTCTCCTCCATGTTGGCCTCCAGGTCCAGAATTATATTTCCAGACTCCTTGCAATGGCACACATAGCTGTTGGTACCATACTCCTTTCCTGACTGCCTCCCTGCTTCCCCCCCCTTGCCTGTGCTGCTCGCTGAAGCTCTGCCTGCCCCCTTTTCCTTTATTATCTTCTCCATTCCCTATATCCTTTAATCCTCTCTTCTTGCTTTCCTGATTTATGATCCCCTTGTTCTGTGCCTTGTGCCCACCCTTGTCATCTTATGTCCCTGCCATGGGGGAGCTTCCTCCCTTCAGGCCTCCCCTTTTCTGTTTTGCAATGTGTGTGTGTGTGTGTGTGCTAATTGTTGCAGAAATTGCAGAAGTCAGCTGACAGCAGCAAGCAAACCATGGTCAGTGAAGAAAAAACAAAATTTGCATGACTAAACCCAAACAGAGCAAGGAAGTTTAACTAATAGTAACTGATTTACTGAGGGTTGTCACAAACGCACTCTGCAGGTCAGGTCCTCTGCTCCCACAGTACCAACCTCAGAGTGCAATAGTATGAACAGGTGACAGACAGGGTAACCTTCCTGTCTGTTTTGGGTCCGAATCACCTATTAACCTTGAGTTTTGGAGGGATTCAAACTGTGAACCTTATGCTAGCATACCCAATTTACAGACTCTGATACATACCCTCTGCAGGGAATGTGGTACAATTCTTCACCGAGGGGCGCCAAGTTAGGTTTCCAAAATGAACCCTTACTACTCTACATGGGACCTAGGTATTTCTTCCCTTTTAGCAAGCATAGTAACACCATGCAAGCCCTTACAGCTGTCAGACTTAATACAGGCTCAACAGTCACATGCAAAAAGGACTGAGAAGACACAGGCAGTATAATAAAGAAAATGTTTACTAAAAAAAGTTTAAAATAAGTAAAATCAAACACAGAACAATGATATCACAAATCTTACCATCATATAAAAAAAATGGGAAGTTACAGAATATAAACTCTTACCACAAATACTTAAAGTCTTTCTTGTTCTAGATGTTACCCTTTTAGTGCTTTCAAAAGTTCAGAGAAATCTTTCTCTCTTTGAGTCCAGGAATAATATGTCACATATTTACCAGATGCTGGATCATTTCAGGAGGCATCTCCCCTTGTGAGGTCGGTTAGACCCTCCCTTAGTGTTAATTCTTAAAATTATCTTCAAGGATGTATTTTAAATAATGTGAACATCAGCAAAAAGCTATTTCCCAAATATGACAGTCTTTGATCAACATTTCCTTTGAGGTTTACAACCCCACAATCTGTCACTAAGGTGTGAGAAAACCAATAAGAATCAGCCAAGACTTCTTCTTCTTCCTGCTACGTCATAAAATTCATATATGTGGAACACTTCAAAGGCAGCACAGGTTATGAGGGCCATAAACTATCCCTCTGGAAGGAAGGCATTAATTAGGGTTTTTCCTGGTCAGTTTAATGACATCCTCACTGACACCTTGAAGGTGTGAGACAATTACATATACAGACCATTTATTTATAATACAAATATTATCCAATAATGTTAGAGGGTTTTTCCTGTGACACCCTCCCTCCTTAGACTGAATTTTGGGGGATTTATTCCTAGATGGGATGAGTTCCACAAATTCAGTTTACACCTCAAAACAATGGGACAAACCATCCGCATTTTCTTTGGTGGTCCCGGCCCTGTGGGAGACCATCATGTCATACCCTTACAAGGCCAGACACTATCTTAGTAGTCTGCCATTCTTCTTACCCTTTTGTGTTTGCCAAACCTGGGGATTGTGGTCAATTTGTAACTCAAAATGCTGCCCATATAAGTATGGCTCTAACTTCTTTAGGGCCCACACCATGGCAAGACTCTCTTTTTCCACAGTAGAGTAAGCCTGCTCCCTGGGAAGTAATTTTTTACTCAGGTACACTATGGGGTGATCTTTCCCTTTGTTGGATGTCTGACTCAGCACTGCACCAACACCCACATTTGAGGCATCAGTCTGGACTATAAAGGGTCTGCTATAGTCTAGACTTGTTAATACAGGAGCACTGCACGGTGCCTCCTTCAGTTTGGTAAAGGCTTTTTTACAGGCTGGTTCCCAGGTAACTTTCTTAGGCATCCTTTTCTTTACCAGGTCAGATAGGGAGTGGCCAGGGCACTGTAATTGGGTACAAATTTCCTATAGTACCCTGCTGTCTCCAGTGAACTCCTGACCTGCTTCTGTTTTCTGGTCTGGGCCATGCCTTGATTGCCTCTATTTTTACTTGGTTAGGATAGAGCTGTCCCCAGCCTACAGCATGCCCGAGGTATGCCACTTCAGCCATGGCCGCCTGGCACTTCTCAGCTTTGACAGTGAGTCCAGCCATCTGTATCCTGTTCAGCACTTCCCTAAGGTGGGACAGGTATTCCTCCCAGCTGGCACTAAAGATGGCAATGTCATCCAGGTACGCCACGGTGTACTCCTCAGCACCATTTAACACTTAGTTCACCAACCTTTTGAAAGTGGCTGTGGTTGTTCCTCATTCCAAAAGACATTACTTTAAATTCAAATAACCCTATCAGAGTAATGAAGGCTGACCTCTCCCTAGCTCTGACAGTTAATGCCACCTGCCAATACCCCTTTGTCAGGTCAATAGTTGTAAGGTATATCACCTCTCCCAACTTGTCCAGGAGTTCATCCGTCTGTGGCATTGGGTGGGCATCTGACTTCGTGACTGCATTCAGTCCATGATAGTCCACACAAAAATGAGTGGAGCCATCTGGCTTGGGAACAAGGACTACGGGTGAGGCCCAGGGGCTGTGGGATTTCTGGATTACCCCTAAATCCAGCATTTCCTCCACCTCCCTCCTAATGTCCTTTTGGACAGCGTCGGACACCCGATATGCTGTTTGCCATATGGGCGCCTGTGTCCCTGTCTCCACATCGTGTGTCGCTAAGGGGCTTAGTCCAGGTTTGGTGCTAAACAGTGGGGCAAAGTCTGCTAAAATCTCCCTTACTTCCAGGATCTGGTCCAAGATCAACTGGGGCGACATTTTAATGGCCTCCACAGAGGACTCCCATTTGCTTTCTTCCAGCAAGTCCAGAAGGGGGTCTTCTTTGTCTGTCCCCTCCCCAGGACTACACACTGCAACCACCATGTCAGCCCTATTAGCATATGGCTTCATCATGTTGACATGGTACATCCTCTTTGTATGTCTTCTGTCAGGTAACTTTATAATATAGTTCATGTCATTTACCATTCTGGCTACTTTGTACAGTCCTGCCCACTCGGCCTGCAGCTTGTCTTTTTGGACTGGGATGAGGACCATGACTTCCTGACCCACTGTATGTGAGCGAGCTCTGGCTCTGCAGTCATACCACGCTTTTTGTTTTTGTTGGGCAGCTGCCAGGTTGCTCTGGGCTGTCCCCATAAGCTCCTTCAGCCTTCCTTAAATCTGAGGACATAATCCACTATGGGAGTTCCCTGGGTGGTGTGCTTGCCCTCCCAGTCCCTCCAGATCAAGTCTAGGGGGCCACATACCCAGCATCCATATAAGAGCTCGAAGGGGGAAAACCCTGTTGACTCTTGGGGCACCTCTCTGTATGCAAACAACAGGTGGGGAAGGTATTTCTCCCAGCCCCTCCCATGCTGTTCAGCAAACACTTGGAGCATTGACTCAAGGGTACCATTAAACCTTTCCACAAACCCATTGGCTCGTGGGTGATAAGGTGTTGTGCATCTCTGCACCACCCCACACTTCTCCCACAAATATTTCATTAGGTCTGACATGAAGGAACCCCTTGATCGATGATAACTTCCTGTGGAAACCCAACACAGGAGAAAATCCCTAGTAAGGCATCTGACACTTTGTCTGTCCTCAGTGAGGATAGGGCAACTGCCTCTGGATATTGAGTAGCATAATCCACCACTGTCAGGATGAACCTCTTCCTGGAGGAGCTTGGGGTATTTAAAGGCCCCACAATATCCATTCCCACCCTCTGGAATGGCTCCTCCACTATGGGCAATGGAATTAGGGTATTTTGGGTTTTCTTACTTGCTTTCCCTATTGCTTGGCACCGGTGACAAGACCTGCAATAGTTCTTCACCTGCTGGTTGAAGTTGGGCCAATAAAAATTCTGGGCCAACCGCTGCATAGTACATTCGATTCCTAGGTGACCAGACATGGGGATGTCATGTGCAGTCTTGAGCAACTGCTCACAGTACCGCTGGGGAACAACAAACTTCCTGCCTAACGCCCCTCCCTCTGTCTTTACATCCTGTGTATACATAAGTCCATTGTTCCAATAAACTATGTTTCGCATCACCTCCCTGTGCTCCATCAGAGTCTGCCCAGACCCTCAGCTTCTCTAGACTAGGGTCTCTTTTCTGAGCAGCTGCAAACTTATTACACATTCCCAAGGCGTGGGACAGGTCCCCTTCACTGTCTAAACTAGGGTCCCTAGCTCTAGTGTCAGGGCAGTCAGGATCACTGCCATCCTTAACCCTCTGACAATGGGTCACCCCTCCATCCTCATAGTTAACCCTCCATAGCTGTTCGGTTAACTGCTACTGGGGAAATTTCTACCCCCCATTTCATTAGTCTGCATATCAGGAGACCCAGGCTGGGGAACCAGCCTCCCAGTGGTTTCCACAGGGGCTTCTATGGGGCCCAGGGAACTACAATTTTCCCTTGCTGCTTGGCTATGGGTAACTGCACACACCATCCCCTGTTTGAGATTGTTGCCGAGAATTACATTAACCGCTAAAGTTTCAGCTACAGCAACCTGTTGCACATTTTCTCCCTGTCTCACCCTAGTCTAGGATGACAGTAGTGAGTGGCAATGTTTTCTCCTCCCCAGTGAACCCCTGTACAGTCACAGATTGAGTGGGTATAAGCAGACTAGGCTCTACCTGATCCCCTTTTACCAAAGTCAGGGAGGCCCCCATGTCTCTTAACCCTTGTGTCTGTACACCATTCACAGTGACTGGGTGCATGTGTTCCCTCATGTTTATTGGCATGCTTTCGGGGACACACAAACAACCCACTTCTTTTCTAGCACTACTTTGCCCACTGTTTGTCCTTTTGGGACACTGCCTGGCAATAAGTTTTTTTGCAAACCCAACATTCATTTCTTTTCTCAGGTAAATCTTTTCATTGAAACCTGTGGCTACCTGGTTTCAGTGGAGGCAGTGAGTTTTAGCTGCCCTGAAGGTGCACTTTTCCCTTTCTGCACTGCCACGCCAGCCCCATTTGCTCTCAGTGCAGGTCTGCTCCTGGCATAGCGGTCTGAGAGTTCTGCAGCCTCTTCCACTGTTTTTGGATCTTGGTCCTCCTGCCAGGTTTTCAGCTCTTCTGAGCATGCCCCCAAAACCGATCTAACAGTACAGCATTTTCAATTTTATCTACAGAGTTTGCTTCAATTCCTTCCCACCAGTGTTTTAAAAACTGATGTTATTCATGGCTAGCTCCTTGTAGCTCATGTCAGGGCTTCTCCTGAGCTTACAGAATTTAGCTCTGTATGCCTCTGCTGTTAGCTCATATTTTTATAACAGTGCAGTTTTCAGTTTACTGTAATCATTACTGTCCTCATTGTCCATTTGACCCATTGCATCCTGAGCTTTCCCGTTAAGTAGCGGGGATAGCTGGAAGCTCCAGAACCCTCTGGGAATATTTGCCTGAATGCAAATTTTTTCAAATGAATTTAAAAAGGCATCCATATATTCCCCCTCTTTAAATCTGGCTTTTGATTTAGAATTTAGTTTGTAACCCAATCCAGTAGTTCCAGTTAAGCCCAGGCCACTTACCTGCTCTGGTTCTGGGGTTTGGAGTCATAGCTTCTCCAGTTCATGTTGCCTCTGGCTCTCGTGCTCTTCACGGTCAGCCTCTTGCTGTTCTTACTCTGCTTCTCGCTGTTCTCACTCAGCTTCTCGATGTTCTTACTCCCTCTCCTCCTCTGTGGCTCGCTGAAGCTGCTCTCTCTTTTCTCTTTTCACCTCCAGCTTCCTCTGTTCAAGCTCCCTTTGCTGCTGGGCTTCTAACTTTTTCTGTTTAAAATCCAGCTACATCCTCCATAACTCCATCTGTAGCCTGATTGCTTCTGGCTCTAGAATACTGGTGACTTTCCCCTGCTGCTGTGGACCTTGGCTTGCACTGGCCCTGCTGTCCTCCTCACCAGATCTGGACACTGCACTGGTGACTGGCCCCTCCATGCCCAAGGTTCGGCCCTTTTCAGTCACAGACTGTGACTCAGGGCTCTGGGCATCTGCTGCCATCAGAGCCTCCACAAGGTTCTGATTGTTGGCTTTCCCCTCATCCCGGACTCCTCTGTCCTGGCACAACTGCCTCACATAGTCTGCAGTGAACCCACTGTAGTTGGAAGCCATCTTCTTCCCTAACTATGGCTACTCTAACTTGCAGTCAAAAAAAATAAAACAGGTAAGAACTTTGACTGTAAGCAAAATTATATAGTTTTGTTTCCTATTTAAAAATAAATCACTGTCTTATTTTGCACGTGAGCTGTACAGTATTAAGCTGACACACTGAACCGTTAAAGCTTGTGTTGCCAATACTTTAAATCACACTGCTGCCAACCAAATCTGTCACAAATGCACTCTACAGGTCAGGCCCTCTGCTCCCACAGTGCCAACCTCAGAGTGCATGAGTGTGAACAGGGCGACCCTCCTGTCTGTTTTGGGTCTGAATCACCTATTAGCCTTGAGTTCTGGAGGGTTTCAAACTATGAACCTTATGCTAGCATACCCAATTTACAGACTCGGATATGTACCCTCTTCGGGGAATGCGGTACAATCCTTCACCCAGGGGCACCAAGCCAGGTTTCCAAAATGAACCCCTACCACTCTATATGAGACCTAGGTATTTCTTCCCTTTAAGCAAGCTTAGTAACACCATGCAAGCCCTTACAGCTCTCAGACTTAATACAGGCTCAGCAATCACATGCAAAAAGGACTGAGAAGACACAGGCAGTATAATAAAGAAAATGTTGCTTACTAAAAAAAAGTTTAAAACAAGTAAAATCAAACACAGAACAATTATGTCACAAATCTTACAGTCGTATAAAAAAATTGGAAGTTACAGAATATAAACTCCTAGCACAAATACTTAAAGTCTTTCTTGTTCTAGTTGTTACCCTTTTAGTGCTTTCAAAAGTTCAGAGAAATCTTTCGCTCTTTGAGTCCAGGAATAATATGTCACATATTCACCAGATGCTGGGTCATTTCAGGAGGCATCTCCCCTCCCCTTTTGTGAGGTCAGTTAGACCCTCCCTTAGTGTTAATTCTTAAAATTATCTACAAGAATGTAATTTAAATAATGTGAACAACAGCAAAAATCCATTTCCCAAATATGACAGTCTTTGATCAACATTTCCTTTGAGGTTTACAACCCCACAATCTGTCACTAAGGTGTGAGAAAACCAGTAAGAGTCAGCTAAGACTTCTTCTTCCTGCTACGTCATAAAATTCATATATGTGGAATGCTTCAAAGGCAGCACAGGTTATGAGGGCCATACACTATCCCTCTGGAAGGAAGACATTAATTAGGTTTTTCCCTGGTCAGTTTAATGACATCCTCATTGACACCTTGAAGGTTAAAAGCCAAACTACTAACTTGTGGGAGACAATTACATACACAGACCATTCATTTATAATACAAATATTATACAATAATATTAGAGGGGTTTCTTTCCCTCCACTAACCCTCTATAATAACCCTCAGGTCGCATCTGGAATCGAGCATTGTTGCTCAGTATGCCTTCCTGGTAAAACTCGTAAATAAATAAATAAATTGTTTTTATTTAAACTTCCTGGCTGTGTTTGGATTTATGTATATGAGTATTGTCGTCTCTTCACTAAACAATTTTGTGTAGCTCTGTGAAGCAGCAGTCCTGGGCATCTCAGTACTTACTATAGGCAGAGAACCTTGTTGTTTTTAAGTTCTAAATTGTACAGTACTCCCTCGTTTTACCAAATGTCATTACAGTGAATCCCCATTATGACTGGGCAGCATGGACCCCATTAAAACTCTGTTTTCACCTGTGCCTGTTAACACCAATCAGTGATTTCCATAAAAACCCTTAGTTTAGTTGCTCTGTACCTGTCCTACTGCCTTGCTACCTGGAGGCTGAGCAACAGCTGCAAAACCGGCCCTCATTTGAGGAGGACTACCCTATGTTTGAGCCAGTGACCAATATAGAAATTATTGCTAAAACAAAATCAGTAGCAGAGCTGTGGAAACTAAGTATTTGGAGGATGAAGAGATTGAGCAAATTGAACATGTCAGTGCAAATGATGACAACTCAAATTTGGAAATAACATAGGAATTAATAAGCACAAGTGACATGGGACAGACAGTATTTGTTGGTGACTTTAATTATAGTAACATTGACTGGACAAATCAAATAACAGTAACAAAACAAAGTGTGTTGTTCCTAAACACATGTATGGAGTTAGATCTTGTGCAACATATCACTATTCCAACTAGAGGAGATAACATACTTGATTTAGTCTAAGCAACATGACAAGTGAAATAACTGAATGCATTATCAGTCAACCTCTGGGTAATAGCGACCATTCAGGATTTACATTTAAGCAATAATGCATGACAGGGTGTGTGTTGTGCTGGGATAACGTCACGCCTAGGGTGATTCGGCATGAGGCCGCTGGCTGAGCGTGACTAATCACCCCAGAAGTGATGTTATCCCAGCACTACACACACACCCTGGAGTGCATTATTCCTATTATACAATGGTTCATTTTATTTTAAGTAGAAAAAGATAGTGAAATCTGTTTAAAGAATAAATTTATTTCATTTTTTTGTTTGGGAAGGTATACTTATTGAAAAAAAAATCCACAGTTCCTGTCTTGTGCAGGAGGTGGTGCTGCCCCCTGCATGGTTTCTCTGCATTCCTTTTAATGTCCCAGACTGACCAATCAGAACCCAAGATTTTTTTTGCCATTGTATAATTAATATTAACTTTACTTGTCATAGGCAACTAGGATGCATTGAGATATACCTTTATAACACAGCCAACAAAATAGGTATTAACAATGATATTTTCAGTATCAGCTGGCTTGCCCTATTTGATGAAACACCAACAGAAGAGTTCTGGTAAATACTAAAGCAAAGTATAGTGGAAGTCTGTAACAAACATATCAGGTGTATTAAAAAGTATAAAGGAAAAGAAATTAAACCAAAATGGTTAAACAAAAAAAACTTAAAATTAATCAAATCAAAGAAAAAATACTATGTGAACTACAAACTAAAAAACAACGCACTAACATGGGACAAATTCAAAAATGCTCAAAAAACTTGCAAAAATGCAATAAACATAGCAAAAAGAAGGACTGAACTTAAATTAGCTTCTGCTGTTTCTAGTCATAACAGCAAGCAGTTTTATGGCTATATTAATTAAAACAATCAGACTCTAAGCTAACAGTTATATAATAACATGGTCATTACTAACCTGAAAGATATGGCAAATGCATTTAATAACTATATTTGTTCAGTGTATTCAACAGCAGGCCCTAGCCAACATCAGTTTGTCATAAGTAATCATAACAGCAGCAAAATCACAATAGAAGAAATTAAAAAGAAAGTTGACAAGCTCAAACCAATTGGGGCATCTGGACCAGACAACGTAACCCAACAGATTGGAGGCATGGTCAAATTTATGGCAGCTTAGAGTCAACATAAAGAAGTGCAAAGTAATGCACTGAGGAAACAAAAACCCAAGGGAAGAGTATACAATGGGGGGTGAGATACTGACAACAACAAAAATGGAAAGGGACCTGGGGGTAATCATATCAGATGACGTAAAGGTGGGCCAGCAATGTGAGAAGGCAGTAAGGAGGACTGGGGGGATACTGGGATGCATAGGGAGAGGCATCACCAGTAGAAAACAGGAAGTTGTTGGCCCTCTGTACAGACAGTTGGTAAGACCACATCTGGAGTACTGTGTACAGTTCTGGAGACCCCATCTCCACAAAGACATAGACAGGGTGGCAGCTGTCCAGAGGAGGGCAACCAAAATGGTGCAGGGTCTGCACCAGAAGACATATGAAGAAAGACTAAAGGAGCTTAAGATGTATAGCTTCGAGGAAAGGAGGGAGGGGGGGGTCATGATAGAAACTTTCAAATACCTCAAGGGAATCAGTAAGTCCAAGAGGGTAGCATTTTTCAGAAAAACAGATGTGCAAGAACAAGGGGGCACAATTTGAAGATAGAGTGGGGATGATTCAGAGGTAATGTGAGGAAGTATTTCTTCACAGAGAGGGATGTGGATGCATGGAACAGCCTTCCTGAGGAGGTCATAGAGTCAAAAACAGTGGGGGAATTCAAGAATGCATGGGACAGACATAAGGCAATTCTAGTGGGGGGTAGGAAGAAGTAGGCTGTTGGTTAACTAGGATCTGCAGGTTATCCATTAGGTAGGGAAACGGGCAGACTAGGTGGGCCAGATGGTCCTTATCTGCCATCAAATTCTATGTTTCTGTGTTTCTATGTTAACCCCGCAAATGCTTCAATTAATGAGGGACAGTATGTTTCCCTCTCCAAATACTATTTGATAAATCCTTAAATAAGGGAGTAGTCCCCATTGATTGGAGATCTGCTAAAATTGCCCCAATTTACAAAAAAGGGAACAGACAGGACATCAGTAATTATCGACCAATTCATTTGACATCTGTCCCATGGAAAATGTTTGAGTCGATAATCAAAGACAGGATTCCTACACACTTGAAGGGAAACAACAGTGTAGACATGAGGCAACATGGCTTTACAGCCGATTGTTCTTGTATCAGAAATCTTTTCTGTTTCTATGAAAA
This sequence comes from Neoceratodus forsteri, assembly GCA_016271365.2. Taxonomy (NCBI): domain Eukaryota; kingdom Metazoa; phylum Chordata; order Ceratodontiformes; family Ceratodontidae; genus Neoceratodus; species Neoceratodus forsteri. The sequence continues at coordinate 149,840,040 of CM057451.1, forward strand.
GATTAGTCAGAGTTTGGATGGGGGGAATCAGCAGATGTGATACTGTTGGACTTTTGTAAGGCCTTTTACATGGTGCCATACTGGGCCATAGTTCAAAAACTGATTACTACAAACATTGATTGCTATGTAGTGAGATGGATTGCCAACTGGTTTTCTAATCATACACAGAGAGTTTCCATAAATGGATTTATGTCCTGGGAGGGTGGTGTGATGAGTGGGGCCCCCCAGGGATATGTTTTGGGTCCGATTTTGTTCCAACTGTTTATATCTAATTTGGACAAAAACACTACAAGTTACATCACTACGTGGATGACACCAAGCTTGGCGGTCCATCAAATTAACAAAAAGAAACATATCAAATCCAAACTGACCTAAATTTCATAAGTAACTGGGCATATAAATGGGAAATGGCATTTAACTTGAGCAAATGGTGTGTCCTACATTTTGGAAGAAACAACAAGCAACAAAAATATGCCTTAAGTAATACAGTATTAAAATCTACAACTAAAGAAAAAGATCTGGGTGTAATTATAAGTAATACTCTAGACTTTAAGGATCAATGCATTAGTGCTGTATCTAGAGCAACAGGGTGCTAGGAGCAATCAAATGCAACATAATGAGTCCAAAAGCTGTGGTCATAATGCCCCTTTAGAGATCATATGTCAGACCTCACCTCAACTACTGTAGTCAAATATGGTGACCTTATAAAAAAATCAGAAATCAATACAGTGGAAAGGGTCAGCATAGAGTTTCCTAACAAAAATTCTGTTAGGAAACAAAGGCTATTCATATTTTCAAAGACAAGAATATCTGAAGTTATTTACCCTAGTAGATCACAGGTTAATGGAGCACAATCAACAGAAGGCAGGGTGACCAGTGGGGTGCCCCAGGGCTCAGTGCTGGGGCCTGTGCTCTTCAATGTTTTTGTAGCAGACATCACCAATGGACTGGAAGGGAAGGTGTGTCTGTTCGCAGATGACACCAAGATATGTAGCAGGGTGGACACCCCAGAAGGAGTGAGCAAAATGGAAGCTGACCTCAAGAAACAAGAAGAATGGTCTGAAGTGTGGCAGCTGAGATTTAATGCCAAAAAGTGCAAGATCATGCACATAGGAAAGAAAAATCCAAGAAAGGAGTATTACCTAGGAGGCAAAAGACTGGCAGTCTCAAACCAGGAATGGGATCTGGGAATTATAATCTCAGATGACTTGAAGGTTAGTAAGCAGTGTGAGAAGGTAACAATGAAGGCCAACAGAATGCTGGGCTGCATTGGGAGGGGAATCCTGAGCAGGAAGAGAGAGATGGTACTACCACTGTATAGATCGCTGGTCAGGCCTCACCTGTCCTGAGGTATTTCTGAAAGGTACCTGGAAGGCATTTCTGGCAGTGTTCCTAGTGAGGTGCAGGCAGTGTGAATGCTGTAGGAGCTTTTGTATATTGGGGGGGGTAAGTCCTATGTGATCTTGGTTTGGGTGCAAATACGCTGTGACGGTTTGCTGACTATTTAAAAGAGAGAAAGCAATTTGTTAAAATAGGTAAACTTTTTTCTAGCCCTAGTGTGATATCCTGTGGTGTTCTACAAGGATCCATTTTGGGGCCCTTACTGTTTTTATTTATAAACAAACTATCCAATATATGCTTGCATACTAATGTGCTGATGTGTGCAGATGATGCAATTTTATACATACATTTGAAAGATTTAAATCAGATTAATGATACACATTTTCAAAATGTTCATGATTTGCAACTTTGAAGCAGTCAAAACAAATTAGTTTTTAATTTTTTTATTTATTTTTATTTATTTAAACATTTGATAACTGGTAAATGCACACTGAGCCAAGGCTTGTTTCCAGGTGCAACCCGGGGGAGGGGGAAAGGGATATAAAGCAGAAAATACATAATCGATACATGAGATAAATATACAGTTGTATAGGTTTTACAGCGAAGTATTGTACATTCAGATGGACTATATACAAAAAGTATCATACAATTCTGAGGATTAGATTGCTATCCACAAAAAAACATTTGGCATGTGGCTGGGACTGTGAGAGGCTAGGAGCAGGCTCAGGTGGGGAGTGGAAGTTGTCGGATTTGGTATTTGAAGCAGTTGTGAGAGGGTGAGTGTCTTAGGACCAGCAATCAAATGATGCTGCTGGAGTCATCCCAAGGCTAAAAATAACTGAACAACATTTTTTAGTTAGTACACTTGATGGAACACCACTGAATAATGTAAACATTAGGGATCTACATTGATCCCAGTCTTACTTTCTCAGAACATATTACTTTCTTGACGAAGCAATTGCACCCAAAACTAGGACAGTTATTTTGATTTTTTTTAATATATTTTCTGTTTATTGCAGCTATCAGTATAGCATACATAATATAGACATAATATAGACGTAACACAGACCCTTGGCTCCGGGCATAGCAATTAATAAAGAAAGAAAAACTTACATACAATGGGACAGTATTCTTGTCTCACCTTGTTACCGCATACAGGGGATAACAATGTATATCATACTACCTAATAAAGGTTTTCTAATAGTGGCAATAAGGGAGAAGTCCACAAGCTATCAACTTTTTAAGAAGCATGATAATATCCCGAGTGATAAACACTCATGACTGCATGTAAGCAGACAGTCATAAAGTTGTGTAAAAAAATGAAACATAGAAATCTGGAAAAACTAGGGATCTCTTGGGAGCGCCAAGCAGTGCACAATCAAATGCAGATCCCTGATAATAAAAAAAGACAGCAATATAATTGATGACATTCTCTGACTTGCTGCAAATAAAAGAACAGTAACAGTGTCTGTATTAATATAGGAAAATAAGAACATTAAGAAAGGTATTTGGTAAAACACCTGGGAAACAAAACAAGGACAGTTACATCAATAGACATTAAAATACCCCTTATACCAACACAAGCACGGTGGCAAAACTAGACATGGGAAGTCAGAATAATTGCATAGTGACCCATATCTTATCATACAGCCATGGCCATTTTAAGCCAAAAAGCCGTTGTCTCAAAATTTCCAATTTGCACCATTACGGCTCCAAGAAAGTCATCCTCTCCCCACATAAAAAGAGAAGTCAGAAATTAAATAAAACTCAGAAGTAGTCACCACTGAATACATGATCCCCTCTTCCTGGCTAGCATAATGATAAAGTCAGATCAATTTGTAACAAGCATGTAACGAACAAATAACATCAATTAAACTATAGTTTGTAGTTCAATACCAGAATTCAAATTTGGCAAACAAACAAATGAATATAGTCCAGAACTCAGTCCCCAACCTCTTCAGAAACCTCCGAGGAGTGTCTTTGAAAGTCCTCCTTGATTTTCAGGACATGTTTGCTAGCCTCCCTCAGATTGGTGAAAAGATCTGTTTTGCCAGAGTAACTAAGCTGATGTTTTGCCGGCATTAGTAATGTGTATGCAATTCCCAGTTGTCAAAGTTCAGCCTGCACCGAGTTGAAAGATTTTCTGCATTACCAAGAGAGTATGCGTTAATGTGGAATCTTGCATAGGCATGCAAGGGGTGATATGATATACTTTAAAGATTAATCTTTGTAAGATGATAGTTGGCTGAGCCTGCACAAAATCAGTAACATACTGTATCGGGTCCTGCTCCTTTCAACCCTCAGGGATACCCAACAAATGCAGATTTGCCAGGCATGCACCATTTTCTAATTGTTCAAGGCACAACCATAATATTTTATTTTCCTGGACTACTCCTGATGAAACTGCCATAGCTTTGTCAGCAGTACTTTTGGTGGTGTGGCTGTCTGCAGTGAGGGTCTCAATCTTAGTCTCCAAGATCGTTATCATCCTGTTATTGAATGTGTTGATCTTCTTGTCAAGATCCCTGACAGATTTCTCAAGATCTTTCACAGCCTGCAAAACTATGCTATTCGATGGCTTAGAATGGCCCTCAGGCCCCTTCCCCTTGCTAGCATCTGAAGCTGTTGGATTCTTATGGTAATAGCCAGAGACATTGCCAGCTATTTCCAGATATTTTACAAAATTTCTGAAGAGTTTCTCTCTGCCCCTACTGTGGAAATGCAGAAAGCAGGAGATATTTCTGGAAATATCACAGAAATTTTGGGAAATATCTGGCAGTGTCTATGGCTGCTACTGTAGGTGTTTACCCATTTTCCCATAAACTAGTAGGTCTAGTTCTAGCAGAATAGGTATGGAATTACTCAAAAGCTTTGGTTACACAAAAAGTTAGAAATTAGCAATAAGTCTTAAACTTGTACAAAAACTGCTATGGAGCTCCCCGTGAGCAAGTCTTGTTCATTCAGCTATTAACTATGCCCCCGATTAAACAAATGCTTGAGTGATGAGCCCCAAGTGCTTGTAGCCCTACATAGCCTACTATCTATTTTAGGCTAAAGTGGTTTGATCATCTAGTCTGCTTCTACAACTGTTTTAGCTAAAAAATCAATACCATATAAAAAAGTGCGAAATTTGCTGCATCACATGGTAATACAGTGCATTACTGTAGCCACTTTTTTAATTCATATTGGCTACTTGCTGAACTTAGATCTAAGAGCCTTTTGGGCAACATTATTTTTAGTCTACTTAATAAAAATCAGGTTTTTATAATTGGTTAAATTGCTCAATCCTGATGATAACAGTTTCTACGCTTGATCTACTAATCAAAACCTGTTACATGTGCCACTTATATGTACTAACATGGACCAAAAGTTATTTGGCTGCTGAACAGCCATTGCATGGAATTCCATGCCTTTGACTTTCTGAAACTTCTCCTCTATTGATGTTTTTATCAGATCACTGAAACAAATACTGTCTGTGCATGTATAAGATGATCTCTGTAGTTGCACTGCTGTATCATTTGTTTTTGTACGTGACATCTATTTTTGTATTCTGTATCTTATACACTTGACTGCACCTGAAAAAGGCTCCTTTTGTGTCCCATTCACTTACACACATAACAAAATAATAGACTAAACTATATTAAACCACAGTCTCAAATACTGCACTTGGAAATGCAAAGCCAACAAACCTCTACTATGGTTCACCTGCATTTCAGCATATAAAAACCTGAATTCAACCAACCCATTGCAGGGACTCAGCCAAATCAACTGGGATAGGCTGCCACTTATCCCTGATATTAATGAGACTTGTGGATCGATTCACAAAAGTTCCAGGAATGCCACAAGCCCTGGGTGTGCTGAACATATGGTGCAGAGGGCTTGCGGCATCCCCTGGCAGGCAATCGGGATTCTTGATCTCGTGCGCTGATTGCCACAAGTCTAACTTTCAGCAATCTAGGGTATCCTTTTTACAGGGTTTGTGCCAAATATTTGGCACAAGCTGCCGTGAATCAGGAAAACTGTCACAAATGTGCCCAATCTTCTTGAATCGGGAGCATTTTGCAGAAAGTGTTTGGTGCAGCTGCACCAAAAATGGGTTTGATGGAGGGCTTGACACAAGCCCTGCATCCTCATTTGTGAATTGGGCCCATGGAATTACTTCTCTAGTGAGATTAAACTGATGTGTGACAAACTGCTCCCAACAAGACTTGCCAGAGTCGGTGGCGGCAACACAGGTGCAACACATCCAAGTTGACTGAATGTTTCAAGGCTTGGGATAAAGCATGGAACACCTTTAAGGCCAGTCATGATAGGGACTGAGAAAATACAGGCAACTAAAAAACTCAGCCGTTAAGCTAACCAGGAAACCTAAGGCAGTTTACTACACAAGACACTGGGAAACTCACCACAGTTCACTTCAAAACCTCTGGTCAGGAAACAATAAACTCCTATGCAAGGTTCAGTCACAGCCCATAATATCCCTGTTCTATAATGGGATGCTAATACCTGTCAACTCTGAAAAGCTAACACTTTGAATTTGCACTTCACTAATATCTGCCTCCCTCTATTCATCCTGTTCACAACACTCTCATCACAGAGGTTCCTGATTCCCACCTTAATGGAAGACAAAAACTCACCTTCTATTTCAAGGAAGTAAACCAGTCTCAAATTATTAAGGTTCTTAAAGAGCATGATACCACATCAGGAGTTCCCTCTGACCCTTTCAGTTACTGCTCGATCTCTGTGTTTTTCCTGCTCAACAAGATTCTCAAAAAAGTAGTGCATATGCAACTGATGGGAGTTCATTCTGCTGTAGCTGATGGCCTTCTCATTGAAGCACAGTCTGGTTTCTCTCCCAACCACTCAACTGGCATTGCTCTGCTTAGAGTAACTGCCCTGGATGAAGGATACCTTGGGGCAATCTTCATTGATCTAACTAAGACCTTTGATACTGTAAGTCATGACCTTCTTTTTCAAAGATCAGGGCTGTAACTCACATGCACCTGCCCTGGATGAAGAATTGCTTTTTAAACTGGTCCCAAGCTGTTAAATTCAGTGGAGTAACTTTCCCTCCAAATGCACTCAACCTTGGTCTTCCACACGGGCCCACCCTTGGTCTGCTTTTTTTCAACCTTTTCATAAATGAATTATAAACCGTGTGTTCATTTCTACACTCTCACAGCATGTTCACCTTTATGCAGATAATACTGTAATGCACTGTATACCCCAGTCAAGGAAGTACAGTATCTAAATTAAGTTCCTACTACAAGTATTTATTGAGGAGATGGGTTACATAAAACTGTTCTATTGATGGGGGAATGATGGAAATGACACTGGGGAAACTCCCCTGCTAGACGTAAATCAGTATGCCAATAGATAGCAATGTTACCAGATACTGTTATTCGACAGGTAGAATGTAAATTGCAGATACGGTGTAAGCACAATTGTTTAATTTTGTTTCCCAATACTTTGGCCAAAAGATGGCATAATATGTTTTGTTTTGTTTATTCATACTCTGGAAAGTCCATGAGCCAAGGGGCCTGTTTTCATGGTCGACCAGAACATATAAAAAAATACATACCTTGAAATATAGTACAAAACATCGAATGAACATATTACAGTTCATCAGTAAACATGTTACAGTGCATCAGTTGAACAGGCAATATATTGATATGGATTAAGCCGGCACTTAGCTATTTAGGGTAGCATTTACACTGGCTATTGGACAATAAGAAGTTTTGCAGCTCATGTTTAAACCTGTTTAGGGAGTTCCCGGCCCCCATAGATGCTGGAAGTGAATTAAAAAAAGGAAGGGACGGTGAAGAAAAGAGACTTTTGACCACTAGCAGTTCTCATTATGGGCACAGTAAATTGAAATAATGAAGATGATCGTGTAGAAACCGAGCTGATATGTTCAGTAAAGATATCATGAAAGGAAGCAGGGGACAAGATCTAGGGTCACTTTTTTGGCAGGGATGCCTAACTGAACTAAGTACCAGTGATAGAGAGGCAGCCATCCAGCATGAGTGTAAAGAACACAGTGGTGAGTGGAGTACAGTAACTGGGTAGTGAATCTAGCTACCTGGTTTAGTAAGGTCCTTATCTTGGCTAACAGCGCTTCACTAGCAGAATGACAGATCATGAGGCTGTAGTCAATGACCGGGAGAAGAATGTTCTAGGATAGCAGCATTCTTGTGGGGGGAGTGAGAAGTGGGTTTAGTCTATATAGTACCCCCAGCCTTTGATGGACAACGTTTATCATAGTGCTTATGTGCTGGTCAAAAGTCAGAGAGTGGTCCAGTGTAAACCCTAGGTATTTAAACATTTTTACTTGCTCTATGTCAGTTTCCTTAAGGGTATACATAAGAGGAGTGGCTCTGCTGCCAATTTCTTTCTATGGCTGTAAGAAGACCATAGATTCTTTTCTCATTTAGTAGCAGTAGATTTTGCAAAAAAAACAATTTGAACTTGTTCAAAATCAACAGCCAGATTTTTCCTAACATCCTGGAAGCTGGGACTGCTAGTGAGGATCTGGCAATATAGATTGCTTAAGTACATAATGTGCACACACTCTGAAACACGGACTAGCTATTATCTGTACCTTGGTTGTTTGGGGGTTTATTTTCCCTCTTCTAACATTCTTTTCTTGTTTCTCCTTTTTTTGTCTTCTTTATGACTGATGGAATGCATTATCTTTAAGTTCAATGTTTTGGTGAATAGTGTATGAAACCAGCAGTGCTTGTGTAATGAAATTTACATTTGGCTTTACTCTATTCCCAACCTTGGTAGGGGAAACTGGGTAGTGAGTAGGGAATAGAAAGCCCAGTACCAAGGGTGAGCAGAGAGCCAGAGAAGGAGGAGAAGGCAGGGGTGAATGGTGGGTGTTTCACAACACGCTAGACAGGGAACTGCTGAAGGAGGCTGGCCTTTAAGGGGAATGTGAGAGGAACTATTCCCCCACATTGAACCTCAGGCTTTAGCCCTCCCAAAGTAAGTATTCTTACACAGGAGCAGTACTGGTTTAAGGGTAGGGGGTTGGAATGAATGAAATATCTTGTTTTGTTTTGCAACATAAGTCTTTCATTGTTTTAATATCATTGCCTGTATACAGTACATGTATATATCTTTTTATCAAATAAAAAATTCCCGTTCTTTGATTAGTACCATGGGATCTTTTACTTCCACCTGGACAATGACCAGAAATGGGCAGATGGGACCTCAGTTTAACATATCATACAAAGGATGGCACCTCAAGAGTGCAGCACCCCCTCATACTGCATGACACTATCAGTTATGGGTATTACCCAAAGTACCTAGAGGTGGGCTAGACCCCACAATTTGTTGATCTTTTCAGCCTCAGAGGTGAGCATCCTATTTACTGAGGCACTGCCATGGACTCAGCACACTCCACAAGACGTATTCACTGAGCATCTGACCTGGATGAATACAAACTGCCTGCTATTGAACAACTCAGAAATTAAATCCATGTTGTTCGGTGGAAAGACAGTGCCTCCAACTCACTACATGTCATGCCCTCAACAGGATAATCACTGACAATGTTAAATAGTCTAGATACTTGGATTTCAGGCTTAATGCTAAACTTTCCTATAAGGAGCACAATTAATAGGTCTGTCAGAATAGCATGCCAGAAGTTAGGATTACTTTATCATAACAAAAACTGCATTAACCTCAACATCAGAAAACTGCTCCTAAAGCAATCACTCTTACCGTTGCTGTAATAGGGGAGAGAAATCGACAGATATGCTAATGCCACATCTTTACTTACAATTTCCATTGCTTACAATAGCTTCTACAAACCTGCATTAGGTTGTGACAGAATAATACACCACTGCTCCATGAACAGTAATCTTGGACATTTTCCCCCTGAAAAAAGAAGCAAGCTCAGATGGAGGACTATAGTATTCAAAAGCATGCATGACCTCCTTCAAGCCTATCTTGGCAGACGTCTTGTCAGATCTCCTCATAAATATCTATTGCACTCCCAGACTAGAGATTTCGTGCACATACCAAGGATATACAGTACAAATCATTTGGTGAAAGGATATTTACCATTGCAGCTCCAAGAACATGGAATTTGTGAGTCCGACCTTATACAATAAAACAAGTAAAAGACTTAAGCACTTTCAAAAGAGCAACTTTGAACAGCTACAATGCCCATGTGACTGCTAGGCACTTCTTTGCTTTCCTATGCCCCCACATACACACCCTCCATCTGTCTGTAACCTTTCTACATACAGTATATACAATATATTTATTCATTTAATAACATTTGAAATTACAACCCTTTGAGTCATAGATTCCTTTACAAAGGCTCCATGTCAAACAAAAATAAGGACTTACATATAGTATTAAGCAGTACAGTATTTAGGTAATAGAAACAAGAGAGAAAACAAGTAACGGAGGTTACACATACAAAAAAATATTCAATATTATAAATACAGTGATCATGGAAGAAAGACAATACACAAAACCACACAGATGGAGGATACAGAACAATTGTCTTTGGGAGAGGAGTACCCAGCATCATCCATAATATGCATAATATTTAGGTATTGCATGAATACACATTTTGTTTTCCATATATATCATAACATTTATGAGGTAGATTTATACTACAGAGCCCCACCAAGAGGGAGGAACAGGTGGAAGAGAGAATTAGAGACAGTCACAGGCTGAAGATTCTAGCAGATAAGCTTTGAGACAGGTGTTAAAGGGACCGATCCTGGGCTTCAGGGAGAAGGGGGGGGGAGGCTATTAAACCAATGGGGGGGCTCTGTAGATTAAGACTCTTTGTCCAAGGGAAGTTTGGCAGTGGGGGACAAGTAGGGAGGTCCCAGTAGAGCTATGGGAGGGTCTGACCAATGGGACGGGTTGGATGAGGTTATGCAGACCAGGTGGGACTTGACCAAGGTGGATTTTCTTGGCCAGGAGGCAGGTATGGTACCTAAGATGGGTGTCAAATGGCAACTATTCAGCAGACTTGTAGAGATCACAGGAATGTGTCCATCTGTCACAACCTGTGACCAGTCTGCATGCTTTGTTTAGGGCAACTTTGATGCGTCACAGTGCTGTGGGGTCAGCAGTGCCATAGATGACAATGCCGTAATCTACCAGGGAGAGGACTGAAGAGGTAACGGCCAGGCAGATAGCCATTGGGGGAAGACAGTGTTTGTGGCAGTATAGAAGCCCAAGTCTGGAGTAGATACAGGAGGACAGTTGTTGGATATGTGCATGGTAGGTGAGAGATGTGTCAAGGGTGACACCTAGATATTTGAATGAATCAACCAGCTCAAGTGGGGATCCTAGTGAGTTGGTGATGATCAGTGGGAAGTCACGATGAGGACTCTGATGGTGGGAAAAGATCATTGATTTTGTTTTCTTATACAGTGCTCCCTCACTTATTCACCCCTCGATTATCCGCCACCCTCCGTTATCGCCATTCTTACCTCCCGTCCCAACTGTATGTTCATATTATTACACTCCGTTATCCGCCTCCCTCACCGTTCGCCATCCGCCATTCATTAATCTTCCCACTCACCCACATTGTAATAGAAATTGCCCTCTTTATTCCGCCATCACCATCGCATCAAAAATTCACAGCGTGTTGTCAACCCTGTCAACCCTGTCAGCCCTTGTACCATGAACAAGCAATCAAATAAATTACCCGCATAGTACAGCGTTATAGCTGATGGCTGAATGTTTACTAGCTGGGTGTAGTGTGAAGTCATTAGTGCATCAATTGTTTAGCCCACTTTGTTTTTACTAGCTGGTGTTAGCCGAGCACGTTAGTCCATCCTATCAGCCCCTGTCAGCCCTTGTTTAAAACCCCTTCACCTGGGTAGTCATTACTGCATAAACTGTTTTTTATTAGCTGGTGTTTGCTGTGCATGTTAGTCCACCCTGTCAGCCCCTGTCTGCCCTTATTTAAAACCCTTTCACCTGGGTAGTCATTAGTGTGTATAAACTGTTTTTTATTAGCTGGTGTTTGCTGCGCACGTTAGTCCACCCTGTCAGCCCCTGTCAACCCTTGTTTAAAACCTTATCATCTGAGTAGTCATTAGTGCTGAAATTTAGCTTTATTGAAATCTGTTTGTTATAAAGTCTGTAAGCAGTTGATGATCTTCAGTTCGCTGTCTGGTGAATGAATGTGTCGGTCAGTCTGGGGAAAATGATGGCAGAGTTGGCAAGTGGAAAGCGATCACGTCTTGCTCTTACTGTGGCTCAGAAGAGCCTGATTGTTAAGTTTTCTGTCGATAACCCTAAAGCAACCCACCAGGAGGTTGCTCGGCATTTTTCAACACTGTGGTGCTGGCCCAGGGCCCGACAGACCACTGGAGATGTCCTTTCCCCCAGAGATGAGTGGCCCAATGCTGTAGCTGCTGCCACTGACCGAAAGTCGAAGAGAACACCAAAACAAGGTCCATTTTGTCACTGGCACCACCATAACACCCTGCTACCGGATACAGTGTTCTGTATTTAACATCACAACATTTTGGTTTTTATTTTCAGGCACCCTTCATTATCTACTACCCTCCCTTATCCACCCAAAAACTGTGGTCCCAAGTTGGGCGGATAATTGAGGGATCACTGTAGTTTAAAACTAAGTGGTGGGAACTGAATCATGTCTCAGCTTCAGTGAAAAAACCCTGCAGGGCAGGCTGGAGAGAATCAAGGCTGGGGTGGCTCCATAAAATTACAGCGTTGTCTGCATAGAGCAGAATCTTTCCAGGGCATGAGCTGGGGAAGGAGTTTAGGAAGAGGCTGAAGAGGAGGGGTCCTAAGATAGAGCCTTGGGGTACTCCTGAATGGACCTGGAGGCTGGTCGATAGAGTGGAGTTAATTTTCACCTGCTGGGATCAGTCAGAGAGGTATACTTTGAACCAAGTTATTGTTTTGTCTGAGAGCCTCAGGGAGGGCAGGGAGGCCAGAAGCATAGCATGATTAACAGTATTGAATGTCTTCGTGAGGTTGATGCACACCAACCCCACTAGATGACTACATTTGAGGGCACCGTGGATGTAGGAGGAGTATTGTAGGAGGGCAGTGGTGGTGCTGTGGCCCTAGCGGAAACCATGCTATTTGGGGCACAGTAAGTTATGTTTAGACAGATGGTCCATTAGTTGATCAGCCACTATTTTTTCGAGGGCCTTGGAGCGGGGAGGTAGAAGGGAGATGGGACGATAGTTATTGGGGGACAGGCAGTCGCCACTCTTGAAAATAGAGGTGATGATAGGTCATTTCCAGATGGCAGGGAATTGCCCTATGCTGCGGGACAGGTTCAAAAGTTTGGTAAGAAGTTGTAGGACTTCCTCAAGGACTAGCCAGAGGTTGTTGCTATATGACTCCAAGCTTTGTAAATATATTTTAACCGATGTTGGATGTTATTTTCTCTGTAACTATGTAACTGTAATGTATTGACTCTGGTGCTATATCAGTCCCATAGTACACTGTTGAAAAAGGGATGTTTCACCTAAATGAGGCTATGCTAGTGTGCAAACACTCTCAATAAAATCATCACACATGCCTATGGAAGGCACAGGAGGAGGAGTGGGGGGGATCTTGATAAAGGAAGCACCATGAGCGGCATGGGTACCTCAGAGAAATTGAAGACATAATCAGCTCCTTTTTGTTATCACAATGAAAGTTGCTTTTAGGCTGTGTTGGCTGTCCTTGGTTACATACCTTTGGTGGATTAGTGAGGGAAAAAAAACAGTTCACGCCAAAAAAGTTACTTAAGCTAACAACTGTGCAGTCATTGACACATTTCACAAAAGTGCCCAGTAATCAGTGTCCGGGGACTTAATCTTTGCTGTGCCATGGACTGATATATATCAGTCCAGAATTCCTATACATTCTAATTCTGTCGGCAGCCTAAGGGTTCATGCTACCACAGTCCACAGCAGAAATTATTGCATTTGATTGCTCACCTTATTTTTTCATGGGTAATGCAGTCTTCAGGAAGTTGATGGCTAAGTAATGTCCCAAATGGAAAGTTTCTTTGTGTGCATATTTCTCGAAATGGCTTGTGCCTGAGCTGAGGCATACTGCTGAGCATTGCCTGTGGCATGCATTGTCACACTCAACAGTTAATATAAAACCCTTGACTGCTTAGATATGGAGCAGTGGTTTCTCTTATACTCCACCAACATTAGTGCACCAACGATTTGGCAGATAATAGAGGGTGGCAACAGTGTTGAAATTACACTTTATGAGCTTTAGGAACTAGGGGGCCCATTAGGGAGCCATCTTTAATTTGAGCCTCCTTTTCATTATAAGTCAATGGCAGGGATGTATGAGCTACCAAGGCTCACTTCAGAGCTGGGGGAGGGCAAGCCCTGGCAAGCCCCCCCTATAATTCCAACATTGGGTGGCAGATAATAGATCTGTAATACTGTAGTTTGCATAGGTAACATTTTTAAAAACCGAGACAGGACTATAATTATTATATTAAGTAATCATTTCCTTTGTTTGTGTACATATTGTGTGATGAGATAATTAAAAAACATTTAAAATAATTTGGTTTCAGTTGCATTCTTTTAAATAAACTTTAGACAACTTTAAAATAATCAGTTATGGTCTTCTGTTTGGCTTTTGTGGTTGTTGTTAATTTAACTTTAGAGTCCAAGCGTAAACACATGCGGATATCATTTTCATCAGTCATCTCATTTGCTTCAGGAAAGTGCATCAAAAGTGCAGACACCTTTTTTTTTTGCATCAGCAGCAGAAGGTTGGGGTGGTAACTCTTTTGTCAGCTTCAAAGTGGTCTGAAGTGTCTCCAGTGCTCTCCAGTGGTGCTTGATCTGTGTCTTCACCACAAACCGTGGCAACATTTTTTTTGCCCAATGATGTTATTAAAAACTTCACAGTCATTTTCAAAAGTGACATAGTCATCTACAATGCATTTCATGTCAAGATCAATGCCTAACACAGCTGTAGCATTGGCAATAAGATCAGTCAGCTCACTGTGGTGATCTGTGCTCATCACACAAGATTGTCTTGGCATTATGCCAGTGTGTCAGCAGCAGTTCTGTACAGTCTCAACTGTTACTGCATTCCCAGGTAATTATAGCATTGCTCAGTAGCAGTGAAGATGCTGTGCCTTGGTCACTGCACTTTATTAAATGCTTCAAGTTATGTTTTCTGTAATGTCCTTTAAAGGATTGAATGATTCCAGCATCAGGAGACTGCAGATAGCTGATTGTTGTGGTCAAGAAATGAATTTTCACAGTTGAGAAAGTGCAAGGTGCAATATGTGCATATGGTCACTGGGCCTGATTTTCAATGGTAGATGCAGGGCTTGCATCCAACCCTGCATCCAATGCAATCTTAGATGCACTGGCATCCAAGAGGCTGCTGCAACTTATGCCCTGTTTTATAACAAGGATGCAAGTTGCAACATTTTCTACATTTTACAGCTGCTTGTGCCAAACCTTTGGCACAAGCCCCATAAAAGGAGTCCCCGTCAGATGCAAAGTTAGACCAAGGGGGAGCTGGTCTAACTTTGCTGCGTTCACCGCAACCGAGTTGCAGCATGGGGTTTGCAGCAATCATTTTTGAATATCTCATTTGAGGCACACTCTTAGCCACAGGTCCCTTGTGGCAGCCACAACACATTAGAAAATCTGGCCCATTGTCATAGCATAGCATAGCAGTTTGAAATGCTAGGTCATTAACTTCTAAATCTTGACTAGTAATTTGATTCAGCAGCGTACCATAGCTTTCTTTGTCTTACCAAATTTTGACAAAGGGAGAGAACTGCTTTTTATTTGTGGATCTTGTCCTCTGACTTTTAATTTTTTTTTTAATGCAAAGCTAGCCACTAACTACAAAAGGGGTAGTTATTTTTAATGACCTGGAGTTTATGTCCCTTTCCTTTGCCTCTTTAAATCATTGTACTTATTGCACCTTGTTGCGCAGTTTTGGTTGTCCCTCACCCCCTCCCTCCAGGACGCATCTGGATATGATCTGTTACAAGCTCAATATATATTTTCTGGTAAAATGTTTGAAATGGAATAAATAAATGTTCTCTCCTTAGAACACCTACTGTAGCACTGAGATTGACTTCTTGGCTAAAATGATAATTGTGTATTGGGCACCCAGATAGAACTCAGATTTTGTATCCAAATTTGCTGATTTTAGGTCACTCACTTTTGTTAATGTTGATCGTAGCTTACTTGCCAATTTTAATTTTCATGTGCACTCCAATTCAGATATACAGGCAAGTAAGCTAATTGATTTGCTTGATTACCATGGTTTTAATCAGGTTATACATTCTTCCATTCATACAGCTGGTCGTACAGTACAGTAGAACTAGTGTTTGCTAAGGGGTTTCCTGTACCGGAGCTTCACTTTCAAGAGCTGCTTTTTTTGCCCTCATCTTGATTACTTATGTTCCTGAACTAGGTAGATGTGTTTCACCATAAAATTGGTCTGATGACATTGACTTGTTTTCTTCAGCTTTATCTGAGTCTTTAAAATAAATGTAGGATCACACTGTGGATTCCATAATTTAGTACTATTGCAGAAGTTAAGTGTATTTGCTCCTTTACACATTTGTAAATTCAAAAGAATCTTAACCATCCTTTTGGTTCTCTCAGGGTATTCAAAAAGATAATCAGGAAAAATATTGATTAGAGAGACTATGGAGGAAAGTAAGCCAGCAGTACGTAAAGAATTTATTTCAAGAACATTACTTGCTTTATAATTAGCTAATGAAAACAGCAAAATGTTGGTACCATTCAGAACTAATCTTACTTTATGCAGGGAGCCCAAGATTCTTGTTCCAAACTATTGAGAAACTAATTAGTTCAGGTACCTCATATGGTCTGATAATACCAACCTCCAGTGGCACGTAAGTAAGTAAGAATGTAAGTAAATACAGTTTTATTTGTTTGGTACCCTATCTCCCAGGCTAAGGGCCCCTTACGTATTAACAAACACAACAAGCAGCATGAAGCTTAACATATTTTTAAGTATTATATAGAGAATAATGCATATGTATGGAGTTGATATGGAGTTTTTTACACACCCAAGTTGTGTGATAATATATAAACCTCGAGAGCGAAGCTCGAGAGGTTTTATTATTATCACACAATGAGAGTATGTAAAAAAACTCAATTTCTACTCCATACATAATGTTTTATTTTTTATAATAACTGGTGATCCTAAAAACAATTCAATAGAACAATTAACAGTAAGAAGAGAAGCGAAACAACGTTCTCATTTCCTTACTAGTGAGCATGCAGCTATTCAAGGAATGACATCACAACCGCGTGCTAGCATGGGGCATGCCTACTAGTAAGGAAGTGCGAGGTTTTGTTATCATTTTGAATATATTTATTTGAATGCGAAAAGCTGCAGGCTTCTTGATAGGTTAGAAGTCGATCAACCCGCTGGTTGATACGACTTTTTTCAGGTTGATATGACTTTTTACAGTACTCGAAAACGGGTTGATAACAAGGATCACCATTTATTATAACATATTATTACACCCCATATCTTGACTGATAGTGTGACGAGATACAGTAGCTCGATTTTTTTTTGTCCATAAGATCACTCCCATCAGATAGGATATTATTGTTTCTAGTCAGTCTTTACTTGATTTTGAAAAAACATGACACGGTAATATCCAATTCTAACTTTCCAAATCTCAAGGTTCATTAATGAATGTGAAAGATGCACTGTCTTCTTAAAAAAAACAAACACATGTCCACGTGATCTTTTCCAGTGTTTTTATATTTTCGATGTTTACCAGTCCTAGTTTACTATATGAATAAACTTGTTGATGACAGTAAAAATGTACAGTCCATCAAGACATAAACATCACTATTGCTAAGAGAACTTTAATGAAAACAAATCTTAACTGAGAAAATCAGTGCTGGCAAAGGTTTTAGATATACATAGTGGTTGAGCAACTGACCAAGTACCTTCAGTCCCACAACCTGTTTGAATGTTCTCAGTCTGGTTTTACATTAAACCATAGCACTGAAACTGCTGTGGTGAAGGTAACCAATGACATTTTACTTAATAGTGATGACAGAGTTTGCACTGTAGTGGTCCTTTTGGACCTGCAACCATTGACACTGTTGATCATTTTACCCCGTTTAATAGACTAGAATGCTTGGGATTATCAGAATTTGCCCTTTCATGGTTTACATCATATTTTACATCATGAATGTTTTACATAAAAACACATCATTTTGAATCAGATCCTAGAGCAGTCTTCTTATGAGTCCCTCCGGGTTCCATACTTGGGCACAAACTATTCAATATTTGCATTCTTCCATTAGGTGAAATCATACAGTATGTAAGTACAAGCTACACTTTCATGTATATGCTGTGACAAATAACTACTATATGTGTTTGTGGACCCAACTGTGACAGTAAATCTTGCAGCCTGTGTGGAGGAATTGAAAATCCTGGTTGTCAGCAAACATTATCCAGTTACATTTGATGGTGATCGGTACAATGTCTGTTTTTTAAAATTTAATACACTTTATTAAGATTAAAATATACCACAAACAGGCAACAGTCAAACTATGAACAAACAGTGCTAACTACCATAAACATTACAACATTAACATGTAAAACAAAACCTCCTCACTAATCCACCCCCCGCCCCTCTGACAGAGATCAGTAATTGGTACAGCAAATCTACCAAAGAAGTGAAGCAATCACACAGCAGAAGAAAGAAAGGGTCGACGTTGTGTAATCAACAATCAACAGAAAATAAATCTTAAGCACAGCAAATAACATATATTCAGCAGAGAAAAACACTAATTCTACACTATGATGCCACTTTAAGGAAAGCTTAAATGCAAAATAGGGTACTGTATATAATTTGCCCCACTTCATATTAAATCCAGCAATCTTATTGCCGATACTGGCTATCATCTTTTCAAGATGGAGATGACTCAACTGCTCATTGAGCCATTCAGTGTAAGATATGTCTGATTGGCCTTTCTAGTGGTGAAGCACCACTCTTTTAACCGAAAGAGCAATCATAGACAGATGGTATTTCTGCTGTTTGACCCTAACCCCAGAATAATCGCCCACAAGGCAAATTTCAGGCATAAAGTGGTCCACTAAACCTAGAAGGGGATCTGTCTTGCACTTTATCATGTCCCATAAAGATGCAGTTTTAGGGCAATCCCACAATATATGAAATGAAGATCCCTCGGCTTGGTTGCATCTAGTACAAAGAGGGGAGGGGAGGTGTCCCATTTAATACTATTTGGCTGGCATAAAACATATATTGTGTAGAATGTAAAACTGACTAATATAGAGTTTGTCATTTTTAGTGTAAAGATAAAGGTAATCCAGATGTGATCCCAATTAAAGGCCTTAGTGGGGAACAAAGTAGACCAATAATGTGAATGCCTAGTATTTTCTGGGAAGAGCTTAGCATAGAGGGTAGCCATGATTTGGGACACTGCATGTGGTCTATAGGATAAAATTTGGAGTGTTTGGAGAAATTCCCCTTGGTCACTAGCCCAAGACACCACTTACAATGTCTGTTTTGTAACCAAGGTACTCTTGTGTCCTATCGACTGTCTTTCATTTTTAGAATTGAACTATGATATGTAAATCTTGCCTTCCATAAAACATCTCAGGCTAGTAAGAACTCTGATCTAATGTTTGACCCTTATGTCAGATCAGTTCATAAAGTGTTGTTTTTTTCCACTTGAGGAAAAATGCTAAAGTAAAAAACAAAACAGACAAACAAAACAAAACGAACAAACAAAATAAAACCTCTTGATTCAGAAATGTTAAAAATGCTAGTCAGTGCTTGTATTTTGCCACCTTTTTAGACCCACAGTACAAACGTGGACTCCCAGCACTTCTGGAGGATGGAGCAGTTATGTTCTAGAAGGTGAAGAATCACTTGAATGAAAAGGTGTATGGACAGAAACTAACAGCACAACTAACGAAGATAAGGATGGGTCCAAAATCCCAGAAATCACAATACTTTCAGAATGATCCAGTAGTGACTCTGACACTGATATATCAAAAAACACCTCGGAAATCAGCTTCACCGGCACCACCACATCTAAAGAATTTATTAGTAGTAGCAGTGCTAACCCTCTCTGGGCAGCATTATCATAGGTGGAGATTGAGGAGGTGGAGATTGAGGAGGCAAAGGATGACGCCAGTCATAAGTCTGCAGAAATACATAATCCCAACTAGATATCCCTACCCCCCAAAAGAATACAACACACACAGTTAAACCCCTCAAATAAAACAGCAGTAAATACAACTGACATAATAACCTTCCCCCTTCCCACAACCACTCAGTCACAACCAATTTAATTTGCAATTAACGTTTAGTCATTCACAAAAATCCCAAATCATGCAGCTTTCTTTAGAGATGCTTTGTTACTGAAGGTAAAAGGCCGAAAAATTTCAAGTGTTGTAAGCTAATAAACTTTACAAATTAAACTTCAAATAAAACAAGTCCAGAGAACATAAAAAGTTTCAGTGGCAAAATAGCAATGTCACTGAACTGGTCTTTGTAGAAAAAAAAGTGAACCCTTGACTTCTTTCACCATAGGGTGATACTCCAGTACTTGAAAAAAGGAAAAAATTAAATAATAAATGACCGTATGTTAGACTATGAAGTCTCAACAAGTAAAAGTGGGATTTGGTTTTGGTTACTCTTTAACTTTGACAATTTCCCCAGTAGTAAATGGCCAGCCACTCTGCCATACCAGTGCAACAGTTTGAATGTAAACTAACGAAGAATAGTTATTAAAAAAAGAAACTATCTAGACCTGCCCTCAGCCTCTTTACAGCCTCACCAAATACATAAAACTAAACTAAGAAAAATAAATAGAGGTGTACCTGTCTGACTCAAAAAACGTAAACATTGGTGAGGACTTTTTACTGAGCAACAAAGGTTCAGGGGTGGCCGTTGTCTTCTGTGTCAATAGCGTATGCTATTCAAGCTGCTCCACATCCAATATCAGTTCTGATATAGTGTTATCAGTCCATCAACATCAGGGGCCATCATTGCTGACAAAAGGTTGAGAGATTCAGATAAAAATGAATAGCCTCCTAATCCAACACTGAAAAAGGACATGAAATTGCTGGAGATGGTCCAGATGAGGGCTACCAAGATGATATGGGGCCAGCAGGGTAGGATGTACTAGGAGAGGTTGGAGGCCTGAATGTGCACTCCCTAGGGCAGAAGGGAGAGAGCAAGGACTTGACTGAGACCTTCAGGTACTTGAAAGGAATAAATACGGTGAGCAAGGAGGGTCTCCTCAAGCTCAGTGGGAATCAAAACATGAGGAGACACAGTTTCAAGTTGTTGGGGGGGTTTAGGAAAGAGGCTAGGAGGCATTTCTCCATGGAGATGGTGACGGCAGGCTGAAATGGCCTTCCTGAGAAGGTGGTGTCATTGAAAATGGTGGGCCTTTTTAAGAGGGGAAATAAGGGTCAAGAAGGGGATGGATGGAGGGGAAGGGCTGGACAGGGAGGGAAGCAGTGTCAGTAACCGATGCTAAGGACCTTGAAATTTCGAGCAGACTCGATAGACCAAATGGCCTCATTTTGCTGCCTTTTTCGTAACAACATCACATCTCTGCTGCCACAGACAAAAGAAGAGTCTGCATCAGAAGTCCTGCTTGCATTTTTGTCTGGATCCAGTTCATATATTGAAAAAGGAGCATGAGGATTCCAATAAGAAGGGCCAGGTGATAGGAAAGATAACCAATTAGATTAAATTGTCATTGATGAGTGAGTAAATTGGCCTGACTATCTTAAAAATTTACTAAAAAGGGCAGTACAATGCAAGTGCATCCTCCTCAGGGGCCTATTTCAATGGCCTAGCATCAGTCACTGCAGCCTCCTCTTCCTTCTCCTTCCGTGGGACCTACTCTACTGTGCCTTCAGTTACTGCATTCCTCCTCATCCTTCTCCACCTGATTGATTGATTGGTTTGTTTATTTCAAGAGTTTCACCAGAAAAAAAACATACTAAGCTAACAGTTCATTTCCAGGTGTGTCCTGGGGGGAAGGGGATGTAGAGAATGCATTTTTTAAGTTGCATCAGTAATGTTACAATTATATATAGAATAATACATTGGTGGAGTGCATAACAAGAATTGAATGCACACTCGAGGTGTGGAATGTTACATAACCCCCAAGGGCAAAGCCTAAGGGTTTTTTCCAAAGCAACCCATACTGAGGGTGTGCATTAAATTTGAGTTTCAACATCGTGGCTCCAACTAGCATGCTTTATGTAAGCTATATGATTTTGCCCAGCTCCTTTGCCTCCATGATTTCTCAGTTATCCATGCATAAATATATTAACTTCACAGCTTACATGGCTTTCAAGATCTTCATTGCATTCTATTCCTGTGTTACAAATGCTCCTTACTGGAATAACCTAACTCCGCCTTAAAGGCATTTTAAAGTATTCATGCCACTCATATAAATTCTCTATTTATGCTGCAACCATAGCAATCACCAGTAAACCTCATTGATCAATTTCTGGCATCACAACATCTCACTGATTAATGGCTTCACAGCCTCTCATTACTTGATCACCTACTTTCTATGACACCATTAATTTGGCTTCTGTAACGGGATTGGTTGGCTTGCTTTCACTGATTTCCTCATATCAGTCAATCATATTAAGCATTTCTGTCCAGCAATCTCATCAGTCAGTCATCTCAGTCAATCGTGTTGCATACCAATACCTAACCGACAGCTGCTGGCTTTGCTCAGCCTCCTCATATTTGACACTTCATACCCTGACTGTATGTTCTCCTTTATAACTCGAAGGCATGCCAACCATGACCATTACTTTCTATGGCTCAGGGCAGCCCTGCAGCTGATGGTCTTGCTCTGCACCAAAGTCTGCATCTTGAGTATGCAAAATCCGGGGTAGGGTCCTTCTCATCTGTCCCATAGTAGGAATATCCTTGCTCCAGGTGGAGCATTAGCCATTTCCACCAATTGATGGTACCTCTCAATGTAGAATTTAAGACTTCAGCTACAAGGGATGGGGCCCTCACACCCAAGAACACTCATTTGGCTAGCTGAATCGGGTTTGGCGGCACTCTCTACGCTATTCTCCCCATGTACGCCTCTGGTTCACTTGGTCTATTTTTAGTCCTGTAGGGAAGCTGAGTGCCTCAGCAATCACTGCTCTCCTCCTCCTGCCTTGGGGATCCCATTCTAGCTTCAGAGTATCCATTGTTGCAGATGACTCTCTCAAGCCTTCATGGCATTTCCGTTAGAGGGATCATGAGAACTTTCCACCAAACTGAAATATTTTCCTCCCCTTGGATTGGATTTCTAAATGCAGCAGCAGAGCCATCACTAAATAAAACATCCCTAGCCTGGGGGGAAAGTGACCTAGACCTTGGATCCCCAGAGGTTTCCTCCTCAAAGGTTTTTTTCCTCTCCTGATTGCCAAAGGTCATACATTTTTAGTTGCTCCCTAAGTTACTTAGGTAGTTTTCAACAATTATTTAGGTGGGTTTCCACAGTTGGATGGTGATAGATGGTTGCCCTCCTTTGCCATTCCCTCTCTCCTTGGGAAGTCATGCCCTCTCTTTAGTTATCTTTGACCATTACCCTCATCGCTGATGACTAATATGTATTTTTCAGTTTTGATACCAACTCATTACCTTTGCAATCTTTCCAATCTACTTTCTTTTTGGACTTTTCCTAAGCTACCTTTAGCCTAAGGGAGTCCTTCCTGCAGCACCTCAAGGGGTGGAACCCTCCTCCAAGGTTTCTGCCTTCGGTATCCCTACAGGGTGCTATTCCCAAGGCAAAGAGAGGTGAATGGCCACAACAAAGTTTATTCAGCAGGTCGCATAAGCACAACACCACACTAAGTTGAGGGTGGTGGAACAGAGGCACATGCCTCCAGCTGTACCTCTCCACAACTTGTATGCCATTCTGGCAGAGTAAGGTTCCTCTATGATGGCACCTGCAGTGGATACCAAGGAGGGTGCTGGGAATCTCCACAAGGGAGACCCACAGGAGGGTGGAAAGGGACAGCACAGGGGAAGGAAACAGCTCCTGGTGGGGGACTCAGTTGTTGGGGGGATAGGACTGGGAAAGAGAGGGGAGAGGGAGGTAAGGTGTTTGCCTGGTGCCATGGCTTGGAGGGACAGGAAAAGAATCCTCAGGATTGCAGAAGCAGCATCACAGGGGAGGGAACTAGACTCATTGTCCACCTTGGGACAAATGACCTAGCTGGGCAAGGGATAAGTGCAGTGCAGGAGGAGTTTGTGGAGTTCGGGAGGGTCCTAAGACAGGTAGCACACATGGTAACCTTCTTAGAGGTGCTGCCTGTCTATGGCATGGATGAGGCTAGGGTACTCCGCATCATGCTGTTCAATGAATGGTTTAAAGACTGGTGCAGAGCACAGGGTTTTGGCTTCACTGGGGACTGGGGATCCACCTAGAGAAATGTGGGTCTATACTGGTGCGATGGTCTGCATCTGTCCAGGAAGGGAACCAAGTTCCTAGGTGATAGGTTTAAATGCTTCATTGGCAAGCTTTTAAATTAGCCAAGGGGGGAGGTGCTGATAGGAAGCAGGAAATTCCAAGCCTCCCCCCACAAAACATGGTAGTTAGTAAGGTAATCACGAAGGTACATAGTTCAACGGAGGGCAGGACAGGGGTAAATGGAAAAAAGACCAAGGCAAAAAGGGCAGGGATGGGGCAAAAAAGGATAATGCCAACACTAAATGGAGGGCAATGAGTACCAATGCCTGTAGTCTGGGTAACAAGCTTCCTGAGCTAGTGGCTCACATGGAAGAGGGACACCTGGATATCGTGGCAGTCACAGAAACATGGCACATGGACAACCATGACTGGGATGTCAGTATACTAGGGTACAAAATCTACAGAAAGGACATGGAGGGTAAAAGAGGAGGAGGAGAAGGAGGAGTAGCTCTCTATGTAAGGGAAGGGATCACAGTCACAGAACTAAATGATAAATGGGGAGGACAGGAGGCACTGTGGACACCTTGGAGACAGGGACTGATGCTACAATCTGCACATAGGTGGAATATAGACCCCCATCTCAGGGAGAGGAAATGGACAAGGAAATGATGCAAAGTATTCTCAGAATGGCTGAAAAAGGGGAGATATTGTTGATGGGGGCCTGAAAATGCCAGATGTTAACTGGAACACATTTACTGCAGCCACATCCAAGAGCAGGGTCATTCTTGATGCCCTACAGGGGGCATGTCTTAGACAGCTAGTGTTGGAACCCACTTGGGAGGGTGCAGTCTTAGACCTGGTAGTCTCAAATGAAGAGAGGATCACAGATGTAAAAGTGGGTAGCCATCTGGGAACAAGCGACCACCACACAGTGTGATTCTTGATAAACACATACAAAAACAAGGATATTGGACTTTAGAAGGGCTGACTTTGGTAAAATGGGTAAATAACTAAGGAATGCACTAGCAAATGTCCAGAAAGGAGGGGTGGAAGAACAATGGAGAAAAATCAAAACTGCCATCATAGAGGCAACAAGCCTTTGTGTGAAACATATAAAGAAAACAAAACAGAGTAAAAAGCCACTATGGTTCTCAAAAGAGGTGGCGGGGAAGGTTAGGGAGAAGACAGTAGCATTCGGGAAGTATAAGGAACCACGGAAGGAGCAGGACAGGGAATTGTATCAGTTAAAATAGAAGGAAGCAGGAAGGCAGCCAGAATAGCGTAAGCACAAACCAAGGAAAAGATAGCCAGCTCAGTTAAGAAAGGGGATAAAACCTTTTATAGGTATGTTAGGGAGCAAAGAAAGGTCAAGGGAGGGATAGTGAAGCTTAATAAAGGGGAGGGTAGGTGGGCAGAGGGTGACAGTCAAAAGGCAGAGATACTGAACGAATACATTTGTTCAGTATTCACAATAGAAGAAGAAGAGGAGTTACAGCAACCAAACAGTAGAAACACTCCTGGAAGGGGGGTCGACACCAATCCATTCACAGAAGAAAGGGTCCTGAAATAACTCCTAAAAATCAAGGTGGACAAAGCAATGGGGCCTGATGGGATTCACACCAGAATTCTAAAAGAACTAAGGGGAGACCTAGTAACACCACTGACTACCCTTTTTAACAAATCATTGGAGGATGGAGTGGTTCCTGAGGACTGGAGGATGATGAGTGTGATTCCCCTTCACAAAAGTGGGAGCAAGGCAGAGGCAGGAAACTACAGACATGTCAGTTTGTCCTCAGTGGTAGGGAAAATGATGGAATCACTTCTGAAAGAAAAAATTGTTGATTACCTAGAGGCCAGTGGAGCACAGGATCCAAGGCAGCATGGATTCACAGCAGGAAGATCATGTCAGATGAATGTAATAGATTTATTTTAATGGGTGACCAAAGTAGTAGACCAGGGAGGGACTGTGGATATGGCCTACCTAGACTTTAGCAAGGCATTTGACACAGTCCCACACAAAAGATTAATAAGCCAGTTAGCCAGCCTGGAAGTGGGTCCCAGGGTGGTAGCCTGGGTAAAACATTGGCTGCACAGCAGGATGCAGAGGGTAATGGTAAATGGAATTCACTCTAAAGAAAGGGGGCTTACTAGTGGGGTACTGCCGGGTTCAGTACCAGTACCAGTCCTATTTAATGTTTTTATAGGAGACATTGCAGAGGCCTGAAGGAAAGTATGCTCTTTGCAGATGACACAAAGATCTGCAACAGAGTAGATACACGGGGTGAAGATGAGAAGGGACTTGGCAAGATTGGAGAAATGGTCAAAAGTATGGCAGCTTAAATTCAATACAATGAAGTGCAAAGTAATGCACCTGGGAAACAGAAACCCAGGTGAAGAGTACACAATGGGGGGTATTAACAACAACAAAAATGGAAAGGGACCTGGGGGTAGTCATATCAGTTGACTTTAAGGTAGGCAAGCAATGTGAAAAGGCAATAAGTAGAGCTGGGGGGATAGTGGGATGCACAGGGAGAGGCATCACCAGTAGAAAACAGGAAGTTGTTATCCCTATGTACAGACAGTTGGTGAGACCCCATCTGGAATACTACATGCAGTTTTGGAGACCCCATCTTCACAAGGACATAGACAGGATGGAGGCAGTCCAGAGGAGGGCAACTAAAATGGTGCAGGTTCTGCATCAGAAGCCATATGAAGAGAGACTAAGAGAGAGCTTAATATGTATACCCTTGAGGAAAGGAGGGAGAGGGGGCACATGATAGAAACTTTCAAGTACCTCAAGGGAATCAACAAATCCAAGAAGGGAGCATCTTTCAGAAAAAGAGATGTGCAAGAACAAGGGGGCACGATTTAAAGATAGAGGGGGGATGGCTCAGGGGCAGCATGAGGAAATGTTTTTTCATAGAGAGAGAGTGGTGGACGCATGGAACCGCCTTCCTGAGGAGACTGTGGGGTCAAAAACAGTGGGGGATTCAAGAATGCATGGGACAGTCATAAGGCAATTATAGTGGGGGGGGGTAGAAGGAAGTTCACTGTTGGTTAACTAGGATCTGCAGCTTATCCAATAGGTAGGGAAATGGGCAGACTGTGTGGGCCAAGCGGTCATTATCTGCTGTCAAAGTCTATGTTTCTATGTAAGCACATTGAACAATTTTTACAACCCAAGAGGCAAGGTGGGCATGGTAGTGATGCTTGACTAGGCAGAGACTTAGGAAGCTTTGGCCTGTGCTACTGCTCCAGATATCACTAGTGAAATGCACATAACTCCCTCTGCCTCCTTCAGAAGTATCACCATCTGCATGCATGCTGCCTTGTATATACTGCGGAGAACATGCCTGAAAATGTGAATCATAATAGAATGTGCATTTTGGTTTCACATCATGCAACAATGTCTGAAAGTCAGTGCTTTCTATAATAGACAATGGCCATCATCTCCCCAATGAGTTAATGTCATTTGGACAGAACATGGGTGAGTAATTGGCAGTTTGGTGTGAGCATGTAATAATTCATACACAGAAGTTTGCTTTGTTAATGGTGATGGTTGGAGTGGTGCTGTTGAAGCAGTGCCAGTACCTGGGACTGCATAGGTAGGCTGCTGGGCTGCCATGGTGGTGGCATTACTTGAACAAACACTCTACTCCCGCCACATTCCATATCCGACTGTTCCTGCTGCTGTTGGCCTGTCTGACCAGAATGAGACTTGGAATGAATGTTGCTGTTAGGAAGATGCCATGCTTGCATTTGAAATGATCTGCCAGGACACTGGTTCCCAATATTTAAGTAGACTGACCCCAACTGATTTTTCTACCACACTTCTTGCAATATGCTTTCAGCTGCTTTTTGGTGTCATCTGCAAAATACACCCATGCTACAGAAGATCTCTTTGTTTTTTTTCACTATGAGTGAACTACTGGGGGGTGAGGGTGGGGGGTTCGCAAAGAATTGGTAAGAGGCTATGTGGTGATTTCATTTTTCCACTGCTGTGGAATGATGTGACTGGGTATGATCAGACGGGCAGCACTGGGTTTGCTGGTACTGCTATTGCTGCATGATATGGGGGCAGTGGGGGCATCATATTGTGCTTCAAAGCAGAGTGGCAATTTTCCATTCCTGTGCAAATGCATACGTACAGGTGGCCGCAGTGGCAGCTGTCATGTTATTCATACAAGAAGGACAGGGGTGGGTTTGCCTTTACAAATCTCAATGAATCTATTTTATCCTGGGTAGGGGAACTAGAATCATTGGATGGAGGAAAATGGGTAGACTTCCATGCTTCTCTATTGCTCAGCATGGTATTGTTACTGGACGCACTGGATAATTGACTAGAAAAGCTACTTGCAGTAGGGTAGAACTAGTGGACTTCTGTGGACCAATGAACCATAGCTTCTTTGGCCATACTATCATATTTTCAGCCCTAGTACTCCTTTCAGGCATAGCCCATGCCCCATGACTATGACTCTCACTTCCTGTCCTGACTTTATCTCCACCACCACCACTTGCAGATCTAGTATGTTATGGAATTGGCATGGTGGAACCTTTCTCTACTTCCACCCTTCATCTCTTTCTCTTTCAGTTCTATTCCTCATGGCTTTTACATGACATAACAGCAGACACTCATATACACATGCCCGTCAACCATATTTACACACCTTCCTCCTCACCTTCACCAAAAGACCTAAGGCTATATTTTTAAATCCCCCCCCCATAAAATCCCACAGCTGTGGAAAAAAACTGGCACAAGAGTGTCTCCACTTGTAGAGCCACAGTTTTTCACTCAGCTGCAGTGTTCTCAAAACTGGAGCTAGCTTGTGACTAGCTCTATGATTTACCGCAGCTTACAGCTGCTTTTTTAGTGCAGCTGCCGGGAAAAGTTACTTCTGGTGGGACCAGGCATAATATCTCCCATAGCTGCACTGGCTGAAAATATGAAACTCCACAGGTGTGGAGGTTTCATCCTGAAGCTGGGGCTGTGGGTCAGGACTTAGTCCCTGACCCATTTAAAAATCCAGCCCCTAGCTATCCCGCCAGCACAGTGGCAGTGCTGCTGCTTATGGTGCTGATGACCCAGGTTCGGGAGTGACCTCAGAGCGTCGGGGGTTGGCCAAGGGGAGGAGGATTGTGTGTTTCAAGGATTGTTCTCCTCTGGGAAGGGAAGGGATCAGTGGCTGGCATCAGCCTGGCCCCTAGTGGTGGCTGGTGGTTGGCACTCCAACAGTACAATGGTGGGGTGGAGGCTGGGCAGATGACCAGCGTGCTGCACATGGGAACGTGCATAGCACCGCCATTGGCACCATTGCATGTCTCTTCTTTTGCACCATGGGAGAAAAACAGAAACACTACCAACTGGTAGGATGACACTGGTCTCCCACAGGCCCCACATCTGGCTATCTGGGCATGTCCTGGACAAGGTAAGTCCTGGAGGATACCAGAGTTATGGGGCTGGGGGGACTTGTGGATTGGGGCTGGTCAGCACAGGGAGCATAAAGAAATTACAAAAAAAAAAGAAAATCCAGTTCATAGTGTCACACTGCAGCAGCCTGCAGCCTAGTTTATTTAGTTTTCACTCACAGGCAATAAAAAAGATGGAATTTTGTGCCCTGGGCCACACCATCAGTAGTCAAATAATTTGTCAGACAAATCCTTTGAACTCTCCCTTGCACCTTCCCCCAGTCCACTACATTCACACTGCCCTGCTCCTGCTGCAGGGTGCAAAAAATAAATATGGACCTTTTTCCCTCTTTATATCACCAACACTCAGGGAAACAAATATTTGTCATATGAAAATCTTTCAAAAATCCACCCCCAGCACTTTTCCCAAAATGCTAAATTTACTCTGCCCAGCTCCTGCTTCATCTACATGTCAGTTCTCTTCCATCAGTTGCCTACCTGACAAGTAGCTGCGGACAGTTATCTGTGGCAACAATCACAGCCCTGCCAAATTTGTTCCCAGGCAATTTTATGCTGCCATAGATACTATAATAAACCTTCAGATGGGTACCGTGTTCCCACCAGATAATCCAAATACAACTGAGAGCTGTAAAAGTGGCACCTCTGCTGGTATGTCCAGTTGAATGTTTCACAAAAATAAGGCAACATCACAGACAAATTGTCGGGGAACAAATTTGGCAGTGATGCAGTTGTTGCCATAGGTAATTGTCTGCAGTGACTTGTTGAGGAGGGAACTGACAGGACTAAATTTATGTGCACCTCTTGGCTACAGGGCCTGCAGTCAACAGTGCAGGCTCACCCTGTGTGCTGTCTCCTCTGCAGCACAACTTCACTAGGCTGCTGGCCTGAAACTACAGTGAAATGTAATCAGAATTAGCTAACTGGAGTGACAGTGCATCATTTTTTGAGGATTTTGAATGTTTCCAAAAGTCACTGTTTTTCACATTGATGGAGCTCTTTAAGTAGCCAGGTCCTGTCCCTGGGAGAGAGAGAGAGAGAGAGCACGAAATGGCTCTGAAATGTGCACAGAGTAAGGGTTTCTCTCATCTCCAGTATTACTGATTGGCTGCTCCAGGTTCAGTGACTCACCAACAGCTTGAACACACTTGGTGTGTGCTCCCTGTAAGAAGTGCTCCTTCATGACTCCAAAGCTCTGAAGGAAAACAGAGTTCTTTTGGAGCTGCTTAGCCGGTGTCCAAAACTCTGGATGTCGGCACATTCACTGAATGGATATTTGGCAACAGCTCATCCTGACCTGAATCTGCGATGGGTTCAATGTCACTAAAGTGAAGTTGCAAAAGGGGGTTGATCAAATATACTAATGAAATATGATCGATGTGTGTATATTGTACTGAGGCATCACCATCTGGGTATTATTAAAAAAATAAATACAAATAAAATTCTACTGTATCCATTGATACAAAAGTAATAAAAATAATATATATCTATCTGCAAATTAAATTGCATTTTTTAAAGTGTCCAGGTTGGGGGAGGGAGAACATGGATGTGATACTTATGTGAAATATTGGCCAGCGAGTAGTTGTTTTTGTCAGCAGCTGGGTGGGTTTCCTTTTGTAAAATTAGCGAAAATGGCAAATTTGTTACAGTTGGGAGGGAAGTTTACTTCTAGGTGTTATTGTACCACTGTTTTGACATCAGAATGACAGTACAACATCCTCACCTCAGAACCATGGTACAGCAATATCATCTGAGACAGCTCTAAGTTTTATTCACTACAACATACAGTGGCGCCAGCCAGGATGCTGCACAGTAACTTGCAGTAAATGACATGTCACAAAATACTATATGACAAAAGGGCTTCATTGCCATTGAATGACACTAGTCCCTGCATCATACTGCAACATTTTGCTGTAATGCTGCATTCTGGATGGTGCCACTGTTAAACTATATACTGTTCTATATGGCTACAGCGGTTAAAACCAGAGTCTGAAGCAGACTTCAAGAATGGCCAAAATTTAGGGACCCCATTTGCAGTCATAAAAGGTGGCTGTATGAGGTTGCCAAGACTATTTAGTACCACTGATCCCCTTGTGACCCCAACAAGTTATTTCCAATGGAGGTTTCAATCCCTTCCTGTGCAGTCACAGAAGTGTTTGCTAACGAGTGTGAATGGGGTGAGCGTTGCTATACTCATGTGTAGTAAAGAGGGTCGACCCACATAATCGCACCCACAGGCTCTTGCAACCTCCTCAGCCTATAGAACATCTAAAGGCAGGGGGTAAGGGGGGTTGCAGTGCTGTGATTGGAGGAGATAGGCCAACAGGAGAAGGAAGTTATGGGGAGCACCACCCTAAAGAATAGGAAAAGCTGGGTAACAGGAGTTGGGAAGGGGTACCACTGGACTACCAGAGAGAGAGAAACCTTAGGAAGGGAGGGAGGGAGACAGGGAGGAGGGAGGGCATGCTGGAATGCCATGAAAGTCAGGTGATAGTTCACAGGAATCAACGCCCCACTGGACCCAGTGAGTTTTGTGGTGTGGGGGGATAATTTTGGGTAGCACATCCATTGGTGTCTTGATGGCAGCATGGCATAGGCCCATGCAATTGGTACAGTTCGATAATGTGACTTGGTTGCTGGCACTAACCAGTTTGTTAGTGGACTCTTTCCCCCTTTGTGCCTAGTAATATCTAAATACTAATTTGCATATTACCATTTGCAGAGGGACTTCCTCCACTCCAACTTCTGACCTGTTTTGTGAATTGTGCAAATGAGTGGTGGTGCTATGGAGCAAAAGTCAACCCCATCCCATTTTGTATGACTGTCTGTATCAGCTGAGAAAGGGACCCCAGTTTTTTTTCCGGCAAGAGGAAGATAATCTGATTCTACAGAGAAACTGAATAAATATGCTAGTGGGTAAACAGAAACTGGAGCCTCATGTTGCAGGAGTATTGATTCTATACCACAAAGTCTGACTGATTTTGAAACATTGATTCCTTGAAACTACTGCAATATGTCAGTAAGGGAAAAGGACCTTCATCCAGGACTTTTCTTGATTGTTCTCCAGTAAAAACTGACATGCTGAGTGAGTTGGAATTTCACTTTGTCCCGAGGCTAAATCCCACAGCAAACTGAATACTAATGATGTGACTTTCATCACAAGTGGAGGCCATTACATATTTTTCCAGTGACACAATCAACATAGTTTTAGTAAGATACCTTTGGAAACACTTTTCAGACTCTTCACAATATTGGCAAAATGTAAGTTGTGTGATTCAAACTCCTGTCAACATACCTAATTGCTATTGTGTGCCCTTGCATAAAAAGTAAAGGTCAGTATATTTATCATGGAAACAACGATGGCTTTATCTCCATATTGTGATCCCTTCTGAAACACTATAAGACATGAAGTATAGCTTATTTATTATTTGAGACTGTGTGTTGTCCACAGATTCATAAGTGATTTCATCCTGCATGTCCAATAGTCTTTTGAATGGGTTGGATGTTTTTTGCAAATGATCTGATGGCTTATTATTTTTTTTTTTTTTTTTGGGGGGGAGCAAACCAAAGCAGACTTTATTACCATTTTAGATAGCAGCTTTGCTGCTGACCCATAAGATACAAAGACCAAAACATACTAACATTGGGGCCTTTGCATGATCGGATGCATGACACTCGCTATAGGTGAGCTGACTACAGTCATGGTACTCTCGCACTGGCATGCACTGTGTGCCGTTTATTGCTCCCTGCCACCTGGTGGCAGCCGTGCTCCACAGGCATGTAGGAACACAGCATGGACAGAGGGCAGGATGCAAGCAGAGCTAAGGATTTCTGTGGGCATCCAGTCGGATAACCATTCTGCCAGCAGAGTGGATCCTCTGTTCCATGCGGCACACTTGGTGGACTGAGTGCATCATGGTACTGGCCAGGGCATGGACACATGTGAGTGCCATCTGGAAGCCCCTAGCCCCCCTGTATGGTGGGGGGGAGGCTGTGGTACTAGTGCAGCCAATGTGTCCATTGGGCTGCCTGCCACTAGCTAGAGGGAGTGCGTACAGGCTACAGCAGGTTACTAGTACTGTTAGCCTGCACTCCCCTTCACTGGTACTCTGATCTTTTGTGTTTATGGTATGAAGTTCAGCACTGCCCATGGGCACACATCTTTCCCATCTGTGCATGCAGCGCCAGGACCTGCATGGGGATCAGTTGCAGTAGGGGCATGCGCACCTGCTGTGAATGCCGTGGGGGTCCGATGGGACCCTTGATGTGTGTCAGGTAGTCAACGGGATGCTTACACATAGTCCCTATTATTCTTAATTAGTGCTGCATCTTTTAATATGTACTCTCATTTAGCCTTTTAAAACCCTTATGCTGCCAGCAGATTTAAGAACAATTTGGAAATTAGAACAGATACAGACAGCTGCAGCACAGCAAGGGTTAAAAGTGTAAAACATTAAAGAAGAGGTATCCACAGGTATTGAATGGAATCCAACACAATGGACAGTCTTTGTTTCTAGCGAGAATAAGGCATTAATGATCATGAAGGTGACGGCTGAAATGTTCTGGCATTGCAGGAAAGGACACCCTTTCTAAACTACGGGTGCAGAATAAAGAAGAGGTGAGGGGGAGGTGCTTTCTCCATCTCTGGCCTAAGTAGCGGATGTATGCTGTGTGTGGCTTCAGTCAGCAGCAGAGTGGAAGAGCACTGCCTTTGCTTTGCCTAGCATCATGATGTCTGGCCTGTGGAAAGACAGAGTATTTAGCAGAATTGGCAGTCTGTCAGTGTATCACATGTATAAATCTTACTTATCATACACATATTGTACTTTAGAGTACAGAAACAAAGAACTGAAGAAGATGTTTTTGATTTTGAGGAGGCAGCTGCAGCCCCAGGTTTTCCAGGTCCGTAGGGAGTGACATTTGTTGGGAAAAATGACAGGGCTGGCTCCATACCTAAAGGACAAATTAATGAACTGAATGATTTCCCGCAGGGACCTTTGCTGTTTGAAAAATTACTGTAGTCACCAAAAAAAAAATATTTATCAGCACGAAACAACCCAGTAGTCCACTTAGAAGTGTACATCTTGATGGTTCTAGAAAAGCATTTTTACTGTAGCTTTGCTGCACTGATACGTCAGATCAATTCCAAGCTAGTTATTACGATGTGGCTTGTAAAGTGTGGGGAGTTTGCCTCTAATTGTTGTTAGATTTTCATGCTCATGCTTTTGGAGAGAGGACTGTTAATAGAAGCTGAGTGATTCTGGCACTAACAGGATGTAAAAAAAGGCATATTTTACAGCCATAAGGAACATGCTCTCTGGACCTATAAATGCATAATACATCATTCTGAAAGACTTAACAAAAGACTAAAAAAATGGTTGGAATAAAAGATTTTCTTTAGTTTGGAAATGCACTCTTTCCCCAGGTGCTCATGTGTTGCATAGCACTGTAAGCCATTTCACTGCAAATTAATGCTGCTAATGGTTTTAAATTACATTTTATTGATATGCTCACTTTTTATGAAACAAAACATAAAATAGGTTGGGTATAATAGCTGCCTTCCAGCTAAATTAATTTCCATGCCTTGGCAGATGCCAACGCTGTTATATTATCTTCTGGCAGGCAAATAACTTAAATTGTTGGCAATTATTAGCACTTTGCCCTGATTTCACTCCCAGTTAGGTGCAAATAGCTGAGAGCAACAGATTAAATCTGTAATTTGTAAATCCATAGGGAGAGATTTTGTCAAGATTTGTGAGTAAAAGCCCAAGCAGTTGCGTCAGAGGGCTTGATCACTTCGGGGCTGAGGTGCCAGGAGATTTGAGACAGATGTTTTCAGACATGCAGCATGCCTAAAACATTTCCAGGGGTCCGGCTACAAATAGTGACTTAATAGCTGCAGGAACAGTAAAAGTAGGCAGGAGGACACACAAGTTTTTTCACCCCGGGTGCATATCCAGCCTCTTCACATTACATCTGCCTGTCAGGGTTGGACGTTTATGCTATCATGTCTTCAGTGTTACTCTTTGTCTGCTTGTGAATAACGTGCGGCATTGTGATCTCTAATCCTACTGTAGTGGTTTGACTTTAAATGTGGTTTTGGAGTGCATCCCGGAGGTCGTTTGCTAAGCTTGCAACTCCTGTTTCAGAGACGCCACTGGATATCAGCAGGAGAGCACAGCAAGCCACCATCCTTATTTAGAGCTATCTTGTGTGGAAGAACTCGATGGATACCAAACTGATCTGCTTGTTTTTCTTTTTTACTTTGCCTCCACTTACAGTAGGGAATCGCACTGGGCGCATCAAGGTTATCTTTACTCCTACCATCTGCAAAGTGACATGTATCAAAGGCAAGTGTCAGAACAACTGTGAGCTGGGGAACACAACGACCATCATAAGTGAAAATGGCCATGCTGCTGATACCCTGACTGCCTCTAACTTTCGTGTGGGTAAGTACCTGTCATGCTGAGTTATTATATATACCCCTGTTGTGCACTTCTAACAGGTGTCTCCAGCACTGCAAGCTTTAGGTACAGTATGAGATTATGCTGGAGTCATGTTAGATACTTTAATAGTTTTAAGAATTTATATATTTTGAATTCTACTTTGCTTTTGAATATTAATTTTCATAGAAATAGATTTAAAGCAACCCTTCACCATATTTGCATTACTCTATATTTGGAAAATATTTCTGCCTGTTTTCATAGTGTCTATTTTACCATTACTAAACAATAATAATAGGTAAACACGATAGCCAATGAAAGCTATAGTTTCATGCTCAAGACACTATACATTAAAAAAGCAAAAAGCTGTATAACAATCTTAAAAGAGGGGGCTTGCACCGATATACTGTATAACAGAATTGCTTTCATGGTTGGGCACCATTTTGAGAAGGCAATATAATCTGTTCCATTGATGTGTACTTTATATAAGGAATGCAATTTTATTCTTGTGCTCATTTTTTTCCAAAATTACTTTTCAAGTAGCACGTAGTTTTATGAATGGCAAAATCGCCATTTGAAATATTTGTTTTGATTTTCTTTAAAGTTCTGCACAGGGTAGTTTTGTTCAGGTGAAGCACCTATTTTTCAAGAGGGTCAAGAGGGGAATACATGCATGACATGATTCATTGCAGCTGCATTCTTTACTAGTCTGTTCTAAGTGCTGAAAAAGACGTTCATTCTGTGATGTTGCCTTATTCTGAGTTTGACCCAAGCAGATATATTGCTTGTCAAGGTTCATATATAACATTGCATCATAATTTTAGAAACTTGCTTTGGAGACAGGCTTGGGTTACCACTACACATTCATTTCAGAGGGCTTTAGTTCCTTTCTGTTTTTACTTTTTTTTTTTTGCTCTATAGAATGTACAACAGAATTACTTGAAACAAAGTTTAAGGGCCCAGTATCTGTTATGATTTTTTTTCTGTGCCCATATAAAATGAATAAGTCAAATTCTTTATGGTGTAAAATATGAACAATTTTCTTCAGATTCATTAGATGCAAAATGCTCCGATGTGCTCAAGTGCTATAGCAGTTTTCTGTAATTCTGTAGTAACCATAGTTTAGAGCTGTTACAGTAATGAATTACAGATCAGTTTTGTACTTGGGTATTAACACTAATGGCATTATTAATGTAGTGAAACACAAATGTGCTGTGTTAATCAGTTTACATAAGCTTGTTGATGGTCTGTAAAACATTAATTGCACCCTCACATCTGTGAGCAAGTGGATATGGCCATGGCAAAAAGGAAAATAAGACCTGAGGGCATAAAGAGACACCCTTGGGAAAGGATTTCTTTCATCATTTTGTTTTCCCTAAATTCCCCTCCTTGTTAACCCTTGCTCCCAGTTACTACTAAACACGGTGTAGCGCTTTACCGGAACTGTGTGGGGCACTGGTGTCCCTATCCCCTTAGACACCACCTATTTGTAACTCACCTGTAGGGCTAGGGCACTGGATAGTGATGACATTTAACCCTCCCTCCCTGAAAAGTAATCCTCTTACCTTGGAAACTCAAATCTTCTCCGTTGGTTTAGCGAATGACAAACTCAGTGTCATTTGCAAATGTAGGTTGCCGCTGTACTGCTGCTGAGCTGCAGAGTCAACAATGAA
The DNA here is from genome assembly GCA_016271365.2 of Neoceratodus forsteri. NCBI lineage: Eukaryota > Metazoa > Chordata > Ceratodontiformes > Ceratodontidae > Neoceratodus > Neoceratodus forsteri. The sequence continues at coordinate 149,877,351 of CM057451.1, forward strand.
AAAGGATGCTTTTATTGACAACCTCATTTGTGGCTGCGTTTGTGAGTTTTCAGAAACTTTTCGGTCAGGATTGACCAGTGCGGTTTATGAGAAGCATGCCACTAACTTTTTAAGTTCTCTGTGAGATGTTTAAAGCTCAGGCAAGCCCTTCTTCACAGTCTTTACTTGTGACGCTACTGTTCATTAGCAATTAAAGTGTGACAACCTCTTTCACAACTATTTAAGAGCATTTAGAAACAGTTGAAGCATACCTGTTAAAACATGCAACACAGTCATTTTTTACTAGGTGAGCAACTGCTTCCAGGAATGTAGCCTGGATTCAAAATACTGAATTAAGACATAATAAATAGTTATTTGCCGTGCATTGAACTTCAGCCACACATAAATCATCTGCTATATGCTGTATTCATATTAATCTTATTTATAGGTAATATATTGGGCATTTAGTACATATAGCGTTAGCATACCCTAGCACTCTAAAAGTCAGTGGCTTGCTCATATCAGATCAGAGCCAATAGCCATTAGTGAGTCAATTAACTCCTTCACCAGTGTTGGTAACGATCTGCCTAAAAGAACCATGGCATCTGCTCCTGAATCTTCAGTGCCCCCTGCCCCATCTAATAACTACAAGAGACTTAAATTCTATTTTAAAAGGGTAGACTTGCACACAATTAAAGAATACCTGTTAAAATCCAGCTCAAAAACTAAAGTGGGGCATGATGCAGTGGACATGAAGCTGCTAGTAATTGCTATAGATAAACTGCCTTGACCCATCCAAACCCCCTTCAATTTCTCCCTTCAATTTGGATCCCTCCCTGATGTCTGGAAACAAGCCACGGAGGTCTCCAATTATAGGCCCATTTGAATCATCTTCACACTGTCTTTGAACCTTGAACCTTGGAGAAAATTGTCAGTGGTCAGCAGGTGGACTACATCTTGGCACATCAATCCCAGTGCAAGAGCCAGTAAGACATAAAGGCATTAGACATTTAGTATTAAATGCCCAGAGCCTTTGCGTCTGACTTGTTACTAAGCTGAGACAATGACTACACTACATAGAGGAGTCCCAAGAGGATGAAACATGTGCCTGTACTTTGTTATTCTCAGCCTATACTGGATCAGATGTACACACCTGTTTAAAGGGTGTTATATGTTCTAGTGAAGCCTTATCAGCCTGCGTTGTGCAAATATTTGCATACCCATGATGTCTTGCACTGGGATTGAGGTTTTAGAGTATGTGTGTAATTTGGAGAGACACACAAAAAACAAAATATTTACAAGTTGTTAAAGTTCAATATGTGGCTCCCAGGTGCTTCTGGGTGCCATTAGCACTCCTCCAACCCTTGTGGTTAACCAGATTTGTCACTTAGATCTGCTGCTGCAGATTCTTCCATCTTTTATCAAAGCACAAAAGCCCTTTGTCTCTATGCCCTCTGACAGGTGGATGAGGCAAAATAGGAAACATAGAAACATGAAAAGTGGTGGTGGAAAAAAGCCCAGATGCCCTTCCATTCTGCCCACCCTACCAAGCTCCATTGTGAAGGCCCTAGTGGTCATCTGTCCATCTTATTTCTGCTCCTTCCCTCTTACAATGTCTGTCCCATCCTACCTTGAAATCCCCACTGCTTTAGCCTTCACCACCTCCTCTTGCAGTCTGTTCCACTTATCCATCACTTTTTTGGTGGAAAAAGTGCTTGCCAACATCTTTCCTGAACCTATCTCCTGCCAGCATAAATTAATTCCCCTTTGTGCCTGTGTTCTTGCTTAAAGTGAAAATGCCTTCAAAATCCACCCTGTTTCTCCCATTCAGGTACCTGTAATTTTCTATCATGGCCCCCCTCTCTCCTGGTCTGTAAAGTGTACATGTTAAATTCTTGCTGCCTCTTCTCATACACCTTTCCCCCATTCCCTGATTCATTTTATTCACCCTTTTCTGCACTGCCTCCACTCTCTTGCAGTCCTTAAGCAGGTGTGGATTCGAGAAGCTTGCGCAGTACTCCAGGTGCAGTCACACCAGTGATCTGTAGAGTGGAAGTATCACCTCCTGGCTTCTGATGATTATTCCCCTCTCAATCCACTCCATGATCCTATTTGCCTTGCATACAGCCTTGTTGCAATGTGCTGCAGATTTCAGGTTATCCAACACTACAATTCCCAAGTCTTTCTCCCGAGCTGTGCTTTCCAGTAAACCCCCTATGAGTATTATATTCTTGAGTTCCTTTTCCCCATATGCACTACATTTTTTCCTTTTTTAGAATTTCTATTTTCCCCCTCCTACTGCCCAGTGGAGCCACCATATCAGGAGCTGCCCATGAACCTCCTCCCTGCCACCAGCTCACTTGCTGCCCAGATCCCTCCATCCTGCCTTTGTTTATCCCCCGGGTGGGGTTGGTAGGGGGCCAAACTCACGAATCTTGGAATTGCATCAGGTCCCCAGGCAGTGGTGGCTTGGCGGCACATCAGGATGTGGTCGGCGCTCTGTCTTCTTGGCTCTGCTGGGTGCATTTCTCCCTTTTTCTGTGTGGAAGCTGCATGCCCTGACATCAGGCATGAATGCTGACGTCCTCAGCTTCCACCCCCCAATGATGCCACTCCAGAGTTGATTGGTCCACAGACCTCCGTATATGGCCAATCCAACCTCTGAGGTGTCGACATGCAGGCATGCCCCCAACCTCCACCAGAGGTCAGCGCACACCAGGATAAACCCCATCCCTCTCACCAGAGAAGGCAAGCTGTTGTTGGATGCTTTAGGCTGTCTCCCCCTGTCTGACCCCCAGCATCCCGAATCTGCTACTGAACCCAGGTTGCTGACGTGGTGCGAGGTGTGGCATCCAGCACGTCAACCCTCAGCACCACCAAGCCGGCCTGCATTACATTTTTTTTTTTGCATTGAAGCTTAGCTGCCAGGTCTTAGACCATTTTACCAGCCCTACTATGTCCTCCCTTAGTGTGCAGATCCCCTTCCCAGTGTCCACCCTTGCACATATCTTTGTGCCATCTGCAAGGAGGCAGAGTTTTCCATGCATGCCTACCCCTATGTTGCAAATAAATATGTTGAAGAGGACAGGGCCCAAAACTGAACCCTGTGGTGCCCCATTTGTAATGGGTCCTCCCCCTCAGCCATTTCTTAACCAGTGTGACTGTTTGTTCTTCCACCCTGAGATGCCTATGTTCTTTTTACCAGCCTTCTGTTGGGGACCGGGTCAAGAGCTTTGCTCAAGTCCACATATAGTATGTTAATTGTCTGCTGTCTGTCAGCTGCCCTAGTCACCCTGTAGAAGAACTCTATTAGATTAATCTGACCTGACCTCCCCTTGGTGAACTGTGCTGCCTATTGTGCTATAACCCATTTATTTCAAGAAAGTCCACCAGTCTTTCCCTCAGTATGGCCTCAAGTAACTTACCTACTATAGATGTCTTTTGGTCTCCCCTATATAGAAAGTTCTGCATGTACACATAGCCATGTAGATCACTCCCTCTACTGAACATGTTATAAAACCTCTTACCTCTACATCCCTACCTGTTTTGCGGTTCTTATAGGTTTTACTGTTTACAACATTGGGACATTATTTACAGTTGCCACGTTTGTGGCAACCATTACTTCTGGCTGGTAGCCACATTCTGGGCCTTTCCACCATAGGTTGTACCAAATGTACAAGGATGTCTCTCATGTTTTTGGCCCTCTTGTGGACCATTCTGGGTGCAGACTCACCCAAATCATGCAATCCTGGATCCAGACTACCCACGTGCCAATGCCTCCTACTAATGTCACAAATTTGTCATGACTGGGCACTATAAGTACTGACAAAGTTAGTTCTTGGATCTGTTTTTTCTTTCTCTCTATCCCTCTTGTTTCCTGTGAGTAGGTCATCACGTGCTATGTGTTTTGCTTAATTTCTGGCTTTGTCAATGATATTAACAGCATTACCTCTTTCTTTTTTACAACATTGCAACAAGTTACCTATGCTCTGAAAAGACGTTATAATTGCATAACTATAGCCATTGGTAGGTGCTGGCACCATTTTCTTTCACCCAATAGAAGAACTCTAGTAGGTTCATCTGGCCTGATCTCCCCTTGGTGAACTGTGCTGCCTGTTATGCTGTAACCCATTTATTTCAAGAAAGTCCACCAATCTTTCCCTCAGTATGGCCTCAAGTAACTTACCTACTATAGATGTCAGGCTGACCGGTCTGCAGTTGCCAGAGTCCTTATTCCTTCCACTTTTGTGTAGAATAAACACACTGGCTGTTCTCCTGTCCCTTGGGACCACCCCTGTGTCTAGTGAGCAATTAAAAATATATGCAAGTGAGACCAAGCCTACGTCTTTTAGTTATGTCCCATTCTTACAGACTTCTGGAAAGATTTTGGCACCCAGCTTACTCTCCTATACTGACCCCTGGGGACTGTATCACTGTCAATGGTGCTTCTGTTGATCCTTCCTCATGGGGTCCTTGTAGCTTCTCAGTCCATGGCACATTTATACCTTCTTGCAGCTAAAAAGGCCATTACTCACCTTTGGATGCAACAAAAAAAAAACTAAAATTACAATGTGGTGTCAAATTATCAATGACATTCATGCCACAGAATGTATATTGGCCTACTTACATATGCAGTCACCTCAAGTACAGGCCAAATGGCATGGCCAGGTATTATATATTAGGAATGTAGATGGCTCCTTTCTACCATGGTTTCAACACTGTCTTATTGCCTTGCACATTGTTCCTTTCTCAACTTACTTGCACTGGTGTAATCCTGTATTCTGTATTGAATTCTCTTAACTATGTGATTATTGGAACCGAATCGACTCTTGCAGATTGTGTTTTATTTTATGCTGCTTTATTTGAGTTTCACATTTTACTAAACTGACTGTAAATGTTTTACCAGGGTTTTTGTCCTCCTTCTCCTGCTATAACATTGTCCACTGCATGCTGTGTATTCGTGATGTTTACATGTACTCTTTTGTGATCTCTATTTTTCAGTAAAATAAATTTAAAGAAAGTCTGCAAGTGGAGCTGCTCTAACTGTACCTCAGCTGCTTCCTTGAGAATCCTAAGGTGCAACCCATGGTCTGGCCCCCTATTGATCTGCTTACCCTTAATCCATTTTAGCACCTCCAGCATTTTTTCCTGTGATTTTTTTTCATGCGTCTTTGAGCTCCCTTCCTCCCTCTTATTAACCTTCATCCCACATTCTGGTAAAGTTTCCTTCCTTTCCCTGGTAAATACTGCAGAAAAGTATTGGCTCAGTTCAGGTCCCTCTCAAAAGACAGTTCCATGAAAAAAACCCCCACCACTCTGGGCATAAGATAACCACAGTTTTTAACCCAAATAATTTGAGGGCAGTAATGGCATAAAGCTCCAATGTTTCACACAACTTTCATGCCTTTTTATGCCTTGAAAAAGAGCGAGAGTTGCATGAAACATTGGAGCTTTGTTGTTTTCAGTTCAGGTCAGTTTCCCTGGAAATACTGCACAAAAGTATTGGTTTAGTGACTCTGCTTTGCCTCCATCCCTTTCCAACCATCTTTAACCTTTTATTAGCTCCATTATTTCCTTCCCTAAAATGTATTTCTCCTCGACCTACTGGAAGAATGCCTTTTCCTCCAGCTTCGCACATTGTACTAGTCTAAGCTCTGTTTCAGTCTTAAGCAGCATTTCTGATCTTCCTAGTGGCCTCCACAGTTGCCCTTAGATAATACTTCCTTTCTTCCTCCCTTTGATTCCCCTTGCATTTCTTGAATGACCTCCTCATTGCCTTACTGCTTCCTTCACATCCGATTTGAGCCACAGTTGGTCTCTTGCTTTCAACCCCTTTCTAACCTTCCTGATGTGGCATTCCCCAGCCTTTAATATGCCTACCTTGAATACTTCCTATTTTCTCTTCACCCCTTCTATCCCTGCTGTCCCCCCATGTTATCCCCTAGTAGCCTTCACATCCTTCTGAAGTTTGCATTTCTGAAGTCACACACCTTTACTGCTCTGTTCCCCTTGCTGTCATCCACTGGGACCTCCAGCCACACCATCTTGTGGCAGCTAGGCTCCAGTGGTTCCTGGACTAGTGTGTTTTGGAGTGGAAAAACTGTCACACACACCAGAATGACTGTTTTTAAGAATTTAACTGCAGTGCAGCCAGACCAAGTCAAACTTTCTCCCCTTTGTGTTGCCCTACATATGGGACTTAATCAGGGGTGCTATGTTTTGGACTTGCTCACTGTTCATAAGTACCAGGTCCAATAGTGCTCCCTCCCTTGTAGGTTCTTGGTCAATTGTGTAAGGAATTCTTTCTGGCATGCCTCAGCCAGGAGTTGGATCCTTGCACTTGCCATTACTGGGACTTTCAAGTCCATATCTGGCATGTTGAAGTCCCCCATTATCACTACTTCCCCTGACTTGGATGCCCTTTTCAGAATTTCTCCAAGTTCCTTGTCTGCCCCTGGCCCTAGCTTGGTGGCCTGAAAAAAAAACTCCTACCCTGACTTGTTTTCCATTCTCTGTGGCTACTAGTACTCCCAGAGTCTCTGAAGCTCCAGAGCCACCAAATGGTTAATCTCTGTGGCTTTAATGCCTTCCCTTACATCGAGTGCTAAACACTCCTCCCCCCTTGACCTTTACCCTGTCCTTTATAAGCAATGGATACTCTGGTGTGGATGTGTCCCACTCGTGATTTTTGTTTGCTCACAGCTCTGTGACAGCCATCAGGTCTAGATTACCCTCTGCCACCATTGCTTGAAATTCCAACATTCCATTATCCAGATTTCTTACACTGTTGCATAGCAGTTTATAACAACCAGTCCCACCCTTCCCCTTTGCATTTCCCCCAGATTTTGCCAATTCTAAACATCCATTTGATGGAGGAGGCTGTCAGGGCTCCCCTGGGTTTGTTCATGGTAGAATACCTAAGCAAATGAACTCACTGCTTTTAGTTTAAAGTAGCTGTAATGAACTGAGATCACCTTTCTCCCAACACCCTCTTAACCTCTTGGTTAGGGTGTAGGCCATCCCTTTTACGCAGTCTCTACTCCCTTCAAGTTGTGCCCTAGTTCCTAAAGAAATAAAATCCCTTTTCCTTGCACCACCACTTTAGCCATATGTTGAACTGGAACACATGAAACTGCTCCCTCCAGTTCTGGTATGGCCATGGTAGCACCTCTAAGGTTACCACCCCTGCTCTTTACTTTGCTGCTTTTCCTAATGCATTGAAGCCAATGCTTACCTCTTTCATGCTCCAGTCATACAGATCATGTGTGCCTACATGCCCTCTCAGATCCAGCCTTCCTTCTCCCCTCCCTTGAATTCTCCACCATAGCTGAGTCTTTCCTCTGTCCCCCTGGGGAGCATTGTACAACCTCTTCACCATCAGGTGTTATACCCAACCACTTCCCCCTCTCTCAGTGCCCCTCACTGTAGAGTTCCCCACTGCTAGTACCCTTCTTTTGTCCCTATGGGGCTGCAACTCCTAGATATTTGTAATTATATTGGTATGTATTTCACCAGGAATAAGGCTTTGTTAAACAAGCTCATTTACAAGAAGGTCCTGGGTAGGACAGCACACAAAGGTACAGTATAAAGGCAATAATACAAGATATAGGTATACAAGGCATAGAGTAATGTACACAAGAGGTACATCACAAGAAAATAAATCTCTAGATACAATGGTATAAAGGTAATAGTACAAGATATAGATATACAAAGCATAGAATAATGTACACAAAAGGTAAATCACAAGGAATTAAATCTACAATGCCCACCTATTTAGTGTGCCGGTGCCTTCCTCCCTTGGAAAGGACTTCTGGGGTACCTCAGTCTGCAACAGGGGTGGTAAAGGGGAAATTGTATAACTGGGAAAGGCACACTAAGCCAGAACTTGTTTCCATTGCAACCTGGGAGCACAAGGAAGTTAAGTGACTTGCTCAGGGTCACACAGTATGCACTTGAGGGCTAATGGGGGGGTGAGATACTAACAACAACAAAAATGGAAAGGGACCTGGGGGTAGTCATATCAGATGACCTAAAGGTGGGCAAGCAATGTGAGAGGGCAGCAAGGAGGGCTGGGGGGATACTGGGATGCATAGGGAGAGGCATCACCAGTAGAAAACGGGAAGTTATTATCCCTCTGTACAGACAGCTAGTGAGACCCCATCTGGAGTGCTGCGTGCAGTTCTGGAGACCCAATCTCCGCAAAGACATAGACAGGATGGAAGCTGTCCAGAGGAGGACAATTAAAATGGTGCAGGGTCTGCACTGGAAGACATATGAAGAGAGACTTAAGGAGCTTAATATGTATAGCCTCGAGGAAAGGAGGGAGAGGGGGGACATGATAGAAACTTTCAAGTACCTCAAGGGAATCAACAAAGTCCAAGAGGGTAGCATATTTCAAAAAAAGAGGTGTGCAAGAACAAGGAGGCACAATTTGAAGATAAAAGGGGGGCGGCTCAGAGGTAATTTAAGGAAGTATTTTTTCACAGAGAGGGCAGTGGATGTATGGAACAGCCTTCCAGAGGAAGTTGTGGAGTCACAAACAGTGGTGGAATTCAAGCATGTGTGGGACAGTCATAAGGCAATTCTAGGGGGTTGGGGTAGGAAGAAGTAGGCTGCTGGTTAACTCGGATCTGCAGCTTATCCATCAGGTAGGGAAGTGGGCAGACTGGGTGGGCCAAGCGGTCCTTATCTGCCGTAAAATTCTATGTTTCTATGTTTCTAATGGGATTCAAAACTCACATCTCCAGGTTTGCAGCACAGTGCCCTTAAAGAGCCTCTCATGTGAAAAGTGCAGCACTGTAGAATCTGAATAAGCATACCCCCAGTAACTCTCATACCAAAAACTAGCTTTCTACGTTACTTCATTTTAAAGTTATGAGCTATTTTGTAACCTTTATTGCACTACCTGTTCAAAACAGCCTGTGTCAGTGAAGAGCTGCTGATGATGTCATCTCAGGATCTCACAGTCTAGTATTCTCTGGGCTGGATATTCAGACTGCGCCAGGCAATGGCGCCAGTGGACGCGCAGTGCAACTGAGATGTTCCGGGGCTAGGACAGGGAGATATTCAAAGGTGATGTGCCATGGTACATCACCTTTGAATATAGCACAGAATGTGCATGGCACATAGACAATGCACGGTGCATTCCCCAGACATGGAGGACTGAGAATGCTCCAGTGCAACTGTAGTTGCACTGGGCTCAGTGCTCGAGATATTCAGACGTGGGCATGCAAATGTGGCCATAATGTAAGGAAGGTGCAAATGGGGCCATTTGCATGTTATTATGGCTCCATTTGCATGAGCTGCGCAAGGCAGCCTGACAAAATGTGCCTGGCACCCTGCACAGAATGTTGTGTGGACTGAGGGGGTCCTGGGGCACCCCCTGCTCCGTAACCGCGATCATGGTAAACAGTAATATAATGCAAACCCTGGTGGTCCAGTGGATCCCCCCCCCCCCGTAACGCCGGTCACAAGAAATATTAAATGAATACAAGCCCTGGTAGTCTGGTGGTACCCCCCTCCCACCCATAGCCGTGATCACGGGTAGAGTGCAGTATACAGAATCCCTGGCAGTCTAGTAGTCAACTCACCCCTCCCATAGCACCGATACCAATAATACAGAGCAACATCTGCCCTGGTAGTCTAGTGGTACCCTCTGATCGCCATCCTCTTTAGTTAAGAATATCCCTGGTGGACTAGTGGATCCCCGTCTCCCCGAAAACCCAAACGCTGGTGATGTGGTAACCTACAAATTCCTGGTGGTCAAGTGGTAACCCCCATCCCCCCACTCACACAGGACCCCCAGCCCACCTATCTCCCCTCCGTCATCGACGGTCGGCTGCAACCTGCCCGCATATCGCCCGGCTCCCACTGAACGACAGCTTACAGTATGCGCTATGAGCCAGTTGGTCCACAGTGTGGACCAATGGGCTTGTAGGGCATACTGTATGGGACAGTCAAAAATATGTGAATGGGTCATTCACATATTTGTGTCTGTCTCAGATAGTATGCCCTGTAAGCCATTGGTCCACACTGTGGACTAATAGGCTTACAGTGCATACTGTAAGTTGTCATTTGGTGGTTGGCTGGGTGGTGTGCGGTGGTTTTCAGTTGCTCCACTGATGACGGGGAGCAGGTGGCTGGGAGTCCTGTGGGTGCGGGGATGGAGTACCACTGAACCACCAGGGATTTGTAGGATACCACCTCGTGATGTTTGGGTTTTTGGGTGGGGAAGGGGGATCCACTGGTCCACCAGGGATATTTCTTAACTAAAAAGGACGATGATCAGAGAGTCAGGATAGGGAAGGAGTACCACTAGACTACCAGGGCAGATGTTGCTCTTACATTATTGGGATTGGTGCGATGGGAGGGGTGGGGAGATCACTAGACTGCCAGGGATTCTGTATACTGCACTCTACATGCGATTGGGCTAAAAAGGAGGGAGGGGGGTACCACTGGACTATTAGGGACCAGATGGGTGGTTGTGGATGGTATTGTGGCTTGTTGGGTGGTCACCCATGGCTGGCAGCTGCTGAGTTGTGCCCTACAATACAGCAGCTTGCCTGTGGGTGGCCAGAATTTGAGCCAGATTTTTCTGGCTCAACTTTGTGCCCTGGTATGCGGCACATCTGGGGGTTGTGTCAGCAGATGCGCCGCACATCCTGGGTTGAATATTGGGATGTGCTGCATATGCATGGGCAGGCCTCCTTCAGATGAGCTGCATACATTACCAATGCACCCCGGCGCATCGGGACTTGCGTTGCACAAGTCACCCATTTGAATATCGCATTGGGGCGCATTGCGGGGTTGCACTGGCACAACTCAGTTGCACCAAGTGCAACCTCTGAATATCCAGCCCCCTGTCAGCAAGCTTATAGGGCCTATTTCTCCAAAGTTTTAAAGATCATGTGAGAGGGTTCTATGATAAAAAATATTACACAAATTTGCAAGTGCCAACTTGGGGAGGACAACCTATTACATCTATTGATTTTATGTCCTCTTTATATTCAAAAAAGAAATCTGTACTTGGGTAGTGTTTTATCAACTTTAGACATGGAACTTAAATATCAAGTGAATTCATTGTTAAAATCCAAAAATACTGAGATATTAGAAAGTGTTGCATTATTCTGTAAAAAGACAGAACATAAGAAACTGCATATTATAAATAAGGAATAGGTTACTATAAGGGTGATGCTTATATTGCTTACTAAATCTTTGATTTAAAGACATGTGCAATAGTTTAATTGTAAACATCTGAATGAGTTTACTGGTAGAAATACCAATTTAATTGTACTATTTAATTTCCCTGTATATTTATTGGTAATTGTACCTCTATGGATTTTAACAATGTGGAATGTTATATGTATATTTATGTATGCTAAAATGTATTGTGCAATATTTTGTAATGACAATTTTGTCTTTTCAATCAATAAACTGAACTGAACTGAAGATCACGTGCAATAGTTGTCTAAAGTAAAACAGGCAGCACCATTCAAAAAACATTGCTATAAAAACCATATGTGTTTCAGGTTTTGTAACACAGTTGACAACATTGTATTTTATAATGCCCTTTGGTGTGGTCCATTTCTCAAGGGTTGCTGGATGCTGAGTCAGCATGCCTCCAGGCTGCTGAAGCCATTTGGAGTGCTACTCTACTGTGCCTATTAGGAAGTTGTACAGTAGCTCCTCGCTATAGCAAACCCCTGCTGTGGAGAAAACTCAGCTATAATGAATGCCTCATGTGGCTCCCGATGTTTCAGTATTTCTGTTCTTCAGAATTCCTATCCGCACCGGCAATTGGCTGGGGCACATGTCACCTGCACACATCAAACACTGTCCATATACCTTATACACTGTACTGTCAAGAAAACAAAGTTAAAAACTAAAGTAAAAACATATCCACATCTTAACTGCTAGCTGAGACTCAGAGTTAAAGACAGCATCTGTAACATGGATGGCGGCTCAGAGATTCCACTCGCTTTACAAACATGCTCCCCTCCACCCCCTACTTGACTGTCATCTTTACTTAGTAAATTTATGTTGTCCAGTACTGAATTTATTTTATGCACAGCAGGTTCTGAATCATACTGAGGAAATCAGATGTGGTGGAGCTGGAGCTGAAATCTGTGCGTCAGATGGGGGTGACTTATTAAAGCAGGAAGAGCATCAAAAAATATCTGGAATTTGGAGAGGGGTGCTTTGTTATTATTATTGTCGGGTTTTTCTTTTTGTCAATCTGTTTCTTTTGCTTTTACTATTGCCCAGTGTACTAGTCTGTGTACAGATATCTGAAGTGATGAGTCTGTGAATTGGGGACGTGTTTGTAAAGGCGTGGAAGCTCTGAGCCTGTTCCTGTTACAAGTGCTGTCTTTAACTTGGAGCCTCAGCTAGCAGTTAAGATGTGGGTATTTTGGGATTTTAGCTTTATTTTGCTGACAGTACAGTGTATAAGGCATATGGGAAGTGTTTGATGTGTGCAGGTGACATATGCACCGGCCGACAGTAGTGTATAGTAGCGTCACTCATTGTAACGAATAAGGAGCTATAACGAATACAGATGATGGCTCCTTTTAGTTTGTTATAGTGAGGGGTTACAGTATTGCTAGTATTGTAATGTTGGTAACTTCACTGCTGTTTCTCAGTGTCTGCTTTATAATATGTTTTAATAGGGGCCTTATATGTGTTAATTCCTACTGGGGTGGAGGTGTTGGCTCTGACAAAATGATCTTTCTAATTTAAAGTAGAACATGAATGAGCCTGCATGTACATCAAAACAGCCTAATAGGGAGAACACAATGTGCTGGTTAAATTGGAAACTCCAAGTAAGTTTTCAAAATAGCATTACCTCTTCCACCCCCACTGACATGGAGATGGAATAATTGTTTTAAAGTGCCTTTCTTAGAAATTGCTTCAGTTAAATGATAGGTGTAAATGATCTCAGCCTTTCACCACATCAGCAACTTATTCAGTGGGCAAACCTCACAACAGTGTGCTATGACCCAGTAACCCTGGAAAAAAGGACCACAACAAAAAGGCACATTGTCAGCTTTGTTACAAAACCTGAAACACACACATCTTTTAAAGTAATGTTTACTGACTGGTGCTGCCTGTTTTACTTGTGAAAACCATTGCACATGATCTTTACAACGTTGGAGAAACAGGTCCTCTAAGCTTGCTGACAGGGAATACTAGACCGTGAGGTCCTGAGATGACATCAGCAGCAGCTCTTCACTGATACAGGCTGTTTTGAATAGGTAGTGAAATCAGGGTTACAAAATAGCTCATAACTTTAAAAAGAAGTAACGTAGAAATCTAGTTTTTGGTATGAGATTTACTGGAGGTATGCTTATTCTAATTCTGCAGTGCAGCTCTTTTGGCCAGATGGTGTAAGTTGCTCTTTAACCACTATGCTATACTGCCTCCTAACAGGAGGAATGAATCTGTTGCTTCATTGTGCGCAAACCTGGTTCCATAGACTTCACCTTCCCACCCCCTCTTCCATTCCTTGCCCAACCACTGTCCAGTGTCCAGCTCTGGCCTGAATGGGCCTTTGTGGTGGCTGTAACAGTGACTCTGGTTCCCTCTGTAGCCAGTGGTAACAGTCCTCAAGCAGCATATTTCAACCCTTGCTGCTTCCAGCTCCATCCTCAAGGCCTGGAACCTCATACAGTTGAGGCAATGGCCAAACTCCCTGAGCAACCTCTGGATTGCCACTCTCACACACTCCCTGCACTCCCCCACACATCCCACCACAGCCCCCCTACATTATTTTTGGGTAGGAAAGGCCAGAGTACTCTTGAACGGCATGCACCCATAATTGTAGGAGTTCAGAGTCAGTAAGGAGTTAGGTGAGCTGGTTGTTGGATGGTAGGATGGTGTTTGAGTATGCTGCTGATCAACCATAGGTCTTTCCTGTGATGTCAGTACCCCTTCCTGTTACTTAAATGCTATGAGAACAATGATATGACATCAGCAAACATGGTACTTTTTCTGACTGAGGCCTGTTGGGTTGCTGAATGAGTCATGAATACCCCATATATTTTTCTCTTTGTAGTGGAGGCTGGGATCCCAAGTACAGATTTTTTCTGTCTGTGAACTTCTGAACTTTATTGAGGCTGAGAGGTGCCTAAAAGTACAACCTGCAAAAAGGGTGCTCATGTGCAATGCTGTAGAGCAACCTTGAACTGTACCGTATATCAGTCCAAGCTGCTGCTGTGTGAAGAAATTCTGACATGCCAGTAAACTCCATTATTCTGTGGTTCTTCTCCTTGTATTTTGTTATGCAGGTGAAGTGTGAAAACACTAGGATGTGTGATCATGCGGGAGGTATCTGTTGAGAATTACTGCTAGCCTGTACCTGTTCTATTGCATAAAAACATAGGGCCCAATTTTTAAAAGGGAATTCCTTGACGCAAGGTGCCTGCACCAATTGGGTATGATACAAGTGGCACCTTGCATCAAAGGTTGCAGCAATCCCAATTTTCGAATGCAGGCTGTGTCAAAATTGGGATGCTTGTACGTAAGTCACCCTATGCCACCCTTGCAGCAAAAGTGCCCTTGCACCAGGTCGTCAGGGGGCTTGTGCAATAGCTGGGCTTTACCATCCCCTTTTTAGGAATATTGCAAGCCATGCCTGGACCTGGACACAACAGGGGGTTCAGGTTAGACCAGCCGGGAGGTGGTCTAAGGGCCATGTGCCACTGCTGGACAATATGGGGATTGAGAGGAACCTGCTAGGAGGTGGCCAGGCAGAAGGATTATGGAGGGTGCCCTAGGGGTGTCAAGGATACAGCAGAATTGCAGAGTGATGATGTGGCACCCGGCAGGGGTGCCTTTTGCAATGTTAGGCAGCCAATTGGCTTGGACTACTTTATGAGGGGTTGGCAAGGACAGAAAATGACCTGGCCCCAGGTTGGCACAGCTCTGGCACCTGTCCCATTGGCACCATGATCCTCAACCCTATAGGCAGGAAGCAGTGGCTGCAGGGTGGGGGCTACCAGTGGTAGGGGGAACATTTTCTGGCACAGCAACAGTCATCCGGTACCTAGCCATCCACGCTGTGGCAGGATGCCTCCTACCTACAGGGTTGGGGATCATGGCACCTATTTGACAGTTGCCAGGGCTGTGCTCACCTGGGCCAGGTCACTTTCCATCCCTTCCAACCCCCCACAAAGCAGTCTGAGCTGATCGACCGCCTGGCACTGCAAAAGGTACCTCTGCTGGGTACCGCATCACCACCTTGCAATTCCTCCATAACATCGATGCTCCCTAGGGCACCCCACCCCCATGCTCCTTCTGTTGCACTGGGTGGGAGCCTGGATCCCTGATCTAAACTCGAAGGTGCGTCAAATGTTCGGCATGAGCCTGCAGCTGTGGCAACTCCTGGGTCTTTGGCGCAGGGCCCCCCAGTTTTATAAAATTGGGTGCAGGGTCGCTAATGCACCTGAAGTTTGCTGCAGCCCTAGAGCAATGCAACTTGCATTGCCATAAGGGCTCTTTTAAAATCAAGCCTAATATAACGACGGGTAAAGGCCGCTTGCCCCACCCAGTCCGCCCATTTTTCCCAGCTACATTCTCACCGCTGACCCTACATGATCTACAACTCTTTCTCCCTCCCCCCATACCTTTCCATTGCAATTCCCTTATGCCTATCCCATGCATTCTCGAACCTCACAACTGTTTTTCCCCCACCACCTCGGCTGGAAGATTATTCCAAGTAATCACCAACTCTTTCTGTGAAGTAATACTCACATCTCTCATGAATATTCCCCCTTCTAGCTTCATACCATGCCCTCTTGTTCCTGACCACCTTTTTTTCTGATAAACACTTCCCTCCTGTACTTTATTTTTCCCTGTGAGTTATTTAAAGGTTTCCATCATATCCCCCTCTCCCTCCTCTCTTCCAGGATGTACCTGTTGAGGTTCTTTAATCTTTCCTCATGGGGCTTTTGATGCAGACCCCACACCATTTTGGCTGCTGTTCTCTGAATCACCTCCACTCTATCTGTGTCCTTCTGGAGATGTGGTCTCCAGAACTGGACACAGTACTCAAGGTGGAGTTTTACTAGCAATCTATACAGGGGCACAGTAACTCCCTGTTTCTGCTGGTGATACCCCTTCATGTGCACCCCAGCATCCTACTAGCTCTTCTGACTGTCTTGTTTCACTGCCTGGTCACCTTTAAGTCATCCGCTATGATTACCTGTAGGTCTCATTCTTGCTTGGTTGTCGTCCTACCACTCCATCCATTTTGTAGTCTGTCCCTCGTTTCTGTGCTCCAAGAGCATTATTTTACACTTTCTCACATTGAAACACAGTCACCATGCCTTTCTCCACTCCTCAGGTTTTCTCAGGTCTCTGCTCATCCTTTCCACACACCCACAGAGTTTCCACCCTGTTGCAGATCTTGCTGTCATCTGCAAAGAGGCAGACCTTCAATTCCAGCTTCTCTGCAATGTCATTTATAAAGACCTGTCCCAGCACTGATCCCTGAGGTACCCCTCTGGTCATGCCCCTCTTCCTCAGAGCAAACTCCGTTTACCACTGTCCTCTGTTGCATCTCCCCTAACAAATTTCATACTCAGTTTACCACCTTTTACTCACCTCTGAGCTGCCCAGCTTGCTCACTGGTCTCATACGTGGAATGGTATAGAAAGCATTACAGAAATCCAGGTAGGCCACGTCTGCTGCACCTCCCTAATCTAATTCTTTGGTCACTCAGTCAAAGAAAGCTATCAGATTTGTCTGACATGACCTCCCCCCATGAATCCTTGCTGCCTCGGGTCCTGCAACCCACTAGATTCAAGATATTCCACAATTATTTCCTTCAGCAGTGTTTCCATTAACTGTCCCACCACCGATAACAGACTGACTGGCCTATAATTGTCAGCCTCCTCCCTGCTACCAGTTTTGTAAAGTGGGACTACATCTGCCTTCCCCAGTCCTCTGGAATCACTCTAGTTTCCAGTGATCTGTTAAATAGGACTGTCTGAGGTGCAGCCAGTTTCTCCATGAACTCCTTAAACACCCTTGGATGCACCCTGTCTGGCCCCGTTGCTTTGTCCACTTTCAGATTAGTGAGTGCCTTCAGGAATCTCACCTCAGAATAAAAACTAATGTCCACGCCCCCCAACCCGGCTCCTGTTGCTTTTTTGTGTGGTCACTCCCCTCCCTTCCCCTTCCTCTTGAAACACTGAGAAAAAGTATTTGTTCAAGATGTCTGCCTTTTTCTGGTCCCCCTCTGTTCAATCCCCCCTTCCCTTTTTAATCTTATAATCCCTTGCTTGGTCTTCCTCTTCTCGGTTACATATCTAAAAACATTTCCTGTTCCCTTGTGATACCGACTGAGCTATTCTCTCTTCAGTTTGTACCTTTGGGTTCCTTACTGCTTTGCATGAGTCCAGTGATACACCTCCCTATCCTCCTCTCTCTGCGTCTCCTCGTATTTTCTGAAAGCAACCCTTTTAGACATTTGAATTTCAGGTGTCATCTGTTGTCCAAAGTAGTTTCTACCATTCTCAAATATCGGCTGCCCTTAACAGGCACTTCTCAGACCTCGAGGCCTACAAGACCTGCCTGTCTCCCCAGACTCTCCCCCCACCTCAGATAAACCACCTCACATGGAAAGACCCCCATTGCACCAGAGACTGGCTAAACGCACTGAAGTACTAAACCTCCTAAGGAACCTGAAACCGAAAGGGTCAGGGGGACCTGACGGTATCAACCCTCGGCAACTCAAGACAGGAGCTACCTCCTTAGCCTGGCCTATAACCATGCTCCTCAATCGATTACTGAGGGAAGGAGCAGTCTCTGACCCATGGAAACATGCCAATGTTGTCCCTATTCACAAAGTGGGGCTCAAAGAAAAACTCAACAACTACAGACCCATCTCCCTCCTCTGCTCACTTGCTAAGGTGCAAGAAAGAGTCATCTACAATCAACTCAGAGAATACCTGGAAGCTCATCAGCTCCTTGCCCCCTCCCAACATGGATTTAGAACAAACCATGGTGCTGACTCTGCCCTCATTAACTTCACAGATGAAGTTCTCAGGGCAATGGACAAAGGGATACCCACTGGTGCAGTCTTTATAGACTTATCCAAGGCATTCGACCTCGTCGACCACAACTTGCTGCTACAGAAGCTGCAAAATATAGGCCTAGACAATCATGCCCTGAAGTGGTTTGGGAGCTACTTATCAGGCAGGGCACAGAGTGTCTCATGGAAAGGGACCATGTCTGACCCACTACCCCTAAACCAGGGTGTACCTCAGGGCTCAATTCTAGGTCCCCTCCTGTTTTCCTTGTTTACCAATGACCTGCGTACCCACTATGGGGAGAGCTCGGTTGTGCAGTACGCTGATGATACTGTCATCTTCCAACCCCTGCGTGACGTGGTTGCCCTAGGCCCTCTACTCCAAAAGGATCTAATTTCACTAGAGACTTGGCTATGTAAGGACAGAATGGAACTAAATGCTGACAAGACCAAGGCAATGCTATTCGGGCCAAGATCCCTAGGATTTGACAGGTCCTCATCCCTCTCCTTAACCTCACTCTCTGGTAAAGCCATTAACGTAGTCCCCTCCCTTAAATACTTAGGCCTCACGTTGGATCAGAATATCACATCATACAAGGAACACATGGACCAGGTCACCAGGACCCACATTGGAAACTTGGCACCCTGTACCGACTCAGGGACCAACTCATCCCTGAAGTCAGGCTCTCCATAGCTACCAGCGTCCTTCTACCCAACCTGACCTTTGCGGCCCCTATTATACAGGGCATGGCTAAACAAGAGATTACCAGGATGCAAATCCTATATAATAAAATAGATCATTTTGCAACCTTAGACCACCCGAGACATCACCACTGTGACACTTTGGCCAATCTTCATTGGCCCACATTGGTCGCTCTCCTCCAACACCCCTTGCTTGCCCAGGCCTACAAGCTTCTCAGACCCCACGCTCCGCCAAGCATTGCTGGGACCATAACCCTCAAACACAACCCAAGGAACCTAAGGACCTCAGATAGAATGCTATTAGAAGTCCTTAGGGTAAGGACAAATGCTGGCGGAAGATCCTTTTCCTCCCAAGTAGCCTGCCAATGGAACAAGCTCCCTCCCCAGGTCCAGGCCTCCTCCTCACTCATGAACTTCCGCACCAGGCTTAAGTCCCATCTGCTGACCTCAAGCACATGCCACTGTCATGGCACTTAAAGCGTCTAAGGTACTCCACTCCTCTCCAACTCCCATCTCCTAGCTTAACCTTCCTACTACCTGCCTTATACAGACTGCTCGCCAGAGGCCATGTGTAACCCCTGAATAAATTACATGCAAAGTACTACCAATTGCTTACATGTCATGACGATAACCATGCCTGTACCCATGCCTGCATCCACTGCTTTTCTTTTACCGTGCCTGTAAGCCATGCCTGTATCCACTGCTTTTTCTTTACCATGCCTGTAACTATGCCTGTATCCACTATTTTTCTTTACTGTAACCACCTCATGATGTAACTCACAATGCCTCAAATGTTCCTTATGTCCTTGTTCATTCTTATAACTTGTATTGTTATCCCGGGTCGCCCCTGAAAAAGGGGCCTACCCGGTCACCAAAATTTAATAAATAAACAAATAAATCTGAGGAATATCGTCAGGATCAAACCCCTAGTTCTGCCTGAGGACCTTCCTACCTTGGTACATGCCTTTGTGATATCCAGTCTTGATTGCTGTAATGTGCTCTACTTTGGGGTCTCTGGGAGGGACCCTCTGCTGGCTGCAGTTGTTGCAAAACGCTACCACCAGGTTGCTGATGGGACTTTCTAAGCTCAGTCATGTAACTCCAGTGTTGCATGAACTGTACTGGCTGCCAGTCAGGTGGAGGATTCTCTTCAAGGTGGGCTTGCTCACCTCTAAGTCCCTGCATGGGTTAGGCCCTGGCTATCTGTCTGACTTCCTCACACCTGCCACTCTTGTCTGCTCCCTCCATTCCTCCTGTAGGGGCTTCCTTACAATTCCCAGGATGAGGTTAAAAACTGCTGGTGAAAGGGCATTTAGTGTCACCGGCCCTGTCCTGTTGAATTCACTACCACCAACTGTCAGGGGAAGCCCCTTCAGTTGAGGTTTTTAAGAACCGCTTAAAGACCTATTTGTTTGCTTTGGCATTCCCAGATATAGAGCTGTGAAGAACTTTTCTGATATATTTGTAATGTTCGCATTTTGAGCTTTGTCTACTGATTTTATTATATTGTATAATTATTAGCTGTATGTATGTATTCCTGACTTCTTTAATTTTTATTTTATTACAACTAGGATTATAAGTACCTTTGAGCCAGGCTCTTTTACAAAGGTTCCGTGTCAGAGAACAAATACAAATCAAGTTACAGATATAGGAACAAAACAATAAATAGGTCAGCATATTAGGTTACAATGGTAGATCAATACAATAGCTAGAATAAGTAGAATATATACATGGGAACACAGAATAACACAGGGATAAGTAGGAGGGAGGGTGGAAGATGAAGATAAACGTGAGGAGCGAAGTTGGAGAGGGCAGGAATTGCAGCCAAAGGGCATGGTCATCAACTGGGAGCAGGCTGAAACTAGTCAACAAAAAGGGAAAGATCATTGAGGGCTCAGAGGAGGTGGGGGGGGGTGAAGGGGGGAGTCAAGAGTGGTGAAAAGAAAGAAATAAAAAAGTAACATCGAGGAAAAGGAGGAGGTGGAGATGTGGTAGGTGATAGTTGGATGGAACAAAAATGAGAGGGCTGAGGAGATTATAGGTAGCATTCACAGGAGCTAGAGTTAGTAGGGTGGAGGTGGAGTTTATGCTTGAATAAGCCAAGGGTGGTAGTGGAGGAGATGTCAGGATTGAGTGCATTTAACCAGCTAGGCACTCTGAAGGCAAAGGATCTTTGGCCCTGAGAGGTGCGACGGCAGGGAATCTGAAGGAGCTGGTATTCAGAGCCCCTGGTGTTACGTGGCTTTAGTCTAGAACTAAGCAGTGCTTGAACTCCCAGCAGAATAAGGCCCATGGTTACTTTCTTTGCCATAATGCAGGTTTGGTATTTTATGCGATTTGAAAGTTGAAGCCAGCCAGATCGGGCATACAGGTCACATATATGAGTGAGACAGTGGGCACCAGAGATAAGCCTGTAGGCCTTGTTCCTTGTTAAGTGATGTTGAAATTCATCTCAGGGCAGTGGCAGAGGCAAAGCCATAGATTATAAGACCATAATCAATGATGGAGACCACCGAGGTTTGGATGGCAATCTTCAGTGCTTCTGCAGTAAGGTGTTGTCTGTGTCGGTAAAGTAGGCCTAGGCGCATATTTGCTGATTTGGCAACATTGTCTATGTGTGCCCCATAGGAAAGATTTGAGTCCAGGGATAAACCTAGGTATTTGAATGACTGCACTTGCTCAAGGGTGTTGCCAGTGCTGGTAGAGATAGCTAAGGGTGAGATCTATGCCTGTTTTGAGAGCTGTTAAACAGCATTTTTTTTTATGATTGAGGACAAGCTTATGATGAATGAGCCAGTCTTCCACTGCGGCAAAGCCTTGCTGAAGATTGGTCTGCAGGAGCACAGGGTCCTTGTGGGAGAAGATAACAGTGTCATCAGCATAGAGGATAATTTGTTCAGTGCAAGATTTCGGGAGCGTGTTAAGAAAAAAGGCTGAAGAGTAACGGACCTAGGATGGATCCCTGAGGGACTCCAAATCAGACCGGTCTGAGGTCCAAGAGTGTCCCAGCAATTTTGACTCATTGAGATCTGTTTTGCAGATAGCAGTTGAACCATGAGACAGTGTCAGGAGAGAGTCCTAAATGCTGGAGTTGTTGGATCAGCAAACGATGTTGGAGTGTGTCGAAGGCCTTGTTCAGATCTACAAATACTGCCCTGGTTAAATGACCCATATCCAATGTGCCGTGCAGTGCTCCAGTGAACTCCAGTAATGCAGAAGAGGTGCTATGACCTTTTCTGATGCCATGTTGTTGTGGGCATAAAAGATTGTGTTTGTCCAAGTAGTCTGTGAGTTGGTTGGCTACTATTCATTCGAGTGTCTTGGAGAGAGGTAGTAGTATCGAAATTGGTCGATAGTTTGCATAGCAGGTCTTATCCCTGCTTTTGTGGACTGGAGTAACTGTAGCTGCCTTCCATTTGTCAGGGGACTGACCAGTGCTAAGGGAGAGATTGAGAATGTGTGTTAATGGGACTAGAACCTCATCCATAGTGAGGGCTAGGAGTTTTAGATACAGCGAGTCTCCACTTGATCTTGACTTTGAAATTGCTTTGGTGATATGTGTTTGGGCATTGTGCAGGTTAATTTCTTTGAAGTGAAAGGGTGGGAGAGTGGTAGGAGGATCATCAGAGATGGAGTGGGTAGTGTTAAGGAAAAAATCCGTGGGAAGGATGCTGCTGAGATCAGTAAATGCATCATTAAAGGTGTTCACAATGACCAGAGGATCCAGGGTGATGGCCTCATCAGCCTTTAGCATGGTTGGGGAGGATTTAGTTTGTTTCCCTGTAACTTCTTTGATATTCTTCCAGAAATCTGATGCCTTTCCCTAGGAGTTTGAGAGAGCTTCTTCGTCCTGACTGTCTTATCTCTTTGAATTGTCTATATTTGTAAGGCGCCCAGAGCTTCTGGAATTGGGCACCTAAGAACTAAATGTTGCCTTGCCTTGCCTACTTTTTTCTGCCCCCTCTTTCAAAAACCACCTCAGAAGTCATCCCTCTCTTTCCCCTTGAATTTGCTCATTTGCTTGATGCAGAGGTTTGTTGCCTTCACTATGCCCACTTTTAACTTGAACCACAGCTGTTCTACACCCCTCCCCAGGTCATTTCCCCCTGCCAGATCATCCTTGAGTCATTCACCCATCTTTATACAGTCTGTCTTTCTAAAGTCCAGGACTCTCACCCATGTGTGGTTCAATTCTGCAGCCATCCTTATATTGAATGAACCACACCATATGGTAATCACTGGTACCCAGGTGACCTTCCACCTTGATGTCATCAACACTGTCCCTGTTAGTGAGTACCAGGTCCAGTACTGGCCCGTCATCAGCATCTCCAGTGAAGTGTTCCCACTGACTGTGGTGTCAAGGGGAAATCTGTGTTCTGCAATTAAAATAATAAAGCCTATTGCTTGACCCACCAGTTGTGTGTGGACATTCAGTCCTCAGAGTTTGTGTGTTGCTTGATCCATCAGCTGTGTGTGGACCTTCAGTTCATGGACTTTATGTATTGCACTGAGTGTATCCCCTCATGTTCCTGTGCTCATGGTTCCTGAGACTGTGACTATCAGAATCCTGGCCAGACCCTTCTGCTGATGTCAGAGCGTCCCATGGTATCCAGTCGTTCAGGGGTTCAGCTACAAATAGCCTTTAGTAAGACATACTGTTTATAAAAAACACTGTGATATGTCAACAGTTCTTACTAGCTTAGTTTCAAGGTAGTCATGTTTATAGGACTCAGAAAGGTAGAAATTGACAAAGGCATATTATGCCGGGATTATAGTACAAGATTTGCTTTACAGAGTTATCAGTGTAGAAACAGATTAGTTTCTTATCAACAAGGCCAGTAAAAATGTTCAAATCAATTACTTGAAAAAGCAACTGTCATGTATGTTAGACTCAGAAAACAGAAGCATTGGATAAATTTAGGTGCACCTAAATTAAATAATGTCCCTATGTACAATGAGATGCAGGAGCATTTAAAAATCCACATGTACATTAAGTGAGATACCAGTGTGACTATCTTTAAAGAATAACTTTCTGTGCCTCTGTAGTTTGATTTAGTGTCTATTAAAATATTAACTTGTTGAAAATGTCATTAGCTTCTTGTTTTTCTTTGCAATTAATCTATTTTCTCCCTCTGGGTCCTGGGCCAGCTGATCACCCCTAGCTACTCCATCCCTTTCACTCCAGTTTTTCTCTGGGACTTACAGTTGTGCTTCCCACTGTGTTGCCTGGGTGCCCACCTGGTGTGTGGTCTGTGAGAAGCCTGAGACGGCCAGCCAGGCTGGGAGCTATCAGTTTCCTCCTCTGATTTTCTCTCCTGGGGGAGTGGGCATGCATGCCACCCAAGACAGCTCTGTGTACCCTACCGTGCACAGGATGTCAATGGCCACCACTCCCCCTGTTCCCTGTGCAATGGTCCCTGGCTGTCTTTCCCCTAGCTGTCATTAGGAGCCAGGCTTGCACCAGGTGCCATTTCCCCCTTCCTCTGGGAGAGGACAGCTGTGCTCTGGATTCTCAATTCTTTCCCTCCCCAGTCAATCCCCAGCAACCCTGGCCCCATCCTGCACTTGAGTCACCAGTGTGGCGGTAGATTGGACGTTCAGCATCTGAACCCTTCATGCCACTGGGACAGCAAAAAAATGTCACTAACTTCTTTTAAGCAAAATGGCACTTTGTATATTGTGAGAAAAAAAAAGAGTTGGCTTGTTCCAGCAAGGCTGGTCTTGTGATTTTGTTATATATGACAGGTATTCAATGTAATTCTCTTATAGTACCTTCCATGTCCTAGAATGTAAGGCATTTTGGGATACTGTGTTAGTCGCTGTCCCCTCCACCAACTGCATTCTGTCCTCCTTCTTCTGGATTGTAGAGCATGTTTGGATATGGTGTTGGTCCCTGTCCCCCCACTCGCAACTGTAATGGCAGAATTCTCTCCCTTCACCTCCTGGATTGTAGAATATTTTAGGATAAAGTGTTGATCTCTGTGTGCCCTTCCCCCTGTGTTATGGCAACAGCATCCACTTATCTCCATCTCCTAGGTTATAGAGCATTTTGGGATACAGTGTTGATCCTGGTCTTCTTCTTCCCAAACTTAATGCCTTCAGCACCTGCCCCCTAACAAAAAAAAATTTGAGCTACTGGCACTGTACCAGAAGGTAACATTGGCTTTTAGTCACACTCCTCCAAAGCCCAATCCCACCTAGCCTCATAGGCCATTTGTAAAAAGGTGTTTCCCCCTCTTGACTCCAGATCCATTGTTTTGGGGGACCAGTACTCACAAATCCCAGCGAGCTCAGTTGTTCCCCATTCCTAACTTGCAGTGCACCTTTCCTGTAGTTAATACATCCATGTTAGTGAACAGTGCATACAGTAAGGAGGGAGAGAGGGAGAGAAGGAGCAGTGTGCATCATTTATGACGTTAAGCAGACTGATGGGTCAGTCTCCCTAACATCATTAACTCAGCCTGACCAGCTGCCATTTACAATATGTTTAATTCTCTTTGGAGCTGTAGACAGCATTATGTTTTAGGCAGCAATCATTGGAGTGAAAGTTTTTGTTGTTCTGTAACACAGTCTACTCCTGCCCCTCCAGCCCCATCGCATGAGCTCCTTGCTACAACAGTCATGTAAGACAGTGTTATATACTGCATTACCATGGAAAAGTTGTACTGCACATAAGGGAGGGGATGACGGGGTTAGCTGGGATTTTGTGGCCATTGCTCCTCCATAATTACAGTTCGGGGATCACGAGGTGGCCCATGTCTTACAAATGGACCTTAGGGTTGAGGGGAGGTCAGGCTAGAATCAGCTAGGATTGAAAAAATGATGTCTGCTCCTGGCACAGTGCTATGAGTTTGACTTAAAAAAAAATTTCTTGGGCCATCCCAATAAAGGTGTGGACACTTTTTACAAATGGCCCTTATGGCCAGGGAATCGGGGAAGAACAGGCTAGGAAGGGAAAGTGGCTAGAAATGATGGCTTATGCACACACGGGGGTAAGTAAATGGTAACGTGATTTTCCAGATCTTGCTGCTTGTGCTGAGCACTGTTTGCATGTTGAAAAGGTTTACTGCCCATTCACTGCCCGCTCATGTTCCTTAACCTGACGGCCGGTACCTAGTGTTCACCACTGTTACTGACAATTGAAACAAATGAAGACACAGCGCTCACTTGTTTGATGCAGTTGACCTGACTCAATGTCCTCTATGTATTCTGTGTGGCAAAAGGTCACTGCCCACTCCTCTGTTGTAACTTCAAGTTTATTGCAATCAAATTCATAGAAAACAGACACTTGTACATTTCACTGCTTGCTAGACCAGATACAGAATGACAGTTTTACGTCTCTAATTACAATGAAGTACAGCAGTTAACAATTACTTTTTTATCCAACTGTATAGTTAATAAACAAAGTTAATAACACACATCTGTTACAGTGTCTGTTCCCCCCTTCAATGACTCTTTCAGTTCTTAGTTTAATCAGCCCTCAGGTGTTGGATCAGTCTACAACAGTAGCATCATATATGAGCGAGTATTACTGAGTGCATCAATATGAGTGACTCAATAATACCGCTCTATTGTGGAGCGAGTAGTGAAAGAGAGCTATAAATAGATAAAGCGAGTGTAACATTCAAGGATATGCGCTTCACTCACGAGAAAAGGGGATACAATTAATTATTTGGGCAAGCCTTGCTGAGCTGGCTGTATGGTGTAGTGGTTAAGCCACTACCCCTAGAGCTTGAGGTGCTGGGTTTGGATCCCAGTGCAGGTAATTGTTTTGCTTCCAGAGGGAGTTTCTATTGTTTTCTAAGCCCACTCCCCCTGGAGTTGAGAATCTTCATTTTGGGGGTGCCATGGGCTTGCCCCCCCCCGTAAAAAAAAGAAGCATTGTATGTTTTTAGATGATCAGCGCTGTTTGCGTGGTCTGTCCAAGGTGAAGTTACCCTTTTGTTGTGGGTGATTTTTTCTTTGCTCTATTGAGTGGCACGATAAGGGACTGGCCCTTATCACATAAATTCATTTACAACCTACAGTATAGAGCAGGGGGATGTGTATCCTTGTCTCCCTTTTCCTATCAGTTTGTCTCTTCTACTTGTATTAGGGTACAGAGGAGATTATAAGCACTCTCATTGCCCCATTTTTCTGAATATTTTTCTAAGTTTATTATGAGAACAACAGTAATGCACTCCATCTGCTCTATTGACTCAGTTCTAGCTGTCCACTGTGTTAGTGTGGATACCTGTTGGGACAGCCAGTGGGAGGCAATGCCTTTCACTGCTGCCATTCACATGGCAGTGAACACTGCATGATTCTTGTTTGTGTTCTGATCCCTTTGGGGGAAGTCCCAGTATACATGTGTTGAAATCTATAATGAGATCTGGTCCCCAGATCATTTTTAGCTGTATTTGGACCTCGGACCAGTATGTTGAAAGTTTAGGGCATACTCAGAAAGTGTGACAGTGATTGCCTCTTTCTTGGCACCCCCACCAACATTGGTCTGTGTGCTGCTCCCCCAGAGTGTACTGTGATGGAGAACATGTGGAAAAATCTCGTCAACACTTCACACCTGTATTCACGCCATGTGGGCAAGGAACCATCTCTAGTTATCCTGTCCCATTCGCACCCTGAGATCCTTACCCCTGATTTTCTTTCCCACTTGTCCTGTACTTCAGTAATGAAACACAGAAACATAGAATTTGATGGCAGATAAGGACCGCTTGGCCCTGCTAGTCTGTCCATTTTCCCTACATACTGTAATACCACATACCCTACTTGATCTCCGACTTAGCCCTTCCTTCCCTAACCACTAAGGTTTCCTTATGCCTATCACATGCATTCTTGAATCCCGTTATGGTTTTTGCCCCCACCACCTTGGCTGGGAGGCTGTTACAGGCATCCATCACTCTTTCTGTGAAGAAGTACTTCCTCACATTTGCTGAGTCTACCCTCCTCCAACTTCATAGCATGCCCCCTTGTTTTTGAGAATCTTTTGTTCTCAAAAATGCTTCCCTCTTGTACCTTATTTATACCTGTGAGGTATTTAAAAGTCTGTCATATCCCCTCTCTCCCCCTCCTTTCCTCCAGGGTGTACATACTGAGGTCCTTTAGTCTCTCTTTATAGGGTTTCTGGTGCAGACCCTGTACCATTTTAGAAGCCGTCCTCTGGGCCACCTCTACTATGTTTATGTCCTTCCAGAGATGTGGTCTCCAGAACTGGATACCATCTTTGAAGTCTCACCAATGATTTATACAGCGATATCACCACCTCCCTCTTTCTGCTGGTGATACCCCTCCCTATACACCCTAGCATCCCACTGGCTCTCCCCACTGCCTTGTCACACTGTTTGGCCACCTTTAGGTCATCAGATATGATAACCCCCAGATCTCTTTCCTGTTTGGTGGTTGTCAGTACCACTCCCCTCATCTTGTACTCCACCCCTGGGTTTCTGTGCCCCAAGTGCATGATTTTGCACTTCTTCACAATGAAACTTAGTTGTCACACTTTTGACCACTCCTCAAGCTTTTGTAGATCCTTATTAATTTTTTCCACCACCCTGGAGTGTCTACCCTACTGCAGATCTTTGTGTCATCTGCAAAAAGGCACCCTCCCTTCTAGCCCCTCTGCAATGTCGCTAATAAAGACAAAACAGGACCAATCCCAATACTGATCCTTGTGGCCCCCCGGTCACCCTCCTTTCTCGGAGTGAACTCTGTTTACCACCACCCTCTGTCGCTTATCCCCCAACCAATTCCTCACCCAGTTTACCATCTTTGGACCTACTCCCAGGCTGCCCAGTTTGTTTACAAGTCTCTTATTTAGAACAGTGTCAAAAACCTTACTGAAATCTAGGTAGGCCACATCCATTGCTCCACTCTGATCCACCTCCCTGGTCACCCAGTTAAAAAAAATCTATCAGGTTTGTTTGACATGACCTCCCCCCAGTGAATCCATGCTGCCTTGAATCCTGTAAGCTGCTGGATTTAAGATTCAATGGTATGTCCCTTTGAGTTCAGGAGAAGCCTATATACCATGGAGATATAAAGTATCTGCATTTTGTGTTGAGCCTTGTGGCCCAGAATAGCAGTCCTCCCTTGATGTTAGCTCTATAGCTGTATGAGCTAGGTTGCAACCTGCAGTAATCTAGTCACAGATCTGGAGGTACTTAAAAAGGTCCCTATTTGGGATGCAAAATTCCACCTATAAGTGGTCAAAAGAAACCGCATGGTTCTCATATCACAAATTGGTTATACCTGGTCTGGGCAAGACTGTTCCACTGTATGAAACCTGTATCTCTACCGAGAGGAGCGAACTCCGGGTACCTGTGATGACTGTCAAAGGGCCAGTTCCCACTCCTCTCTTGGATTACAGTAGGAACTGTTTGGTTACTACAAACTGACCAGACCTAATAAAACACTTCTAGCTACAACTCTGAAACAAAACTAACAGCTTGCTCTCAGTCAGTCACACTCTAGTGGAAATACTTTCCAGTCTGCAAACATTTATAAACAAAAAATAAATAACTGGATTGGCTAGTCTGAGTTCTCCTACATTTGCTACATTCAGGACACTGTGTTTGGCAGTAAACATCATGAGTAGCTGACTGTCTCAGCATTCCTGTTGGAGAATTAGTTTCCTTTTGCGGACTCTCCCAGTTTAGTCCTTTGATCCATGACTCACAGATGTGGAACAGTTTGCTCCATCACCCACATGCAGTTATTCAGACACTGTAGCCAGACGTGTTGATCAAGCAAGTAGGAGGGGTGTCCAGAAAAATCATCCTCATAACTAAAGGTCAAATTCCCATCAGTGGCCAAAAATGACATCATTAGGGTCATTACTTGTTTTTGGCACAGTCCAGATACTCAGATGTTAAGACACCATTGTACTAATTCAGATTGCTGTGTTTTTCTGGTTACTGCCCATCTGATCTTTTATGTTTCTTCAGCTGTTTTCATGTCTAAAATTGTCCATTTCTACTTCTACAGTTAGGTCAAGCCCATTTGTTTTAACATTTAGATATTCAAGCAAAATGTTTTCGGTGCCCCCAATGACATTTGCAATGGATGTTCAGTTGACCTTGGGAAAATGCTGACCACTTTAACAACTATCTTGTAGTCTGTATGGTTATAAAAATGAAAAGCAGCCAAAGGGGCCCACCAAATTCCCTTTGAGAACCTGCCAAACAGTGCTGTGGTCACTCAGTAGCCCCTTTTACACTGACCAAGCTGTTACACACCATGTGCTAATTCACCCTGTGCATCAGTGGTAATTCACTCGAAACATCCATAGCACATCAAGATGGTACTGAGGCAGTCAGCAGGTTAATGAGTCATTGTAAACATAATTCAGGAGACTTCTATTATTTTTTTGACTCTCTTTGAATTACTTTGGGTCCGATTCCAAGATGGGCTACACTGGCTTAAGGCAGGATACGCCAATCCCCATGGCATATCTCACAACTTACACCATGTGATACGCCCATTGCTATTCCAGGAGGGCACCTACGCCATTGCGTCTGTGGGCTGTGACAGTAGCAAGATATGACCACACATAGGCCTCAGTCTGCAACATCTGGTACAACTGCAGGTTGCGACAGCAACTTAGTCCTATTCCAGAAGGCCAGCTGTCACAACCCACAATTGCAATTCCAGGACACTCAGTGGCATAGCTGACTTCTGACAGATCAAAGCTGTCATAACTGCCATCTAATGGCTGGCACTGTCTGATGTAGCCTCACAGCACCATGGCACTGGCCCCATGCTGTCCCCTGGCCCCCACTAGCACACCCTGCCCCCCAAACCCCCGACCATGAGGGACCCCCAGGGTTCCATGTCAGTAGCACCCCCCAAATGCCTGTGCCATCTGTTCTTGCCCCCCATGCCCCCTGATGTGTTCTGCAGTGGTCTGAGGTGGGGGGCTTGGGGGGGCCACCTGACGCTCACTGCAACATGTGACCTGCATCATTGAAATTTCAGGTGTGGGCTACCACCACACACATGGCGTATCTCGCAAGTTGCAATTGCCAGGGCCCTGCCACTTCTGGAATGTGGCATAGGGTCCATAATGTAGAGGCAACCGGTGTAACTCGCAACTCTGTGTGAGTTATGCCGGCCATCTTGGAATTGGGCCCCTTGTCTTTAACAGCACTTTGTATTTGCTGACAATGGGGGTGACTATGGGTATAAGGGTAGCCCCCTCCTCTGCCAACCTATTTATGGGTTAGTGGGAGGAGGGGGTCTCGATGCAGAAACCAATCCATTTTTGAAAACATCAGATTTTGGGGTTGTTTTATAGATGACATCCTTTTCATCTGGCATGGGTCAGAAGTTTCAGTCCATGACTTTATGCATTTCATCCACAGTAATAACTTGAAGTTGAGCTTCTCTTACCAGGCTGACCCATGCCAGATTGACTTTTTGGATCTTGGTCTTTCCATTACAAGCAGTGGGGAGATCACTACTGCTACTTACCAAAAGCCTACAGCAGGAAACTTAATACTGCTGGCAAGTAGTGCTCATCCACCACTTTTTGTCAAAGTGGTTCTGTATAGCTAGTACATACAAATACAGTAAATAGGAATTGATCTAATGTGGATTTCAAGAACCAGGCAAAAGAACTTAATGCCAGGTTCTTAGTATGAGAGTATTCTTCAGAGGCTTTAAATGATGCCTGCTCTAGAGCCAGGGATACACCAAGAAGCCAGCTTTTAGTGCCAAAGAATAATGCCAGTAAGGAACTTGACAAAAGAGAGTTTTTTTTGTTAGCTAATGTAGTCATTTAGCCCCTAGAATTGCTGTCATTGTCTCCAAGCACTGGAATGTGTTTAAGAGGGATACAGATCTGGGAAGGACACTGAAAGACAAACTGAAACTAGTTTACAAAGAAGTGAAAACCTGTGGGATTTAATAACGTGCAGTTTGTACAGGGAGGAACCACCTGCCAACAGAACTACCTGGCTAGAAAAAGAAAACAGCATTTGGTTGCCACACTTGTGACAGATATAACATTTGCCTTACTGCATGAAAGGCAAGGCTTTTCTTTATCCTACAGGTGAACCAACTGTGGAAATACAATACATCATTTCATGCAATATTTTGTTACTGATGTTATTCATTGTAATTGCAAGTTACTTTTTGGTGATAGAATGGTACACCCACTCGAGGAATGGATCCAACAGTATGTTCACTGTATACTGAAGGCAAATCCTGACACCCCTCTTGGCACACATTTTAAATTATTCCACCAAAGTGTCCCACTACAGATCACTTTTATGGGTCTGGAAAATGTGATGCCCCAGATAAGAGGTGGTGACTGAACCAAACTCCTTCTGCAAAAGAAGAAGGGGATTTTTTCTCTCAAAGCTCCTCACCCCAGTGGTCTGAATGACAATATTGCTCTGATTCTGTTCATTTGACTCTATTAGAGTTACAGTGGCGTCCCCCAGCATGAAACCCAATCCTGCAGCACTCTGCAGAATCAGACCTCATTGAATAAGCAATGAGTTAAATGGCACTAGTCCATTTTGTCATTCAGGAAAATATGACACTGCCAGGATGAAGTGAATGCCACAGTTTCCTGCATGACAAAAAGGGACTAATTGCCATTGAAATTACATTACATTATTCAGTAGGTCTGCTGCAGCATACTGCAGAGTGGTTTAAAAGTAGGTTTCATCCTGAGGGACACCACTGTATGTTCAGGTTTTCTCCCCACCATCCAATGATAAATACATTACATATAGATGACATTTCTCTGTTATATTGTAATTAATTGATTTAGCTTTTACTTTTCCAGAGACACAAAAAAGGATACTGACTATAAATTGTGAATTCTGATATGCGCCCCCACTGTCCCCTCCTTTTCTCCACTACCATCACCTACCTCTTCCCCTGGCAACTCCCCTCCCAGCCCCCCACCACCAAGCCCTCCCCCATTCGCCATTCCTGACCTGTCCCCCCAACACTCTAGTGTTTCTTAGTTGCTCAGGAATCTGCTAACATGTTTACACATTTGACAGCGTAGATGATTTTTGGTCACCACCATTTAGCAGGAGTTTGTAAATGTCGATTGTTTATGAATTATATTAGTGGTAAATATCTTGTTTGTGTTTTTCTTTCCCTTTTTTATCATTAATCACTTTAATTTGGTGCAATTTTGATATTACATGTTATGGTTTTTATTTGTTCTTTAACGCACTGTTTATGGGCTGCACCAGCATTCTTTGTGAATAAGCAGTGGTATCAAACACAATTGCAACCTTGCACAAAAGGTGGTGGCACCGCAATTATGGGCAGCTGCCAAAGACAGGATGGACACAAGGAGGGGAGGGGGGAGAATGCTGTGGCAGAATGTCAGTGGAGGTTCACTGGGGCTAGGGAGAGGGGTACCAGTATATGACAGAGCCTTGCCATTTTGTAGGGGAATGGGGGGGGGCACTTGACCACCAGGAAGGCCGACCATCAAACAGCATACAAGAACCAAAAGCACAAGGAAAGGTATGGGTTAAGGGAAGTGGGACTGTTTTGAGGGGATGCCCATGCAGTTGCCATTACAACTGGGTCACAGTGTAGTTGTGTACCATATGCCTAGTGCAGTGCTATACTGTTACCCAGTTGCAGGCACAGTCCAGCATGTTAGCGGGTAGAATCACTGGTTGCACTCTGTCAAGATTCTACAATTTTTGTTGCACTTTGTTGCAGGTGGCACTCCTCTGCCTGTGACAGGCACCTACTGTTTTCACTGCCCATTGGTTATTAAATATGAATACCCTGGTGGGCAGTCCATCTTGTAGTTGGCTATGCTTTCCCAAGCTCACCTGTAGGTAGTATAGCAGAGGAAAGTAGCATTGACGTATTTAGGAACCTACAGCAGTCAAAAGAGAAAATGATTCAGCATTCAGTTGGTACTAATTTTCTTTTTTTTTTTTGCCATTAAGTATATTTTATTGAAAATGTGCAACACACAGAGAAAAAAGCAACACAATAACGAAAAAACAATGTTATATAAATGCAAAAGGAACATGAACAACATAAATGAGACTTACTCCCCCTCCAAAAAACATCCTTCCCTCCCTATCCCCACTCCCCATGTGCAATCTCTCCCCTAAAAAACGGATTACTAAATGTTTTTTCTTAAACTAAAACAAGAACATCATAATGCTGTCCAAGGAAATATATTATAAGGGGGGCTCTCAATAAGCAAGATAAATTACCTATTAATAACCAGACTGACTACAGAGGTCCAAATAGAGTGGGGACCAGGAGTCCTGAAATCTCTTCCAAGAATGGGTGGCATTAGCAACCATGCGTTCTGCATTTAATGAAGTAAGAAATCTGTTCCACCATTCTCCGAATGAAGGTGAGCAGTCCTCTTTCCAATGTCTTAATATTAGGAGCTTAGTAACCAGGGAGACAGTCGCCATTTGTATTCTTTGTTTAATCTTAGGAATGGAGAAGTAATGACCTAAAAGGAAATGCCCTCTGAGAAAAAGGTGGACAGGCCTAGAGTTCCCAAAAATCGTGAATCCTTTTGCAGGACCATAATTTGTGATGCAGGGTGGCCTCTTCCTTTCCACTGTTTTCACATAAAGGAGAAAGACACTTG
This sequence comes from Neoceratodus forsteri, assembly GCA_016271365.2. Taxonomy (NCBI): domain Eukaryota; kingdom Metazoa; phylum Chordata; order Ceratodontiformes; family Ceratodontidae; genus Neoceratodus; species Neoceratodus forsteri. The sequence goes on from CM057451.1 coordinate 149,911,661, forward strand.
CCCATTTTATACAACTTACTTGGCGAAATTGGTGACAGTTTTATGGTTATTAGTTCCAGGCAAAGGCCCACCACACTGCATAAGACTTTGTTCTCAGGAATGCACTTGAGAAATACAAAACTCCAGAAAACATACCTTAACTGTTTCAATTGTTTTATCTAGAGCCCCACACCCCTATCAATTAGGCTACACCGGTGGTCTGAGTCTGTACTCTCAAAGCACTGTCACCTTCTCTAACAGGTGCTGTGCACTTTAATACTTGCATGTTTGCCTACAATTCATTGGTATGAGCCATAGTGTTGTTTACCTGCTCGTCAATCATTTTGCTCTTGCACCTGTAAGTTGTCTGTGTTATCATATTCGTATGTCTGTTGTGGTTTTGTTCATTCTGTACTCTCCTTCCCCTCTCCCCTGGCTTGCACCTGGAAATGAGTCTCAGCTTAGTGTGCTTTCCTGGTTACCAGTTTTTAAATACATTAATTAGTGCCAGGCTGCCCTGTGGATAAAAAACTCATTGTTCAAGCTTAGAAAAACGTGGCTTAAAAGTGTTGTGAATTCTATAGTAACAAATGGTCTGGCAGCTGGAACCACACTTCTATGCCCCTGCATATGGGGTACATGCAGTAAAAAGTCAGTTTTGGTGAAAAGTCACATCACTTTTGTTGTAGTTTGATCTGAGTACTGCTGATGGCTGTGCTTTTCAATAGCCTTGGACAAGTATAAGAAAAAACAAATGCATTCCACTAGATCTGCATTATAAACAAAAGGTTTTAATGCAATAAAAATCCAACATACTCTTAACACAATTACAGAAAAAACAGTGAATACTGAGAACAAAAG